>CM062807.1:10034042-11348266 GCA_031772625.1 Pinus tabuliformis | reverse complement strand
ATTATTATGAGTATTATTTACCTCATATGATATTTTAGCTTTTCTTTTCAATTGCAAGTCCATTAAAACAAATTATAGTTGTTTCTTTCCGTTTTCAAAACAATGTTGCGGGCAACCTATAATACCATTCAGCAGAGTAACCCTCCCGTCTAATCGTTAATAGTTTTCAAAGCAAAGTTGGGAAATTATATATATATTAATTATAGTGTAAAACCATTATTATCATAAATCTGAAGATTTGTGATGACCCCGTAAAATGTAATTATTTAGAAGTTACTACAGTAAAACACTGAATTGAAATAATATGAAGAATTTATTTTCTTTTGAGGATATGATGTTAATTTTACATGTGCACTAAATTGATGATGTGCACTAAATTGATGATTAAAGGAATTAATCATGAAGATATCTGACTTCCCAAAATAAAAGGGAATTGGAAAGAAAGGTTAGTTAATATAACTAGAAATAACCAACTTTCCCAACTGGAAGGGTTTCTAGGGAAAAGGGAGGTGGGTTGAGAACTCTGGGCTGTAGTGACAGGCAGAGGAAAAGAGGAGAAAGAAAACTCTGGATGGACTAAGTCTGGTAAGGACCAGATAGTCAGGCACAAAGAGAGTGCTGGCTTACTGAGGATAGTGATCCGATAAGCGTAAGCTTGGGGGGAGACTCAGGTCTGAAAGGACTGGTCTCACGGTTGGGTGGAAAACAAGCGATACACAGCGATTTGGCAGGAGAAGTGTTCCAGATTCATCTTACCAGAGGGGAACAGGTAAGTAACGGAACCCTCACATGCCTGGTTATCTGAGTAACTGATAGAACAGCTGTGATTATCTGAGCAATAATTATATATAGCTTATAGAGTAAACTATGTTGATAGACAGCCTAGCTGTAAAATCAAGAGATAGCATGACTATGCATAACTATAGACAGCTTAGTTGCAAGATTTAAAGACATTGTATCTGTGTAACTAAGAAGTATCTGTATAAAGTACAGTCAACCTCGATGTAAAAACCAGAAGACGGGAAACAGCCGTATAATCGTAAGGTCAAGGACTGATAGGCCATAACATTCTGTGCAGTAAAGAGATGTAAACAGAATAGTTGAAACTTCAAGAGCTGAGAACAGCTGAACCTTTGAAACAAATGAAGCGGACTATTAATAATATAAGTCTGTCTTTATCAAATAAATGATTACATAGTCTGGAGAAAACCGAATCATGGAAACTGAAATCTTCATGCAACCAATAACCTGGGTCGATATGATATCAAGACCCTAATGGTCGCAGACGGCCATATAGAAACCATAACACTTCTAAATAAAATGCCAGCAGAGGTTAACAAATAAAGGAAAGGCATAATGGCGTGGAGCCGAACCCGGTATAGCCGTGGCAAATGAGGCTTTCACAAGTCCAAGTAATGAAGAAGAGCGGAGTTAATATCCAGGATTAAAGACCCATGCAGTGGGTAACTGAAGAGTATCATATCCACTGTGTAAACCATACAGAGACGGGCATAGAACAATGCAACAGAACCAGGCAATATCTCTATAAGCACAGTAAACCCATTTGCATGCATTAAGGAAAGTATAGAAATATGCATTCATCGAGGCCGCGAATGTAATGGCTACCAATAATGAATCAGAACCCCAAACATATGATTAATCGAATGTATATGGTTATATATATATATAATACAGAACTCAGGGTTCGATTTGACGAGTCTTTAACCGTCGACCATTCATCTATGGAACAGAGGATGATACGACGGAGTGACTCTAGATATATTCATTTAAAAACCTTACCCAGCCGGCCATACATCTACAGGATTCAGATGTTGGCACGGCAGAGGGAATTCCATACATAAGTCAATCAAAAACATTGGCGAAACAAAAGATAACTGTAGATTACTCTATACATTTGCTTGCATACTGTAACTTAACCAGCGTAAATCCGGAAACGAGGAAAACATTATATATCTGGTAATAGATAAACCCTACACTGCATTATAGTACAGTCATTCATATCCATGACAGAGAATCAAGACATTATATAGCTGGAACAGATAGATACAATAAACCAATAGCCTCGAGCTATATGAATATAAAAGTAATTAAGCCGCTGGTTCCAACCAGGGTTAAGGATAGTCATAAAACATGTCTATAGTCACAACAAATACACCAAATAAAAGTACAGATAGCTGTATATTAAACTCCAGTCTCGGAAAAAACATGGGTAAGGGCCCAAATCACCGCAGATGAGGAAAGACCCAGCTCTTAAACAACAGTTCCAGAACTCTTGAACAGTTAAGAGCGTTGGTCCATCAAGACCTGCGGCCAACCAAAAGACAATAAGGTTGGGGTCTCTTCTCCAGCACAGAGGAAAAACCTCTGGCAAAACTGAAACCAAGACAGGGGAATCAACCGATAACTAAGCCTGCAAACCGAATAAATACCTGTGGATAAGCTCGGCGGGCTTCAACAGGTTTATCTTTCCTCTAAGCTGTAGAAGCCGGAACCCCTTTGCTTGAAACCTGTCATGCCAACAACGAGAATTAGACTTCTGTGCAAACACATTAAAATAGATGATAGCTTCAGATCTTTGCTGAGGAATGAAATACCTGATGGCTTCGGTCATAAACCCTGTGGAGTTGAAGATCTTCCGGATGGCGCCGGAGTCTGGAATCGCGGAGGTCGTGGTGCGGAGCAGTGAACAAGTCCAGGCAGCGAGGAATAGAGAACGAGAGAGTATGGAATGACAAAAAGAAATCTCGAATAATCCGGAGAGCGCCAAATATAAACCAGGCTGCCAGCGGAGAAACGTGGAGCCTTTCCAACTGTTGATCTCATCTATCGAATGTGCACCGTAGATGGAGGCGACCTTACCCAAAAGCCGGCGCGGGAAGAGCCCAAGCACAGCAACCATGCTTTGTTCACGTGATTTGTCCGGCAAAGATTCAATGCTTTTGCCAGATGTTCCGCGCAGGAGGTGCCAACAGAAGAGCTCAGTACAACTTCGATCAACTCGAAGATTAAACATAAGAAGTTCATACCATACAGTTATCAAATAAACATAAAGTTATCAAATAAACATAAGTATGTATTGATTACCGAATAAACAATGTGATGTCAAACAAGGCTGGCCATATATACATTGCCTGCCACATATACGATGCCTCGGGTTAGGCACGTATACTCTGTGGGGTGGCCATAAAACATAAACCATATTTAAATAATGTGCAGTTGCTAACCATAGTGTATATGCGTTAGATGTATACCATATAATTTTTTTTTTATATGTATGTTAAAGTATGTAGGTACGTGACAAGATTGTAATTCATATTAATTATGAAGATTTTGAATTAGGATTATTATCGTGATGCATCCCATGTGAAAATTTATTCTATTACTAACCACAATTTTTTTATTAGCGTTTTGAGAATTTTATCTGTTATGGAAGGTAGTATTTTCTCATGTTCGAAACCAAATTTCAAATCATGCAAGATGAGTTAGATGGCCAATCTTTTTTAAGTGAGTATTATTAAGAATGCATTAACAATAACAGGGCTTCATAAATACGAGATGCAGATAGCTAATCTTAAACATCTTTTGATGCACTATTGTCCATCTCCTACCCATCCCCATTCTGCATGGGCAAGCCAACTCGTCATAAGTGGTAACTATGCAAGTCTCCTTTGTAACTACACACAATGTTGGGTTCATTAGGGTTGATGTACAATTGGACCTCCAGCCTCCTAAAATTCAAGTGTATTCTTGCACAACTATTGTTGTCACTACCTCTTGCCCATGTCCTCAGACCTAAGGAGGATTGGGCCTCCACGAGACTAACAAACTGCTTTCAAAAATGGAAAATAGATAATTCTGTTTTTTCCACTACTTATTGCCCTCCTCTGACCTAGCTGGCATTGGGCATTCACGCTACTAACATGCTTCTTTCAAAAATGACAAATAAATAATTATGTTTCCTGCTCTTTGGAGGGACATAGCCAGTGCAGTGACACATGTAGAATAATATTTTTATTTTAAAATAGTTTGTTTGGACTTATTTATTTTATTATAGGGAATTGTACATAAAGAAATTTTTTAATAAAACACTTAATCACTATTTATCCAAATCCATGAACAGAATTTATATAAAAATTTAAAATAAAAAATATTAATAATAATATTTAGTAAAAATAATGTAACACTTAATCACTATTTATCCAAATCCATGAACAGAATTTATATAAAAATTTAAAATAAAAAATATTAATAATAATATTTAGTAAAAATAATCTAGATGGCTTTAATTTATTTATTAAATCATCTTTATCGTGCTCATATCACATTGGCATTATTTGAATAGCCTAAATTTTTAGGAACATGCATGTCTTTCTGTTATCTTTGGTTAGGCAAACCTCAACGTCAGCTAATTTACGTGGAAAAAACAAGTGTGCATGCACTATTTTTTATAAAAATGTTGTGCACATGGAATGTCTGCCGATGCATTTCTCTATTAATCAAAAGGAACAGGCTTCGGTTGTGAGGAGAGCCCTGTGAATTATTTTTCACAATGACCATTGATTGCAGTGAAGTTGAAAAAATATATTTAGGTCGATAGGTCTTTTTTATGCATTAATAATTGTCAACATTTTCATCCTCCTTCATTCGATCAAATGATATATTTTTAACCATTAATTTGAAGTGTGACTGTTTTTTTCAAATATCGGTTGAGTTGCCTTCTTGACATGGCAAGATATTTTTACTACTTTTTCCATCTTAGACTTTTGACAAGCACTGGCCTGCTGTGATTCCGCTTCTTGGGCTTATAAAAGTAGCGGTGCGATTGATTTATTGGGAGATCAATTCGCACAGAGATGAGTTTTATGACTAAGTTTGTTTCATGTTTGGATTGTTTTGTTCCACAGCAAGAAAGGATTCCAGATGGATGGTATTGTGAAGACAAGCTATGAGATGGGGTACCGTTTTGTTCAGAGTAATTGTTCTTAATTTTATTTCATGGTTTTAGAGCGGAAAATTTTCCATATATTTGAATTCGCTGTAAACAGATATGGTGCAGATGTATCTCTGGAAAATGATCGTAAGTGTGGGCCCAACTGCCAGTGTGGTACTTGTATCTGCCACACCTGATTTAGTCTCTTCAATAGTACGAGTCTCTCCAGCTGGTGTCTGATAAGTCCAGTATATCATATGATATGTATATTTCATCAGTCCCAAAGTATGGTCCTGTAGTGTCATATGGTCTTGTAGTGTCATAGAGACTACTGTACGTGCTACTCCTAAATAAAGGTTATAGTTTTTACCGACTTTGGGTTTGCAGTATGGTTTTTATTGTTCATGGCATGTTAATTACTGTGCTACTCTGCAGCTTAAGCTATTTCTTATTTCTATAAACTTTAGACATTTTTCTTTGAGTAGTTTCTTTAGTTTTGTTAAAAATTAGATCTGCCATTTTTAGATCTCAAGATCTAATCATCACAACGATCCCAAGATTTGATCACCAATTTACAATTTTGTTGTGATCCCAAGATTTGATCACCAATTTACAATTTTAACAATCAATGGATTAGCCATCACACTTAAATTTAGAACTTAATCTCCACTATAAACCTTGTAACTTTCAGCTGCATATAATCGATCCACTATAAACCTTGTAAATTTCAGCTGCATATAATCGATCTCACAAACCTGCAACTCATCGTTATAAAAGAAATGGCGTTCATGGTGGTCATGGAGATATTTACTTAAATGTCTATCTGCAAGATAGCGATCCTATTTTAAAGAAGAAAACCTTGCTCTAAGCCAAGATCATACATGTGTGTATTAGGGAGGAATTAGATTATGTTGTTTGGGAATCTATATCGAAGTTTTATTGTTTAACTTGAACTTATATTGGATCTCTTCAAAGAACACTGAATAATATGTGAGTTTTATTGTTTAACTTGAACTTATTATATTTTCCTCTCACGCCGAAGGTCAGTGGGACCAGAAAAGGAAATTGAAGTGGACATTGATTATCATATTAAATGTTTTTTGAATTTCTTTTTTCTGTTAATGTGTTTTTCGTAGTCTCATATGCGAGTAAGTCTCATATGTTATGTTTTTAGAATTTGTTTTTCGTAGTCTCATATGCAAGTAAGTCTCATATGTTATGTTTTTAGATTTTGTTTTTCGTAGTCTCATATGCAAGTAACTCTCATATGTTTGCAATTATTTTTTTTAATAGGTTGAAATCGGTTAGACATTTGTTTTAATTGTGTTAAATATTATTTAAATAATTCGATTTTTTTTAAGTATTGAATTCATATCTAAAAATTATTTTAAATATTTTTACTTTATATAATAATTTTAAAAATAACTAATTTATGTAATTAACTTTTTTATGATAAGTAAATAGAATATATTTATATATTGTTTAAATAAACATTAATCACAAGTGTTTATTACTAAAAACAAAAAGTTTGTGGCAATTGTGGTTTTACATTGATTTGGTAAATATCACTATGAATCGAGATGAGTTTAATGTTACAGTTTATTATGTAATTCTTTTATGAGGTATTTCTAATGTAAACTAAATGTTTTATTATTGTTGTAAATTTTTAAAGTATAAAAAGGTCCTACCACACTACACGCTAGCTTCATGTCACTCACAACTTCCCTGCTCCTCGGTTTTCCATTGGATTCAAACCGAGAAGATGGGCATCGCCCTCGTTTCAAATATGCCGTCAAATATGCCGTCAGAGAATAGACAGAGTATCAAATAAACCAAGAAATTAGGCGAAATTGGCATCAAGAAGCCGAGGATGGCATTGCCGGTGCAAGCCAAGCTCAACACTCTCTTGAATTTAGAATGAATCACTATCACGATGTGAGTTTAATTAATAGCAAGTCATCTCCATAGTGAGTGTTCGGACATTTTAGAGCTTTAAAATGAAATATCAATTTCATTCTATTTAGTTTTTTTCGTGATTTTTTTAAATAAAACATAAAAATAATATATTCTTGATTTTTATTATTATTATTTTTTTTTAAATCTATTATACAATAATTTCGGAAATATAACCCATTGCAATTCACAATACTAATAGTGTGATTTCGTAATTATAACCCCATTGCAATTAGTAATAGTAATAGTGTGGTGACATGCATTAATAATAGTTTGGTGACAGAATTTAGCAATACCCACCACTATAACCCCCATTTAAATGTCACCACACTATTATTAAATTCTATGATTAATGGAAGAAGATATATACTGTTTGGCTATTTCCCTGCTGCAATTTTTTGGATGAATGCATGTTTGCTGCTCTTTTACCTTTGCTGTTATGGATGCGTGTTTTATATTGTTAGTTCCTTTTATGCTGTCATGGGGCAATCTATGAAGGCCTTGCATATGGCAATTAAAACACTGTTATCTTTTGCCTTTTCTGTTCATAAGGCATGCTTTCCTGCATAGTATCCTAATCCATATACTGCAACTCTTATTTGGAGTGGAGTAAGGATTATGCTTGTCCCAAGCAGGTCTAAGCCTTTCAACATTTTCGGCTTATTTTCTTATATCAAACATTTGTGCAGGGTTTCAACCATTTAACATTTCATTGAGTATGTATTTACAAATCAATGATTTTGGGATCAAATCCCACAAAGCAATTCTATACCTGCTCTTCAAATTCCTTCAAGCTTTTGAAAGTAAAACCAATGAATTATCAATATAATTTTACCATAATAAAAAACAATTAGAAAGCCTTTAGCCAGCTCAAATTGCTCATCTGTTAGGCTTGAACCAACATCTCTTCTAGAGAAATTCAACAATTCCAATTTAATTATCCTATCAGCCTCTCTTTGTACCTTACTTCATTAGCTGATCTGAATAGTGTTCGGTGTGTTGTTCCTCCTTTCAAGCGTGCGTGTTCATGTTTAGATGGTAGTCTTCAGGCAGGTTGTCTTCAAGCGAGTGTGTGTGTTCATGTTTAGATGGTCGTCTTCAGGCATGCTCGTCTTCAGGCGAGCGTGAGATCACAATCAGGAAGGCATCCATGGGGAAGAAGTGCTTCTTTTATTCTTGCTACATGTAATGTTAGCAACGATTTGGTATTTTCTTTTTTCTTTTTTTTCCTTCCAACCTCCTAATTTGGCATTGACCATGGTTTTTTAACGTCTCTATATACATGGTCTTCGGAATGGCTGTGGTCATTTAATTTCCAACATCTAAGTTCTCCCTTTGACATTTAAGGTTTGTAATGTCATATTTAGCATGGTTTCAAATATTATATTTTGACTTTCTAATCACAATATATAATTATGGTTTTCAATGTAGTATCATTCTATATATGTATATTATTCTTTATAAAATATAATAATAATATCATGGTTTTTAATGGAATTAACTTTTTAATAGCAATATATCAACATGTTTTCTAATATTATGTTTTGAGTTTCTAAATGCAATATACAATTATGGTTTTCAATGAAATATATTGGTAGGGGATAGTCATGGTGGTTATTGCCTTGGTCACTAGCAAGCGTAGTATATGCTTGGCCATCTATAGAGGTTTCTTGATTTTGGGTAATTAACTTAACCTCTTGATTTTGGGTAATTAACTTACTCTAAAATGAAATAAGACATTCAATTTGTTCCTTGTAATATAGATATAAAAAAAACATCTAAAGAAAAGTAATTGCACAATGAAACAAGGTTTTCCACAAACCAATTAACTCTTCCACAAAAATTCAACAATTCCAATTTAATAATCCTATCGGCCTCTCTTTGTACCTTTTGGGACAATTGCTAGTTATACATATATAAAGTACTTTTGGGACAATTGCTAGTTATACATATGTAAAGTAGGAAGGGAACAATTTTGTTTCGATAATTTGTTTATAAAAAAATAAAATTAATTATTAATTAATTTTATACAAAATAATTTCAAAGGATTAGTTAACATTATGGTTTTTAATTTGAAAGTACATCTAACATATCAACTAACTTTTTGAACTTTTCAAATTTTTCAAGATAAATTTTATTTAAAAATAATAAACTGAATTTCCTAATGTTAAAGTTTAGATAAATTATAAATTTTTTAGTTAAAAAAAACAAAAAAAAAAAAGTGAATAAGAACAGGCATACTAATATGGTATTGTATTAATAATGTGTTATTGTATTTACATAAAGATATTGTATGCTTACACATCATTAATTCCCTTCTGGTCACAGTTTCAAATCTTGTAAATACCTTTGTAATGATTTAACCTCTTCCAAATTCTCAATTCCTCAAAGAAAGCTTTGGTAAAGCCATACACAATTTACCATCGAAAACGATCATCATACGGAGGCATTCCTGTTAAACGAGATACCGCACCTTCCCTTACTTTAATTGCAGTGCCGTGGAAACAAGGAATCCCACGTTTGAATAAAAGTCAAAATCAGCGAAGGGAAAATTTCGAAAACCTTGGCAGACGGATAACAAAATCCAGAAGCTGTTCCATCAGCTTCATCAATTTCCTGCAAATTGATAAGCATAGCTCTGGACTCACTAAAAAAGCGTTCTCCCTTTTTCTCACGGCAATTTGATATGAAAAGTGTCGTTCCATCCATTCCCTGTTGAAAGGTAAGCATAGACCTCGACGCACTTATGAAATAATGCAAAATTAATTCAAGTGAAAAAAACACTTTTTCCCTTCTCCTAATATGACAAAATGACATTTAAGTTGATATTGAACGTCATTTAAGTTTTGTTGTAAACTCGCAAATCAAAAAATTTAACATAAAACTACTACGATGTTGGGTAAATATCAAAACGAAATGACTTTGGCAATCGAACGTGGGCGAACATACGCATGAACTACGGAATTTACAAACCAAAACCTGCAAAATAAACATAATAAAAAGATAGGGTAAATTTGAAAACAAAACGACTTGGGTGATCAAACCTGTCGAACCTGAGCAATCGAACCTACCTGGGGCCATGGTTGACTGTGAAATCAAATTGGAAACATGGTCACAACCATATAGGTGGCATATCAAATCGAAGTGAAAACTTGGGTAAGTATGAATCTAAATAGAAATGATGTAATTAAAATTGGTTTTTCTAGCATATTTTTTTGTCAAAATTGTTTTGGTAAGGATTTGTTAAAATCACAAATTTGAGTGGTGAATTCTCTATAATTTGAATGCCTAGGAATTTTTTAGAGAGATAAATTCATATATGCCGTCAAAATCCTAGTTTAAACAACAAAAATTAATATAAATTTGACAAAAAAATCTTTTGACTAAATCAAACCAAAGAAATTAATAGTTAGACAATAGGGTAAACTCAAACATCATAGTGACGTTCCAACACTATGATGTGATTTTTATTTTTGTTTCAGGTAGAAGTTTTCAAATAAAATTAAAATAGTAATAATAAAAATAAATCAATATTTGCCATAGTTAAAATATTTTGATTTTCATCTTTATTTTACATCAATTTTATTTAGAGATAAAGTAATTGAAAGTTGAAAAAAAATAATTTACTTTTTAGTATTAAATATATATGTAATTTTTTCACTACTTAAAATTATATAAAATGTAGTTGATACATCACATGTAAAAATAATATTATTGATATTATATAATGGATGACATGTAAAAATAGTATCACTGATATTATATAATGTGTAATTCACTTTAAGTTTAATTGACATGTAATATATAAAATAAAAAGTAGTATCAATCATAAATAAAATATTTCAATGTCTATATTAAATAACATAATTTGTTATCAATTATTATATAAAAATTAAAGTAATTTAAATTAAAAAAAAATATATTTTCATTTTCCAGGTGGACCAGGGCTCACTCGATGAAGCTTTGAAGTTTTCTGAAAGTGCCCTAATCTAGTTTTTGTCCACGGTTGGCAGCTCTCCACAATTGGATCTCGAAGGTATGGAAGCCTATCATTTCTGATGCAATTAATATCTACCCCTGTGCTAGGGGTTTCTTTATAGTAGATTTTGAAAACCCTGAAAGCAACAATGTATTTTAGATTTTAGCCCTTGGTTTTGGGAAAACTCACGCCTATTCATTAATCCATGGAACCTATCATTCAATCCCTCAACAACAGTCATAACATCAACACCAGTTTGGGTAAGATTGCCAAACCTACCCTTACATCTCTGGAATTCCTCCTCGCTAAAAGCCATTGGAAATGCAATTTGGAAATTTTACTACAGGTGCCCAAAAACAGAGCAATATGTTAGAACCACCTATGCACGCATCTGTGGGGAAATGGACTTCAGCGTCGGATTCCCAGCTAAAATACACCTAACAAGTAAAGACTATGTGTGGAACCAGAAACTCAATTATGAAAGTGTCCTCTTCAGATGTTGATCTTGCTTTGAAACAGGCCATCTAGCCAAAAATTGCCCAAAAGCCTCCGAAAAAAATTCTGCTAGAAAAAATCACCACAGGTCTACATGGTGGGAAGGAGCACAAAAAGAACACTACACTATCATCAAAGAAGAATACTCTCGAGAAAACTCTGAATCACAAGAAATTGGGCAAGAAAGAAACAACTCTCAAGACAAGGAGGGGGAAAACCCTGCCCAACAACAAAAAAGTGAACTCGACAACTCCTCAAACATCAACAGTTATGGGGATTTGAATACCGCACAAAATAAATCTTCATTTAACAATAAAGCAGATCTCCTAGACCAAACTTCTTCTTCGACTATCTTCAAAAGGACGAACACAATAGATCGCGAAGCTAAGACACCAATGTCCCAAGAAACCGAAGAGATGAAGGAGATGCAAGATAAAGGAAGTTGGAAGACCGTAGAGAAAAAAAAGAAAGCTACAACACCAATCTCACCGAGAAAGATGAGGAGCCAGACAATTAAAAACTAAGAAAATTATAGGTCCGATAGACCAATTTTGTCTCAGTATAACCACCACCACCATCATCATCATATAAAAATACAAGTTTTCTACAGACAAATTTATTAACACACACACACACATATATATATATATATATATATTTGAAAATAAAAAGAACTCTTATAATTTTTTTTTGCTAATGCAAGAGTTGTGCCTTCTATTCTAAATAACCAAAAGGAGAAATTTACATATAATACAAACAGCCAAAGTCTAAACCATTTAGCCTAAGGTTTTACTTCCTAGCCCAAAGGTTGAAGTAACTAGAGACCCATACAATAGAGCAAAATTACCCGGATCCGAAAAAGAAAAGCTCCCTAGCTAAACAAAATTTTAGTTCCATGGAGAGAAAGAAAGCAAAGCATGAGTGGCTCACCCGGACACCCTTTAAGACCTGGACCCACCAACATGCACACCTTTTCATGGCTGTTTATTATCCTCGCCAGATCTAACGGTGGAGGATCATATCGCATGAACAATAAGCTCAGTTAATAACCACTCGATGAGGGCAGTATTCTCTCTCCTACCTTGGCCACGTGTAGAGTGATAAATGGAATTGCGCTCAACTCATAGAAATCGCTCTCGGATTTAAGGAAACGTGATAAACCGTAAACCACCCCACGGCCGGTATTGACACCATGGGTAGTAATGCGGAGAGTTTCATGTTGACTGAGAAAGCCGAGACTCTGGTCATTCACATCACCCTTACTCCTCTTTCACTTGATCCCAAGGAAGAAGGAAATATTCTTACCACCCTTGATATTCATCATTTGAGCATCCGAGAATCGTTGTCTGCCAAGCAACTTCCACCTAAGACCCCTGTGATCGCGCTTTCCTGGGCTGAGAAAGCTAGCAAAGACCTGCATCCCCATTGCAAAATCACCTCTGAAACACCACTTCATATTGGACCCAATTTCTGCGGCTGATGACCAACTCTGTTTTGATATAATGTTCAATCCTCATTCACCTGATTGAGACAATTCTCTCTCAAACTGCCCTGTGGCATCTCTTGCCATCTAAACTTGACATTTTTTTTGGTGTAGAGAGCCCCTTTATTGGTAAGAATGTCCACCAATTTATTGGTCGTTCCTCGCACATGAGTGAAACTTATGGTTCTCAAGTGCAGAAGGTGGAACTGAATCCTTTGAAAGACCTGAAGTAGCCTCCAGTGTCTTGAGACCTTTTCTGGCGCCGAACCATAATAGATTCTCTTGACTGAATTGATGATTAGCTCAGAGTTAGTTTCAATTATGATGTTATGAAGATTGTCCTGCTTTAGGATTTCTAAACATTGTTCTAGTGCTATTAGCTCTGCCATATTGTTTGTGGCTCTTCCCAAATGGCAATGATAAATAAAATGGATGCATCCGTCTTTATCCCTTAACACCACACGATAACCAGCAACACCTAAATTGCCTTTTGAGGCTCCATCTATGTTGAATTTCATAAAACCCTGAGGGGGAGGATGCCAAAAGTCTTCCTCAGTGACCATTGTCTTTACCTTTGTTGGCATTTTGGCACAGGTGTGGCGGTATGATACAGGTGTTGTCCTTGATGGAAACTCTCTTTGATGACAGATCTCCGTTCAGACTACAGAATGAAGAGAAATCTCATATACGCAGGTTAATTAAGTCCAAGTTGCGTATACACGCTGGTGATCTGCATACTAAGTCGCGTATACGTAGGAGAGCTATATACGAAGGCGCGTATACACGCAGATGCATGAACAAAAAGGGGCGTATATGTCGGGAAGCTTCCTTTTGGTCCGTGGTAGTTAGTCCTCGGTACTTGTGCCCATGTCTTTGGACCAAAGTATCTCGACAGACGTGTTGATCTCTAGTTTTGAAGTTGATGGTTTTGGATTTCTATGGTTTTGGCTCTTGGTATTGAGCAAGGCCTAAGGCTATATAAGGAGAAGAAAATCATTAGGCAAAGATATCTTTTGAAAAGGCTTGAATATCTGAAAAAGAAAGAGATCTGGTATGCAGGTTCTGGGTTGCTTGATCTAAGCTAAGGAGAGATCACATCGGTTGATGGAAGACTAGATCTAAGGATAGATCGAGATCTAATGATTTGAAATGCTCTATTATGATATGGTTGATTATGCGTATTTCTAGATCTGCATACTGATGCAATGTTATGTTCTGGGTCTAACTGATGTCTGGTACAACTGCAAGTTGAGAGAATTTATTTTTAGATCTATACGCAGGTTGTCTTCGGTAAAAGCGCGTGTATACGCGGGTTGCTCTCATTGAAGTAGCGTATATCTTTTGAAGCTTGATTTTTGGGTTTGCAGTTGGGTCTGACTGTTATTGCAGAGTTTTGTAGTCTGCTCTGTGTTCTGGTAACTGGTGATTGACAGGGTTTCAGTGGTTCAGTGATTCAAAGATTGATGATGCTAGTATTGATTGTTTTGTGCTTCAATGATCTGTTGTGAAAGTTGAATGAATTGTGGTCTTCAGATTGTAATGTTATGCTTCAGGAATATCCAGTCTGAAAATGTATGAAAGGTGGTACCTGAAAGAAAGAAGATTGTAGGCCAGCACCTACGTACTAGTATCTTGGCTAGTACAAGAGCAAAGGGGGTTGGAGCTCCCTTCCAAGGAAGTTTGGAGAACGAGAGAAGGTTGTAGCCTTCTGCAGGTTGTAGCCTGCGTACTGGTATAAGGCTGCACCAGTACAAAAAGATTATAAACTGAAGTTTCATATTAAAGAAAGATAGAGACGACTTGCAGCAGGTGGTTTTCACCCACATTGGGTTTCCACCTTATATCATGGTGTTCATGTGTGTGGCTTTTGTGTGATCTGTTCTACTGCATCTGTTTACTCTTAATATGGTGAATAATGTCCTTATGCACTTAACTGAAGATAAACTAACTAAATTATAAGATTTCTGGTTATACGCTGTTTTCTTTAGACACAGTTGCGTGTACACGCTGGTTCACTTAACGAAAGTAGCGTATATGTTTCTGAGCATTGAAAAAGTTTTATAGTTCTGATAATACTGATTCACCCCCCCTCTCAGTATTATTTCCAACAATTGGTATCGGAGCCGGTCCTTCAGAGAAGCTTGACCGCTTGAAGGTAGATCGTTCATCATGAGCAACTACGAGAAAGAAGCATCAATCAGGCCACCGGTTTTTGATGGGACAAACTTCAATTATTGGAAGGTAAGAGTTACTGCCTATCTTCAATCTCTTGGTACAGAAGTTTGGAACATCGTAGAGACAGGCTACACTTTTCCCTCAGCTACTCCTACAGATGCAGCCAAGAAAAAGAAATATGAAACAAATGCAAAAGCAGTCAATACTCTATTGGGATGCATCTCTCAATCAGAATTCATGAAGGTAATGCACTATAAATCTGCAAAAGAAATATGGGATAAAATGGTCACGAGCTATGAAGGAGACGATCAGGTAAAGCGTGCTAAACTTCAAACTCTCAGGATTAAGTATGAGACTCTCAGAATGTATAATGATGAAAGTGTGGCTAACTACTTCCTTAGGGTAGATGAGATTGTCAATTGCATGCAAAACTTGGGTGAAGAAATAAAAGAGGCTATTGTGGTTGAAAAGGTTCTAAGATCTTTGTCCCCCAAGTTTGAATCTAAAGTGTCTGCCATAGAAGAAAAGGAAAATTTGCAAATTCTTACTATGTCTCAGCTTCACGGAATTCTAACCGCTTATGAAATGAGAAAGGGAGGTCCATCAGACAGAAGAGAAGCTGCCTTCAAGGCTTCAGGCAAAGAAGATTACTATGAAGCAAGTCACCTGCCAGAAGATGAAGAAGAGGAATCAAATTTTGTCAGAAATCTTCAAAGGGGTTCTGGAAGGTTCAGAGGTAAGTTACCTTTTAAATGCTTTGCTTGTGGAAGAGTAGGTCATTATGCTACCAAATGTCCTCACAAAGATAAGAATTACAAGGGAAAGGAACCTGTTAAATGGAACAAGAAACAATATGAAAAGAAGAAAAGCTATTACACTCATGAAGATAGTGATGGACTTTCAAATAGTGATGAAGATGAACAAGGTAATAGATATAAACTTTTAATGGCTTTTGAAGATGATGACTACATGGATGCTATAGATTTAGAAGGATTTTATGAAGAAATGAAAGATCTCAAAGTTTGTTTAGAAGAGAAGAGTGCTATTATTGATTCTCTACAATGTCAACTAGCTGAAAACATCTTTTGCAGATCTGGCCTACAGTCAGGGGGAGCATGTTTCAGCACAGCCACGCAGAGGTATCAGCATGTCTTCAGGGGGAGCACAACCCTTTGCCCTTGATGACAAAGGGGGAGAATGATTCTAAGGATCTGAAGGTTGCCATCAAGTCCAAAGGGGGAGATTGTTGGCATTTTGGCACAGGTGTGGCGCTATGATACAGGTGTTGTCCTTGATGGCAACTCTCTTTGATGATAGATCTTCGTTCAGACTACAGAATGAAGAGAAATCTCATATACGCAGGTTAATTAAGTCCAAGTTGCGTATACACGCTGGTGATCTGCATACTAAGTCGCGTATACGCAGGAGAGCTATATACGAAGGCGCGTATACACGCAGATGCATGAACAGAAAAGGGCGTATATGTCGGGAAGCTTCCTTTTGGTCTGTGGTAGTTAGTCCTCGGTACTTGTGCCCATGTCTTTGGACCAAAGTATCTCTACAGACGTGTTGATCTCTAGTTTCGAAGTTGATGGTTTTGGATTTCTATGGTTTTGGCTCTTGGTATTGAGCAAGGCCTAAGGCTATATAAGGAGAAGAAGATCATTAGGCAAAGATATCTTTTGAAAAGGCTTGAATATCTGAAAAAGAAAGAGATCTGGTATGCAGGTTCTGGGTTGCTTGATCTAAGCTAAGGAGAGATCACATCGGTTGATGGAAGACTAGATCTAAGGATAGATCGAGATCTAATGATTTGAAATGCTCTATTATGATATGGTTGATTATGCGTATTTCTAGATCTGCATACTGACGCAATGTTATGTTCTGGGTCTAACTGATGTCTGGTACAACTACAAGTTGAGAGAATTTATTTTTAGATCTGTACGCAGGTTGTCTTCGGTAAAAGCGCGTGTATACGCGGGTTGCTCTCATTGAAGTAGCGTATATCTTTTGAAGCTTTATTTTTGGGTTTGCAGTTGGGTCTGACTGTTATTGCAGAGTTCTGTAGTCTGCTCTGTGTTCTGGTAACTGGTGATTGACAGGGTTTCAGTGGTTCAGTGATTCAAAGATTGATGATGCTAGTATTGGTTGTTTTGTGCTTCAATGATCTGTTGTGAAAGTTGAATGAATTGTGGTCTTCAGATTGTAATGTTGTGCTTCAGGAATATCCAGTCTGAAAATGTATGAAAGGTGGTACCTGAAAGAAAGAAGATTGTAGGCCAGCACCTACGTACTAGTATCTTGGCTAGTACAAGAGCAAAGGGGGTTGGAGCTCCCTTCCAAGGAAGTTTGGAGAACGAAAGAATGTTGTAGCCTTCTGCAGGTTGTAGCCTGCGTACTGGTATAAGGTTGCACCAGTACAAAAAGATTGTAAACTGAAGTTTCATATTAAAGAAAGATAGAGACGACTTGCAGTAGGTGGTTTTCACCCACATTGGGTTTCCACCTTATATCATGGTGTTCATGTGTGTGGCTTTTGTGTGATCTGTTCTACTGCATCTGTTTACTCTTAATATGGTGAATAATGTCCTTATGCACTTAACTGAAGATAAACTAACTGAATTATAAGATTTCTGGTTATACGCTGTTTTCTTTAGACACAGTTGCGTGTACACGCTGGTTCACTTAACGAAAGTAGCGTATATGTTTCTGAGCATTGAAAAAGTTTTATAGTTCTGATAATACTGATTCACCCCCCCTCTCAGTATTATTTTCAACAACCTTCATGTCCATGCCTTGAGGAATAAACCCCTACATACCCAACTAAAGAAGTATCTGCATATCAGCTTCTGAAGAGGGATTTTTTTGGGTAAGCTTGCATTAAAGTTCCCACCATCTCCTTAATCTGACTTAAGATCTGAGCCATGATGCTCTGGTAGGAACTTTTTTTATTTTTGAATTTTTTGTTGTTCCTTTCTTTCCAGACATTCCATATTAAGCTTGGAGTTAAAGCCCAAGCTTTGCTGATTATTTCATAAGCAGATAAGCTTCCTCTCCAGTTATTAAGGGTATTGGTGATGCTCCCTCTGTCCCTGTCTGTCTTTCTGAAAAAAGAAGCCAAAAGCACCCCACAAGTTGGAGGTGAATATGTAGGTATTGAGTAGGTGCTCCATCGTTTCCTCTTGAGACTTGCAAAGCTGGAATCTATATGGTCCAAGATCAACCCTCTTTTCAATGTTCTCCCAAGTAATAATTTTCTTATGATGTACCAGCCACATGAAAAGTTTGGTTTTCATCCATCCTTGGTGCCTCCATAGGTTCTGCCAAACCCTATCTAATTCATTATAATCAAGCTCCAAGATTAAGTGCTTTGCCTCCTTAAGGTTAAAGGTGCCTTCATTATTATTTCCCCATCTAAGTTGGTCATGATCCTCTGATACCAGTATTTTCTTTGGTCCAACAATGTTGAAGTGCATTAGATTTTGCTTTCAAGGGGCTGTCATCCCTATATTCCATATTCTTCCAAGTACACCATTTTCCTTCACTACTTGTCTGATCCCAAAATTCATTTACCCTAAGTATCCCTTTGGTGTCAGTGTCATTCTTGAGATCCACAAAGTCCTCTCTTCGTAGTATAGGTTCTTGTTGCCATTTATCCTCCCAAAACAATGCTAGATCTCTTGCTCTGATTTCCTAGAAACTATTTTTTTGAACTATGCTTCTATTCTCCCATGCTTTATTCCAGATGTAGGAGCCTTTTATGATGCTAGACATCCTTACGAGGTCACTGTTTTGGCAATTGCTAGCGTATCTTTCTTTCCAAATATGAGCCCACTGAACCTCTGGATCTTTTACCCATTGCCACCATAATTTTTCCCCCTAAAACTTTGTTTAGAACTTATGGATCATCTAGACCAAGACCTCCATGGTTTTTAGGTATGTAAATAGTATCCCGGGCCACCAAGGCCCATTTCTTTTTCTCCTCCTCCTTAACCCAAAGAAAGTCTCTTTGAATGATTCTAAATTGATGCAAGACTCCTTTTGGAGCTAGAAGGGCTGAAAGCATGAAGATGGGGATTGATTGAAGGACAACTTTTGTAAGCACCAGTTGACCTGCCAAGTTCAAGGATCTAATTGTCCATTTCTGGGTCTTGTCCTGCATCTTTTTAATGACTAGCTCCCAAATACTCTTGTGCAGAGGCTTGTTAGTGAGTGGAACTCCCAAGTATTTGGAAGGTAACACATCTCTTTGAAAGCCCAGAATTCTGGAGATATTTCGCTGAATAGCAATATTAGTATTAAGGAAGAAAATATTAGATTTGGAGAGGCTTACCTCTGTACCTACTTCCATGGCAAAGTCACTCATGATTTGTTTATAAACTAGTGCCTCTTTTACCATGGGGATGCCCTAAAGCATGGTGTCATCTAAAAATTGTTGATGGGTCAAAGCCTATCCAATCTCAGAGAGTCTGAGACCCTGGAGACTACCCACTTCTTTAGCATGCTTGATAGATTGACCAAGTCCCTCCATCATGAGGATGAAGAGAAAGGGGGAGAGAGGATATCCCTGCTTGAGGCCTCTTGAAGGTTTAAAAGTCTTGGATGGAGAACCATTAACCTGAATTGAAAAACTAGATGAAGTCACCAGGGCCATAACCCACCTTACCAAGTTGTGGTCAAATCCAAAGGCTAGAAGGACCTTCCTGATGTAGGTCCAATTCAACTTGTCATAAGCTTTGGCTAGGTCCAATTGCATAATCATTTTCGCCTTCCTATTACTTATCAATGAATGAACCATCTCATGCGCTTGGATGACGTTATTGAGAATTTGTCTGCCCTCCACATAACATGTTTGCTCCTTAGAAACTAGAGTGGGAAGAAGGGGTTTGAGTCTATTGTCAATTACTTTGGATATTATCTTGTACACCACATTGCACAAAGCTATGGGTATGAATCTGTCTGGAATCAGAGCAATGTCCTGTTTGGGGATCAGAGAGATGAAGGATGTATTGAGCACCTTCAGAATGGTTCTACTTATCCTGGAGTCCTCCATGACATTCAAAATATCTGACTTGACAATGTTCTAGCAAGCTTTAAAGAAATCAACATTGAAATCATTAGGGCCAGGTGCTTTTCCATTTTGCATTTCTTTGATAACATCACTAACCTCCTCTTGATTCACCAGCCTATTGAGATTGTAATTATCCTCTCTTGTTATTAGGTTAGGAATGTGCTTAGTGAAGTCCCTCATAGAATGAGCTCTATCTAAGATGGTCTCCTTTGCGATACTTCGAAAGTGTTGAACCAACTTAGCTTCTATGTCTTCATGGGTATTGAGTAATTGACCTTCGGAGTCCATAATCATTGAGATCCTATTATGCGGCCTATTCTCTGTCATGGATGTATGGAAAAAACTTGTGTTTCTCTCCCCTTCTTTTAGCCATTGAACTCTTGACTTTTGTCTCCAAAATATCTCCTCTTTCTTACATAAGTTCTCCCAGTCCCGATGAAGCTTGGTGGCTTGATCATTCCTTACCCTATCAAAGCCACCTATGATAAGGGCTTGATTGAGTTCCTGCATTTTACCTTCGAAAACTTTTTTCACTTCAAAAATATTTCCAAACTCATTCTTGTTCTAATCTTCGAGTCTGAGCTTGATATGTTTCAGTCGTTTGTGTAGTAGATACATTCTCGTACCCTGAATTTATAGATCCTCTGTCCGCCATTTTGCAATGTTGTTGATAAAGCTGGGTGGGTGAGCTAGATATTCTCAAATCTAAAAGGTCTGTTCTTGGGGGTGCTAATGCCCTAAACCTCAAGTTGGATAGGCCAATTGTCCGAGCCACCGAAGGGGAGAATTATCACTGTCATATCCATGCCTGTGAGCATGAGGTCCTTTGAGATAAGGAATCTGTCTAACTTTGAGGCTACTTGAGACTCTCCTCCTCTCTTATTGTTCCATGTAAAGAGGCCATTACTTGTATCTGTGTCAACTAGCTTCATGTTGTCTAGAAAATTCTGAAATTCTATAGAGTCTTTACTTAAAGTCCTGGTCCCACCTTTTTTCTCCGTAAGGGATTTGATCATCTTAAAGTTCCCGCCCATTATCCATGGTACTCTTGCATGTCTATCTCTTAGTTCCATAAGAGAATCTAGAAGCCTGAGTTTATCATCAGGTCTTTGAGGGCCATACACATTTGTAATTAAATACATCTCCCTGTCTCCCATAGGTTGAATAACAACTAATAAATAATTCCTTGATGTCTCAGCATCTATTATGCCAATCTTTTGGGGGTTCCAAAGAGTAAGGATACCTCTTGCTATTTACATTTAGTTTCCTAGATAAAGATCATGCCTGCAGCTTCTTGTTTCATTCTATTGTTGAGTATCCTTTGTTTCCTTTTACTTCCTAGACCTCTGATATTCCAAGATGTTAACTTCATTATGAAATATTTGTAAAGGAGTAGCTAGTTAGATCTTTCATCTTACCTGAATCTATCATTAGTTTTCCACATTCCATCAATAACTCATTTAGTTTTTTTCTGCCCCTTTTCCTTCCTAGATTCCTGGGAGCTAGTCCTGGTGTGGTTTTCATAATTTTCACCCCTTCGTTTCCCTACCTTTCGGTATGTCTTTGTCCTTCCAGCTTGTTAGTCTGTGTTCTCCATAGGAACAGCTGCTACACTCTATTAAACATTTCTTGAGGTAATGAGTCCACCCCTCCCATGGTCCCCTGTTTCAAGAATCCTTCCAAATCTAGGTATTCTCTATCAAGAATATCCTACAGTTCATGATCCTCCATTTCCATCTCGCTCAGGGTCATTTCTTGGTCCATTTCTAGTTCCTCATTGTTTAGCGTAGTCCCTTTCTGTTTATAAGTATCTATGTTTTCACACTATTTTCATCCTTATCTTTATCCCCTAGGCTTCCCCCGATTTCCCGATATACCTTTTTTGTCTCTTCCTCTTCTTCTAATACTTGGAACCTATTCGGACTGGCCTGTTGCCCCTATGTTTGATTTTTCTTTGGCCCTATTTTACCCCCCTTTCCTCTATATCCCATTTTGTGAAAGCTTTCAGTGTCTTTCATTGTGGTAGCTTTACTTTTGGTCTCTATTTTACTAAGGGGAAACTCTCTAAATAGGTGTCCATGTTCATGGCACCTTCGACATCTGAAAGGAATATGTTCATAATCCACTGTTTGCACCCATTCTTCATCGAAAACTTCCATGATGACCTCATCTGGTAGAGCTCCAGAGAGATCCATCTCCACACATATTCGGGTGAAGGAAGTGTATTTTCCCCTTCTAGTTGCCTCATATTCTTTGACAAAACGCCCTAATTTATTTCCTATTGCAGATAAAGATTTAGTTTTCCAGTAATCTAGAGGTAGGGAATAGAGTCTTACCCAGACCAGGACCGATGTGAAAGTCTTGTGTTCCAGTACAAAATTCATCATCCAAGGCTACATATAAAGGCCTACAGCTGCATAGAAGTAGTGTCATCCTTCAAACACGCTGTCTTTGTCCTCTATATTTGTGAAGACTACTGTGAAGAAACCTTTTGATCCAAGATGTAGGTCTATGCCTCCTTTAGGTTTCCAGTGGTATTTAATCCATGCCTATAGCACCTTCTCAGTGGGCAACAATCCCATGAATTTACAAATGATAGCATAGGTCCGCATGTGATCCCTGTGCGCCTGCAGTGCAAGATCATTTAAAACTACTATGGGTGTGACCTCAGCCTTAGGCTTACATGGACCCTTTTGCGTTTTGTTTTCTGCTTCCTGTTTCTTGTCCTCCTCCTCATTTTCATTTAATATATTTTCCTCCCTTGAATTGGTCAAATCCTATGCCTCATCAATGTTCCTATTCCCTTCTCTTGAAAGACCTCTAGCCATCTCCAACGGTTTCTTATTTCGACTGGCCACTGCTAGACAGTAGGAGGGAGTGGAGCTCCCCCCTTTGCACCCCTCCATGGCATTCAACTCCTGAATATTCTTGAAACCCTAGCTCTTACCAGTCCTGTGCCTCACATCCAAGCTTCTCTCAACAATAAAAAAAAATCACACGTTGGAAGCTTTCATTTTCTCAAAAAAAAAAAGAAGAACTCTTATAATTAAAATTTTTTATTAGTGATTATTTTTCGAGGAGAAGGACTGAAACTTGAATGCAGATCTAATTTGACACTAGAATTTGCATTAGGGTTCCATGGTGGCACGCGCGGGGGGGCGCAACTCCCTCCTACAGTCAGGTAGTCACAGAAGGAGGCAAGGAAGCAGGAGGGAAGCATTTCAAAAAACCATCGAGAAATATTTCAGAAGCAATAGGCAAGGAGACAGTTGGAAGAAATGAATCCTAGGATGAGGAAGGGAATCAATAGGAAACAAGTAAAGAAAAGGAGAAGGGAGGTGGCAACGAAAAAACAACTTCCACAAGAACTATGGGAGTTTGAAAACCCAAATCGAGCATCATTCCCCGGGTCATATTGAGTGATCCTGCGATTCAAGCACATAGGGACCATATGAAAGAACATGCGATCATCTGCAAGTTCATGGGGTTATGGCCAACAGAGAGGGCTTTATACATCTGGATTAGGAGCCATTGGAAGCCAAAGGGAGAAATACATTTACATCTGAGTTCTAAGGGATTCTTCACGGTGGTGTTTGCGAGCCTAGAGGACAAAGATTGAGTGTTTGAAGGGGGACCTTCTACGCTGTGGCAGGACTCTACATGTGGCCATGGACGATGAATTTTGTTTTGGAACGTGAAAAATTCACATCTGTACTGGTTTGGATCAGACTATATTCATTACCTCTGGACTACTAGCAACCAGAGTCCTTGAAAACCATAGGCAACAAGCTGGGGCACTTTCTAAAAAATTCAGAGGGAACTCTCAGAGGTAAATATACTTCCTTCGCTTGAATATGTGTGGAAATGGATCTATCTGTAGCCCTTCCGGAAGCCATAATATTAAAGGTATATGATGAAGAATGGGTGCAAATGGTGGACTATGAGCACATACCATTCAGATGCTGCAGATGTCATGAACATGGCCATCTATTCAGAGACTGCCCTACAAACAACTTGGAAAGCAATGGGAAAACCATTGTGGACAATAATCATGAGGGATTTACCAAGGTTGGGGGCAAAGGGAAAGGGGTTAAACGATCACACAAGAAAATAAGTGAAGACAAACAAACAAGACACAACAGTTTCAAGATCCTAGAGGAAGTGCAGGAGAGCGTGGAGACAGTACAGGTCAAGGAGAACGTACTTAAGGAGCAAGATAGGGAAGTTGAAATGGAGGATATCCTAGCGAACAACCAGCAGACGGAGGAGCTACAAAGCTGCATGGATATCAGCAAGGACCATGAGATGACTCCAAGTGAGGCAAGTACTGAGGAACACAAACTGCACGAGATTCTAGATAGGGAAAATCTAGATCTCGAGCAATTTTTGGAACAAGGAAAGAACAAAGGAGTGGACTCATTGCCAAAAGAAGATTATGATCGAGTCCAACAACTCTATCTATGGAGGGAACAATCGAAGGGAACTGGTGTCAAAAGAAACCATGAAAGCCAAGAGCAGAGTGGAGTAAAAATGATGGAGAATCCACAGACACTATCTCCAAAAAACCCAGGGAGGAAAAGAGGAAGGAAAAGACAGAATGAACTGCTAAATGAATGTGGGAAACTACTGATTAACTCAGGTAAGATGAAAGATCTTACCAACTATTCTTTTACCAACCTTTCTTAATGAAGCTTACAACCTGGAATATTAGAGGTTTAGGTAGTAGAAGGAAACAGAGAAATCTTAGTAATAGAATAAAAGAAGAAAAACTAGACATGGTCTTTATTCAGGAGACAAAATGTTCAATGGAAAAAATAAGAGAAATTCATAACAAATGGTTAATCAAGTATGATTATTTAGAAGTTAAAGCTAATAACTCTGCAGGTGGGATTCTCACGCTGTGGAATCCACAGAATCTGGGAATCCTGGATGCTGAAGCATCCAAGAACTATCTTTCTGTGGTTTGTAGTCCCGTAGGTGACCAAGAGACTTACACGATAACTAATGTATATGGCCGTCAACAACAAGCAGATAAAATCAAGCTTCTTACCTCCTTGGAGGGCGTCAAAACACATTATCCTAATATACCCTGGATACTTGCAGGTGATTTCAATATGATAAGATATCTCTTAGAAAAAAAGGAGGTACTAGACATCTTGGTAGAGACTCTAAAGCCTTCCAAGATTTCCTCTTAAACATGGGACTAGTGGACACCGAGACTATAAATGGGGCCTTCACTTGGAACAACAAAAGAGGAGGAGTTTCCCAAGTGGCGTCAAAACTGGATAGGTTTATCATTTCTGAGGATCTCCTCCTTACATGATCAACCATCACAGTGTCCATTCTGCCCTTTGGTGGCTCAGATCATTGGCCAGTTCATCTAGAAGCTTCATTTATGGGCACTCCAAGAAATAGGCCTTTCAGATTCGAAAATGCCTCGCTCTCTCACCCCAATTTCACCAGTAACATTGCCAAATGGTGGAAGAAGGATTTGAATATTTAGGGTACTAAGATGTACATGCTCCAAGAGAGAATGAAACAAATTAAATCCAAACTTAAGGATTGGAACAAAAAGGAATTTGGTGATATCATCAAGGCTAGAATGAGTACTGAGTAGAAACTCCAGGAAATCAATCAGATCAACATCACAGAGGGCTTCAATGAGGAAAGGCAAAAACTAAGTCACTCTTTGCAGGAATAATGGGAGGAGAATTGCTTGTTATAAAATTATATATTACGGAGCAATGGAACACATAAAATATTGCTGAAATATAAACACAGAAAACACATAAAACAAGAGAGACACAGATATACGTGGTTCACTCAGTTTGGGCTACATCCACCTCGAACAGCCAGTCCTTCCTTTCTATTATCCAGCAAAATGAAGAGACACATCCTACAACAGATCCGCTGTAATATTCTCTATTTTCTCTCACAGTCTTGCCTCACTGTTTCTCACTCACATAATACACATCTATATCTCAGCCTCAAATACAATGCCCTCATAAAAAGTGAGGGGTATCCTTCTAGTGAAAAAAAACCTAAACTAAACATAAGTTCTACCGTTAGATCATTCGCCTAATGAACGGCCCATATTGACTAGAAATTACTATACTTTTACAAGGAAATTTTACATCTATTTTTAGCTTCAGGGGCGCTGCCCCGAGCCCTCGAACCCCCCAGCCAGGGTGGATCGGCCCCCCCCCGGACCTCCGCGGGGGGGACAAGTCTTCCCCACACCCCCCTGCGTGGAGGGGTGTACAAACTTCTTGTGGTATACATCCGGCTAAAACAAATACCTCTGAACAATCATGCTCTACACACAACATTGCTTACAAGAGGAAACATTTTGGAGACAGAAATCTAGAAATCAATGGATAAAAGTGGGAGAAAGGAACACTAAGTTCTTCCACAAATCCACTATGGCTGACAGGGCACATAACAGAATCACAAAGCTAAAGGATTCTCAAGGTATTGAGCTTGTCGCTCACAAGGACATGGAATCAATCCTAGTACAACACTTCTCTAACATTGCAAAGGAGCCATTAGAAGATAGATCTAGGTTCATTGATAAGTTCACCCAACACATTACCAAGTTAGTCACCAGTGAGGATAACCACAATTTGAATAGTCCAGTCTCGGAAGAGGAGGTTAGTGAGGTGATCAAGGAAATGCAAAGTGGAAAAGCACCATGCCTAGATGGTTTCAATGTTGATTTCTTCAAAGCCAGCTAGGACACAGTCAAACAGGACATCATCGAGGTTGTGGAAGACTCAAGACAACACAAAAAGGTTTTGAAAGCACTAAATGTGACCTTTATAGCTTTAATCCCCAAAAAGGAAAATGCTATGACCCCGGATGGGTTTAGGCCCATCGCCTTATGTAATGTGGTGTATAAAATCATCTCCAAAGTGATAGCCAATAGACTCAAGCCACTGCTACCTTCTCTCATCTCAGAAGAGAAAACAGGCTATGTGGAAGGAAGACATATTCTAAACAACATCATCCAAGCACATGAGGTGGTACACTCTCTCAAAAGCAACAAACAAGCAGGTATGATCATTCAATTGGACCTTGCGAAAGCCTATGACAAACTCAACTAGTCTTACACTAGAGTCATTCTAAAAGCCTATGGATTTGACCAAAACTGGATAAGATGGGTTATGGGACTAGTCACCTCGACCAATTTCTCCATTCTGCTTAGCAGAGCTCCCTCTAATACTTTTACTCCTCCTAGAGGGCTTAGACAAGGCGACCCACTCTCCCCCTTCCTCTTTGTCCTCATGATGGAAGGGATTGGTAGGGCAATCAAATTAGCAAATGTTGAAGGTAGAATTCAGGGGATCAAGCTCACCTCGGATGGAGAGGCTAACACTCATCAACAATTTGTGGATGATACTATGCTATAGGGTATACCCACAGTTAGGGAAGCCAAGGAAATCAAAGATATCTTAAATGATTTCATTATGGTAGCAGGCACAAAGGTAAATGATAACAAGTCTAAAGTTTTCTTCTTTAACACTAATATTGCTATACAGAGAAATATCACCAGGATTCTTGGTTTTCAGAGGGACTAGTTGCGTTCCAAATATCTTGGCATTCCTCTTACAGACAAATCTCTATGTAAGAAAATATGGGAACCTATTTTAAACAAACTTCAGGATGAAACCAACAGCTGGACTTGCAGAGCTTTAAACTTTGCAGGGTAACTTGTGCTCACTCAAGCGGTATTACAGGCCATTCCCATTTTCATGTTTGTAGCTATCCCTGCTCCTCAAGGGATTATGCAGCAAATAAGAAGCATTCAAAGAAAATTTCTGTGGGGCAGAGGGGAAGAGAAAAATAAGTGGGCTCTAGTTGCCTGGGACAAGCTCTGCAAGCCCAAAAGCCATGGTGGTTTGGGGCTGCATGATCAGGAAGCGTTGAGTCAAGCTTCGGGAGCAAAGCTCTAGTGACAATGGATCAAGGAGCCAAGAGCCCCCTGGGCTAAGCTTCGGACAAAAAAGTATGCTAGGAACTAGTAGGAATAGGATCACATTAGAATGATAGTACAAATCAAGGGCTCAGACATATGGAACCTTGCGTGGGAGAACAAAGGTATTGTTTAGCAACATTGTTTTTGGGAAATTCGAGTAGGGGACCAGGCTTGTTTCTGGGAGTACAGCTGGCAAAGGAACCCATCCTAAACAGGAATGAACTGGTAGCCCTCAAGAGAGACACAGACAACAAATATCTTTTATTAGTAAAATATTTTTGGGATCTAGGGAGGGATAAGGAAAAATGGAGGAAATAGAAGGACCTAAGCTACAAGAAGGGAGCCCTCTGAAGGCCATGGCAGAAGTTCTTACCATGGAATTAGAGCAAAGAAGGATTCTGGTTTCCTCCTCGCCTGACCAATTAAGATGGGGAAAGAATAATGAAGGCAACTATAACCTCAAAGAGGCAAAAAAGGCAATCACGGGATTTAACTTTGTAAATGCTGAGAAATTGTGGCAGGAGTTGTGGCAAACTCCTCATTGGATGAATATAAAATTATTTATTTGGCTAGTTCATCAAAGGAAAATCCTAACTTGGGAAAACCTTCTTAAGAAAGGTTTCATTAGCCCCTCTAGATGTCACGTTTTTGGCTCTCATGAGGAAACAATTGAGCACCTTCTAAATCTTTGCTCCTTTTCTACAAAAATTTGAGATTGGGTGGCCTCAAGCTTCAGGCAGACTGACAGGGACAGGCTTAGCATATCCAACACTTTAACAAAATGGAGGAAGAACTTCTCAGAGAATGAGATCATCAACAAAGCCTAGATGCTTGTATGAGGTTTTGTCATCTAGAATATTTGGAAAGAATGCAATATGCGAATCTTCAAAAATAAAGCCGTAGAGCCCTTGCTTATAATCAATTAGATTTTAAAATAGCTTAAGGAAACAATTAGGAGCATTATGAGAACAAATCCCTCGAATCCTCCTTTGCCTCATGAGGAACACATTATTATTAATTTGGGTCTTCAATCCATCAACCCTCGAGGAAGAAAGAAGGAAGTGAGAGCAACAAACTTTGGGGATAGGGGTTGGTAGCCCCCTCCATAGGGCTTCTTCAAAGTAAATATTGATGGAGCCTCTAAGGGCAATCCCAAGGAAGCTGGCTTCAGGGGTGCCATCAGGGATCTTAAGGGGCACACAAAATACATTTTCCATGGCCACCTGGAAAAGGGTACCAATAACATGGCTAAACTTTCGGCTTTAGATCAATGTTTAGAGATCCTGATGGAGGAAAATTTACATAATGTTATCATTGAAGTAGATATGGAATTGGTCGTCAAAGAAGCCAAGAAGATTCAAAATGGAACCTCGCCAGACAAAGTGTCAAAGCACTGGAAGCTGCTGTAGGTTTTTCACCGAATCCACTCATACGTACAAATCCTTGAAACAATAAGATTTGTTCATGTTAGAAGGAAAGAAAATATGCTTGCAGATAGTTTGGCCAACGAAGGAGTGGCCAATAAGGACAGGGACTCTTAGCATCCATGGGAGTTTCTTCCTATCGGAAAGCTGCGGTAGAACTGTTTCACACTAGCAAATGTAGATTGGGATTCATGGATGGACAGTGCTAATCCAGAGGACAGGGGTGAGGATGACATCACCTAATTCATCTTCGCATTCTATTCATGGTTACTCTCCATAACTTACATGGCTTTTAGATGATGGATGAAGGTTTTGAGTTGGGCAATGACACCGATTGGACTGCCGGTGTACAGTTGGCTCAACAAGTTTCTGTTGGTGACTCCAGGAGGATGGCTTGGAAAGGCCGGACTCAAAAAGGTCGGCAGGATTGGACAGATGGTCTTCATTTGGCACATGAATGCAAAACCACAAGTGGTATATTTCACAGGGTTCGAATGGTATCTGGTTTAGTGGAAGAAGCACACGATTCCACTTAAGGGATTACACGTGGCGTCGGGATGAGAGATGAAACCACTCTCATCATGTGGTTAACCTTCGTGCATCTCAGACGCGCGATATCTTTGTAGGGCATTGGATCGGACCGCTTCTTTCTACGGTTGGGATTAGTCGTGCGAGTTGCTCAAGGTTACAGACCCGATGGTCCACGGTGGGACCCTCTGTGGGCCTAGCGCTCCGCAAAACTAGATCCCACTTCCTTGAATGGTTTTCACATTGCACTATGTTGGTTTTTAGTTTTTTAGTTAATGTAAGTGATTCCATTCGGGGGGTGATGCATGGCAATGAGGGTAGAGAGGAAACCACTCTCATCACAGGGATAATCCCCAAGCATCTTGACCATGTGATATCCACACTTGCCATTGGATCAGAACCTTGCCTTCAATGATGGGGTTTATCGAGCTAGCTGCCTGCTAACCATTGGTTTGGGTTGTTGGTCTATTGTGCATGGGTCTCATACCCGTTTGCTCAATGGAATCTCCTTTTTGTTGTTGTTGAGTCATTCTAGGAGTTTCTTTGGCCTAGGCACTCTATATATTATGTAATTTTCTTTTATTAATAGAAGGTTAGTCTCTTACTTATCAAAAAAAAAAAAAAAATGTTTTATTAGTGGTTTTGAGACTTAAAAGTTCCAACATAGATGAATCTTGACTCTAAATATACAAGAGCATAGAGGAATCAAATCTATCGAGGTGTAAATCTTTCCACAAGTTTTGCACTAAAAAAGAAGCATGTATCTTGAGAGATTTGATCCTCTTCTCTTGGTAGATCCTTAGTTATGGATCTATGGTAGTTATTAAATATTACATGTTTATTTAATAATATTTATTTGAAAAACATAAATTCTAATTATTTATTATTTTTTGTTTGGAAAAGAAGAAATTCTAAATTTTCTCACAAGAACAAATATCAATATTTATTGAATTTAAGCCTCTGTGATCCATATCAAGTTTTTGAGACACGATTTCATTGATAATCACATTTAAAATTCATTTGTCGACGTGTTTATGTGGTTCATCACCAAGACAAGATGAAAGAATTAGATCATGGCAACTATTGAGACAAGTTCCAGTGATAATCACATTTAAAATTCATTTGTCGACGTGTTTATGTGGTTCATCACCAAGACAAGATGAAAGAATTAGATCATGAAAACTAGTTAAATAGAGAGACACATCCCTCCAACTACTACTACTTTTAACCAAACCAAAATTTAAAGAGAAAATATTTAATTTAAAACTAAATAAATAACTAAAAATATATATTGATATAATTTTTATGACCAAAAAAATTAGAAGAAAAATATTTATTTTTATTAAAATAAATAACTAAAAATATATACTCATATAAATTTTATATATAACTAAGAAAATATGAAAATAATGATACCCAATTTCTAATACCAAAGACAAATATTAGTATCATTTGTTATTTTTAGTATTATCTAATACCCATACGATATTTTAGTTTTTCTTTTCAATTGCAAGTCCATTAAAACAAATTATAGTTGTTTCTTTCCATTTTCAAAACAAAGTTGCAAGCAACGTATAATACCATTCGTTAATAGTTTTCAAAGCAAAGTTGGGAATATTATATCATGTCATTCATATATATATTTATATTTATATTAATATTTATGTTATAAAGTAAAACCATTATTATCATAAATCTGAAGATTGTAACTCATATTAAATATGAAGATTTTGAATTAGGATTATTATCATGATGCATCCTATGTGAAAAATTATTTTGTTACTAACCACCAATTTATTAGCTTTCTGAGACTTTTATGGTCAATTATGGAAAGTAGTATTTTCTCATGTTTGAAACCAAATTTCAAATCATGCTTTTTGAGATTTTTATGGTGTGTTATGGAAGGTAGTATTTTCACATGTTTGAAACCAAATTTCAAATCATGCCAGATGACTTAGATGGTAAATCTGGTTTAAGTGAATATTATTAAGAATGAATTTATTAATACCATGACTTCATAAATACGAGATGCAATATATAGTTAATCTTAAACATCTTTTGATGTACTATTGTCAAAATCCTACCCATCCCCATTTTGCATGGGCAATCACCCTTGTGATAAGTGGCCACTATGCAAGTCTCCTTTGTAACTACACACAATGTTGATTTCATTAGGGCTGATGTACAATTGGACAGCTAGCCTCCTAAACTTCAACTGTATTCTTGTACAACTATTGTTGCCACTACCTCTTGCCCATGTCCCGAGACTCAGGGAGGATTGGACCTCCACGGGACTAACAAACTTCTTTCAAAAATGGAAATTAGGAAATTTTGTTTTTTCCACTACCTATTGCCCTCCTCTGACCTAGCTGGAATTGGGCATTCATGCTACTAACATACTTCTTTCAAAAATGACAAATAAATAATTATGTTTTAATGTTACCTCTGACTTGCATTTTGGGAGGGACATAGACAATGTAGTGACACATGTAGAATAATATATTTTTTTTTTCAATTGGCTTTTTAGACTTATTTATTTTATATAAAATAACATTTATTTACCAATACCATGAATTCATACATATGATATGCAATAGGTAGCTAATCTAAAACATCTTTTGATGTACTATTATCAATCTCCTACCCATCACCATTTTGAATGGGCAAGCCAACTCGTCATAAGTGGCCACTATGCAAGTCTCATTTGTAACTACACACAATGTTGGTTTCATTAGGGTTGATGTACAATTGGACACCTAGACTCCTAAACTTCAAGTGTACTCTTGTACAACCATTGTTGCCACTACGTCTTGCCCATGTCCTAAGACCCAGGGAGGATTAGGCCTCCACGAGACTAACAAACTACTTTCAAAAACAGAAAATAGATAATTCTATTTTTTCCACTACCTATTACCCTCCTCTGATCTAGATGTCATTGGGCATTCACGTTACTAACATACTGCTTTCAAAAATGACAAATAAATAATTATGTTTTAAAGTTACCTCTGACCTGCTTTTTGGGAGGGACATAGACAGTGTAGTGACACATGTAGAATAATATATTTTTTATTTAAAATTGTCTTTTTGGACTTATTTATTTTAGATAAAATAATATTTATTTACCAATACCATGAATTCATAAATACGAGATGCAATAGAGAACTAATCTTAAACATCTTTTGATGTACTATTGTCAATCTCCTACCCATCCCCATTCTACATGGGCAAGCCAACTCGTCATAAGTGGCCACTATGCAAGTCTCCTTTGTAGCTACACACAATGTCGGTTTCATTAGGGTTGATGTAGAATTGGACAGCTATCCTCCTAAACTTCAAGTGTATTCCTGTACAACTATTGTTTCCACTACCTCTTGCCCATGTCCTCAGACCCAGGGAGGATTGGGCCTCCACGAGACTAACAAACTGCTTTCAAAAATACAAAATAGGTAATTCTATTTTTTCCACTACCTTTTGCCCTCCTCTGACCTAGCTGCCATTGGGTATTCACGCTAATAACATATTGCTTTCAAAAATGAAAAATGAATACTTATGTTTTAAAGTTACCTCTGACCTGCTTTTTGGGAGTGACATAGACCGTGCAGTGACACATGTAGAGTAATATGTTTTTTCTTTAAAATTCTCTTTTTGGACTAATTTATTTTATATAAGATAATATGTATTTACCAATACCAAGACTGCATAAATACGAGATGAAATAGATATCTAATCTTAAACATCTTTTGATGTACTATTGTCAATCTCCTACCCATCCCCATTCTGCATGGGCAAGCCAACTCATCATAAGTGGCCACTATGCAAGTCTCCTTTGTAACTACACACAATGTTGGTTTCATTAGGGTTGATTTACAATTGGATAGCTATCCTCCTAAACTTCAAGTGTATTATTGTACAACTATTGTTGCCACTACCTCCTGCACATGTCCTCAAACCCAGGGAGGATTGGGCCTCCACAAGACTAGCAAACTGCTTTCAGAAATGGAAAATAGATAATTCTATTTTTTCCACTACCTATTTCCCTCCTCTGACCTAGCTAGCATTGGGCATTCACGCTACTAACATACTACTTTCAAAAAATGACAAATAAATAATTATGTTTTAAAGTTACCTCTGACCTACTTTTTGGGAGGGACATAGACAGTGCAGTGACACATGTAGAATAATATATTTTTTCTTTAAAATTGTCTTTTTGGACTTATTTATTTTATATAAAATAATATATATTAATATTGAATATATATATATATATATATATATATATATATATATATATATATATAGATAGATATATATATATATATATATATATATATATATATATATATATATATATATATATATATATATATATATATATACATATATATATATATATATATATACATATATATATATATATATATAAGCTTGGCAAGACTACATCTTCATCACGGCCAATATATCACCCCGATCGGGGTGATATATTGCACCGATGACTTCAAATCAAGAAGTTTCTTAACAAAGCAGTAGATCATCGTCTATCCAAGACCCCATGGACAAAATTTATATAAAATTTTAAAATCAAAAATATTAATAATAATATTTCATGAGAACAACCTGGATGGCTTCAATTTACTTATTAAATCTTCTTTATTGTGCTCGCATCATGTCGATATTATTTCAATAGCCTATTTTTTTATGAACATGCATGTATTTCAAAAAAGTGCCCTAGTGTTTTTGTTATCTTTGGTTAGGCAAACCTCAACGTCAGCGATTTTACGTGGAAGAAACAACTATGCATGCACTATTTTTTATAAAAATGTTGTGCAAATGGAATGTTTGCCTATGCATTTCTCTATTGATCAAAAGAAATATGCTTTGGGTGTGTAGAGAGGCTTCTGAAAATCTCCACAATGATCATTGATTGCATTGAAGTTGAATGCATATATTTATACATATGTAAAGTAGGTACAAAACCATTTTGTCTCGGTCATTTGTTAATAGAAAAAATAAAACTAACTATTAATTAATCTGATACAAAATAATCTCAAAGGATTATTTAACAATACCCCCTTAATCTAAAGGGACATCTCACATACAAAGTAATATTATGAAATTTTCAAAATTTTCACGTCTCAGTCCTTTGGTAAAGATATTTGTGATCTTCTCTCAAGTAGGACAACGTGTCAAATGAATGACATTGGCCTCTACGTAATGTTGAATCAAGTGGTATTTGGTGTTCATATGTTTGCTTCAATCATGAAATTTAAGATTCTTCATCAATTGAATTGCATAATTGTTGTTAATCAATAGAGGAGTTGAGGACTTTTGTTTCTCCTGCAAGTCTTCAAGTATTTAATGAAGCCAAATTATTTCTTTTGTAGTTTGAGCTGCTGCAGCATATATGGATTCGATGGTAGAATCCATAGGGAAAAATTTCTTTCATGATATCCAAGTGATATCTATTGATCCAAGATTCATCAAATAACCAGAAGTAGAGACCTCATGTTCCTTATCTCAATCAAAACCAAAATCTGAATAACAAGTGAGATGAAAGTTTGAAAATTTCAAATATTTGATTACATATGACTGAGTTCCTTTCAAATATTTGAGCACTTGTTTTGCTGCAATCCAATGACCTTCACAGGCATGACACATAAACCTGGAAAGTATTCCTAAAACAAAATCTATGTGAAGAGAAGTTGTAGTAACAAATTCAAACTTCCAACAAGTTTCTTGTACTTTATTGCATCTTCAAATGCACTTCCTTTATTTGAAGTGAGATTTAGGTTCTTCTCCATTAGAGTATAAATAGGATTACAATCCTGCATTCCAAACTTATTTAAAATTTGTCCAATGTATTTTTTTCTGAGAAATAAAGGTATGCTTGGATTTTTAATCAACTCCAATTCCTAAATAGTAAAGAAGCAAATGCAAATATGTCATATCAAAAATATTTTGCATCTCCCTTTTAACAAATGCTATATAATCATCATTGTTCCATGTGATCACCAAACCATCAACATAGACAACTAGATATACAACTAATATTCTGACTTTGTGAAAAAAAAAATTGCATCATCTAGGTCAAAAATATTATAATTCAATTTGAGAAGATGTTCAGTTAACTTTTCATACCATGCACAAGATGCTTGTTTCAAACCATACAAATATTTCACTAGTTTACCTACCTTTTGTTATTTTCCTTTATCAGAAAAACCATCTAGCTGAAACATGTAGACATCATCCTTCAAATCTCCATTCAAAAACATTATTTTTACATCCATATGATGTATTTTCCATTCCTTCTGAGTTGCAAGATAAGAAAACATTATAATATATCCCAATTTAGCTATAGGAGAAAATGTTTTTGTATAATCAACGCCTTGATTTTATGCATACCCCTTTGCTATAAGTCTTGCTTTGAACTTGTCAAGTGAACATTCTGCCTTATACTTAATTTTATAAACCAACTTATAATCAATGAGTTTACCAACATGAGGATCCATCAACCTCCAAGTCTCATTTTTTATATGAGCATTATACACCCTTTGCATCACATATTTCCATTCATTACAACAAGCAACTTCTTGATATGTAGAAGGTTCATTAACAACAAAAAAATTAAATTAACAATCATGAGAAATGTTACTTGAACTTGAAGTAACGTCTCCTTCATTTTCTTTATTATGTTTAGAATAATTCCCTATATCAAAATGATCATAGTTTCTTCGAAACATTGTGAAGTGTGTTGATCTTCGTAGTGATTGTTGTGATCATTTCTCATCTTGAAAAACAACCTTTACAACAAGATCTTCAGGATAAATTTATGATCTTGTAGAAACATTATTTTCATCCAATTTTCTTCAACAAAAACATAACCATTATCTGGTATTAAAGATGGAAAATTCACATACTGGTCATATCTTTTCATGTACCTAGTTTTTCCAAGCCTATACAATTTCATAGTGTTGGATTTCAGGATGACGCTATCCCACAACAAATTGTTGGATGCCAACACTGTGACAAAGTTGCACACGAGAAAGATCATTGTTATCATCTTCATCCTTGTGAAAATTGTGAAAATACGAATCGTCATTTAGACAAATGTTTCAAGCATAAGAGTACTGCAAGAGAGAAAAATAATTTTGGATGGATTGCTTCTTGGGATTCATCTAAAATTGCCAAGAATAATTACAAGTCATAAAATATGTTATGTTCAATAGTATTGACTAGCCTTGAAGTGAAGAGTAGTTCATCTTCTCATCCTGTATTTAACAAGGGGAGAATTGATTGAATTGATGGTATGCTATAGGTTCAAAGATTTACCAATTGGGCATGATTCAAAGATAATCAGAGTCTACTGTTACAACCTAGAGTCCAAGTTTGCAATCAGATTCAAGTTATAGTAAGATCATAGATGAATTTGTGTTCTATGAGATTTTATACCCTATGGGAGTGATTGTATGTTTTTGGCATAGTGAGTTTTGCTTGGTTTGTTTTATCCTTAAACCATCACTTGTAGAGAAATTTGGTCTTTGATTCACAGTATGTATGGAGCGTTCTCCCTTTTCTCAAGGTAATTTGACATGTAAAGTGGCGTTCCATCCATTCCCTGTTGAAATGTAACCATAGACCTCGACGCATTTATGAAATAATGCAAAATTAATTCAAGTTGATATTGAATGTCATTTAAGTTGATATTGAACGCCACAGAGAACTTATTTTTATGTGGGTCTGTTTTGTTGTAAACTCACAAATCAAAACCTACAAAATCAAAAACTTTAACATAAAACTACTACGATGTTGGGTAAATATCAAAATGAAATGACTTTGGAAATTGAACGTGGGTTAACATACGCATGAACTACATAACTTACAAACCAAAACCTACAAAATAAACATAATAAAAGATAAGGTAAATTTGAAAACAGAACGACTTTAGTGATCAAACCTGTCGACCCTAAGCAATCAAACCTCTATGGGGCCATGGTTGGTGGTGAAATCAAATTGGAAACATGGTCACAACCATATAGGTCGCATATCAAATCGAAGTGGAAACTTTGGTAAGTATGAAACTAAATTGAAATGATGTAATCAAAACTGTTTTTTCTAGCATATTTTTCTGTCAAAATTGCTTTGGTAGGGATTTGTTAAAATCACAAATTTGAGTGGTGGATTCCCTACAATTTGAATCCCTAGGAACTTTTTAGAGGGATAAATTCATATATGCAGTCAAAAACCCAGTTTAAAAAACAAAAATTAAGATAGATTTGACAAAAAAGTCTTTTAACTAAATCAAACCAAAAAAATTAATAGTTAGACAGTAGGGTAAACTAAAACATCATAGTGTCGTCCCAACACTATGATGTGATTTTCATTTTTATTTTAGGTAGATGTTTTCAAATAAAGTTACATTTAAAAATAATAAAATAATACTTATATTAACAAAATAAAAATAGTAATAATAAAAATAAATCAATATTCGCCATAATTAAAATATTTTGATTTTGATTTTTACTTTACATCAATTTTATTTAGAGGTAAAGTAATTAAAAGCTGAAAAAATATAATTTACTTTTTAATATTAAAAATATATGTAATTTCTTCACTACTTAAAATGTAAAATGGAGTTGATACATCACATGTAAAAATAATATAATTGATATTATATAATGGATGACATGTCAAAATAGTATTATTGATATTATACAAGGTGTAATTCACTCTAGGTTTAATTGACATGTAATATATAAAATAAAAAATATTATCAATCATAAATAAAGTATTGCAATGTCTATATTAAATAACATAATTTCTTATCATTTATTATATAAAAAATAAAGTAATTTAAATTAAAAACAAAAACTTATATTTTCATTTTCCAAATGTATATATATATATATATATATATATATATATATATATATATATATATATATATCTATATGTATATGTATATGTATATGTATATGTATATGTATATATATATAGATATATATATATATATATATATATATGTTTTCTACAAGCAAATTTATTAACATTTCAATGTAAACTCTCTCTCTCTCTCTCTCTCTCTCTCTCTCTCTCTCTATATATATATATATATATATATATGATAAAAAAAAATGAAAATAAAATGAACTCTTATAATTAAAATGTTTTATTAGCACTTTTCTCAAAACCAACATAGATCAATCTTCATTTGAAATATACAAGAGCATAGACTAATCAAATCTATCTAGGTGTATATCTTTCCTCATGTTTCGCACTAAAGAAGAAGCTTGTTTCTTGAAATATTTGATCTCTCTTCCCTTGGTACATCCTTAGTTATGGATCTATAGTGGTTATTAGATATTACATGTTTATTTAATATTATTTATTTGAAAAACAAAAATTCTAAAAGTTCTTTTTTATTTTGTTTAATAGAGGAATCGGCCCCTACCACTATAACCCATAGGTGAATCTAGCCACCCCTAACACACAACCGACAGGTAAACTCTGGGGATTTGAACCTTGAATCTCATGGTAGATAATTCATTTTTAAGGTCATCACCAATTTAAGTGTCCTTAATAACGTATTATTAATATTATTTGTTGACTTGATCCATGGGGAATCTGAACATTGAATCTCATGGTTTATATTACTTCATAATATGGTCATAGTTAATTGAGCTTCCCCACAGACCTAAAAACTCTATTTTGAAATAAAATAATCAACACAATTAACATTTACCTATTATTATTTTTCTAGTATTATTTATTATTACTACTATAAATATTCATTTGGAAAATAAGAAATTATAAATTCTCTCACAAGTACAAATATTAATATTTATTGAATTTAATCTTATGTGATACATATCGAGTTTTTGGGACATGTTTTTGGTGATAATCACATCAAAATTCATTTGTCGACATGTTTCGAACCAACGAGTGTGGTTCATCGTCACGACAAGATGAAGAATCAAATCATGGCAACGAGTTAAATAGAGAGACACATCACTCGAACTGCTAAAAAAACGACTACTTTTGACTAGACCAAAATTTAAAGGGAAAATATTAAATTTAAATTTAAATAAATAACTAAAAATATATATTGATATAATTTTTATGACAAAAAATTAGGAGAAAAATATTTACTTTTGATTTAAATAAATAACTAATAATATATACTAGTATAATTTTTATATAAACTATGGAAATACGAAGAAAATTATACCCAATTTATAATACAAAAGACAAATATTAGTATCATTTATCATTATTAGTATTATTTACCTCATATGATAGTTTAGTTTTTCTTTTCAATTTCAAGTCCATTAAAACAAATTATAGTTGTTTCTTTCCATTTTCAAAACAAAGTTGCGGGAAACCTTATTATCATGATGCATCCCATGCGAATTTTTTTTGTTACTAGCCACAAATTTATTAGCTTTTTGAGACTTTTATGGTCTGTTATGGAAAGTAGTATTTTCTCATGTTTGAAACCAAATTTAAAATCATGCCACATGAGTTAGATGGTAAATCTTGTTTAAGTGAATATTATTAGGAATGCATTTAACAATACCACGACTTCATAAATACGAGATGCAATAGATAGCTAATCTTAAACATTTTTTGATGCACTATTGTCAAACTCCTACCCATCCCCATTTTGCATGGGCAAGCCAACTCATCTTAAGTGGCCATTATGCAAGTCTCCTGTTTAACTACAAATAATGTTGGGGTTGTTAGGGTTGATGTACAATTGGACAAAAAGTCTCCTAAACTTCAAGTGTATTCTTGCACAACTATTGCTGCCACTACCTCCTGCCCATGTCCTCAGACTCGGGGAGGATTGGGCCTCTGCAAGATTAACAAACTGCTTTCAAAAATGGAAAATAGATAATTCTTTTTATTCCACTACCTATTGCCTTCCTCTGACCTAGATCGCAATGGGCATTCATGCTACTAACATATTGCTTTCAAAAATGACAAATAAATAATTATGTTTTAAAGTTACCTTTGACCTGCTTTTTGGGAGGGACGTAGCCAGTGCAATGACACAAGTAGAATAATATATTTTTTCTTTAAAATTGTCTTTTTGGACTTATTTATTTTATACAAAATAATATATATTGATATTGAAAATTTATAATATCTATCTATCTATCTATGTGTGTGTATATATATATATATATATATATATATATATATATATATAGTAAGCTTGGCACGGCTACATCTTCATCATGTCAAATATATCACCCCGATCGGGGAAGGGAATTGAATCGGTGACTTCACATCAATAATTTTCTTAATAGAGCACCCAATCACCATCTATCCAAGTCCTCATGGACAAAATTTATATAATTTTTTAAAATAAAAAATATTAATAATAATATTTAGTGAGAACAACCTAGATGGCATTAATTTACTTATTAGATCTACTTTATCATTCTTGTATCACATTGGTATTATTTCGATAGCCTAATTTTTAGGAACATGCATGTGTTTCAAAAAAGTGCCCCGGTGTTTTTGTTATCTTTGTTTAGGCAAACCTCAATGTCAGCTAATTTACGTGGAAAAAACAAGTGTGCATGCACTATTTTTTATAAAAATGTTGTGCACATGGAATGTCTGCCTATGTGTTTCCCTATTAATCGAAATAAATAGCCTTCGGGTGAGTAGAAAGGCCTGCGAATAACCTCCACAATGATCATTGATTGCATTGAAGTTGAAATCATATATTTACACATATGTAAAGTAGGTATGAAAGAGTTTTGTCTCGGTAACTTGTTAACGGAGAAGATAAAACTAACTATTAATTATTTTGATACAAAATAATCTCAAAGGATTAGTTAACATTACCCTCTTCATCTGAAGGGACATCTGACATACCAAGTAACATTTTGAACTTTTCAAACTTTTCCAATCTCAGTCCTTTGGTAAAAATATTTGTGATCTTCTCTCAAGTAGGACAATGTGTCAGATGAATGACTTTGGCCTCTACATAATGTCGAATCAAGTGATATTTGGCGTTCATATGTTCTCTTCAACCATGAAATTTAGGATTCGTGGTCAGTTGAATTGCATAATAGTTGTCAATCAATAGAGGAGTTGAGGACTTTTGTTTCTCCTGCAAATCTTCAAGTATTTTGTGAAGCCAAATTATTTCTTTTGTAGTTTGCGTTGTTGCAACATATAGGGCTTTGATGGTAGAATCCATAGGAACAAATTTCTTTAATGATCTCAAAGTGATAACTAATGATCCAAGATTCATCAAATAACTAGAAGTAGAGACCTCATGCTCCTTATCTCCATCAAAATCAAAATCTGAATAACAAGTGAGATGAAAGTCTGAAACTTTGAAATATTTGATGACATATGAGTAAGTTCCTTTCAAATATTTGAGCACTCGTTTTGTTGCACTCATTTTGCTACAATCCAATGACCTTCATAGGGATGACACATAAACCTAGAAAGTATGCCTACAACAAAATCTATGTCAAGAGAAGTTGTAGTAACAAAATTCAAACTTCCAACAAGTTTCTTGTACTTTATTGCATATTCAAATGGACTTCCTTTATTTGAAGTGAGATTTAGGTTCTGCTCCATTAGAGTGGAAGTAGGATTACAATCCTACATTCCAAACATATTCAAAATTTGTCCAATATATTTTTTCTGAGAAATAAAGGTATGCTTGGATTTTTCATCAACTTCAATTTCTAAATAGTAATGAAGAAAACCCAAATATGTCATACCAAAAATATTTTGTAGCTCCCTTTTAGAAGATGTTATATAATCATCATTGTTCCATGTGATCATCAAACCATCGACATAGAGAACTAGATATACAAATAATATTCTGAATTTGTTGACAAAAAATGTTGCATCATCTAGGTCAAGAAGCTTATAATTCAATTTGAGAAGATGTTTAGTTAACTTTTCATACCATGCACGGTATGCTTGTTTCAAACCATACAATGCCTTCACTAATTTACATACCTTTTGTTATTTTCCCTTATTAAAAAAACCATCTAACTAAAACATGTAGAAATCTTCCTTAAAATATCCATTCAAAACAACTATTTATACATCCATATGATGTATTTTCCATTCCTTCTGAGCTACAAGAGAAAAGAAAGTTCTAACAGTTCCACATTTAGCTGTAGGAGCAAATAATTTTTTTATAATCAACGCCTTGTTTTTGTGCATACCCCTTTGCTATGAGTCTTGCTTTGAACTTGTCAAGTGAACCATCTACCTTATACTTAATTTTATAAACCAACTTACAACCAATGATTTTACCAATACGAGGATCCATCAACCTCCAAGTGTCATTTTTTATGTGAGAATCATACTCCCTCTACATCACATCTTTCCATTCATTAGAACAAGAAATTTCTTCATACGTACAAGGTTCATTAACAACAAAAAAATAAATTAACAATAATTAGAAATGTTACTTGAACTTGAAGTAACCTCTCCTTCATTTTCTTTATTATGTTTAGAATAATTCCCTATATCAAAATCATCATACTTTCTTCGTGTTGATCTTCGTAGTGATTGTTGCGATCGTCGCTCATCATGAAAAACAACCTTTAGAACATGATCTTCAAGAGAAATTTTTTATCTTGTAGAAACATTATTGTCATCCAATTCTATTAAACAAAAACATAATCATTATCCAGTATTAAAGATGGAAAATCTAGAGATTGATCGTATTTTTTCATGTACCTAGTTTTTCTAAGCCTATACAGTTTCATAGTGTTGGATTTCTAGATGATGCTATCCCACAAAAAAATGTTAGATGTGAACACTGTGACAAATTTTCACACGAGAAAGATCATTGTTATCATCTTCATCCTTGCGAAAATTGTGAAAAGAAGAATTATCATTCAGACAGATGTTTCAAGCATAAGACTATTGCAAGAGAGGAAAATAATTTTTGATGGATTGCTTCTTGGGATTGGTCTAAAATTGCCAAGAAGAATTACAGGTCATAAAACAGGTTATGTTCAAGAGTATTGACTAGCCTTGTAGTGAAGAGTACTTCATCTTGTTTCCCTGTATTTAACAAGGGAGAACTTATGGAATTGATGGTATGCTACAGGTTCAAAGATTTACCAATTGGGCTTGATTCAAAGATAATTAGAGTTTACTCCTACAACCTAGAGTCCAAGTTTGCAATCACATTCAAGTTATAGTAAGATCATAGGTGAATTTGTGCGCTATGAGATTTTATACCCTATGAGCATGACTGTATATTTTTGGTATACTGAGTTTTGGTTGGTTTGTTTTATACTTAAACCATCGCTTGTAGAGAAATTTGGTCTCTGCTTGACAGTATGTAGAGAGAACTTCGACTAGTAGAAGATGTAGATTAGGAATTGTTCTAGAGTTGGATTGTTTTATGAACTTATTTGATAGTTCCAAAGTTGGTGGTCAACCTAAAACCACCATTGGTTGAGACCTTGAGTTCTCACACATTTTGGTATGATTTTTGGTTTTCTCTTAAATCCCACCATCCTTGGTTTGTGGCCATCCTTCAAAATCATTTATGAGAGACATTCAGCTCTTGGACGAGAGGCATTTTTTAATTTTTATCTCTTGTTGTTTGTATTTGATATGTCCCTTAGGATTAAGGGGGGGATGTTGGACACCTAATCCTCGGGATTATAGTTTGGGTTAATGTATGCTATGGTGATTAGTTATTTGAGTCCAAGAAACTTAGGAAACTAAATCAATGGTTTAGCTGTTATATTTATATGCACTATGCACATCGTTCTTTATACCATTATTAATAATATATAGTTGAATTGGTTTCCAATTTGTGTTTATAACAAGGTACATTAATCCCCATAAATTTCACAAAGTCTATAAAGCATCAAAGTGAAGTTTGTGGCATCAATGCACTCGTCAACCAAAGCATACCCTCATTTAATGTATGGTTTTCTTTTTCCCTAACAAAGTTTTTGTTGTCTTTTTATTTAATAAATAAAAAATTACAAAATTTTAAAGAAGTGGTGCTTCTTAATATAAGTTAATTTAAACACAATCATCATGGTTGTAAGATGAACTCAATCAACAAAACAAACTCATAGTAAAGTAATACTAAAACATAAATTTAGAGGAAAATACCTTTAAAAAAGCTCAAATTAAAAATGATTTAAGTGAAATAAGAATATTGGTTGAAGAACTCATGTACCCAAGGAAACCATCATGACTGGCATTAGACACATCCTTTTCCATTGCCTCCATTAATCGTACCCATAGTCAACTGAATAATATCACTGAATATAAGGTTAGGATGAGATAATTATTCTCCACTGGTATTAGTAAAGAACAAGTTAAAGAATTGAATATCACCAAACAAATGATTTTAGCATTATTTATTAACTTAAGAACCATCCTAACCACTATTGCAAGAAAGAGATGTCCTTGGATGGATTGGTGAACATTTGATCCATGGAAATACAATTGGATGAGTCGTTAGTTTATGATATTTTACAAACCTCCCTATAATAATAGGTAGGTTCCATTATATTTCCTCCATAAATTATAGGCCAAATTCATATGTGGCATCCATGTTAACTATTTTAACATGAGTTCTTTACAGGGGGTTTTTCTTGGCTCTACCTAGGATCAACCAAATAATAATCTCAACCCATTAAGAGGATCACATGTTGCTAGGAATATGCACAACCCTTCCTCCCCACAACCCCGCCTCCTTTCACACACACCTAAAATTTCAAAATGCCTTGCTAACACTACCAATACGATAACATGCCTCACACGTAGCTTAGTGCAACATGGTTTATTTCTAGCGAGTAGTCATAAACTCATACTCTCATTGCGGGCATACTTTTCATGGAACAATGGAGAATCCATTCAAAATTGCAGTATAGTTTCTAATTGATGTATAATCATTGGTTATAAATATGATTGTACAATTGACAAATCTTCAATAAATATAACTTTAAAATACTTTTTTACTTTTGTTTTCTTTATAATATGTACAAATTTTATGATACAATACATGATAGTCGAGATGTGAATATTTCAATTATCCCAATATCTATGTAGCGTTAACTGAAACATTTTATATTTTGGCATCTCACACACATATATTTAAGTGTTTTTATTCTGGTAGACTTCAACGATAACTTCTCAATATTTGGAAAAAAAAACAAATTGCAAGTGTCCAAGTTATTTGGGAGAAATTAATCTTAATTTTTTTTCCTGATTCCACAAGTTTTGATGGGAGAGTCTCGTTAGACATCTCCACTTGGGATTACTTTATCACCTCCCACCAAGGTATCATATGTTATATTATATCTACCTTTAGTATGACCTTCATTATCCTAATTTAGTTGAATTTTATGATTTTGTACTAACTGAAAACATATTACAAATATCTATGCAAGTGTCATTCTTCCAAATTCCATTCCCTTCCATCCCAGATAGTCTCTACTTCATTCCAAGTATGAGAATTGGACCCCCTCTAACACTTGACATTTTATTTGCTCCCCTAGTTTGCTACATCCTATTGTACAACATGGGGGGTATATCACCTTTGATTCACTATAAAATTTCCTTTTCACCCTGCACCATTCCATCATCAAACCCATATTATCCTTACATATGATGTTACAACAACAAGTATTTATTTTATTGTAGCTACACCTAAAGTTGTTGCATCGATGGTTGTTGTAACTACATCCTCCCCAACCCCCATCATTGCCTAAGAGAAGGTTGTTCAACCCAGTGCTCCACCTGTTTCCAATGCATCAACTGTTGTGGAAACAAGTATTTCATTTTCAATAGCTACACCTATAGCAGTTGCATCTATAATTTCTGTAAGTGCATCCTTCCTGTTATCACTTAGAACTGCAGTCACATGTACATAAATTGTGTCCAAAATTTCATTGTCAAAAATGGGTGTCAAATGGTTGTTGTCTTATGTTTACTACTTAGGGGTCATGTTTTTCAATGATATTGATGAGAATCATTTTCAAAACCGTTAGTCATCCTCCATCATGATTGATTAAGACATGTCTTATCTCGTATATGTCATTTGTCCTTTTCGCAGTTTCGCAGCGCAGTTTGATTGGTTGATTTTGAAGCGCAATAATGTTTTAGCCTTTTCGTAGCGCCAGCCATTTTGCAACACATGTCGCTAAGTTATAACTGTCTGCGCTACGAAATCGCGGATTCGAGGATTTTGCAGCGCAGATCCTTAAAATGTCATGTCCAGGGATGAGTCATTGTGTCCGGTCGGTTGTTGTCAGTTAGTGTACCTTCCAAGCACTTACGAGCCATCATTCCACCAATAGGTTCATAGTCATGTGCATTAACTCCATTCAAATGTTTTTGTCATGCATAGTTGTGTCATGATGTTCTGTTAACATTACATGAAGTGGCCAGCTTATATGTTAAGATATTTGAATTGAAATGAACCCGAGTTTCTTCTTCAAGGGAGTTGCATTTCAAGCGAGCCTGCGTTTTAAAATTTGAACTTGATTTTTGAGTTGAGGCTGCCGGTGTTTCTCTGTGCAAAAGATTTCAAAGCGTAATGGAGAAGAAGGAGCATCGGTCTGGAAGGTGTCAGAGGGTAGAGCCCGAAGGATTGGACCTGGCATTGAGGGATGAAGGTGTTAAAAAGGCCTTTAAAGACGCTGGTTGCTGGAGTTTCTGTGAAAAGCTGAAGGGAGGTCACACTCAGGTAACAAAAGAGTTTTCCTTGAATTTTACAGGCTTAAGTTCCAAGGTATCTATGTTAGAATTCCCAGTATCTCCAGAGGCTATTGCTAGTGTAACTGAGATTCCCAGAGGGGGGCAGGAGTGGTTTAAAAATTTCAAATTTGATATGAGCCCCTGTAAAGAATTCTTGAAAGAAGTCTATGTGAATGAAGATTTAACCAAGGTTGTGCCTAGAAGTTATGTTAAGGAGAGTTATGCTATGCTTCTTACTTGTATTCAAAAGTATTTAACTTGTGAGGGTAGATATAACAAAGTTTATTCCTATCATTTCAAGTTGTTGCTGCATTTTACAGGTAAAGCATCTATAGACCTCCCATTTTACTTGTTTCGTAGCCTCAGCAAGATGTGTGATAAAATCCAATTGAGGAAGGATGATTGTGAGACATCATTCTTTCACCATGGCCTAGTTAAACTGTTAGTGCTAGATGGTTTGCAGAAGATTGGTAGGGATTGGAATTCTTTCATCTATATGGCCGGTTTCCAGAGTAAGACAGGCCTCACCCCACAGCCACTTAGAGAAAGAGAAGAATCAGTGGAGGAACCTACTATTGCTGAGCTTAGAAAGGAGGCTAGGGAGAAAAAGAAGGTTAAAGCTCAGTTGAACAAACCAGTCAAGCCCTTGGTTATTAAAGAGCCACCTCAGCCACCTCAGTCATCATCAAAGGAAAAGGTCAAGCACAAGAAAGAGGTACCTGGATCAGCTGGGTCTGAAAGTGTATCAAGAGTTAAAACAAGAGGTCAATTAAGCAAAGAGAAGGGCAAATCAATAGCTGAGGAGGAAGGTCCAATTTCAAAGGCCAGCCTAAGTGATTTACTTGAGGCTATTGAATTTGAGCAGGAAGAACCAGTGCATCTTGAACCCATGCATATTGATTTGACCCAATCTTCTCCTGAGAGCACTAAGAAATCAAAAGCTTCAAAGAGATTAAGGTTTGATGAGCCTAGTGAGGAGTTTATGTTCAAGCCAAGAAGGCCAGTTACAAGGAAACAAATTAGAGAAGCTGAGAAAGTGCATAAAGGAGAAGAAGCTGTAAAGGAGAAAGTGCATAAAGGAGAGAAAGCTGTAAAGTCACCCAGAACAGAGGTAATTGAAGTATTGACCAAAACAGTGGAGGCAGTCAAACATAAAGACAAGAACAGAAAGGTTATCATCACCCAAGGAGGAAATGTAATTGCCATAAAGAATCAAGTGGGAGCAGCCAAAGAGGAAATTGTCAAAGCAAAGAATGTGATTAAGGAGCGTGCAGTTAGGTATGCCAACTATAGAAAGGTTGTGTTAAAGGGTAGCAGAAGCCTAGTGAGTCATGTAGATTCAGTGGCTGATGTATATACCTGGACGGTTCCATCCCTCAAACAAGCTAAACATATCAGGAAAATGAACATGACCCTGAGAGATAAAAACAAAGCTTTGAAGAAGGAGATTGCAAATTTGAAGACACAGCTAGGTCAACTAGCTCACTGATTTGAGGAAACGGTGATATTCTTAGTTTTGGTCAATTTTGTTTAAGTTCCACTATTTTGAGATTACCTAAGTCTTTGACACCTGTAGAAGAAGTTTGAAAGGTCATAAGTTCAAACAAAAGATGCTTTAGTGCAAATGTACTACGTTTTAGCAAAAACAGCAGTTTCGTAGCGCACTACGAAACTGCTGTAGGTGTTGTTTTATAAGAAAAACAAAGAGTTTAATGATGAGGTCAGCAAATTTTTGAAGGAAATGCCTCAAGAACATAAGGGAGACCATAAAAGACTCTCCTAGCTATTCAGAGAATGACAGATGTACATTTTGGGAAAGGTGAAATATTTTGGTTTTAGCTAAAGCTTCGTTAAAGGTATTTTATGACCGAATTGTTAGGGTTCTGGTTAAGGTTACTGGAGATTTTGGTTTGTACACCTGTTCAGTCCACAAGGCTTCCAACTCATTGGGGAGTATGGTGATATGCGTTGTTTTTGAAGAATTAAAGAGAGGGGAACATGTTCTTTAAGTAGTGAAGAATGATGGGAGACAAGGACCGTGAAAACAGGGCACTTATCTTGATTGATTAATGAGCCATCTACGCAGCCAGTATCCAAAGCCAGCTTGTTCAGTGTATTCTCCTCCAAGATATCTCGACCAAAACAGAAAGAAGACATGTGTCAAAGAGTCAGGAAGGAAGCATGATACGAGGAGGACAGATTTTGAGTTTTGAATAAATTAGGACCCTTTGTAGTTACAGTTCAGCAATTATGTAATTAATGAATTAGTTACACAGTAGATAGGGATAGTTAATAGCAACCTTCGATGCTCCCCTCATGCTGGAGGAGGAAGCTCGAGGTGGTTAAGCATGTATTCCTATATATGGATCAGACTTGGATGTAATTGGGGTTGGATGTTTTGAGAAAAGACAAGACTATTTTGGTTTATGTATAGCAGATTTCAGTAATGCAAAGGACTGTTGTTTCTTCTCAGGATTCACAATAGATCTAATGGTTCAAATGTATGATGGTTTATTCTCTTTAGTGTTCTTTTACAGTTTTGTTACTGCATAATCACTCAGAACTCATGTGTCATGCTCTGACTTCCTGTATGCCTTGGCAAACTATGTTTTATGTAAGTTATGTTTGAACATTAGATGTAAAGTGCCCTGATTTCTATGAAAGAATAGTGTTTCTTGTTTGCTGAGATATGTGAGACTCCATAAGCCCAATGGGAATCACTTTGATATTTGTCCAGCCAGCTTATTTTCATGTGTTTTAAGAGTTAGCCATCTTTCCTTATTATTAGTCAATATTCATAGTCTGTCAGAGAGCCCTCTCTGACTAAGGAGGCTAAGCCTTAGTCTAAAGCCTGGTTTGAAATAATTACACAGAATCTTGCTGATTGGCAGCCTTCAGTACCTGATTTTGTGATAACACTTCCCAGCCCCCATTATTTCCTCAAAGCAGGGTGTCCAACCAAGTAATCTACCTTCAAGCTTGAAAGGGAAATCATCTCCATTTCCTTAGATCTTCATGGTGAGACTAAATATTTGATGATTATATTATGGGACACACAATTTAAGTTTATTTTGAACACATTGTTGTTATTTTCAATTAATTGATTGTCGTAATTATTGCAGGAAGCTAAGTTTGAGAGACTTGGAACATGGAGGAGAATAACCCCTTAACCATGTACATCCATTGTTAAATGTGAGCTTTTATGTGGATTCTAAAATTGTATTTGTTATGTGTTTTAATTGATTCAAATATCAAAAAATGAACTAATATGTTGTTTTTCCCTTTTAGAGCATAGAGAGGCATACTACTTTTAGACCAAAGAATGCTTGAGGTACCTTCATTTCAAAGGGGAGGAATAATGTTTTTGGAGGTCACTTAGGAGTTCCAAGGGTGGAATGGTGATTTATAGAGAGATTATATACATTATCCAACGTGTGCATTTTCAACATGAGTTGTCATTATTTATGTTGGAAACAAGATTTCGTTTTGTACATTGGACCAAATTTAATATAAATACATTTGAATTTTGACTTGTGTATCATGGCTTGTGTTCTTTACTTCAATGCAATAATGCTTAACTATCTCACTTATGGTAGATATGTTACATGGCATGTTGATTATGTATCTTACTTTGAAGAAATCACTTATATGTACATTTCTTATTGGGCATCACTTAAAATTATGTCATTGATATGTGTGTCAACTATGGGAGTCTCTTACATGGTGTTTTGGCTATTAATTAGTGATAGTGACCTCTAAACAACAAAATTCCATCCAAACAACATTTCCTCGCTTCATAACATTCATAAACATAATGAAAAAATATAACATCCCAAGGAAGGTGCATAAAGAGAAATTTTATGTTAACCTCTCAGGAGAAAAAGAGGTTATCTACACTTCACCCTAGCCATTAAATATGTTTTTATGACTTATACTTAGCCACCATAGCTTAATACAATTTTGCACAATTTTTTCAAATTCCATGTTAGCATACACTGAGTGACATTGCCAACATGTGATGCAAGGTCAATATTGTGTGTTTCCTTACATTTTCTAATCATGCACTCAAATTTAAACTCACTATATTGGTGTTTTCATGACCAAATATTAGCATTTTGTATTCTATTCTCTCCACATTCTCATATTTATGCTTACAATACTTTTTTCTAGAAAGGGGTATTTTGAAATATTATCAATATTGGGGATTGGTTAATATAAGGAAGAAGTTTGTTGTACATATATCCTCTCTTATATTGTACCAAATATGTGAATTTCTCAATTTAGACTATGTGTGTTTCTTATGGTGTTTCAATTATGTATGTCATGCAATAAAATTTTAATTATGTGTCACTTAGGGTAGGTATATCACATGTCATGTCGACTATGTGTCTCACTTTGAAGAGTATCACTTATATGTACAATTATTATAGGAAATAAATTAAAACTATGTCACTTACATGTGTGTTTATCTTATAAGTGTGTCACTTATGGGATTCTCCTATGCTGTGTTAGGTATAAAGAGAAAGTTTATGTTAACCGCTCAGGACCAAATGAAGTCATTCACACTTCACCTTAAAACCATCAACTAGGTTTTACACACCTAGACTTATCAACCACATCTTAATAAAGTTTGCACAAGTGAGACTCTCTAAACCCTTGATATGACATCCACCAAAATAAGAAGCCATGTGGCCGCCTACTATTCTTTTCACATTCCAAAAAACTAACATGATCAAATTTGACATTACCATGGTTTTCAAATTCCATAAAACTATGGTTTCTCAAATTCCATGTCAATACACATCAACAAACATTCCCAACTTACAATGCAAGATCAATATCTTGTATTTACTTACATTGCCTAATTATGCACCCAAATATGAACTCATTATATTGGTCGCCATTCATTGTTTATGTGCATCATATATATGTTTTTTTTCAACTGTGGTTCATGGTCACTGAGTGGCTGCTACATCCACAGGTAATAATCTAGGTAGATCCACCAAATAGATTTACCCATCGACTTATCTGGGCGGGCCTAACCCCAAGGTCATTGAGGAGATTTAACCTTGTGACCTTCCAATTGGAAAGGAATTTAGCAACAGGAACTCAACCAATTGATCTATCCCTTGGGGCTTCATCACATATATGTTATTGGTTAAGGTACAACACTTTTATGTAACAATTAGTATGGTCTACCATAGCCTTAGTGTGCATTTCTTTATTTCATTAGTGGTTAGCTATTTAACTTATGGTAGGTGTCTTACATGGCATGTTGACTATGTGTCTCAGTTTGAAGAGTATCACCTATATGTAAATAGATTATGGGGCATCACTTAAATTTATGCCACTTATATTTGTGTTTCTTTAAAAAGTGTGTCAGTTATGGGAGTATCTTAAGGTGTGTTCGGTATAAATTATCCACAATGGTATAAATAACAAAATTCCATGCCTATAATGCCTCATGGCTTCATAATGTTCATATATATAATGGGAGAAGATAAAATACCATGGAATTTGCATAAAGAGAAGGAATATTTTGACATCTCATGACAAAATGAGGTTATTCACACTTTACCTTATGAATCAAATAGATTTTCCACACATAGCCTTAGCCACCATACCTTAATCAAGTTGGCACACGCAAGACTCTCCAAATTGTTGATACAACACCCACAAAAATAAGAAACCTTAGCCACCAACTATGCTTTTCAAATTTTGAAATATTAGCTTTATCAAATTCCACATTACTAGGGTCTTAAAATTCCATAAAACTAGGTTTTTCAAATTGCACAAACCTATGGTTTTCCAAATTTCACATCAATATACATCAATAGAAATTTCCAACTTACAGTGCAAGGTCAATATCTTTAGTTTACTTACATTATCTAATTATGCACTCAAATATTAACTCACTATGTTGTCCAACATTCATCGCTTATGTGCATCACTTATGTGTTCTTAGTTATGGTGCATCACTTATATGTGACACCTAATATGGTGTACCCTAGCTCAATTATGTATTGATGCTTAACTATGTGACTTATAGTAGGTATCTTACATGGAATTTCAACTATTTTTATCACTTTGTAGAGTGTCACCTATATGTACATTGATTATGAGGCATCACTTAAATTTTATCTCTTATATGTGTGTTTCTTTTACAAGTATGTCACATAGGGGAATATCCTATGGTGTGTTTGGTATAAATTAGTCACAATGGTCTAAACAACAAAATTCCATCCATACAACATTTAATGTCTTCATAACATTCACAAATATAATTAACAAAGATAACATCCAAAGGAAAGTGCATGAAGAGAAAGATGATGCGAACCTCTTACAAGAAAATGAGGTTATCCACACTTCATCTTAGCCATCAACTAGGTCTTCCGCACTTAGCATTAGCCACCACAGCTACATACAAATTGGAAAAAGTGAGACTCTCCAAACCATTGATATGACATATACCAAAATAAGAACTTTAGCCACTAACTATGGTTTTCAAATTCCAAAAATTAGAATTATCAAATTCAACATTACTAATGTTTACAAATTCCGAAAACTAGGGTTTTCACATTGCACAAAACTATGGCCTTTAAAATTCCCCATCGATATACAGCGATAAAGAATACCCATGGAAAATTATCATAATGTCTCTAAATGGCTTCTAGAAGCAACTTAGAACTCATCATAAAATTCAAATTTGGACTGAGATGAGAAAATTTTCAATTATGTTGGACTCCTCGAACCAGGTTATTGTTAGTGACACCTCACCAGTCTCCATAGGTCAAAAATTGAATTATTTGAGGAAGTTAGGTGCTAAGGTTTTGTTATGTATTTTGCACGAGGGGGGTTCATTTTGAAAAACACTGGCTAGAATGATTGTGGGTGGCATGGTCATATTTGGCTTAGCCAAACACAAATTTTGAAGCTTACAAAGCTATCTTTTATATCTTAGTTTGGTTTTTATACCCTTGAACAAGAATCATAATATGTTTGTAAATGGATTTTGGAAGAACCTTGCAACTTTCCATAAAATTTAAACCAGGAATAGGATTGATGAATTTTCAATTCCATTTGACTCTTGGCACTAGGTTACAACTAGTGACACCACACTCCTAGGATTTAATAGGTCTAAAATTGATTTATCTGAGGATATTTGGAGCTATGGATTTGTTTAGTAATGACCAGTGCAAATTTTGCATGAGGGGGTCGATTTTGAAAAATATTGGTTAGAGAAATTGTTGGTAGTGTGATCACACAGGCCTTGGCAAAATAAAAATACAGAGACATATGAAACTCCTTTTTTCTACTTAGTTTTCCTTTTATATCGCCCAAACAAATCACAATATGTCCCTAAATGGACATTAGAAGTGACTTTAAACTCACCATAAGATTGAAACTTGGACTTAATTTGGTGAATCATTGATTCCATTGGACTCCTAGCACCTAGCTACATATAGGGACACCCCCCATTCTAGGATTCCATAGATCAAAACATGATTTATTTGAGGATATTTGGAGATTTTTTTTCACTAAACATTGCTTGAAATTTTGTGCTAGTGGCTCTATGTTACATAACACTAGTTGGGGAAATTGTGGGTAGCATTCATAGATGGACCTTAGACAAACAAAAGCTTTTAGTCTTACAAAGCTTATTTCTACTGCTCGGCCAATTTTTTATACCCCTAGAAAAAGGGCATAATATATCCCTAAATGGATTTTGGAAGCAACTTGCAATTCATCTAAAAATTAAAATTATGAATTTGAATGGGAGAACCTTTAATTCCATTACATTCCTTGCACTAGGTTATAGCTAAGAATACCTCCCTCCTAGGATTCCATAGATAAAAAAAATATTTATCTAAGGATATTCTTAATTAGGATTTTCTTTAGTAAATATCAATGCAAATTTTGTACAAGGGGGTTGATTTTTAAAAAAGCTAGCTAAATAAATTGTGGGTAGTGTGCTCACGTAGGACTTGGTCCAAACACAAATGTTGAGGTTTAGATAACTCCTTTTTTCTACATCGTTATGTTTGTATATCTCAGAATTTTGGAAGTGACTTGCAACTTTCCATAAAATTCAAATTACAATTTTGATGGGAAAACTGTTGAATCGATTAGGCTCATGACACCAAGTTATAACAAAGGAACTCCACTACTAGATTTCCATAAGTCAAAAATTGATTTATTTGAACTTCTTCAATGACATGATTTTGTTCATTAAAGATCAATGCAAATTTTGCAATAGGGGTTTGATTTTGCAAAACATTAGCTCGAGCAATTGTCTGTCGCATGCTGGCATGGACCTTGGATAAACAAAAATTTTGAAGCTTACACAACTTCTTTTTGTTGCTTTGTTAGGTTTCTATATTTTCAGAAAGAAATCACAATATGTCCCTAAATTTCTTTTGGAAGTAACTTACAACTTGCCATAAAATTCAAATCGAGACTTAGATTTTTGAACTGTTGATTTTGTACGACTCCTCGCAACATGTTATAGTTAGGGAAACCCACCTCCTAGGATTTCATTCATTGGAAACTGATTTATTTGAGGATATTCAAAGCTGGGGTTTTATTTAATAAAGATTAATGCAAAATTTTCACAAAGGGGTTGATTTTGCAAAACATTGGCTATAGTGATTTTAGATAGTGTGCTCACATATGCCCTCATCCAACATAAGTGTTCGAGATTACTCAACTCCTTTTTGCTACTTATTTTGTTTATATGTGAGGGAAAAAATCATTATAGATCCCTAAATGGATTTTGGAAGCAATTTCCAGCTCACCATAAAATTCAAACTGCAAATTAAATGGGGGAACTATCAATTCCGTTGGAATCTTGATTCCATCTCATAGTTAAGGACACCCAAATACGAGGATTACATAGGTAGAAAATTGATTATTTTAGGTTCTTTGGAACTATGGTTTTGTTTAGTAAATATCAAAGTAATTTTTCACAAGGGGGTCAATTTCGCAAAGCACCAACTAGAGTGATTATGGGTAGTGCACTTACATGGGTCTTGGAAAAACATAAATGTCGAAGCTTACAAAAATCCTTTTTATTTCTTATTTTAGCTTTTGGGTCAATTTCGCAAAGCACCAACTAGAGTGATTATGGGTAGTGTGCTCACATGGGTCTTGGAAACACATAAATGTTGAAGCTTACAAAAATCATTTTTATTTCTTATTTTAGCTTTTGTATCCCTAGGAAAAAATCACAATATGTCCTTAAATGGATTTTGGAAGTGACTTGTAGTTCACCATAAATTAAAATCAACACTCTTTTGGGTGACCCACTGATTCCTTTGGACTCCTATAATTGGATTGTAACTAGTGAAAGCACCCTCCTAGGATTCCATAGGTCAAATTTTGATTTATTTGAGGATGTTTGGAGCTTTTTTTTTGTTTTGTTTTGCTTTGTTTTGCCTTTTTGTTGTTGTTGTTGTTGTTGTTGTTTTTCGTTTTTTTCTGTCTTTTTGTTGTTTTTGTTTTTTTTTTGGTTTTTGTTTTTTGTTTTTGTTTGTTTGTTTGTCTTTTTTGTTTTGTTGTTTTGTTTTGTTTTGTTTTGTTTTTTTTTAAATATATATATTTTTGTTTTGTTGTTTTTTTTTTTTGTTTTTTTTTATATATATATATATATATATATATATATATATATATATAAGTGTATATCAATGCAAATTTCGCACAAGGGGTTTGATTTTACAAAAATATGTCTAGAGAAGTTGTGGGTATTGTGCTCACCTCGACCTTGGAAAAACACAAATCCTAAACCTTATGGAACTCATTTTTGCTACTTGGTTAGGTTTTTATACCCCCCCCCCCCAATCCAAAAACAAAATTGCAATATGTCCCTAAATGGATATGGACACCCCCTCCTAGGAAAGTGCATAACATTAGAAGAAATATGCCAGTAAAAATTACCTATGATGTATCAACTAAATATAGAAGGTTTTGTCTAATGTAAGCAAGAGGGTCCCCTATAAATGTGTTGGAGATTATATGTGCAAGTAGCCCTAGGAGCTTGAGAGAGATGGAAGGAAATTAGTTACTAGTTCATGTTTGCACCTACAAATTAGGGTTTTCAAAGATATAATGATTTAAGAGTGTCAAAGAGGACTTAGAGGAATTTAAGGGCATAAAAAATAAAATATGTAACCTAAATTTTTAATGGATACAATTAACCATTATAGTGCCCTTGTTGTACCGAAACCCTCATAACTAGTATGTTGACTATAAATTGTGGATTTGATATAAAAATATCACAAGTTTTGAGGCCCGGAATGACCCTCTTTTACACAACTTGTGGATTGACATTTATGATACCCTTGGAAGAAAATTTGCATCATGATTAGTGCCATGAGCTCATGTGGTTTAGAGGTTTTACCTAAACTGAATCCATAAATATAAATTCTAATGTAGTTTTGGATTACTATGGACCTAATTTGAGAAAATTGAAGTTATCACTAATTCAACTAAAGGGAATAAACCCACTATTGGATGCCTAGATTTAGAGAATGCTACAAATGGGTAGTTGTCGACAAATATAGCTAGTGTATAAGAATATATTATCATGATGTGAATGGAAACGAAATTTAGTTTCCCAATGAATAGGTTCTCATTAATGTTCTAAATCTATTAATAATATGAAAATAACATTAGGAACATGTAGCACACGGTTAGAGGAGAATAATCTTGCATGTGCAAAGTTGAATATTAAGTCATCGAAGATGAAGCTTTCAACTAACAACATGTCAGAAAGTGCAACATATTAGATTATGTTTGTTGATCCCAAGATGGATCATGCTTGGACGACATTTCATTTGTATGTACTTATGCCCTTATTATGTTAGCCTCCCTAAGCTATTGCACATATATATGGGAGAATCTAAAGTTGTTGTATATTTTTTCATCATTGTACTCGATTCATTGTATTTTCTTAGAGAAGTATCGCAGGGATAAATAACTTATGTTCCCAAGGAAACCATAGTAGTATGACATTCCAGTGCATCAGAAAACCCTACAATAAGAAAAGGGGAGGGAGAGATGTATTTTATGTTTGATGGAGATATTTATTTTATTTTAATTTAAGGTTTTCACATGTGATTATATGGTTTATGATATGCATGTAGACCCTAGATAAGAACATGGAGTTGGTGTGATTCATGATGATCACTGCAATGGATCTTTTTGTACTACTATATTTTCTAACCTAATAGAAGACATGGAAAATGTAGCTAACTCCATGAATGACATTAAAACCTTGTATTTATGGGATGTAAGGTTAGAGAAAGATCATGGTGGGATGAAATTGATAAATCGTAAGCATGGTCTAATGCCTTTATTAGAAGAAAAGTTGGTTATCATATCTTCCTTGATGTTCCATTGAGCTATTGTTGTTTATGTTTATGTAAGAGTTGAAGGGAAAGGATTTGAGTACACAAACCCTAGGATGAACATGTATATATGGAGACTAATATAAGATTTGTCTTTACATGTACTTGTGCAATGCAACATGACTAGGGTTCATAAAAGCTAAGGAATAAAATAATTCTAGTGTGAATGAGAGTATAGTTTATAAAAGCTTGTTGAAGGCGAGGGAGGAATTTTTGGTGTTTATGCTTGCTTGTTGTGGATATTTGATGGTTGCTAGAGTTTTCATTATTCTACCTTAGTAAAATTTGGAGAACTAGACATTGTACCAATTTTTTTATTAATGATGATGGTATTATAATGGATCTTGTTGTACTGCTATATTTTTTACCCTAGTAGAGGACATGGACATTGGAACTAGCACCTTCTGTGATCTTAAAACCTTGTTCTTATGGGATGTGAGGCTAGTGACAGATAATTGTGGGAAAAAGTTAGATGAAAATTGTTTGGGATAAAATGAGGGGCATTGATTGATTTATGAGAATTTGAAGCATGTCAAGACGATACAAACTGAATCACCATCAACTTTGAAAAACTTAAATTTAAAAAATTTAAATAAACATATTTATGCAAATTCAAACTAGCATTGTCATAGTTTGGCATCAAATAAAGAACATTTCACTTATATTAGGCCCACACATTCAAATAATCTTAGCCATATGTAAATGTAATAAACATTATTCATATGAAATATATAAGTATTTAAAGCAATAGCATAACAATCTACATACCTTAATGTATTTTAGATACCATTGACCACGTCATTTTACCTCTATTGTATAGGTACCTAATTTCATTCAAGGAAGCCATTTATATCATCTCTATTTCTAATGGTCTCCATTAGTTTCTCATGCTCTAAATGAGCTAACAAGTAGTGTACCTTGTGTCATCTCCTAGTAGATAAGGTTTATAGTTTCAATTTTGTACTGATGACTAAGTATGTATAGTGATAGACCACTGTACCTAGTCTATAATCCATGAATACATAACCACCAATATTTCATGAATTTCCATCTATTGTGCAAAATTCTCCCTTAACAACCATTGAGCCAACTGGAAATTCATTGGCTTCATTATCAGTTAACAATGCATTGTAAGTTTTCTTCCCTAGTATGCATCTCTCTAATCAATAATCAATTGCCCATTCATTTCTTTTGGGTCAACACCTGCATATATGTGTCGTAAAAAAAAATGCAATGTACAAGGTAAAATGAAATCTTTAGGAGATTTATCTAAAATATCTAAACCAAAAACATAAACAAATACAATATATGATGTGTGATATATGTACTTGGTGGTACAAGATTAGAGATATCATCATAGTTTGTTGAAATGGATGATTTTCCCCTTTATTATATTTTTTTTCAATAACAACGTGAGGGTTTACTACAATTGATACATAATCCTAGTCATTTACCTAGACCATTCATTCACAATCATCCCATTCACCAATACTACATGCTCTAGAAAAGAAAGCTAGTTTTGTTTGTTCATATTTCAAAAAGATGGTTTTCTAAATTTTGAACTAAATGAAATGCATGAGTTTATTATACTGTGTTGCAATGATATGAATTTGATCAATATATATTGACTAATTCCAAAAATTTTCTTTACACATGACTTATTATTGTTGATGTTTGTTTCTCATTCAGTCCATCTAAGATTACTCTAGAATACCATTTAACTATAGCTTTTGCATCTTATATATGAGGATTTCTTGTAAAAATCAACTCCTCCCTTCATTTTTCAATTTTGATGTATTCCCTAGCCCCATCATGCTCAAATTTCCCATGCCTAGTCTCAAAGTAGTTCCAAATATGGGGAACATTATATGGTTTGTGCATTATTATTAATCATTGGAATACACAGGACTTTTTGGATTGACCTACACAACCAATTGGCTAGATCCAATGCTAAGCCATCTATATATTTATATTCTTCAAGTGATCATAGAAAAACTGAAATTAATGTTGCACATAATGTAAATCATGGTGCTTATTATCACTTATGTAGAATTTTTTCTCCTTCACTATTATCCTCTTCTCATTGTTTCTATTTGGATCATGCCTATATGTGTTATGTACCATTATACTAACTTGATGTAAATGATAATATTGGCTCTAGATATCATTTTACAATTGAAGGGTGTAGTTCTCAGCAAATTTCACAGTTAACAATATAATTCCAAAGTGGAAGTTGTCCCTACATATACTAAATTGTATGTATTTTCATTGTGCTACATGCACATGTTGAAAAAATGCTTTGATTTTATAAAATATTCCTTTGTGATATCACATACTCGTACCCAATGACACAAAAATAATTTCATAAGGAAAAATGTATATGTTGAATTTGAAGGTGCACAATAAGAAATAATGTTCCTTAACTTTCTTAAGATTCACCAACATAATGTTTTTGGTTTCTTTCCCACTATCTAGTTCATAGGTATCATATATGAATCTATGCATATATAATATCATTTTCTCAAATTTGTGTTGTTCACTTCTATGAATGAATTTTCTCAACAATGCAAATCAATTGTACTTAGAGAATGTCCCATCTAATTAATATTTTCCATAATATCTTTGTTTGTTAGGCGTCCGACATATGATCTTATAAATAAAATATCTTAAAGAAATTGGTGATGGTGCAGATGAGAAATCCTACAAAAATGTTTGAATTCAAAAGACAATGCATGTGTAAATATGTGTCATAAAAATAATAAAGTTATATGTGGTATCTACAACTACATGTGTTATGATATGTGCATAATTTAACATACCAATGTTTTCATTTCTCAAAATATATTTGGCATAGTTTCAATTCCATGTGCTTTTTCTTGAGTTCTATTAGTGTTACGTCAAGGAAACACTTAATGTGGAATTGATATAATTCACACCATTTCCTCAACTTTAGAACATATTTTTGATTGCTTGAAGGCCTAATATTTTCATGCCAAAAAGTATGTACTAGTTCCTTAAGGACATCAATTAACTTCATTTTTGAATGAGGAAATTTACAAATTATGGCCTAATAAATTTTTTGGCCTAGGTTGTGAAGTTTTTCTCTTACTATGGAATATGTTGTTATGAAACCAGCTCACAAAAAGATAGAAAAGATAATTGAACACCTTAGAATTCAGCCTCTTCGAGGGGGAAACCTCCTTTAAATTACACAAATGAACAATTCTTGGATGATTCAAATGACAAAACCTCCTTTCTATATATAGGAGTCTAAGGAGTCACAATATAACCTAGCCGACCTAACAATACTAATATAAAGCCACAAAAATAACAATAGAGGGATTCTATGGGGCACAATAATAACAATATGGGGACAATAGGGGCACAACAATATTAATAAGGGATACAACTACAATAGCAATGGGGTAATCACTAGTATTATAGGGACCTAACATGCCCCTCTCCATCAAAAAAATGTTTTCCTCAATGCTTGAGTAGTTCTGGATGCTTCTGTATAAAATTCTCATCCTCCCAAGTGGAATCTTCAGCAGATAAGTTCTTCCACTTGATGAGATACTCCAAAATTGATCGATTTCATAGCTGTCGAGTTCTTGTTTCTATGACTGCTTCCAGTTCCAATATAATTTTTCCTTCCTCTTCAAGTTTTGCCAATATTGTTTGAACTGGGAGCTTGTCGCCTATAACCTTCTTTAAACATGAAACATGGAAAACTAGGTGCACTCGAGAAGCTGCAGGGAGCTCCAATTTGTATGTCATCGTACCAATCTTTTGTAACACCTTGTACGGACCATAATACTTTGGTGATAATTTATTATCCTTCTCAGCTTGTTTGAGGGACATTTGTTTATATGGTTGTAGCCATAAAATACCCAATCACCTACATCAAAACTTCTTTCACTACGATGTTGATCTACCTGTTGTTTCATTCTATTTTGTGCCAACACGAGGTTATCCTTTAAGAGTTGGAGGACTTGTTGTTGATGTTCGATGTGATGTTCCACTGCTTGAACCTTAGAATTTTCTCTTAAATATGATGTGATGGATGGTGGCTGATATCCATAAAGTGCCATAAATGGGGTCATTTTTGTTGTTGTATGGAAGGAAGTATTATACCACCATTCAGCTAGAGGCAACCATCTGACCCATTGTGTCTATTTATCCGATACAAAGCAACGAAGATATCCTTCCAAACATTTGTTTACTATCTCAGTTTGCCCATCAGATTAAGGATGATAAGATGAGCTATGAGCCAACTGAGTAACAAGACAAGAAAACAATTCTGTCAAAAATTTTCCAGTGAAAATGGGATCTCTGTCACTTACAATAATCTTTGGATTTCCATGTAGCTTTTGAATTATTTCCATAAATGCAGTAGAAATTGTACTGGCTTCAAATGGATGTGGTAATGCACAAAAGTATGCATAATTGTTAAGTCTGTCAACTACCACCATGATGACACTCTCTCCCTCAGACTTGGGTAAACTTGTGATAAAATCCATTGAAACCTCCTCCCAACGTTGGCTTGGAATGGATAAAGGTTGTAATAGACACAGGGTCTTAATTGTTTCCACCTTATTTTGTTGGCAAACTAAACATTCTGCCACAAACTTTTGAATATCTGATTTAAGGCCATCCCAAAAAAATTCCTTCTTAACCCTATGGTAAGTTATTAAAAATCCTGAGTGCCTTCCTAAGGGAGAAGTGTGCAATTCAATAAGAATCTTTTGTTTGAGGTATAAGTGATCTTTGTACCATAATGAATCATTTTGCTAGCTAAATGTATCAGATGTACTGGAATCTTGTTGTAACTTTCGAATAAGTTCCCACACTTCTTCATCATTATTCCATTCCTCCCTTGCTTTCTTTATCCAATCTGGTTGGATAATAGAAATTGTGCACAACAATGCTTCCACATCCTCATGCTTTCTTGAGAGTGCATCTGCCACCACATTTTGCTTCCCTTTTTGTAGATGATTTCAAAGTCATAACCCAACATCTTTGTGACCCACTTTTGTTGCTCTTCAGAGGATAATCTTTGTTCTAAAAAGTATTTAAGGCTATCATGATCCATTTTTACCTTGAAGTGTCTTCCCATTAGGTAGGGTCGCCATTTCTTAAGTGCATGTAGTATTTCCAACATTTCCTTCTCATAAATAGCTTTGTGTAAAAAATTTCCATTGATTGGACAAATTTTAAAAGCAATGGGTCTTTCATCTTGCATTAAAACAACACCAATTCCACTTCCTGAAGCATCACATTCCACAATAAAGGTTTTTGTGAAGTCTGACGTAGCTAAGACCGGTGCTTGGCACATTGCCTCTTTAAGATGTTTGAAGGCCTTAGTTGCTTCTAGAGTCCATGAAAATGCATATTTCTTCAATAATGTTGTTAGAGGTGCTGCTATTCTCACATAATTCTTAACAAACTTGCGATAATACCCTGTCAACCTGAGAAATCCTCGCATATGCTTTATGGATGTGGGGATTTTCCATTCCTTAATGGCTTTAATTTTTCTAGGGTCTACCTTAACTCCTTCATGAGATACAATATGACCCATATATTCCACCTCTTGTACTCCAAAGAAACATTTGGATCTTTTTACATATAATTGTTTCTCCTCCAATAGTTGTAGCATCCTGTCAACATGTTCAACATTATCCTTCCAAGACTTTTTGTAGATTAGTATATCATCAAAAGATACTAACAAAAATTTTCTAAGGAAGGGTTTGAAAATGGAATTCATTAAACCTTGAAATGTAGAAGGTGCATTGGTAAGGCCGAAAGGCATGACCAAAAATTTATAATGACTCTCATGAGTTCTAAATGCTATTTTCGAAATGTCTTTAGTCTTCATTCTGATTTGATGATATCCTGAATGAAGATCCAACTTGGTGAAGTAAATTGATCCATGCAACTCATCCAATAATTCATCAATGACAGGAATGGAAAACTTATCTTTAATAGTGAGCTTGTTGAGCTCCCTATAATCCGGACACATGCACCATGATCCATTCTTCTTGTGCACCAATAATACTAGAGCAGAGAAAAAACTTTGACTAGGTTGAATTATACCAGCCTCTAGCATTTCTACAACCATATGTTCAATTTCACTCTTTTGGGCATAGGGATATCTGTACGGCCTGATGTTTGGAGGAACACTTCCTGGAATCAGATGAATAGCATGATCATGATCACAAATAGGTGGGAGACCTTTGGGAGTCTCAAATACCTTGGAATGATTGTCCAAGACTTTTTGGAGATCTGGAGAAATACATGATTTCGATGTGGAAACATCTAGCGAACATAACTGTGCAATTACACCTCTTTGTTCCTTTTTTAGAAGCTTTGTCATACCGTTAGAGCTGATTATCTTCCCCGGTTTCCCTGTAATACCCCTTAATTCAACTTCCTTTCCTTCCATAGAAAATTTCATGAAAAGATCTTGAAAATTAAAAGCTATTGTACCCAAGGATTGTCGCCATTGGACTCCTAGTACAACATCAACACCTCCCATTGGAATGGAAAGCATTGGGCTAGTCAATACATATTCTCCCATGGATAGCTTGATATTATGGCACTTTCCAGAGCAATTTATTGTTCCTCCATTTGCAACCATCACTTGCCACTCTAGTGTTGGATATAGGAAGCAATTCAATTCTTTTGCTACCTTACAATGAATAAAATTGTAGGTACTTCCTGAATCAATCAACACTATTACCTTTTTCTTTTTGATTTGTTCTTCTATGTTGATGGTTTGAGGAGTGGTAATTCCAGCCAATGCATTACAAGATATGGTTGGATTCATTTATTCTTTATCTAGGCTTTGTTCCTGGAGTATATCCTCTTCTTTTGACCTTTCTTGCTCATTTTCTTCTTCCTCTTCACAATCTATGTAAAATAATTTCTTCTTAGCACATTTATGACCTTTAGTGTATTTTCTATCACAACTGTAACAAAGCCCTTTTGCCCTTTTTTCTTCCAATTGTTGTGGTGTCAACCTTATGGGTTGTGGAAGACTAGGGGAAACAACACTTCCATCTTTATAGTTGTGAGTGGTATGCTTCCTGGTTGCCATAACTTTTCTTTCCATTTTTCTTGCTAACCTGAATGCCTTCTCTAATGAATCAGGTTCCCAAAGGCGAACATCATGTTGGATATTATCCTTTAAAGTCCCTATGAACACATCAATCATATGCTCCTCTCAAATATTTTTTACCCTTATGTTTAATTTTTGGAACTCCTCAATGTGCTCCATTATTGAACCCTTTTGTTTGAGACTTATCAATTGGCTAAAAAAAAATTTTCTTTTTGTATCCTCATAATGTGCTGTCAATTCTTCCGTAAAAATTGCCCAAGTGATAATTTGTTTACAAGAGCAAAGCCATTGATACCATACAAACTGATTTGGTTCCAAATATAAAATTGCAATATGTACCTTTTGTGTGTTTTTCACATTATTGAGATCGAAAAATTGCTCCATCTGTAATATCCATGTTGCCGGATCCTTGCCATCAAACTTCCTTATATCGATTTTTGGAATATGGTGGGTCTTCAATCCAACATTAGAGTCTATGAAATCATGATTAACATTTCTTTTGTTCGCATCATGAGTTTCCTTTACTACCCTTTCACCATTAGTAAGTATTTCTTGTAGAGAATTTGTCAAATTTGTCTTCAAATCTGCCATGTCTGTCTTCAAATTTGTGTTCAAATCTATCTTCAAATTGTCCATCTTAACTTCCATGCCATTCATCTTAGCTTCCACGCATTTATCTTAGCTTCTGTTAGCTTTTGCGAGAGTGACATTTGTTGCACTTGGTCTTGTAATTTTGATATATCATGTACCATTTTCTTTCCTTGGGGCATTAGTTACCAATAATAATGCTCTACTATGTCCTTTGAATTCCTTCAAAATAATTTTTCAAACCAAGCTTAAGCAAGAATTTAAAAAATTCTACACACCTTTTTTCACTTTGTAGGAGCTCGATATTGTCTCTGATGTATCTCTGTAATTTTGGATCATCCAGTTTTGAAATTATGACCTACAATAGCCCTCTGTGTCCACTTTCCAATGCCACCATTCTGATCCAAATTGGATTCTCCAAGGAAGAATTATGCCAAATCTCCCATAGTGACCTGATTATAGACTAGTTTAGTAGAGTGAAATTGTACAACATGCCATGTGTCCCTTTTTTGACCTTTGGCTCTAAAAAATATACCCAAGAAACTAAAGTCTGTCCTCTTTATGTACCTTCTTACGAAATTTCAATCTGATGCTGAGAGAGAAAGTTATGACAATTTTCCCCAGGTCACCGGTTTGGAATGTAATTAAGGAGTCTGCAAAAAGACCAACTTCCTCATATCATATCTCTGCAAATATAGTGCGAAAAGCTCTGAAATTTGGACCTGAGGCTTTGTGTGAGTTTGTCTCAAAAGGGTTTTTTTTTCACTTTTGAAACATCATATAAAAAAAGTTATAGCAAAAATTCTACGATGACCTATTTGGAGCAGCGAAACCCTAGAATCCAAAGGCTCTGATACCAAATTTTATCAAACCATCTCCCAAAAAGATAGAGATAGATCAACGCCTTAGAATTCAGCCTCTTCGAGGGGGAAACCACCTTCACATTACAAAAATGAATGATTCCTTGATGATTCAAATGAAAAAACCTCCTTTTTGTATATAGGATTCTAAGGAGTCACAATATAACCTAGCCGACCTAACAATAATAATATAAAGGCACAAAAATAACAATAGAGGGATTCTATGGGGCAGAGTAATAACAATATGGGGAAAATAGGGGCACAAAAATATTAATAAGGGATACAACTACAATAGTAGTGGGGTTTTCACTAGTATTATAGGGACCTAACAACATTCACTTTATAATGTAATGTATTCTCAACTCAAATTTTGTCTTTTTATAGATTGTTTCTACAAGATGTACTCATGCTGTCATACACTCACACTAGTCTTCTTTAGTCGTCTTTTTGATCTATCACTACTTTCCTCCCTCGAGGATAAGTCGCATAAAGCATACATGTAACACACTTCCTGTGTATTTTCCACGGCTAGACACAAATTTTATATAAATTATTCATTTTTGTAAAAAAAAAAATGATATATGAGTTAAACTTATATACATCTAAAAAAATCATGTATCAAGATTCTTAACTCTGGAGATCTAACCCCACTTTACCGTGGATATTATTGACATGAAAATAGGCTTTGTCACAATACCATGAGCTAATGTCATGCTTTACTAATATTAAATGTTCAAATAATCATAAGTTATCTTCATATGACACATGTTAATATGACATTTTTTAATTAATCAATTTAAATTAAAATGGAAGAAAAGACAAAACTACTTTAAAAAAGATCTCAACGTTTGTCATTAACTACTATTAATAATGTTATAGAATATTATGGGGAGGTTCAGATCCCTATAATCCATTTAATAAGTGTTGAAAAAATTGTTTCAATGGAATCTCACAATACAATTTTGTGTTGTTTTTAAAGTACATTATAAAATGCATGGTTTTAGTACCTTAAAAAGTTTTTGTTGAGTTATATTTTTGCCCAAGATTATGACTTTTTCTTTTCATTCTAATTAAGAAAAATTCATGTCCACATGTATTAGATTTAGTTACAACATTAAACCATTATTTCTTAGTGTGACTTTATCATGTATTCCTTCTTATATAGTTAATCACATATTTTTTTTTATCATAAAAATAATAATCATATAACTTAAAATAAATTTATAAACTAGCGAATTTTATGATTTTTTAAAATTCACTTTGGTAATATAAGATTATTATGATATTAATATCATGATGTCTATTAGCATTTACCAACCATTTAAATTCTATAATTAATTTAATTAAATTGTATTAAATATAAAACCAATCTAGCTATCACTAAAATTATGCAAAACTTGATAAGTGGGATGTCTTTTAAAATAGTTTAATTCCCTCTAATAATTGGGTGGTACGATACACAAACTATTCCATTTAATACGCAAACTACTGGCTCTATGGTGAGATAGAAATTTCATGGTGAGATACACAACCTATTCGATCTAGGGTGAGATGGAAATTTTAGATACCTATTACATTCATTGTATCATAGTTACAAGTTTGGGTGTGGATCAGATATACACATACGGAAAGGAATAAAATTTCCAGGAACATAACGTAAAGAAAAGTCGTTTTCATTTAGGTCGGTGAGATTGCTTTATGTGTGTGTCCATTTTCAAAGAAAGATTTGGACCTAAGGTTAGGAGTTCGAATGTCGGCGTTTCCTTTACTAATCACTCTGGAAAGCCTACCATTCATTAGCTCAATCACTAATTTTATTTTCCTTCTTTCCTTCTTTTGTTTGTAACTCTTTTTAATTTCTCCCTTATTGGACTCCTTTTTCTGATCTTCCTCCCATTTTTTAATCAACCCCTTTTGCTTCTCATTTCTAGGTATATTCCGCTTCTCTAGTTTTTTAAAGCTTATTCCTTCCCTCCCTTTTAAATTCTTATTTTTCCTGCTATTTTTTTCTCAATTTTTAATTTTAAGTTTTTATCATCTAATGATTATTCTTCTCATTCTATAAATTATTTGATTTTTATTAAATTATTTGATTTGTATTAAATTATTTAATTTTTATTTTAAATCTTTTTTTTTTATTTGTTCCTCAATGGCTTTCAATCCTCACTATTTATTCTTATTCCTGACACTCATTTATCATCTTTTTCTAGCTTCTTTGTCCTTGATGATGGGTAGAGTTTCCACCTAAAATCTTGAACATAACTTTCGGAACAAGAACACGAACAAGTGTGGAAACTTAGGTCTACTTAATCTAAATTCTACATAATCTAAATTTATTAAATAGAAAAAGATATGAAATTTATAAATATTTAATTTTTTAAAATAAAAATTTAATATATAATAGAAAATTAAATGATAGATTAAAATAAATAGATTAATTTCAATATTTAATAAATCTAAATTAATTTATATATAATTTTAATTATTAGTCCTAGGGGGCAACTCAATTTGTGATCGAAATAATTTGAATTTTGAGAAAACTAAGAGATCCAAGGTTCAAACACCCCTGGTTGTTTATGGAGAGGGGGGCAGGTCGTACACCCCTAGAAGTTTACTAGTAGCTACATGTCAGGTGAGTTGCAGGGATCCTTTGTGATACAAATAAATTATTTAAGTTTAAATTACCTAAAAATTAATTAAATTAAAAATCTAGTATAATTAAAAATATAAAAAAAAAAACTTATGTAACCAAACCACCAAATCACTAAACCAAAGTCGATGATTCAAGACATAACTTATTATTCTTCTTGTTAAACACACACAAAAACTAATGGGCAGAATTTAGATAAACTTGTCTAATTGCATTATATTCAAAGGTTGTACATATTAATACATAGTTTTATGACCCTTGGTTTTCATCTTCCAAGAAGTCGTTTGAACTTCAATGACTGTAGAAATTCTTCCACACCAACCCTAACAAATTATATGTCCAATATTCCCCCCTTAATCCAAATGAGTGTATATGAGTCCAAGAAGAGAGTTGAAATACAAAATTGCATGATAGCAAATGGTTGGATGTGCTCTCTGAAATGGTGGTTTAAGGAATACCACTAACAAAATGAGATAAAATAACCTAAAGTTTCTACTATTGGTGGTTTAAGGACGGCTACCAACTCTAGGTTCAAAGCAATTCCTAAAATAATTTCAAATCTAGCTAGAACCTAAAGTCTTATACGAAGTGGAAGTGCTCCCTAATAATGGTTTCAATATGACTATAGACTAATGTAATGTAAAGTAAAGCCTTCAACAAGTGGTGGTTTAAGGATGGTCACCAACCAAGTTATTACTATAGAACATAAATTTGTCTTTGGCTACGAATTTGACTCTAGCATTGGCCGACTCTAGCTCTAGACTTTGGGAGTTGGATTTGGTTCAAGATATGGCTAAGATTCGCTTGATATATCTTTGAATATAGTAGTTGACCATCAACCCCTCACCCTCCCCCTTGTCAGATACAAGGTGAGAATATGAAGATATCTCCAATGCAAGATGTGTCAATACTTGAGAATGAACTCTAAGGTATGACCAATATATCTTCTTGGTTGTTGAAGACCAATGCCAAGAAGCGTTCCATCCAAGGTGAATCTTTCTTCTTGTAGGAGTCTTATGTCTAGAGAATTAGTCTAAATGATAACTATATTTTCCACAATGCTCACAAGGATGAAGATCAAAACATTAATCTTTCACATGGCCAACTTGATCCCAATGTTGGCCTTTGATAATTTGAAGTAGTTGTGGACAAGGAGAAAGTGAAAAGCTCTCTTGAAGGAATCAAACACTTTGAAACTATATTTGTTTGGAGTAATTTGGAATGTGAAAGGACATATCCTTGTAATATCCAAAACCAGTTATGTGCTTGTTGTTGATGACTTCTTCCCAAGTCCTAATGACAGGCTTGGGAATTGCAAGTTGAACCTCTACATCTTCATGAAAATCTGTTCCTAAAATGGCCTCATATTGGTAACTAATGGGAGTCAACTCTTGACTCAAAAAGAGAGTTAATCTAAACATGCACTAGTTTAGAATGTTGATTATTTTGTTGTAGCTCATCTTGATGTAGTTATGACTCAAGTTGGAGAAACTTAATATTCTCCTGTGCATCTTGTAAGCAAATTCGAATACCAGTGAGAGTGGCCTTGTTTATTTTCATTATGTTATCAATATTGGACATGATTAGAGTGTTCAATAAGTCTAATAACTCATCATAACAATTCAAACTCAACAAATGGATGGTGTCAATTTCAACCAAAATGTGCGTTCTTAGGTCATATAAGAAAAGAATGATGAGAGACCAAATGCATAGTTCTATTAGAGATTGATAGCAAAATAATATGCCAATCAACAATAATTGTCATCCACCAATTGTTGCACCACATAATGACAAGAAATAAAATGAGAAAATGGTGATGGCTCATCTAAGTACTATTATTCAATAACAGACCCAAGTTTCCTTCCTACATTAAAATGTGCTTAATATTTATAAGCGATAAAGAAAATACCTCTTTCCTTCTAAGGCATAGCTACTTTTTTGAAGATGCAACTTTGTAAATATAGAAGAAATATGACAAAGTTATGGCTACAATAGTATTGATATCAGGGCTCCATATGGCTTGCAAAATTCTTACCTTCATTCTAATTCTTACCCTCCTTCTAGAACAATCCTGGATCTCTCCAACAAAACCACTCCTACAACAAAAGCACTCCTACAAACTTAAGTGCATGACCCCAACAATATGTAGTTTTTTTTGCTTAACTCCAATTAAAAAGGTATATCTCAACTGGAATGAATGTTTCCTCGATTCTTTCTTAATTCAAAGTGGGAATGTTATTTGTTGTACTTGTTGCATTTGAAGTGTACGTAGCACATTTGAAAGAGATGGACAAAATTTCCATGAAAGTCCAAATACTACCTTTGTTATTGCTAGCTCACATCCTTTCTTCCTATGTGCTTAGGGTAAGAGAAGCCACAAAATCACCTTTGGATTTTAACATCGACTCATCTTTCCCCGTCATGCCACACTCAAGATATTTGTTCACAGGTGCACTAGAAATATTTTAGATATAACTCTTGGCATGCATAGAAACATATAAAAAAGATAAAAGAAAGAGACATGGAAAGAGGATGTGTTTTGTTTCAACCCCACCATTTGCTATACTTTAAACTATGTAACAAAGGAGAAGTCACCCTTTTACTGATAATAACGAGAATCCACCTAAATGAATTCCCTGATGAAGAGAAGAGTTCTGACACAAAACCTATAAAACAAAAAACACCTCAACTTTTCTTGCCTCAATGCTTGTAGCGGCTGGAGGACGACATTAGCAAGGAAGGACACTTACGAAGGTTATTTTAATCTCTATCATAAATCCTTGGTGAATTATTATGTGAATGTTTTTTCTATTCCGCTTTGAGGAGGTGCCATGAACCAACCAAGCATCTTTCCGTTTGGGGGAAATGTCAGTACATCATCTGCTACAATGAGATGAGAATTTGGTGACTTGACAGTCGATTCGGTTTGAGTGTGAGGTACATCCATGTGCTTAGCATTATAAATTGTCAAAAAATTAAACAAATTATAATTGGCTCCATAGTTATGACTTTGAAGCTATGGTGTGAGACAAACAGTCTGAGGGTTTCGAGCTGCAAACAAACTTATAGAATTTGAGTTTGAGCCCATGATTCCTTTTCCTTTCAACTCTTCCACTTTCTCAATAAACCTCGGAGTATGTTGGATACTACAAGTTGGAGTGAAGGCCCTGGGAACGTTGAACGGAATAATTTCTTTCCAACGGCCAAAGAGTGGACGAAAACTTGCCAGAGCTTGTTCTCTTCATCGAAGTAGGTCGAAACGTTGTCTGGAATCTTGTCACCAAATGCAGTGGGTGTTCCTTCTAAGATCTTTGCTCTGGTAGATTCCATAGAGTGTTGTCACATGTTATATGTACTGATTCTGAAAAGTAAACAACTCACAAGCATTTTGATAGTGCATCGAGCGCTAACAGGTGTAAAGAACACATAGAATACAGTAGGCACATAAATCACATAGTAAATACCCTTGAGGAATAATTTGCTAGAGAAGTGCCTAGGTTTATCGGATCTTATTATTGTTAAGCGATTGATTTTTATGCATGATTCCAATAAATAATATTAGTATACATATGAGTTATGTGTATATTAGCTACATACCCACACCTCCTAGTACTCTAAAGTTTAATATGTTAGACGATTAATTAATGGTTAAGCATGATTAATGATCAAGTTTATGGTTAACCTTAAACTTGATTAATGGCTAATCTTGATTAGTGATTAATTAACGACTTGATTTATAATTAATAATTATATTTTGAACATCATTTATTTAATAATTTCATTAATGAGATTCTTTAAGTTTCACTAACATTTCAAGGACACTATTATTTTATTGAATTAATAAGGGGTGGTTGGGGAATGAACTACCAGGGTGTTAATTAAGGGACGTAGGCGTAGGTGGAGCAATAAGGAGGGATGTGGTTTTAGGAGGGTGTTAAGGGGGAAAGTCAGTGCATTTAATTTGAAAGAATGGTGAGGGAGAAAGAGGTTGAGCATTGATGATATGTGGTTGGGATGGATGAGGAAGGGAGGCATAAGGCGTGAGGAGGAGGACAGTGGGGGGCAGGTGGGGGTCAGGGCGGGCGATGTTTCTTCTTCTTTTTCAAAGTTGGAAGTGGGGAAAGAGAGGAGGAGAGAACTAAGAGGAGAGGAAGGAGAGAGAACTCAGACATATTGGTTTATTGTTGGAGGGGGTTGGATCTATTTTGGACACATTACAGTTGCAATTAGATTTGGGCTCCAAGGGCTAGGGAAGTTGTGGAGGTTCCCTAGGCTAGGAAGTCTAATAGGTTTTCCAAGCTGACAGTGTGACATATTTAGTGGAGTGGTTTCAATATGGGCACCACAACCAAGATATCATATTACGTAGTTTCATTCTTCTTGTTTTATTTATGTAAATCGCTAAGTTGAAATCAAGTTCCTTACATGCTTTAATATGTTGTAAATGAAATGTGTTATTTTTCTTATATGCTATTGTAAAAAATTATTGTGTTGTGAATATGTTATTTCTTTTTACTTTGAAATTATAAAAGAATATTTATAGTTGAGGACTCTAAGTTGGTTCCCCACACAATCAAAGACATGCATAGAACAAACAGGTGTGTTAGGTTTACAATCTGGCAAACAAAGAAGTAGAACACTCTGGTGGTGCAGTGTTAACGCACATAACCGACATAAAGAGAAAGGACACAATATTGATGAGTGTGAATAGGTTAAGGCCGCACAACTTATGATTCAAACTTAAGCAAGATAAAAATGACATTGATGAGTGTTCATAGGTTAAGGCCACACAACTTATGACTCAAACTTAAGCAAGATAGGAATGTCCTTGTTATAAGAATGATATTGATGAGTGTTCATAGGTTAAGGCCAAACAAATTATGACTCAAACTTAAGCAAGATATGAATGTGCTTGTTATATCCTGTTAAATACACACAAAAAATAATAAACAAAATTTAGATAAACTAGTGTGATTGCATTCTATTCTCAAATTATACATATTAATAAATAGTTTTCCGATTCTTGATTTTCATATTCAAAAAATGTATTTAGACTTTAATGACTATTAAAATTCCTCGACACCAACCCCATAAATAAGTGTTCAAACTTCTTGTTTAAATATTACAAGCAACATGTTTAAATATGCAAACTCAGTTAAACTAAGAACTGACCCATTACCATTTAAATTTTTTTATCGAACTGACCAATTAGATTTAGATCAACGAAAAATAACCGAAGTTTGAAAATCTTTGAATTCTCAACTTGATGTATAATCAAATTGCATTATCCAAATTATTATATCAAAAACTTAGCTTATTATTCATACTTGCTTTTAAAGTACAAGGAACTTGGGTATTTCTATTGTTCACTTTAAGCCAGTAAACATATTCAAACGATTCAAAATTCCAAGTTTATAAAAGGTGTCAACATTTCACAGGAATTCCCATTGTTTAAAAATTTAATGTGCCACAACAATCTACATTGATTTATGGGACCAATTATCACTGAGAGCATACATGCTCCCGAAATTCGGCATTCTAGTAGTAAAAAAAACTCCACGGTCTTCTAGAAATCTAGTATGACCTACTGAGTGCCTAACTCAGACTACGGGAGAGACCAAAGCCAAATTTTTGTTCTCAAGTATAGCTAAAGCAATTAACATTCTGATAGTGTTTAGTTTAGCTACAGGAGAGAATGTTTCTTCATCATCTATACCTTCTTTTTGTGAATACCCCTTTGCTACCAATCTAGCTTTTAATTTTTGCATGGTTCCATCTACATTAATCTTCAGTTTGTATAACCATTTACAACCTATGGTTTGTTTTCCTTTAGGAAGTTCAACTAGTTCCGAAGTGTTGTTCCTGATTATTGTTTCATATTCCTATTCCATGGTTGTTTTCCATTCTCTACATTCATTTGTTTCTTTATAACTAGAAGGTTCAACCACATTCATCATACTAGTTATAAAAGCATTTTCCCTATATCTTGCAGGGTACTGAGATTTCCTACCTGATCTCCTGAGAGGTGGTGTAGCTTCAAACCTTGTTTGATAATTATTTTCTTCCTGCTGCTACTGTTGTTGTTGTTGTTGTTGTTCATCTTCTGCATTGTGCAATTACACCTCTTTGTTGCTTTTTTAGAAGCTTTGTAATACCGTTAGAGCTAATTGTATTTCCCGGTTTCCCTGCAATACCCCTTAATTCAACTTCCTTTCCTTCGACAAAAAATTTCATGAAAATTTCTTGAAAATTAAAAGCTATTGTACCCAAGGATTGTAGCCATTGGACTCATAGTACAACATTAACACCTCCCATTGGAATGGAAAGCATTGAGCTAGTCAATACATATTCTCCCATGGATAGCTTGATATTATGGTACTTTCTAGAGCAATTTATCGTTCCTCTATTTGCAATCATCACTTGACACTCTGGTGCTGGATATAGGAAGCAATTCAATTCTTTTGCTATCTTACAATGAATAAAATTATGGGTACTTCCTGAATCAATCAACACTATTACCTTTTTCTTCTTGATTTGTCCTTTTATCTTGATGGTTTGAGGAGTGGTAATTCCAGCCAATGCATTACAAGATATGGTCGGATTCATTTCTTCTTTATCTATGCTTTTTTCCTGGAGTATATCCTCTTCTTTTGACCTTCTTTGCTCCTTTTCTTCTTCCTCTTTAGAATATATGTAGAATAATTTCTTCTCAGCACACTTATGACCTTTAGTTTATTTTCTATCACAACTGTAACAAAGTCGTTTTGCTCTTTTTTCTTCCAATTGTTGTGGTGTCAACCTTATAGGTTGTGGAAGACTAGGGGCAACGACACTTCCATCTTTATAGTTGTGAGTGGTATGCTTCCTAGTTGCCATAATTTTGCTTTCCATTTTTCTTGCTAACCTGAATGCCTTCCCTAATGAATCAGGTTTGCAAAGGCGAACATCATGTTGGATATTATCCTTTAAAGTCCCTATGAACACATCAATCCTATGCTCCTCTGGAATATCTTTTACCCTTATGTTCAATTTTTGGAACTCCTCAATGTGCTCCATTATTGAACCCTTTTGTTTGAGACTTATCAATTGGCTAAAAAAAGTGTTGTTTTTTGTATCCTCATAATGTGCTGTCAATTCTTCCGTAAAAATTGCCCAAGTGATAATTTGTTTACGAGAGCAAAGCCATTGATACCATACAAACTGATTTGATTCCAAATATAAAGTTGCAATAGATACCTTTTGTGTGTTTTGCGCATTATTGAGATCAAAAAATTGCTCCATCTGTAATATCCATGTTGCGGGATCCTTGCCATCAAACATCCTCATATTGATTTTTGAAATATGGCGGGTCTTTGATCCAACATTAGAGTCTATGAAATCATGATTAACATGTATTTTGTTCTCATCATGAGTTTCCTTTACTACCCTTTCACCATTAGTAAGCATTTCTTGTAGAAACTTTGTTAAATCTGTCTTCAAATATGTCTTCAAATCTCCATGTCTGTCTTCAAATCTATCTTCAAATCTATCTTGAAATCATCCATCTTAGCTTCCACGTCATTCCTCTTAGCTTCCACATCATTCATCTTAGCTTCTACGCATTTCTTTAAACAGTCCATCTTAGCTTCTACACCTTTCTTTAAACCATCCATCTTAGCTTCTACATCTTTCTTTAAACCATCCATCTTAGATTCTATTCCTTTTTGTGCAAGTGACACTTGTTTCACTTGGTCTCATAATTTTGCTATATCATGTTGCATTTCTTCCTCTTCTTCATGAGTCATGCTAGATCTTTCAAGTTTCTTACTAGTTGTTTACATTTTCTTTCCTTGGGGCATCAATTACAGATAATAATTCTTTACTACACCCTTTGAATTCCTTCAAACTAATTTTTCAAACCAAGCTTATGCAAAAATTAAAAAAAACTACACACCCTTTTTCTCTTTGTAGGAGCTTGATATTGAATCTAATGTATCTCTGTAATTTCAGATCATCCAATTCTGAAATTGTGAACTGCGGTAGCCCTCTGCATCCTCTTTCTAATGCCACCAGTCTAATCGAAATTGGATTCTACAGGGAAGAGCTATTCCAAATCTCCCACAGTGACCTGATTATAGACTAGTTCAGTAGAGCAAACTTGTACAACATGCCACGAGTCATTGTTTCAACCTTTGGTTCTGAAAAATATATACAAGAAACTAAACTCCGTCCTCTTTCTGTACCTTCTTATGAATTTCAATCCGATGCTCAGAGATAAAGTTATGACGATTTTCCCGAGGTCACCTGTTTGGAATGTAATTTAGGAGTCTGCAAAAAGACCAACTTCCTTAGATCACATCTCCACAAATATAACGCAAAAAGCTCTGAAATTCAGACCCGAGGTTCAGTGTGATTTCATCCCAAATGGGTGATTTTTTTAGCTTATGAAACAACACAGAAAAACGTTAAAGCGAAAATGGCACAATGACTTATTTGGAGCAGCGAAACCCTAGAGTCCAAAGCTCTGATACCAAATGTTATGAAACCAGCTCACAAAAAGATAGAAAAGATAGTTGAACGCGTTAGAATTCAGCCTCTTCGAGGGGGCAACCTCCTTTACATTACACAAATGAACAATTCTTGGATAATTCAAATGAAAAAACCACCTTTCTATATATAGAAGTCTAAGGAGTCACAATATAACCCAGCCGACCTAACAATAATAATATAAAGCCACAAAAATTACAATAGAGGAATTCTATGGGGCACAGTAATAACAATATGGGGACAATATGGACACAACAATATTAATAAGGGATACAACTACAATAGTAATGGGGTAATCAATAGTACTATAGGGACCTAACATATGCCTAATAATTATTTTGGCCTAGGTTGTGAGGTTTTTCTCTTACTATGGAATACTTTTCCAAACTTTTTCTATTTAGTTTAAAAATATGAGATGTGTTTGACATAAAACAATGTTTCCTTATGGTCTTATTTACAATAGATTTTGATATCAGATAATGAGTTAATTTATGATCTCTTGAATGAGTAGTCTTTTCAATTGTGTGCAAATAAGCTTGAAGGCTTCTAACAATGTTATTACTAGTGTTTTTACTTCTATCTTTATATGTAAAATTTCCCTAACAAAAACTAAACAATGTGATTTTAATAAAGCCAACAAAAATTGACATTTAGTTGCATCATTTTTTATTCAAAACATTATTTCAAAATGTTATCACATTGCTAATAAATAGTTGATTCACGTGACTTTACTTGAAGGCCTACCAAAGAAATTTCATCCCAATGAATAAATATAGTAGTTCGTTCTCATGCACTTTAGAGTTTCTATAAAGAAGGTGGACATGAAGGGTCAATCCCTTGTCCAATAGATCATAGCACATCATTCACCAGCTGGTCAAGATTTGTAGTGCAATGGATAGTTGTTTGGTTTGTATGTTGAAGATTTGATTGTTGAAATTCAACTTGCACATGAGAAGCCTATTTAAGAGAAGGTTGTAAAGCATTCGATTTTAACATTTCCACACCTATATGCTTAGCATATAAACAAAATGGTGTCTTATTCAACTGTGTTAGTGCTTGTTGATGGAATATTGGTTCGGAGATCACTCGATGTGGGAATTTGATTGGACTCCATTGAAGACATATGCTTAAGTTGTGGCAACAAACAAGAGTACACTATGGAAATCGTTGTGCAGGAATTTGGGATGGTGATGGGTGATTGCATATGTTTTTCCATACCCAATATTGCCTTTTCTTTTAGCTCTTTGACATTTTCAGAAGAAAAAAATATCCTTATAGACTTTTTTAATCGATTAAGTAAGCTGCCCATTTTTGTATGGTTCTAATAGAACAAGGATAGCTCAAAAATAATTTAGGAAACAAATTTAAAAAACCCACCACCTACAATAGAGTATTTTTAACAATATTTGATATGTTAGTGATAAACATAGGAGACAAAATGATGGCAATGTAAAAGTTTTTTTTTTCTTATAAAATAAAAAACATACACATGTTAATAAAAACACACATTCCTTCTCCAATTTCTACCTCATGTAGTATGGGAGGGTGAAGAGAGTGAGGTGAAAGTGCACACACGTTAATACATCATGAACATTCCTACTCCAACATATCATATGTGAATGAAGAGTAGAGATGGTAAGGGTAGGAATGTGAATGTGTCATTAAAACATGCACATTCCCATGAAGATCTAATTGGAAAAGGAATAAAGAGATGGAGGGGAGGAATAGGGAGAGAAAGAGATTGTGGGGTCAAAGAGAGAAAAATAAGGAGAGTCCAAATGGATAGGGAATGGTGGAGAGGGAAGCTAATTGATTAGGAGAGTGTGTGTGTTAGAGAGAGGGAGAGAAGGAGAGGGAAAGAAGAGGTGTGGGAGAGAGAGATGGATGTATGGGGTATATAGACAAGAAGAGAGAGGGAGATTTAGGGGAGAATACAGGACGGTTATAGAGAGGGGCAGTGAAAGGGGAAGTGTTGGGGGTTAGAAAAATATGGATGTAGGTGGGAGACTTACAAGGGGGTTGAGTAAGAGAGGAAGACAAATAAATATAGAATGTGGGATATAGATATAAATATGGAGACATAGGGAGGGAGAGGAGGGTGAGGAGTGGGGGAGATATGGGGAGAAAGAGAGAGAGGGAAATATGAATTCAATATTGGTGGAATTAGGGAAGAGGGAGAGAGGAAATAAGTGAAAGGGGAGAGGGAGGGACTAAGATATATGTATAGGGAAAGAGAGAAAGAGGAAAAAGAGTGGGATAGACAGAGTGTGTGTTAGAGAGAGAGATGGGGGGAGAAAGGATTTCACTTCAAAAGGGAGGATTTTGATGAAATTTACAATTTGTGTGAATGTGTATGTTTGTGATCTTTGTATCCATGCAACACCAACTAGATATTTGGATAGATACAATGTAAGTTGAGTTGAAGAAAAATAATTAATAAATTACATTGGTAATGGTCAAGGAAGAAGGGGAATAGGAACCTGATACTAGATATTCAACATCTTTGCAGTGTACACATAATTGTTATAGGACTCGTGGAGATGATAAGCGCAATTCTGATGTGGTATCTTCCTCCTTTTTTAGGTTCATGCTTAATGGATTCTCTGAAAATATGGTAAACTAATAATAACATGACCATATAAATTAAATGGTAAGAGGCATCAATCCATAATAAGCATAAAAACACTTTCTTCATGACACATCTCACCTTTTTTTGTTAGGCAATGTGAGTCCTGACATGATTGGAATGCCTAAAATCTGGCTGGAGTAAATCACCTAAGGATGATTCCTAGCTTAGGTCACACTAGCCTTTAGCATGGCTGGATTTTTCCCCATGGGATTTCAAGCAAATGACCTTTTCACCATGGATTTCCTTAACAAAACACTATGTCACTTCCTATTCCATTGCTTTTGGGCTTATGATATATCTACCTTACTAAAATTTAGGAAACCATAAAAACTAACTAAATTACAACTTTATTATAAATAAATATCAATTATGGAATGAATTAATATATAAGCTAAATATATGTATACTTATAAAAACTTTGAATAAGAACTTTAACCATCGAGATTTATGTGTATATATAAGTGTATATCAATGCAAATTTCGCACAAGGGGATCGATTTTGCAAAAAAATGGCTAGACAAGTTTTGGGTATTGTGCTCACCTCGACCTTGGAAAAACACAAATCCTAAACCTTATGGAACTCATTTTTGCTACTTGGTTAGGTTTTTATACCCCCCACTCCAAAAACAAAATTGCAATATGTCCCTAAATGGATATGGACACCCCCTCCTAGGAAAGTGCATAACATTAGAAGAAATATGCCAGTAAAAATTACCTATGATGTATCAACTAAATATAGAAGGTTTTGGCTAATGTAAGCAAGAGGGTCCCCTATAAATGTGTTGGAGATTGTATGTGTAAGTTGCCCTAGGAGCTTGAGAGAGATGGAAGGAAATTAGTTACTAGTTCATGTTTGCACCTACAAATTAGGGTTTTCAAAGATATAATGATTCAAGAGTGTCAAAGAGGACTTAGAGGAATTTAAGGGAATAAAAGATAAAATATGTAACCTAAATTTTTAATGGATACAATTAACCATTATAGTGCCCTTGTTGTACCAAAACCATCATAACTAGTATGTTGAATATAAATTGTCGATTTGATATAAAAATATCACAAGTTTTGAGGCCCGCAATGACCCTCTTTTACACAACTTGTGGATTGACATTTATGAAACCCTTGGAAGAAAATTTGCATCATGATTAGTTCCATGAGCTCATGTGGTTTAGAGGTTTTACCTAAACTGAATCCATAAATATAAATTCTAATGTAGTTTTGGATTACTATGGACCTAATTTGAGACAATTGAAATTATCATTAACTCAACTAAAGGGAATAAACCCACAATTGGACACCTGGATTTAGAGAATGCTACAAATGGGTAGTTGTTGACAAATATAGCTAGTGTATGAGAATATATTATTATGATGTGAATGGAAATGAAATTTAGTTTCCCAATGAATAGGTTCTTATTAATGTTCTAAATCTATTAATAATATGAAAACAACATTGGGAACATGTAGCACATGGTTAGAGGAGAATAATCTTGCATGTGCAAAGTTGAATAGTAAGTCGTGGAAGATGAAGCTTTCAACTAACAACATGTCAGAAAGTGCACCATATTAGAGTATGTTTGTTGATCCCAAGACGGATCATGCTTGGAGGGCATTTCATTTGTATGTACTTATGCCCTTATTATGTTAGCCTCCCTAAGCTGTTGTACATATATACGGGAGAATCTAAAGTTGTTGTATATTTTTTCATCATTGTACTTTATTCATTGTATTTTCTTAGAGAAGTATCGCAGGGATAAATAACCTAGGTTCCCAAGGAAACCATAGTAGTATGACATTACAGTGCATCAGAAAACCCTACAATAAGAAAAGGGGAGGGAGAGATGTATTTTATGTTTGATGGAGATATTTATTTTATTTTAATTTTAGGTTTTCGCATGTGATTATATGGTTTATGATATGCATGTAGATCCTAGATAAGAACATGGAGTTGGTGTGATTCATGATGATGACTGTAATGGATCTTTTTGTACTACTATATTTTCTAACCTCATAAAAGACATGGAAAATGTAGCTAACTCCATGAATGATATTAAAGCCTTGTATTTATGGGATGTAAGGTTAGGGAAAGGTCATGGTGAGATGAAATTGATAATTCTTGAGCATGGTCTAATGCCTTTATTAGAAGAAAAGTTGGTTGTCATATCTTCCTTGATGTTCCATTGAGGTGTTGTTGTTTATGTTTATGTAAGAGTTGAAGGGAAAGGATTTGAGTACAAAAACCCTAGGATGAACATGTATATATGGAGACTAATATAAGATTTGTCTTTACATGTACCTGTGCAATGCAACATGACTAGGGTTCATAAAAGCTAAGGAATAAAATAATGCTAGTGTGAATGAGAGTATAGTTTATAAAAGCTTGTTGAAGGCAAGGGAGGAATTTTTGGTGTTTATGCTAGCTTGTTGTGGATATTTGATGGTTGCTAGAGTTTTCTTGATTCTACCTTAGTAAAATTTGGAGAACTAGACATTGTACCAATTTTTTGATTAATGATGATGGTTTTATAATGGTTCTTGTTGTACTACTATATTTTTTACCCTAGTAGAGGACATGGACAATGGAACTAGCACCTTGTGTGATCTTAAAACCTTGTTCTTATGGGATGTGAGGCTAGTGACAGATCATTGTGGGAAAAATTAGATGAAATTTGTTTGGGATAAAATGAGCGGCATTGATTGATTTATGAGAATCTAAAGCATGTCAAGACGACACAAATTGAATCACCGTCAACTTTGAAAAACTTAAATTTAAAAAATTTAAATAAACATATTTATGCAAATTCAAACTAGCATTGTCATAGTTTGGCATCAAATAAAAAAACATTTCACTTATCTTAGGCCCACACATTCAAATAATCTTAGCCATATGTAAATGTAATAAACATTATTCATATGAAATATATAAGTATTGAAAGAAATAGCATAACAATATACATACCTTAATGTATTTTAGATACCGTTGAACACGTCATTCTACCTCTATTGTATAGGTACCTAATTTCATTCAAGGAAGCCATTTATATCATCTCTATTTCTAATGGTCTCCATTAGTTTCTCATGCTCTAAATGAGCTAACAAGTAGTGTACCTTGTGTTATCTCCTAGTAGATAGGGTTTATAGTTTCACTTTTGTACTGATGACTAAGTATGTATAGTGATAGACCACTGCACCTAGTCTATAATCAATGAATACATAACCACCAATATTTCATGAATTTCCATCTATTGTGAAAAATTATCCCTTAACAACCATAGAGCCAATTGGAAATTCATTGGCTTCATTATCAGTTAACAATGCATTGTAAGTTTTCTTCCCTAATATGCATCTCTCTAATCAATAATCAATGCCCCATTCATTTATTTTTGGGAAACAACTGCATATATGTGTTGTAAAAAAAATGCAATGTACAAGGTAAAATGAATTTTTTAGGAGATTTATCTAAAATGTCTAAACCAAAAACATAAACAAATACAATATATGATGTGCGATATATGTACCTAGTGGTATTAGATTAGAGATATTACATAGTTTGTTGAAATGGATGATTTTCCCCTTTACTGTATTTTTTTTCAATAACAATGTGAGGGTTTACTACAATTGATACATAATCCCAGTCATTTACCTAGACCATTCATTCACAATCATCCCATTCACCAATACTACGTGCTCTAGAAAAGAAAGCTAGTTTTTTTTGTTCATATTTCAAAAACATGGTTGTCTAAATTTTGAACTAAATGAAATGCATGAGTTTATTATACTGTGTTGCAATGATATGAATTTGATCGATATATATTGACTAATACCAAAAATTTTCTTTACACATGACTTATCCTTGTTCATGTTTGTTTGTCATTCAGTCCATCTAAGATTACTCTAGAATGCCATTTAACTATAGATTTTGCATCTTATATATGAGGATTTCTTCTAAAATTCAACTCCTCCCTTCATTTTTCAATTTTGATGTATTCCCTAGCCCCATCATGCTCAACTTTCCCATGCCTAGTCTCAAAGTAGTTCCAAATATGGGGAACATTATATGGTTTGTGCAATATTATTAATCATTGGAATACACAGGACTTTTTGGATTGACCGACGCAACCAACTGGCCAGATCCAATGTTCAGCCATCTATATATTTATTTTCTTCAAGTGATCATAGAAAAACTAAAATCAATGTTGCACATAATGTAAATCATGGTGCTTATCATCACTTATGTAGATTTTTTTCTCCTTCACTATTATCCTCTTCTCATTGTTTCTATTTGGATCAGGCCTATATGTGTTATGTACCATTATACTAACTTGATGTAAATGATAATATTGGCTCTAGATATCATTTTACAATTGAAGGGTGTAGTTCTCAGCAAATTTCACAGTTAACGATATAATTCCAAAGTGGAAGTTGTCCCTACATATACTAAATTATTTGTCTTTTTATTGTGCTACATGCACATGTTGAAAAAATGATTTGGTTTTTATAAAATATTCCTTTGTGGGATCACATAATCGTACCTAATGACACAAAAATAATTTCATAAGGAAAAATATATATGTTGAATTTGAAGGTGCACAATAAGAAATAATGTTACCTTAACTTTCTTAAGATTCACCAATATAATGTTTTTGGTTTCTTTGCAACTATCTAGTTCATAGGTATCATATATGAATCTATGCATATATAATATCATTCTCTCAAATTTGTGTTGTTCACTTCTATAAATGAATTTTCTCAACAATGCAAATCCATTGTACTTAGAGAATGTCCCATATAATTAATATTTTCCATAATATATTTTTTTGGTAGGCCTCTGACATATGATCTTACGAATACAATATCTTAAAGAAATTGGTGATGGTGTAGATGAGAAATCCTGCAAAAATGTTTGAATTCAAAAGACAATGCATATGTAAATATGTGTCATAAAAATAATCCAGTTATACGTGGTATCTACAACTACATGTGTTATGATATGTGCATAATTTAACATACCAAGGTTTTCATTTCTCAAAATATATTTGGCATGGTTTCAATTCCATGTGCTTTTTCTTGAGTTCTGTTAGTGTTATGTCAAGGAAACACTTAATGTGGGATTAATATAATTGACACCATTTTCTCAACTTTAGAACATATCTTTGATTGCCTGAAGGCCTAATATTTTCATGCCAGAAAGTATGTACTATTCCTTAAGAACATCAATTAACCTCATGTTTGAATGAGGGAACTTACAAATTAAGGCCTAATAATTTTTTTGGCCTAGGCTGTGAAGTTTTTCTCTTAGAATGGAATATGCCTAGTATTTTTTTTGGCCTAGGTTGTGAAGTTTTTCTCTTACTATGGAATACTTTTCCAAATTTTTTCTATTTAATTTAAAAATATGAGATGTGTTTGACATAAAACAATGTTTCCTTATTGTCTTTTTTACAATAGATTTCGATATCACACAATGAGTTAATTTATGATCTTTTGAATGAGTAGTCTCTTCAATTGTGTACAAATAAACTTGAAGGTTTCTAACAATGTTATTACTAGTGTTTTTACTTCTATCTTTATATGTAAAATTTCCCTAACAAAAACCAAGCAATTTGATTTTAATAAAGCCAACAAAAATTGACATTTAGTTGCATCATTTTTTTATTCAAAATATTGTTTCAAAATTTTATCGCATTGCCAATAAATAGTTCATTCATGTGACTTTACTTGAAGGCCTACTAAAGAAATTTCATCGCAATGAATACATATAGTAGTTCGTTCTCATGCACTTTAGAGTTGCTGTAAAGAAGGTGGACATGAAGGGTTAATCCCTTGTCCAATAGATCATAGCACATCGTTCACCAGATGGTCAAGATTTGTACTGCAATGGATAGTTATTTGGTTTGTATGTTGAAGATTTGATTGTTGAAATTCAACTTGCACATGACAAGCCTATTTAAGAGAAGGTTGTAAAGCATTCAATTTTATCATTTCCACACCTATATGCTTAGCATCTAAAAAAAACATGGTGTCTTATTCAACTGTGTTATTGCTTGTTGATGGAATATTGGTTCGGAGATCACTCGATGTGGGAATTTGATTGGACTCCATTGAAGACATATGCTTAAGTTGTGGATACAGACAAGAGTACACTATGGAAATTGTTGTGCAGGGACTTGGGATGGTGATGGGTGATTGCATATGTTTTTCCATACCCAATATTGCCTTTTCTTTTGTTTCTTTGACATTTTCAGAAGAAAAAAATATCTTTATAGAATCTTTTAATCGATTAAGTAACTGCCCATTTTTGTATGGTTCTAATAGAACAAGGATAGCTCAAAAATAATTTAGGAAACAAATTTAAGAAACCCACCACCTACAATAGAGTATTTTTAACAGTATTTGATATGTTAGTGATAAACATAGGAGACAAAATGATGGCAATGTAAAATTTTCTTTTTTCGCATAAAAGAAAAAACATACACATGTTAATTAAAACACACATTCCTTCTCCAATTTCTACCTCATGTAGGATGGGAGGGTGAAGAAAGTGAGGTGAAAGTGCACACACATTAATATATCATGAAGATTCCTACTCCAACATATCATATGTGAATGAAGAGTAGAGATGGTAAGGGTAGGAATGTGCACAGGTCATTAAAACATGCACATTCCCACGAAGATCTAAGGAAAAGGAAGAAAGAGATGGAGGGGAGGAATAGGGAGAGAAGGAGATTTGGGGGTCAAAGAGAGAAAAATAAGGAGAGTCAAAATGGATAGGGAATGGTGGATAGGAAAGCTAATTGATTAGGAGAGTGTGTGTGTTAGAGAGAGGGAGAGAAGGAGAGAAGGAGAGGGAAAGAAGAGGTGTGGGAGAGAGAGATGGATGTATGAGGGATACAGACAAGAGGAGAGAGGGATATTGAGGGGAGAATACAGGAGGGTTATAGAGAGGGGTAGGGAAAGGGGAAGTGTTGGGGGTGAGAAAAATATGGATGTAGGTGGGAGACTTACAAGGGGGTTGAGTAAGAGAGGAAGGAAAGTAAATATAGAAACTGGGATATATATATATATATATATATATATATATATATATATATATATATATATGGAGACATATGGAGAGAGAGGAGGGTGAGGGGTAGGGGAGATATGGGGAGAAAGAGAGAGAGGGAAATATGAATTCAATATTGGTGGAATTAGGGAAGGGGGAGAGAGAAAATAAGGGAAAGGCGAGGGGGAGGGACTAAGAGATATGTATAGGGAAAGGGAGAAAGAGGAAAAAGAGTGGGCTAGAGAGAGTGTGTGTTAGAGAGAGAGATAGGGGGAGAAAGGATTTCACTTCAAAAGGGAGGAGTTTGATGAAATTTACAATTTGTGTGAATGTGTGTGTTTGTGATCTTTGTATCCATGCAACACCAACTAGATATTTAGATAGATACTAGTGTAAGTTGAGTTGAAGAAAAATAATTAATAAATTACATTGGTAATGGTCAGGGAATAAGGGGAATAGGAACCTGATACTAAATATTCAACATCTTTGCAGTGTACCCATAATTGTTATAGGACTCATGGTGATGGTATGCACAATTTTGATGCGGTCTCTTCCTCCTTTTTTAGGTTCATGCTTGATGGATTCTCTGAAAATATGGTAAACTAATAATAACACGACCATATAAATTAAATGGTAGGCGGCATCAATCCATAATAAGCATAAAACACTTTCTTCATGACACATCTCACCTTTTTTTGTTAGGTAATGTGAGTCCTAACATGACTGGAATGCCTAAAATCTGGCTCGAGTAGCCACGACCTAGAAATATCTAAGTCGTGAAAATCACCTAAGGATGATGCCTAGCTTAGGTCACACTAGCCTTTAGCATGGCTAGATTTTTCCCCACGGGATTTCGAACAAATGACCTTTTCACCATGGAGTTCCTTAACAAAACATTATGTCACTTCCTATTCCAATGCTTTTGGGCTTATGATATATATACCTTACTAAAATTTAGGAAATCATAAAAACTAACTAAATTACAACTTCATTATAAATTAATATCAATTATGGAATGAATTAATATATAAGTTAAATATATGTATACTTAAAAAAACTTTGAATAAGAACTTTAACCATCGAGATTTACGCCAAGGATAATTTTAGGGGCGAATGTTCGCCCTTTGGCGAAATTAAGGGGTTTTAAAGTTTTAGTGGGCGAATATTTTGTATCATAGTACATTTTTACAAATCACCTCAAATAGCCCACCTTATTTTATGGGAGAGGGTAAAAAAGGTAAATTTAGCCCTTGAAATTAGGACTTACAACCTTCCATTCGCCCATTTTCAAGAATAGGTTTTATTTAAGTGAATCCATTCGCCCATTTTCAAGAATGGGTTTTATTTAAGTGAATCCTATGGGCCAAATACCATATTTATAAAAGAGGTATGGTAAATTAATAAAAATGTAAATAAATGAGAGGTATGGTAAATAAATAAAACATTTTTTATATTTACTCCATAAGTCACCTTATATACATGTAAGGGTGTAAACAAATAAAAATATAAGTAAAGTGGAGATATGGTAAATAAATAAAACGTCTTTTATATTTACTCCATAAGTCACCTTATATACATGTAAGGGTGTAAACAAATAAAAATATAAGTAAAGTGGAGGTATGGTAAATAAATAAAATGTCTTTTTAGACTTACTCAAAAGGTATGGTAAATAAATAAAAATATAAATAAACTAGACGTTTCGTAAATAAATAAAACCTCTTTTTATATTTAGTCCATAACCCTCGTTCTATTTATGAAGGCTCAAGAAAGAGGTTTTATTTAAGTGAATCCTATGGGCCAAATACCATATTTGTAAAAAAGGTATGGTAAATTAATAAAAATATAAATAAACTAGAGGTATGGTAAACAAATAAAACATTTTTTTATATTTACTCCATAAGTCACCTTATATTTACGAACACTCAAAAAATGGGTTATATTTAGGTGAAACCTATGGCCAAAATACTATGGGACAAATACCATGGACTAGATTGTTATTAATACCATGTAAAAAACCATTATTAACCCTATGTTATTTTATGCAATAGATCAATAAGATTGTGAAATACACAGGTAATGAAGCAGTTAAAGAAAACATAACAGGCAAACATATAAACACAACAAGTTTAATAAGGAGTTCATCCAATACTCCTGGGTTATGTCTCCTGGTCCAGCCTTTAGTGGTGGCCTCTCTATTATGTTTTCAAAGCAATTTTTTTACAACAGTGATCTCAATTTGAGTCTCACTCAGTAGATACAAATCAGTAAGACTGTACTTGGATTCCCCAAGTCTCTGGAGTACACAGACTCCCCTCATTGAACTCTTGACCTCTATTGGTCACAGTAGTATAAGCCCAATCTGAGACTCACACATGACAGGCATTATAAAGGAGTGTGCTTGAACCTCTCAAGCCTTTTCTGGAGTGCACAGACTCTCTGACTCTCTCTGTCTTTGTCTTAACTCTAGCTCGATGTTGCATTTTATTCTATAGGTCAACTTGGCTTCTTCTCTCTACTTTCGGCTTACTACCTTCTTCTCTTCGCTTATTGCTTGCTTCGCTCTCTATTAGTTTGTGGCTTTAAAGCCAATCTGCTTCCCGATTGTTCATTTCTTTCCTGGCTTTCTAGTTCCCCTACCTCTGTTCGTTTGAATCCTTCTGTCCTACATAATCAGTCACTATATAACACCTCACAGGGAGGTGGCCACCTAGTTCATAACGGATGATTGTCAGTTCTCTTAGACATATTTGAAATGACCGTTTGTTCTGTTAACTCCAAGAATACCCGCAAAAAACGACCTTCTGCCAACACATCGTCCATATCGGACTTCAAATCCTATGTGACCTCGATTCATAACCTTGTTAAATCTGGTCATCCATCAGAATGCATCTCCACCATTGATCTGGGGGCCCCAGATCTGACAGTCATCGTTCATATCGAGCGACTAAGTAACATGATGTTTACCCGTCCGATGTGAGCGATTCTCTCTCTCTTCCCTAGGAAGCGTGGCGATTGTTGTGTGGCATCGAGCGGAACTTGGTCTAAATCGCTTACTGATTGAAGCCCCTCTGATATTCTACCAGTTTTGTGGAATCCCGCTCTCACGAAACTGAAACAATATTTTCCGCATTTTATAGTTATTTTGGGTCCGGGTGCTAGGGGCTTCTCTTCACTGAGAGGTTTTCCCTAAGATATGAAATTAGCGACTTGTCACTAATCTCATATCAAAAACTACCTCCTCTACTTAAAATTACCCTTGCATTTGTTGGTTGGTGTTAGCACGCATTACCATGGTCTACCGCTCTACACGCTAGACTGACGGCCCTCGTTGATCCGCGCTGATTGCCATTGCAACTGTCTGAGTATTCCTTCCGATAGCTTGATCTTTATAAGACTTTTAATATTTGGCATGATTTTTAAAGAGTTCATGAAAACTTAGAGAGTGTTTTGGGATCCATTTGGATCATGCCTTCCCATTGAAAAAGATTTTGGACCACCAAAAGTTGGTTTTTAAGCATCAATCAAGTGAGGATATAGATTCCTCACTTGCCCAAATTATATCCATCTTGCACTGCTTGGTTTTGAACCTTTGAGTCCAATCCTAAGGTACTCAACATCCCCTCTATGCGTAGTTCTCACCTTCCTGTCCAGAACTGTATCTTCCTGCAATTCATTGAGATATTCAGGCAACAGATCATCAATAGAAGGCAATTGACTCTGCTCTTTGGGATCTTCAATCAATGAAGGTTCAAATAGTCTCAAGCTTTCTGCATTAACTACTGAATAGATGTGCATGTAAGTTGGCAAATCAAGGCGAAAAGAATTCTCGCTGATTTTCTCAAGTATCTTGAAAGGTCCATACCTTATCAGCTTCAGCTTCTTACCTTCACCTTGCATTCTATCTTTGTTGATATGCATCCAAACTTGATCACCAACTTGGAAACTATGCTCAATATGATGCTTGTCATACCTTGCCTTATACTTGGCTTGGCTCTTTTCCAGTTGTTCCTATACTTCCTGGTGAATCTCTTGGATTTAGTCAATGAACTTGGTTGCCTTATCCACATCACCATGTCCATCAACCGCTATGTCTTTACCAAAGACAAAATCTGATGGAGACCTTGATATGAAACCAAAATAGGTCTAAAAAGGAGATCTCTGTGTAGAAGAATGTTTAGCCTGATTGTAAGCATGTTGCACTTAACACAAATGTTCATCCCAAAGCTTGGGATGCTTGCTGCAATATCCTTTGAGCAATTCGATCACTGTCCTGTTCACCACCTCTACTTGGCCATCTGTTTGTGGATGAAAGGTTGTGCTCTTCTTCAGTTTGGTGTCCATCAATTCCCACAGACTTGACCAGAACTTCCCAACAAATCGAGAATCTCGATCAGATACAATGGAAGTGGGTAATACAAAATGAACCCATACATGCTGAAAGAACAACTTTGTTGTTTGTTTAGCTGTATTCTGTTTGTTACAAGGTATTAAAATACACATCTTGTTGAACCTATCCACAATAACATATAAATAGTCATGACCTTTTCTAGATTTAGGCAGCCCCCCAACAAAGTCCATGGAAACACTTTCCCAAGGATGAGAAGGAACTAGTAGTGGAGTGTAGAAGCCTAGTTTTCTATTGTTGGGCTTGCTTTTAGCACACGTCGTACACCCTCTTACATATCTAGAAACTATTTCATTCTTTTTTGGCCAATAACAAAATATTTGCAGTTGTGCAACTATTTTACTTACACCAAAATGACCTGATATTAGAGAAGTGTGTGATTCTCGAATTATCTTTACTCTTTCGGTTTGAGGAATGTATAACTTTCCAAAATGATACAAGAGTTGTTCCTTAACATGATAATCCAATTATTCTACTTGTTTTCCATGACTTAAAGTTGCATATACATATTTAAAATCTATATCTTGAGCATATTGTTCAATGTAGCTTTCATGCAATAATGAATTATGATTAAGTATAGTAGATGCATTTATGATTGGTCTGGACAACATATCTGCAACTTTATTGTGTATGCCCTCTTTATATCTGATGACAATATCAAACTGTTGTAGAAAACCCATCCACCTATAGTGTCTTGATTGCTGCAACTTAGTTTGTGAGTGTAACTATTGAACTGGTTGATGATTAGTATGTATAACTGTCTCTTTGCCCATTAAATAATGTTTCCACTTTTTCACACTTTGTACTAATGCATACAATTCTTTATCATATGTGGGATAATTAACTATTGTAGAATTAAATGTCTCAGAATGATAACATATGGGTTTACCATGCTGCATCAACACTGCTCCCATGGCATATTCACTGGCATCCATTTCAATCTTAAAGGGTCTTTGAAGATTGAGCAGTGCTAGTACTGGTGTTGTACTAGTCTTTTCTTTTAAGGTGTCAAAGGCTTTCTGCTATTTGTCTCCCCACTGAAACACCTTGTTCAATCCTGTTAAAGCATGTAAGGGACTTGCAATCAAGGAAAAGTTAGCAATAAACTTTCTCCAATACTTTGCTACTCCTAGGAAGCTTCTAACTTCTGTAGTGGTTTTGGGTTTAGGCCAGTTTACAATGATTGCAACCTTAGAGGGATCTATCTTCAATTCACCACCCCCCTACAATATGACCCAAATAATTCAAATATGTTTTCCAAATTCACATTTTGATAGCTTAACAGAAATATTTTCTCTTTTCAAAACATCTAGAGTCTGATTTACATGCTTCAAATGTTCTTCCCATGTTTTACTAAATACAAGAATGTCATCTAGATATACAATGACAAAATCATCAATAAAAGGCTTGAGTACATATTTCATTACTCTCATGAAAGTCGCAGGAGAATTAGTTAAGCCAAAAGGCATAACTAACCACTCATACAATCCCCGCTTTGTTTTGAAAGCAGTCTTCCATGCATATTGCTTTGCAACTCTGACCTGATGGTAGCCACTATGCAAGTCCAACTTGGAAAAGTAAACAAATTCTTTCAACTAATCTAATAGATCATCTATGCGAGGTAGGGGATAACGATTTTTATTGTTATCTTATTCAATGCTCAGTAATCAATGCACATTCTCCATGAGCCATCTTTCTTTCTCACCAAGACAATTGGAGACCCACATGGCGATGTGCTAGGTCTTATGAACCCTTTCTCGAGCAGCTCATGTACCTGCTTCTTTATTTCTGCATTCTCTAAAGCGGACAACCTGTACATTCCGATGTTAGGCAATGGAGCATCTTGCTGCAAATTAATATCATGTACTATTTCCTTTTTGGTGGCAAACCTTTAGGTTCTTGAAATAGTATATCATATTTTGAAACAATTTTTTCTAAATCAGCTTGTTGTTTAGCATTACAGCCTTCAAATACATTGGTTTTATTAGGTTTCTTTTCCTTTACAACCATTAGTAAAAATTGTTTGCATGAATTTACAATTCTTTTTATTTGCCCTGAGTTTATGAGATTATAATTATTCTTGAGTTTATGAGCTCTTACAATATATTAAATTCCATCTTTAACGAGTTGATACTTGTTTTCATCCCTATGTAAAATGGTTTTCCTATCATACAAGTAAGGACTCCCTAAAACAATTCCACATATATCCAAGGGAAAAATATCTAACTCAACTTCATCTACAGATGCTGACCCAAAAGAAAACCTAAGTTTACATTGTCTAGTCACTTGTAGCTTTGCTTTACCACATAACCAACGCAATGGATATGGCGTCTTGTGAGGTGTGGTTAGTAACCCCAGTTTCTTTACAATTGCTTCAGAAATTAAGTTTACTTGTGAGCCTCTATCAAACAAAGTATCAATCTTTTGGTGCTTGGAAATAACTCTAATATGAAAAAGCTCATCCCTTTTCCTCTCATTTTCTTGATTATCACTAAATTATGTAGAATTACTAGTAGATGCTTCATAATTTTTACCTTTTATTCCTATGGATGTGATTGTTGTTTCATCCCCTGAGTTTGACCCCAAATCCTTTTGAATAGTTGCAGCAGTCTTCTTCTTTTTGCCATCGTACTTCTTGGGTTTCAGCTCTGGATGCAGAATCCGGCAATTTTCATCATCATGTCCATCCTTCTTGCAGTGAGTGCATGAAGGTTTGGTCTTTTGTACAACGTTTACCCTCCTCTCTTTCCATTTCTTCTTTCTCTTTTCCTTATTCTTGTTTGCAGTGGGTTTTGATGATCCCCCAACTTCTGGGTTCACATTCTTGCCTCTAGCCTCTAGATGTGTAGCCTGAACAGATACCTCATCTATGCTAGTGGGATTAAACATGAGAATGGTATGTCTCAAATAACTATGTAGACCACCTATATAATTCAGCAAAGTTTCAGGTGAATCTAAAGAAATTCCTAGAATCAAAACTCTTTTTCTAAATTCTTGAGTGTAACTTTGTACACTTTTCCCTTTCAATTGGTGAAGAGTTTTCCAACTCATCATAGCTTGCTACATATAAGCTAGTGGATATAATTGCTTTTTAATTGCAAAAACAAATTCATTCCAGGTAGAAAGAATTTTACCATGCTTCTTCAAATCAGCTTGTGTCCTACCTTCCAACCATACCAAGGCGATGCCTCCGAGGCGTAGGCTAGCCAACTGAATCTTTCTCCTTTCTGAATCGATGTTCTACACTCTGCAATATACATCAATCTGTCTAATCGAATTATCTAGATTTTCCGCATTCAATTCTTTGTCATAAACTGGCAAATCAAAGTTCACATCTAATTTAATCAAAGAAAGTTTCTTCCTTTTATTTTCAGTGCTTTCTTTATGTGAAGAAGATGATGGTGAAGGTGATGATGGGGAGATGGTGGAGAGGGCTTCTCTTCTTTTCCTTTGCCTTCAGGGTGGGCAACTAGAAGAGGTTCTTCTACTCCTTTATCTTGTTTGGAGATTGATGACTCTTCACCTCTACCTCTCTTAAATTCTCTATACATTTCTCGTACCATGGCTCTCATGGTCATGAAACTGTCCATGAACTGGGAGTTTAATTCCAAGGGACTTTCTTCTGACATTTTTCTCTTAGGATAGACTCTCCCAATTTCTGGATTAGCTTCAACCAACTCTCCTTCTCCTAATTTAACCTTTTATCTAGTTATCATTCACAAACAGTCCAGCACAAGTTTGTCTAACCTTAGCAACCTAAAGCTCTTATACCACTTGATCTGTAATTGATCTAAGACAATTAATAAGGTATTACAAACTCATGTGCATGGATGTGCCAATTTTATTTTATGAAACGGATCAATAAGATTGTGAAATACAGAGGCAATGAAGCAATTAAAGAAAACATAAAGGGAAAACATATAAACAAAACAAGTTTAATAAGGAGTTCATCCAATACTCCTAGGCTACGTCTCCTAGTCTAGCCTTCAGTGGTGGCCTCTATATTATGTTTTCAAAGTAGAGTTTTTACAACAGTGATCTCAATTTGAGTCTCACTCAGCAAATACAAATTAGTAAGACTGTACTTGTATTCCCCAAGTCTCTGGAGTACACAGACTCCCCTCACTGAACTCGTGACCTCTATTGGTCACAGTAGTAGGAGCCCAATCTGAGACTCATACATGACAAGCATTACAGAGGAGTGTGCTTGAACCTCTCAAGCCTTCTCTGGATTGCACAGACTCTCTGACTCTCTCTCTCTCTCTCTCTTAACTCTGGCTCGATGTTGCCTTTTCTTCTATAGGTCAACTTGGCTTCTTCTCTTTGCTTTCGTCTTACTGCCTTCTGCTCTTCGGTTACTGCCTGCTTCTCTCTCTGCCAGTTTGTGGCTTTAAAGCCAATCTACTTGCTGACTGTTTTTTTCTGCTTCCTGACTTTCTGGTTCCCTTGCCTCTGTCCATTTGAATCCCTTTTTCCTACGTAATCAATCACTGTATAATGCCTCATAGGGAGGTGGCCACCTAGTTCATAATAGATGAGTGTCAGTTCTCTTGGACATATTTGAAATGACTGTTTTTTCCATTAACTCCAAGAATACTGGCGAAACACAACCTTCTGCCAATGTATTGCCCATATCGGACTTCAAATCCTATGTGACCTTGCTTCATAACCTTGTCAAATCTGGTCATCCATCGGAACGCGTCTCCACCGTTGATCTAGGGTCCCCAGATCCGACAGTCATCGTTCATATTGGGTGACTAAGTAACATGACGTTTACCTATCCGATGTGAGAGGTTCTCTCTCTCTTCCTCGGGATGCATGGCGATCGCTGTGTGGCATTGGGTGGAACTCGGTCTAAACCACTTACCACTCGAAGCCCCTTTAATATTTTGTCAGTTTTGTGGAATCCCACTCCGACGAAACTGAAACAATATTTTCCGCATTTTATAGTTATTTCGGGTTCGGGCGCTCACGGCTTCTCTTCACTGAGAGGTTTGCCCTACGATATGCGAGTAGAGCTAATTGCCTATTAGAAACTACCTCCACTGCTTAAAATTACTCCTGCATTCGCTGGTTGGTGTCAGCGTGCGTTACCATGGTTCGCCGCTCTGTGCGCTAGATCGATGGCCCTTGTTGATCCACATTAATCGCCATTTCAACTATATGAGGATTCCTTCCGATAGCTTGATCTTTATAAGACTTTTAATCTTTGGCATGATTTTTAAAGAGTTCATGAAAGCTTAGAGAGTGTTCTAGGATCCATTTGGATCAAGGAGTAGGAGTAGTCTTTGCTTTCAATTGTTTTCTTGCATGCTTGTTTCCTTACGTGCTTTGTTTTCTTGTTTGCTTTCTTTCTTCTTTGTTTACTTGTTTTGATTTGTCTATTGTTAGTTTGTTTGCTTGTTTCATTCATAGGTTAGTTTTGCATCAAACCATCTATGACTCTTGAAGCAATCTCGATAAAGTACAAGAGAGATAGTACAGCTATCAGTACTTGGTTATCTATTATCTTTCATTTGTATGATGACCTTGTTACTCTTAGTCCATGATATGTCAAAGGAAAATACATATTGTTCGAAGTGAACCTTGGTGTAAACACAATGCTTCCGTGCTAACTAGTGTCACCTTCTCTAGTCGATTGTTTCTGGGTTAACCCTTGTCAGCTCAGTGAAGTAGAGTAAGGTGAGGGGGAAACCTTAACAGGCAAGTTAGAGATATAATAAACTACTTCTCTGCTGGAACAAGTTCTTCTTCTATCAATAAGTTGGGATCCCTCTTCCGCCTCTGAAATGAATAAGTTCTATGCACAGTGAAAATGAAAAAAATGAAAAGTAAAAAGAAAATGAAAAATTTAAAATGAATAAGGCAAAAGAAGAGAAAGGCTTCCTGCACATGGAGGTGATGCAAGTAACTCCGTCGGGGTACTGACCAGGCTCGCTGGCAGTTGTTATGCAAAATTTTGCATCTACAGATAAACACAATTTCCCTAGGTGGGTAGCTACTAACCTAGAACAACAGATTTAAAGTGCTTAACCTTTTTCTATAAAAGATAAATAAGACAAGAGACCTACTTGTTAACTTTTGCTTTCCCTTTGTCTCCTTTGTATGGCTTCCATCACTCCTTCTTGAACTTAATCTGCTCGACAAGTACATGCAATCATAAATAGAGGACAAAAACTAATAAAATCAAGAGATCTATCTACTATAAGCAAATGGAATCGAAATCATTTACACATATAATCACCATACATAAAGACAAGAATATGGGAAAAGGTGTAAACAACTTTATTAAGTAGAAGGAAGAGTTACAACCATGAAGTCTGATCCAATGCCACTCCTCCAGCTTGGGTTCCAATCAACATCACATCAAAAGCACAACACTCTGACACCATAACAATACTTGCTTACAATATTAAACCCCACACCAATAGTATCTCCTTACAGATTCTCAAAGTCCAGCCCTTGATCACTTAGATGAGTGCTCAATTTATGGTAAAATGGAGGAGGTTTGGTCATAAATGAGGGTATTGAATGGCCTTCCAAAATTAGATTTATTTTCCATGGAGGAAGGGATGAGAGGATAGGAGGTTACTTAACTCATTCCCTATCCAAATTCGAGCTCATAGTAGATGATAAGTGTGGGAATATTCTAGAAAGCTCCAAAAGATAAGAATATTCCCAGAACCCTATGATGATTTCACTCAATCTCGCCCAACACAGGTCAAAGTGGGCCTAAGTGCTCTGAAAAGCACCCTGAAATGGGCCCACCTGCACTAAAACACACTTACCCCTGACCAAGGTTGTGTTGGTCCCTCAAGGAGGCATTTCTGGAGGGCTTCAGGCCAAGAAACTCTCAGGGAAAGAGGAATTCAAAATGATGACTTGTCTAGGGCATGTAGCAACTAAATTAAGGTTTGATGAGCCCTAATATTACTAATCTGAATGATGGGAGTGATATGGCCAAATAGATCTATAACATCGGCCCCCTAAAGCATGAAGTCGAAAATGATAATGTCGAGTGATATGCTTTACGATGTGATGAGGAGGTTCTGAAGCGGATGGTGACCTGCATCGATTACAATACATTATATCATGATATTTTGATTTTTTCTCATGAATTGCTGAGGGAAGGCATAAGCATTCTTAGCATATAAACTTTCATTACAAATACATAGATAGTCATCTACAGATATAGACCTATGATGGGATGGCCATCAATGTAAAGCCATTGTACAGATGATTTGGTACTTTCTTGGAATCGTAGCCCAGATCGATGAAACTAGATCCGGGGTCTTCTATCTCGTTCAATCGTTCACTCAAGTACAAGTCTAACAATGTGAATATTTGATCTGAAGTCGAGCATGGGAAGACACCATTTGATTATCAGTCAATGATGTAAGTTGTTAACAAAGGCGAGAGAAATCATCGATAATGATAATGATCCTCAAGGTACTGTAGTACATTCTGCATGGTGTGAATGGATGTTTTGATGTCGAACACCATACAAAGTCTTTCGGTCGAAGGCCAGTGATGTAAACCTATCGCCAGAAGCGAGAAACTTTCCATTGATGTATGCAAGGTCCAAGGTACTAAAAAGGTGTTTCTAAGTCAACTTCTTGGATAATGTGTTGATGTCGACACGAAGTGAATCGTCGCAGGAGGCCCTTGATGTATCCCACATCAACAACACAAAATGAGTGTAATGATTTTTGGAGACAGAATGTGACTGATGACACATGGTTCAGGAATGGTGGTCATGAAAATGAAGGTTTATGAGTATTGCAAAGGATGAAATTAACTGAGTGACTTCTCTTGAACATGTTGGCGACACTAAATGAATTGGCAGCATTGACCCAAAATCAATGTAATGGATGGTACGATAGACCAAGGTATGATGACCATCAAGTAGATAACCCAATCCATGTAGTCACAGTGATGAAATGAAAGTGTCATGTTCAAGAGAAACCTACTGCCATAAACTGGTTTACCCATTTTCCCATTTTCCCCCGTTATTGCTACCCAGTACCTCTTTATTTTTTATCAAGATTGAGGAGGATAACATATTCTTGTTGTATAATTCCACCCTTCGGGTGAATCCATTGCTATGTGATGTTTTAACATGTCTAGCAAAGGTGAAACTCGGTCTTTTCATAATGGACAAGTTTGTCGCTATTTGATGTTTTAATGAGTTTAATGACAATGATAACTCAGTCCTTTTCATGTTTAGAGAGTTTGAAAAGGGACAAAAAGAAAACTCCACAAGTTCCTTTTCATAGATTTGTCTCTCAAGTATGCAAAAGTGTAAAATAATATGAGAGGGAACCTATTGACCATGTTCGATCAACGTATTCCTTTTTCGTAAATAATCAATCTCAGTTTGGAAAAGGGTTAAACTTATACTGAGTAGATGTAGTTTCCAATCCGTTAATGAGTTGAAAAGGACAAGTGCTCAGAAATCTTTTCATATTTCGAGAGTCTGAAAAGAGCTTAAAGAGGACTCCACTTTGAGGAACGAGTGGTGTCCAGGATAGCAATTGGTTCCGGTGATGTTGGAACTTCTCAAAACATGTTGATTTATATGAAGAGGTTGGCTGATAAGACTACTCATTGCAATTTTTCGTCAAAAAGGGTAAAACAACCAAGTGAAATTGTATGATAGGCCAAGTAGATAGTGATGATGGAAGGAGAAAAACTAAGGCTCATCTGACAGAAGGGGATGATAGAATGACAATCACGAGGGTTAAAATGGATATGGGTTCATTTTTACACAAGCTTGAACCATAGGGAACTATGCTTGGATTCAATTTCATGTTTGCACAAGCTTGAAACGAAAAACTATGCTTGGATTCAGTTTCATTTTTACACAAGCTCAAAATAAGAAACTATGCTTGGATATAGTTTCATTTTTACACAAGATTGAAACAAAAACTATGCTTGATATTGTTTTACATGCCGCCAGCATGATGACTCGATTCTACTTGCATGCCCCCGAAGCTTCATTACATTCACCTAAGTAGACTACTCGTGGCTATTAAGTGGATGGAATAAAGGTTCGTTTACGATATCAAGTGAAAGACTTGACTGGGATTTTACAAGATCTAATCAAAGAATCGACTTGGAACTTTGCTCCAGGGGACCTTGTTTCATTTTTTAATGAGATTTACACAAGACAAGGAACTTTGATTAGATTCCTTGTTTAATTTTTTAACGAGGTTGACACAAGACAAGGAACTATCCTCATAGTCATTGTTTCATTTTTTAATGAGCTTGACAGAAGACAAGGAACTATTCTCATATTCCTTGTTTCATTTTTTAACGAGCTTGACATAAGACAAAGGAGCTATTCTTTGGGACCTGTTTCATTTTTTAATGAGGACGACACAGTAAAAGAACTATCCTCATATTCCTTGTCTCATTTTCTAATGAGCTTGACACAGGACAAGGAACTATGCTCAGGGACCTATTTCATTTTTTAATGAGCTTGACACAAGACAAGGAACTATGCTCATATTCATTGTTTCATTTTTAACGAGATTGACACAAGACAAGGAACTATGCTCATACCCTTTGTTTCATTTTTTAATGAGATTGACACAAGACAAAAGGAACTATCCTCATATTCCTTGTTTCATTTTTTAATGAGCTTGACACAAGACAAGGAACTATGCTCATATTCCTTGTTTCATTTTTTAACGAGCTTGACACAAGACAAGGAACTATGGTCATATTCCTTGTTTCATTTTTTAATGAGGTTGACACAAGACAAGGAACTATCCTCATACCCTTTGTTTCATTTTTTAATGAGGTTGACACAAGACCAACAACTATCCTCATATTCCTTGTTTCATTTTTTAACAAGCTTGAGACAAGACAAGGAACTATGCTCATATTCCTTATTTCATTTTTAATGAGCTTGACACAAGACAAGGAACTATGCTCATCTTCCTTGTTTTATTTTTTAACGAGCTTGACATAAGACAAGGGACTATGCTCAAATTCCTTGTTCACGACCCATAAGAGGTCATGAATTCTAAGAGGTTCTCATTAGATGGGAGAACAATGCTCTGGAATGGATTCGTAGCAAGGAATCCATTAGAGATATCTCATTCTAATGCCCCCAATACATACTATACAACATCACAAAATTGATTGTTTGTTGATGTAGGCATGGAATGGGTTGCCACATAATTAACCCATGGCAGGAAAGATACCATTGGGACAAAAGGACCATTTAGGGAATATGGTTGACTGGAAGCCATATTTGGACCGAGAAATGAAAGGTGGTCAATGGTGACAATTCTGCCTTCATGCGGGAAACACATCACTCGAAAGAGTGTTGAAATAATAGCTCCCATGTCATAAAAATAGTCATGCCCAAGAAGTATATTGTAATCTAAAGGGCCTGGGACTACCATCACATTGAGATAAACAAGTTTTCCTCCTAAAGCAATAAGCAACTGAGGAAGGATCCCTAATGGTTTACTGGTTCCTCTGTTAAAATCCAACAGATTTTGGCACAAGTGGCGACGAACCGAGTGCTTGCCAAGCAGTAGAGGAAAGGATACTCACTGATGCACCTTAATCTATAATAGTGCCAGGTACAATCATATTACAAACCTGTACTATGATTTGGAAAGGCACATAAGAAGGAAGACGACATCCTACCAGTTGATTCCAATCAAAGGAAGTGACCAGACTAATTGGGAGGGGTACCGTAAGAATGGGAGAATTACCCCCTTGAGTTATGAGAATGGGAGGATCTTCCTCTTATCTTGATGGAACAAGAGGGTTGCCTCCAAGCTCATTGGAATTTGAAGAAACAAAAAGAACCTGAGTGGTATCATACTCACTCTATACGGGAAAGGTGCGATTAACTAAAGGTGAAATCGGGTCAACTGTTTCCTCGACCTGTGACGAGTCAGTTATAGACTCATGGGATTCACATTAAGAGAGAGTGGGTTTGACCGACAGTTTATTTGGGTTAGCCACTTCATTAACTAGTGAAGGATTAATGGAGAATCTCTTGTAACCAGATGGAAGTCGTTACGGAGAAGCAAGACGGTTATCCAACACTTTCTTGGCTTCATCCAGATAGGGACAAAGGTGAATGGGGTGATTCCCTTCACATAACCTTCAGGGAAACTTAACTTTACCCTTCTTTCCATGAACTTTACTACCACTAGTTGATGGTGTGTCACTAGTATGATCCCTAGAAGTTGATGACAAAGGATGATGTGAATGAGAAGACCATTCTTCTAAGATTTGAGGAATACCAGAAAAATTTCGAAGAAGATAATCTCTCATACAAAGTTTGCATGGATATCAAACTTCATGAGGCTTATCACACAGTTTCTCATCAGACATTGCATTCAAAGAAATGGTTGCTTAGTTGCCCCCTTGTTGATTTTTTTCTTCTTCTTCTTCTTCTTCCCTTTCTTCTTCTTCTTAGCCACCTACTTACTAGTGTCAATACTTTCACTAGGCAAAGAGAAAGAAGGAGAGGAAGAAAAAACTGAGGAAGAAGGCAAAGGTTCAACTTTAGGATCAACTAGAGGTTGATTTTGTCCAGTTGGAGGAGTACTTGATTGCAGAGAAATAAGAACATTTTGAACCAAGGAGGTCGAAAACAGCCATACGGGCAAGCCAATGGTAAATCCCAGAAGGAACAATGTAGCCATATAAAGAGCACCAATATTTCCAAAAGGAAGAAAAGGACTAGGATTCCCATCAAAATGAATTCGTTGATCGGTGGACTCCGGAGTTGTTGCCATATGTATCAACCTAAGATTGACTAAGGAGTGAGCGTGGAGGATGTTATTGGCAGTAAATTAACTTTTTTGAATCAGAATAACATAACAAAAAAAAAGAGGGATAATCTAGGCAAAAGGATTACCAAGCAACTGTGAACTGCAGAATACCTCCTAGAAAACTGATAAGTGCGGGTAGGCAATCTCCCCAAATGTTGTGTTCAGTGTATCACAGTGTACAAGGTGGCTAACTCGGTTATCTAAGGATGTATAGAAACCTAATGTAGTCCTCCCATATATACCCGAAGGTATGTGGGGGCCTAATCCATGTTAGCATTATCTAATGTGAAACTGCATAGTGAGAGCATTCCTTTATACTTTACGTACTGTAACACCGCCCTATATACCCGAAGGTACGTGGAAGAGATATAATATACTCACGTACATGGAAAGAGGTATCACACTCAGAATGTATCGCAGAAAAGTTAGCGACAACTGCTATGTTTTACGATTCGAGAACACGTCTCTAGCCTAGAACCTCTAAATGTTTTGTGTTAGGTGACAATGCTCCATTAAGTTAATTGAGATTAATTTTAAGTTGATCTTGCCTAAGAATTTTCCTTTCACGGTTCACCACGTGATGTCTTTGAAATTCCTAGAATGAAACTAATATGATAAGCATTATTTTCATTCAATTTGAACAATGAAAACCTCAGATAGTAGGGATAGAGCAATCAGATTCTTTTAATCAAAGAACAAAGAGCACATCTAATGTAATTTCCCTAAAATATTCCTATGAGCACACTCAAACTTTTTTAATGCACAATGCAAGTTTTTCTTTTCAATTCCCTTAATGTTGAAATGAACAAAAGGAAACTAATGCACATACAATCAATCAATATTTTTGCAAGAACGAAGACTTGACGACAATTCCTTTTCGAAAGAAATGAAGACTTTTATGACACTTTCTTTTGAACAAAGATTAATTGACTATAAAGTAACTTTGACAATGAATTGATAGTGATAAAGAAATCATTTAAGAAACACTAAACAATCAAGGCCAATGTTGGTCTAGCAAAGGAAACACAAATTGATTTCATAAGCACAAGCAAGCAAAAACGGGAGGAAATTTGGGAAAAATCAAGCCAAAGGTGGGATTTTTGACCTAAGGAGGATCAACACAGCCCTGAATGGGATATGGTGTGCTTCATAGCACTATCCTCAAGCCAAGGGTTCTTTGCAATGCTCTGTGTCCTGACCAAGCCTGCGCTGGTGCCAGAGAGGCCATTCTAGGGGCTTTCAAGCACAATTTTTACCAAAAACAACTTCAAAAAGGCTTAAATAAGATAAATGGAAGCAATTAAAGTCTACTAGGGTGTACTAGGATGAAGGTAAACTACCCGGAATGATGATCGTGCCCCAACGGAGTCGCCAATTTGTTATGTAGAATTTTTCATCTACAGATAAACACAATTTCCCTAGGTGGGTAGCTATACCTAGAACAATAGATTTAAAGTGCGTAACCTTTTTCTATAGAAGATAAATAAGATAAGGTACCTACTTGTTATCTTTCGCTTTCCCCTTGTATCCTTTGTATGGCTTCCATCGCTCCTTCTCGAACTTAGTCCGATCGACAAGTACCTGCAATCATAAACAAAGGACAAAAACCAATCAAAGCAAGAGATCTATCCACTATAAGCAAATGGAATTAAAATCATTTACACATATAATCATCATACAAAAAGACAAGAATATGGGAAAAGGTGTAAACAACTTTATTAAGTAGAAAGAAGAGTTACAACCATGAAGTCTGATCCAATGTCACTCCTCCATCTTGGGTTCCAACCAACATCACATCAAAAGCACAACACTCCAACAGCATAACAATACTTGCATACAATATCAAACCTCACACCAACAATATCTCCTTAAAAATTCTCAAAGTCCAGCCCCTGATCACATAGATGAGTGCTCAATTTATAGTAAAATGGAGGAGGCTTGGTCATAAATGAGGGCATTGAATGGCCTTCCAAACTTAACGTTAGTTTCCATGGAGAAAGGGATGAGAGGATAGGAGGTTACTTAACTCATTCCCTATCCAATTTCGAGCTCATAGGAGATAGCAAGTGTGGGAATCTTCTAGAATGCTCCAGAAGAAAAGAATATTCCTAGAACCCTATGATCATTTTGCTCAATCTCACCCAGCGTAGGTCAAAGTGGGCCTAAGTTCTCTAAAAAGCACACTGACATGGGCCTACCTGCATTAAAGTGCACTTACCCCTGACCAAGGCTGTGTTGGTTCCTCAAGGAGGCATTTCTGGAGGGCTTCAGGCCAAGAAACTCTCAGGGAAGGAGGCATTCAAAGTGATGACTTGTCTAGGGTATGTAGCAACTAAATTAAGGTTTGATGAGCCCTAATAGTATTGATCTGAATGATGGGAGTGATGTGCCAAAATGGATCAGTAACAACGGCGAAGCCATCCTTGTGTTCCTACATTACTCCACTGGGGTACTGTCTAGGCCTGTTGGCAGTGGAGCAACAACAAAGATGGAACTAAGACTCTGACGACAATACTGCATATGCACCTATATACCCTTCAACCCCAATCAAATCAATTGTGTTGCCTTGGCTTGGCATGTGTGTCAATCAACTAAGAGTCTGGCAGATGCTACATCTTACAATCAAACTAGTCTAAAGCCAAGATGAGCTGATAGTTGAACAATACGTCAGAATACGTTAGACTTTCTTTTCATGAACAAGGTCCATTTAGAGGGTTGGAGTTCTACTAGTGTGTCACCAAGTGTTGTAGCGGCTACAACCACCCTCCAAAAATTTTCCTTAGCCCGTTTTGTAGCCTCCCTACCAACCTTACACAATGCTTTGTCTTTCTTCGTCAAATACTCAAGCTTCAAGTGTTTTCCTCGCACAAACGCAACCTGTCGATCACAGTTGATCCATTCCCCTCACAGGTTGCTCACCTGGACTTGGTCCAGCTGCAGGCTAAGCAGATTCCCCTTGAAAATTTCACATTTATGGAGGGTAACCAGCCTTCTCTCTAGGAATTGTGTAATCCTCTCTAACAACCTGCTGGGCTCCAAGATTGTGCAATCCTACCAGTCAACACTCCCAGTATTATTTGTGCAAATTTTCCCACCAGTAGGCTGTTCAGCCAAGGATTTGCATAAATCTAGGCAACGGTTAGCTACTCCACCCAGAAATTGCACAAATATCCCGGGCAGCAAACCTAGCTCCCAGCCATAAATGCACATTTTTCTCCAACAATCGAGCAATCTCTTGCATGTGTAGCTGAGTTAGCCAATTCCCTCTAGAACTAAGGAAAATAGACTTGCATGCATGGGCTGCATCTCCCAAGGAAACATGCAAATGCATCCCTTGTTTCAGGAATCTATGTTTAGTAGTTTGAGGTTACATGCAACGAGCAATTCCGAAACCTCCCACTAAGTGGTTCTTCCCTTAGATTTGTCGCATGCCTGTCACAACCTCGATGTTATCAAAACTCATCAACTAGATGCTGCATAGCTTATACCTCACATCAACCTTGTATCTTTGTCATCCCACATCACATCTAGGAGTAATCAGCACATTCAGCTAAGTTGTTTTGGGCTAAGCCCGCTTCCCATGCCTTGTGTTGCATTTCTATCGTTTTTTGTGTTTTCGCTTGTAGGAGTATTTTTTTTCTTGATTTCTTTGAATGCTTGTTGTCGCTTACATATATACTAGCTTCTCCTTGCTGTATTTTAGTTTTCGTTGCTATCTCACTATTGTCACATGCATGAAACTATTTTGCACGGGCGTTCACCCAATGAGCGAACAACCTCACCCACATGCATGTTGATCTGTTTTCTGAATCTTTCATTCATGTTTTGAATGCACTGTCAATCACTTCCTTTATCACTTAGTGTCGCCGTGCATTAATTGACTTACTTTTTTTCAGTCACCCATTGGCGAGTCGAGCCAACCTTGGCCTAGGCTCTTCCTTCACCAAGCCTGCATTGCACAATCTTGGAAAGGAAGGCTCACCTTCCTCTCAAGATTTGTGCATTCCTACCCGAAACTGGCCTCCAAGACTATTTTGCACATTTCTGGAGGACAGTGGCTGCTTGGCCCAAGAAATTGCGCAGATATGTCCCTAGGCCAAGAATCCTTCTTAGCTAAAATTGTGCATTGTGCAATCCAAGTATTCAGAAGCCAGACTGCACTGTCCATTGCATAGTTCCAACAGTCAGCAAGTCTCCCAACAGTGCATAATATACCTTGAGCAATCTTGGCAGTTAGTCTCCCGACCTCCTGGCCGAAATTGTGCAACCTTCATGATCATTCACCCATGTATGTTCCAAGTCAGTTCTCATGTTCATTTTGGTTTTCGACTGAAAGATTTCTTGCTATTAGTGTTTCAATGTCTCCAAGTATTGCAAGTGTTCATCTGCCTCTCAGTAGTACAGGTATAATGGTTTCCAGGAGAGAAGAGACGAGGACACCATTTAGAGCACGCTTGGGGATGCAGTTGATCAAGTGCCTATAAGCTTGCCCACTCGCGAAGACATCATGTTCTTCATAGACAAGGACATCAAGCAACAACATCATAGTGAGAAGCATCATGAAAAATAGCTGAAGAAAACATACCAAATACAATGAATGCAAGAGGAGGGTTGTTGAAAACATGGAGTCAAAACAAGGTTGTAAGCTCAAGCAGGTCCATTCATGATGAAAGAAACTTTGGAGACTCGGCTATTGAGTGACGACGCGACATGAAGATCATGAAAAGGCAGAAGATGTAACAAAGAAGGAGTTGCATGTGATGAGGCAGCAACTCAGGAAGAACATGAAGCTACACAGACAGATGAATGAGTTGGAGTAGGACTAGGAACAGTAGTGGGTGCAATGTACGCTCACGGATGAAACTGTGCCCGGACAAGTTAAAGATCCATCCGAACAGGTAACATAGAGCAAACATGGTGAGAAGTGTGGTTGATCGCATGCAAGGGATTCAGTAGCATGCATGTCATTGTGTGCATGCATGCAATCTAACCCATTCCACACACCCACCAAGGCGAAGACAAGAAGCAAGTCCAAATGGAGCTGAACGGGTACTTCGGAAAGTGGATGCACATGACCACTAGCACACACTTGAAGATCAACATGGATGCTATGCATCAGTGTGCTACTGGTTCATCTACATCCAAGAAGGCCATGTGCATGTTAGCAGACGAGTTGGGTGAAGGGAACAAACCAATGCACCGGTTGCAACGAAAGCAAGAGTTAGCTTCAACAAGATGTCACCATGAGGTGCGTGCACACCATCACGAATGACCAAGCTTGGCATCAACTCACCAGCTTCACCATCACAAGCATGTCAAAGAGTTCGTCTCATCATAGCAGATTGAGTGTCAATGATGTCTTGCAAGGCTTGCTCAAGCCATGTTGTCTCACATGAGTACATGTGCATGGTAATGTTGAGTCATGTCAAGTGTAAGTCAAGTGCCAACAGTTGGATGTAATAGTCATAGAGTAGGTGAAGAGTCATGAGTGTAGTTGAACTATCACAAACAGGAATCTCAAGGGTCACCCCACCCTTTGCTATAAATAGTCCCTCATAACTCATTGTATAGGTTTTTGGTCAGCCAAGCTTCTACTGAGACTATTTCAAAGAAGGCTTGGACAGTGTTGCAATGCGCCTTGGCTTCTCCACTACACAGAGCTAGTACATATCTTTGGGGGAGCAAGCGGATGTGGCTGTAACATTCCACTATTGGGGCTAGAAGTCTTACATGGATGTATTGTATGATTGTGACTTACACTTCTTCGTATAATAAGAGCCAACACGTTTTCATGCATGTGTTGTTATTGTAGTTGGACTGCTCTGGTTGCTTTAATGATATGTGTTGTTTAACTTACGTACTTGTGTATGAACTGATTCACATGAAATTATATGAATCTTATTGTTAATGTGTTGCATATGTTGTTAAGGTTGTCATTGTCCATGTCAACTACTCTGTCGGACATAAAATAGAACTTTAACTTGAACCTTGCTATAACAACCATCACACTAGTCTCGGACTGATCCGTGAGTGTTGTACATGTTATCTTACCTTGTATTATGTGACTGCTGCATCCGAGTGGACTGCTCCATCGGAAGCTATGCATGTCCTTTGTGTTGTGTGTTCCTAGCTGACTTGGGATTGATCCCTTTCAATCTGGAACTCACCTTCACCTCCTTACCCCTTTGAAGTGTTGGAACCTCTTATACACCTTCCTTGACTCACTGCATCAGTCACACCCTTTCTACTGACAGAGTTATTATACTTTTCTATGTGCGACATCGCAGTCAAGGCATTACCTTATGACCCACTACTAGGACTCCTACACCAAACGATTTGAGGTCTAATTGGGACTTCTTACCAGGGAGATCCCCTTAACATGTTGGTGGGTCCAGCACTGCAACATGATCACAAACTTAGCATACTTTGACAACACGACAAAATAGACTACCAAAGAAACAAATGAATATTTACCCTATGTGTGACTATCTGATGACAAGAAGTGACAAGTGCAACACTTGAGATAGGCTTTAGGATGACTGTGACGACACTTATGCTATAGTGCTCAAGCCTTTCTGTATGAGTGTGACAGGTGTTTAAATAGCTAGGAAAACTTGTATACACAAAGACCAACCTTCAAAAACACCAGAAAAGGATCACAACATTACACATCAGTGAAACATGCCAAAAGACGATAGTTAGCCCAACCTGCAAAAGGGAATGAAACACTTATCCAAAACACATGGCATGACTTTTAGTGTTTGTGACCATACATGTCATTGAATACATAATGGTATGACAATTGTAAGCTATCCTTCATACTACGCTAAGAGGTGTATTTCAAATTCATCAAAGATATGTTTTGTTTTTCGTACCTATGCTCCAAAGGGTTTTAAATTAGATGGAGTCTTCATGCGGTCCCGATCTTCTATCATACCCCACAGTTCCTTGGTCTTCTTATCTGATGATTATCTTTTCTCATCAACTCCTTGACTGTCATATAGTATTTCCTCCTTCTTCATCTCCTTCATTATCATCTTGCCATAGTGTAAGAGAGTACCTGCATCTGCAAGTCACTCATGATGAGACAACATCATTCAGAAACCCCTAACCTAAGATAGAGCACTTGGATTCATGAATTGGACGGGACTGAGTGATAGGTTATGGGAGGAGGCCCAGTGACCACACAATTTGTGCAATTCAAGTAGAAAATGGTCAAGCTTGATCACTGATACTGCATAGTGCACAACTCAAGTAAGACTGAGGGAAATTTCTACATAGTCCTCATTGAGGGAAAAATTTGCGTAGTGCCCACTAAGGGAAAAAATTGTACAGTTTAAGAAAGCAGTGGCCACTGTAGGATGGGACCTTGGGAGGAAAAAATGTGCAATTTCAGGAGGCAAGGGGGATTGGGAAGCTGAGAGGCTTGAGGGATAGGACTGTGTAGTTTTTGGAGACAGTGAGTTTCGGCTAAGAAAAGAAAACTCGGGGGAGCATCTGCACAGTTTTTGATGGCGAGGCTATGCTTTCTGTGCATTACGCAGTTCCAACAGGCAAGGAAAAATCCTTAGGGTTTCAATTGTGAAGTGCGCAGTTTACGAAGGATGGATGAGGCTAGGTTGCTAGGAACCCTCAGGAATTTGGATAAGTGTGGGATCATTGGAAACGATGTGAACAATGATAGGAATTGACCATGACCGTACACTTGGAAACTTAGTGATACAACATATATCATCCAAAACATATGAAAACATACTTCACTTAATGCAACAACCTTTCTGGAAACTTACGACAAGTGTGGATTTGACGATAGAATTTGTGAGGATAATGATGACACGTCTGTAATAGTGCGTGAAAAATTGGAAATTAGTATCAAACATGTCTATATGATGAGAAAAACCCATTCTCATAAATACTTCCCCTTGAATCATAACAAAACTCCCCTTTGCATGACAAGTTCTAATTCCCATGCCCGAAGATGACACCTTCTATATAAACATAAAGTGTGAACGACTTTTAAGATCCATGAAGGGAGCTTGAAATCATTAGCTAACCAATAAGTGACTAAGGAACGACCAATCACAGGATCCAGAGTAGGCTCCAAAATTTGAGTCTAGGCTAAATTTTTTGTTATGAAACCAACTTACAAAAAGATAGAAAAGATAGGTCAACAACTTAAAAGTCATCCGCTTCGAGGCGGAAACCTCCTTTACATTACAAAAATGAACAATTCTTGGATGATACAAATGACAAGACCTCCTTTCTATATATAGGAGTCTAAGGGGTCGCAATACAATCAGAGCCTACATAACAATAATATTGTAGGGGCACAACAATAACAATAGTGGGCTTCTATGGGGCATAATAATAACAACATGGGGACTATATGGGCCAAATAATACAATAAGGGGGTTGCATTAATAACAATAAGGGGTTACACTAGTAGTATAGTGACCTAACATGACCCTCTCCTTCAAAAAGTGTTGTCATCAATGCTTGAGTACATCTGGATGCTTCTGTATAAAATTATCATCCTCCCATGTGGAATCTTGAGCAGGTAAGTTCTTACACTTGATGAGATACTCTAAAATTGATTGATTTCGTAGCTGTCGATTTCTTGTTTTTGTGACTGCTTTCGATTCCAATATGATTTTTCCTTCCTCGTCAAGTTCTGGAAATATTGTTTGAACTGGGATCTTCTCACCTATAACCTTCTTTAAGCATGAAACGTGGAAAACTGGGTGCACTCGGGAAGATGCAGGAAGCTGCAATTTGTATGCCATAGTCCCAATATTTTGTAACACCTTGTATGAACTATAATACTTTGGTGATAATTTATTATTCTTCTCATCTTTCTTGAGGGACATTTGTTTGAATGGTTGTAGTTGTAGAAATACCCAGTCACCTACATCAAAAATTCTTTTGGTACGATGTTGATCTTCCAATTGTTTCATACTATTTTGTGCCAAAGTGAGGTTATCCTTTAAGGGTTTGAGAACTTGTTGTTGATGCTCGATGTGATCTTCCACTGCTTGAATCTTAGAATTTTCTTTTAAAGATGATGTGATGGACGGTGGATAATATCCATAAAGTGCCATAAATGGGATCATTTTTGCTGCAGTATGGAAGGAAGTGTTATACCACCATTCAGCTAGAGGAAACCACTTGACCCTTTGTGTCTGTTTATCAGAAACAAAGAAAGGAAGATATCCTTCCACACATTTGTTCACTATCTTAGTTTTCCCGTCAAATTGAGGATGATAAGATGAGCTATGATCTAACTGAGTACCCAAATATTCCACCTCCTCTACTCCAAAGAAACATTTGGATCATTTTGCATATAATTCTTTCTCCTCAAATAGTTTGAGCACCCTATCAACATGTTGAACATGATCCTTCCAAGACATTCTGTAGATTAGTATATCATCAAAAAATACTAACACAACTTTTCTAAGGAAGGGTTTGAAAATGTAATTCATCAAACCTTGAAATGTAGAAGGTGCATTGGTAAGGCCAAAAGGCATGACCAAAAATTCCTAATGAACCTCATGTGTTCTAAATGTTTTTTTGTAATGTCTTTAGTCTTCATTCTCATTTGATGATATATTGAACGAAGATCCAACTTGGTGAAGTAAATTGCTCCATGTAATTCATCCAATAATTCATCAATGACAAGATTGGGAAATTTATCTTTAATATTAAGCTTGTTGAGATCCCTATAATCTGAACACATGTGCCATGATCCATCCTTCTTGTGAACCAATACCACTAGAGTAGAGAAAGAACTTTGACTATGTTGAATTATACCAACCTCTAGCATTTCTGCAGCCATACGTTAAATTTCACTCTTTTGGGCATATGGATATCTGCAAGGCCTGATGTTTGGGGGAACACTTCCTGGAATCAAATGAATAGCATGATCATGATCATGAATAGTTGGGAGGCCTTTGGGACTCTGAAATACTTTGGAATGATTGTCCAAAACGTTTTGAAGATATGGAGGAATAGATGATTTTGATGTGGGAACCTCTAGTGAACATGATTGTGCAATTACGCCCCATTGTTCTTTCTTTAAAATCTTTGTCATGCTATTAGAGACGATTACCTTTCCCAATTTCCCCGTGATACCCCTTAATTCAACTTCCTTTCCTTCCCAAACTAATTTCAAGAAAATTTCTTGAAAATTAAAAGCTATTGTACCCAAAGATTGTAGCCATTGGACTCCTAGTACAATATCCACACCACCCATTGGAATGGAAAACATTGGACTATTCAAGACATATTCTCCCATGGATAGCTTGATATTAAGGCACTTTCCAGAGAAATTTATGGTTCCTCCATTTGCAATCATTACTTGACACTTTGGTGCTAGATATAGGAAGCGATTCAATTCCTTGGCTATCTTACAATGAATAAACTAATGGGTACTACCTGAATAAATCAACATTACTACCTTTATCTTCTTGATATGCCCTTCTATCTTGAAAGTTTGATGAGTAGTAATTCTTGTCAATGCATTAAAAGATATGGCCAGATTCATTTCTTCTTTCTCTAGGATTGGTTCTTGGTGTATATCCTCTTCTTTTGGCATTTCTTTTTCCTTTTCTTGCTCCTCTTCCCCATCTATGTAAATTAATTTCTTCTCAGTACACTTATGACCTTTAGTGTATTTTCTATTACAATTGTAACAAAACCCTTTTTCTCTTTTTTCTTCCAATTGTTGTGGTTTCAACCTTGTAGGTGGTGAAAGGATAGGTGATTTATCGTATTGATCATATCTTCGATCACATTCTTTAAATCATCCCTTCAATTTTTCTTACTAGTTGTTTCTATTTTCTTTATTCAAGTCATTCTTTTTCTTTCTTTTAGCAGCTCAATCTTGAATTTGTTGTATCTCTAAAATTTCGGATCTCCGAGGTTTGAAATTAGGAAATGAGGTATCCCTCTATGTCCTCTTTCCAATGCCACCAGTTTGATCGAAATAGGATCCTCCAAGAAAGAGTTATACCCAATCTCCCAAGACGGCTTGATTATATACTTTTTCAGTAAAGCAAATTTGTACGAAGTGCCACGTCTCACTGTTTCAACCTTCGGACCTGGAAATAATATACAGACAATTATAGTCCTTCTTATTTTTGTAACTTATTAATAAATTTCAATCTGATGCTCAGAGAGAAAGTTATGACGATTTTTCCATAGTCACCATTTTGGGATGTAATTCGAGAGCCTGTAAGAACCCTAAAAGTCTTGGACCGTATCTCTAACAATATAGCAAAACAAGATCTTAAATTCAGGCCCAAGCTTCACCAGTATATCAATGCAAATGGGTTTTAATTTCAAAGTTTGAACTTTCGTAGAAAACCAATTATAACAAAAATTTCATGATGATGTGTTTGAGACGGAATTATAGAGCTTGCAAAAACCCTAAGTTCCTTAGATCATATCTCCGAAAATATAGAGAGACAAGATCTAAAATTCAGACCCAAGGTTCAGGACAATTTCATCTCAAGTTTATTTTCTTTTAAGCTTCAGAAACTTCGTAGAGATAAATTTATAGTGAAAATGCCATGATGGTCCGTTTGGAGTAGCGAAATCCTAGAATCCAAAGCTCTGATACCAAATGTTATGAAACCATCTTACAAAAAGATTGAAAAGATAGATCAACGACTTAAAAATTAGTCTCTTCGAGGGGGAAACCTCCTTTAAATTACACAAATGAACAGTTCTTGGATGATACAAATGAAAAGACCTTCTTTCTATATATAGGAGTCAAAAGGGTCCCAATACAATCAGAGCCTACATAACAATAATATTGTAGGGGCACAAAAATAACAATAATGGGCTTCTATGGGGCATAATAATAACATGGGGACTATATGGGCACAATAATACAACAAGGGGGTTGTACTAATAACAATAAGGGGTTACACTAGTAGTATAGGGACCTAACAATTTTGGAGGGTGTTGTAGCCGCTACAACATAACCCCATGAAGGATCTCACCGCATCCACATTCCTAGGATTTTCCCACTCCATGATAGCTCTTACCATTTCTGGGTCCACTATTATGCCTTCCTTGGAAACCACATTTCCCAAGTAATGTACCTCAGTCTGAAAGAAACTTCACTTGCTAAGCTTAGCATACAACTGATGCTCTCTCAACAATCTTAATACTGCTTCTAAATGTTCGACTTTCTCTTCTTGATTTTTAGAATATACCAATATATCATCAATGAACACAATAAAAAACTTGTTGAAATAAGGACAATCACACTATTCATCAAGCACATAAAAGTAGCTGGAGCATTACTCAAACCAAATGGAACTACAATAAACTCATAATGTTTGTACCTGGTCCAAAATTTTTTCTTATGAATGTCATATTCTTTAATGGGTACTTGATGATATTTGAATCTTAGATCAATCTTCGGGAACACTGTTATTCCCTTCAACTGATTGAAGAAATCATCAATCCTTGGCAATGGATACTTGTTCTTGATGGTCACTTTGGTCAACTTCCTGTAATAAATGCACAACCTGAGATTACCATCCTTCTCCTTCACAAATAGTGCCAGTGCGCCCCATGGTGATACACATGGCCTAATGTATCCCTTGTCCAACATTTCCTTCAACTACAGCTTCAACTCTACCAACTCTGGAGTGTTCATCCAGTAAGGTGTCTTAGATGTTGGTGATGCCCCTAGTAGCAACTCAATAGAAAAGTCTACTTCCTTGTGAGGTGGAAACTCTGAAATATTTGTGGAAAATACACCTTGAAACTTTTATAGCACTTAAAACATCTATATCCTCAATTTCTTTACCTTTGTCCCTAGAAATATGCACTGCAAATAACACACACCCTTTCCTATGAAAACGCTTGGCCTGTATAGTTGTCACCATTCTCACTGATGTTTGTTTCTTCTTACCCTGAAACACTCTTTGTTCCCCATTTTCATCCAGGAACTCAATAGTTTTTTCATAGAAATCTACCTTGGTCCTATGAAGGTACAACCAGTCCGTTATGAAACCAGCTCAAGAAAAGGTAGAAAAGATAGATCAACACCTTAGAATTCAGCCTCTTCGAGGGGGCAACCTCCTTTACATTACATAAATGAACAATTCTTGGATGATTAAAATGACAAAACCTCCTTTCTATATATAGGAGTCTAAGGAGTCACAATCTAATCTAGCTGACCTAAAAATAATAATATAAAGCCACAAAAATAACAATAGAGGGATTCTATGGGGCACAGAAATAACAATATGGGGGTAATAGGGGCACAACAATATAAATAAGGGGTATAACTACAATAGTAATGGGGTAATCACTAGTATTATAGGGACCCAACATGCCCCTCTCCTTCAAAAAAGCGTTGTCCTCAACGCTTGAGTAGTTCTGGATACTTCTGCATAAAATTCTCATCCTCCCATGTGGAATCTTTAGCGGATAAGTTCTTCCACTTGATAAGATACTCTGAAATTGATCGATTTCGTAGCTGTCGAGTTCTTGTTTCTGTGACTGCTTCCGGTTCCAATATAATTTTTCCTTCCTCGTCAAGTTCTAGCAATATTGTTTGAACTGGGAGCTTGTCGCCTATAACCTTCTTTAAACATGAAACCTGGAAAACTGGGTGCAATCGAGAAGGTGCAAGAAGCTCCAATTTGTATGCCATAGTACCAATCTTTTGCAACACCTTATACGGACCATAATACTTTGGTGATAATTTATTATCCTTCTTAGCTTGCTTTAGGGACATTTTCTTATATGGTTGTAGCCGTAGGAATACCCAATCACCTACATCAAAACTTCTTTCACTGTGATGTTGATCTGCCTATTGTTTCATTCTATTTTGTGCCAACACGAGGTTATCCTTTAAGAGTTGGAGGACTTGTTGTTGATGTTCGATGTGATGTTCCACTGCCTGAACCTTAGAATTTTCTCTTAAATATGATGTGATGGATGGTGGTTGATACCCATAAAGTGCCATAAATGGGGTCATTTTTGTTGATGTATGGAAGGAAGTGTTATACCACCATTCAGCCAGAGGCAACCATTTGACCCATTGTGTCTGTTTATCAGATACAAAGCAACGAAGATATCCTTCCAAACATTTGTTTACTATCTCAGTTTTCCCATCAGATTGAGGATGATAAGACGATCTCTGAGCTAACTGAGTACCAAGACAAGAAAATAATTCTGTCCAAAAATTTCCAGTGAAAATTGGATCTCTATCACTTACAATAATCTTTGGGTTTCCATGTAGCTTTTGAATTGTTTCCATAAATGCGATAGAAACTATACTGGCTTTAAATGGATGTGATAATGCACAAAAGTGTGCATACTTGGTAAGTCTATCAACTACCACCATGATGACACTTTTTCCCTCAGACTTGGGTAAACCTGTGATAAAATCCATTGAAACCTCCTCCAAACGTTGGCTTGGAATGGATAAAGGTTGTAGTAGACCCAGTGTCTTAATTGTTTCAACTTCATTTTTTTGGCAAACCAAACATTCTGCCACAAACTTTTGAATATCTGATTTAAGGCCATCCCAAAAAAATTCCTTCTTAACCCTGTGAAAAGTTTTTAAAAATCGTGAGTGCCCTCTTAAGGGAGAAGTGTGCAATTCCATAAGAATATTTTGTTTTAGCTGGGAATTCTTACAGAGGTATAAGCGATCTTTGTACCATAACGAATCATTTTGCCAACTAAATGTATTAGACGTACTGGAATCTTGTTGTAGCTTTCGAATAAGTGCCCAAACTTCTTCGTCATTCTTCCATTCCTCCCTTGCTTCATTTATCCAATCTGGTTGGATAGTAGAAATGGCGCACAACAATGCTTCCACATCCTCATCCTTTCTTGAGACTGCATCTGCCACCACATTTTTCTTCCCTTTGTTGTAGATGATTTCAAAGTCATAACCCAACATCTTTGTGACCCACTTTTGTTGCTCTTCAGAGGATAATCTTTGTTCTAAAAAGTATTTAAGGCTACCATGATACGTTTTTACCTTGAAGTGTCTTCCCATTAGGTAGGGTCACCATTTCTTAAGTGCATGGAGTATTTCCAACATTTCCTTCTCATAAATAGCTTTGCTTAAAAACTTTCCCTTGATTGGACGACTTTCAAAAGCAATGGGTCTTTCATCTTGCATTAGAACAGCACCAATTCCATTTCCTGAAGCATCACATTCCACAATAAAGGTTTTTGTGAAGTCCGGTGTAGCTAAGACCGGTGCTTGGCACATTGCCTCTTTAAGATGTTCAAAGGCCTTTGTTGCTTCCGGAGTCCATGAAAATGCATCTTTCTTCAATAATGTTGTTAGAGGTGCTGCTATTCTCCCATAATTCTTAACAAACTTGCGATAATACCGTGTCAACCCAAGAAATCCTCGCAGATGCTGTTATGCTCTTAACCTGCAAAGTAATACCCAAACACAGAATATGCGAAGAAAAGATACCCAGAACACAGAATATGCGAAGAAAAGATACCCAGAACACAGAATAGCAATGATTTTATTATTCAGAGAGAAATGTTCACAGGCCCCTTTGAGGGGGCAACCTCCAATAGAGCAGAGCTCGATTACAAAAACAAGACACGATACTCCTCGCAGGGAGTCTCTATCCTTTATATATGACTCATACATGCAATACCACGGGCCAGTACCGTGGGTTTTATTAATACCATCTATCTAATACTACCGCCCATTTACCATCTATCTAATACTACCGCCCATTTGCAACTAACTGTGGTCCCGTCATTAATTGCGGGTTAACCACTTACAAATATTAATATGGGCTTTATTTACTCTTGAATATGACGTGATCCCATGACATAAATAAGGGGGTTAGGGTGGGACCCTAACATGCCCTCCCCCTTAAGACTAGCCTTGTCCTCAAGGCTGAAGCTGCGGAAACTGCTGAAGAATAGTGGCTGGTTCCCAAGTTGCATCTTCCGGAGAGGTGTCTTTCCATTTGACGAGGACCTCCTTAATCATGCGGTCGCGCAGGTGCTTGTCACGTGTGTCTAGAACATGTTCAGGTTGAAGCCAGATTGATCCTTCTTCGTCCAATTCAGGTAGACTGGTTTGAACTCGGCAATTGTTCCCAATCGCTTTCTTGAGGCACGATACATGGAAAACTGGGTGGATTTTTGCTGTAGGTGGCAAAGCCAACTTGTAAGCCACTTCTCCAATGCGCTGAAGTACTTGGTATGGTCCGTAGAATTTTGGAGAGATCTTTTGACAACCCTTGACTTTGAGTGATGTTTGCTTATATGGTTGCAGCCTCAAAAAGACCTGATCCCCTTCTTGAAATTGGCGCTCTGAGCGATGTTGGTCGGTCTGTTGCTTCATACGGTTCTGAGCTTGATGAAGATTCTCGCGCAGATGGGCGAGCATGGTTGCGCGGTGTTGTAGGAGTTGATCCACGGCTTGTACTTTGGAGCACCCCGTGAGATAAGAAGTAGGGGAAGGCGGAAGTTGACCATACACTGCTTCATAGGGAGTCATTTTGGTGGTGGCATGATAGTTGGTGTTATACCACCATTCAGCCAGAGGTAACCACTGTACCCAAAGGTGTTTCTTTTCTGAAGTGAAACACCTAAGGTAGGTTTCTAGACATTTGTTGACGGCTTCGGTTTGATCATCTGTTTGCGGATGATATGAAGTACTGAGTTTGAGTTGAGTGCCTTGTATTCTGAAGAGTTCTTGCCAAAAATTACTGGTGAAGATCGGGTCGCGGTCGGACACAATAGAAGTGGGCATGCCATGCAATTTGAAAATCTGATCCATGAAAGTTTGAGTAACCAAAGTTGGTGTAAACGGTTGGGGTAGGGCACAGAAATGAGCATAGTTCGACAGTCGGTCCACAACCACCATGATGACTGACTTGTTCCCAGACTTTGGAAGACCTATAATGAAATCCATGGAGACCTCCGTCCAAATTGACGCCGGAATGGGCAATGGTTGTAATGTGCCTGGTGTGTTGATGGTTTCCCCTTTGTGGCGTTGACAGACGTCACATTTTGCTACGAAGGTAAGGATGTCCTGTTTCATGCCGGTCCAAAAAAATGATCTTCTGGTGCGAGCATACGTCTTCTGAAAGCTCGAATGTCCTGTAATGGGAGATGAGTGCAATTCTGCCAAAATGCGACTTTTTAGGGTGGATGTTGGTGATATTACGACTCTGTCCTTGTAGCGAAGAATATCATTCTGCCACGAGTAGCCCTTGTTGGAATTAGGATCTACCTGCAATTGAGAAATGAGTTGGGAGAGCCCGGGATGTGAAAACCATTCCCTGCGAGCCTCTTCAATCCAGTCTGGAATGGGGAGGGAAATTGCGAGCAGAGTACTTTCCTCCTCAAATTGGAGCGACAATGCATCTGCTACACTGTTGTCTTTCCATTTCTTGTAAATGATCTCATAATCATATCCCAGCATTTTGGCTAACCATTTATTTTGTTGTGGGGAAGATAGGCGTTGCTCCAAAAAATATTTAAGACTGTGATGATCTGTGCGGATTTGGAAACGTCGCCCCAACAAGTAACGTCGCCAGGTCTCGACTGCATGTAAGATGGCCATCATTTCCTTCTCGTAGGTAGATTGGCCCAGGTTCCTCCCACTTAGTTGTTGGTTGGTGAAGGCCAATGGTCGCCCTTCCTACATTAAGACCGCTCCAATACCTGTACCCGAAGCATCACATTCAATGACAAAGGATTTGGTGAAGTCAGGTAGTGCTAAGACGGGAGTGGAACACATGGCGGTTTTGAGAGCGGTAAATGCTTGTTGTGCTTCCTCTTTCCAGAAGAAGGAATTTTTCTTTAGGAATTGAGTTAGGGGCTTCGCTATGCGGCCATAGTTGCGGACAAATTTACGATAATAGCCTCTGAGACCCAAAAATCCTCTCAAGCTTTTCAAGGTCTTAGGTTGAGGCCATTCTTGCATTGCCTGGATCTTTTTGGGGTCCACCTTGACACCTTCACGCCCCACAATGTGGCCAAAATACTCAACTTCTTCCATGCCAAACGAACACTTAGACATCTTGACAAATAATTTATGCGTGCAGAGGAGTTGCAAGAGTAGATCTACATGATGAAGATGTGCCGCCCAAGTGCCACTATAGATGAGGATGTCATCGAAGAAGACAAGGACAAATTTTCTGAGATATGGTTTGAGGAGGTGATTCATAAGGCTCTGAAAAGTAGAGGGGGCATTACAGAGACCAAATGGCATGCCCAGGAACTCATAATGGCCTTCATGAGTTCTGAAAGCCATCTTGGGAATGTCGACTTCCTTCATGCGAATTTGGTGGTAGCCTGAGCGAAGATCCAACTTAGTGAAGAATTGAGCCCCATTGAGTTCGTCTAGCAAATCGTCAACCACCGGGATGGGAAATTTATCTTTGACTGTCAACTTATTGAGGGCCCTGAAGTCTAGACACATCCGCCACTCCCCATCTTTCTTGAGGACCATGACCACTGGGGATGAATAAGGACTAATGCTTGGACGAATGGCACCTGTTTCCAACAATTCCTTGATGATTTTTTCTATTTCATTCTTTTGGGTGAACGGATATCTGTATGGCCGCCCATTTGGGGGTTGGGCCCCTAGAACCAATGTGATGCTATGATCATGTTCCCCTCATGAGGGTGGAAGCTCATGAGGCTTGTCAAAGACCGTCCGATGTTTATTTAAAATCTGTTGCATCTCAGGATGAATTGGCAGAGACATGGTGTCGACTACCTGGATGGCATTAAATTGAGCTACCACTCCATGATGGTCCTTTTTTAACAATTTTTCCATCCTATGTGAGCTGATGATAGAGGGGGCTCCCGCCTGTAGTCCACGGAGGGTATGTGTGGAGTTGTTCTGATTAAAACTCATATATAACTCCTGGAAATCCATTGTGATTGGCCCAAGGGTGCGGAGCCATTCCGCGCCTAGGACAATGTCACAACCCCCCATGTGTATTACAAACATGTGGGTTTTCAATTGATAATCCCCCATTTGAAGTTTGACATTTTCACAGTGACCTTCACATTTCATTGTGCCCCCATCTGCAGTCTGGACTTGGAAGTTAGAAACTGCCCGGACAAAACAATGTGCTGCTTCAACGATCTTTTGATGGATGAAATTATGGGTACTTCCACTATCAATCAAGACTACTACTGGGTGATGTTTAAGAAAACCCCTGATTTTGAGAGTTTGAGGGGAAGAAATTCCTGCCAATGCATTTAGCGAAATAATTGGTTCGTCAGATACAATCTCCTTTTGGTTATCTTCTTCGATCGCCTCCGGTTCCTCAAGTGGTGGATCTTCCTCGGTGGAGCTGTAGTCAGTGGCATCTATTTGAAAAAACTTGGGCTCTTTGCATTTATGACCGGGGAATATTTTTCATCACAGTAGTAACATAGTCCTTGCTTCCTTCTTTCGGCCATTTCCGCAGGTGACACCTTTTGAATCTTAAGTGTCTGAGTCATGTTGGGAGCCTGTGAGGGACGACCTTTAGCGGGGAAGTTGGCGCGGCTGGATTGGGCTGTTAATGCACGTTCCACCTTACGAGCTACCTGGCAAGCCTCTGTCCATGTGGGAGGGTGGTGGAGTAGAACCTGAGCTTTGATGGCTTCTTTAAGACCGCTGATAAAGCATTCCATGTAGAACTCATCTGTGAGACCCTTAGTGCAGAAGGCTAAGGCTTCAAAATCAGTAATATATTCCTCCATTGTACCCGTCTGTCGGAGCTTAGTGAGACGCCCCAAAAAAGAGTCTTCCTGTTCAAAGCGATTTTGAAGAGCTTTGGCAAATTGGGCCCAATTCTGAAAATGTCCATTGCAACGCTGATGCCATTCCTTCCATTGCCATCGTTCATTGTCCAAGTACATGGTGCCCACCATAAGCTTAGTCCCCTCATCTATGATATGATTCAATTGGAAATACTGCTCCATTTGTGCTAGCCATGCGGATGTGTGAGAACCGTCAAATTTATGCATATCCAACTTGGGAGGTCGCTGTCTGGGTGGTGGGTGGGTGTGCCAGACGTGGGGAGAGTGGCTAGACTCACCCTCATGGTATTCATGACCATTATTTGCCTCCTCGTGGGCTGGCTCCTTGCCCTTCAGTGCGTTCTGTATCTGGATACTTATTCCTTTAATCTCATGTTGTATTTCGTTCACCGAAAATTGGATGGAGTTCACCTGGTTTTCAATTTTGTCCATCCTTTCATTGGCCATTGCTTGAGCGCGAGTTTCTACCATACACCAACCTGATGAAAAATTGGGACCGCCAAAAAAATTTTACTAAGAAATTGAATGGTACCACCTTGCTCAGCTCGTCGTCCTGATTCTGATGGGCTAGGTCACCAATAAGCGCCCCGGAAGATCTCAGACTTTTTTTTTTTTTTTTTTGGAAAACTCCTAACGGAGTTTTACTCTTTCCTGATCAATACTGCAGTCGCCAAATCCTCAAAATGTCAATGCCGCCAAAAGTCCTGCGAAAATTATATCCAGGTACAGGAACCCTTCACAACTACTCCGATCTGGTGGATCTGAGAGATCTGAATGGTGGAACAACTGTTGCTGCTGATCTGATGGAGCTGCGGGACTGATGTCTGCTGCTGCTGCACTTGCTGATCTGGAATAGCTGATGTGTGATCCCCCGATAGAAAGGGAACTATGGTCTTGAGGAGTTTCAGGTGCTACAGATCGCAATATACATAAGGGTCTGACAGTAGTACTCGGCCCAATGTTTCAGGGCTCTAACTAAGGAGGATCGACCGTACCCTTAGCCGTACAACCCGACTACCCTATCGTATAGGTGAGTAATCTCTCCGAGTGCTGTTCTCGGTGTACTGTAGCCACAAGACGGCCGAAGGTTTATCTATGGCGAGGTTTCAAGGGAGCTAGGGGGCTTCCTATATACCCAGAGGGTACGTGGAAGACAGTCCGTGCGCGGTTCTGTCTAATGCACTACTACTCGAAGGGGTACCCACAGGGGTTACAAGGGAGTCCAACAGATGTGACCACCTCTTGTATTTCCTGTGTGCATGCCTCCCCAAATCCGCAGGTTTATGCGCTTAACGACAGATCCCGTGCTTTAAAGACGCCGGAACACGTCTCTAGCCAAAAAAAAAATTTGCTAAAATTTGGAGATCCCACCGAGCCCTGGAAAGTGCTCTGATACCACTTGTTATGCTCTTAACCTGCAAAGTAATACCCAAACACAGAATATGCGAAGAAAAGATACCCAGAACACAGAATATGCGAAGAAAAGATACCCAGAACACAGAATAGCAATGATTTTATTATTCAGAGAGAAATGTTCACAGGCCTCTTCAAGGGGGCAACCTCCAATAGAGCAGAGCTCGATTACAAAAACAAGACACGATACTCCTCGCAGGGAGTCTCTATCCTTTATATATGACTCATACATGCAATACCATGGGCCAGTACCGTGGGTTTTATTAATACCATCTATCTAATACTACCGCCCATTTACCATCTATCTAATACTACCGCCCATTTGCAACTAACTGTGGTCCCGTCATTAATTGCGGGTTAACCACTTACAAATATTAATATGGGCTTTATTGACTCTTGACTATGACGTGATCCCATGACATAAATAAGGGGGTTAGGGTGGGACCCTAACAGATGCTTTATGGATGTGGGGATTTTCCATTCCTTAATGGCTTTAATTTTGCTAGGGTCTACCTTAACTCCTTCATGAGATACAATATGACCCAAATATTCCACCTCCTGGACTCCAAAGAAACATTTGGATCTTTTTGCATATAATTGTTTCTCCTCCAATAGTTGTAGCACCCTGTCAACATGTTCAACATGATCCTTCCAAGACTTGCTGTAGATTAGTATATCATCAAAAAATACTAACACAAATTTTCTAAGTAATGGTTTGAAAATTGAATTCATCAAACCTTGAAATGTTGAAGGTGCATTGGTAAGGCCAAAAGGCATGACCAAAAATTCATAATGACCCTCATGAGTTCTAAATGTTGTTTTGGGAATGTCTTCAATCTTCATTCTGATTTGATGATATCCCGAACGAAGATCCAACTTGGTGAAGTAAATTGGTCCATGCAATTCATCTAGTAATTCATCAATGACAGGAATGGGGAACTTATCTTTAATAGTGAGCTTGTTGAGCTCCCGATAATCTGGACACATGCGCCATGATCCATCCTTCTTTTGCACCAATACTACTGGAGCAGAGAAAGAACTTTTACTCGGTTGAATTATACCAGCCTCTAGCATTTCTGCAACCATACGTTCAATTTCACTTTTTTGGACATAGGGATATCTGTACAGCCTGATGTTTGGAGGAACACTTCCTGGAATCAGATGAATAGCATGATCATGATCACGCATAGGTGGGAGACCTTTGGGAGTCTCAAATACCCTGGAATGATTGTCCAGGAATTTTTGGAGATCTGGAGAAATAGATGATTCCGATGTGGAAACATCTAGCGAACATAATTGTGCAATTACACCTCTTTGCTCCTTTTTTAGAAGCTTTGTCATACCATTAGAGCTGATTATCTTTCCTCGTTTCCCTGCAATACCCCTTAATTCAACTTCCTTTCCTTCCGTAGAAAATTTGATGAAAAGTTCTTGAAAATTAAAAGCTATTGTACCCAAGGATTGTAGCCATTGGACTCCTAGTACAAGATTAGCACCTCCCATTGGAATGGAAAGCATTAGGCTAGTCAATACATATTCTCCCATGGATAGCTTGATATTATGGCACCTTCCAGAGCAATTTATTGTTCCTCCATTTGCAATCATCACTTGACACTCTGGTGCTGGATATAGGAAGCAATTCAATTCTTTTGCTACCCTACAATGAATAAAATTGTGGGTGCTTCCTGAATCAATGAACACTATTACCTTTTTCTTCTTGATTTGTCCTTCTATATTTATGGTTTGAGGAGTGGTAATTCCCGCCAATGCATTACAAGATATGGTCGGATTTAATTGTTCTTCATCTAGGCTTTGTTCCTGGAGTATATCCTCTTCTTTTGACCTTTCTTGCTCCTTTTCTTCTTCCTCTTCACAATCTATGTAGAATAATTTCTTCTCGGCACACTTATGACCTTTAGTGTATTTGCTATCACAACTATAACAAAGCCCTTTTTTTCTCTTTTTTCTTCCAATTGTTGTGGTGTCAACCTTATAGGTTGTGGAAGACTAGGGGAAACAACACTTCCATCTTTATAGTTGTGAGTGGTATGCTTCCTGGTTGCCATAATTTTGCTTTCCATTTTTCTTGCTAACCTGAATGCCTTCTCTAATGAATCAGGTTCCCAAAGGTGAACATCATGTTGGATATTATCCTTTAAAGACCCTATGAACACATCAACCCTATGCTCCTCTGGAATATCTTTTACCCTTATGTTCAATTTTTGGAACTCCTCAGTGTGCTCCATTACTGAACCCTTTTGTTTGAGACTTATCAATTGGCTAAAAAAAATGTTGCTTTTTGTATCCTCATAATGTGCTATCAATTCTTCCGTAAAAATTTCCCAACTGATAAATTATTTACGAGAGCAAAGCCATTGATACCATACAAACTGATTTGGTTCCAAATATACAGTTGCCATACGTACCTTTTGTGTGTTTTGCACATTATTGAGATCGAAGAATTGCTCCATCTGTAATATCCATGTGGCAGGATCCTTGCCATCAAACTTCCTCATATCGATTTTTCGAATATGGTGAGTCTTCGATCCAACATTAGCATCTATGGAATCATGATTAACATTTCTTTTATTCTCATCATGAGTTTCCTTTAGTACCCTTTCATCCTTAGTGCCCATTTCTTGTAGCAACTTATTCATATTTATCTTCAATTTGTCCATGTCTGTCTTCAAATCTTTCTTCAAATCTGCCATGTCTCTCTTCAAATCTATGTTCAAGTCATCCATCTTAGCTTCCATGCCTTTTATCTTAGATTCCACGCCATTTATCTTAGCTTCTGTTAGCTTTTGTGAGCGTGACATTTGTTGCACTTGTTCTTGTAATTTTGATATATCATGTAGCATTTCTTCATCTTCTTCATGAGTCATGCTAGAGCTTTCAGGTTCCTTACTAGGTGTTTTCATTTTCTTTCCTCGGGGCATCAATTACCAATAATAATGCTTTACTATGCCCTTTGAATTCCTTCAAACCAAGCTTATGCAAAAATTTAAAAAAAAAAAAAACTACACACCTTTTTTCACTTTGTAGAAGCCTGATATTGAATCTGATGTATCTCTGTAATTTCGGATCATTCAGTTCTGAAATTTTGACCTGTAGTAGCCTTCTGAGTCCTCTTTCTAATGCCACAAGTCTGACCCAAATTGGTTTCTCCAAGGAAGAGTTATGCGAAATCTCCCACAGTGACTTGCTTATAGACTAGTTCAGTAGAGAAAACTTGTACGACGTGCCACGAGTCATTGTTTCGACCTATGGATCTAAAAAATGCATACAAGAAACTACAGTCCATCCTCTTTCTGTACCTTCTGATGAAATTTCAATTTGATCCGCAGAGAGAAAGTTATGACGATTTTCCCTAGGTCACCTGTTTTGAATGTAATTCAGGAGTCTGCAAAAAGACCAACTTCCTCAGATCATATCTCCGAAAATATCACGCGCAAAGCTCTGAAATTTAGACCCAAGGTTTAGCCCAATTTCTTCTCAAATGGGTTTTTTTTGTGACCTCTGAAACATCACAGAAAAAAAATTATAGCGAAAATGCCACGATGACCTGTTTGGAGCAGCAAAACCCTAGAATCCAAAGCTCTGATACCAAATGTTATGAAACCAGCTCAAGAAAAGGTAGAAAAGATAGATCAACACCTTAGAATTCAGCCTCTTCGAGGGGGAAACCTCCTTTACATTACATAAATGAACAATTCTTAGATGATTCAAATGACAAAACCTCCTTTCTATATATAGGAGTCTAAGGAATCACAATATAATCTAGCCGACCTAACAATAATAATATAAAGCCACAAAAATAACAATAGAGAGATTCTATGGGGCATAGAAATAACAATATGGAGGTAATAGGGGCACAACAATATAAATAAGGGGTATAACTACAATAGTAATGGGGTAATCACTAGTATTATAGGGACCCAACACAGTCTATACCCAAGAACATATTGTATGATCCCAACGACAATACATTCAAATGTGTTGATGTATACATACCATTCAACTCAAATGTACAAGTTCTTAGCCAATGATGAACTTGCTTCTTTGTCCCTGTAGCCAACTACACTAACCAATACTTTGCATGTACTTCCTTATTCAAACCACACTTATCCACTAGGTCAGGATTAACATAAATATAATTAGATCTAGGATAAATGAAAATAGAAACAACTTGATCACAAAGGTTATCATCCATATCAGTAATAGAATCTTGGTGATCTTCTTCACTGTTATCCAGTGATGCATGGATCCTAGGAATACTATTTCCAACCTCTCCCACTGTTTGTGCCTCCTAAGCATTGTAGATCTATGTTTTACCACCATGATGTTGTGGAAAATCTCTCCTGTGATGCTCTCTTCCATAAGTCAAACACTGCAAAGGCTTCCAGCCTTAATCCTTATTCTGCTCCTCAGATCGAAGTCCTTGTGCTCTGTGAGATGCATTGAACTTATTAGATGGCGTTGCATTCTATTTATTACTGGTACCCTAAGGTCTTGCTCACCTCTTGTCCCATTTTCCTTTGTTATTTACATTACCTTTCTAGTCCGGCTTAGTCTCAGATCTACACTTTGATTGCTTGTAACAATGTTTTATCTTCTGGATGGTCTCCTCCAATGATCTAGTCTCATCAAACTCAATCATGTCTTTGAATTCTATTGGCAACCCATTTATGAATCTCTGAATCTTAGCCCTCTCCTCCTTGAGGTAACGCACATACGTCAACAACTCCAGAAATTTACTAGTGTAATCCTCATCGGTCATAGATCCCATCTTCAACTCATAAAATTCCTTTGCCTTGTCATCATAGTATCTCTCTGATAGATACTTCTTCCGAAATAGCCTCTCGAACTCACTCCAAGTCAACTACTCATAAATATCTCTTACATTATTTACATCTTCCCACCAGATAATTGTTTTACCTTTAAGACTTAATTTAGTTATTATGGCCTTCATGTTATCTGAATAATCGTCCAACCTGAAGAACTTATTCATTCCAAGCAACCACGATTCTTTATCTTGTGACTTCTTCATCTCTCCATCAAATGTTAAGTGGCTTTTCTTTCTTAAAATCATCCAAAAAATATCCCTTGGCACTCCTCCTATAAGGATTATAGAAATGACAATCATGATACCTTCCAGAACGAGAACTAGAGTAGTACCTATGTCTATCACCTCTCTTATCTAGAGTGTTCAAGAATCCACCATCTCTAATCATGTCATCTTTATCTGACCTGTACCCACCGGGAGACCTATTGTGATATGCCCCATTAGTTTTGTCCTCCTATTCATTTCTGATCCGAAGTGGTCCTTGTCTTTCCAAATATGATAAGCTCTGAAGGATTATTTCGTTTACTTATGCTTATTTCTCCTGTGACTGCATGATTATGTCACTATCTACTTTACAACTCCTTATTTCTGCCTTCAAGCTTCTCAGTCTATCTACTAAGTCAGGAGAATTCCAAACACCATGCTTCTCATGTGATCCATAAGGAGAATCTCATGAACTGTATTCTACCATCTTTCTAGTCATCTTGATCTCTTTCTTGCAAGGCATCTTATGATAGCTAAACCAAATTATAAACAAACCACCGTACCTTAGCATAATTCAGGGAGGATATCTCATCTACAAGATCAACCGATTTAGTGTGATACATGTATAAAGATAATCATAACAGAATATATACATATATCATATATATATATATATAGCAACATATAGACATCATTCTAACTGTAGTCCAAACAGCAATGCATGACCATATCAACTACACATCATGACCTCACATATGAAAACAACAACCATATCAGTGTACACTTGACAACATGTAAACATTAACTTGCACAAGCAACACATAACCAATAATACAATCATGATGAAACATTTCAAGAAAACACCATCAACCTTCAGAAGGCGACATCACTACAATCATGATCAACACAATGCATATGCAACAAGGACATAGACCACAAGTATGCGAAACACATATGAAACCAACATGAATGCATGACCAACGCACTTCCCATCGAGTTTGAGGGTTGAACCATGCTCTGATACCACTATGTGGTATAAGATATCACACAAGGAGAATAGAAACTAGACACCACCCAAAGAGAATGAAAGTTGCTCTGATACCACTCTATAACACCCTCCTCCCACATCTATCCAAGCAATCGGAAAACTAGGGTAAACATGTGACAAAGAGTTACTATGATATGATTGAACTCCCAATGTGTTAGTTAAGTGGAACTCACGGAACACAACAACACAGACCTTCTAAATCTACTATAGAACCCCCAGGAGCCATCCAAACCTTCTAGGTGACTAGCCCCTGAGACAAACTATCTTTTTACTACATTAATCCCCCAGTCACTCCCATGAAGAGGACATGAGTGCAACTAGGACCCTCTAGTCGCTCTCACATCATGCGTATGCTTGTAATTGGGAACTTTCCCAAGCAATTTTGTGCCTGCGACTCCACGTTTTGTTCCACTTTTTCAGGTCCGAGGCTCAGCTTACTTCCTAGAACTCCATGACACTTCCATAAATGAAAGATAATAGTGGAATAATGATACAAATGTAATTACTTTAACAAGGACTTAACTGGACCCCTACTAGCCATGATAGGAATTTCGTCAAACATGTCAAAAATAAGCATTCTATAGGTTTAAAAAACATATCGGAGCATAGGGGTTTCATACTTATCTAAGAATCACTAAGAAGCATTGATGCCTCATCACAATAACTACATTCCCATCTATTAAGTCACATATTCATTGTACATTCAATGATTAGCCAAAACATGATGAGAGCCATATATTTTCACTGTCATAAAAAAAAATTCATAACCATCATATAACCAATAGAAATATCAAGGATATAATAGCCATATATGCCACATATAAACAAGTATATTTACCCATAAAATACCAAGGAGAAAGGGTGCTCTTATTGATGATTTCATAGGCTGAACAGGTAAGGAACTTCCGCAAGCCACCCAATCATAGACTAAGCTGAACCAAATCTTTCTTTCAACTAGTCACCCTTGTGCCATATTCCAAGCATGATTTTGAGATATAATAAAACAAATCAATCAAAACTATCCATGGCTTCTACAGGACAAACCACCTCAACCCTCAACTAGTGATTCCACCTCATGGTCAGACATCACTAACCATCACTAGATTCGTCTCTACTCAAGTCATCCATGACTCCAAGGGATTTATTCCAACCAGGTCTTCCAAGACTAGTAGCTCAACCAACATCTGTTGTCGGGCTTCCAGAGTGTTTGTCCATCCAGGGCTTCTAAGACTAGTAACTCAACCCACCAAGGGCTTCCAGAGCATTTTTCCAACCAAGGCTTCCAAGACTAGTAACTCAACCCAAGTTGTTACAGGGCTTCTAGAGCATTTGCCTAACCAAGTCTTCCAAGAACTAGTAACTCAACCCACAACCAAAGGCACAAGAAAATGAACAAGAAAAAAAATTAAAACCTATAACACCATGACTATCCAAGAAATGGAAAATCTAGGCAAATCCATTATCAATCCAAGAAATCCTTCATGCCAATGACATATCATAACCAAGAAACCACATGCATATCCTATGCATTCCAAAACTAGTGACGAAAAAATACATGCAACTCGGTACTTGCAAGAAAAACCTGATATAGTTTCTGATCTTGATGTCCTCTTGCACTTTCCTTCTCTTTATTTTCCTTCTTTCTCCAAAACTCCAAGTATGCCACACTCTTCTAAGAGTGCTCCAAGAAAACTCTAAGTGTTCAAGAGTATGTGTGAGAGAGAATAGAGAAAGATCTCCAAAACTAAACTGATCAAAAGCCATGAACTGATCCTTAGAAGCATTTTTATGAATGAGGCCTCTATTTTCTTCATTTTCCATATTTTCCCTTCATTTTCCTCCTCACATGCAACCTGTGACCTTTCACCTCCATTTTCTCCTAATTTAAATTATTTTCATAAATAAAATGCCAATAAATGTCTCATGCCTTTCCAAATCCTTTTCGATTTCCTTTTCCAATTTCCTTAGCCGTTAATTAACCACAAGTGATCCCCATGACTATGTTTTTTCCCAACATTCAACTTGGAATGAGTGTCTCATAACTGTGGTTATTATTTTTCCTTCATTAACTTTTATTACATGGAATTTTCACGAGAGTTGTTACATAACTTAAGCATGAGAATGCTAGTTTCTTTAGTTTGTGTGAAGTAATTAAATTCATGAATATAATATCTTAACTTTTGGATTTCATCTACAATATTCAAAACGAAAGAAAATTAACACCCTTCATAAATCAATTACATAACTCAATAAGGAAATGGTAAGTAGTGACGTTTTGAAGTCCGAATAACAAAAATGAAACTCAAATCCTAAATAGAATGGAAATGAAACCCCATTTAGTGGGCCCTTTATACTTCATATCTTCATTTCTAATATGCTACAAAATTAAACTCGAATCAAATCTCATGCATTAAAATTAATTCATAGAAAAGAGCAAGCTATTGTTTGATATTAATCAAAGTAATAGAATGAAAATATTTTAAATTTGATTCATAAACATATGCTTAATATTGAGCCTCTCTTTATCCTCTACCTTTCCATCTCCCCCAACCGATTGATATTCTCTTATATTTATATATGTAACTCATCGTTCATGAAAGGAAAGAGATTAGAATAAGATAGAAACAGTCCACAAATAAGTGGATCTACAACCAACCAATATTAGATTTAGGATAATGGAGATCATGTGAAGATCATATGAAGATTGCATGGAGATCATATGAAGATAATGCGGAGATAATAAGAATGTGAAATGACATCAAACCTCCTAAAATCCATGTGCCTAAAGTTGCACACAAAAATTGTTGGTCAAACATGGAGGTGCATATTTAAAGGAATAATTTAATAAGTCCTTTCCAAAACCTCCTCCAAACATCCCTTGTTTTCCTCTTTCTAAACATTATGATTGTGTCTCACAAAAAAAAAAAAATCTTGTCAAACCCGTGTTTTACATTATGTTGATTATTTTTCATCAATTAAAACTACCTCTCCAATTGTTTGCTATAGGAATTTATGTAACTAGTTAACAATTTCTATAGCTACATAAAATCTTGAAAAACCTAAAAATTTAGTGGAAATTTAGAACATATAATAACCATTCTAAGTAGCCATCATATGATGAAAATTAGTCATATTAATGCTCATATGTCTTATGAAGTTTGTATCAGACGAGGATCGAAAAATATAGGGTAACGAAGGTAATAATGAATTATAATGAAGGGAAAATTATAGAGTATTAGGTAAAATGACCTTTGGAATTATGTCAAAATTTGGGCCCAACATGTCCCCCATGCTGAAGATTTTACGTGTCTTAATGCAAACTAGAGAAATAACTAACATGATCAAAAAACAAATTGATGCATTTATTATCCTAGAGGTAGCTAGAAAAAAATATTAAGATATTCAATCCAGAATGTATCCTCTATTTGGATTTAGCTATTATGATCAATGTCTTCTTATATAGATATAATAAGTTAGATTTCTTATACCATTTCTTGGAAAATGTAAACAATTATTTGTTCTAAGATGACGATTTTGTATTGTCTTTGTCTAGCTCAAAATCACTTGTTGTCTCAAGAAATCATGTCTGGCCAAGATAATGAAAATTTTCAAACTCTATTTGTATCATTTAAAATCAAAGGACTCCACTTACTTTGATAGATCACTCATCTTATCGAAAATGACTTGCATGTAGAATGTTGAATCATTGGAAAAGTAGGAAATGTTAAGTATGGTGATGTAGGATGGTTCTAACTCCTAACTGAAATAGAAACGAATGAAAGGGAATGGAATCATGTAACATGATAAAAGTGAGAAAGAGGTTTAAGGAGGAAAGTATAATTATTTTGGTGGGTGATTCCTTAAGATGATATCATGCAAAAGATATATAGGAAAGCTTATCTAAGTCATAGTGTAATGAATGGTGATATATGGAAAATGGTGTATGAAAGGTAAGGAAGTGTACTGTGAAAGAATGGAAAAATTCAGAACCTTCAATTTTTGATGAATACTCAGAAAGAGAGAGTGCTTACCCAAATATACCTCTTTGGATGCACAATGCTCCGAGGACAAGCACTAAACTCTAGCTAAAGTTTATGAAAGGAAATATGTTGAAGACCAATTGAAAAAAACTCACATTGTAAAGCTTTAAAATTTTGGTATTGTATAGTCATTCTATCCAATATAAATCTATGAATGTTGAAACCAATTCAGAAAATGATGACCTCTGTGCACCTTGTTACCAAAAATCCCAGCAAACAAATGCATGAATCTCAAGAAAAATGAGAAATGGATGTAGGTGACAATGGCTAATTTCTTGAAAACTGTAATTAATTAAAAATTTTGAGTTTATTTACCATATCTTGATGTATTTATCCTCCAAATTAAGAGACTAATGGGTGCAAAATTTTCAAGATATTCTTAAATCAATCTATGTCATGTTGCATCTTCCATGTTGTCCAAGTTAGACTAAAACATACACCATGAACTCTCTTTAAGGTCAAATTGAGTTCCTCAAAAGGGAGATAGTATATTTCTACCTCTTTACCATAGAGTACCTTCCAAGTTTCATTTTTATGAACAAAATAGGTTGATGTGGAAAAATATTCAATTCTAGTTTTATTTGTGTACAATGGTAAAAAGTAAATATTTGCCTCTAAAACTTGCTCACATATTTGTCAAATATGCATTTTCTAAGAATTTTTTCGGTGTCTTACTCAAATTATTATATTCTAAAAAAATTGATGTATTGGATTTTTCCAATGCAGTCTTGTCGATTCACAAATGATGCCTAGAATTTGCCTATACAAGAAGACTATGTCAGGTTTTCGGTAGGTAGAAAAGTTGCTCTAATCTAAACTTTGATTGCTAGAGCATATTAAAATAACTATGATTGCAATACATTTGTACAAAACCATGTTGAAAATGACCTTTGAATACATAATTATATTGTTGTCTTCTATTTTACTATAGGAATAGAAGGTGACACTTGAAACTATAGCCTCTATTCCATCATTATTTTGAACTAAATTCTTGGTAGTGAAATATGTAAAAATCAATTTCTTAACTAAATTAGAGGTGATCTCATTCAACCTAGGTCTCATCTAATCAACATAAAATGTTCAAAAAGTTATGTTATTGGATCTTCATACTTATGGTTACACGCTACAACAAATACTTGTGATTAGCTCCTATTTTTACTTCCAAGGACTATTTTAGTGTATTTTTATCCATTTTTTTGAAAAATTCAGAGTTATTTATTCGGATGATTCAATTTTTGGCGTTGCTTTCACCGAAAAAACATTTAGGTGCTAATTCAGGAAATAATAGCACCATAAATTTCAATGTCAATAGAGCTAGAAATATAAGCGCAAGAAATTCATGCCAAAAGTAGCATCATAAAATGCGCTGGAAATAACGCCATCAATTTACCCAGAAATAGTGCCAGTGATAGCACCAGGTATAGCTCCTTTTTTGCACCTACATTACCTCCTTGGTTAGCTCCCTTTTTAGCCCTAGAATTAGCATCAAATATGCCTAAATAGTTAATTAATTGAGGTGATGTCGTTAACTAGATAGGGGCTTTGATGATTATGAGATTTGGGGATTTAGGGTATAGGGATTAAAGGTTAAGGGATTAGGGGTTAGGGTTTAAGGGATTAAGGGTCAAGAGGTAGGGTATTTGGTGCTTACTAGTTAGGTAGTTTAATGGTTAATGGTTGGGATATTTTAGGTTTGGATGGTCTGTCGAAGCTTGATGTTACAGGATTACATTTCAGTTCCTTTACTAATTTGGATTAATTAAGGTTTTGTGATCTGTTTTTGTTACATAGGCAATTGCTTAAGCACGTGTTGTCTTTCATAATCAGATCGGATCTCGGAAATCTAATTATTCATCTAATTAATACATACCTCACCCTACCATAATATTGTATGATTAGACCATTCTGACACCATTTTATTTTATAATTAAACCGATTTAATCATCGCCACTTAAGTTGGTGGGAGATGTTGGGTCACAAAATTGTCATCTTTCTCCTACTCATTTTCCTATTTCTTTTATCCCTTTTTGACCAACATGGCCATATCTTATTACTGTAATAGCCCTTATTCACCTAAGTATGTCATTTTTTTAGTTGTCACATTCTTAGTCTAATTCTACTTATAATTTGACAATAGAACTACTTTCTTAGGATGTTTTTTATCATAAAACTAATGCATGGGTTATTTTAGGTTTGGATGGTCTATTGAAGCTTGTTGTTACAGGATTACATTCTAGTTCCTTTACCAATTTGGATTAATTAAGGTTCCAGGAGTTGTTGCTATTACACAAACATTTTCTTAAGCATTTGTTTCCTTTCCTAAGGAGATTGGTTCTAGGAGCACGTCAAAGTCAAAAGAAACAACTCATCACTTAGAGATATTTGTGGAACATCCATATCATTTGGTTGAAATCTTTTGTAACTATATTTATAACTAAAGGAAATTGTTATAGTTTTACCCCTTCCAAGGAAATTGCTATGTAATTGTTAAGATGTCATTTTATTTTAAGATCACATGAAAATTGAAATATTCTCATGACGATCTTCTCATTGCAATTAAGAGCACTAAAAGAGAATATTTTTTTCGCACAAGGGCTAAAATGAAGAATTGGAGAATAGGATTGGAAAGGAGAAACATCAAAGCTCTATAATCCTGATATTTTTATTAATGAAAATCTCAACTTTGTGGTTCAATAATTTCCTCTGAGTAGTTTGTGTGCTTTTTAGTACACTAGCCCCTGCTAAGGAGGAAGGGCCCTCCTTCTTAGCAGGGATCATTGGCTAGTTAGAGTGGAATAAATAATTGCATAAATATTTCTTAGTTATTTGATTGTTGTTACAGTTAATTCTATGTAATTTAATTAATTGTAGTAATCTTTGGGTTGTGTGATAGCTTAAGTCTTGGACCAGTCCCTCAGTTTAGTGTGGTAGTGAATTATTTTATTTGTTATTACAATTTGGATTACACTTCATTTTACATATGCATTGAATGAGTGATGATTTTCAAGAGTGCTATTAGAGCGGTTTATTGAAATATTGGATAAATATTTATCAATTATGGGATTGTTGTTACTTCTACTGTTACGATCTAATTAATTGAACTAAGTTTTGGATGGTGTGACAACTTAAGTCCTAGACCGGTCCCTCAGTTTAGTGTGGTAATGAATTATTTGCTTTACTATTATATTTTGGATTGCACTTCCTTTTATGTGTGCAAATTGAATGAGTGGTGGTGTTCAGGAGTGCTGCAAGAGTGGTTGAATGACAAATTGCATAAATATTACTCATTTTTGTGATTGTTGTTACTAATATTGTTACAATTAATTTTGTGTGTAATTTAATTAATTGAAATAATCTTTGGATGGTGTGAATTCTTAAGACCTAGACCATTCCCTCAGTTTAGTGTGGTGGTGAATTATTTTCTTTGTTATTACAGTTTTTATTGCACTTCCTTTTATGTGAGCACTTTGAATGAGTGATGGTTTTCAAGAGTGTTATGAAAGAGGCTTAAACATAGATTGCATGAATATTTCTCATTTATGTGATAAGTTGTTATAGTTAATTCTCTGTGTAATTTAGTTAATTTCAGTAAGATTTGGATGGTGTGACATCTTAAGCCCTAGATCGGTCCCTTATCTTAGTGTCGCAGTGAATTGTTTTCTTTGTTTTTACAGTTTGGATTGCACTTCCTTTTATGTGTCCATATTGAATGAGTGATGGTTATCGAGAGTGTTGTGAGAGTGGTTGGATGACAAGTTAACTTAATCTCTAGTATTTCTTTGCATTGAATCTGTCTGGAGTTTGTAACAACTTTCTTGATTGTTGAGAGTGTGTGTGCAATGACTTTGGTTTTAGATTATTTTATACTAGTCATCATCTGCCTTAACATAGACTTTGTGTGATAATCTTGTAAGAAATAAATCCTACCTGGATCGATAATTAAATGTAAGAGCAGTTCGACCAACTTTCAAACACTAACAATATAAAAATAATGAAGATAACAAATTTTCTTATTCAAATCATCGTGAGATACATGCATTAATATTTCATTAAATTTTATGTACTTGTGAACATATGTTGATACATAATGAATGGAAGAAGCATTCAAGTAATCCTAATTTTTCTACCAATAATTCATACCATACCTTAGACATTATATTAACTAAAGAAAATATACATTAGTTTCAGCCATGAGGTTCATCTTTGCCTCAAAATGAGGAAACCAGAGAGAAAAATCAAAAGTTATTTGCCCATGAAGGGGGGAACCAAAGCTTACAACTACCAAATTGTTTCTAAAAAATGCATGGCAATAAAAATTACACGAGGGTCGAGCCTTCCAGCATATGAATAGTAGCTTGAGGAGTGGTAGAAAATGTGAATTGCAACAAAACTAGGGGTGTCTCAGTCACAAACCTTGCACTTATGGGCCAAGCATGAGGGGTGTTATTGCATTGATCACCACTGAGCCAAAACGATATTGTTCTGCAAGCCATCAAACGAAAAGGAGAAAGAACCAACGTTGTGTTGATCAAGTGGTTGATGGAAAATGCATGCTATTGTGAAGCCAAATTGATGTTGAACTAGAGCTGTCATGTGCCTGAGAGCGGACACAAGCTTGCACCAAATAGGTATCCTTCGCAAGCTCCTCCAAAATGAAAACACCCATATGAGTTGGGCAGAGGGGGAGAAGTGGGGGGGGTTCAGTTGTCAATGGGGGAGCGAGGGGAACAGAGGGAGGCAAAGAATCTTTATGAGAGGGGGGAGGGGATGAATTGCCTAGAGGAGAGTGTGCAAGAGACAAAGTAGGGGAAGAGACATTGGGAGGATAGTTGATATCCAATCCTCTTTCTAAATCCTTTAGGGAGGAGGACGAGTGGCTAAATGGTGTAGAGAGTTAAAAAATTCAATTGGTGGCCTTGGTTTTAGCTTCTTCCTTTCCCTTTATATCCTTGGATAGGAGGTTACGAAGGGCCCAAAGGGATGAACGTCCATGGTGGATCTCCTCTTCTTCCACTACCACCACCTCTTTTTTAATGTAATCAGGTATGTTGTGGTCAAAGATAGTTGCTATAGAATTTCCGTCCAGGTTGGTTGGGAGTCATCCACGACCTCTGCCCCAACCTGGGTGATGACCTCTCCCTCTTTTACCAGTCATGAGTGTGATGTAGTGGAAGCAAGGTGCATGGATGGGATCAAAGGGAGTGGCAAGGATCACAAGGGCATGCAAAGAGGGGAAGAATATCAAGGAGGCCATGCCACTTCGAGATAAAGAGCCTCAAATGAGAGGGTTTTTTGTGCATCTCAAGGAGATGAGATAGGTGGAGTAATGAGGCCCTGTTTTCCATGAGTTGAAGGATTCCTTACATGTACATGAAGCTGATAGTCTGTTAGGGTGATTGTTATGTAACTAACTCACAAAATAGAAGAAAAGATAGATCAATTACTTCAAAATAAGCCTCTTCAAGGGGGCAACCTCTTTTACATTACATAAATGAGAAATTCTTGTATGATACAAATGACAAGACCTCCTTTATATATATAGGATTCTAAGGGGTCCCAATATAATCAGAGCCTACAAAATAATAATATTGTAGGGACACAACAATAACAATAGTGGGCTTCTATGGGGCATAATAATAACAACATGGGGACTATGTGGGCACAATAATACAATAAGGGGGTTGCACTAATAACAAAAAGGGGTTACACTAGTAGTATAGGGATCTAACATGCCCCTCTCCTTCAAAAAAGTGTTGTCCTCAACACTTGAGTAGTTCTGGATGCTTCTGTAAAAAATTCTCATCCTCCCATCTAGAATCTTTAGCTCGTAAGTTCTTCCACTTGATGAGATACTCTGAAATTGATCGATTTCGTAACAGTCGATTTCTTGCTTTTATGACTGCTCCAGGTTCCAATATGACTTTTCCTTCCTCATCAAGTTCTGGAAATACTATTTGAAATGGGATCTTCTCCCCGATAACCTTCTTTATCCATGAAACATGGAAAACTAGGTGCACTGGGGAAGATGCAAGAAGCTCCAATTTGTATGCCATAGTACCTATCTTTTGTAATAGCTTGTACAGGCCATAATACTTTGGTAATAATTTATTATCCTTCTTAGCTTGCTTTAGGTACATTTGTTTGTATGGTTGAAGCCGTAGAAATACCCAGCCACCTACATCAAAACTTCTTTCGCTATAATATTGATCTGCCTGTTATTTCATTCTATTATAATACAAATTGAGGTTATCCTTTAAGAGTTTGAGAACTTGTTGTTGATGCTCGATGTGATCTTCCACTGGTTGAACCTTAGAATTTTATTTTAAAGATGATGTGATGGATGGTGGATGATATCCATAAATTACCATAAATGGAGTCATTTTTGCTACAGTATGGAAGGAAGTGTTATACCACCATGCAGCCAAAGGCAACCACTTGACCCATTGTGTCTGTTTATCAAATACAAAGCAACGAAGATATCCTTCCAAACATTTATTCATTATCTCAGTTTTCCCATCAGATTGAGGATGATAAGATGAGCTATGAGCTAATTTAGTACCCAAATATTCCACCTCTTGTAGTCCAAAGAAACATTTGAATATTTTTGCATATAATTATTTCTCCTCCAATGGTTTGAGAAACCTGTCAACAACATGATCCTTCCAAGACTTTCTATAGATTAGTATATCATCAAAAAATACTAACACAAATTTTCTAGGGAAGGGTTTGAAATGGAATTCATCAAACCTTGAAATGTAGAAGGTGAATTGGTAAGGCCAAAAGGCATGACCAAAAATTCATAATGACCCTTGTGAGTTCTAAATGTTGTTTTTGGAATGTCTTTAGTCTTCATTCTGATTTGATGATATCCTAAATGAATATCCAATTTGGTGAAGTAAATTGCTCCATGTAATTCATCCAATAATTCATCAATGATAGGAATGGGAAATTTATCTTTAATAGTAATCTTGTTGAGCTCCCTATAATCTGGACACATGCACCATGTCCCATCCTCCTTATGTACCAATACTATTGGAGCAGAGAAAGAACTTTGACTGGGTTTAATTATACCAACCTCTAGCATTTTTGCAGCCGTATGTTCAATTTCACTCTTTTAGGTATATAGATATCTATAAGGCTTGATGTTTTGGGGAACACTTCCTGGAATCAAATGAATAGCATGATCATGATCACGAATAGCTGGGAGACCTTTGCGAGTCTCAAATACCTTGGAATGATTGTCCAAAAAGTTTTAAGATCTGGAGAAATAGATGATTTTCATGTGGGAACCTCTAGTGAACATAATTGTGCAATTACACCCCGTTGTTCTTTCCTTAGAATATTTTTCATGTTGTTAGAGGTGATTATCTTTCTTGATTTCCCTGTGATACCAATTAATTCATCTTCCTTTACTTCCCAAAAAAAATTCAAGAAAAGTTCTTGAAAATTTAGCCATTGGACTCCTAGTACAACATCTGCACCACCCATTGGAATGGAAAGCATTGAACTATTCAAGACATATTCTCCCATGGATAGATTGATATTATGGAACTTTCCTGCGAAATCTATGGTTCCTCCATTTGCAACCATTACTTGACACTCTGGTGTTGGATATAGGAAGCAATTTAATTCCTTGTCTATCTCATAATGAATAAAATTATGGGTACTACCCGAATCAATCAACACTATTACATTTTTTTCTTGACATGCCCTTCTATATTGAGAGTTTTAGGAGTGGTAATTTTTATCAATGCATTACAAGATATGGTTAGATTCATTTCTTCTTTCTCTAGGATTGGTTCCTGGTGTATATCCTCTTCTTTTGATATTTCTTGTTCCTTTTCTTGCTCCTCTTCCCCATCTATGTAAATTAATTTCTTCTCTGCACACTTACGACCTTTAGTGTATTTTCTATCGTAATTGTAACAAAGCCCTTTTGCTACTTTTTCTTCCAATTGTTGTGGTCTCAACCTTGTAGGTGGTGAAAGGCTAGGAGAAACAACACTTTCATATTTATAGTTGTGAGTGGTAGGCTTCCTTGTTGCCATAATTTTTCTTTCCATTTTTCTTGCCAACCTGAATGCCTTCTCCAATGAATCAGGTTCCCAAAGGCAAACCTCATGTTGAATGTTATCCTTTAAAGTCACTATGAAGACATCAATCCTCTGCTTCTCTGGAATATCATTTACCCTTATATTCAATTTTTGGAAGTCCTCAATGTGCTCTACCATTGAACCCTTTTGTTTGAGATTTATCAATTGGATAAAGAAGGTGTTTCCCTTTGTATCCTCATAATACGCTATCATTTCCTTCATGAAAATTAACCAAGTGACAAGTGGTTTATGAGAACAAATCCCTTTATACCATAAAAACTGATTCGGCTCTAAATATAAATATGCAATATGTACCTTTTGTAACAGTTTCACATCATGTAGATCAAAATATTTCTCCATATGTAGTATCCATGTTGTTAGTGTCAATATTTGCATACTTCCATCACTGATCAAAACTCCTCTTTTCATATTCATATTAGGGTCTCGCTCAATTTTTTTTTTCATTCCACCTAGGTCCTCATTCAAACATTTACTCACTGATGGTAACCCTAGTCAAGAAAACTCACTCACCTACACTCCATCTACCTCCCTTGACCCTTTCCCATGCCCATTCCTCTCATTTTTCCTCTCCTAGGGTTTTGAGGGCATTTTTCTTGCTTTCATTATCTCCATCGTTAAATCATGAACAAAACTTATATCCTGATGCTCTTACACCTTCCCCTATCCTTAATATATCTTCATAAACACTTCCCACCATTCCTATCCCTCAAAATCATCATTTTTCTACAAACCCTAGCCTATTGCTACACTTTTGAAACTTTTCTAGACTAGGCCTGTCTTTTTCCCTTTTGGACCCCTTCCCCTCACTCAATCCTTGAAATTCTAGTTTCCCTTACTTCCTAACATCCCCCCCTACCTCCCAAAATTTTCCTAAGAATTTAGAAGCCTCCTATCTCCTTTATTCCCCTTCATTCCTATAAATTTTTGAAATCCCCTGTTTTGCCTACACTAAACCCTAATTTCCTCTCCCATTGAGCTAGGGTTTGCTATGGAATCAAAGACATATGAGTAGAGGAGGAGTAGGGGAGGTCATATCAGCAAGTATGAGGTCACTCCAACTCATAAACATCATGTCTCCATCATTTTTCAAAAAAGTCATTCCAAGGGACAAAATCATTTGCCACATATAGGGCGAGTTTTTCTTCAAAGTATGTTTCCAACCAAACAGAGATGAATTTTACAAACATGAGAAAGGTTTTTTTTTCCATAATGGGACAAGAAAAAACAAACTCCTTCACGTTTTACATAGGTGTTATGATTTTTGAGAAATGTAAAACATATAGGTGCTACAAGAGGTTTTCTGCACTTCTGGAGGGATCTTGAGAAATTCAATATTTCTCCAAGCTGGATTGTCAAAATGACTTTCTTGATGAGTCAAATGATAACTAGACATAACCAATTTCCAATGATCTATCATGAGCTCAATTTGGAGTTGAGGAAGACCTCCAAAATTTTCCTTCAAGAGCACACTTTAGTTTTGCGCCCTCATTCTGCACCTTTTTACCAGTCTTGGGAGAATTGATTTTGGAGGGGCTATAATTGATCATTTTTAGTGCTTGATAGGTCCATTGTGTATGCAAGAGAGAGATGTTTTTAACGAGCTATCATGGGCTCAATTTGGACTTCGGGAAGGCACTCCAAAGTCAATTATAAGTTGGAGTTGTGCACAAACCAAAGGAATTGAGCATAGACCACTGGCGCTGTGCACAGGAGAAGTCTTGGGAGAAACACGTTTTGACAGGGAAAATCAACTCCATTATGAAAATTAAAGAAAAATCTGGAAAGTAGATAGGATAATATTTCTAATGAGATATCTTGAGCTCAATTTGGACATCTGGAACCCCTTCAAAACTCAGCTGGAAGATGGCGTTGTGCACAGACCAAAGGCGTTGTGCATAGACCATTGGTGTTGCGCATAGGACCAGAAACTGATATTTTGCTACTTTTTCACACTTTCTCAGTTACTCAAGGAATTTCATGAAGTTTTATTGATTTAATTGATGTTGTAAATTTAATTATGGTATTTTTACTATTACCTTGGGTAAATACATTAGGTATGTAGACTCTATGAGGTGTAATGAATCAGTTTCATTGTAATTAGGGATGAGTCATTTTGACCACCCTACACTCTAGCTATCAGTCTAGATTTTGGTGGAAATTCTCCTCCTCTCATGGATTTGACCCCTGAGGCTGGGAGGAGTTTGTTTTGAGGCCTATATCTTGTATTTTTCAGTATTTTCAAGGGTTGGACTCAGTTAGATGTTGTACTAGTGATCAGAGACACTATTGTATTAGATTTTGGCTAGTATTAATAGATGAGTTGTAGCTATTTCTTTGGGATACATGTGGTATGGATGTTTAGCATTGTTTCTTCTGTGTTATCATTTGTATGAATGTTTTGTAAGTTCATAAACCATCTCATGTTTGATAGATGGTAATTTTCAAGTTGATAGGCAAGTTGATAGACAGAATACATGTTTGCTCATGCTATGTTTTGGGAAAGTTATCATAATTCTCCCATTATTTCTTCAGTTTAGGAAGAATACATCTCCTATGCTCTTCCTAATAGCTCATCAGTCTTAAACCATCTCACCAAACCACCTTTTAAGTGTTAAGCCTCCTTCCAACTTTTCCCCTTTGAATGTCTGCAATCATATCTGGTTTTCCCTGACCTAGCCTCTTTGACCTAATACACTCATCCAACATAACCCCACCAAATCAAATCAAACAACCCCTACACCTCATAACTAGCCTAAAACCCTAATCCATCCAACCCTCTTGTCTGTGATTCTTTGGAGAGAGCCCTCTTAGGCTTGGTAGGGCTAGCTACCAACTCAAAAGATTGGTCTGTGGTTACCTCAGCTGGACTCTTCCTCAGCCTTGGATATTGGGAGTGATAACACATTGGCACCATTGCTAGGGAGCGAAAGCTCTATCTTCCTCGGGAAAGAACGACAATGATTTAGATCGAATTGTTGACGGTGAACAATAGTTGGACACATAGGAAGGTTGTACCATTCACTTGGCGACTCCATTGACTGAAAGGTCTAGAAAATCAACACTTCATGGTGACTCCACTGCATTAAGATTAGCAGCTAAAAGAATTTTCAAGATGGAATCTGTTGCACGAAGGTACACTCCAATGAAAAGAGATCATATTCCAGGTTTCCAAAATAAAATGCCTACGATAAATTGGCAAAGCAATTTGACCATGTTTAAAGATGATGATAGGAATGATGTTGCTTCGCATCTGGTTAAATTTCACATGCACACAAGCAAGTTGAAGGTTGAATTTCTTGAATATTGTCTCTTAAATATGTTCATGGATTCTCTTGAAGGAAAATCAAAATCTTGATATGAAGGTTTGCCACCTGCCAGTATTTGTTCTCGTAGAGTTTTCCATTCAACATTTTATGAAGAATACAAGGAGTCCTACACTTCTTTGTCTTTGGCTAATAATTGTTGTGATGATTTTGAGGTTTTCATTCAAAATCTAGAGAAATCTTATGATGATAATGAGTTCATGGATGAAGAGATCCTGGAGGTTTTGCATGACAATCCTTTTCATCACCGAAAAGAGCAAGTGTTTTCTCTCATGGAAGAAAAAGATGATGTATATTGTCTTGATGTTCATAAAGATTTCCCATAGGAGACAATTATTGCACTAGTACAAAATGTTGATCAGCCAAAGGTTAAAGAAGATATTCAACACCCTTGTGAATCTTTAGGAGGGAAAGAAGACAATCACTGTTTTAGCAAAAGAAAACAAAAAGTACTATCTCCTTTGTCTGAAGATGAGAGAGATCAACTCTTGAAAAGTCATGTTACAGCCCAAGCTAATGTATTTTTGCAGTGTTCACATAGTTAAGAAGATGATAGGGTTGTCATGTTTGATAATATTGAAGAATGTTTTTTGTTTAAGGATGACTTAGATTATGAATTTAAGGAGTATGAGCCTAAGAGAGACAGTATGCCAAAAATTGAGTTATAATTTCTCATGCTCAAGGAATTTACATCCAACGCTCATATAGAAGAAAGTTATACTTCCCTATGCCTTCTAACCGACTGTTCGTTTAGATCAGAATGAAGGGAGTGCTTGTATTTTTGCTGCTAGATCTCAAGACAAGGTAATGCTTCAGGATTTTCAAGATCCCTTCAGCAGTCTTTTGTAAGCATTGGAGAAGAAGAATGTTGTTTGGTTTTTTAGCATAAGCCATGGTTTCAATTGTTATTGTGATTTTCCTACATGTACATCATTCTTCCTGCTCGAGGAAAGTGACAGCAGAATTTCAGTAAGTAGCCATCTGCTAGATTGGTTACACTGGAAGGATCACTTCACATTATTATACATATTTCTTTAGTAGGTAGGTGGTTCTCATTAGGATTTGAAGCCCTCAAATTTCAATGGTCTGCTACCATTAATAATTTTTGTGAGTACTTGTTTCAGTTAAGTAAGTCTTGAATCATTTTTTCAATAAATTTCAATTCAGTTTCGAGTCAGTTTGTGTTATTTGAGTTGTCAGTGTTTAGTCATGCATTTCAGTTTAAGTTTTTGACCGTATTGGCCCGCATGGCTAGGCACTTGTTCTACAGTGTTCTTGACAACTCCAAGGAGCTTCCATCCCCAATAAGGATGATGGTAGTATCAGTATTTTCATACTACCATCAGTGATCAAAACTCCTCTTTTCATATTCATATTAGGGTCTCGCTCAGAAATTTCTGTCATTCCACCTTAGTCCTCATTCAAAAATTTAATCATTGATGGTATCCATAGTAAGAAACCTCACTCACCTAAAATCCATCTACGTCCCTTGACCTTTTCCCATGCCCATTCCTCTCATTTCCCTCTCCTAGGGTTTTATGGGCATTTTTCTTGGTTTCATGACCTCCATGGTTAAATCATCAACAAAAATTGTATCTTTATGCTCTTACTCCTTCCCCTGTCCTTAATATACCTTCCTAAACACTTCCCATCACTCGTATCCCTCAAAATCATTAGTTTTCTACAAACCCTAGCCTATTGCTACGCTTTTGACACTTTTCTATACTAGCCTATGTTTTTCCCTTTTGGACCCCTTCCGCTCACTCAATCCTTGAAATTCAAACTTCCCTTACTTCCTAACATCCCTCCCTACCTCCCAAAATTTTCCTAATAATTTAGAAGCCCCCTATCCCCTTTGTTTCCCTTCATTCCTAAAAATTTCCCAAATCCCTTATTTTGCCTACACCAAACCCTAATTTCCTCTCCCATTGAGCTAGGGTTTGCTATGGAATCATAGACATCTGAGTAGAGGAGGCATAATGGAGGTAATATCAGCAAGTATGAGGCCACTCCAACTCATAAACATCATGTTTCCATTTTTCAAAAAATTCATTCAAATGGACAAAATCATTTGCCACATATAGGTCCAGTTTTGCTTCAAAGTATGTTTCCAACCAAAGAGAGATGAGTTTTACAAACATGAGAGAGTTTTTTGTCCATAATAGGCCAAAGAACACAAAACTGCTTCATTTTTTACACAGGTGTTATGGTTTTTGAGAATTGTAAAACATACAGGTGCTATAAGAGGTTTTGTGCACTTCTGGAGTGACCTTGGGAAAATCCATTTTTCTCCTAGCTAGCATGTCCAAATGACTTGCTTGATGTGTAAAATGATAACTAGATGGAAATATATTTCCCATGAGATATCCTGAGCTAAATTGGGAGATGAGGAAGACCTCCAAAAGTTCCCTGCAAGTAAACACTTCATTTTTGCACCCTCATTCTGCACGTTTTTTTACCAGTCTTGGGAGAATTGATTTTTGAGGGGATCTAATTGATAATTTTAAGTGCTTGATAGATCCATTATGTATACAACAGAGATATATTTCCAACAATGTATCATGTACTCAATTTGGACTTTGGGAAGGCACTCAAAAGTCTATTTGAAGTTGGCACTGCGCACATATCAAAGGCATTCTACATAGACTATTGGCAATGAGCATAAGAGCAGTCTTGGCAGAAAAAAAAAATTGATAGATAAAATCAACTCCATTCTAAAAAATAAAGACATATCTAGAAAGTAGACGGGATAATATTTCTAATGAGCTATCCTGAGCTCAATTTGGACATTGGTAACCCCTTCAAAGCTTAGCTGGAAGATGGCGTTGCGCAAAGACCAAAGGCGCTGCACATAGACCACTGATGTTGTGCATAGGACCCAAAACTGATATTTTTCTACTTTTTCACACTTTCTCAGTTACTCAAGAAATTTTATGAAGTTGTACTGATGTAATTGATGTTGTAAATGTAATTATGGTCTTTTTGCTATTACCTAGGGTAAATATATTAGGTAAATAAACTCTATGAGGTGTAATGAATTAGTTTCATTGTAATTAGGGATGAGTCATTTTGACCACCCTACACTCTAGCTATCAGTTGAGATTTTGGTGGAACTGCTCCTCCTCTCATGGATTCGACCCCTAAAGCTGGGAGGAGTTTGTTTTGAGGCCTATATCTTGTATTTTTTAGTATTTTCAAGGGTTGGACTCAGTTAGATGTTGTACTAGTGATCAGAGACACTATTGTATAAAATTTTGGCCAGTATTAATAGATGAGTTGCAACTATTTCTTTGGGATACATGTGGTATCGATGTTTAGCATTGTTTCTTCATTGTTATCATTTGTATGAATGATTTGTAAGTTCATAAACCATCTCATGTCTGTTATATGGTAATTTTCAAGTTGATAGGTAGAATACATGTTTGCTCATGCTCTATTTTGGGAACTTTATCATAATTTGTCCATTCTTTCTTTAGTTTAGGAAAAATATACCTCCCATGCTCTTCCTAACTCCTCATCAATCTTAAACCATCTCACCAAACCACCTTTTAAGTGTTAAGCCTCCTGCCTACCTTTCCCCTTTGAAGGTCTACAATCATATCTGATTTGCCCTAACCTAGCCTCTTTTACCTAATACCCTCATCTAGCATAACCCCACAAAATCAAATAAAACAACCCCTGCACACCATAACTAGCCTAAAACCCTAATCCATCCAGCCCTCTTAGCTATGATTCTTTGGAGAGCGCCCTCTTCGGCTTGGTAGGGCTATCTACCAAGTCAAGATATTGGTCTATGGTTACCTAAACTGGACTCTACCTCAGCCTTGGAGATCCGGAGGAGTGATAACACATGTTATTGGATCCTTGCCATCAAACTTCCTCAGATCGATATTTGGAATATGGTGGGTCTTCAATCCAATTTTAGATTCTATGAAATCATGATTAATATTTTTTTTTCTCATCATGAGTTTCCTCTACTACCTTTTCGTCATTAGGAGGCCTATCTTGTAGCAACTTTGTTGCACCTCCCTTCAAACCTTCCATGTATTTCTTCAAATATTCCATGCATTTCTTCAAATATGCATCTCTACAATAGATATTAGCTTCCATGGAAAATATAAAACTATTTATCTTAGCTTCAATTGCATTCTTCAAATCATTCATCCATTTTAGCTTACTAAGTGTTTCTATTTTCTTGATTCGAATCATTGCTTTTCTTGCTTTTAGCAGCTTGATCTTGAATTTATTGTATCTCTGAAATTTTGGATCTCCATGGTCCTAAATTACAACCTGCAGTATCCGTCTACATCCTTTTTCTAATGCCACGAGTCTGATCGAAATTGGATTCTCCAAGAAAGAGTTATGCCAAATCTCCAAAGATGACCTTATTATATACTCTTTAAGTAGAGTAAACTTGTACAAAGTGCCCCATGTCACTGTTTCAACCTTCAGAAGTAAACAAAATACAAGAAAATGTGTAGTCCATCCTCTTTCTGTAACTTCTTACAAAATTTCAATCTGATGCTCAGAGAGAAAGTTATGACAATTTTTCCAAGGTCACCTGTTTGGGATGTAATTTAGGAGCCTGCAAAGACCCTAAATGTATTTGACCATATCTCCTAAAATATAATGAAAAAAGATCTGAACTTCGAGCCTAAGTGTTGCCACGATTTTGGCTCAAATGGGTTTTAATTTCTGATTCTTAAACTTCTTAGAAAAAAACTTATAGTGAAGATTCCACGATGAACTATTTGAAATGGAATTCTAGAGCTTGCAAAAACCCTAAATTCCTTAGATCATATCTCCACAAATATAGCGAGAAAAGATCTGAAATTCAGATTCAAGGTTGATAAATATTTTGGCTCAAATGGGGGTTTTTTAAGCTTCTGAAACTTCAGAGACAAAAAGTTATAGCAAAAATTCCACGATGACCTATTTGGAGCAGTGAAACCCTAGAATCCAAAGCTCTGATACCAAATGTTATGTAACCAGCTCACAAAATAGAAGAAAAGATAGATCAATGACTTCAAAATAAGCCTCTTCGAGGGGGAAACCTCCTTTACATTACACAAATGAACAATTATTGTATGATACAAATGACAAGAATAGAAGTCTAAGGGGTCCCAATACAGTCAGAGCCTACATAACAATAATATTGTAGGGGCACAACAATAACAATAGTGGGCATCTATGGGGCATAATAATAACAACATGGGGACTATATGGGGACAATAATACAATAAGGGGGTTGCACTAATAACAATAAGGGGTTACACTAGTAGTATAGGGACCTAACGACGATCACCCTTAGGTCACATGAATCCATAGAACTGTTGCTGTTATAGTTAATTGTGTGTAATTTAATTAATTGCAGTAAGTTTTGGATGGTGTGACAACTTAAATCTTGGAACGGTCCCTCAGTTTAGTGTGGCAGTGAATTATTTTCTTTTCTATTACAGTTTGGATTGCACTCCCTTTTATGTGTGAAAATTGAATGATTGATGGATTTAGGAGTGTTGTGAGAGTGGATGGATGACAGAGTAGCTTATTCTGCAGTATTTCTTCATATTGAATCTGTGTGGGGTGTGTAATAGCTTTTTTGATTGCTGATAATGTATGTGCAATGACTTTGGATTGAAATTATTTTATATTAGTCATCATCTGCCTTAGCATATAATTTGTGCAACAGTCTTGTAAAAGTTAAAGCCTACATGGACTGATAATTAAATGTAAGAGTGGGTCGACCAACATTAAAATGTAAACACTATAAAAATAAAGATGTTAAAAAAGTTTTTTATTCAAATCATTGTGAGATACAGGCATTAATTGTTTATTAACTTTTATGTCTTCACAAACATATGTTGATACAAAATGAATGGAAGAAACATTCAAGTAATCCTAATTTTTGTTTCCAAACAATTCATACTATATCTCGAACACTTTAATGATATTGCAATAGGTAATTTTTATTGACTCAAACAATACTGAAGCATTTCAAAGTTTACGCTATGAGAATCATCATTTTTTTAACATAGATTTCAAATATTTCTAAAAATTTGGAAGTCTTGGTCATTAACATTGTTTTCTACAAGAATGTCATCCAATGTATCATTATCAATGTCCATATGATCTTTCAATTAGTTAATATTATCATCTTCATCAACTTGGCTCGCATCATCTTCATCATAATTGCAACAATGTCATCAAGTGTATCATTATCAATGTCCACATGACCTTTCAATTAGTTAATATTATCATCTTCCTCGTCTTGACTCACATCATCTTCATCATAATTGAAATCTTACTATAGACCATCCATATTGTTACCAGATGTATTTGGATCATCATTTTCTATACCATCCATATTGTTGTCTTCCATAACATCATGTAACTCTATATCAATGTTGTCTTCTTGTCCCTAAACATAACCATTTTCAGCGTCAACGTGGATGTCAATTTCGTGGATGTTCTCTAATCCCTCTCTCATTTTGTTGGCCATCATTTTTTTCTTAGTATCCACTAATGCATTTTCAAATACATGCCTTAGTCTTGGATCATAATGTATGAAAACTATCCATTTCAAGTCTAGAATATCTTCATAGAAAAATACCTGCACAAAAACAAGTACATACATATATTAGATGTATGCTATAAAAATTTTATTGATTAATGAACACATGTATATATTTTCCATAAAAAATGTATTATTAGATTATTGATCACTACTGGTTCTAATTATCTGAGTTAAAGAAATACTTTCTCATAATGAATTGGTAGAACATAAGGCTCCTTATCCTCCTGTAGGAAATTTGAGGAATCTATAGAAAAAAAATCCATTATAGTTATCATGTCTTCATGTCCTCTCAAATGATTCATACCATCTACACTTAAAAATGCAACATTTAATATATCATTAATCCACTTCAATAATTTCTTGTATTTTCCCAACAGATTGTAGATTCCAAACTTCAATAATATTCTTATCTTTTGAGCTTGATCGACTAGATTTCTTGAAGTCAACCATGATTCCACAATTGTCTCTTTACATCTACATGTTTTACACGATAATGTTGACCATATGCCCACATTTCTAGATATTTTTTTGTGTGTGAAAGACCGTTTATTTCAGTTAAAACAAATATAATGAAGAATACTAAAATAGTTAAGTGATAAAACTGTAAGGAAACAACATCCTGTAAAATTCTAGCTGTACCATTCTTTCACATCCTCTAGACATGTTGATTTCATCTTCTGTTATGTTTGAATCTTTACCTTCATCTTCTATTTGATTTTCAATTTGTTCAGTAACCCATTCTAGTCATGTGTAATCTTTGGCCCATTCCCCTTGCAAATCAATAGGAAATGGGGTATTCCGTGGGTTTGATCTTTTAAATTGTCTCATTGCTTCTCACACTTCTCTTATTTTTAGGATACAAATCAATCCATTTGTTCATAAAGTCCATGTGTAGCAGAATATACTTGTCGAGCATAGCACTTTCATCTACACCTATTACATGTTAACATTCTTGTTTCAAACTCCAAAGGCCATGTTGTTAATTTGATAAAAAAAATACAGAGTAAATTAAAGATCGCAATAAAAACAACCACAATGATCATGAGTTTATTAACTAATTTCTACTTGAACATCATTAGATTGTGGTTTTTCTCCATCAATAATATAATATGCTCATTCTTCATCCCATAAGCATGACCCATCCTCAAAATCCTTACCAAGGAATTCATATAGGAAGAAAATTTCTTCATTCAATACATACCCTTTAGCCATGCAACCCTATGGATGTGCCTTTTGTTAGAGATATGTTTTTTGAGTTTTCATATAAATCTTAAATAAAAACATCCACCTCATCAATGCGACACCTGCCAATTCAATTTCGTCGACTAGTTTTATAATTAAATGGGCTTGTAGGTCCATGAAACTTGTCTAAGGGAGGTCCTTCTCAAATACACATATAATTTATGCAACTTCCTTATTTCATTTTGGCACTTAACATTCGTGGATCTCCTTGGATGTCACCCACCTAATATAAGAATACTAAATTAGTATGAAACTTTAGGAAAAAATCAAAATGCAATACAATATCTCTATGTCTCTCACACATGAACATATCTATATGTCTCTAGATATAATTGGCATGTGACGTAAAACCTTCTTTGGAACTGTAGCCCCTTGTACATTTGTACAATATCTCTTCTCTTTTCATACATGGAATTATACCTTGTCATGAAATTCATCTTTGTATAAAATGAAATCATGTTTGCATGAATGAATTTGATTATATTCAATCCCCAACTCAACCAATGACTGACGCAACTCTTTACAAGTTGATGGCCACACATTCTCTCCAGGAAATATTTTAGTTTTTAGTGCCCTGTAAGATTGCCAAAGATTAGATCAATTGAATGTTTGACTTCTGATGAACATTTTTAATATGTCAGCCTATATTATGACTATTCATAAACAATATATGGTTTTAAAATAGCCTTAAATAAATATAAACGAAGTTGATAAATGTTTATGAATTACGTATACCAATTGACATTGCATTATAAGAAATAGATTTCAACTCACTTCAATAGGGTGGTGAATCCTTTGTCTCACCCACTGAATAGTGACTTGATTTCTAATAATATTAATGTGCATGCCAATTTTGAGGTTCTACTTGCACCTTATTTGAACCCGAGTGTCTTTTCTACTTTCTTGATGAAGTCTTTCAATAGGTTGTTATCATCAACATTACGTTGCTGGTAATTACCCCTAGTGTTGTCACTATTATTTTCAACCATATGATCATTATTTTCATGATTGTTTCCATCCCCAAAGAAGCTAGTAAGCATCTCATTCAATATTTCTTCATTCATTGCATTTTCACTACCATGCTCATCATGATCATTAAGGCCGCTAGCTGGTGGCATATTACATTCATCAGTGTATGCAAATCTAATTAGCTATTCAAATTTCTCAAGTGGTAGAGTTCTCTTTAAATATGATATTTTCACCCTGGTATGGTTTAAAGGATGGTTTGGATCATACCATCCAAATCTTAATAGCCCAATTGGATCAACTTGGGTATTAGTAGTCATTCTTTCATCATCATATTCTACCTATCGAAAAACGCAACCATTGTTTAATGTTTGGCAAGAATTGGATAAATCATAAATGTATAAATTTCAAAGAAATATAATCAAATGTCTCTTAACAAATCCCATCCCATACTATTGTCTTGACTAACATTTTCTTCGATGCAATTATTTGTTGTGTCTGAAGTATCCATTGTCATATCCTCTTCCACCCACTGTGTTCTTCGTAATTTAACAGTTTTAGGTCCACGCCCACATACATATGTTTTTTTTCTTTTGCTAGTTGAATGCTTAGGCTATGCATTTGTACCAATATGCATATGAAATATCAACAACATGCATTAATTTATTTCAAGGTTGTATAATACATATAAATTCTAATAATATTATGAAAATGGATGGACGTATCACAAAACGCTTCCTAAGTTAAGTCAAAATTTGATAATTACCTAATGTCCTGTGACAATTGTTGTGTCCTTATTTAATATGACACAATATGTTGTCATGGCCTCATCTTGACCCTATAATACATAACATAATCAATGATTTTTAGTACACCAAATGTATCATTTCAACCAATATGCTATCCAACACAAAGCCTCACTTTAGTCATATATTTGACATATCAATATCATGTTTTGGATTTGAAAAGAACAACAATGTATTTTATATAAATTTATCTCACCTATGTTGTAGCATTTTGAATTCATAAAATCCATACTCCTTTTGTTGAGGTTGATTTTTCTTCTTACCTTTATTGTATCTACAAATTATGTATCTAATTCTATGACTACCCACTTTCCTCTCGTTAATTTAGTAGGTCTACATCATCCACTTCCTCTGCCCATGGCCTCCTCTAGATTCTATAATACACAAAAATGACATTAGTAAAATAAAATATATGAACTTCGTTGTTTCTCCATACAATTTGCTAAATGCACAATCGATTTTAGTTCAGTTGGTTTTTGCTATAGCTTTCTAACAAAAATGCCCTTATTTTCAATATATACCCTTTTTGTTAATTTCTACTCCCAATATGGTGACATGACACAACTCTTATAAATATTAGATGAGGATTATGAAAACTAATGGACTACTTTTTATTTTTTTCATGTTTTCATTTAAGTTAATTCAAACACTTCGTCCATAATTTTAAACCACCAAATATCTATAATTTTGTATCTATTAGATAATTTTGATTTTTAATTCTTCTAAATGAACTCAATAGATAATATAATAATTAGTATAAGTTAACTTGTGGATGAGCTATAGTTTCAATGCCACTACCCCCCTATAAAGGAGTAAAGAGTGACTGGCGAGATCAATTTTTTTTGTCACATATATACATAATCACTAAGAAACACAACCTTTAAAGGTGAAAATGTGTGTATGTGATTATAACTAGTGGATTGTTACATTATGAGTCATCAGCTATTAAAATAAAATTAGAAATATTGAAATCACGCCAAATTCATTAGTGGCCTAGGAAAATATGACATAAAATACCCTCCATTGCGAGGTAAAAACACTATTTATAGGGCTTTATATCAACCAACATTTCAGTTTATCCCATGTGCCTATGCACATTGCACTTTCAATGTCTGTATTCAACTAGCACAACCACATTAAAAAATGTGGTTTATAAATGACGATAGGTGTATATTAAGCACATTATTAATATTTATATCAAGCAATTTATTAATATTTATAATAATAATATAATAATTATAATTATATAATAAGCCCTAAGGGATAACTCAATTGGTTGAGTTCTCGTTGTTAAGTACCTTTCCAATTGGGAGGTCACAGGGTCAAATCTCCTCGACACCTTTGGGGTTAGGCCCAACCAGATAAGCCGATGGGTAGATCCCTTCGGGTGGATCTACCCAAATTATTACTAGTGGATGTAGAAGACACTCAGTGACCGTGAACCACAATTGAGAAAAATTATTATTATATAATAATTATTATAATTATCCTATGTTCCTATGTGCATTGCACATCCAATATCCCTATTCAGTGAAACAACATGAAAATCACAATAACATGGAAGCCTCCCACATCGAAGTTGTAAAGTGCAAAGATGACAATGAATACAAATTAGAACAAATTGAAATTTAAGAAAAATAAAAATGCCAATCTATAATTGGCACACAAAATGGATAAGAATATTGTGTATCCAAACTATTCAACCAAAAAAACGTAGTATATTCACCATATTTCCATTGTAATACTCACCAATTTAAAATCAAGGGATCTTTGAAGTTCTATGAAGATTTGGAGCAAACCACAGTTGGAGCAATGCATTGAGGCTATGAAAGCAAATAACTAATATATTGGATCTCTGTTGATGGTGGGAATATATATTGGTAGACCTCTCCTCCCTTGTTGTGGATTTCAATAAAAAAAAAATTGATCTGTGTGTGTGATTTGACCTCTAGCAGTCACAAAATCAGTTTTTGCATCTCACTCACCCCCTACGAGAGATGAAAATCAAACCCCTGTCCATCCATTTTGCACTATTATTGTTTAAAATAGTTAGAGGGAAGGGAGAAAAATGTAGGGAGCAAAGAGAATGGATTTTCCATAGTGTGGAGGAAAAAAAAATCGCCCTAGGACGCAAAAAAATGTCAAGTAGAAGTAGAGGGAAACGAGTAAAGGGATTTGATTCTTGTGAGAATGAGGTATTTCATATCAATTTATAGATTTTCACATGTTTCCATTTATTGCTTGAATTTCATTTTTTATTTTTTATTTCCAAAATTATAAAAGAAGAAATTAGGGTTTATTTTTTTATTTCTAATTTTAAAATGATTTTTTTATCATACATATATAGGGACATGAAAGTCGGAAACTGAAAGAGGCAATGGCTTTTGTATTGGGGGTAGAAGATTTGAATAAAATATAATGTAGAAACTTTTCCATGATTTCCAAATACGTGGAAGAACATACTAAAGGCACTACAATAGACCAACCAAAACAACCTTGTCAAAGGGAATCGATTGATTCCCCATCAACTCTTGGATTGAGAAAAATATCTAAGAAAAAATCAATCACAATAACTCTAATAATGTGGAACAAGGAATAGAGACGTCTAATGTCCCACCCACTCCTGGGACACAAATTTCTTCCACCGCCAGTACAGGTACTTATGCATCTTGCATTGGTACATACGAAACCATGGTAGAATATGATGTTGTCTATGGGGAAGTCAAAAGGACAGATGTCAGAAAAGTGTTCAATCATAGGTTGAAGGAATTATTCCTTCAATTCTTCAAAGATCATCTACATATTCCATTATAGAAGATGACCATGCACCTTCAAAAGGAACTCATTCATGACATGCAAACTGAATTTGGGACAGGTTGGTGAGTAAAGCAAGTAAAAAACCAAATGACTCATAACTGCAAGAGATTTTGTTGCAACAAAATGAAAAAGAGAAAAATAAATTCCTCTTGAGCTAAGGGCCAAAATAAGTCCAATTGATGTAAGCGAGAAAGTATGGAAATAGCTCGTGAAAGCATATGATAGAGAAGATGCATGGAGTTAGTCCTAAGAGAAGAGCATACATGTACTTAAATTTGGTCATAAGGTTATTTCAAATTAATTAAATGTTTTTTATATTTTAATGGTGCATAATTAAAGTGAATTAGTGTGTGTTTCAGGACAAGGCCTCGAAGGCTAGGCTTGTCAAGTATCGTGCCACACATCACAGTGGTGAAATAGGTTTAGAAGCATTAGCATGCAAATTCGTAAGTATATTTAATATCTGAAATTATATATATATATATATATATATATATTATTTTTATTTATTTTATGTACAAAAAAGTAAATGATTGGATATTACTTTAACGTTTCTATCTTCTATGCTTTAAAAAGAGAAACAATATGGCCATTATCCATCACAACTGGAATTTGATATGATATAAGAAAGAAATTGGTATGATTTTCTTATCTAGATGAGAATAAGGTATCATTAGTTGACTTTCAATAACTTACTTCAATATTGTTATGTTAATATGTCAATTTTCATTTCTTGTGTTGAGTTGTTTACTTATGTGTAGCTTGAGTTCTTTTGTGCTCCCATTGGCCATAGAACCCTTATAAATCACCAACCTTTCACTATTATCAAGTCCTTTGAAATAAATATCCAATCATGACTTTATCAAGTCCTTTTACAAAAATCCTAGGCCAATGAAGGGACACAACACCATCTAATACATAATACGTAGACAACAAAACAAATTACATGGGATTTGATTATAGATGCTTGGGTTGAGAGCACATTACAGGGGATTTATTATGGACCGAAGATACATGTGTTGAGGAGCATGGGATGATTGTCTTGGAAAGAAAGTAGCCTTGTGATGAAGAGCACTTGAAACTTGCAACCCATGCTTGGAGAGTGCACCACCTAAGGATTAGTCTCTTTACATCTATACCTTGGAGAGAGAGCACTTCACTTTGAGACCTCATCTTATGCATTAAATTAATTTCTTGTTTAATTAGTCTACTCTACAAATGTTCACCTCCCTCACCTACTTTGAATAGAGGGGAGAGAATGTCTTTGTATACACTATACTCATTATTACATCTATATACTTTTCATTGAGATTTCTTAGTGCTTGTGTGATGCAATAGAGGAAGACCTAGAGTTTGTGATGTAAACCCTACAGAAGAAATGAAGATGAATGTTAGCACCAGGGATGATCTTGAGTCCTGGCACTTGTCTTAGCAATTATTTTCCACATGGTTGGATGAAGGGTGTATTGAGGTCTAAAACATTTTTTGTAGTGCTATATATATATATATATATATATATATATATATATATATATATATATATATATATATATATATATATATATATATATATATATATATTGAATGAATTAAGAAAATATGTAGGGACATGGCTATTAGAATAGGAACATTTATTATGTAGGCATTTGTTGGAGCCTGTTTCAACTTTGAAGGCCTGGTTTGAAAGAAAGGACCTGAAACTCTATAGGACACTTCCTTTTCTAGTCTTATGGGGAGTATGGTTAGCACACAACTTGGTAATTTTTCAAAACAAAATTCTTCCTGCATTCTAGACTACAACACAAGTATTCTCACTATTCCAACTCTATCAGACCCTTATTAATCCTAAAACAATCAAACAATTGGAGCAGGTGACAATAGACCTATATATGCAATGTGAATTGGTTTTTGGAGAAATTAATGAATAAATTCAACTGGCCTACTTATCTGTGATTACAACCTTTAAAATTAATGTTGTAGTATGGACAGAAGAACATAAATAAATTTTAGGAGGTTTAAAGAATAGGGCTAAACACAATCTTATGCATTAGATCTACAACAGAGCATGAAATGAAATAAAATAAGATGTAGAGACTATGAATTTCTTCATTAATTTTTATTAGATAAAAGTCATAGGTATCTCAACTATTTACGCAACATTGATAAACTGTTAATGAAAGAAACCAACATCTTTATTACATAGGTCTCAAAAGAAGAATAACACAAATGCAAAGTTATTAAGAAACACCTCTTTGGCAACCCACTTTCAAGCTTTGATAAGCAATATGAAATGGCTTGTTGTTATAACATCTTTTGTTACAGCATATGTTATGACATCTATTGTTATAACATTTTCTTCTCAATCCATTGTTACCTATGTTTTTTCTTCTCAATTTTTTTTCTTGATCCCCCAGGTGTTGATGTAGTGTTGGGTGGGAGAAACACCTCTTTGGCTACCCACTTTAAAGATTTTACAAGCAAGATGAAATTGATTTCTACCCCCTCAATTGTTACAACATCTTCTATTACAATATCTATTGTTACAACAATTGTTATTACAACACCTACTGTTACAACATCTGTTGTAATGGTCATTGTTTTAGTAGTTTCAATATTATCAATTATTATAGCATCATATTTTACAGTAGTTTCAACATTTTCAATAGTAATGAGTGTTACAACATTAACTGTTACAACATTTTCAACAGATTTAACATTGACACGTTGTTATGGCACTTGTTGTTACAACATCTATTGTTACATCATATGCTTCTCAATCTGTTGTTACCTATGTTTGTTCTTCTCAATTTGTTTCTTGATCCCCCATGTTGTGTCTTTGTAAACAATATTTGGCTAAAGAATTGAGCCAAAGCATAAATGTGAGGAATTGAGACGAATTGAAAGAGGAATTTAGAGGAATTTAGAAGGCTAAACATTCTCCTTGAACATTTAAACATCTAGTAATAATGGAGATGTATAGATGAACCTCTATAGTCAACACAAATATATCCAAGTACAACATAGAAGCAACAATCAAAAGATTTATGGGCAGTAAATTAAACATATTATTCAATTTCTAACTCAGTAATGAACATAAATTTGTAGAGGGATGTCAGGGAGATTGATACTATATATTTTCCTTCTCAATGTCCTATAATATTCTCAAATATACCAAAAAACAGACTATCAAATTACAAGATGAAATCAGAAGTACACAATCATGTCATGAATGAAAACTAGAAGCCTTTTATTATATTCAAGTTGAAAGTATTACAATAAAATTACAAAAAATGCCCCATGTATCAACCCTTATTCAAAAATAAGGTATATATAGAGTTCTTTATAAAATATCCTATCCCTTAAAATATTTACATTCAAAGTATTCCATTTTTTAAAGGAATAGTTATATTTCTATTAAACAATTTTGATTTTGGGGAAAACCATTATGTTCAGAAGTAGCAACAGTTCCACATCCCTCCAAAAATTATCTGACTCATGTTATCCAATTTCTTCAATATCACTGCTTCTACATCCCCCTGTTGGCCTACATCCTCAGGTTCATGCATCTCATCCTCTTGCTAGATCTCCAATTGTTCTATGAACTCCGGAGGGGGGATCACTACTTGTCATGCGCTGGTTCATTATCACCTTCCTCCTTGATGAAAAACACTTCCTTCAGAAGTGACACAACCATAATATCCACCTTCTCTTCTGAATTATCCACCTCTAGATCGAGATTCACTTCCTTTGACGATGACCTATGTTGTTTCCTGAAAATTCTCCAAGTCTTTCCTCAATCCTTCGAGCTGACTCAAAATGAGGGTAAAGTGAGACTCGGATTTAGATATATTTTTCCCTCCAATCTATGAAATCATTCCCTCCACCTCATGCCTAAACACATCGAGGGAATTCTTATAAGAGTCCCCAACGCCATTTCCAGATGGAGAAACCATTTCTTCGACACAGTGAGGATGTGCAGTAATCCACAATACATATTCCCTCCATAACCCTCTTCCTATAGCCAAGGTTAGCTCCAGATTGACGATGCGAGAGGTCCCTTCAATTTTAATTCTCTTCGATAGTGCACTCCCTGCAACCAAATTAATTTTCATTGCTTCTTGCTCTGATATGAATTTCCGCACAATCAACCTGAGGCGATCAACCTCGAGATCAAAGCATACAATTCCTTCACTACATCTCTACCTTAAATCTCGGCCTATGAACTCCTAGTTGTCCTTAATCCTGTCTTTATTGCTCTTAATTATCCATCATGATATTGACATATCCAACTTATCGATAGGACTCTTGCCGCAAAATAAATGTGACAAGGAGTACAATAGTTAATTAACCATCCTGTCAGACAGTTTACTCTTCTCCATATTCTTCGAACCTTTTCCATTCATAAATGTTCATGGGATTTGAAATTTGGAAGATGTGTTCTCATCCTCCCTATGTTCACCTTGCTCTAGGATGACGGTCTTATTAGCTTGTTCATCTGTCGAGATATTATTTTCCCTTTAAATATACTAAAATTCTATGTTTCCAAACCTGTCCAACAATATATATATATATATATTCTTTTCATATTTGGGATTGGGTCACGGTCCTTGTTTTGAGACCATTTAATACATTTTTGTATGGTAATAAGGTAATCTCAAAAGACTGATAATTGTGTTATTTCTTCAATTACTTCCAACCTCATCCAATCAACTAACATTTGAAGTAGATTTTGACCACTAATCTCTCCCTTGATTCTAGAAAAATTTGTCTTGCCCCACACCTCTCTCTGTCAGGCAGAAAGAGTTGATAGTGAGGACACAACCAACCTCCCTAGGAGCCTAAGACTCTCTAGTGACAAACAAGACAAACAAGAGCAATCCTTCTCTAAACATGCATTTACTATATAAGAAATCAAGTGTTTAGATCCTACCTGTAATCCAACGTTGTTGTAGCAGTCCAGCCTCACTGATCCGGATGAGCTCCTCCTTCACTTTGAAACCTGCATCCACTAACAATCAAACGATTAAATAGCACTTGATAATCTCATAGAATAAAACATATTTAACACATAGACCAAGGAGTACATGAAAAAACTCATAAATAACAAGTTATTGAGAAGAATGGACTCATTTGCATTAATAGGAAACAAAAGGAACAATTACAACCTGAGCCTTGGTGTTGTGCAAGTCCCTCCCAGGGTCCATCAAGAGTTCTCCTTTACTTTGACAAAGCTCACCCACTTCCAAATAGAACAAGCAAAGATGGCAATCTCTCCTCACAAGCTTCTAAATGGGAGTCCCAATTCCAGCAGCATCTACCCTTAGAAATGTTTAGCTTCCAACCTCCCCTCCTTCTGGCCCAATGCCTGTATTTATAGTGGTCTAGAGGAAGTTATTCAGGTCCACCATCAATGGGATAATCCCCTCTTTGGATGGGATAGCTCCCCCATTGATGGGATAAGTTCCTCTTTGGTAGGGGTACATGAACCATCTGGAGGCGCTCAATACACGTCGAACAACCTTCTAGAATGCTCTAGAAATGACCACAAGTAACTTTTTAAAGATGAAACTTGCGCATTTTGACCTTTACAGGGGTACGCACCTGCCCCTTTACATACAGAGCGTACAAGTACGCAGCTTTTGTGAACATTGGGTGCGTACCCGCAGGTAAGGCTGAGAGAACCTGCGTACCCAGAGATAAATACATTTATAAATGCTTTCTCTCTTTTTGGAGTTTGACATGGAGAGCAGAGGCATAAGACTTGCCCAGGAGGATAGCATGACTGTTGATAGAGCCATACTAACTGTAAATAGCCATGGTGACATTTTTTAGTGTAACATATTGCCCCCTAAAGTGCGAAGCCTGTAATAGATTAGGGTTTTGTTTTATCTAGGAAGGGTGAAGCGCTTTATCATTTCAAGGATTATCTCGTGGAGAGCCTGGTCAGAACCTGCAATTTTCAACACAAAATACATGTATAAGATTATATCATCACTGAGGTAGGCATTCCCATACTCAGATCAAAACTTTAACTAACAGACTAACTACTCTGATACAGGAATGATCTTACAGTACATCATAATCATAGACTTTTGTAGACACAGTATGGGCGCAGCCATCTGTTTATGATTAGTCTACTTAGATAATGAATACAAAACTCCTCGCAGCCTGGATGGTGGAAACTAGATCCAGGGTCTTCATTTCTGCTTCCCGAATTGGTACGATTCTAGCCATGCGATTAAATGGGTTGATGTCGAACATGGTAGAAACCACTTGATTACCAGTTGATGATGTAAACTGTTAACAAGTGTGAGAGAGACCACCAGTAATGTCAATGGTTCTCAAAGTACCCAGTACAATCCATGAGATGTGAATGAATGAGTTGATGTCGAACATTTCACGGAATCCTTCGATCGAAAGTCAATGATGTAAACTGACGTCAAAGGTGAGAAACCTGCCATTGATGTATGCAGACTTCAAGGTACTGACGATTTCTAAGTCATCTCTCTAGATAATGTGTTGATGTCGATAGAAAGCGACCCGTTGCAGGCAAGCCCACAACACGAAATCATTTGTTCAAGCTGAAGAAATGTTGCTGTAAGGACTGACTCAGGGATGGTCAAATGGATGACAAGTATTTTGCAGATGAAAGTTTTGCTTGCAGACCTCTTGAACACATAACGACACGACAGATGGCTTGGTGATAAACGACTCAAAGTTAATCCCCGGAACCCGGCTGAAGTCTTTCAAAGTGGTTTGATCAACTGTGAGGTAAAGGATTTCCCAACCCAGGTGAATGAAAAGTGTCGTGTCCAAGAGTGGTAATAAAGTTTCTTCTGAGACAAAAGATAACAAATAGGCTCATTCGTCTCTCTTTTCCCCCACCATTTCTGGCAAGTACCTCTTTATTTTTAACAAGCTTGAGGAGGATAACATATGCTTGATTATAAGCTCATCCTTCGGATGAGTCCAACCTAGTTTTGATTCGAACCCTAGGAAGGAGTGGTTCGTTCCTGTTTGTAATTGAACAGGTCCTTTACTGTGAAATTTTAACGAGCCCAGTATAGGAGAAACTCGGCGTTTTTCAATTTTATAGAGTCTGAAAAACTTAAGAAGACTCCAAGTTGAGTTTTTTCATAGATTTGTGTCCCTCAAGCCCGAAAAAGTATAAAATAATACCTGGGGGAACCGCTTGATCTTGCGACCAAGGAGTACTTTCATAATTAGTGCCACTGACCTGAAAAGTAAAAAGCGATCAAGGAAACGTCGTTTTATTTCCAGTATCGAGTTTGAAACGACAAAAACCCGGCAATCTTTTCCTGATTTTACGGTCAGAAAAGAGCTATAAGGGGACCGTCTTTTAATTCTGTTTTAACGAGTGTAAAAGAAACGCTCGGCAATCTTTTCATATTTTAGGAGTCAGAAAAGGGCTTAAAAGATGACTCTGATATTTTGGTTCGTGAAAAATGACAATTTTCCCTCTAAATCCCTTTGTCCTGCACAAAAACGACACATTACTCATACCTGTTTAAGATAGGCAAAAATACATTGAAAAATATCCTTCCATGGTGAAAAATAAACAAACCTAGCATTCATTCATCCAAAAAACCTATAAAAAGACTTTTTACCATGTCATTTTTACCATTTTACTGTTGAGGTTGAGAAAAGGGCTTTTGGCAAGAAACTTCCGTGGTCATTGCGGAGAATCCGACCGTCAGAATCGAACGCCGTCTCTTCCAGGTATTTCACAACATCCTCCTATTCAATTTCATCCGATTAAAATTTTTTTTTAGGTTTTAGTTTTGGTTTTTGGGGGGTTTTAGGTTTTAAAAACTGCTCTGCGGGGTACGCAGGTGCCCTAAGGGTGACCTGCGTCCCCCGACCTTTTCCAACACAGGAAAAAGGTCGGGGTACGCAGCCCACCTTCAGGCCAGCTGCGTACCGGCGCTCTGTGTCCTAAACGCGGGGTGCGTACCCCGCGAAGGGCGGAATTTGAAACCCCAAACCCCAAAAATAACCATTTAAATTTTCCCAAATTAATTCTAATCTTTATTTCTTGGTGTGTAGGGCACTCACCATGTTGGATTGGAGAGAAAGAGAGCATGAGGACGTTGATTTAGCCGCAATTGGTCACCAACCTTCCATTGATGCCCTAAAAGCATGTGGACTATATAAATACTGGGCCATACCTGGCATGAGGGCTCAGGTGAGATTCTTGGAGTGGCTGGTTGAGAGATGGAACATTCATGAGAAATGCTTTTACATCGGAGGGCACCAGCTCGAGATAGAGCCCTCTAACATATACTTTCTCACTGGCTTGCCAAATAGGGGCGAGCAACTCAATCTAGCCGGGACTAGGCCGGGTGGCCAATCCCTTGCTAGTCTCCGGGCAGAGTGGTGCGTACCCAATCAAAACCATGCGAAAGGCATAGAAATCAAATACATCTCTCGGCGTGAACTCATGGTTATAGCTTTCACGATTACCAGAATTTGCGGCGCAGCCGCTTTACATATTGCCAGCGGGTCCCAAATGCAGATGGTGATTGACTGTTTTCGAGGCACCATCTTCAACTGGTGCGATGCTGTGTCGGCCAACATGAAGGGCCAACTAACTAGGGCAAAGAATGGACAACTGAAGACCTTTGGATATGGGCCTCTAGTTGTGAGCTTTGCCTTAGAGAGAGTTCCGATGCTGATCCCTCAGCATCTCACTGTTGATATCTTGGGTCCTCGGGAGCCAAAGCTGATACGATGGGTTACGGTGATGGCCCGGCATCCTGACGAGGGCGCGGCAGTTGTTCGATTCCCTGCTGGTTATTTTCACTGGTTAGAGGACCAGGTCTTTGCTATTTAGGACTTTCCTTATGCCGGAATGGATTTTCGGAATGATCCGGACATGGTTCTTCCACAGGGAGAACAGTGGGATGACAGAGGTATTTCATTTTTCATGAGTTTTCAAATTATATATATATATTTTTTTGTTTTTATATATATCGCCTCAAACTGACATTACAACTTTTCAAAATGCAGATGTAGGTCCACGGCGTCCAGCCAACCTCCGGGCTTTTGAGAGGAGAGCACCAGCTGTACCAGCACCAGCCCCACAGGATGCGGCCGCAGAGACCTTGGCCGAGCTGGAACAGGATCTAGAGCGTCTGACGGCGGATATACCAGAGACCACCATAGATGACATTCCCATTCGACTTCAGCGCTATGTGGTCACAGTCCCAGGACCTTTTAGGAGGTTCTTGTGTAGGGTAGCGCGGGCAGTGGTCTCGTATAGAGAGCACCACCAGTGATTGGCTAGTCGTTTTTGTAGACACATATGTCATTTTTGGTTTTTTGTACTTATCATTTTTTCCGATCATAAGGTGTTTTTCAACCTATGATCGAAGACGATGTATATTTTTTTGACACACTCCTATCTATATATATATCATTATTACCGGCTCATTTTGTTTAACATATGTGATGAAATGTTTTTAAATTTACTTGCATGATTATCGTAAATGTCTGTCCAACATTCGAGAAGCAATTGCATCTGCTAATGTATTTAAAGACCTTGGAATATGCTGATATTCAATGTAATCAAATTCACGTTCCAAGAGACGCACTCTCAAAAACAACCTTAATAACACAGGATTTCTAATGGCATATGCTCTATTAAGCTGTAATACAACAAGTTCAGAATCTAACCTCACTATCAAACGTCGAATTCCAAATGAAATAGATTCAGATAATAATTCAACCACTGCACTGTATTCTGCAATGTTGTTCATCGTTTGACCGAGGCTTACCCCATGCATAGAAACTAACTCGTCAGAGGGCGAATAGATAACCCAAGCTGCGGAAGAGATATTCCGTGTACTACGACAAGCACCATCAGCAAATCCAATGTATGTTTGGAGAGGCGTCGACATCTGCAATATCAAGAGTAAAACCAAGATAAGCCAGAATAACGACGAAAAACACACTCTCTAAGCTAAGCACACTAACTAAACTAACAAACATACTAGCTAGAAAGAAAACCTAACCTAACTAAAAATTCTCCATACCCACCATTTAAGCATAATACCTCTTTAGGTAAAGTCCATTTCTGGGTTTACCCAAAGAGTCCCCATCAAAATCTACCAGCTCATAAGCCCCTTTTGCTAGCTTTCACTTTACAATGTAGGGTCCATGCCACATAGGAACGAATTTTCCAGCACCTAGCTTATCGTTAGCTTGATCATATAATAGCACTAGGTCTCCCTCCGAAAAACTTCGAGGGGTCACATTTCTATCATACTGAGCTTTCATTCGCTTCGCGTGAGTCTCGATTGCCAATGCAGCGTCACGTCGAGTCTCATCTAATTTAGCTAAGTATAATAAACGCTTCTCCTCTTCGGAAGTAGCTGGAAGTGATTCGACAGCCATTTGAAGTGATGGGATTTCGCATTCAATGGGTAACACAGCTTCCAAGCCATAAACTAGCTGGAAAGGAGTGAACCCTGTTGAAGTTTTCACTGAGGTTTGGTATGCCCATAGCGTTGAAAATAACATGTTGTGCCAATTTGACCGATGAATACCAATGGTTCGTCGGATCATGATAACCAGAACTTTGTTGATGGACTCAACCAAACCGTTGGCTTGCGGATAATAAGGAGTAGAGCTATCGTGGCGCAAACCAAGCTGGCTTGTAAGCTCAGTCATCATGATGTTTCGAAAATGGCTCCCATGGTCAGTGATGATTGCTTGTGGGACACCAAACCTAGTTATAATATGATTGAATACGAAAACTGCAGCTGTTTTGCCGCTTGCGTCGAATGTAGGCATCGCCTCGGCCCATTTAGTAAAATAATCAACCGCGAGGATGATATACGCATGCCCCCCGGCCGAGTGAGGGTTACAAGTAATAAAATCGATACCCCATTTGGCGAATGGACCAACAGAAATTATAGGATGGAGGGGAGCAGGTGGTGCGCGCATCTTGCGATCAAACACTTGACAGTTGTGGCACTTCCGGACCACAATGATACAATCTTTAAACATGGACGGCCAAAAATAGCCAGCGCGCAACACCTTCTGAGCTGTGGCATACCCAGACATATGACCGCATACCCAGACATATGGATAAGGCTCTGGTCTGCGAAACTAGAGATTCTGGGTTCGATCCCCAGCGGAGTCGCCAATTTGTCAGGCGAAAAGAGTTGATAGTGCGGACACAACCAACCTCCTTAGGAGCCTAAGACTCTCTAGTGACAAACAAGACAAACAAGAGCAATCCTTCTCTAAACATGCATTTACTATATAAGAAATCAAGTGTTTAGATCCTACCTGTAATCCAACGCTGTTGTAGCAGTCCAGCCTCACTGATCCGGATGAGCTCCTCCTTCACTTTGAAACCTGCATCCACTAACAATCAAACGATTAAATAGCACTTGATAATCTCATAGAATAAAACATATTTAACACATAGACCAAGGAGTACATGAAACAACTCATAAATAACAAGTTATTGAGAAGAATGGGCTCATTTGCATTAATAGGAAACAAAAGGAACAATTACAACCTGAGCCTTGGTGTTGTGCAAGTCCCTACCAGGGTCCATCAAGAGTCCTCCTTTACTTTGACAAAGCTCACCCACTTCCAAATAGAACAAGCAAAGATGGCAATCTCTCCTCACAAGCTTCTAAATGGGAGTCCTAATTCCAGCAGCATCTACCCTTAGAAATGTTTAGCTTCCAACCTCCCCTCCTTCTAGCCTAATGCCTGTATTTATAGTGGTCTAGAGGAAGTTATTCAGGTCCACCATCAATGGGATAATCCCCTCTTTGGATGGGATAGCTCCCCCATTGATGGGATAAGTTCCTCTTTGGTAGGGGTACATGAACCATCTGGAGGCGCTCAATACACGTCGAACAACCTTCTAGAATGCTCTAGAAATGACCACAAGTAACTTTTTAAAGATGAAACTTGCGCATTTTGACCTTTACAAGGGTACGCACCTGCCCCTTTACATACAGAGCGTACAAGTACGCAGCTTTTGTGAACATTGGATGCGTACCCGCAGGTAAGGCTGAGAGAACCTGCGTACCCAAAGATAAATACATTTATAAAGACTTTCTCTCTTTTTGGAGTTTGACATGGAGAGCAGAGGCATAAGACTTGCCCAGGAGGATAGCATGACTATTGATAGAGCCATACTAATTGTAAATAGCCATGGTGACATTTTTTAGTGTAACACTCTCCTCAACAATATTTCATATTGGTCTTTTGTTACCATCTACCCATATGAATTCGTAAATGACGGAAGACCTCTCTCTTGAATAATAGAAAATTTTCTATAAAATTTATCCTTTGTCTTCAGCATAAGAGTTTTCTTCATAATTAAATGGAAAATTGATAATAAAATGGTGGAGAGTGATATTTATTACCGAAAACTAGGAATGTTCTTTTGCGGTTGGGGGGGGGGGGGGGGGGGATGCATATTTCATATATTACTACCATGTTGAAAATTTTGTTTTGGACAACAAATTTTTGCACCCCCCTCCCCCCTTCATTAGGGGACTTTTGAGGTCTAAAATGGGCCTCCTAAGGAAATTATAAAATAGTAGTGTAAATAATAAAATAAGATTAGCTTACATCATCAAATTTTAGAAGTAAAAAAGAAAAAGCTAATTTTTCAACTCATATTTTCAACTTTTCTTCCTATGGGTTTACTCAAATTTCGAGCGAGAACACTCGTTGGACGCATAATTTGATTCCTCGTCAAAGGAGTACCCATGTTGCATAATTTTGATGGACCCTATTACACGAAAAATGAGAAATACATGAAAAACATGATTGCAATCACATTTTTTCACGTATTTCTCATTTTTCGTGTAGCAAGGTCCATCGAAAGTTTGCAACATGGGTACTCCTTGGATGAGGAATTAAATTTTTCATCCAATGAGTACTCCCTCTCGAAATTTGAGTAAAACCATAGGGAGATAAGTTAAAAATACGAGTTGAAAAAGTAGTTTTATTATTTTATTATTTTTTAATGTTTTTAGTTTTTAACTCTAAAAATGGTGAATCATCCCCCATGGTTGACATCATCATCTTGAATCCTATTGGTTCTTATAAATTTTATTCTGGTTGTACATTTTTCTTAGGAGGCCCATTTTAGACCTCAAATTCCCCTAATGTGTTAAATGTCGAACAAGCGGGGGCAGAGCGCATTACAACAAGAGTCTTCAATCATTAAAGCTTCAATCTGCACCAATAGAATATGCATGATAGTTAGTATGAGGAAATTTGATATTTTATTTATTAAGATAAAATAAAATAAGATTGAGGCATTATATATTTGCGCGCAAACTATTACAAAGTGCAATAAATACAACTTTTTTTATTTTTTAATCAAAATTTTGAAATTTTCAATGTAAAAAGAAAATGTTACAACACCCCAAGTGTTGGTGTAGTGTTGGGTGGAAGAAACACCTCTTTGGATGCCCACTTTCAAGCTTTGACAAGTAGTATGAAGTGGCTTTCTACCCCCTTAATTTTTATAGCATCTGTTGTTACAACATCGACTATTACAACATCTACTATTACAACATTCGTTGTTACAGATATTGTTGCTATAGGATCTACTATAATGGTCATTATTTCAGTAGTGTCAATAGAATTAGTTGTTATAGCATCATCCTTTATAGCGGTTTCATCATTTTCAACAATAATGGGTGTTACACCAACAACTACTACAACAATTTCAGCATATTTAACATTGACATGTTGTTATGGCATTTGTTGTTACAACATCTATTGTTACAACATATGTTTTTCAATCCGATATTAACTATGTTTATGCTTCTCAATTTGTTTTCTTGATCCCCCAAGTGTTGTAGTGTTTGGTGGAAGAAACACCTCTTGGATTCCCACTTTCAAGCTCTAACAAGCAACGTGAAATGGCTTGTTGTTACAACATCCACTGTTACAACATTTGCTTCTCAATCTATTGTTACCTATGTTTGTGCTTTTCAATTTGTTTTCTTGATCCCCAAAGGGCTGGTGTAGTGTTGGATGGCAGAAACACCTCTTTGGTTTCCCACTTTCAAGATTTTACAAGCAAGATGAAAATTTATTGAGATGAAGTCTTTTGTGTCTATGATTAGAAAATGAATGAATGAATGTTATATGTTAGTGAATAATTTTTATATGTTTATTTATGTACACGACCTTGTTTCATGTTATGTAAACATATTTTTTATTATAACATTTATTGAGATGAAATATTTTATGGATATACAAATGAATGAATGAATGAATGTTTGTTATTTGTTTTTTTATGTATCTTAATGTATTGCTTTCAACTATTTCCTATATAGTATATAGTTTGGGTATTAGGGAATTGAGAGTGATGTGAGGGGGGTGGACGGGCTATGAGAGATTCCATCTACACATGGTTGACCCTATTCAATAGAGAATAAATTAGGATTTGAATAATGTTGGAGCAAAAAACCCTCAATCCAACAAAGAAACAACAAAGTAAATGTTAACTTCACTACTACTTCGTCGAGTGGAGGGAGGTTTTCTCTAAGATTAAAATACACCAATAATTTATTCTCGAAACTGTGAAGAGCTCATTCAGGTATTCATGCATTGAAGTCCTTTTAGTTATTATTTATTCATGCAATTAAATTTAATATTTGGTCAAATTTAATCTAATTTTGCCTCATTGATCTCATGAATATGTGTAGGACAACTAGTATCAATTTTGGAAGTTGAAGTGGAATAACTATTAGAAGCAAAGACATAAAAATAATAGTTACATTTAGTATTCAAGGTAAGTTACTTTCAAGTTGATGTCTTTTTATTTTACATAATGCACTACACTACATACTGTATTTGTAGTCATATGACTGGCAGATCTTTGAACAAACTTTACATTTCTTAAGTATTTTAAAGGGAGTTATTGTACAACCTGGTATTTCCAACTTACAAAGCTCTTCAAATTGGCAAGAACATACTGCCACGGATAAAATAACGTATGAGCAACTTTAATTCAAAAGTGTATTATTTGCTTTTAATTTTCATTGTTTATTCACAAGATGGAATGGGGTTGATACCATGAGTAGCAATATGAGGGATAAATGTAGTTGTGATCTTGTGTTGTTGCCCATTACTTACATGTTAAATTTATATTTATTTTATACCTTCAACAGAAACACTACAAGCATTAAAATCATTTATAATTTTATATTATGCAACAAAGAAATTATGTATCTAATATATTCGAAGCTTTATGAACTTGATTTCTCTAGGAAGAAATTTAATTTGTAAATTCCAATACCTATTAATTCTATGTTTTACAATACCTAAATATAAATGGCACTTTTGAGTGAACTGCAATCATATGATCTTGTGTAGATATTAATTTAACAAGAATACAAGGGATTCAAGTTGGGATAAGCATTTAGAATTGATGACACTAATTGAGGTGAGATAATACTAGATCTGTTTCATTATATACTTGGGTTAGTTATCTTAATATATGATAATTAAGGTAAAAAGATGTTTCATTTGTGAGATCTAGGGAATTTATTTACTATGATTTATTGTTTGCAAAAAAAAATAAAAAAATAAAAATCATGGTTTCACTGAGCTTTGTTGGCGTTATAAAGAGCCTCTTATACCCCTCACCCCTTTCGATACCTTCACCTTTATACACCCATAGGAAAATTGTTCATGGCTTAGACCCACTCTATCATCATATTAAATCTCACGTTTGGACAATTGTAGTCACCTTCACTTGAAGAAATAAAGGAAAGAAGGTTACTTTAGACCAAACATAGATAAAATTCTTGTTATCTAACATAAGTAAGATCTCTCTAAATGGGAAATCAATAATCGATGAGTTACCTTGGTGGACCTATGGCCATTACTTGCACCACTGTTAATCTGAAATTGATCAGAGGTGAGGCTTAGAGAGCTTCACCTCTCAGTTGGATCTTCCAAAAAATCAATCACACACAATACACAATATAAGATAAAAGACTCTAACATTAACTTGTATTATCATGAGGCTTGATATCATTTTTAAAGAGATTACAAACACATATTTAGAACTTCGCCCTTTTTTATGAGTTTCCAAACAGGGAAAAAGATAAATACATTATTTATATATTTCCTTTCTTCATATAAGTTTCCTAGGACTAGATGTTTCCTTCCTCATTAGATGAAGCCCCAAGGAGTGACTTAATATTATACCAATTTATCTACAATTCATTAGAGGTGAGGCTTAGAGAGCCTCATCACTTAGATGGATCTTACAAACTTTGCTCAGAATTAATGAATCAAACACAATCACACATATAAGATAAAATACTCTAACATTCACTTGTATTATCATGAGGCTTGATAGCCTTCTTAAAGAGATTACAAATACATATTTATAACTTTCCTCCTTTGCTATGAGTTTCCAAACAAGAAAAAACTAAATAAATTATTTAGATATTTCCTTTCTTGATATAATTTTCCTAGGACTAGATGTTTCCTTCCTCATTATATGTTACCATTATGAGCCAGGTAGTCTAGTTGCCCAACTGTCCTAAGCTCCCTTGTTTCATGGGTACCCCTATGTCTTATCATGCAAATCCCACTAAACCACATGTCACACCTGCATTAAGATCTAGACCTACCTTCCCCCTATAGCAGTTAATAAAGGATGGTGGCAAGGAAAAAAGGAAAAATACCATGTCATCATCAATCAACTATCACTTTGTTTGCACCGAATCATTTGCAAAAGTAGTTGAAAGAAGTACAAACTTTTTTTTTAAACTATCCATCAGGCACAATGCTTGTTTATGCATGTACATAATATTTCTAGTTTGAAGAAGTACATAACTAGATGTTTACATTGATTATTTTATAAACCATTCCCTTAAGTGATATCTCAAATGTAAATTATATCCATGTGGCAGAAATAACATGTTTGGATGAGAATGAAAAGGAATTTTATGACTTGAATGGAGAGCTTCTAATACATACTGATGGCACTAGATTTATATCTTGGGATTTATCTTCACAATGCCCAAAAAATGTATTTTAGGGGAAACATTTAAGAAATTAGATTCCAGAGGCTTGCCCCTTGGCTCAAGCTCAGGAGGGATAGAACCATAGGGAACCTTAATAAGCCATTAACGTTGGAATAGAGTACTAGCGTTGAACCAGATGTCTGCAACACCTCTAAGACAGAGCCATGGTCAAAATAATGAGCTGAGGGAAATTATGGTTGGGTCGAGACTTGCTCTTACAACAATCGTAAAGATCCCCATCTAATGCTTAGGCAGGTTCAAGATCCCTTAGTCAAGCCATGAGAGATATTGATGACAATATCAATGTGGCATAGGAGGGTAAGCCTTAAACTTATAACAAAAATTCTGCAAAACCTTACACCACTCCAAACTTTAGTCATGGAGACTCTTCATTCGCACAACTTGATTTTTCCTTTAATGCAATTGGATGAGGAAGTGACGATGTAGGCTAGATCTAAAAGCTTGAAATATTAACTCGAATGCTTGTGTGGCATAAATATGGGATCAAAATGGATGAGTTGGCTGACAGTCCAACCTGAAAGTACTATGCTTGGTCAGAAGTAACCCTCTTGACAGGTCAGTGACACGCTGATGGAGTGAGCGAAGGTCGTTACATTTGGTAGGGCCTGATATATCTATATCTATATCTATATATATATATATTAGCATGTAGAGTAACATTTCTAGTTCTAAGGACCTTATGTCAAGTTGGGAAGTCAATTAGAGTTTGGAGGAAAAATTTAATAAATATGTTTTAACCCATCCCTCTAACAGTATGAGGGGTTGGGTGACATTGCACATTCATTGTTAGAACATCTACTTCTCAATTCGTTGTTACCAATGTTTGCGCTTCTGAATTTGTTTTCTTGATCCCTCAAGTGTTGGTTTAGTGTTGGGTGGTAGAGCTGAGGGAAATTATGGTTGGGTCGAGACTTGCTCTTACAACAATCGTAAAGATCCCCATCTGATGCTTAGGTAGGTTCAAGATCCCTTAGTTGAGCCATGATAGATATTGATGACAATATCAATGTGGCATAGGAGGGTAAGCCTTAAACTTATAACAAAAATTCTGCAAAACCTTACACCACTCCAAACTTTAGTCATGGAGACTCTTCATTCGCACAACTTGATTTTTCCCTTAATGCAATTGGATGAGGAAGTGACGATGTAGGCTAGAGCTAAAAACTTGAAATATTAACTCGAAGGCTTGTGTGGCATAAATATGGGATTGAAATGGTTGAGTTGGCTGACAGTCCAGCCTGAAAGTACTATGCTTGGTCAGAAGTAACCCTCTTGACAGGTCAGTGACACGCTGATGGAGTGAGCAAAGGTCGTTACATTTGGTAGGGCCTGATATATATATATATATATATATATATATATATATATATATATATATATATATATATATATATATATATATATATATATATATATATATATATATATATATATATATATATATATATATCAGCATGTAGAGTAACATTTGTAGTTCTAAGGCCCTTATGTCAAGTTGGGAAGTCAATTAGAGTTTGGAGGAAAAATTTAATAAATATGTTTTAACCCATCCCTCTAATAGTATGAGGGGTTGGGTGACATTACACATTCATTGTTAGAACATCTACTTCTCAATTCGTTTTTACCAATGTTTGTGCTTATGAATTTGTTTTCTTGATCCCTCAAGTGTTGGTGTAGTGTTGGGTGGTAGAGCTGAGGGAAATTATGGTTGGGTCGAGACTTGCTCTTACAACAATCGTAAAGATCCCCATCTGATGCTTAGGCAAGTTCAAGATCCCTTAGTCGAGCCATGATAGATATTGATGACAATATCAATGTGGCATAGGAGAGTAAGCCTTAAACTTATAACGAAAATTCTGCAAAACCTTACACCGCTCCAAACTTTAGTCATGGAGACTCTTCATTCACACAACTTGATTTTTCCTTTAATGCAATTGGATGAGGAAGTGACGATGTAGGCTAGAGCTAAAAACTTGAAATATTAACTCGAAGGCTTGTGTGGCGTAAATATGGGATCGAAATGGATGAGTTGGCTGACAGTCCAGCCTGAAAGTACTATGCTTGATCAGAAGTAACCCTCTTGACAGGTCAGTGACAGGTTGATGGAGTGAGCGAAGGTCGTTACATTTGGTAGGGCCTGATATATATATATATATATATATATATATATATATATATATATATATATATATATATATATATATATATATATAGTGGGGTGAGCATAAGGGTAGCTATGAAAGATTCAGGAACCGGAGCGGACTGCAACTCGAACTGTTAACCTGCTGCTTCATGGCTCCCACGACGTCGATGCTCTCTGTGTTGTATGTGGGTTGCAGGAGCCCCAAAGCTTTTGTGACAGCCTCGACCTCGGCCTCCTCCATTTCCTTTACCGCAGAGGAAGAAAATGAAGTCCCCAAATCCGAACCAGTTGCTCAATCTTCCTGGCGGAACTGGAAAGAAATGATGGCAGAGAAATTGGGAGAGCACGATTTCATGGCAGAGCTCTGCACCGGCTTCCATCTTTTGGTAAATCCCCAGCTGGGTTTGATAACTTTGGAGGGACTGAAGAGAAATTCAGGTCTGTTAGGGTTGGATTCCATAACAGATTCAGAGCAAAGGGCGATGATGAGCGAAGGGGATTTAGACAGCAACGGGGCTCTGAATGAACATAAATTCTGCGTTCAAATGATCAGACTCAGCCCTTCTTTCATGGCTGAAGCAGAGAAATGGCTTAACAATGCTATGTGTCGGCACGAAGCGGATCTACTCCCTCCCACTGTGAATAGATATAAACATCCCAGATCTGGGCTGGATCTACCCGATCTGGACAACAATCAAAGAAAACGCCAAGATCCAAGAGCTCTGGAACTCTGGTTTGCAAAAGGTCAGCGGGACTGGGACGCGCCAAATTTCAGCCACCCGATCCACTGCGCTTTCAAGAAGCATTGCTCGGTAGTGGTGATGGGTCTTGCACAGGCACTCTTCACCAATCTGACTCCCCAGATCTCAGAAGGGGCTATATGGCACGAGGATAGCCTGAATACAAAACAGTGGAGAACAGCTCCCACAGTCTCTGTGGCGGCAACTTCACCAGATCCACGCTTCCAAATCATTATAAAGCCCCCCTCTGGGAAATCAACCCTAATCTGGGTTCAAGCTTCAGACAGTGTCTCAAATCTGAAGAAAAACATTGCCAATCACATTGGCCTCCCGGAAGGATATCAACATCTGCTCTCTGAGGGAAGATCGTTACAAGATCACAGAGCAATTGATGACTACAACATCAAGCCAGGATCTAATATTATTCTCAACATGAGGCTACGTGGAGGTGCAGCAGCCAGTGGCCCAAGAAAACAAGCAGAAGGGGACAGTGGAACTAAAGCAAAACACAGCCCAGAACCACACCAGCAGCACAAAAGCGAAGGAACATCTTACAAGAATATTCTATAAGGGGGAAAATCTTCTTCTGTAGCTCCACAGCAGGCCGAAACAGAACCCAGCCCATATATCGTGGAACAACTGAACTATACACCTGAACTAACATTAGATACAGTAGAAGTAGAGGAGGTACATAACATTTACGAAAGACAAGCCCTCATCTGTCGTTTCAATGATTTCTGGCCAAAACCCATGGACCTTTCTCACTGGATTTTCACAAAATGGTCTCTTAATTGTGATGTCATGCTCTGTTCCAAAGGCTTTTTTATAGTCAAACTTCCTTCAGAAGAATTCAGGGCCTTAGTAATTCAGGAGGGACCGTGGTTTTGGGGATCTTCAGGACTCTTCATTACACCTTGGACCCCAGAGTTTGATGCAAACTCCTTCATCGTTACCAGGATGCCAGTATGGGTACGACTACATAACCTCCCTGCACATTTTTGGGACCAAAAGACACTCGCATGCATCAGAAACTCCTTTGGCAGATATATTAAAATGGATACTCAGCGAGTGGAAGATGGAATCTACACTTTTGCACGTATCCGTGTGGAAGTTGATCTCAGCAAAGGACTACCGGACCACATAGTCCTGAAGCATAAAGATCATAGCTGGATGCAAACAATAGATTTTGAAAATACAGCATTCTGATGCAGAATATGTCGGCAGACAGGGCACCTACAAAATGCCTACCCAGATTTCAAAAAAGACAGCCAAAGAAGGAGGAAATCCAGGAAAAAAAGGGTGGACATTCCCCCCACCAGACCCTGAGGAAGAGGAAGAAGGTGAGGAGGAATTGCCCATCCCAAATGAGAACAGCCAAGCAGAACCGCAGGAACAATCTCCACAAGTGCCCATGGAATCGCAACCGGAAAAGGCTTTCGACACAATGGAACTCAGTGGAACCAAAAGGCAGCATAAATCGGACACCTCGGACTCTGACAAGGAAAACCCTCGACCCAGTGAGGAAAACCCACTTCAACTCGTTCCCATGCATCCGGCCCATGGAGAGTGGCGCAAGGTAGAGAAGAAAAAGGGGAGGAAAACTTGATCTCCCCCCTATCTGGCATCTCAGTGTTCCAGGCATGGTTTTTTTTTATCAGTTTTTTCGCTGTACTTGACACTTGTGTCAACCATTTTTTGTCAGGCTTCATAGCCTTGTCTTTGCAATGCTTTGGCATCTACAAAATGTAATTTTCAAAATTAATGGGAATTACGACTTTTTCCAAGGGGATATATATATATATATATATATATATATATATATATATATATCAGCATGTAGAGTAACATTTCTAGTTCTAAGGCCCTTATGTCAAGTTGGGAAGTCAATTAGAGTTTGGAGGAAAAATTTAATAAATATGTTTTAACCCATCCCTCTAACAGTATGAGGGGTTGGTGACATTACACATTGATTGTTAGAACATCTACTTCTCAATTCGTTGTTACCAATGTTTGTGCTTCTGAATTTGTTTTCTTGATCCCTCAAGTGTTGGTGTAGTGTTGGGTGGTAGAAACACCTATTTGGTTGCCCACTTTAAAGATTTGACAAGGAAAATGGAATGGCTTTCTACCTCCTCAATTATTACAACATCTATTGTTACAACATCCCTTCTTACAACATTTGTTGTAATGGTCACTGTTTCAGTATTTTTAATAGCAACAATTGTTTTAACATCACCTTTTACGACATCTTCAATAGTAATGGGTGTTACAACATCAGCTGCTACAACATTTTCAGGATATTCAACATTGGCATGTTCTTATGGCATTTGTTCTTAAAACATCTGATGTTACATCATCTTCTTCCTTATCTGTTGTTACCTATATTTGTGCTTGTCAATTTGTTTTCTTAATCCCCAAGTGTTGGTGTGGTGTTAGGTGGTAGAAACACCTCTTTTGTTGCACACTTTCAAGATTTGACAAGCAAGATGGAATAGATTGTTGTTGTAACATTCGTTGCTGCAACATCTGCTTCGAAATTCACTATTACCCATGTTTGTTCTTCTCAAATTTTTTCTTGATCCCCCAAGTGTTGGTGTAGTGTTGGGTGGCAAAAACACCACTTTGGTAGCCCACTTTCAAGCTTTTTAAAAGGAATATGAAATGGCTTTCTACCCCCTCAATTGTTACAACATTTGTTGTTACATATGTTGTTACAACATCCGCTCTAATGGTCATTGTTTCAGTACTTTCAATAGTAGTAGTTGTTATAGTATCAACTTTTACAAAATTTTCAACATTTTCAACACTAATGGATGATACAACATTTTCAGCAGATTTAACGTTGACATGTCGTTATGGCATCTATTGTTACAACATCTACTATTAAAACATCCACTATTACAATGTCTTCTTCTTAATTCATTGTTACCTATGTTTGTGCTTCTCAATTTTTTTTGTTGATCCCCAAACAACGAGTATAGTGTTTTGTGGTAGAATCCCCTCTTTGGTTGCCCACTTTCTAGCTATGACAAACAAGATGAAATGACGTGATGTTACAAAATCCGTTGTTATAGCATCTTAGTTGTAACTTATTTGAAATTTTATTATTGTATGTGCACTTTGATATGATGTAATATAATTATTGTTTCATTTCATATGTTGTAATATTAAATATATAACAGATAAATTAATTATTGCATGAAATAAATAATAAATTTTTATTCTAAAAGTTTTTTTCTTTTTGCAGAACAAGGATCTTCCAAAAGATGAGAATGATCTTCATCACATAGATCCATATCACGTTGGCTCTAATGTTGAGATGGAAGATGGTGCTCATGATGACATAATATTCATGACAACAAGGTTGATGTCGATACAGAAGAAGAAGAAGAATAAGATGATGATCATCATCATCATCACAATGGAGACTAAGATCATGAGGCAATTGTTCGTAGCAGCTAGTGATACTCATGATTTTATAGAATGCATCATGGATCATTTTTGATATATTGTTATTATGCAAATTTTCATGGTTACTATCATATGTATCATTTTCATGGCCTCTTGTACCATATTATTGAGTTGTATCTTTTTTACATGTATCATTTCCACTTATATCATTTGGACATGACGTATCATATTGACTTGTATCATTTTGTCTTATGTAATTCATCATTTTTATTTATATCATTTTTACATGATGTGTCATTTTGACTTATGTCGACTATTGAACATACAAAATTTTCACATGTTATTATTTTTAAAAGATATGGGTATATTTCTATTAATCAAACTCGAATCTAGCTAGTGTCATTACATTCAAAAGCATCAACATTTCTAGTCCTCCAAAATTGCTCTAACCAGTATCTTTGGGTATGCAGTAATTTTTTTTTCTAGATTTACTACGTCATTCTTCTTGTAATTACTCCAAAATACCCCATTAATACTTACATACCTATGTTGGCATTATGATACAAGTGTTGTCCTTGATGGAAACTCACTCAGAGGTTGATACAGGTGATGGCAACTCAATCAGAGGACAGATCTTAGTATAGCAGGTCGGTTCATTGTGACAAATCAGCGTATACACATGGGTTGGATGTGTCGAAGTCGCGTATGCATATACACGCACTTTCACGCAAGGAAAAGCGCGTACATGTGGGAAAACTTATGTCTTGGTCCATGGTAGTTAGTCCTCGGTATTTGAACCTATGGTTTTGGACCATGGTATCTCCTCAGAAGTGTCGACCCCAAGTATTGGGCCCTTGGTATTGTTTATTATGGTTTTGGACCGTGGTATTGAAAGAAGCCTAACCTATATAAGGAGAAGATCATTAGGCAAAGGGGACAAGCAAGGAATGGACGTCTAACGAAGTGGGAAGATCTAGTATTGCTGGTTATATGTTTGTGATGCTTGGCTATGGTTGGATATGACAGCGAAGGTATAAGTAATTATCTTTAGATCTGTACGCGGGTTGTCTCTGGTGAAAGCGCATATACATGCGGTTTTGATATAGTCAAGTAGCGTATGCTTTATGAGATTTGGTGTTTCAGGTTGCTGTTGATTCTAGTGGTTGTTGCAGAGTTCTGGGCTCTGGTTTGTGTTCTGTGTTTTTGATGACAGGGTTTCAGTGATTCAGTATTGGGTGATTTAGAGATTTATGATGCAAGTATAAGTTGATGATTGTATTGCAGCAGTGATTGTTTTGTACTTATGGATCCAGTCTGAAAATTTATGAAACGTGGTCCCTGAAGAAAAGAAGGTTGTAGCCTTCTGTAGGTCAGCACCTACGTACTAGTATATTAGCTAGTACAAGAGCTGAGGGGGTTGTAGCTCCCTTCCAGAAGTAGCTGGAAAACAAGAGAGGGTTGTAGCCCTCTGCAGGTTGAAGCCTGCGTGTTGGTAAAGGACTGCACCAGCACATTGTAAAAGAAGTTTCTTATTAAAGGAAGAAAGAGACAAATTGCAGCAGGTGGTTTTCACCCACATTGGGTTTCCACCTTATATCTTGGTGTTCATGTGTGCTACTTATGTGTGATGATTTGTTATGTTTTACTGCACCTGATTACTGTTATTATGGTTAATAATGTTCTGATGAATTTACTGAAGATAAGCTAACTGAATCATAAGATTATTGCATGTATGCTAGTTGCATTTAACACAGTCACGTATATACGCTGATATATTGAACTGAAGCCACGTATATGAATATGAGTATGAAATTGAAAAGTATCTGATTTGATAATACTGATTCACCCCCCCCCCCTCTCAGTATTATTTCCAACAATTGGTATCAGAGCAGGTCCTTCAGAGGTAGCTTGATCGCTTGAAGGAAAAGATCCATCACGATGACTAATCCAGAAAGAGAGGCTCACTTCAGGCCACCAATCTTTGAAGGGAACAATTTTACCCACTAGAAGATAAGAACCACTGCATATCTACAATCACTTGGAGCAGAAGTTTGGGGAATCGTAGAAGGAGGATACAAATTCCCATCAGCAACTCCTACAGATGCAGCAGAGAGAAAGCAATATGAGCTCAATGCCAAAGCCGTTACTGTCTTATTGGGAAGTTTGACACAATCAGAATTTATGAAGGTCATGCATTTCAAATCAGCTAAGGAAATATGGGACAAAATCATTCTGAGCTACGAAGGAGATGATCAAGTAAAAACAGCAAAGCTTTAAACTCTCAGAATCTGGTATGAAAATCTTAAGATGCATAGTAATGAAAGCATAGCTAATTACTTCCTGCGTATGGATGAGATTGTAAATTGTATGAGGGATCTGGCTGAAGAATTTAAGGAAGTTGTCTTAGTTGAAAAGGTCTTGAGATCTCTGTCTGCTAAATTTGATTCCAAAGTGTCTGCCATAGAAGAAAAGGAGAATATGCAGAAAACCACCATGTCACAGCTTCACGGAATCTTAACTGTTTTGAAATGCGAAAAGAGGGACCATCAGAAGCCGCATTCAAAGCGTCAGGATACATGTCAGAGGAAGAATATGAGGTAAATTTTGTCAAGAAACTTAAATGGGGAACTTGACGGTTCAAAGGTAACCTACCTTTCAAATGTTTTTCATGTGGTAGAGTTGGTCACTATGCTGCTAGATGGCCTCATAACAAAGGAAAGATGTCTGAAGAAGGTAATAGAAGCTATTATACCGATGTTAAAAGTAATGACTCATTCAATGGTAGTGAAGACATTAGAAGTCTCATGGCATATGAAAAGAAGAATGCAGAAACTGAAGAAGTTACAAAATTAAACGAACAATTGGAGACAGTAACCAGGGTAAGGGAGAAATTGCAGGATATAGTAAATGATCAGAGCATAACAATTCAGAGACTTGAATCAAAGATCCTCTCTCTAAACGAAGATCTTGAAAAATCAAGAGAGCAGAACAGAGAAGCTCTTGAAGATCAAGAACATGAAGTGATCAAATTAAAGAAACAAGTGGAAGAAGGAAGAAAAGCTGAAAAAGACCTAAGGAATCAGTATCTGGAAAAGGAAGAACAACATCAGGTTGAGGTAAATATCTTAAAAGGTAAATTAGAAGAAAAGGATAAATTGTTGCGATTTCAAGATAGTACTAAGATTTTGGATGAGATTCTTGGTAGTCAAAGATCCCCTATTATCAAAACAGGTCTTGGTTTTTATGAATCCGTTGAAGGTGAATCTAGCTCAGAAGGTGAGGCAAGAAACTCTAATGAAATGCTCAACAAGGAACAACCAAGGAAAGAAATTCCTCAAGGAAAATCCTTTACTCCTAACTATGGAAGTGATAGACGATTATTTCCTCCACTGAATAATGTTGAATGTTATGTATGTCATAATCTTGGACATGTTGCAGCCAGATGTAGAAGTAGAATGGTTCAATACCATCACAAAAGATCATCGCATCCCAGGTATTTCAGAGGATATTGCTTTGCCTGCAATGCATATGGACACAAAGCAATTGATTGCAATAGAAGGAACATGAAATATGTAAGATGTTATACATGCAACAAACCTGGACATAAAGCAAGGGAATGCAGGAGCAAATTTCAAAATTCAAAACCAGAAGACCATACATCATCACAGTTCCAGGAATTGAAGAAGACAGAATTAGAGATAGAAAGGTGTGACATAACTCAGTTAGCTGACATAACAGACATAGGGGAATCTGAAAGTGAAGAAATTCAGTATTCCATCTTGCATATGCTGATATAATGAAGATAAGTCGCGTATATACGCAAGTTGCAAGCTGCAGAGTCGCGTATATAGAGATCAGAAGAAAGGGCAGCAGAACAGACCCAGGAAATGGTTCGGTCATGGTTGGCTCAGGCTCAGGGGGAGAATATACTTCAAATAATGCATTGTTGGCATTATGGTTAGAAGTTGTTGATAAAGTCTACGAAACTAAATGATACATCTTGTTGTTTGATCAAAGGAATGGTATTGCAGGTTTGGATGCTGATGCTTATGGTGCAGATCATATATGATGAATGATAGTCATGGTCTTGAATGAATTGCTGGTCTTAGAACTTGCACCTGCTCAGGGGGAGCATGGATGGATTGATACAACTTGGCATATACAAAGGGGAGCTCAATCAAAAACTTCAGCATGTACTCAGGGGGAGTATGGACAGCAAAAGGTATACCAAGGAAGAGAATATCTTGGTCCACCCTTTGCCCTTGATGTCAAAGGGGGAGAGTGACTTGGTGTGGTGGTTGCCATCAAGTCCAAAGGTGGATATTGTTAGCATTATGATACAGGTGTTGTCCTTGATGGCAACTCACTCAGAGGTTGATACAGGTGATGGCAACTTAATCAGAGGACAGATCTTAGTATAGCAGGTCAAGAAAGATATATACGCAGGTTCATTGTGACAAATCAGCATATACACGCAGGTTGGACGTGCCGAAGTCGCGTATGCGTATACACGCACTTTCACGCAAGGAAAAGTGCGTACATGTGGGAAAACTTATGTCTTGGTCCGTGGTAGTTAGTCCTCGGTATTTGAACCTATGGTTTTAGACCATGGTATCTCCTCAGAAGTGTCGACCCCAGGTATTGGGCCCTTGGTATTGTTTATTATGGTTTTGGACCATGGTATTGAAAGAAGCCTAACCTATATAAGGAGAAGATCATTAGGCAAAGGGGACAAGCAAGGAATGGACGTCTGACGAAGTGGGAAGATCTAGTATTGCTGGTTATCTGTTTGTGATTCTTGGCTATGGTTGGATATGACAGCGAAGGTATAAGTAATTATCTTTAGATCTATACGCGGGTTGTCTCTGGTGAAAGCGCGTATACACGCGGTTTCGATATAGTCAAGTAGCGTATGCTTTATGAGATTTGGTGTTTCAGGTTGCTGTTGATTCTAGTGGTTGTTGCAGAGTTCTGGGCTCTGGTTTGTATTCTATGTTTTTGATGACAGGGTTTCAGTGATTCAGTATTGGGTTATTTAGAGATTTATGATGCAAGTATAAGTTGATGATTGTATTGCAGCAGTGATTGTTTTGTACTCATGGATCCAGTCTGAAAATTTATGAAACATGGTCCCTGAAGAAAAGAAGGTTGTAGCCTTCTGTAGATCAGCAACTACGTACTAGTATATTAGCTAGTACAACAGCTGAGGGGGTTGTAGCTCCCTTCCAGAAGTAGCTGGAAATCGAGAGAGGGTTGTAGCCCTCTGCAGGTTGAAGCCTGCGTGCTGGTAAAGGACTGCACCAGCACATTGTAAAAGAAGTTTCTTATTAAAGGAAGAAAGAGACAAATTGCAGCAGGTGGTTTTCACCCACATTGGGTTTCCACCTTTTATCTTGGTGTTCATGTGTGCTACTTATGTGTGATGATCTGTTATGTTTTACTGCACCTGATTACTATTATTATGGTTAATAATGTTCTGATGAATTTACTGAAGATAAGCTAACTGAATCATAAGATTACTGCATGTACGCTAGTTGCATTTAACACAGTCGCGTATATACGCTGATTTACTGAACTGATTCCGCGTATATGAATCTGAGTATGAAATTGAAAAGTATCTGATTTGATAATACTGATTCACCCCCCCTCTCAGTATTATTTCCAACAACCTACTTAACATAATCAACCCTATCTATTACTATGAAATTAGCTACCCGTCTCCCTCCATAATGTTCTGGTTGAGTTCTTCCATAATAGCCTTGTTTGCTTCCTCCTGCTAGAATGGTTCTGCTGCTCTAAAATTTCAAATTTATCCATGATCAATTAGATTCGTTGTATATTTGGTATTGTATTTGGGTCCTTGCAATGATTCAATTTGATACATATTTGAATTTTAATAAGAGAGTCTACAAATACATATATGATGATGATCTTGTTAGTATTGACTCGTCAATTTTTATATGTTGAAATTGGTTGATGATTTGGATGCATATTTATTACATATGATGGGTTTGTTTTACTTATCATGATGGATGTTTTCAAATTCACTTAAATTATAGATATTTGATTCACTTGTTTTAATTATAGATGATGATAATGTTACAATTATTATATTGTGATTTTATATATACTGGACGATGTAGATTTTATTTTGATGGAGATTTAATAAGTATAATGATGTTGTTAATTTGTATGGATGTTTGTTTCCCTAAAAATTCTTTGTAAATGTTATCCTATAAAATATTTCAAATGCATTCATATCATGTATAATCATATAACATATCTAATAGACATGATATATTTAACTAATTAAATTGAAATAAAACATATTAATTTAACTCTATGAAAAACAATAATCATTTTTTGGTAGCAAACAAAGAAGAAACAATTGAAGCCAAATTGGAAGCGAAATCGGAAGCCACACTAGAAGCAAAATATGAAGCAAAACTGGAAGCCAAATTAGAAACCAAACTGGAAGTATATCCTGACACTAAACCTGGCATTAAACTTGTCTTTATTTCCTACGATTGGAAGTGAAAAATAAGAAACAATGGAAGCTGAATTGAAAGAAAATTGGAAGCGACACTCGAAGAAAAACTGGACCAGAAATTGGAAGCCACACTAGAAGGTAAACTAGAAGAAAAATTGGAAGTCACACTAGAAGAAAAATTGGAAGCAAAATTATAAGCCACACTATAAACAAAGATGGAAGGAAAATTGGAAGCCACACTAGAAGAAAACGTAGAAGCCACACTACAAGAAAAAGTGGAAGCAAAATTGGAAGTCACACTAGAAGCAAAATTGGAAGCCACAATGGAAGAAAAATTGGAAGCCAAACTAGAAGCAAAGCTAGAAGGAAAATTCGAAGGCACACTAGAAGCAAAATGGGAAGCAAAATTGGAAGCCACACTAGAAGCAAATATGGAAGAAAGATGTGAAGCAAAATTGGACATTCAATTGGAAGCCAAACTAGGAGCCAAATTTGAAGCAAGTCCTGGCATTATTTGTAGTACTAAAATGGTGTTATTCCAAGCATTATTTATGGTGCCATTCCTAGTACTATTTATGACGTATTTCCAGTGCAACTCCAAGAAAATTGTGGGGTGTTATTTCAGGCGTTATTTATGGTGCTATTATTTCGACGCTATTTTTAATGTTGTTTCTAGAGAAATTTATTGCAGAAAATATGGCACTAGTGAAAACATACCTGGTCACACCCATTTTTATGCTGGGAAAGGTGTGCAATTCGTGAACTAAAAAGCATTAAATTCTAACGCAATTTTAGGCGTTATTTCCCTGTTCTATTGTAGTGACTGGAAATAATAATAATAAACAATTCATAAACTCATTACAAATATGAATTTTCATAACATATTGAAAATGATATAGAGTGTGGAATGGTGAAATGATGAATGTGGAAAAATAAGGAGGAAATACTATGTACCAAAATTTATCAAAAATAAGTCTAGAACCCAACACAAAATTTCTCTTTCCCCCACATTGAGAATGATGCATGTCCTCATGCATTTTTCTAAGATGTTTTACAATTACAATGAATAGGGGAGAAAAACTTTTAGATTGATAAATCGAAAGACAGTGACATATTTTCAATTCTTTATTAAGCGTATATCATGGGTCTGAGAATGATGACTTAGCATGCATCATAAATGAGATGCCTATAATATGGAATTTTAATGGATAAGTAATGGATGTGAAATGATATAGATATTTCTAATAGATATAAATTCCTTATTTAATGAATAAAACAAAATGAAATAATTGTTTTTCCTTTGATTACCTATTGCTACAAGAGCCTTTAGTGCTATGTCTAGCCATGTTGAGTAGAGTGGATGGATTGTATATTTGGATTAAACTTCTTTTTATCTGACTTGGTTATTCTTGTTGTGATTCATGGAGATTTTTTTTGAACCTATTACACTAGAAGGTTCTAGAATGTTAGTCGTGCTATTGTTTGGAAGAATTCTATTGAAAACTACTACCAAAATAGAGAAATGTGTTACAACAATAGAGGACTTTTTTTTTTTTAATTCCTTGTTTACCATTTCCATTTTATTTACACAATCATGAGAGCTAAAATCTATTATTAGTGTCATGAAACCATACAATATTCATCCAAAACAAATTTTTGTACAATTTAATCTATGTGAATAAATTTCTTGGAGTCGAGCATAGAATGAATTCATTAGATTATTGATCATTAATGTATATATCATTAACCAGCGTGATACAACACACCATTGATGAAAATGAGCGTCAATCTACAATAGCACATCTTGCTAGGTACCAATAATCTAGCTAACATTGAGTCACCTAAAAATATTTGACAATTAAGAGACATTTTTGTATTCCCATTGTTGGGAGGGAGGAGGCTTTCCATTAATGTATGGAGGTTCCAAGGTACTATAAAAGATCTATAATCTTGACCCCAAATGAAGTGTTGAAGTCGATGGGACATGATTCACTATAAGGAGAGAATTAGTGAACCCCCAATCATCTAAATCCATTGAACATAAAAGATTTGAAGAAGGCCAATACAAAATTGAAGAACCAATATTAACTTATAGAAATTTATTAAGAAATGTTCTTACCATTTGCCTAATATTCAATCAAAATCATGTTCAGTTGTGCCGGTAAGCTAGTTTTCACAATTGCACTTATTTTTATGTTTAGTATTTTATTCATTTATTTATTATATTGTCCTACTTTACTTGAAAAATGAAAGAAAAAATTCATTAATTCCATTTCTCAACAACAATTGTAGTTGTGTATGCAAGTGTTTCAAAAGTTCATGATCTATCTATAATTGAAATTTGTAGTGATTAGGTAGCGTTGACATAACTTTAGGGCATGCACTATTTCGAAAGGAGCTATAGATCATGAGTTGGGTACTTTTTTTTTAGAAACATTCATCTTCTTTGACTCATATATTACTAATCTCCCTTCCTACATGAGTATACCTCCAATTACATCTTTACTTACATCTACATATCTAAAATCCTTGTTAAAATAAAGGAATATTAGTATGAATGCATATGTGATGAGGTTTTTAAGTTCTTACAATCTCTTTCTATGAAGGTTTATCTAGAGAATATTAACTCCCTAACACTATATCTTTTCCAAAATACTTGAAATCCTTGTGAACCCTAGAATAAACCTTCTAGTGAACCAAAACTAGAAAAATTCTCACCTCATATGCATTCCTTGTTGTTGACCAACTAGATATGGCTTCTATACTTGTGGGGTCTTCCTTCAATCCTTCTTCTAATATCACGTGCTCAAGATATTTAATTTACTTCTTAATTCATTCATACTAAGCTTAACATAAAATCTATGCTCCTACAACTTCTGGAACACTAACTTAACATGGTTTAAGTGCACATCCACATGTTTAGAATAGGCCAAAATTTCATAAATGGATACTAGCACATTTTTGTCACATACTTCCAAAATACATGTTTAATCAACCTCATAAACATTATTTGAGAATTTGTTACTCCAAAAGATAATACTAGGAACTCATAATGGTTATGAGCCCTTCCTTGATGGGGGTGTATACCTTGAGAGCATTAAATGAGGAATGGGGTTTTGACACCCACAAGACATGTCATGGCACACAGAGTTCAGTTTGAATGCCTTGGCCAACCTACATCTCATGGTGTTAAATATATGCATTCTCTTAGGTGGGGTGGTGGATTATTGTTTTGCAGAGTAGTGAAGGTGAGGTATTCTCCTCACCTCGTGCCCATGAGCTTCTAGTAATGCAAAATTATGTTATCCCATCTACGTGTTGGCTCGTAGCGAAGGGAGGTGTTTTTACTTCTCGTTGTGTCGGTGTTGGTGGGATTTAGTTTGAGGAATTGAGGGTTGCATACTGTCACTTTATAGTTATGGTTTGTTTCTTGTTGGGGGGTGTGGTGACACACTACTCCTAGCTGGGTTGTCAAGGGCATACTTTCCAGCTCACTTAGTTATGTTGTTGATGGTGCATGTTTCTCATAGTACCTCTCATTACTGTCAATGTTCTTTATACTCTTCTTGCACAATTTTGAACATGGACCAATTTTTGAGTTGGTGGTCATTCTCTCTAGTTGACTCAACTAGTTCAGGCCTCAACAGGTATCTCATTCCCCTACCTTATCTTGTTATGTGGGTATTGGCACTTTAGAAGCTTTTCTATATGGTATTAATATTTATTTCTTAGAGTATAGTTTCTAACTGACCTGTCCATTGTGCGTATTTAGTTTACTTCTGTTTTGCAATTCCAAGCTATTTACTAGTTTGGAAAATTGGGTGTCCTCAAATTTCACTACTATCTACTTCCTTCTATTTTCATATCTAGTTATAGGGGTATTTCCCCCATTAGATATCTTCTTTAGGTTTTGTTTCTAGGATAGGTCAAGTCTGGGGGCTGGAAGCATCTTCGGTTGGCATTGTTCTCCTATTGGGGTTATTAAGGTTGACTAACCACCAGTTACCTGTATACATTTCCCTACCTTAACCTATTTATTGGGTGTTGGGGGATTTTGGTCCTTTTTGGTGTTGTTATTCCTATTATCGTGTATAATCCTAGTGTCTTTGAGTTTGGTATCATCCTTTTTCTGGCGGTCGATTATTATCCCCTACCATGCCCCCTTGCCAAAGGTAGGCCAACCATAGAGGTGGGTTTGGTCTGGCTCATTTGCAGCTCCACCAACTTTTTACTTGAGAATCGATGGCTTCATATTTTGACTCCCTGCTTTTAGAATTGTGGAAGGAAATTTGTCATATGGAATCTCAAGAGTTTGGTGAACGGCCCTATTAATGCAGGTGCATCTAACCTGGGTCTATTTTTATTAGAGGAGTTAATTGTAAAGTTGGGATTAAATTAATTATTGTATTTTTCTATACTTTTTAAGAGAGAATGAAGATTATTGTAAATAGGAGAAGATTCGAGAGTATTGTGGAAGGTTTGAGAGGATTATGGATTAGTTAGCTCTTATCTAGGGATAAGATATTATATGAGAGATGTTAGGGATTGTGAGAGATATTTTGGGAGTTTGTTGATGCTCTAGAACCTATTTTGGTTCAGATCCATTTGTATAAATTGCCGTGAGCCTATGAGGCATGTAAGATGTAGAAGTGTGTGAGTGAGTGTAAGGAATGAGAGGTCAATCATTGGGCCAACAAATATTCTGTAATTATTTTATTTCTTAATTAACTATTCCATAGATTTGATGTGCATATGTATTGTCTCGAATTTTCGGAATTATATGTGTGTGTGAATTATTAAGTGCAAGACCTATGGTTAGACCCGCGTCACCTATTTTTCTGATTTTGAAATCAGAGATCAGGGTCTTGAATGGCTCCTAGTTTCAAGAAGGTATATGAAAAGGAGGTCATATTTTCTTCACTCCTTGTCAATCCACCATCGAATGGACACACTGTTCAGAATGGCCTTAAGAGATAAACAAGTGGATAAATATAAACTTTTCACTAGCGAGGAGGACAACTTTGATATTTCTTGGATGATATTATTGCTCAATTGGTTAGGGTGGAAGTTTATGTGGTCTTTGATTCAGAATCAGGAGACTTGTCCAACCCCCCTGTTGGTGCCATGGTTCCTTCTGTTGACAATTCTCATAACCTCACAGTTATATCTCCTGACTAACTTTTTGGAAGGTTACTGGAAATTTTGTTTTGATCCAACAATTCATATTGCAATTGGTCTTCATGTTTTGGTCACGGATCCCAGTCATTCTAAAGCAACATTGTGTTTGCGAAACAATTACAAGTTTTTTTGTTCTTCTCTTCTAGTTTCGGAAGCAATTGCCTCACCTCTTTGAATGTGGTGATATAGGACTTTCATGCACGCATTCACCTTAGTTGCTTTTGGCATTATATTTTAAAATTTCTTTGGATTGTAGGCAATGACTTCATATGCTCTATATGGTTGTTAGATGTTGGTTTATGATGATCCTGTCTCTGTTTATGAAGCTTCTTTCTATGTACTATTGTTGGATGTTGGTTTATGATGATCATGTCTTTGTGTTGTTGTTGGATGTTGGTTTTGAAAGCCCTAATGTGGCTTCTATTTCCTCTATCTACATTCATGAATGCTTTAGTAGCCATAGCGTCCTGTTATCTTTTTATCTATCTATCTACATGATGTATATGTAATATTTTTGCTATTAATAAAATTCCTTTAGTTCACATAAAAAAGAAAAATTTGCTTATGAGTCCTAAAACAATCATTGATATGTTAACTTCTTTTACTTAATTTGGTGATAGCTAATCCCTGGATTTAATGAAATATATCATCAATCTTGAGTAAATGATATGGGTTTTGGTTTTGAACTTCTAAACAATTTTAAGGTGGCCAAAATTCAGAGACAAATATTTTTCTATGATAACATTTATAGAAGGTTCTAAATTTTTAATTACTTTACAATGTTCAATTCATGATAAAAAAAAATTGCAATTTTTTAAAATTAAATAAAATTTTAATATAGTAAAAATAAATTCAACTCCTAGAATAATCCAAGATGTTTTTGGATTTTTGAATTTTGAAATATTTTAAATATTTCTATATGTCCCAAAACCTTTAAATAAAGATTTTTGGCCAATAATTTTTGTTGAATTTTAATAAAATCTTGATAAAATTTTTACATAATAAAAAAAAGTTGAATATTCTACATTACAGGAAATCAGAATGATTGATAAACACAAAAATAGTTATGAAATGAAACTTATCCATTCATTATTATTGATTTTTAAACTTTTAAATAATAATCTTTTTAATTTTAATCAAATTTCAAATAAAATAATAAAAATGACAAACAAAAAAAAAAACAACTTCATTAAAGTACGCTTTATTCAACTTTATTAACTTACGCATTTAATCCACCACCGTACACGTTTTCACCATGAATTCCTCTATGGCTGAAGGATTCTTGGCCACGGGGGACCACGAGGTCAAAAGTCGATGCCATGAAAGCAATTTCCAATATTTCTTTTTCGAATCACAGTATTACATGTACGATACTCCAATTAAATTCATGCACAACAGTATTTTTCCGGGGTACGTTACTCCACCTCAATTATTTTTCGCAAATTCGCTGATCTATACATGACCGTTTGAGGGGTCATTTTATCAAATCTTACCGCGAACTTTTACTTTGTTGTTTGGAATGCGGAGAAAAGTGCGGGTCTATAGGGGGCGGCGCAGAGGCCCAGGACTACCATCTAAGTTTGGATGATTCAGTAGAGTTTGCAGGCATATAATTTGGTTTATGTTATAAATGTATGATTTTTATTACAATGTTTCCTGTGATGTTACCGAGATTTTGTGGATTTTTTCTTTTGGAACTTCTAAGATTTTCCTGTGATATTATAATATTATTTAAATTTTACTTTTAGATGGAAAAAATAGTATTATAATTTTTTTTTAAAGCGTTAATTTAACGATTTAAAATTAATATATTTTTAATAAAATAAAAGTCATTTACATGTTTTTTAAAATAGAATGAGTTAGTTATTTATTTTTTATTAGATTAGTGTTATTTTAAGAAATTAAGGTAGATTATTGATATACGAATTATCAAAAATATACGAACCTCAATCCACCATAAGGGAAATTGGATGGTCGTTAAGGACATATGGAGTTTCAACAATACAAATAATGAACAATAACTGATCATGGCAGTGCTCTAATACAATTAGTCAGCTCAACAAAACAAAATAACAATATAATTAAAGTATTCATGAATATGAAGATGTCCCTGGAGTAGGGTTATGTGCACCTATACCAGTTGGCATAGGTGGCTTGAACTCACATTAGATGTGTCTCTCGATGTGTGTCAAGCAAGCATCCAGGCTCTCTAGAAAAGAATTTTGTTGCCATTAGACCATCTAGATGTCATTCAGAAAAGAGATTATCTCATTTCTCTCCTCATGTTTCTCCTTTAACACTCGACCTAACAAGGTCTTCAGCTACCATTGTAAAGTGATGGAATGCATGTTTTGATTCCTTCTTCCGTTGGTAAGTCTAAGGTCAAAAATCCAATGAGAAGTCTCCTTCATTATTTATAAATCTGAGTAAACCTAGCGGTCATGAGTAGCGTAATTCTCAAGCTGATGAATCTTCTCCCTATATCTACAAAAAGTCACAAAATGATAAATGGAAATCGCTTCTTGGGCCTAGGTCTAGACCCATAACTGGCTTTGTTGGTCATGGTCTCTAGCCCCTCTATGATGGTGTGTCCACTTTTGTAACATTGAACACAAACAGCAAAGTAACCCAGCGCAAGGCCAAGACCGCAGATGCCTCCAACACCAATGAGACCTACAAAGTAAATCCTCCTCAGTTTCAAGCCAACAACAAAAGAGATATTCTGGAATGTCGCCACCCTCCCTAAAACAACATATGACCAAATTATAACCAAATCCGAGGAACTACACCGAGCCTAACCATTAAGCGTCCACACATTCCCGAAGTGAGGAGTGCAGGGAAAAATTGACCAAACAAGCAGACCAACACGGGGCTTGAGCATAAAAAAATTAACACTGGCACCACTAAAATAGAAGGAGAGAATGAAACCAAATTCACTAGAGCCCTCAAGGCCTAAAGGCTCAATACATAGTAATACACCAATATAAAATCATGAAGACCACTCACATGGAGCCAACACCAAACACAAACCAAAAAATATAATGCGTCAAGTAGAGGATGAGATATTACCTAGAATATGTAGCCCAAGAATGTTAGGTCCAACCGAAACACCATCCTTTGATATTGAATAATCATGACCGTAGCCTCCACTGTAATGAAGTTGACCTCTCAAAATCCTGAATCATTAAGCTGTGTCTACTTTAGGCTCAGGAGTAATGCCTTAAACTCCACCACTAATCTGATACCCAGTATTGGCAGCCACCAAAAGTGGAAAGAAAGGGAAGCCTTTGTGAGTCGCAACCACAATGAACCCCTTCAGCATGTGACCCCAACAATAAAAGAATCCGAAACTCAATCCATTTAATTGGATGATAGGATTTGCATCCTAAAATAACCATGCAACACTGATGGAAATAAAACCCCACCAATATCGAGGTCAAGACACTAACACAACATAAAAGTCAATATTTTAGCAAAAGACTACCAAGTCAAGGGATCTAAGAGAAGTTCACCATAATGTCAGAGATAATAAGGTCTCGCAAACTATAAGTGCATGGGAGAGGCTGGCCATGCCACCCCTAATTACAATGGGAGATGACAAGGTAACATGCATGCCTCCCAACCTCTATACCAGGTATCTATGCACTCCATCAAAATAAATGTATGATTTAATTTATTAAAAAACACTCTCAATTAAATTTTAAGTAAGAAAGAAAAAAAACTCAACAAATTCTATTATTTTAAATTTATTTTTTGAATTTGAATTAATTTTATAGTTTAATTTTCTAAAAAAATTGTAGTCTTTTATTTTTGAGCCCAAAAACACTAGTATTACAATAATTTATTTTAAATAACTTTCCTCTCTATTTGAAAAACCAAAAACATAATTTATTTAATATGATGTTGAGATTAAATATTTAGATATCAACTCTCATATTGTGATATAGAGTTCTGATATTTAGATACCAACTCATTTCTACTGAAGAGTCACCTCAATAGATAATCTATCATTTAATGAATCCTAATGTTTAGGCCACCTAGGTCTTGTCCAACTATTTGCCTGCTGTCAAAAACTTTTTAATTTCCACGTATTGATTGAGTGTGAGAGATACATATGTATTCATTGAGTGAGATAAATATGAATAGGGAAGGATAAATTTGCTTTACCGAGAAAGGAAATAGTTAGATAAAACGTGGCTTTAAAAAACTTCCGAATCTAATTTCAAGGTCAAATTAATAGATTTTATTGCGTTAAAAATAAATGTTTTTCATAAATGTGTAGAATGCAAAAATTAATATTTAAAAAAGTTAACATATTTAGTGGGTGATTTTTTTTTGTTGGTTGTTATATATATATGTTTGTGTGGTGTTTTATATATGTATAAATTTTTTCCATATTTTAGTTACGGTAAATATTATATATTATAGTGAATATTAATTCTTTATAATAAGGAGATATGATTAATTTTTATTATATTGTAAAGTGAAGATAAACCATCTTATATTACATTACATGTAATATATTTTATTTTTTTTATGGGGTTGTACAAGTTTTTATTTTTAGTAGGATGTTTATTTTAGATGTTTTTGTGATAACAAGTTGTTTTCATTATCATGTCCATCCACAATGATGCACAACATGATTGTTGGTTACATAGTTCTTGGTTTTATTTGCATAAAGCATGGTGTTGCCTTATCATAGCACTAACAATTCCAATAATTTGAGGCCATTCACTATCATACCTTGTCTCAATGTTGGGAATAATTGATCAAGTGTCATGGATGTAGTGGTCACCCATGAAATTGGGCATAACAAAATTGAAATAACTTGCAAAAATGTACTTAGAACAAACAAACTCCATGGTAGCAACAAATTAAATCAATCATTAAAGAAATTTTGATGTCATAAATGAACCTCAAAACATAAAATGTATTAACAAAAACAATTTCAAAAAAACCAATAAGATTCAAGATGATGATGTCATCCCATGAGAAAATGTGTTTGAGGGAATAGAAGAAAAAAATATTTTTTTAATTACTACACAAATGTTAACAAAAGTCACCTTCTACATAAGGTAAGTGGAGGTGGCTGGTTGGTAAAGTCGGACTCGTAAATACGATGAGATCTTGTGCTCAAACCTGAGTGAGGGCATTGACTAGTTGCGAGCAGTGACTTGTCTGGGCCAAGCCCGCTCACCTTTAGCGCGCAGAGGTTTGGTCTCGTGGCCAGCGGACGATCTGCTAAGTCGTCAGTGCTATTGTGCAGGTCACAAGTTCAAGTCTTGTCTTAACCGAGGGTCATTCTTGTGGGCTGGGCGATTCCTCTAGAGGTTATAGTGGCAGCCAGAGGGATTCGACCCCATGTAACGCGAGTACGATACCACTGCCATTGCCGATTCCCCTAGTCAACAAAAAAAAAATAGTCACCTTCTACATCCAACAAGAAACTATTTTGCATAAGTCTTAGTAAACCCATAATTGAAAATAAATGAGAAACATTGAGTCTAGCAAAAGTGCATAGAATGGGTACTCATAGCATTCTGAATTTAATTTTGTACCCAACATATGCCTACACTTGTTGCTTGAGTAAATATGTAAGGAGATAATATACAAAAGGAAAAAAGTGTTTTATTTTTCTTTAAAAATGATCTCTTATAATATTGTTGTAATTAATATTCTATATTTACTTTAAGACACTCATTTTAAAGAAATGTTAAAAAAGAAATTCATGATATAGTCAATAGTAGGGTCTCTACAAAATTGATTTTTACTTATAAATGAAAAAAATATCATAAGAAAATATTAGTGAAGAGATTTCTACTTATAAGTAAAGAAGATATCATGGGAAAGTATTCATGGAGAGAAGTGAAGGTCAACAAAGAAATATTGCATTTTTTATATGATGTTCAATTAGACTTTGACAAAGAAAATCTAGAAATTGTGTTAATGGAATATTGTTTTTTGATTTGATGTTCTATTATACTTTAATAAAAAAAATGTAGAAATTAAATTAATAGAGTAGCATTAACATGCTTAGTTTTAAGTTTTTTGTTTTAGTTTTATTCACTTTTTTATTGCTTTATTTTTTATAATCTAATTATATGGAGAAAACGTACGTTGTTGTGAGAGTTTTCTACTTCAAAATCAGTGTACATATGTTTAGTTATGGTAAGTTTAAAATCCCATGTCTCTGCTCATACATAAAAAGTGAAAAGTATTTTACCATTAAGTAAGGATTTAATGATGAAAAGCGAAAAGTATTTTACCATGGTGAAATTTAAATCCATGAAATTTAAATCCATGAGTAATCAAAACTCACCTATACATGAATCAATCCTAACTTTAAAATAAAACATATAAATATTTTAAACAAAATAGTAAGTATGGGGTGACGGGCAGTGTCGATGGAGGTCTTGGGTGGATGAGGTAAAGTGAAGAACCCTAACATGAGAGAAAAAAATATAAATATATTAAACAAAATAGGAAGTTGTTCGGTAGATGGGAGTCTTGGGTGCATGGTATAAATTGAAGAACCCTAGCATCAAGGAAAAAATATGAATATATTAAAGAAAATAACCAAGTGTTCGGTGGATCGGTAGTGTCGATGGGAGTCTCGGGTGGATGGCATAAAGTGAACCCTAACCTCAAAGAAAAAATATAAATATATTAAACAAAATAGTAAGTGTTCGGTGGTTAGGAATGTCGATGGGATGGTCTAAACTGCAGAACCCTAACATCAAAGAAATTACTGCCATCCTATGGGGAGAAATTCAATGGAGTTGGTTTAACCAACCAATAAAATAACTAATTAAATTTATATAATCTTTTTTAATATTCTGACACTATAAATTTGAAATTGGCACGGAAGTACGTTAAGAAGGAGGTCACCTGGATTTAATAAAATACATATTCGTAGAATATTTTAAAATTAAACATTTTCAATAATACTATAATAATAATATATCAGTGGAATATATATTCAATCTACAACTAGGTTTTCTAAATTAATTTGTTTATTCCAAATTCCTATATGGAAATAGAAGCAGTATGGGTGTGTTCGGTGGCTGGGAGTGTTACGTGAATGGTGTCCAGTGGATAACGCAGACATCGGGAAATTACTACCGTCCTATCCGATTCGGAGAACCACTGCAATGCAGCGTGGGTAACCAACTAAATAAAATGTTTAAATTAATCCTTTTTGACAGTTCATAAATATAAATATGAAATTGACAAGAAACTACGTGAATATTCAGCCAAATTCATTAACACCGAAGTAGAAAAATAAAGCGTTGTTGACATCACCTTATCAACTCCATTGAGCTGTGGCTCACGTCACAGACCCAATGCAAATGCCAAAATTATTATTTAAGTCGGTGCATAACACTATGCTAGCAATCGAAACATCATGACAATTGGGTTTCCACGCTATGTATTATCCTTAGCCCACAGCTGAAAATAAAGAGAGGCCGTGTGTTGAACACCGGTCTAGCTATAGACTGTTTGGAGTTCTAGTAGTCCTGATTGGATTCTTAGTGGAAAAGTGATTCATGTTAGTTGCAGTGGTGAAGATGATGGAGGGAAAGGACGTGTTTGATTTGGCTAAAAGAGTGGCCAAGGGAAGATGGTTTGTAGTTTTTGTGTCCTTCCTTATTATGTCCTGTGCTGGTGGCACCTACATATTTGGGCTCTATTCAGAAGTAATCAAAACAACCCTGGGCTATGACCAGAGCACGCTGGATACCTTGGGATTTTTCAAGGATTTGGGTGGAAATGTTGGGGTCGTTGCAGGTCTCATCAATGAAGTCAGTCCACCATGGGTTGTGCTCTTAGTGGGAGCCATCATGAATATCGTTGGGTATTCCATGATATGGTTATCTGTGACCCGACGAGTTGCCAGGCCGAAACTATGGCAGATGTATTTGTATATCTGCATTGGAGCTAATTCCCAGTCATTTGCCAACACAGGATCTATGGTTACCTGTGTCAAGAATTTCCCGCAGAGCCGGGGAGTTGTGCTGGGGATTCTGAAAGGATTTGTGGGTCTGAGTGGAGCAATGTTTACTCAGATATATCATGCTGTTTATGGAAATAGTGCCAGTGGATCAGCTGGTGTGATTTTGCTGCTGGGCTTGTTGCCCAGTGCAGTTTCTCTTGTTGTTATGTTTATAGTTCGTCGCACAAAGGAGGCCACAGAAAAAAATGAGCTGAAGCGATTCTACCATTTTCTCTACATAGCTTTGGGATTGGCGGGGTTTCTCATGGTTTTCATTGTGGTTGAGAATGTCTCAAAGAAATTTTCAGTTGTAGGCTACAGAATTGTGGTTGCAGTTATCGTGGTTTTCCTTACTCTTCCTCTTGTGGTGATTACTAAGGCAGAGATGGACAAAAAGCAGCAAAAGATTTCCACCGAGAGCCCAACCATAAAAATTGAAGCAGCAGATAATGCCAAAGTAACAAAAGAAGATGAAGAGAAGAAAACCCAAACCCAAGATTACCCCAATGAAGAAAGGCTGATGAGCAGCAAAGAATTTAGTGATAATCATAACAGAAAAGTGAGATCTTGTCGTGGATCCCGTATTGTGAGATTGTTCAAAGGCCCCAAGAGAGGAGACGATTTTACAATTCTTCAAGCTTTAGTAAGCATCGATATGCTGATCCTGTTTGTAGCAACTACTTGTGGGGTTGGATCAACTCTGACCGCCATTGATAATATGGGACAGATTGGAAAAGCTCTTGGTTACACTCACCAGAATATAAGCACCTTTGTCTCTCTGATTAGCATATGGAATTTTCTAGGACGTGTTGTTGCCGGTTTTTTATCGGAAATACTTCTCCAGAAGTATAGATTTCCCAGGCCGCTGATGATGACAATAGTTTTATTTATTGCTTGTATTGGGCATCTTTTCATAGCCTTCGCTCTTCCTGGTTCTTTGTACGTTGCATCCATCATAATTGGACTTTGTTTTGGAGCTCAGTGGCCTCTATTGTTTGCTGTCGTCTCGGAGCTTTTTGGTCTCAAGTATTATGCTACTCTCCATAATCTTGGAGCAGCGGCAAGTCCCTTGGGATCGTATCTCCTGTCTGTGAGAGTTGCAGGATACTTGTACGACCGAGAAGCAAAAAGACAGTGTGCTGCACTCCAGAATTGTAAGGAGATTACTTGCACTGGGCAACAATGCTTTCGGCTTTCGTTTATCATTATGACGCTCGTTACCTTTTTTGGAGCTTTGATTTCTGGCATTCTTGTTTTGAGAACGAGGCAGTTCTACAGAACTGATATATATGCCAAGTTTCGAGAACCAGGAGACTCAGCGTCATGCCAATACGATAATCAAAGGCATGCACAGATGACCAACCTTGAAATCCAGAGAGCGGCAACATTAGGAGTGTAAAAATTAGTGAAAAAATTGTGGATGAACCCCTTTAATGCCATGTTTAAGAATGTTCATTCGAGATTTGTGAGTATTAGCTCCAGTTCGAGGTCTGGTACCTCCATTAACAGAGACAAATTACGATGTTGGAACGCACTGAATTTTAAGCTTATTGGCATAAATGTATTTTACATTTTCTATACATATGTAACATTGTGAGAAGTTATGGTTTTCGAGATGAGTGTTTTTGTAGCTTACACTATTTCCATATCAAGTACCGGTACCTGTCTTTATTGTGCAGGGTGTTCAACTGTTGAGCTTAATTATTGTACTTATCTTCACTGTCCATATACTAATATACTATTTTATCAAGTAGACTCAAGTACTGTTTACTTGTATGTTCATGGTGTTCAAACTGTTAAACTTAATTATTATATCTATCTTTCTTTATTTTTGCCCTGGTTTAAGATTTTTTGAAAAAAAATATTGCGGTTTAATTTTTTTCAAAAACATTTGCGACTTTTGGCTGTTTAGGCAATTTTTCTGTCTTTATATCTTTTTTCTTTATTTTTCATATTAATATTACAATATATAAATTAAGGAATAAAAACAATATACAAGAGTATGTGTAGGTCTAATGATTAAGAACTCGAGGGGATAGAATATGGATGTCTTTTTAGACTTAAGAGCCTTGTCCCACAAACAAGGGGTCTCATTATTCGTACACCAATTTGGTGTCTAGCTTGACTGTCGCCTTAAAATTGGATAATAATAATATATATACTAGGTTTTTAACTATAAAAATTTATTAGAAAGATTATTAATGTCATATGTCCAAAAAAATCATATTTTCATTTCATATTACACTCACTCATATTATACTTTTTTTAATTAATAATTAAATTAAAGGAGCATAACTATTTTGGAACTAAATCATAATTTTTTATTTGTGTAACTGCTATAAATATTCTATAATATTCTATACAGTTTTTTTAATACTACTATGAATATTCTAAAATATTAGATAGAAATTAAATATCTACTATCACCCTCATAATTATAATTATTGATAATTAAAATTATGAAAATACAATTCCAAAATAAACACCAAAAATAATTTAAAATCATTATAATATTCTGAATCTCTAAAATATAAAACACATTTTCATCGAAAAATCACACCATTGAAAAAAATACTATTAATATAAATATATTTTGAATTTAATAATAAAATATTTAAATATTTAAATTATTTTTAATATACATATAAAACTAATTATGTCAATGGAAAACGAAGTCGTTGAACTCCTTATCACATCAAAAGTTGAACTCCTTATCACATCAGAACTCAGGTTGAATATATGTATGTTTTGTTTAGAAAATAATGAGCTAATTTTTCAATAAAATAATTTGATCATGGAATACAGCTTAAACATGTATCTATTATTGATATTAATGGATATTTGTCATGCAATTTAATTATCGATTTATTTTTATTTAATAGAAAATTGAAACTTGCATAATATAATTCTAGACTTATTTGATATACAATTGTAAATTATTTGGAGATGGGATGGGCAATAATTGAGAGGTTTATTTTACAATTTAGTATGAGAAAGATGTATAATTTTTTTGTGTTTTGACACACATATATTTTCCAATAATGATGTTAATATGACTTTTTTTTGGTGCTTTTAAAGATGACGTCACATGGACACTTGGTTCATTCTTAGGTGAGCATGGCAAGAGGCATTTAATGCCAGTACGTTAATATGTGTGCCATTGTGGGAATCTAAATGTAGGTGTAATTTCATGGAATGAAATTTTTTTAAGTTTAATGTATGTGGAGGTGAGGATCATTCCTCAACCTCCATTAGAGATTTTATACTATTCACAATTACATTGGGTGGGATTTTCTCTTATGTTTGTTTCCTTGGTTGCAAATTATGGTGTTTGAGAATAGAGAGTGGGAGTTATGGGCTTTGTGGTTTCTTTGGCTGCTATTCTTTTTGTTTTGGAGTGTGGCATCCTGGTGTTTCAACATTTTGTGAGGTAATTATGCATTTGGTGGTGTCTTTGGTGGTGGGTATTCAGTTGACAACCTCTATTTTTCAACAACAGTTATTCGATCCTGGTGATTCTTCATTTGTATGGTTCAATCTCACTCTAGTAGTTGTTGTTCTTAGTAGGTATATTTGGTTCATTGGTTTTGTGTTTTAAGTTAGTGTTTGGGCCTTTGAGGATATTATAAAATTTTATTGGTTTAACAGTGTTTATGGCGTTGTATACTCAATCATTATGGTCAAGTGTGATAATTTTGGCATTTTGTATTTGGTCCCTACGTTTAGTATTGTTGGTGTCTATTGCCCATAATTATAATTTTCTAAGTCAATTATATAAGTTTCTTGTTTCAAGGGTGTTTCTACCGTTGTATACCTAGCTATGGTGGCCCATTGTGATAGTTAGGGAATTCATTATTGTTCTTTGGGTCTGGTTCGATTCATGTCTGTAGCTCATAATTGTAATTTTATGAGTCAATTATCAGTGGCTCTTGGTGTGTAGCCTACCATGGTTAATTGGTTGTTTTAGGGGGTCAAAACGTTGTTTTAATTCATTTTATTTTTGTAGTTTTCAAGATGTTCAAATTTTTTTATGTTGGTTTATGAGTGTGTAGTGTAGTGAAATGGACAATCTTTTGGGATTTGGGCCTCTAGTGTTGTCTTTTGGTGACAACCTACTTGTGTGTTAGGTATGGGTTTCAACGTCTCCCTTACTGTTCTTAGACTTGCTTTATCAATAGATTTCTATCTAGTCATTGCCCTCTGTGTTTATTTGTAGTAGTAAGCATGCATCCATGATAGAGGATGAGCATCTAGAGAGGGGTCGGAGGCAACATAAGGTACCAAAGGGTTCACCCTTTTTCCTATGATTTTGTGGCTACAACCTTTGGTGTCGTTCATGTGGAAGTGAGGAAGGAGATATTGGTTCCGGAAAAAAAAAGAGATAAGGGACTGTTGTTATTATTCTGACTTAATTTGTTGTGGAGGAGGAAAAATGGTTCTCAGATCTTGGTAGATATAGGGAAAGGAAGTTGCATATTATGATTTATTTGGCCTTGATTCAATAGATGAAAACATTGTTGCATCTCATTTTTTAAAACAAGCAAGTAGAAAACTACAATGCGGTTTCTTCATTAGAAGATATGAAATGGATGCTTCATAACACGATGTTCTATTTGGATAATGTTGATTGTCATATATTGCAGATGGAAAACTTCTTTGTTAGTGGTTTTGCTTTAGGAGATCTTACTAGACCCTCCAACAGATAGTGTCCAAACTCCTTTGATTTCATCAGATAATGACTAGGGCGATGGTACCAAGTAATTAGGGAAGACAACTTTGACAATGTTATTGTGGTTTAATATACCTCGGCGGCCTTCTTTCTCAGGTGTAGTGGATTGTGGGGTTATAGCTTGTTCTTTTGGAAATACTAGTGGTTTCTTGTTGGTTATCTCATGCAGGTGATCTCTCACTGGTGGTCTCACGGTGCAAGAAGTTTTAGTCATTTCATGCTAATGCAATGTGTTTTGGTGCATATTCAAGTGACAAGTTATTACTTTGTAATGCAAATTTTGTTTGTCACAGGTTTGCACATGATCTCATCTCAACAATTTAGCTTAGCTATTGGAGAAATGTTTCTTAACTATTATTCCATGTAATTATTGTTTGTGGTTTAATGGGGGTGGATAATTGTGTATCTTTTGTTCTTGATGGTTTTTTGTTTTTATCTCATGCATTGACATGTGTAAGATATAGTTTCATCTATAATCATGGTGTTTTTTATCGAGAGCTTGAACTTCATTGTATATGCTAGTGATGTTTTTTTGTAAAATGTTGGTGATGTCATTTCCAGTCTAGACAATCCTTGGATAAGGAGTATGTATAACTTTTTGAAATGAAAAACAACATATTTATATTTGAAAAAAAAAAGACAGACACACACATATATACTCATTAAATAAAAAAATATTATTGGTAAAAAAAAAAAAGTACACATATTTAGTTAGTTTTAATTAAAAATAATATCCAAGTCTCTACTTATTGTTAGTCCATGCTATCATTATTAGTTTAGCATTGACCAATGCAAGTTATAATGTTTAGCTTTTAAGAAGCAGATATTTATTTTTCAATATTATTTAAAAAAAATCAAACATTGAATTGGACCATTATTGTCGTATTTACACAATACAATGCCATGTCGATAATTGTGTCACAATTTTCTACCATGATTTCTAGATACTGTGGCAATATATATGCCATTACTTTTAGACATTTCTATAGTGATTTTTCATTATTAAGCTTCATTGGAAAACCAACAGAAATTTAAATCCTTGAAAATAACTTCTACTCACATAAATAACATATTTACAATTAGTTAATGCCCACCATAATTTAAGCAAGTATTTGCATAAGTAAATAAATATTTACTTCACACCATTATTTATGCGTTCTTAACATTTTAATAAGTAGGAAAAAAGTGTAAATATGGAGATTTACTAGTGATTACTACCTACCAAAATTTATGCAAGTCCTTACCCCTTAGTAGGCAATAATGTTTTTCACTTCATATATCAATTTGCAATTTATCTTGAAGCATAATTTTTAACTTGAGTGACAAGTACTAGGTGGCCTTGCAACACTTGTTAATATATGAGTTTGTTGTTGATATTACAACCTAGTATGAAGGGATATGGTAATGTGGTAAAAATATTTCACTTTGAATCTCAACCATAGATAGAATATTTCTATGTTCATATGAAATAACATAATTATATATCAACTTTACTAAGAGATAAAATAATTAAGAGTTAAACAATTCTTATATTTTCACTTTTAACTATGAGAAAGATGTATAATTCTTATACTTCTTAAAATTATTTTATTAAAGGATATAAATAAATATTTAAATATAAAATTAATATGTATCATAACACCAATAGAGGAATTCAACCAAAAACAAGCCTCGTAACATAGTGGACCAATTACTTCACACTAAGACTAATATAAAATAAATATGTGTTATAACCCCAATGAAATTGAACAAAAAACAAGTCTAATAACAGTGCACCAATTCACCATCAATCCAAGGCCCTTGCACCACCACCACTACTACTACTACTAAAAAAAATCAATGTAGATCATAAATGAAATATTTCAATGTAATATTTAAGTGTATGAAAAATATATTAATAATTAAAGAAAGAAAAGAAAAAAAGAAACATTTCAGATTTTAGATTTCTGATTTCTTGGATTGTTAGCTTGTTGTAATAGACTTTTTGGATCCATCCCATCCATATTGACTTGAAGATTCAGTTGCAGGTTCGAAACATGGATCTTCAAGCCAATATGGATGAGATGGATCTGGAACATCTATTACAAAAAGAACATTTTAATATGGAGTCTTTAAAGAAATTATTTTAATATTCATGTTAAATAAAATATTAGAATGTCAACTATATAAATATTTATATGTTTTGCCCCTTTTTACATGTATAGTTTTTAGTCATTTCTGTTTTGAATCTAGTAATTTCAAGTTTAAGTTTGTAGTCTACACAATAGACCTACCCAAAGGGATTTTCAAGGTGTTGAAATATATATATACATACATACATACATTTAAAAGTTTTAAACTCTAAAAATGATTTTACTAGATCTATGATTAAGATAGATCTATAGTAATAAACAAGCATCCATCATTTCTTCTAACTAAACATTTAACTCTTCATATGCCCATTATTTACCAAACTCTAAGGAAAAAAGAAAAAAATTCACTCTAAAACTCTAGAGATGAAGGCGAGGCAACTCCACCCATATAAATAAATTAATTGAGTGAGCGATAATTGGATCTATAAATGTGGTTTATTTGGAATAATTAGACCTATAAATGTGATTTATTTAAAATAAGATTTTTAGAGTTTCCATTAAAAAAAACTGTATCATGATCTATATTTAATAATTTAAAAATATTTAATGAAATTAAAAATTCTAGATCGATTTCTAAACTTATATTGAGTGTTTACAACTTCCCCATGTTGGAGAAACCACGACTTTAATACTTAATATATATGAGACAATGAAAAAATAACTATAATATTTAATATATATGAGACAATGAAAAAATGACTATAATACTTTTTTTTTTTTTTTCTGAATAAAGACTAATTCTATTAAGAAAAGAAAAGTATAGTACAATCAAGCTTGCAAGCAAGCGAAGCAGAAAAGCAAGGGAGCCATCGGTGAAAGGCTAACCACCTCGCGCTAAGAGACATTCCATGAAAGGACTAAGTAGACAAAGGAGAACAAAAAGAAAGAACTCGGCTCAGAGAACTACCCCGAGGAGTCATTTCCAGCCACACGACATTTTTTGCCTTTTTTCTTGTTTACTTTGACCCACCCAGTGGAGTTTGGCTGAGCCATGACAATCTGAAGACTATTCTGCCTTGGCGGCAGAATCTCCTTGTCAGAATCTGAGGAAGAAGACAAATGAGTACGTTTCTGAGAAAGCTGTGGGTCAGAGGATGCTGCTGGATCACCCGAGGGAGTGTCCATCGGAATCACATCATTCTTCACATCTGCTACTGTAGCCTCATCATTCTGCAAAACATCTTCAGTTTCCTCCTCCCCCGAGCTAGAGAAATCTAGATCGTACATTGAGCGGGGAGGCTCACAAGGATTCCAGCGCTTGGATTTGGGTTTGCGATTTAGATTCTTCTTTTTTTGGAGGAACTGAGAACATGTATTTTGGAGGTGCCCCGTTTGATGGCAATGGCGGCATCTGAAGGCTGTGTTCTCGTAATCTAAGGTTTGAGTCCAATGGAAATCTCCAATCTTGAGATTAATCTGATCCGGTAGTCCTTTACTGATGTCTATTTCTGCACAAAGTCTGTCGTAGGTGTAAAGACCATTTTCCTTTCTTGAGCTGTCTACAGCCAGGAACCGTCCCAAAGATTCTCCAATGGCTATGAAAACAGATGCATGCCATAGATGAGCTGGAAGATTCGGGAGCCTGACCCAAATGGGAAGCTTGGTGATGACTGCTGTAGAAGGGTCAAAATCTGGAAACCAGGGGGTGAGAAAGAGCCCAGCCGCACCCCAGAACCAAGGGCCTTCCATTAAGGCCTTCTGGTAATCTTCATTTGAGTCAAAAACCACAATGAAGAATCCTTTTGAACATAAGTAAATCTTGCTTTTTTTGGTCCAAGTGGAGTGGATCCATTGGTAAAGATCTGCTGTGCGAGGCCAAAGCCCATTAAATCTGCAGATGAGTGCCGATTCTTCGAAAATCTGTAAACGATTTTCAATCTCAGGATGAGTGAAATTGAGGGAGGGAATTTCCTCTGATTTATCTACCAAAAAAGGCTTTGGAGCCCCGTTTGGATGGGCTGTTTTCGAAGAAGACTGAGGTTGGGCAGCGTCTTTGCTAGCTGCATCTTTGTAAGAGAAAAAAGGGGCAGAGGAGGTCTGCCCAAAGGAACCACCTCTTAAACGAAAAGAAGCCTCGATGGAGGCGTCCTTATGAATGCTGTAAAAAGAGAGAGGTAGGGGATTCAATAGTTGCTTACCCTTATATAACAATCTGATGAGGGAGGAGGGGATCCCCAGCTGGCATTCCAGTTTTTGCAGTAGATCCTGGACTAGATCTGTTGCTCGAACCCAATGCATCCTTGTCTTTCCCAGTAGTTTGACTTGGATTTGAAATTCCTGAGATTCTTCCAACAGATCTGGCTGAGTCAAAAGAGGAACCTCTGCAAGCAAGTCTGGCGAGAATGAGGAGCAGATTCGCTGCTTGCCTCCGGCCAGAAGTGCCTTGTCCATACAGTCCTTCTGCGCATGTCCTGTATTCATGGTAGTCCATGAGACCACATTTCTTTCAGTCTTTGCCCAAAACAACTCCAGTGCATCGTCCACTCTCCCATTCTTCACAGAACCAGAAAGCGATGCCTTCCAATCAATAGCGTTTCGTTCAGGACTTTTCTCAAACACTTTGTCTGCAAACTCCATTTTCCCCCATTTAACATCGAATCTCCATGTGAGCGTGTTCAAGATGCTTCGGCACATCTCGAACGTCACCAGATTCCCATCTTTCCTCGCGCTGAACCGCGGATCCACAGCAACGTGCTGACTGAACCCTGTGGCTGCTCCGGCTGTCAAAGTGACGATATCTCCAGGGGTTTTGACATTAACAGCAGAAGTAAGAAGAGAAGCCAGTTGCCGGCGATCAGCTCCCATGGACACTGCCTTCTCAACGCACTGCGCTGCAACGAGGGCTGCAGCCGATGCCACGGCCATGCTTGTCTTCGACTGTCCCCCATTGTCTTGACAACGCGCCGTTGCAGCCGCTACAGCGGCCACGGCCGCGGCCACTCCTCCCACTGACATGGCGGCCTGTACCTCAGCATTCTGAGCACGGTACTTGTCTTTTTTCTTGCCCTTTTTTTCAGCTTTAACCCGCCATGATTTCTCCGGCTTAGCTTGTTTGTTCAGAGACTGTGAAAGAATGTTGTCCATAACCAGCTGCGATGTTGAGACCCGGGATCGGAACCCACAAGTTTAGTCAAAATGACTATAATACTTAATATATATGAAACAATGAAATTTTTTGGCAGTAGTAGAGTTAGCCATCCCAGCGATCCCAACCATCTGTTCATCATGTGTATATCACTTCATACATATCTCCCAGCAAGGCTGTTCATTGTATTGTAGTTGTAACTTCAATTTAGGGAAAGTTATAAAGTGTAGTAATTGCCTTGTATCTATAGTAAAGCATCATTTTAGGAACAGTCACATCTAATAAAATTGTCACTCAATTCGTGATATCCTCATCACACATAACAAACAGTAATCACTCATCTTACATTGAAATTTGACAGTGAAATAAGAGGGATCTACGAAACAACTGTCGCACATAACAAATCACCATAAATCAACTTACACTGAAATTTGAAAATGAAAGAAGAGGTATCTAATATTCAATCGTCACACATGATAAATCAATATACTTTTTTATTTGAATCTCATTTGACAATAAAATCAAGACCAGCTGTAATAAACAAGTATTTGAGCAAAATTGCATTCCTCATTCTTTGGATTTTTTAAAAGAGATTAGGGTTGGTACCATTCAGTATGATACAGGTGGATGATTTGATATTTGCCCCATATTCTAGATACCTTTCCAGATTTTTTATTCAATCTTTTTTTTCAGAAAAAAAAAATCAAAATAAAATATAGTTTTTTAACAATTTAAAAATATATAATAAAAGTATTTAACTATAATTTTATAAAATAAAATAATGTAATATAGAGTTTTTTAATAATTTAAAAATAAATAATAAAAGTATTTAATTATAATTTAAAAAAATAAAATTATATAATAAAAAAATTATATAATTCATTTTATTTCTATTTTAATTCTCAACCATGGTCAATCATAGCCAACCATGATCAAACATGGTCAATTATATCTTAGGGTTTATATACCTTGAGTTTATAATATTAGTCCCTATGATCCAACATCACATTATGACAACCATGGTCAACCTTGGTCCAATGTCGCATTTTGACACAAATTGTCTCAATAGAAAAATCAACCATCGCCAATCATGGTCAACTAGGGTCCAATGTCGCATTGTGGGAAAGATTCTCCTGATTTGAAAATCAATCATGGTCAACCATGGTCCAAAGTCACATTGTGACAAGGATTGTCTCAATATGAAAATCAACCATGGTCAACCATGTTTATTTTAGTGTTTATCATATTTATCTTAGAGTTTATATACCTTAGCTTTATAATATTAGTCCGTTTGGTTTAATATTATTCAATGAAGGTCAACAATGTTTTATAAAATCAATTGTTGTCAACCATGGTTAACCAGGGTCAACCATTGGCCAACGTCACAGTGTGACAAAGATTGTTTCAATATGAAAATCAATCATTGTCTCAACCATGGTCAACCATGTTTATTTTAATGTTTACAATATTTATCTTAGGGTTTATATACCTTGGGTTTATAATATTAGTCCCTTGGGTTTAATAATATTCCCTTGGGTTCATAATAACAATCCATTGAGTTTATAATATCAATCATGGTCAACTATGGTAAATCATAACCAACCATGGTGAATCATGGTCAGCCATGTTTACTTTAATGTTTATAATATTTATCTTAGGGTTTATATACCTTGGGTTTATACTATTAGGCCCTTGGGTTTAACATTATTCGCTTGGGTTCATAATCCCTCGGGGTTTTTGTACTAATCCCTTGGGTTTATCGTTCCCTTTGGTTTATAATATATATCATGATCAATCATAGGCAACCATGGTCAACCATGGTCAATAACCATGGTGATATCGTGTCAAAGATCGTTTCATGTTCAAACGTCACATTGTGGCAACCATGGTCAAACTTGGTCCAACGTCACATTCTAACACAGATTGTCTCAATATGAAAATCAACCATCGTGAACCATCATCAATCATGGTCAATGAGGGTCCAATCCCTTATGTTTATTATTCGCTTGGGTTTATAATAACAATAGCTTGGGTTTATAATATCAATCATGGTCAACCATGGTCAATCATAGCCAAACATGGTCAATCATTGTCAACCATGATTATTTTAGTGTTTAATTTTGATTTAATTATTAATAATTAATGAATTATTTATTTATTAATCCCTTGGGATTTCAATATTAATCCATCAGGTTTATTATTCCCTTGGATTTATAATAACAATCCCTTGGATTTATAATATAAATCATGGTAAATCATAGGCAGCCATGGTCAAACATTGCAACCATGTTTATTTTAGTGTTTACAATATTTATCGTAGGGTTTATATACATTGGGTTTATAATATTAGTCCCTATGGTCCAACATCACATTGTGACAACCATGGTCAACCTTGGTCCAATGTCACATTCTAACACAAATTATCTCAATATAAAAATTAACCATCATCAATCATGGTCAACCATGGCCAACCAAGGCCCAGTGTCGCATTGTGAGAAATATTCTCTCGATTTGAAAATCAATCATGGTCAACCATGGTCCAAAGTCACATTATGGCAAGGATTGTCTCAATATGAAAATCAACAATGGTCAACCAGGTTTATTTTAGTGTTTATAATATTTATCTCAGGGTTTATATACCTTAGCTTTATAATATTAGCGCCTTTGGTTTAATATTATTCAATGAAGGTCAATCATGTTTTATAAAATCAATTGCGGTAAACCATGGTTAACCAGGGTCAACCATTGGCCAATGTCGCATTGTGATAAAGATTGTTTCAATATGAAAATCAATCATTGTGTCAACCATGTTACAATGTTGCATTATGACAAAGATTATCTCAATATGATAATCATGTTCATCAATGGTCCATCATGGTCAACCTTGGTGAAGCATGGTCAACCATGTTTTATAAAGTCAAACATGGTCATTCATGGTCAATCATGCTCAACCATGGTCGAACGTCACATTGTGAAAAAATTGTCTTAATATGAAAATCAACCATGGTTAAGCATGGTCAACCATGGTCCAACATCACATTGTCACAAGGATTGTCTCTATATGAAAATAAACCATGGTCAACCATGTTTATTTTAGTGTTTACAATATTTATCTTAGAGTTTATATACCTTGGGTTTATAATATTAGTCCCTTGGGTTTAATAATATTCCATTGGGTTCATAATCCCTTGGGGTTTTAGTATTAATTCCTTGGGTTTATTATTCCCTTGGGTTTATAATATCAATCATGGTCAACCATGTTAAATCATAGCCAACCATGGTGAATCATGGTCAACCATGTTTATTTTAATGTGTAAAATATTTATATTAGGGTTTATATACCTTGGGTTTATAATATTAGCCCATTGGGTTTAATATTATTCACTTGGGTTCATAATCCCTTAGGGTTTTAGTATTAAACCCTTGGGTTTATTATTTCCTTTATTTTATATTATCAATCTCTTGGGTTTATTATTCCCTTTGGTTTATAATATCTTTCATGGTCAACCATGGTCAATCATAGACAACCATGGTCAAACTTGGTCCAACGTCACATTCTGACACAGATTGTCTCAATATGAAAATCAACCACCGTGAACCATCATCAATCATGGTCAACCATGGTCAACCAGGGTCTAATCCCTTTGGTATATTATTCCCTTGAGTTTATAATAACAATCCCTTGGGTTTATAATATCAATCATGGTCAACCATGGTCAATCATCACCAGCCACAATCAATCATGGTCAATCATGATTATTTTAGTGTTTAATTTTGAATTAATTATTAATAATTAATGAATTATTTATTTATATTTATTTATTAATAATGAATGAATTAACTATTTGATAATTAAATAAATCATTTATTATTTAAGTAATTAACAATATTTAATTATTAACAATATCAATAACAATATTTAATATATTAATTTAATATTAATATATTGATTTAGCATATTAAATTTATAATATAGCATATATTAAGTTGACAACATATATCGACCGCATTCATTAATGTAATTGTGCAAGTGTAATAAAAAATATATATAAATCTTTTCATTTCTACTCTAACTCTCAAACGAAAAGAAATATAACTATAAATAAGATCAAGTCTCATGCATATCTTCACATGAAAATATGTAAACCTTATGGGAATCATTTTTAAGAATCGTAACAAGATGCTAGGAGCTATACGCGAGGTAATTTTTTTTTAAGAGTGATAGATAGTTCCATTTGGTTTGAAAATTTCGGAAATTGTACTACTATGTGTTATATGTGTTTTGTAATGTAAAAATACTTTTATTAAAGTTTTAGAGTTTTTTATTTGTTAATGTTTTATAGTTTTTATTTTATTTTATTAGAGTATAGCCCTTGACTATACTTGCACGAATACTTATATGTTGCATATGTGATCTGATGAGCACTCATATATTGCATATGCGATTATGTCGATATGTACTTATATACTGCATATGTGATTATGTTGATGTGCATTTATACATTGCATATGTGATTATGTTGATGTGTACTTATATATTGCAAATGTCAATATGTTGATGGGTACTTGTATACTAGATCCATGATTATGCGGATGGATGGTGGTATATTGCATACATGATCATATATATATATATATGAAATGCCATTATGTCTAATAGGGTTTTCATAAATCATTTGAATGAAAATATGACTGCTTAAAAAAAATTGATGATATGGATGGTATGAGAAGATTCCAACGATGACAAGGAATTTATTGGGCAGAAAGGAATTTTTTTCTAATTTATAATGGGTGAACACAACTCTTAAATTGTTCCCATGTCAAGGTTAAGAACATGGGAAATACAAATGAAGCAGTATGGCCTAGTTCACATGCATGGAGACAAGGTGGTCTATGGATTAATTGTGACATGGTGATATGTCATGAGAGACAAGGTGGTCTCTGGATTATTTTGATATTGTGTAATGTGATATGTTATGTGTATATGTGTTTATGTTGTACATGTGCATGTGTTGTGCATGGGAATAGGGTAAATTTGTATTACGTGCATTGTGTTGTACCATGTGTATAAGTGTGTGTTGTGCAATGTGTTCAGGTCAGGAAGGTATGGGACTTTTTGGACATGTGTGTTGTGTTTATGTGTTCAGGATAGGTAGATATGGGACTATCTGGTCTTGTGTGTTGTGTATGTATAAAGTGTTATGTGTGGTCGACAAGGGCCTGTGTTTGGAATAGACAAGTATGGGAATGTCTGGGACGTTATATTGTGTAGTGCCACACAAAGGTAGGTATGGGACTTCCTAGGCCTACACAGGTGTGAAACACACCTATATTCCTATTGATAAAAGACTACATGGTTTGATAGTGCCCATAATTGTAGGACAATGAATGGGCTTAAGTGCTCATCTTGAGGTTGATGAGTCACTTAGTAAATTTTAAATCAAAAGAAGAGAAGGCACTAGACCAAGTTGGTTTGTGTATGTGGTCAAAGAACAAAGGGAAGAGAAGGCATTGGATTATTTCAAGATTGGAAACTAGCCTGGTGTGTGTATGTGGTCAAAGTGAAGAGAAGGCATTGGATGGTTGCCATATTGGCAACCAATCTATTGTGTGTACATGGTCAAAGTAACGCGAAGGAACTGGGTACTTTCCAGGATGGAAATCTATCTTATGTGTACGTGATAAAAGAAAGGCTATTGGATGGTTGTTGGTATGAGCAATTAACACAACAGAAGTAAAGAAAGTAGCAAAGGAAAAATCAAGATAAATATCAATATTTCATGGGTTTTGAAATTTCTAATTTTATGAATCTAAAAATTCAATATTCAAATTTGTGATGGTTGGGGTTATGAGCTAACCTAGTTTTGTTGTGATAGGAATTGAATGAAAATACCAAGTCCACCTCATGAATAAGCTGCTAGTGTGGTATGATTTAAATTTATTGCATTTATTTAATTATGGAACTCATGGATGCATATGTGTTATGATGAAAGAATGTATGAAATCACCTGGTTTGGGTGGATGGACTTGGAAGCAAGATAAATAATTGCAGCTAAAAAATATCAGAATGTGTAGTGGCATGTTGATTAAATATTTCAAGAATGGGGTCATTGTGATACACTAACACCAATGATGTCAGTGGATTACCATGAAGCATGCAATGACCTATATAATTATGATGAGGTGGGACTACCTTGGTTTTAGACCCTTCTGCTGTGAGGAAGCCTTGCGAAGGGGTGGATCACTAGAGGGACTGAGAAGGAGAGAAGGGGATTCCCGAACTTGGAAGGTGAGTGACTACATGGAGAGGCGGTAACCGGATTGCGTGAGGGACTGAAAAATAGAGAAGGGGAGGTTGGAAAATGAATTAGGTTTATTGGTTGTTAGCATAGCTGATTGGGATCAAAGGCACATTGGGGTTGTATCGAGAAGCAATGAGTCAGGAATTATTTGTTGATGGAACAGGAAAGCAAGGAAAAACACTGCTAAATATTGGAGGCATGTTTCCCTCCAGAACAAGGAAAGGATCCAAGCTAGATTTGGTGCAACAAAGGCACGAAGAAATGGAAAAAGAGCCATAGAAAATGGTTGATTAAATTAAAATTTTCTTTTATATAAGCCTTTAGTTTTTGGGCAAGAAACTATGAATTTTTGACATGTAAATATATGTAAATGCTATAAAGAGTTGTAAATATAAAGATCCAAAAACAATATGTTGATGTTTCCTTAATTTAGCATAGTTTCTCGGTGTATATGGATATAGAACACCGAGGATGGTGTTCCCGCAAAGGGGAGAGGTTCATAATAGTTGAACCCATGAATGGCTTGGTTTTTCCATGTAATTACATCATGTAATTGAAATTTAAAAATTAAATGGGCTGAGTGAGGGACACAAATTCCAAGAGGTCTAGGGAGGTCAAATTTCTTGGGACCTTTTCGTAGTCTTGAATGAAATGGTTTATGTCCCTCAACTTAACCTATTATTGCATATTTGTTGTGTGCATGAAGAGCTCATATTTCTTAGAGATAAATGTTGTCTTCCATGTGTGTTTCTTGGTGTTGTAATAGTAATGAAGTTTGGGTTGAGAATATTGATCAATTGTATGTGACTGGAAAGTGGGTTTGGAATGCATTGCATTATCTGTATGAAGTAATGTTGGTATGTCACATAAAGCATATTGATTGTTACAACAATGTTAGCATGATTACCTTTATTAACTGCTCATGTTGACGATGTGCACATGTTCATTAAATGGATTATATATCTATGTTGTTGTTAGGGAATGTAGTTTCTTTATTGAAAAAAGGGAAGTTGGATTCCCTACAATGACCCTTATTGAATGGTTAATATACTGATTATATGAATGACATGGCTTGTCACTTAATTTATATGTTGAATGGATGATTGTGATCCATATTAGGTTATGTGGGTGAATGTGAACATTTCATGGAGTTATTATCCTTATGCTAACATGTTTATAAGGGGAAGGTTTCACCCTTGATAGTTTTGGGATTACACTGGTAATATTTTTTTTTTTAGGCTATGGTTCACAGACACCCTGGTCAATGGTTGGTTATATCCCCATGGAAAAATCTAGGCTGATCAACCCCGAAGGGAATCTAGCCCCGCGGCCCACTAGCAAGGCCTGACCCTAAGCGCTTCGTGGAGATTGGACCCTGTGACCTCCCGATGTCGAGGCACTGATTTTGACCAACTGAGCTAACCCTTGGGGCTTGGATTACACTGGTAATATAGTTTGAAAGTAAGGATAATTGTCCTTTTGGACTGGACCTAGATATTGTGGGAATGTTGTGTTTTTGGTGTTGGAAGGTCAAATGTTGGTTGTTATTAGTTCTCTTAGTGTATCTATTTTACTTGGATTATGAGTATATGCACGGTAATGTATAATCTCTACTCATCATTTCTCAGTTGGATAGGCTGATAGTGTCAAGGGAGGCAATTTCCCTATTTTACATAGTTTTTTGGCTCTTTATATCCTTGGGAAGAATGCCTCTTGGAAGTGGTCCTATTTTGTGACTTTCCTTGAAACAATGTGTATGCATTTTGGTCTCAATATTTTCCCTTAGAGTTCAACGGCCTCAAGGTGCAGCTATTGGCCCTTGAAAGTCATTAGAAAACCAATAAATTATCGGGGAAAGATGACCCCTAAAACTCACTCAAACACTGGAAATCACCTGAAAAATATAATTTTTCTAACCCATAAGTTGGGGGTTAGGACCCCGATCTAAGTTGGAGGTCAGGGTTGGTGCTGCTATAAAAGGGGTGATTTGCACTAGGAGAATTCAACCCCTACATGGTCGGAGGTCGAGACTCGGGACCCTGACCAAGTCAAAATTCAGGGGTCGACCCTATGTATAAAAAGAGAACTCACAGTGAGAGTCGACCCCAACTTAGGTCGGAGGTCGGGGGTTGGGACCTTGGTGTAGGTCAAGTGTCAGGAATCAAGGAGATGTTAAAAGAAAATAATGTGAGGATGAGGTCGACCAGGACTAGGTTGGAGCTTGGGGTTGAGCCAAGGAATGCGAAAATTGCAGTGTGTAAGTGAGGTCAACCCCGACTACCATGAGGAATAATTGTAGGCTGCTACATGGTAGCCATATGATGTGGCAAGGGCAAGTGGGGCCTATCTTTAGAAGGCCATAACTCTCAATCTGGAGGTCAGATTGAGGCAAAATTTTATCACCGAAATTTTATTGACGAGACAAACTCATTGGTGAAAGTCATTTTTGGTTTAGATAAGTTTGAAAAAGGTTAAAAGTTTTAGGTCCTGTGATGTAGGAAAGTGTTCCCTCTGTGGACAAAGGCAACCCCTCTAGCCCTAGAGTGGGTCTAGTCACAAACAAGGAAAAATCAACAATAGCTTTCCTTAAATAGTTCAAGTTGGAGGCCTACCTCAACTGGTGGTTGATGGAGTTCCATTGCACTGCTCCAGCTTCCACTTCCTTCTCCTGATGAGTAATCAACCTGAAACAATGCAAAGGAAATACAACAAAGCACGTAACCGGAACAACAATGATCTATTTACTCATAAAGTCAAGAAGTCATGAGCTATCAAGTACATCACATACAAGACATAGGAAAACATCATTGATTGCATTAATTATGAAATAGAGTAAGCTTACAACCAAGGTCTTGACGTCACAAGCCTTCTCAGAGGGATCTAGCCAGCATGTTCTTCAAGCATTCACTCTATGAAGATGGATCTCCCAATGCACAAGTCTCTCTCACTCACAAGTTTTACACAAGATCAAAGGCACTTCACAACCTTCCTCAAGCTATCAACAAACCCACACTTGTCACACTCACACCAGCTATCTAGCAAACTCACAATACTATCAGCAACACTCCAAAGACTAAGAATTCCAAACTATCCAAAAACTACCAGCACATAGCAATGGTGGGAGTTTAAATAGGAGAAGGAGTCTCCATGAATGGTGGGACGATGAACTTATCTCCAAGGAAGGTAGCATAAATGATGGAATAGCCATGCCAAAGAAAGGAGGGCGACATAAACAAGACCAACAACCAGGTCTGGAGTCATCTGGAAGGCCGACTGTTGGAACAAATTCGTCCAATCTAGATCATCGCGGACACATAACTGGTCCGCTGCGCTGAAATCACTATTAAATAACGTATCTAGTCATGTCATCGTAGGAAACTACAATCAATAGTTGCACTGGCATATGAAATTCGACCATCGTGGGAATCACGTGTACTTCTCGCGCTTCTGGACTGTTTTGGAGTGCTCATCAGCACATTTATTTGCCCAACAGACACAATGAGGCAGAAACTTTGGCAAAGTGGGTCATTTGGCAACATCAGAGAGCATGAGCATGAATGATTTTGGACTCATGACACAGTAGGAAGACTGGGATGAAGGCAGTGACAGATTACTATGTAATAGATGCCCCCTAAAGTATGAAGCCCAAGAGAGAGGGAGGGGTGAAATGCTTTACGAAACGTGCTGAGCTAGAACACCATCCAGAAGAACCTTCACACAAGTATAACTGATATCTCTAATAATGAAGTACATGTAGTCTAGGCATGGGTGCAGCCATCCAAAAGACATACGAAATAGGTCTGTGATATGGACGTAGCCATCCAGCTAATGAGACCATGATGACGATAAAGGTATGGTTGCAGCCATCCATGAAGACTCAGGTATGGGCGCAACCATCCATCAATGAGTCATGTAATCATAAAACCAATCCACGCAGCCCGAACATGTGTAATCTGAGTTCGGGGTCTTGAACCCATTCGATCATAGTAGAAATCCTAACATGCGAATAGATCTGCTAAAGTCGAGCATGATAGAAAGTCACTTGATTACTGGTCAATGATGGAAACCGTTAGCAAGCGTGAGAGAAACCACCAATAATGCCAATGGCTCTCAAGGTACTGTCTAGCACAATCCACGAAGTCTGAAAAAGGATCTGAAGTCAAACACTCATGGAATCACCCAATCGACGACCAATGATGAAATTCGACCATCGGGTGCGAAGAACTTGCCATTAAGGCATGAAAGCTCTAAGGTACCAAAGGGGATCTCTAGATCAATCTCCTGGATAATGAGCTGATGTCGACAGGAGATGACCCGTCATAGGAGGGACATAATGATTCCCCCATCAACGACACGAGATAAGGAACAAGAGGTAGATGGCGAAACAGAGTATCAGAGGAAAAGGCAAGGGTGTAAACTACAGAAGGATTATACTCTTGAACATGTCGGTGACACGACTCCGGAGGGGGGTGGAAACATTCAGGCACCAAGGGATCAGAGGCTTGATGGAGGTGGCATGAATCGAATGGAATGAGGCTAGAATGATAACCCAAACCCACGGAAGGCCAAATGATGATGTATGGATGTCCCAACCTGACAAGAAGCAAAAGTGTCGATTTTCAAGAGTGACTAGCTACCATAAACAATCAATGATAAACCTGTTGTTGAGTCCAACCTAGTAATATTTTAACGAGCCCTAGGAAGGAGAAGCTCGAGTCTCATCATGGTGACGAGTCCAATGTCGTTAGGGTTTAACGAGTCCGACATAGGTAAAACTCAGAGTCTTTTCATGTTTAGAGAGTTTGAAAAAGACACGGAAAAGAAAACTCCAAGGGGGTCCTTTTTCATAGAGTTGTGTCTCTCGAACCCGAAAAAGTATAAAACAATACTTGAAAGAACCGCCCGACCATTACGATCGAGGAGTACTTTTTGTAACTACTGACTTCGACCCGAAAAAGTAGAAAAGCGATCGGAAGCACGTCGTTTCGTTACCGATAACGAGCTTGAAATGGAAAAGGCCTGGCAATCATTTCGTGTTTACATGGTCATAAAAGAGCTTAAAGTCGACCGCATGTTATTTCTTTTAACAAGTCAAAAGGGAAAAGTCAGCAATCTTTTCATCTTTAAATGGTCGAAAAAGAGCTGAAAGTAGACCTCCATTTTTATTCTCTTTAACGAGTCAAAAAGGGGAAAATACTCGGCAATCTTTTCATATTTTATGAGTCAGAAAAGAGCTTAAAGGAGACTCGTCCTAGAGGAATGAGTGGTATAAAGGGTAGCAACTGGTTCCAGAAATGGTGGAACTGCTCAAAACATGTAATGGTCAAGAGGCTGGCTAATAAAACCACTCATCGCTGCGGTTCCTCAGGAAAGGATAAACAACCAAGTGAAAGCATATGATCGGCCAAAGAGATGGTGGCAATGGAATGAAACAACCAAGGCTCATCTAGCAGAATTTAGCAGATAAAAACGACAATCACGAGATGTAAATCAGGTATGGGTTCATTTTTACACAAGCTTGAACCATGGAAAACTCTACTTGGATTCGGTTTCATGTTTTCACAAGCTTGAAATGAAAAACTATGCTTGTTATAAGTTCGCATGCCCCAGCATAATGATGCAAATCAAGGTACATGGGCCCCAAGCTTCATTGCATTCAACGAAGTGGATGGAATGAAGGTTCACATTCGAGATCTTGGAAAGACTCGACTTGGATTTTACGAGATCTTAATCAAAGACTCGATTTGGAAAGGGAGTTGTTTCATTTTTTAATGAGGCTGACACAGTGAAAAAGAACTATCCTCATAACCCTTGTTTCATTTTTTAACGAGGTTGACATATGATCAAGAACTTTCCTCAACACGCCCTGTTTCATTTTTTAACGAGCTTGACACAAGATCGGGAACTATGCTCGTGACTCCCTGTTTCATTTCTTAACGAGGTTGACACAAGATAGGAACCATCCTCGGACGTCTTGTTTCGTTTTTTAACGAGGTCAACACAATATTAGAACTATCCTCGTGACACCGTGTTTCATTTTTTAACGAGGTTGAGACAGGAACAAACTATCCTCATGACACCTTGTTTCATTTTTTAACGAGGTCGACACAAGATCAAAACTATCCTCGGGCACCTTGTTTCATTTTTTACCGAGGTCGACACAAGAAAAGAACTTTCCTCAACACTCCTTGTTTCATTTTTTAACGAGGTTGACACAGGAACAAACTATCCTCATACCCTGTTCATGGACCACATGAGAACATGGCTCCTAAGAGGTCTTCGCGGGATGGAAGAAATGCACTTTGGGAGGAATACATTGCATGATGCACCAATGATAGATCGAGTTCCAATCCCCCCAGTACATGATGTATGAGACCATCTGCATGGTCATCAGCAGAGGTGGAGATGGAACGGGTAGCCACATAATGACCTATTGCAAGGAAGGCACTGCTTGTGAGCAGGAACTGAGAGGGGATGACTACTGCGCAGGAGGCACCGGGGGACTAAAGAACAATAATTGATCTATAGTCACTATTCTTCCTTCGTGTGGAAAACAAACCACGTGGAAAAGGGAAGAAACAAGGGCCCCCATGGCATAAATATAATCACGGCCAAGGAGAAGACTAAAATTCGCACCTTGAACAACCATGACGTCTATATAGATGGTTTTCCCCCCAAAGTAACAGGAAACTCTGGGAGGATACCCAGAGGTTGACAAGGTTCTCCATCGAATGCCAACAGATTCTGTGTAACTAGCACAAGCTGTGGGGAGCCCAAAGCTTGCCAAGTAGTGGAAGGCATAAGACTGCCAGATGCACCCTCATCCAAAACAGTGCCAAGTACTGCCTTATCGTAGGCATGTACTGTAATCTCGAAAGGCACATAGGATGGAAGGCGGAAAGCGGTCAATTGGCTCCAATCGAAGGTGACAGCCAAACTACTTGGTGGGGGAATCATATGATTGCCCCCCTAACCCCAGGAACCGAAAAATGACTCTCGAAATCAGCTGAGATAGGAGAGTCATTTTTGGATGCTGGAGAATCTGATGAGACGAGAAGAACATGAGTGTGACGCTCTTCCAAGACAGAGCGATCAACAAGCGGTGGACTCGAGTTGACACTCTTTCCGACCAATGGTTGGTCTGGAGTAGGCTTAGCGCAGCCAGGCTCGGAAGGAGGAGGACGGACAAGAGAAGAAAATTAGTCATTCTCTTTATCAATAGAGGGAGGGTCTGAAGAGAGCCGCTGATAACCAACGGGAAGTTGGGGTGAAGAAGCTGTAAGAATTTCCAAAACGGCAGAAGCTTTATCCATGAGTGGACAAAGGTGAAGGGGGTGGGTGGCTTCACATAGCCTACAGGGGAATCGAATCTTCCCTTTCTTCTTACCATTTCTAGTTGATAGGGTAGCATCGCCATGAGCTTTAGAGGACGATGAGGAATGAACCGTGTTATAGATCTGATATGAAATAGCTCTGATACCACTTGTTATAGATCTAACCCGAAAATATTATAGATTTGATATGAAAATATAAGATAATGCAAATAAACCCAGAAATAATATGAAATGATTCTTTATTGATCAAACCCTTAAGGTAGGGCAACACCATACATTCACTCCTTAAGGAAGGAGAACACTCCACAAGCCATATGCCTGTTCATACAATAATCCTTCACTATCTCCCATGTGGAGTCTCTAGCCTCTATATAGGCCTCATACATACAATACCATGGATCATTACCATGGTTCCCTCCTACCATCGAACTAATACCATGGGCCCATTACGTTATTATTAACTACTTGTGTTCCCTTACATGACATGGGTTAACCATCTTATTTATTACTATGGCCCATCCCATTATTACATTATTACCTTGGGTACCTCCCTTGGTACCCCATATTATCCCCCCTAGGTATATAACAAACTGGATCGTGAGACCATACTTCTAGGATCCTTGGAATTCCAAGACAATCACAAAGAAGATGGTCACCCATGCATAATTTACAAGGAAACTTAACCTTCCGCGGAGTAGCAGAAGGTGGTCCGACCTGGGATGGACTCGGAGTGGTAACTACATAGGTGGCCTTGGATTTATCGGACTTCTTCTTCTTCTTCATCTTCTTCTTCTTCTTCTTAGGCTCCTGGTTACTTAATGTGAAACTTTCACCAGGTGAAGGAGGAGAGGAGGAGGAGGAAACATGGGAAGAAGGCGTAGGCTCAACCTTGGAATCAACATGTCTTGGTTTGGACGAAGGAGACGGTGGAACAGGAGTCATAACACTCGGGACCATTGAGGTTGAAAACAACCATACGAGTAGACCGATGGTTATCCCAGGCAACGATACGATTGCCATATACGGAGCACCAACATTTCCAAAAGAAGGAAATGGACTAGGATTCCCATCTAGGGAAAGACCTTGGCCGGTAGACTCGGGGGATGTCGCCATTGAGAACAAGAAAGAACCCTGCTCAAGCTAACGCAAACAAGATCTAAGAGGGGAAATGTGAATCGTGGCCGAATAAATTTTAGGACACAAGAACAAAACTTGACCTTTTCATCTTTAAAGAGTCGAGAAAAGAACAAAAGATGACTCTAGTCGCCTTCGAATATTTAATGAGCCTAAAGTGACAAGTGATCAAATGGACCTTTTCTTTTAGGGAGTCCGAAAAGGAATGAAAGTGACTACTCTGGAGAACTAGGCAAAAAGGTTTACCAGACAAATCCGTAAAACTGCATATACACCTTGGCAGTCATATGAAAACCAAGGACTTTCCGTATGGTAGTCAATCTTCCCGAATGTTGTGTTCGGTGCGTTACGGCTTGTAAGGCGACAGACACAGCTTCCTATGGATAAAGGATGATAACCTAGTGGGGTCTCCCCATATACTCGATGGTACGTGGGAGCACAATTCCGTACTAGACCATTATTGAGTCACAAAAGGAGGAATCACCCAACCTTGAGTGGAAACAAAAGTGACTAGGTTTAACGATGCCAGAGCATGTCTCTAGCCTAGACCTCTAAATGTGTGCGTTATGTTCCAATGCATTGTTAGATTTATTCAGTTCATTTTAAAGTTGATCTTGGATTATGTTTCAATTTTCAGGCCTTACCGTATGTATATAACAAAACCTAGGATGCAGCTAGAATGAATGAAATATCCTTTTTCTTCGATGAACACCTACCTATGGGAGGGTAGAGAGATCATTCCCAAACCAAGAAAACCAAGGCAACAAACAGTCACTCAATGCAAGCAAACATCAATTCTTAAAGTGCACAGATACTACTAATGAGATATCTAATCATTCACTTTTCAATATGCAACTTGAAATGCAAATTTACTTTCACTTTCGCATGCTAAAATTAAATGCAATCTTTTTGATTTTGATTCCTTTAATCTAAAGAAATCAATAAGCAACAAACAAATGTGGAAGAACGGTTGATCCAAACAATTGTAATCTATGTCTGGGTAGTGAAGAGAAATCGAAACAATACCAAGATTGGTCCAATAACAATCACTAAACAATCAACCCAAAGCAAGCAAAGGGGAAGGTTCAATCAAACCAACAGCAAGCAGCAAACGAATCTTTGCAAACAGGCAACCAAGTGAAATTGATCCAAAAGACTTGAAACAATGAAACTAGGTCACAAAGCAAGAAAAACAAGATTCATTTAATAAAGCTCACAAGAAAGTGCCTCAGCCTCTAAACAGTGAAAAACAAGTCATCAACCAAGTGAGAATAGCAAGGGACTAGCAAGACTGACAGATTCAAGAGGTAGAAATGAAAAAATTCAATCCTACAGCAATCAGCACGGGCAATACACTGGCAATAAAGCGCTGATAAAGAAAAATACGCAGCAAATAAGCGACGTCAGTGCGGAAGTACACGCCTTTCCCGTGATGGTCTGATTTACAGAACCATCGCAACTGTTAGGTGTAATAACGCGATGGACAGGATATTACAAAAAGGGTGACGTGATGACAGCATGACTGTTAAATTAAAAAACACAATGATGTTCAAAACAGCAACAGGCGAACCAAAAACTTCCAACTCAAAAACAATCAATCTTTAAGCAAAAAAGGACATTTCCCAGGTCAGGCCAGGAAACTCAGAAAACAGATAACCAATTCCCAAACTCCAAAAGAGAGTAAAAAAAAACTTAAGGAAAGAGTAAACAAGAAAAGAACAAAGGCGAGCTCCCCAGTGGAGTCACCAATTTGTGATGCAGGAAAGTGTTCCCTCTGCAGACAAAGGCAACCCCTCTAGCCCTAGAGTGGGTCTAATCACAAATAAGGACAAATCAACAATAGCTTTCCTTAAATAGTTCAAGTTGGAGGCCTACCTCAACTGGTGGTCGATGGAGTTCCATTGCGTTGCTCCAGCTTCTGCTTCCTTCTCCCGATGAGTAATCAACCTGAAACAATGCAAAGGAAATACAACAAAGCACATAACTCGAACAACAATGATCTATTTACTCATAAAGTCAAGAAGTCATGAGCTATCAAGTAAATCACATACAAGACATAGGAAAACATCATTGATTTCATTAATTATGAAATAGAGTAAGCTTACAACCAAGGTCTTGACGTCACAAGCCTTCTCAGAGGGATCCAGCCAGCATGTTCTTCAAGCATTCACTCTATGAAGATGGATCTCCCAATGCACAAGTCTCTCTCACTCACAAGTTTTACACAAGATCAAAGGCACTTCACAACCTTCCTCAAGCTATCAACAAACCCACACTTGTCACACTCACACCAGCTATCTAGCAAACTCACAATACTATCAGCAACACTCCAAAGACTAAGAATTCCAAACTATCCAAAAACTACCAGCACATAGCAATGGTGGGAGTTTAAATAAGAGAAGGAGTCTCCATGAATGGTGGGAGGATGAACTTATCTCCAAGGAATGTAGCACAAATGATGGAACAACCATGCCAGAGAAAGGAGGGCGACATAAATAAGACCAACAACTAGGTCTAGAGTCATATGGAAGGCCGACTGTTGGAGCAAATTCACCCAATCTGGATCATTGCAGGCACATAACTGGTCCACCATGCTGACATCGCTATTAAATAACATATCTAGTCATGTCATCGCGGGAAACTACAATCAATAGTTGCGCTGACATATGAAATTCAACCATCGCGGGAATCACATGTACTTCCACGATGGCAGTGCTTCCGGACCGTTTTGGAGCACTCATCAGTGCGTTTATTTGGCCAACAGACACGATGATGCAGAAACTTTGGCAAAGTGGGTCATTTGGCAATATCAGAGAGCATGAGCATGAATGATTTTGCACTCATGACACAGTAGGAAGACTGGGATGAAGGCAGTGACAAATTACTGTGTAATAGGTCCCGTTCCCATAAATGTACCTTGGGAGCTGGATTTGTATAGTAACTACCTCCTTCTACCTCCTGTTGTGTAATGGGTTGGGGGGTCTTACACTAACTCTCTTGAGCTATGGGGATATGATTTGATATGATTGATTTTGTAAGAATCAAGAAGGAGGAAATAAAAAAAATGAAACTACATTTAACATAGCATCAAGGGATCTTGCAGAGGCAAAGAATATTCCAATAAAGTAACATGCATTAAGAATTTATTTATCACTATAATAGAGAAAAGTAGCAATAGTTAGCATATACAATGCACAACACCTCACAACTTCTATTTTTTGGTTCTTACTTTCAAATATGATTAATTAAAATATTGTACATGAATTCAATGGTTGCATGTACTAATTTTTTATTCCAACATTGTATAGGTATGATGATGATAATGTCTAATTTGAATGTTTGTAATGGTGGAGCATGAAGACAAGTTCCAAGCCTTGTTGGTGCACATACTGGATAAAAAGATTGATGTGCTCCATCACAAATTCATCACTTTAGCATGAGTTCAATGAACCTATTACAAGCTTAAAAATGAAAAATAAGAGCATATAGTAGGAATGTCTATTTTTTCTTTTAAATTTTGATTGTACCTATATCTTCATGTATTGGGGATAGTGCATAAATAAGAGGGATAAGAATGTAATACTCATGAATTGAACTTGAATTCTAATGTATATGTATATATGATACCCAGGTTGGTGAGCCAGGTTCTACTGGGGTTTGTGTGCCTATGTGTATAACTTTGTTGGGCCTATGGGCCAATGCACATATATGTTTTGAGGGCAAAGTTCCTATGTGGTTTATGCTAGAAAACCTAGGTGCTAAAAGGTAAATTAGCCTAATATATGTAACATGTAAATGGATATATATTAATTAATAATGCCATTTCTATATTAAAAAAGAGGAAAGGATATGTGGTGCTAGGAATCTACAAGATGAAAACTGAGGGGGGTAGAAGGCTTAGCAAGGGGAATAATTCAGCAAAATAGTTCTTTATTCCTAGTCTATTCTATAAAGGTAAAGTAGGTTATATTAAAACATATTAAGATATAAACTATAATACTATAATATGTAATTATGGGGGGGGTTGGAGCTATGCGCATGCCACATGTCAAAGGGAACCATGCATATATAACTACCCCTCTTCCATTCAATGTATTGAGTCTCTCACTTTGTGTGACCATTGGGCCTATTCTAATGAAATCCAGATAGTGTATGCAAAACATTCCTTGAGCACCTTGGGTGTGTATATGTATGAGTGAAATTCTTCTTAGGTTTCTGTAGGGAAGGTTGGAAACTCATGAGGGAGGGATATATATTCCTACGCTTGGCCTATAGGGTACCTAGAGACCCTTGAGCGTAGTTGTACCTCCTAGAAACAACAAGGTTTTGTGGCTCCTTGGAAAATATTGGAATTATGGCTAATGGCTAGTTGGAATTGATGTCAACCTAGTTTGCTCATGGTTCAAATGAATTGTTGATGCTTGGCATGTTGTAGTAGAGTTGTAGCAATATGCAGAGGTTGTACAAGTTCTACAACTGCCTAACAAGTTGGTGAAAAAGTTCGTAAATGTTCTTGGCAGTGAGAGCTTGATTCTCCAAGAGAAAGAGAAATTTTGTAGGCTTACTCATTGTAATAGAGAGATCCATCACTAGCTATCCCATTGTGTGCATGCAATGATCATCCCAGGCTATTAGTGTCATTCCAATAATGATGAATGTAGGTGAAAAATTAAATACCACGAGCCATTACCTATCAATTTTCCCATAGTTTCATTTTCAAGGTTCGATTATAGGTTAATTTGGTTATTTGTGTGTGTATATGAATGCAATGATTGATTATGTGATAGTGCAATGGATGGATTTAGTCATTCTAGGCATAATAGAACCAAATATGTTCACATAGTCAATTTGGAAAATGGTTGAGTGGAATGCATTGATCATGATCAATCTCAAACAATTTGAACACACTTAATAATGTGGATTTGGTCAAGGAGTAGTGGATCAATATTATTGATCAAATCCACCTTAGCAAAGGATTTTTGATTTGATCATGGGGACTCCATGTTAAATATGACAAGCCATTTTTGAATTCCAAATTTAGACCATGTGTGAATTGAGAGAAGGCATGCTTGATTTGCTTGTAATGCACGACGATTGAAGGGGGTGCATGAATAGTGTGCATGGAGAGTTTTAGGAGCATTTTTACGCTTAAGTAGAAGTTACCTATGCATATGGTGGTGCGATGAAGATCTGAAGGGAATGAGGCTGGTTACAGATAAATTTATTGTTTAACAATACATATGATAGAGCTGACCTATAGCTACATGATCACATCCTAACTTTGAGCACTAAGAAATCATGACAAATAATAAGTGTGGAGGATCATCGGTGAGGTTAAACGATATGAGAATTGGGTATCTTGTGTGCATGTATCAGAGGAGAGATTTCGTGGAAAGAATGTCCTCATCCATAGGCACACCTGTAACAAAGAGAAGGAAAAGTTATTAATTGAGCATAGAGGTTGAATACATAGTAGTGTGAGTACATCAAGATCATTGATTGAGGATTATTATTGTTGTGTGATGGAAAGAGTAAATTTGGGCTATGGTGTATTAACAAGAGTGAAGAAAGACTACCTGTGCCAATGAGAGGGGCCATAGTATAGATAGAGATATGTTGTTTGAGTCCAATATTGCGAATGAGACATGTGGGTAATTTTGTGCACTTTTTGAGGGTAGAGATGGATGGCCAAAGGAATGTTGTAGCTAACATATTTTTTTTGGTAGCACCTTGGAGTTTAGGATGATACCTCTCTTTGTATAGCTTCATATTTATACATAACTATAGCTTCTATGTATAGCTCATATGCTTTGTAATGTGCAAGGTTTACTAGTTGTTTGTTTGGTTTATATCTAGATGTAGAATTTATGAAAAATGTGATGATGTAAAAGCCATGCTCATTGGTTCTTGTATTGACTTATAGATTTGTATGTATACTACCTATTATGTTGGTGTAATGAGGATTTGATGCCTATGATATTATGTCTACATGTCGTACGTTGAGGGTTTGATGTATTATTCTAAGTCGCAATGATGCTATTTTGTTTTGATGTTGTTGTCTCATGTATTGAGAGAAAGGGTTGATTGATTGAGAAAAGTTGTCATAGTTAGAGAGGATTTTGACTAAGTGATAGAGCTTGATGTGAGTCCAGTTTGAAAATGAACGAGATGAGGATCATAGTTGTATTGAGTTGTTGCAGTTGGGATTAATGTAAAATATTTTGAAACAAGGTCCATAAAGGTTTTGAAGGTTAGGGCATTCAGTGTTGCAGGTAGTGGCTTGCAGGCAAGTGGTGGCTTGCCAGGGAATTAGAGGCTTCCTTCCAATGGTGGATGGAAAGTTAATGAAGTGGTGGCCTTAAAAAAATGGTGGAATACATAGTTTGTGTAAGTTTTGGCTTTTGAGCAAGTGGTGGCTCACATGATTAGCAAGTAGTGGCTTGCACATTGGTGGTGCCCATTTATTCATATGTAAAGAAGATTTTAATATTAATAAGAAGGATGCAATGAAGACAAATAGTTGGTGATGGTTTTATCCCTTTGGGTTTACACCATACATCTGGTGTCCCTATGTGTGATGATATGTCTTGATGGTTTGTGTTTTATGCATTGTTGATATGTTAGGTCCCTATACTACTAGTGTAACCCCTTATTATTATTAGTGCAACCCCCTTATTGTATTATTGTGCCCATATAGTCCCCATGTTGTTATTATTAGGCCCCATAGAAGCGCACTATTGTTATTGTTGTGCCCCTACAATATTAGTGTTATGTAGGCTCTGATTATATTGGGACCCCTTAGATTCCTATATATAGAAAGGAGGTCTTCTCATTTGTATCATCCAAGAATTTTTCATTTGTGTAATGTAAAGGAGATTTCCCCCTCGAAGAGGCTGATTCTGAAGTCATTTATCTATCTTTTCTATCTTTTTGTGAGCTGGTTTCATCACATTTGGTATCCGAGCTTTGGATTCTAGGGTTTCGCTTCTTTAAATAGGTCATCATGGCATTTTCTCTATAATTTTTTCGCTACAAAGTTTTAGAAGCTAAAAAAACCCATTTGAGCCAAAATCATTCTAAACCTCAAGTCCAAATTTCAGATCTCGTCTCACAATATTTTTGGAGATATGATCATAGGAAGTTAGGGTTTTTGCAAGCTCCAAAATTCCATCTAAAATAGGTCATCGTGGCATTTTTGCTATATTTTTTTTTCTACAAAGGTTCAGACTCTGAAATTAAAACCCATTTGAATCAAAATCCTGGTGAATCTCAAGCCCGAATTTCAGATCTTTTTTTCGCTATATTTTCAGATATATGGTCCAAGGCATTTAGGGTTTTGAAAGCTCCCGAATTACATCCCAAATAGGTGACCTTGGTAAAATCGTCATAACTTTCTCTCTGAGAATCAGATTGAAATTTCATAAGACGTTACAGAAATAGGAAGGACTGTAACTTTCTGCGTATTGGTTTTAGGCTCTAAGGTCGAAAAATGACATGTGGCACTTTGTACAAGTTCTCTCTACTGAAAAAGTATATAATCAGGTCATCTTGGGAGATTGAGCATAACTCTCCCTTGGAGAATCCAATTTCAATCAAACTGGTGTCATTGGAAAGAGGAGATAAAGGGCTACTACAGGTCACAATTTCAGACCTTAGATATCCAAAAATCCAAAGATACAATAGATTCAAGATCGAGCTACTAAAAGCAAGAAAATGAATGACTCGAATCAAGAAAATAGACACCTAGTAAGAAAAAATGGATAGATGATTTGAAGTATGCGACTGAAGCTAAGATAAATAGTTTATATGTCCCATGGAAGCAAATTTGAATAAAGGGATGGAAGATTTGAAGAAAGACGTGGAAGGTTTAAAGGAAGGCAGGACAAAACTGCTATAAGAATGGCCTCCTAATGACGAAAAGGTAGTAGAGGAAACTCATGATGAGAAAAAAACAAATGTTAATCATGATTTCATAGAATCTAACATTGGATTGAAGACCCACCATATTCCAAAGATTGATATGAGGAAGTTTGATGGCAAGGATCCCATAACATCAATATTACAGATGGAGAAATATTTTGATCTATATGATGTGCAACTATTACAAAAGGTACGTATTGCATCTTTATAATTAGAATTGAATAAATTTTTATGGTATAAAGGGATTTGTTCTCATAAAACACTTGTCACTTGGTCAATTTTCATGGAGGAAATGATAGCACATTATGAGGATACAAAGAGAAACACATTTTTTAGCCAATTGATAAATCTCAAACAAAAGGGTTCAATGATGGAGCATATTCAGGACTTCAAAAAATTAAATATAAGGGTAAAAGATATTCTGGAGGAGCATATGATTGATGTGTTCATAGGGAATTTAAAGGATAACTTCCAACATGAGGTTCACCTTTGGGAACCTGATTCATTGGAGAAGGCATTCAGGTTGGCAAGAAAAATGGAAAGAAAAAGTATGGCAACATAGAAGCCTACCACTCACAACTATAAAGATGGAACTGTTGTTTATCCTAGCCTTTCACCACCTACAAGGTTGACACCACAACAATTGCAAGAAAAAATAGAAAAAGTGCTTTGTTACAAATGTGATATAAAATACACTAAAGGTCATAAGTGTGATGAGAAGAAATTAATTTACATGGATGGGGAAGAGGAACAAGAAAAAGAACAAGAAACGTTAAAAGAAGAGGATATACACCGGGAACCAATCCCAAATAAAGAAGAAATGAATCTTACCATATCTTGTAATGCATTGTCAGGAATTACCACTCCTCAAACTCTCAAGATAGAAGGGCATATCAAGAAGAAAAAGGTAATAGTTTTGATTGATTTGGGTAGTACCCATAATTTTATTCATTGTAAAATAGCCAAGGAATTGAATTGCTTCCTATATCTAGCACCAGAGTGTCAAGTAATGGTTACAAATGGAGGAACCATAAGTTGCTTTCGAAAGTGTCATCATATCAAGCTATCCATGGGAGAATATGTCTTGAATAGTCCAATGCTTTCCATTCCAATGGTTGGTGCAGATGTTGTACTAGGAGTCCAATGGCTACAATCTTTAGGTACGATAGCTTTTAATTTTCAAGAACTTTTCTTGAAATTTTTTGGGGAAGGAAAGGAAGTCGAATTAAGTGGTATCGAAGGGAAACCAGGAAAGATAATCAGCTCCAACAGCATGACAAAGCTTCTAAAGAAAGAACAACGGGGCATAATTGCACAATTATGTTCACTAGAGGTTCCCACATATCTCCAAAATGTTTTGGACAATCATTCCAAGTTATTTGAGACTCCCAAATGCCTCCCACATATTCGTGATTATGATCATTCTATTGATTTGATTCTAGGAAGTGTTCCCCCAAACATCAGGCCTTACAAATATCCATATGCCCAAAAGAGTGAAATTGAACGTATGGTTGTAGAAATGCTAGAGGTTGGTATAATTCAACCTAGTCAAAGTTTTTTCTATGCTCTAGTGGTATTGGTACACAAGAAGGATGGATCATGGCGGATGTATCTAGATTATAGGGAGATCAACAAGCTTACTATTAAAGATAAATTTCCCATTCTTGTCATTAATGAATTATTGGATGAATTGCACGGAGTAGTTTACCTCACCAAGTTGGATCTTGATTCAGGATATCATCAAATCAGAATGAATATCGAAGACATTCCAAAAACAACATTTAGAACTCATGAGGGTTATTAAGAATTTTTGGTCATGCCTTTTGGCCTTACCAATGCACCTTCTACATTTCAAGGTTTGATGAATTCTATTTTCAAACCCTTCATTAGAAAATTTGTGTTAGTATTTTTTGATGATATACTAATCTACAACAAGTCTTGGAAGGATCATGTTCAAGATGTTGACAGGGTGCTAAAACTATTGGAGGAGAAACAACTATATGCAAAAATCTCCAAACATTTCCTTGGAGTACAAGAGGTGGAATATTTGGGTACTCAATTAGCTCATAGCTCATCTTATCATCCACCGTCCATCACATCTTCTTTAAAAGAAAATTCTAAGGGTCAAGTAGTGGAAGATCACATCGAGCATCAACAACAAGTTCTCAAACTCTTAAAGGATAACCTCGCTTTAGTGCATAATAGAATGAAACAATAGGCAAATCAACATCGTAGCGAAAGAATTTTTGATGTAGGTGACTAGATATTTCTACGAATACAACCATACAAACAAATGTCCCTCAAGCAAGCTATGGAGGATAATAAATTATCACCAAAGAATTATGGTTTGTACAAGGTGTTAGAAAATATTGGTATTGGCATACAAATTGGAGCTTCCTGCATCTTCTCAAGTGCACCCAGTTTTCCATGTTTCACACTAAAGAAGGCTACAAGTGAGAAGATCCCAGATCAAACAATATTTCCAGAACTTGACGAGGAAGTAAAAATCATATTGGAACCTAAAGCAATCACAAAAAAAAGAAATTTACAACTACGAAATCGATAAATTTCAGAGTATCTCATAAAGTGGAAGAACTTACTGCTGAAGATTCCACATGGGAGGATGAGAATTTTATACAGAAGAATCTAGAACTACTAAAGCATTGAGGACAACACTTTTTGAAGGAGAGGGGCATGTTAGGTCCCTATACTACTAATGTAACCCATTATTGTTATTTGCGCAACCCCCTTATTGTATTATTGTGCCCATATAGTCCCCATGTTGTTATTATTATGCACCATAGAAGCCCACTATTGTTATTGTTGTGCCCCTACAATATTATTGTTATGTAGGCTCTGATTGTATTGGGACCCCTTAGATTCCTATATATATAAAGGAGGTCTTCTCATTTGTATCATCCAAGAATTGTTCATTTGTGCAATGTAAAGGAGGTTGCCCCCTCGAAGAGGCTAATTTGGAAGTCGTTTATCTATATTTTCTATCTTTTTGTGGGCTGGTTTCATAACATGATATCATGGTTTGGTTATATTTATGATGGCTTCTAATGTTTACGGTATGCTAATGTATATGGTGTTGACGGTTAATTGATTAATGACTTAGTAATTGTAAATAAAGAAAAGAAGGCGAAAACTATCCATCTCCTATAATACTAATCACTCCCCTTCCTCTCAATATTTTTCACACTTCAAACAATTTGTATCAGAGTTGGGCTTTCAAATGTAGTTTAACCACTAGAAAGTGTATCTAGGTGAAAATTTCATTTTTTTTTCTTTTGGAATGAAGCCTCTAGGAGTATTTGTCCTCACTATGGAAAATTTCAAGGTATGGCATGGAAGATCATTAAATCTCAATTATTAGCTTTTGGATCTAAGATTTGGAATTTTGTATATGAAGGATGTGACGTGGATCCACTCTCACTTAAAGTGATGCAACAAAATTTCCAAGAGAGACACATTATTTATGAGAATCTCCATAATATATATTTGTAGAAAATAACATATCTGAACTCTACTAAGTCGACTTGGGACAAGTTGCAAGTGTTGCTTACAGGGGATAGCAACAACAACAATGGAGAGAAAGTAGAGAAGAGTAGGAAGAAAAAGAAGAAGGCCTTGAAAAATAAATATTCTCGACCTTAGAAGATCTATCCTCTTAGTGCGAATGGTGTAGATGAGAAATCAGAAAATGAAGCTTCAACAGATCTAAGTGTGCTCTCACATAGAAAATCTGAAGGTATAAATACAAATGAATTTATTTTGAGTTATTATTTAGATAGATATAATGTTAGTCTTGTTGATTTAGACAATCATGTTGATGAATGTGATAAATTGATGCTTCTTGAAACTGAATATGACTCAATAATGGATATATTGAGGTTAGTAAACTAATTGTTGCATGCAAATATTAAGAAAATATTTTGCATATCTTTGACAAGAAGGAGAATGAGCTAAGAGAATAAATTCTCAAATTGAAGATGTAGTTACAAAAGGAAAAGTGGATTAAGGTTGTGATGGCCAATCAGTTAAAATAAAGAGAGGGCCGATTTGAAATTCTAGAAGTTGAAGTGGTCTCCATGAGGAAGCATTTTGAGGAAAAGGACATTGAGCTAAAGCAGGAGAAGGGCACCATATCCTCGGCCAACATGTTTGATAGCCAAAGACATTCCATGGAAAAATCTGGTATTATTTTTGATAAGGGATATTATAGCAACATGAGTAATAAAAAAGGTAAGAAGCTGAAGAAACATATCCAATAGTCAAGAAGAGACCCTCAAGGAAAACCTATTACAAGAAAACATTTCACTCCTAGAGTTTATGTCGGAAGATATAGTATATTCCATGTCAAAACTCCTTTTCTCCATTGATGGATGAGATTGAGTGCTTCAACTGCCACAATTTTGGACATGTGGCAACTACCTGTAGGAGCAGAATGTATACATCTATGCAATATCTTAGGTAGCCAAGTATGGGTCCAACCATTAGGTATACTTGTTCTCTTAATGGTTATTGTTAATAATGCAACCTATTCAGCCATAAGGTGATGGACTGTAGATCTAGTACATGGAGCTGAGGAAAAAATAATCCAATGTAGAGACCTAACATGAGAAACATAAGATCAAATAAATTGGCATCATATCTTGGTCATATAAGGTGTTATGTGTGCCACAATATTGAGCACATGGATAAAGATTGTAAGTGGTGTTTATTCCTTAGGCCATCTAGTTAAAAGGAGCAATAGATTCACAATAGATCTAGAAGAAATACAAAGGAGAGAGCTCAAGCAAAGAAGTAGCCTGCTACAATATGAGTGAGGAAGGATTGGCATCCAGTTTAGGAGGAGCAGGTATGAAAGTGTGGTTTTGATATTTTCATGCATGATGATGATGATAGGTGGTATGTTGATAGTGGATGTTCCCACCATATGTCAGGAGACGGGATAAAAATTCTCTCTGTAAAGAGAACCGAGGGTGCCCATGTTGTTTTTAAGGTAATGATACAAAAAAAGCATTGTGGAGAGGAAAGACCATCCTTGGTGGAAAGAACACTAATGTTGTTGATGTATGGTTTGTATAAGGTCTAAAGCACAATATCTTAAGCATGATCTAGATGGTTCATGTAGCCAAGGAATTATTTTTTAACTCTAAAGCTTGCACCATTCGCAAAGAAGGGTCAAAGAGGCTGATAACAAGTGGAGTAAGAACCCTAGATAATGTATATGTGTTGAAAGAAAGAGTGAGTAGAAAGACGAGATCAAAGAAAAGATATTCCTCTTTAGATTCTATCTAGAGGGGCTAGCCCCACTGTAGTCCATTGATCTATGCATATTCTCACAAGACTATAGAAGAGTTATGAGAGGCATGCACGACCTCGGGGGGAGCACATGGTAGTAATATGGTAGTATGGTGAAGATTTGAGTATGAGTTGTAGTTGCATTATATTTTTAATAAGATCCACATTGTGTATTCAAGTCCATAAGATCAACTTTCCCATTGGAGGTATCATCAGCTTAGGGGGAACTATGCATTGTACTAGTGTTTCATGGCTTGGTTATCACTTTTGCTTTGTTTTTCACTCATTTACTTGTGGTAACACCATACCTGTCCATTGCGTATTTTCATGGTTATCATTTTCAGTTGGTCAAAACCCTAGTATGAGTCATGCTTTGAGTGCGATAATATTTTGGTATGATTCAAAGAGAATATCTTAAGTCACATATTACCCCTATGTATTTATTGTAGCTATGTATGTCAAGCTGATTTTGTACTCATTTGGTCATCCATGTTTTGGAGAGAGTCACAATGTCATCATTAGGTCATGCTTTGGTGAATAGTCATGGTGATTGGCATGATAGTAGTTAACTACATATTTCTGTAATCTAAGCACTTTGAGTGCAATGATATAACAACCATGCATGTACATGATATAACCCTATAACTTGTTGCATCTATCAATGGGTTTCTTGATGTTGGGTGTGGTTTTTATACCTATTTCCTACACTGTATTTCCCCATTTTTGATCCTCTTTCCCTCCAGGCCAATGGAACTTCACATGTTAATCACCTTCTTTCTCATTTATATAGCCTATTTCACCGTCATGTTATTTTGCCATGTTTTTCTGAATATAATGATCCAATATTCCTTTTTGTGGCTAACTGGGTAAGCATTGGAGAAGTCTTTTGGATCCTCTTCTCTTTTTCAGGTGTTTCTTGTGAGAACGAGGTTATGGAGTGAACAAGCTGTGTTGATTAGTCTCAGAGCGGGGTAGAGAAGATTGTTGTTACACCCTGTATGATGTTATAGATTGTTGCTACATACTGAGTCTGTTACCCAATGATTATTGTTATATCTCATACTGTCATTTGACAACAAGACGTTGTTGCGACGTAGCTGGAAAAGTTGTGGTACTATTCCACACAACAACTATCGGGAGTTATGAATTGTTTATTTAGAAGTAACAAATCCAAACAGTTGTGATCTTAACCAATGTATATGAAAAGCATTTGCATTTTGAAATCGGTTATAACTATTTCTATTTTTAGGATTAGCATGAGAATCGTGAGAATCTCATGATTGATCTATTCCTAATTTTGGGTATGTAATAACTATAAAAGAAACTCGATTTCTCATGTACGGGGACGACAGAGAGAAAGCACTATTAATCTAATCTTGTAACTTTTAATTATTTTTAATATTGAAGGAACTACGGTGATGTTGTTACTATTCCTCATATGATTCTTTAACTAATCTCGTGCTTACTCCTACACCCCTACTAGGGAGGAAGGGCCCTCCTCTTTAGTAGGGACTGCAGTAGTAGAAGTAGCTGTATATTACTATTTCTCTAATTGTTATATGGTTTTCTGTTGTTGTTGTATAAATTGTAGAATACATCCTCTTTAGTTCCATATTATATTATGCTATTACACTGGTTTGATTAAACAGAATGATAGTTGACTAGCTGGTGTAGTCATTAGTTTAGTGTGTGGCGTGCCCTTGCTCTAGTAATTGTGAAGTGTGATTTCATTTTTGTAGAGTGATTTAATTTATGCATGAATGATTTAATTTCTGCAATTGATTCAATGACATTATTTACTGTTTCTTTCTATTTTCATTCTTGGTTGTAGTGTATCAGCACAGATAGTGCGAACTCCATTGAAATAGAAAGAACTAACTTGGGTTGACAATTAAATGGTTGCAGTCTTGGTCAATTAGGATTGATTAAAATAGCCCTACATTTTTGCACTATTGTTGGGGATGGCAGTTGACGATACAGTCAGCCAAGTTGTTTGTTTGATGATAGAGTGCTCCTAGTCCACAATTGTTGGGCGGTAAGATGAGAGGCAAGAACCTGCGCATCACTCTAACATACTTGGCTGGGCTCACCATTGTGATCACTAGGGAACTTTGGATGTGGCATTTTGGTTTTTTTTCTTAGGGTGTCTTCAACTCTTCAATTTCTAGGCGGTAAGAACCTTCGCATCACTCTAACATACCTGGGTGGGCTCACCATTATTGAAGACGGAGACACTTAGGGTGTGAATCAATACACATAGGGTCCATGTGTGCAACTGTAGGAATTATAGAAATACCAAAATTACCCCCCCACTCTAATTAGTCATAGGAAAAATGGGTCGTAAAAAGGAAACGAAGAGTGTAGATTTGGGAAGGAAAAAATTTCTTCGGGAACCGATCTCAAGGGCAAAAAAAGAACAATCGATTTCTCAAAGGGATGCAAGGAAAATAGGGCCACAAAAAGTTTTTACTCCTATAACAAGGAAAAAAACCTTTGATTCCTCTATCTTGGGGCCATACCATTCTAAAGGTAGTGAAAATACTCCCAAGATTAAGCATTCAATTCAGGAACAACAAGGGGAAGTTAGTAGCTAGAAATTTAGGACTGAGGGATAAGGGGAAACTGAAGGAGGACATAAAAAACTTGAAACAGGAGAGCACCTATTGGTTTATCAATATTCGGATTCAAGTAGTGCAATGAAACAACTAGCCCTGAAGTTACCTTAGCCAACAATTTCACTTGAAAGGCAATCACAAGCATAGTTTGAAGAACATCCGTTACATCAAGGATTAGAAGGGTTAACAATGGGGGACAACAATGACAACAACGCTAAAACAGATGCTACTGTCACCACCTTTGAGTTCCCAATTGGAGATATCAAAGGCGAAGCTCCCATGAAAAATATTCCTTTATCATCCTTACCATCCTTTAAAGGGATGTCTGTGGAAGACCCGGACACCTTCTTATTTGAATTTGATGTCTTATGCAAGAGTTATGACTATGTCTCAGATGCTCAGAAACACAAATTATTTCCTGCTACTTTAAAAGGAGCATCCTTGAGATGGTTCATGGGATTAGGCTCTACTTCTATTCGAACATGGAGCGATATGAAGGAGACATTATTATCAAAGTATCAAGACTATTGGAGAACCAGGGAATTAAGAGAGGAAGTAGTCATGATGACATAAAAGGAGGATAAGAGCCTGGAGGACTATGTAGTGCGGTTCCACTATAATTTGTAGAGGTCTAAACATGGTGATTTAGATCGTGAGATATTAAAGACCATATTTATAAGAGGAGTGGAGGATGACTTCCTTGATACCCTGAATCTACTAGGAAAGGGGGACATATCTTAGGAACCATTCATCGAAATTGTAAAGCTATGTATAAGATGCTCTAGAGGATCGTCTAAGGGAAGAAGCACAATCCGAGATGCCTCGTCCCGAATACAAAAATCTTCAGGTGGAGGAGTAACCAGAGCAGAGATCAGGAATTTATTCAAAAATTTCAAAAATGACATCATCAGTACTGTATCTTCCTAGATAACGACAGCATAGATCAAGAAATCACAAGGAGAAGCTGATACACCTCTGGCTGTGTTATGTCTGAATGACCAAAAGAAACATCCCTTGAGGGATTTTGAAATGAACAGCATCAACTTTTGTAATATTTGTGAGCTAGAGCACTCTACAAGTCAATGTCTAGAGCTTCCCAGACTGAAAGTAGTACTTAGAGAATCGAGTGAAGAAGTTCAGTCCTCTTATTTCATCGCACCTAGGATACCATGGCAGCCATGACCTCCATGTATGTCCCAAGATTTTTCTTCTTTTAATTCGTGGAACAATGCATATAATACTCAGAAATATCCATGGAAATATTCTGCTCCTTCTCTAGCATAGTTTCCTTCACCTTGGAACCAGTGGTCCCCCTCTCCCTCTATTCAATATCCTCCATCTCAACCATACCCTTGGAACCAAAACTAAAGGGGGAATGCCCAGAACATAGCTCCACTTGGATTACCAATGCAGCAAAAACTACAATTTCCCCCTTTCCAAACTCCTGTTCCTACACTGCCTGTGTGACCCCAACTACTTGTGCAACCTAATTGTAACCAAAATAGTAAAGCAACCCAAAGAATAGAGGCTCCAACTACCTTCCAGACTTACCTTATTACTCCCATGGGACTTAATGAAATTAAATTGCGGTCGAGTAAGGTAATTAAACCAAATCACTCCCTATCATTACCGAGGAGGAATGTGAACATTCCATAGGAGTTACAATAGATCCTGAGGCATCTGTTACACTACACCTGTAACAGCCGATACATAGTAAATTGTTACATTTGTAACAGACAACCCGAGAAGAACTGTTACTCCAGTAACATCCAACTCAGGTGAGGTTGATACACATGTAGCAGTTGACTCAACTATTATAACTCAGGATCCTCCATATCCTCGGAGATTAATTGAGCTTGGAATGAACTCACAACATGAATCTTATTTTCTTAGGGAGTTGCAAAATATGCACATATGAATTCCTCTACTGCAAGCTCTTAAAGAAGTACCTATTTATGCTAAAACAGTACAATATATGTGCATTAAGAAACCTAGAAGGAAGCCTAAGGACCCTGCTACTATACACATGATGGGGAAATTATCCGAATTAATGTCTGCTCAGCCTCATCTAACCAAGTATAATGATTCAGGAAACCCTACAGTTACTGTCTAGATTAACGACCAACACATAACTAACACATTGATTGATCTTGGGGTTCCCATTAATGTGATGACAAAGAACCTCTTTACCACCCTGGGGCTACATGGGCTTAGACATATTCCTACTATACTTGAATTAGAAGACAGGTCCCGTGTTAAACCCAAGGGGGTGTTAGGAAACATAGTAATCACAATAGCTTCCTGGAGGTATCTGGCTGACTTTCTTATCTTACAACCCAAATCCAACTTGGGGGGACATCCTTTGATCCTAAAGAGACCTTGGCTGGCCACTACAGATGCATTTATAAGATGCAGGTATGGATCTATGGTGATCTCAGATGGCCAGGCTATAAAGAATCTTAATCTTTACCCCACAAAACCAAATATGGATTTGCATAACCCCCAGTGGGATGAATTTGAGGCCGAATCAGACCTTTCCCTACCACTCTTCACTCTGGGGAAAGCCCAATATTTCAAGGATGAGACAAAAGATGACAACATTAATGGTTTTATTAGTAACTCGCTTTCTGTCGCTTCCATTGAAAATTCAAAGGAGGAAGAGGAGGAAGAAGATATAAATTTTGAATAAATGAGAACCACTTTGAATATTGACAACATTCCAATTGAAATAAAACCAAGAAAGTTTCTGAACATTAACCCCAACTTGACTGTTGAGAAAAACCAACTGTTGTTACAACTGTTATAGAAATACAAAAAGGAATTTACATGGGTCTATACAGATATGAAAGGGATTCGTCCCAACTTGTGCACTCACCACATTTATTTGAACCACGGCACCGCATGAACCCTGCGTTGAAGGAGGTAGTGATAGAAGAATTACAAAAACTCCTGAGTGCTAATTTTATTTATCTGATATCTAACAGTCAGTGGGTGTCTCTGCTTGTCATTTTCCCTAAGAAGAATGGAAAGTGGAGAGTCTGTGTGGATTACAGAGAAATCAATAGGGCCACTCAAAAGGACCATTTTCCTTTACCATTTATAGATCAAGTCCTTGACACCCTTTCTGGGAATTATTTTTTTTCATTTCTAGATGGGTTTAGTGGCTACAACTAGATATAGATTACCCTGGAGGATTAGGATAAAGCCACCTTTACATTCCCTTGGGGAACTTTCACATATAGAGTACTCCCTTTTGGACTCTACAATGTGCCAACAATTTTTCAGAGGGCAATACTGGGAATTTTTTCTGATTTGTTGAATGACTGCCTTGAAATCTTCATGGATGATTTTACACCTTATGGTGATGCTTTTGAAATAGCATTAGCTAATTTAGAAAAAGTGTTGGAACATTGTTGCAAACTAATGTTGTTTTGAGCACTGAAAAATTTCACATGATGATGACTGAAGGGATCATGCTAGGACACTACATTTATGTTGACGGGATCAAGGTAGACCCTGCTAAAATAGAGGTAATTCTGAAAATTCCAACTCCCAAAATGCAAAAAGAGGTATGTAGTTTCTTGGGACATGCAGGGTATTATAGAAGGTTTATAGAGAATTTTTCAAATTTGCATCGTCATTACTTTCTTTTCTCATGAAAGATGTTGACTTTTTGTGGAGAGGAAAGTGTGAGCAAGCCTTTTTGAATCTAAAATTTTGTGTATCAGCAGCTCCAGTTTTACGTGGACCTAATTAGGAACCGCCATTTCACATATCTAGATATGCATCTAATATTGTTGTAGGTGTTGTTTTGGGCCAACTTGAGGACAGGAAACCTTATGCTATTTATTACATAAGTAATAATTTCACTCTGGCTAATCTCAATTACACAGTGATCGAGAAGGAATTCTTAGCAGTAGTGCACGCCATCAATAAATTTCGACATTGTATTACTGGGTATCAAGTATTTGTACAGATTAACTACTCTTCCATTTGTTTTTTAATGAATAAGATAATTACCAATGGTATAATTACACACTAGTTATTGTTGTTACAGGAATTTGATATCACAATTGTCGAAAAACCTGGAAAAGATAATGTAGTAACTGATTTTCTTTCTAGGTTAATTATTGATGACAATTGAATTCCTACTAAGGATTCTTTCCCTGATGAATATCTCTTTGCTATTTCTACTTACTCACTATGGTATGCAAATATAACCAATTATCTTTCTGTAAGGAAGTTCCCACAATATTTGTACTCCAAGGAGAAGAGAAAGATCATAAAACAAAGTGCTACCTATGCTTGGATAGATGGGAATCTCTATCACACTGGACCAGATTTCTAGATCAGATGTTGTGGTAGGGAAGATGAGATATTTGACATCCTTAAGGCTTGTCACAAAGAACCTTGTGGAGGGCACTTCACAAACAAGTGGACAGGGTACAAAGTCCTTTCGACAGGGTATTATTGGCTAACAATATTTCAGGATGATAAGAATTTCGTGAAAGGATGTGATAGTTGCCAAAGAATGGACCAACCATTGCAATCATATGAGATGTAACTACAACCTCAAATCTTCTTAGAACCTTTTGAGACATGGTCCTTGCATTTTTTGGGACCAATTAATCCTTCATCCAAACAAAAATTCTACATTTTTGTCTGCATCGACTATGTCACAAAATGGGTTGAGGTGAAAGCACTAACCAGAGCCACGTAGCAGGTTGTTTCAAACTTCCTATTTGAAGACGTCTTTATCCATTTTGGTATACCTAGGGAGATAGTCACAGATGGAGGGCCCCAATTTACATCCCATATGATCTAAAAGTTGGTTGAAAAATATAAAATCCATCATAGAATCACAAAACCTTATCATCCACAAGTGAATGGCCAAGTGGAAAGCAAAAACAAATTCATCGAGGGGATTCTTACCAAGACTGTGGCCAGTCACCGAAGGAATTGTGCTGATAAACTTCCAGAAGTGTTGTGGGGATACAGGACTACATGGAGGAATACCACGGGATTCTCCCCATACGAACTTGTGTATGGTAAAAATCCCTTATTCCCTATTGAGCTCGAAATCAAGAGATTGAGAACAAAATTGCAGGTGAATTTGGATCTGCCTGTCGCGCAGAATGGGTCGATCTTGTGGACAAGATAGACCTTCCTAGAATCTACAGAAGGCCTAACAACAAGCAAACCAACCAGACACTATCTTTCTCTAAATATGCTTCAATAAACAATAGTAGACAAAGGTTTTTAGGGCCTACCTTTGGTCCAACGCAAGCTTGTGGATGCCCTCGCTCTTTTGATCCAAATGAGCTCCTCTTTGCGAATCTGCAAACACAAACAAGGCAAACAAATTAAATAGCACCTGAAAAACCAATTGCATGAAACATATTTAACATGAAAGTCAAGGAGTCCATGAAACAAATAACATAAGATACTTGTTGAGAAAAATGAGTTTGATTGTATTAATTCAAAAAAAGAATAACTTTACAACCTTTGTCTTGACGTTGTACAAGCTCCTCCCAGGGTCCAACAAGATGTCTCCTCTACTTTGACAAGCTTCACTCACTCTCCAATGGAACCAAGAGATATGTGATCTTTCCTCTCAAGCTCAACCAAAGAGTCTTGATTTCACCAGCATTTACCCTCAAAATGTTCAGCTTCTAACCTCCTTAGTCCTCACCCCAATGCTTGTATTTATAGTGCAATGGAGGGAAGTTACTAGGTCCTCCTTCAAAGGGATAAAGCCATCCTTCAAAGGGATATCTCCTTTAGTCAAGGGATTAGCTCCTTCTCTTTTGGGATGCATGAACCACCTCAGAGCGAACAATCCACGTCAAAATTCCTTCTAGAAAACTCTAGAATTAACCCAAAGTGAGTTTTTAAAGATAAAAATTGCGCCTTTTGACTTTCACAGGGGTCCGCACCTGCACCGTTAGGAACAGAGCGGGTAGGTACGCAGCTTTTGTACACAGAAGGTGCGGGACCACAGGTGACCATGAGAGAAAGTGCAGAACCAGAGTTACATTGATTTTTAATGTCTTTCTCCCACTTCCAAAGCTTGATTTGAAGAGCTGAGGTTCTAGACTTGTTTAGGAGGACAGTACAAGTGATGATAGACCCATACTGACTGCAAATAATCATGGTGACGATATTTTTGTGTAACAGATTGCCCCCCTAAAGTGCAAAGTTTGTAGTAGATGAGGATTTCATTTATCATATAGGAAGAGTGAAGTACTTTATCATTTCGAGGATTATCTTGTGGAGAGCCCGGTCGGAACCTGTAAAAACATTCAATGCAAGATATATATATGAGATCATATCATCGCTGAGGTAGGCATTCCCATACTCAGATCAAAACTAACTAGAAACCTATCTACTGCTCTGATATAGGAATGATCTTGTAAAACATCATAAGTATAGACTCGTGTGAACACAGTATGGATGCAACCATCTTTTATGAATAGTCCACAACATAATGAGTACAAAATTCCTCGCAGCCTGGATGGTGGAAACTAGATCCAGGGTCTTCATTTCTACTTTCCGAAATAGTACGATTCTATCCATGCGAATAAATGTGTTGATGTCGAACATGGTAGAAACCACTTGATTACCAGTCAATGATGTAAACTGTTAACAAGTGTGAGAGAAACCACCAGTGATGTCAATGGCTCTCAAAGTACCCAGTACAATCCATGAGATGTGAGTAAATGTGTTGATGTCGAACATATCATGGAATCCTTTGATCGAAAGTCAATGATGTAAACTGTCGTCAAAGGCGAGAAACCTGCCATTGAGGCATGCAGATCCCAAGGTACTGACGATCTCTAGATCATCTTTCTAGATAATGAGTTGAAGTCGATAGAAAGCGATCCGTTGCAGGCAAGCCCACAACATGAAATCATAGATCAAGTTGAAGAAAGTTTTTTGCAAGGACTGACTCAGGGATGGTCAAGATGGATGATAGATATTTTGCAGATGAATGGTTTATTGGCAGTGACCTCTTGAACACATAACGACATGAAAGATGGCTTGGTGACAATTGACCCAAAGTTAATACCCAGAAACCAGCTGAAGACTTTCAATGTGGTTTGATCAACTGTTAGGCAAAGGATTTCCCAACCCAGGTGAATAAAAGTGTCGTGTTCAAGAGGGGTTACAAAGTATGACAAACAGACTCATTTTCCTCTCTTTTCCCCCACCATTTCTTGCAAGTACCTCTTTATTTTTTACAAGCTTGAGGAGGATAACATTTGCTTGATTATAAGCTCATCCTTCGGATGAGTCCAACTTAGTTTAAATTCGAACCCTAAGAAGGAGTGGTTCGTTCCTGTTTGTAATTGAACAGGTCCTTTACTGTGAAATTTTAACGAGTCCAGTATAGGAGAAACTCGGCGTTTTTCAATTTTAGAGAGTCTGAAAAAACTTAAGAAAACTCTAGTGTTGACCTTTTTCGTAAATTTGTGTCTCCCAAGCTCGAAAAAGTATAAAATAATACTTGAGAGAACCGCTTGATCTTTTACGACCAAGGAGTACTTTTCGTTATTAGTGTCACTGACCCAAAAAAGTAAAAAAACGATCAATGACACGTCGTTTTATAACCAATATCGAATTTGAAATGACAAAAATCCGGCAATCTTTTCATGTTTTTACGGTCGGAAAAGAGCTATAAGTGGACCGTCTTTTAATTCCGTTTTAACGAGTGTAAAGAAACGCTCGGCAATCTTTTCATGTTTTAGGAGTCAGAAAAGGGCTTAAAGACGACTCTACTTGTTTTTTTGTTGAAAATGATAGATTTCGCCTGAATAATCCTGTATTCTGCACAAAGACAAACATTACTCATACCTGTTTGAAATGGATAAAAGCGTTGAAAAATAACTTTTCAAAGTGAAACATAAACAAATTTGCGATTTATTTACTCAAAAAACTTATAAAAAGGGCCTTTGTCAATTCATTTTTACTGTTCGAGTTTGGGTGAGAAAATAGTGCTTTTGCTTAGAAAACTTCCCGTGAAGATTGTGGAAAATCCAACCGTCGGAATCGAGCATCGTCTTCTCCAGGTAATCCACATCACCTTACTCTTCATTTTCAACCGTTTAGTTTTTTGATTTAGCCCCTCATTTTGTTTTTTGGGAGAGTTTTTAGGCGCAAAACCTGCGCGCGGGGGTCTGCAGGTTTACCATTGCAGACCCGCGGACCCCGACTTTTTCTCCATTGGGAAAAAGCTCAAGGTACACACCTTCTATGTAGACAAAGTGCGGACCCACGCACTGTGTCTAACGTGGAGGGTGTGTACCCCACAGCAAGGGTTTTGAACCTAAAATTCCTCAAAAATGGACCAATCAAAATGTTTTCTAGCAATCTAATTAATCTTTATACTTGATGCAGAGAATATATCATGCTAGATTGGCGAGAACGGGAGCATGAGGACGTGGATACCGCCGCATGGAATCATTAGCCTTCACTTGATGCTTTGAGGGCATGCGGACTGTACAAATTCTGGACCATTCCTAGCATGAGGGCTCAGGTAGATTTCTTACAGTGGCTGGTTGACAGGTGGAGCGTACAGGACCAGTGCTTTTTCATTGGCGGACACCGGCTCGAAATCGAGCTGGAGGACATTTATTTCTTGACTGGTTTGCCTAAGAGAGGCGAGGACTTGACTCTATTCGGGACTAGGCCAGGTGGCCAGTCTGTCGATAGCCTCTGGCTAGAGTACTGCAACAGCCAGGCTAAAGACAAAGGGATAGACATAAAGACCATATCCCGTCCTGAGCTCATGGTGATTGCGTTTACTGTCACCAGACTTTGCGGAGCTGCCGCATTACATGTTGCCACCGGATCCCAGATGCGTATGGCAGTTGATTGCTTTCAAGGCACCATCTTCAACTGGTGCAATGCTGTGCTGGCCAATGTGAAAGGTCAACTGACCAGGGCCAAGAACGGACGACTAAATACCTTTGGTTATGGGGCTTTGGTCGTGAGTTTTGGCCTGGAGAGGGTTCCTATGCTGATCCCACAGCATCTTACTGTTGGAGCTGGGCTTCCTCGAGAGCCCAAACTGATGCGATGGGTTGCAGTCATGGCCCGTCACCCGGACGAGAGGACAGAGGTTGCTCGGTTCAAACCTGAGTATTTCCAATGGTTGGAAAACCAGGTCTTTTGCATTCAGGATTTCCCTTACGCTGGGATAGATTTCCGTGGTGACCCAGACATGGCTCTTCCACCAGGAGAGCAGTGGGACGAGTCAGGTAAAATCCTTTTCAACTTTCCCTATTTAATTTTTTTTTTTTTTTATATTTTTCATCGTCTCAAAACTAATAGTAAAAATTTCAAATGCAGATGTGGGTCCACAGCGACCAGCCACTCTCCGGCCTTTCGAGAGAAGGCAACCAGTTGCACCCACTCCAACCCCACAGGATGAATCAGCAAAGGTTTTGGCCGAGTTGGAGAGTCATCTTGAGTGCTTGACAGGAGATATTCCTGAGACTACTATCGACGACATTCCTCGTCGACTTCAGCGCTATGTGATTGGAGTCCCGGGACCTTTTAGGAGGTTCCTTTGCAAAGTGGCTCGGGTAGTGGTTTCTTATAGAGATCATCACCAGTGATAGGATGATCGCCTTTCGTGGGCACATGTGACATTTTTGTTTTTTGTACTTATCATTTTTGCCAATCATAAGGTGTTTTTCAACCTATGATCGAAGACGATGTATTTTTTGACACACTCCTATATATATCACTATTACCGGCTTATCTTGTTAAACATGTGTGATGAAATGTTTTTAAATTTACATGTATGATTATTGCAAATGTCTACTTAACATTCGAGAAGCAATTGCAACTGCTAATGTATTTAAAGATCTTGGAATATGCTGATATTCAATATAATCAAATTCACATTTCAAGAGACACACTCTCAAAAACAATCTCAGTAACACTGGATTTCTAATGGCATACACTCTATTAAGTTGTAATACAACGAGTTCAGAATCTAACCTCACTATCAAACTCCAAATCCCAAATGAAATAGATTCAGATAATAACTCAATCACTGCACTATACTCGGCAATGTTGTTTGTTGTTTGACTGAGGCTTACCCCATGCATAGAAACTAACTCGTCAGAGGACGAATAGATAACCCAAGCTGCGGAAGAAATGTTCCGTGTACTATGACAAGCACCATCAGAAAATCCAATGTATGTTTGGAGAGGCATCAACATCTGCAATATCAAGAGTAAAACCAAGATAAGCCAGAATAATGACGAAAAACACTCTCTAAGCTAAGCACACTTTTTAAACTAAAACACACTTGCTAGAAAGAAAAACTAACCTAACTAAAAATCTCCATACCCATTCTTTTAAGCATAGTACCTCTTCAAGTAAAGGCCATTTCTGGGTTTACCCAAAGATTCCCCATCAAAGTCTACCAATTCATAAGCCCCTTTGGCTAGCTTTCGCTTGACAACATAGGGCCCATGCCACATAGGAACGAATTTTCCAGCACCTAACTTATCATTAGCTTGATCATATAATAACACTAGGTCTCCTTCCGAAAAATTTCGAGGGGTCACATTTTGATCATACTGAGCTTTCATATGTTTTGCGTGAGTCTCGATTGCCAATGCAACATCACGTCGATTCTCATCTAATTGAGCTAAGTATAATAAATGCTTTTCCTCTTCGGAAGTAGCTGGAAGTAACTCGATGGCCATTTGCAGTGACGGGATTTCGCATTCAATGGGTAGCACAGCTTCCAAACCATAAACTAGTTGGAAAGGAGTGAACCCTGTTGATGTTTTTACTGAAGTTCAGTACGCCCAAAGTGCTGAAAATAGCATGTTGTGCCAATTCGACCGATGAATCCCAATGATTCGTCGGATCATGATAACTAAAACTTTGTTGATGGATTCAACCAGACCATTTGCTTGTGGATAATAAGGGGTTGAACTATCGTGACGTAAACCAAGTTGGCCTGTAAGTTTGGTCATCATAACGTTTCGAAAATGACGCCCATGATCAGTGATTATCGCTTTTGGGACACCAAACCTAGCAATTATATGATTGAACACGAAAATTGCAGCTGTCTTGCCGTCTGCTTCGAATGTAGGCATCGCCTCGGCCCACTTAGTAAAATAATCTACCGCTAGGATGATATACGCATGCTCCCCGACCGAGTGAGGGTTACATGTAAGAAAATCAATACCCCATTTGGCAAAAGGACCAACGACAATTATAGGGTGGAGAGGAGCAGGTGGAGTGCGCATCTTACGATCAAAAATCTGTCAGTTGTGGCATTTTCGGACCGCCGTAATACAATCTTTAAAACAGGACGACCAGAAGTAGCCAGCGCGCAATATCTTTTGGGCTGTGGCATACCCAGACATATGACCGCCACAAGCCCTAGAGTGACAGTCATTTAGAACCGTTTCAGCTTCTTCGTGAGTTAAGCAATGTCGAAAAATAGAGTCTGCCCCATGACGATAAAGAGTATCTCCAATAATTTTGAATTGTTGGGAGTGGAACCGAATTTTCCGACGTTCCGACCTTGAAATTTCTGGCCGAAAGGATTGGGTCTGGAGATAGATGATGATATCCCCATACCACGGATCCAAAGTACTGATTAGAAACAAGGATTCGTCCACAATGGGCTCCTCCGCCACAGTTTCCGTGTCAGCACGCGGGAAGTCACACATTAACTCCGCGAAAACTAAAGATTTCTTAGACTTGGATTTCTCAAATTCCAAATCGAACTCCTGCAGGATAACGATCCATTTAGAGTACTTGCCCCCTAGCAATTGTTTGGTCAAAATGTAGATCATAGGGTTGCAATCCGAAATTACCGTAGTTTTACGTAGTAAAATGTAGTGACGAAAACGTTGGACAACTTGAACGGCTGCCAATGCCAATTTCTCCACATGTGAGTACTTTAGCTCAGTTGGATTTAACGTGCGACTAAGGTAATATATCACATGTTCCATTCCGAATTCATGTTCCTCAACTAAGACCATTCCAATGGTGGAATGGGAGGCGGCGAGGTACAAAAAGTAATCCTAGTTGTAGTTGGGAGGATACAACAATGGTGCATAGGTTAACGCGTGTTTGAGTGCATCAAAAGACTTCTGAGCTATCTCATCCCAAGAAAATTGAGTATTTTGTTTCAACAACTGTGTAAAACCATTTGTAACCTCGGCGTAGTTAGGAATGAATCGTCGTAAAAAGTTTGCTTTCCCCTGCAAACTTTGGAGTTGGCGAAGACTCGAAGGAGGAGGCAAATTGATAATAGCTTCGACCTTTGAGGGATCAACGCGAATGCTGGCTTTCGAAACTACAAATCCCAGCAATCGACCCGTTTCTATACAGAAGACACATTTGTGTGGGTTCAACCAAATACGATAATGCCTACACCTCATAAAGATTGCTCGTAAGTGGACGAGGTGATCAGATCGATGTAGTGAATGAGCAGGCAAGTCATCGAGATAGGGTTGCACAATGTGCTTGATGTCATGAAATGCATAAGACATCGCCCTCTGAAAAGTTGCTCCGACATTCTTAAGCCCAAAAGGTAATTTGCAATAAGAAAATCTCCCCCATGGACAAATAAAAGTCGTTTTTGGTTGATCGGCAGGTAGAATGTTGATTTGATTGTATTCGGAAAAACCGTCCATAAAGGAAAATATCTCGCTGCCGGCACAATCATCAATGATTTGATCGATATAGGGAGTTGGGTAATTGTCCTTTGGACAGGCTCAATTAATGTCCCTATAATCGATGCATATTCTTATTGTTCCCTGTTTTTTGTTAACTGGAACAATATTCGATACCCAATCCGTTAGCGGGATCGGATAAATGAAACCTGCTTTCAACAGTTTTTCAACTTCTGCTTTAATTGCAGCAGCTTTTCGTTGGTGAATCTGATGCAAACGTTGCCGAACGGGTTTAGCGTTTGGGTAAGTTTTGATCTCATGAACAACAATTGCAGGATCAATTCCTGGAATTTCCTCATAGGACCAGGCAAACACGTCGCGGAATTCTTGAAATAGGGCCTTATATAATTGAATTTCATCATCTGTACACGAGGCACCTATATGAATGTTCTCAACAATTCCAGTCTTAACCGAAATGTCAATGGGAATAGTTCGAGAGATGTTTCCCAATTTTAACTCTGAATCGGGGTGTTTCATTGGATTCTGAGGTTCCTTGACATATTCGGTCGTAAAGATTGATGAGAAATTATTTTCAAAATGATCATCCTCACGTAAAAACGAAGATCTGTGATGGAGATCTTCCCATGGTAAATCATCTACACATAGGATTTCACGAATTCGCTCATCAGAGTGAACAAGTTCAGAAAACGTAGTTAAATCCGAGGTTGATGTGAAAAGTGATTCCTCAGGAACCACATTCATCAAGTCTTTTTCGGTTGAACACGGGTCGGCAAAAGACTGCACAGCTTCATAGGTCATTTCATATGGACTCAAAGGCATGGAATTACCAAATGAGTCTATTTCAGATTCAGAAGGAACGATCCAAGGATCGTCATAAAAAATAGTGTCTAATGTAATCATATGAATAGTTGCAAATGGATATGATGCGTTGATTGGAGGAAAAGGAAAAGTTCCCAGTAAACCGGCATCTTTAACTAATCCTACTCCAACATCCTTATATGGGATAGTCATTTTACCAACATGCTGAATACTCTCTGAAGAGGTTGGGTCAGATGAAAAGTAAGCCAGCTGGTCTATTGTTACGATCTTTCCATTATGTGGAAATTTTATGACTCTAAAGACCGATGAAACGACCGCTGTCATAGCGTAAGACCAACTTCGAACCAAGAGAAGGTTGTAGTCTAGAGGGGCATCAACCACCTCCACATCTAGACTAACGGTTTTTCCTTCAACCCCTATAGGCAAATCCTCTAGAATGCCAAAAGGATGAAATCCACGGCCATCAAAGGCCTTAAGAATCATCGGGGATTGATTTAGTGAAGGAGAACCAAGCGATCTCCAACACTGTATCGACATAATACACGTTGAGGCTCCCCCATCAATTACAGTCCGATGAATAGGCTTGTTTTTTACTATCACTGGAATCTGGAAAGCCATTTGATGAGGCAAATGCGGTGTACTATTTTCTAGATCAAAGATTATTAGGTTCGGGTCCTGAACATCAACAGCTCCTATAGCCGACAAAAGTAATTTGCGTTGTGCTGGGCATGATTGCAGCACTTCCAAAGCCGACTTTGCTGAAGGTGAAACAGCTAAATCCTCAACAATATTATAATTCTGAGCCGCTCTCGCATGTGGATTGAAAGCTGACCTTCGAAGTACACCCTTGGCGGGCGGTTTGATTACTAACTCTGGATTAGGTTTCTCGATCTGTAGTGGATCGGAACCGGGAGCTGAGGTTGTTGGATTAGAATGAGAAGATTCTGCTTCTTTGCCATCAACAGGACTTACTGCCATAATCTTGTGATCGAGTCGCAATCCTTACATGGGACATCATCAATATGGGTTCTTCATTGGCACTCGAGGAAGAACCTATCATCTTGCTATCTTGATTTGGAAATGGATCCTTCAAAACAGCAGGAGTTTGGGAACCTTTGACAATTTTCGCAACCTCTGCTCGATGAGGGCAGTCTCTTGTGAAATGTTCTTCGTCACAAATGAGACACGGATAACGAGGTTTGCGCTTTTCATCATTGGATTCCGCCTTTTCAGGTTTCTCCTTTGAATTTTTGTCCGTTTTATTCTTCTTCTTTCCTTTCTTCTTCCCGCCGGATTTTGATTTAGCTGTAGATGATTCTACAACATGAACATCGGCGGAAACCTCTACAGAAGAATCTCCTGTCGGGGAATCAGGCAAGGTTATGATAGGAGAAGAATTCTTGGAAGACTTCTTCTTACTTTTAGTGTTAACTGTACCAATCATACCGTCAGCGGCATGAGATCCCGAAGGAGCTGCAGTGATTTGATTCGACTTGGGAAGATCGGGGATCTTTTCATGTAACGTACCTGACTGAGTATAGACCAAGTCAAGGTACTGTGCTTGAGCAATCACTTGCTCCTCAGTAACAACTCCAGCTTTAGCAACATCTTCAGTGATCCTTGGCAACAAAGATTTTACAAACCACTCAGCCAAGATTTGATCCGGAATGAATACCTTCACTAAACGTCGTCGACGTCTCCACTCATGAATATGATCTGAAATATATGTGGATGTCGATTGTTTTAGCGAAGTTAACAATTCCGTGCCATTGTCATATCGAACTGGCAACTGGAAATGAGTTAAAAACGAGGTAGCTAACTGACTAAAATTATAAAAAGTGCCTCACGGTAACTCAATGTACCACTTGGCCGTGAGACCAATCAGAGTGCGCTGGAAAAGTCTAAGACGGATCGAATCATCTGTGATGGAGTTAGATGCACACCAGAGGTGGTAAGTCATCACATGGTTCGACGGGTCCTCTCCAGATTTACATTCGAACTTGGGAATGTCACTGGGCAACTTATTCGGCATTGGCGGCCAAAACGGAAGATAATTAATCGGATCGTTCGTTAGGCGCGACAAGTCTGGTAAGTCCAAAGTTGCGATAAATGGTAACTGTCGATTAGGATCCCTAAAATTCTGGGTCATGAGACCAGCCCCAAGAGGAGGGTATCCAGGATAACTAGGAATAGGAATCGTGTTCGGGATATTGTATCCTCCCAGAAAACCAGGATTAACCGTACCGTACTGGGGTTGTTGAGGTTGTTGATAAGTGTACCCAGGATACGGTTGATACTGATAAACTGGCTGCTGGACAGCAGGACCGAATTGCTACTGTCCCTGGTACGGTTGATAGGTGAATTGAGGTTGACTGGTGACAACCGTACTTAAACCAGGTTGTCCTACAGGCATCTGAACCGTAGTTTGAATGGTGGATCCAGACGGTGGTAAAGATGTCTGAGGAGTAGATACAGAAACAGTAGAAACCAGAGCTGTCGATACTCTAGAAGTAGGTGGGTTGTTGAGATTGCAACAAGATGATGGAGCTTAGTGAAAAGAGTCGCCTTCACTAAGTGGGCCCGCAGGCTATTTTTGGCGCAAGTCTATTTTTAGACTATGTCTATTTTTAAACATATGGATCATGTCTATGGATTGCAGGTTGCTGTTTATGGATGATTGATCAAGTTGGGAAAAAATAGATGGACTTCTATTTTTGATGAAAGTGTGAGTGATCACAGTGTGAGTGATCAAAGTCTATTTTTAGACTGGCTGTCAAAAATAGAAAAGTCAAATATTATTATCTCACAATAATATTTGGACTATAAACTTAATCTTATTCTCTTGGAGCACTTCAGTTTGAGCTACAGAGGTGGCACATGCAGCTGTCAGAAGGAAATACGCTTTTCTTATGAGTCAGTTGAGTTGTTGCATGCATGACTTCAGTTAGAACTCAATCAGTTGAGTTTGGTGGAGTTGATTGTGGAGTTGATGGAGTTGTGTTCAGTTTAGCTTTGTTAAACTGGTTGTATTTAGTCTAACTGGCAAATAGACTAGAGATGAGTTGGGTGAATTAGTTATTAATTAATTCACAAGTTATTAACTCCTAATACAACTAATGAATACATCAGTTAACTCAGTTGCATGTCAGTGCATGTTCAGTTCAACAGGGACAAGTGGTAGAGAATCAGATTGCTATCAGTTGTGCACCAGATCTTGCACAATCAAGGGATTGAGTATGCCAATGAGTTTGCTCACGTATTTGCCCACATTATAGCTTGTGCTCACGTCCAACAAAGAGTGAGTGACTATTTTTCAGGTGAAAAACGAGTTTGGTGAGCCATTCTCATCAGTTCTTGAGCAGGTATTGAGCAGTGGAGGCAGGCAAGCAGTGGAAGAGATTTGGAGATCAGATCTGAGCTGTATTGTGTGTAACAGAGGTGGAGATACTTGTGAGAAGTATTATGCTGTGTAATGTTACATGACTCAATCATTAATATACAGATAGTTGGGGTTTTTAGCGAGATGCTTTCCCCGGGATACATACTGTGTTAATGTGTGAATGCTCTTGATGTTTTATTGTTATTGATGCTGCTATATTGATGATCAACGTAGAGGAGCTTATGTATTGTGTATGTATTCCGCAATAGTACATGATCAGGATAATCTCTTTTGAATATGTGTTAAATTATTCAAAATTTCTACAGGGGTAGATGGAACAGATGTTGCGGTAGTTGCAGCAGTCGTTTGAGATGGAGTATGAGGCACAGTAGGCCCAAACTGTGAAACTACTGAAGGTACAGAAGTTTGAATGTTAGACTGGGCTGGTTGCTGGGGTGAACCAGAAACTAAGGGTTGTCCAGTTTGAGATGACAACTGTACACCTGGCTGCAACACCTGTTGAGTTTGCGATGGATCCCACACTATGTTTGTTCCAAGGTATTGACCCATAATAGGTTGAGAATATTGAGGACCATAATCCAGTTGAGGGTAGGTTGGATAGTTGAAAGGTACATTTCCCGTCCCTTGAACATAAGATTGACCTTGGGGTGGTTGGAAACCTTGGTTCGAATACTGACCTTGGGTAGATATCCCTGAGGCACGTACTGATACTGGGGTTGACCTTGAGGTATAAATTGATACTGGGGTTGACCTTGGAGTACATATTGAGTCTGGGGTTGACCTTGAGGAACGTATTGTACCGTAGGCACGTACTGTCCTTGAGGTTGCCCCCCAGATGCAAATTGTGTACCTTGAGGTTGTCCCCCAAGTGTTAAATGAGGCTGCCCCCCAGGCGGTAACTGGCCACCTTGAGGTTGAGAATTGGGAATAGAACCTGACATCATAAGAATGTCTTCTACGCTCAACGGCTTTGCACCATTGCTTCCAGTGAATAACCCTTGTTCAATGGGTTGAGGAGATGCTCCCGAAAAAGTACCAGAAAGTGACTGATACCCAGCGGGAACAGAAGGACTGCCGTACAAAAAAGATTCAGGCGATTGAGTAAACATGGACGACTGACCTGACATATTTACGGGAGTATAAAAACCTCTAGGATGATAAGGAGTACGAGGTGGTGAAAAACTTAACACTAAATTTTCCAAATAATTAGTCAAAGAAAGATACCAAGTAGTACTTCTAGGTGGACTGTAAAAAATTGATTCACGCTCCCTTAGATCAATAACAGGTTGATTTTCAGGGATAGGGATGCCTACTTCCTCTTCCGGAGCAAGTTCTTCAATAGCTATCAAACCAGAAGGAAGATTTTCGGTGATTACTCTTTCTACCCTAGGTGAATTAGGACCACTAGAAGTTGGAGAGACAAACCTTGATGTTGGAGTAATAGGTTCAGATATTTCAGGTTCTTCACCTATATCACTAGTAGATGAAAAGCTACCAGCAAGCTCGGAAACCGAAATAGATTTAGGATTATAACCTGTTTCTAGAGTTTGGTAATCAGGATGTACAACCAATGAAGACTCTCCTTCTTCAGGTGAACCAACTTTATTGCCACTAGGAGTTACGAGGACTTTCAAGCCTTCAAGATGGCTCGCGATTTCTTCAGGAGGTTGGCCCTGAAGTCTACGGGACTTCCTCAGTAAATCAGCCACGGTTACAAACTCAAGAGACTGGCCCCGAAGTCTACGAGACTGTCTTGGTAATTCAGCCACAGTTAAAAACTTTTAACTACTTCACATGCAAAAAAAGTAAAATGTCAATGAAAAACACCTAAAGCCTCTAAAGAACCAAACAAATTTGAATCACACGCCTAAAGAATCTAGAGATCAAAACACACACAAACAGTAACTTTCCGGACCGAAAACACTAGTTGGTGATGAAATCCAACATCGCAGAATTCAATACAGAAATGGCGGTTGGAACAGTTACCCCGGCAACCTGCTTAATGAATAGACTGGACCAAGTTCCTCCACTTAACCGTCTCGAGTGAAGTGAACCCCCTAGAAAATCCAAGTGTGTCTAACCGACGTCTGCTCCAGGTACAGTGGGATCTTCCCACCACTGTCACCTTAGGAAGAATCCTAAAGAATATGGCCACTAAGGTTACCAACTGAGACAAATACACCTGGGGGAATAGTCTACGATCCGATACGCACGCAAGAGCAGAGTAGCAAGCTCAATCCCCTTGAATGCTCCTTGACATAATCCAAGGTTTACCAACAAGTGACCCCAGGCTCCTCGACAATGGTTAATTCGAGGTTTACCGTTTTTAATACGTGAATATCTGGCATTGTTCCCAATGAGGAAGGATTGATTCCCACACTAGTTCAGACACGATCTCGTGCTTCTCCTTTAAGAGGAGCTTTCCCATAGCATAAATGCAACAATTGGATTTCTTCCTACCACAAGATACAGCTACTTGTTTGTTTTTACTGTCTTGGAGAGTTAATTACTCTCCTACTCCAAGACACTAGCCTAAGCTAAGTTGGTGTATCAGAGCCCTAGAAATAAAATGTTACTAGGTGAATTTTACTTTAAGCGTTAATTTTAGTGGTTGTTATTTAAGTCAAGAGGTGGTGGAGATGAAACTCGTGGTGTAAAGACTCGACTCGAAATCACTAAAAAGATGCACCTAGGATGATTTAAACAATCTTTTCTCTTCGATGAACTTCTAAACTTAAGAAAGAGTTTGAGAAATGCAACTACTTTGTAAACACAAATCTTTCTCAATTAAACAAATTAAAAGAAGAGCTTTTCCTTTCCAAAGCACTCAAAACGAGACAACTAGCTATTTCACACAAATTTCCCTTTTCTTTTCAAAGCAAACAATCACTACAAAAGACAAACTTTTCCAAAAGAGATTTTGTTTTTTTTATATTTTGTCAAAAAGACACTCAAAACTAATGAAAATGACTAACTTTGAAAGCTACAAACTATAAAAAGCTACTTGAAGTTAAAGCCTACTAAAAGTCTTTTTGAGGATGTTTTACTTAGCTAAATGTGAGCTAAGGACTAATGTATGCAAAATCACAATTAGTCAAAAAACAACCAATATTTCGTTTTCTTTTTGTAAAAATGAAAATTCCAAACTTTCAACTACAAGCTTTTCGAAATTTTGAAATGAGAAAACTCAAAGCGAATTCCTCAACAAGGGGAGATTTCATAAATGGTCAGACTCACAAGAAGACCAGTAGACACCAAGGTAATCTGAGGTCTCTAGGGCTTCTAAGCTCAGAGCCACTACACAACCAAAACGAAAAACAAACCCAACAAGCAAAATTCCTAGGAATTCCACCTAAAACCCTAATGCTAATGAAATTAAACCAAGGAAAGTTTTTGACAGGGAACAAGCAGGTCTGGGCAATGGCTAAAACTTATAAACAAATCCTAAACTGATAAAAAAGAGGAAAATTTGAAATTCTTCAAATTTTTGACAGGGTACGCAGGCAACCTGTTTACACAGGTGCGTCTACGCTCTGTGCACAAAGCAAAAGTGCGTACAAGTACGCACTGTGCTTAACTCAGAGGGTGCGTACCTCTCCCAAAACTATGAAAAATGAAAACTAACTCAAAATTAACTAAATACACCCAATCCCACAATCATCAAGTCAAAAACAGAAATAGAAAATACAGTTTCTCAGGTCAAAGTATAGACAAAGAAAACAATCAAGTCCCCAGTATGGTCGCCATTCTGTAGCGCGGAATGGGTCGATCTTGCGGAAAAGATAGACCTTCCTAGAATCTAAAGAAGACCTAACAACAAGCAAACCAACCAGACACTATCTTTCTCTAAATATGCTTCAATAAACAATAGTAGACAAAGGTTTTTAGGGCCTACCTTTGGTCCAACACAAGCTTGTGGATGCCCTCGCTCTTTTGATCCAAATGAGCTCCTCTTCGCGAATCTGGAAACACAAACAAGGCAAACAAATTAAATAGCACCTGAAAAACCAATAGCATGAAACATATTTAACATGAAAGTCAAGGAGTCCATGAAACAAATAACATAAGATACTTGTTGAGAAAAATGAGTTTGATTGTATTAATTCAAAAGAAGAAGAATTTTACAACCTTTGCCTTGAAGCTGTACAAGCTCCTTCCAGGGTCCAACAAGATGTCTCCTCTACTTTGACAAGCTTCACTCACTCTCCAATGGAACCAAGAGGTATGTGATCTTTCCTCTCAAGCTCAACCAAAGAGTCTTGATTTCACCAGCATTTACCCTCAAAATGTTCAGCTTCTAACCTCCTTAGTCCTCACCCCAATGCCTGTATTTATAGTGCAATGGAGGGAAGTTACTAGGTCCTCCTTCAAAGGGATAAAGCCCTCCTTCAAAGGGATAGCTCCTTTAGTCAAGGGATTAGCTCCTTCTCTTTTGGGATGCATGAACCACCTCAGAGCAAACAATCCACGTCAAAATTCCTTCTAGAAAACTCTAGAATTAACCCAAAGTGAGTTTTTAAAGATAAAAATTGTGCCTTTTGACTTTCACAGGGGTCCGCACCTACACCGTTAGGAACAGAGCGGGTAGGTACGCAGCTTTTGTACACATAAGGTGCAGGACCGCAGGTGACCATGAGAGAAAGTGCGGAACCAGAGTTACATTGATTTTTAATGTCTTTCTCCCACTTCCAAAGCTTGATTTGAAGAGCTGAGGTTCTAGACTTGTTTAGGAGGATAGTACAAGTGATGATAGACCCATACTGACTGCAAATAATCATGGTGACGATATTTTTGTGTAACACTGCCTACAACACAAAAGCAAAGTTTGAACTAGCCCAATGAATTGGAGGAGAAAGGACTAGCTTCTATCCAACAAATTGAAATTATCCAGCAGCAGAGAGGTAAGTGGCATGACAGGTTCATCAATAAGAAGAATAAGTTCCAGAAAGGAGATTGCGCTCTCTTATATGATTCAAGATTCAAGGACTTCAAGGATAAGCTTTGCACTAGATGGCTAGGTCCCTATGAGGTAGATGCATTCTTTGACAACGGTACTGTGAATTTGGTTACCATTGACAGTGCGAAGACACCATTGCTTGCAAATGGGCAGCGTCTCCAGTTATATCATAAACCTGCTTCAAGGGACTCATTTTTTAACATTGTCACGAATTTGGATCTTCAAATTACAGAAGCAAGGGAAAACCCCCCTGCGCTGCCAAAATTCTAATTTTCCAATAAGTGTAATAGCTAAAAACCAACCTCTGTTGGCAGTGGCTACACCTATTCCAAAAAAGATAAAAAATTAATAATAATAATAATAATAAATAAATAAATAAGGAAATAAAACAATCTGGTTGTGAAAACCTTTTTCGGGCGCAGATAGACAATTTCCGTAGCAGTTGAAAACCACTCTATGGTGGCTCTTACACACTCTGGAACAACATTTTTTTTTCAAGCATATCCTACAATAATTTTATTACACGACTTATTTTCTTTTCTTTTATCTTTTGTGGAAATCAATAATACATAACAGTCATCTTGGTTGTTACATCTGTAACAACCAACGACTTCTAGAAATAATCCAAGTAAATGATTTATTGTGACACACAACATGCATCACCATGATTCGGGAAGAAGTTGCCTTGACCACCGGAATTGAATTCACACACCTCGTCACTAACATCTTCTCCCCATGTCACACCAGGTATGTCATAAAATGGTAATATCGTTATCCGCTTTTATTTAGTAATTATGGAAATCTAACGCAATATCCCTTTTGACAGCCGAGGTTGGCTGTCACATTTAGGCCGAGGTTGGCTGTCACATTTAGGCCAGGGTTGGCTGTCACATTTAGGCCGGGGTTGGCTGTCACATTTAAGCCGGGGGGGATGAATTACATGATGACATGACCTTTGCATGACTAGTGAGTATTTAAAAGCCACAACCAAAGCATGATGATCTTGTAATCATTGTCATTTAATGATAAATCATGCCAAAAAATGGAATTGTACCTCCAACTAGACCTCCCACAACTTAGCATTGATAAGGAAACATTACTGCACAGTATGAATCCTGATTGCAAATCCTAATTCTAAATTCTTTCCTGTGTCACCCTACCATTTACCCATTGTTGGAGCATTACATCCCCATTCAGAGTGCTTAGAGAAGAAGTAGAGGAGAATAGTTGCAGGGCTAGAATAGCTGAGTATTGTGCCGACCGTTTCGAAAATTCTCAAGGGGGAAAAGAGAGGAGAACAACATTGAATTTGTGTAGCGATGGATGGAGCAACAATTCAACATGAACCAGGATCAATAGAAGCTTTAGAAAACTTCCCCGAAGCATGACATATTTTTAAAGACACAAGCTAGTTTGATTTTTTCCAAAGGCTGGAAGGATCAGACTGGGTAATCGCTATGGAGTTCACGAAGAATTTAGAGAGGAATCAAACGGAGGTCAGGGGATTAAAGCTGGGGGTTACAGAAGAGGTAATTTCCCAAGTGGCATCATTACCAATAGATGGAAATTTAATGACCTCTCCTTGAAGGAAGATTTTCTCCAAGGGGAGGAACGGCTGGTGAAGAAAGGAAGGAGGATTGACAGGTTCTCACTGCCCTAGCCATGGGCTGATGTCGCCCTTTACCTCATCAATTAAATTACCTGTGAGAGAATGGCAAAAATTGTATTCAATTATCGCTTCCCATTGCTAAACCACCCTCGGCATTGATAGTTGATAAGCCTTCCCTAGTTTTTGCTGGAAAATATCAGGCATATGGTCGTGGCTATAAAAACATTTGCGCATCTAGAGATGTGTCATAAACCATGACCTCATCAAGCTAATTGTGTTGGATGCCCTAAGTCGCCAGGGCAGGAGCTGGGAGGAATTCATGAGAAAGAAGGCTAGAACTATCCACAGGAAGAAAACTTGGACATCTGAGGAAGCTCCACGGAAACCAAGGAGCAGCCCCAGCCCTCGAAAGAAAGGTTTGGGAAGAGACCAGTTGAGAAGACAATTGGTGATAAGCAGCCAAAATAGAGAATAAGAGTTAGTGGGCACCCAAAGTCCCCATCCATGTCTAAGAAGAAAAAGGAGGCAATAGAGCAGAAGGATGAAGAGCAGGCTCAGTCGTAGGAACCTTCCTCTCTAGGTAAGAACAAGACTCAATCCTTGCTTCTTAAAATTGAAAGTTTAGAAAAAGAAAATGAAAAGCTAAGGAAGCAATTAGTAGAAGATAAGGTAGAGGGAAGGGCCCTGGGGTTAGAAACTTTGGCTAAGGATGTAGACAGGGCCAGGAAGGGAAATGTTTTGGGTGTTGTGTGCATGACTTGTGCTAAAGAGTTAGTGACAATGGGGTATAGAGTCTATGCACTGGACACCATCTCAAGGGAAACATAAACTAAATCCTAGGAAGATGACGCACAAAAACCCGTTGAAGACCCTGTTGTTACACAAGAACTAGCTGAGACAAAACATTCCACAGAAATTAATTTGGTAGTTGATACACAGTAACCCTTGGTTGACACTATTGTTAAACAAGAACCATCAGTGGAAATAAAATCCAACCAAGGGAAAGAAGAAGAAGCTAATATCCATGAACCTGTGGTTGACACTGCTATTACACAAGAACCAACAATGGAAACATAAGCTTACCAAGGGAAAAATGATACACAAGAACCTGTGGATGACACTGTTGTTACACAAGAACCAGTAGTGGAAGCGAAAGCTAATCGGGGAGAGAAATAAACTGTTACACAAAAATCCATTGATGACAGTGTTGTTATGTAGTAACCAATAGCCAAAATGGAGCAATTTCACCCTCAGGACATTGTTACACCTTTGATTGTTAGTGCATGTGGGAGAACAATGGGTCCTGATGAAGGATGGTGTTATGAAAGAATGTTATTGATACCAGAGTTACAGAAATGGAAGCAGCAGGCGCTCTCTCTACAAGAGGGAATGATCTCACTCAAGGAACACAAAAGGATGGTGGATTCACTCAAGGAGAAGTGGTTAAAGGAAGAGTGGGAGAGAGAATGGGAAGCGTGGAGACATAAGGAAGCTATGAAGAAAAAGGATGGACAATTGTAGCTGTTACAGTGACAGGTTCTAGATCTAACAAATGATCAGACAAAGTTTCATGAGCTTGCCTTGAACCTGCTAGAATGCAGGTGACCTTCCCCATCATATCCAGTGTTCCTTTGGGAATGTTATTATTTGTTTCAGTTAAAAGAAATCTTTGAGAACAGGCCCTACTTGGGTTATTCTACCCATAATTTTATTGAATTTTTTCATACTTGTGATTTTGATGAACAGAGCTTACTTTGTGAGCTATTTTTGCATAACATAATGTGTGAATATGTCAACAAAAAGATGGTAGCAAGTGTTTTCTCCTATATGGGATATTTGCCAGTGCGGGCCTTCCTTTCATTTATGAGAAACTAAATCGAATGGCATCTGCCATGAAATTAGTTGAGACCAATGAAGAAAGGGCAGGATTACAGGTTAGAGCAGAACTAGGAATGGTTATGAACTAAGACGTGATTTTAAGTTGTTCCTGAGTATCCTGGGGGTTAGGGAATAGTAAACTACTTATAGAAAGAGGATTATGCAAATTTTTCTCAATTTGTATGCATAAATGAAAAGTCGAGTGCTAGCAAGGTGCCTTAAGCGCACTACGGCCTGTAGTGTTGAGTTGCAAGAAGGAGATTCTTTTGAGTACAAGAATTTCATGGTTGCTATTACATGGGTACCTGAATATGCTAGGGTATTGTAGACACTGGGAGAATTCTGGATTAGACATAGACTCAAATTTCCTCTGATTTGGTTACCGGTGGAAGAATATCAGTGAAACTACCACTTGTGTGACTATGAAGAAGAATCTTAGACGCGATAGTTGATGGATACTCAGGCGTACATGGCTCCTGGTGAAGACACTGTTGGTGCCTATAATTTTATAGACTTGCATCGGGGATATAGAAGGAGGAGCTGAGGTTCTGCATGGGGACATGCATTTGCTTTAGTGGGGGGGAGATGTTGGGTGTGGTTTTTATACATATTTCCTATGCTTTCTTTCCCCAGTTTTTATCCTCTTTCCCTTCAGGCCAATGGAACTTCACATGTTAATCACCCTTTTTCTCATTCATACAACCTATTTCACTGTCATGTTATTTTTCCATTTTTTTCTTAATATAACGATACAATATTCCTTTTTTGTGGCTAGCTAGGGTAAGCATTGGAGAAGTCTTTTGGATCCTCTTCTCTTTTTTAGGTGTTGCTTGCTAGAACGAGGTTATGGAGTGAACAAGCTACATTGATCGGTCTCAGTGCAGGGTAGAGCAAATTGTTGTTACACCCTATATGTTGTTACAGATTGCTATCACACACTGATGTTGTTACCCATTGATTGTTGTTACATCCTGAACCATCATTTGATCACAGAACGTTGTCACACCATAGATGGAAAAGTCGTGGGTACTATTCCACACAACAGTTGTCGGGAGTTATGAATTGTTTATTTAAAAGTAGCATATCCAAACAGTTGTGATCTTAACCAATGTATCTGAAAATCATTTGTATTTAGAAATAGGTTATAACTATTTCTATTTTTATGATCATCATGAGAATCATGAGATTCTCATGACTGATCTATTCCTGATTTTGGGTATGTAATAACTATAAAAGAAACTTGATTTCTCATGTACGGGGATGGCAGAGAGAAAGAATTGTTACTCTAATCTTGTAACTTTTAATTTTTTTTAATATTGAAGGCAATACGGTGACGTTGTTACTGTTCCTCATCTAATTCTTTTAACTAATCTCGTGCTTATTCCTACGCCCCTACTAGGGAGGAAGGGCCCTCCTCTTTAGCAGGGACTGCAACAGTAGAAGTAGTTGTATATTATTATTTCTCTTATTGTTGCATGGTTTTCTGTTGTTGATGTATAAATTGTATAATACATCCACTTCACTTCCAAATTATATTATGTTTTTACATTAGTTTGATTAAACAAAATGATAGTTGACCAGTTGGTGTAGTCGTTAGTTTAGTGTGTGGCGCACTCTTGCTCTAGTAATTGTGAAGTGTGATTTCATTTTTGTTGAGTATTTTAATTTCTACAAGAATGATTTTACTTCTGCAATTGATTCAATGCATTCTTTACTGTTTCTTTCTATTTTCATTCTCGGTTGTATTGTATCGGCACAGATAGTGCGAACTCCACTGAAACAGCAAGACCTACCCTAGGTTGACAATTAAATGGTTGTAGTCTTGGTCAATTAGGATTGATTAAAACAACACTACACTTGACTGAGTGATGGTGTCTTGTATCCATACTTTTCATGAGATTCATTTCTATAAGGTTGCATACACTTAAAATTAATACATTAATCACATGTATACCATCTATAGGTTTTTTGTATTATGGTTATAGCCTTGAATCTCATGATTAGTCTTGTACTATTGTAGTTTTTATCTTTTTTATTTTTGTGGACTGAGTATTGGTGTCATGCATGCATTGGAGTTAGAGTCATAATGTATTGTTGTAACCAAGTATGGGATGTAGATCAAAGTGGTTTAGCCATGTACTTTCATTGTTATAGTTGTGTACTATGATTTTTGGGTCAATGTGGTTGAGTGGTCATTTGTATCATTAACATGATGCCCTTGGTTGGGCCATGTATGAGAAGCATGTCTCTTTATGCATTGTAGAGATGTTTATTTTAGCTATGTATTGGCTATTTTATGTCACTAATGTAGGTATGTATTCTCATATAAGCCATGTACCTTTATTGTATATAATTTGTTCATGGTGGGCTATATGGTGTCTTGGTCTGGTAGATGACCTCTTGCATGTGTCAAGGAGGTATTGCAGCAACACCTAATGTTCATGAACAATAACTTGAGGTTTCATTTGCATATCCCATTACATGTTCAAGGGGGCATCTTTTAGTGAGAATATAATGGTTTTTGTCATGTCCCTTTTTCTAGTTTCCCTTATGGCATGGTTGGGATGGAATTCTAGGGTTGGTGGCAGCTAGGTCACAGGAGCAGGTTGACTCCATCAGTGGGCCCAAGGGATTATGGAGGGGATTTATGGGGTTTTGAAGAGTTTTTATGGAGTTTGATGGTATTCACTTGGCACATTCCATCATTTGCACAACTTGCCTTTTGTTCCATTTCTTTCTGACAACTTTCAGAAATCAGGTTATTATTGAGGTTAACACAATTATGATTAAGGTACCATTATGGGAGAAATAACTAAGAAAATAACTTAGTGAAATAGCTCGTTGGAACCAGAATGAAAAGATATTCAGGATGCGATGGTGGGAGATGACTTTTGGTAGACTAAGGAGGGATGATGGTTCATTTACCATTTTCCAAAATTAAAAAGGTATTTTAATTTAATAAAAGGATGGAAAAGGTACTAAGTGATTAAAATAATAATAAAATAAAGGCTTCTAGAGGAGTCCATGAGATACATAAAAGAGGGGGAGGAGACCATTTGAGGACATCTTAGATTGTTGATATTTTCTATTAACAAGGTTTGGAGAACCTAGTTCCTAGTTTCTATATCCCAAGAATAGAAACCCTCGGGTTTACTATTGGGTGTTGGACAAAAACCTACCACTCTTGAGGATATTTCACCTAGAAATATCATAGTGGTTCAACGGAGTTTTGGAGAGAGAAAGGTTACAGTAGCAAGTTTGCAACAACCTTCTCATTGGGTCATCTGCATCATTACCAGGGGTCATACATCATTTTGGTATGAGATATTTTTATGGGTTTTGCTCTGCTTTCTTGGTAAGCCAACGCTCCACTACTCCTTCATGTTGATGTACTCTTTCTAGTGGATAAAAAAAATGGCTTAGTGATTTAATTGGTGCATATTTGTGTATAAAATCTATTGCTTGTGTGTCTATTTGCGATTATTTTGTTTTTCAAGTTCATTTATAGTATCTACTGTTAAATTTTCCAAAGGGGATATTATAGTGTATTTGCGATTGCTCTTCTTGCTATTCTAGAGGGTCTAAATTTCAATTGTAGATTATTTGAGGGTTTATTATCAACATTGCATATCAAGTGCTCGACGAAACACCTTAAAGAAAATTTCACCTTTTGCATAGCGAAGGTATTTGGTAGGGCCAAAAAATTTATTGAGTTAAATTTATTTTTAGGGAGGAGTAAATATTATAAATTCCCACTTATTTAACTCTATATCCAAATATTTTCTTGGTGGGGGGCGTAAGCCAAGGTATTGTTTTTGTAAGGGTTGTGAAAGTATTATTTGGGTCAAAATGTCATTTTATTTTTAGCCAAGAAATAGTCAAAGATCAAAGGGTCTACTATCATTAATTTTCTTGGGAGAAGCTAAGAAAATTATCATGCCAAGAATATTGTCTTGAAAGCCTCAATTGTTCTAGTAATTTTGTTTCATGTATTGTGACTAAGGTTCCAGAAGTTTGGTTATTATTAGAGGGTGGTGCCATTACCGATCAAAGTCAAACGAATCACCAAGAAGAGAAAACTACCAGTCGAAGGTTGCATTAATTACTGTGGTCAAGTTGAATTAGAGATTCGATCTATAGAAGTAAATTGAATGTTAGAGCTTGTGTGACAATGTAATTGTAATGGTTGTACGTTTCTTCTGGATCGAAAACTAGTGTATCATAGTGCATGGCCATAGAATGTGATGGAGTGTGCAAGTAAAGAAGCAATGTGTATCTAAGAATTTGCAGTTTTGTGTACCTTCCTATGAAGGAATTGAGGATTGAGGGCACCATCAAATAGATTCATTAGTAACCTATGTGGAGTTGTTTAGTGATTGAGACCTGGTGGAGCACCACAATTGAATTATTGTGCAATCTTTGTTGAATACAAATCACTTCTAGGTTGAGTTCTAGTCTTCCTAGGGTTGAGTTTCCTACTGTAAGTGGGTTTCTTTCCTTACTGTGCATTGTTGGCCAACATTCTTCTCAAGGGGCCACCATATTCATTGTTGAAGAAGGGATTGATTGCATGTAAAAGAGGTTGAATCTCCATTTTTTACTTCCCATCTGAGGTTGAATCTTATTTGGGGCAGACAAGTAGCAAGAGATGGAGTATATTTGTGATGGAAGGTCCACATTCTTATGCAGTGTCCCAAATATTGTAAACTTTAGAAGGGTCATATAACAACAATTTGATGGAAGGTTGTGTGCTATTTGAAGGCTCATCTAGTTATTTTTCTTAAAATTATAATCTCGGAAATTGTTTTAATAAAGATTTGAATTTGCCTCTGTAAATGTGTGTACAAAATTGGTGTACGTATCACTATAGGGTCATCTAGACAGTTTCTATGCACAAGAACAACGTGTAGAGCCTCTACATATCGGTACTTAACACCACAAATTTCTTGCTAGATGTATGTGATAACAATCAGTCTCTGAATTCCTCTCAGGTTCTATTCTAGTGGACTGAACTGCTCATTTATTCAAGGCATTAAGGAGCTAAATTATCTATGCCAAGGCTGAGAATATCATTCCCTCCTTTGCTAGAGCGAATATTGTCTCCATGAAAAGCGTAAAGATTCTCAATTTCTGGTTGAGCGTATTAGTGGAAGAAGAGGCCAGTTTGTTGTTATTAGAGGAACAATATTCCCTTGTAGTTGTTGTACGTACCACACAGACTTAGAGAAAAACAATTAGAATTTTGGGCATTACTTTTTGAAGGAACCAAGTGAGATTTTCTTGAAAAATATTGGTGCCAATCACAACTAAAGAAGGGATCAAACCTCAAATCCAAAGGCATTGGTTGCTTGCTCACATTTTGGGATCACATTTTGTATGCATGTAGTAGCTTATTGACAAATGATTAGTTGGAATTGCCTGTAGTAGCTCATCAATGAAGGCTAAACTAGTTGTCAAGACATCTCTACAACAAGGTCAGATTGATTGATAATTATTCCTAGTTCATTCTTTAAATTTGCAATTTTAATATTTGACTGATTTTGTATGTTGGATATATGATGAGTTCCTATGGGCATTTTTGGGCATGTAATAGTCATTTAGTTGTACATAACCTTTAGAATCACCTACAACAAAAAACTACTCTATGAACAAATATATATTATCATTGGTTGAGACTTGGACCATATAATGTTGATCCATAAAAAAACAAACCAAAATACAATAGTGAAAATAAAAGTTGTTTTCTAAAAGACTTCACTAAGAAATATGAGAAACTCATAAAATAGTGGCCTCATTATCACAAATGTTCTTGTCATCATTGGGCTAAAACCATGGAGTAGCTACTAAAAAAATCAAAAATATTGAACAATGCAGAGGTTAGTTCCGTGAAACACCATGCAACCAAACATAACAGCATACCCTTCTCTAGGAAGGTACATCATTTTCTCCAATGAGGGCATCCAAGGGACTTGCAAAAGGAAAAATAAGTGGGGAATTGGCTTTTCATACTTGGGTCAGACTTAAAGGTTGGAAGATTAGGAAATGACCTCACATTGGAAGAGTTGGAATCCTACCTTTCCAAGGTGGATCAATATAATTTGAATTTAAATTGGACTCTAGAGTCAATTATGTGTGCATTGGTAAAAGCTAGATTCTTGGAGCATTTGGGTGAAAAAGGAAAGCTTATCATCACATCTTATTTCAAAAATATCCTAAGAATAGTAGCACTCTTTCCTCCCTATAATGATGACATTATGAAGAGGTTCTATCAATTGACTGTAGAGTTCTATTCAGGATTGTATGACACCCATAGCTCAAAATTTGATAGAAGGCTTATAATCCTAGACACCATTGCCAAAATCATATCCTACATAGTCATGCTTGATCTAGAGGAGGATGATCTGATCCTTCAGATGTGCCAATTTTTCTTCACCAACATTAGGGAGCATCACCCTAAGGAGGTAAAAGCCAACATGTGAGATATATTATCTTGATTACTAGTTGAAGGTGACATCATTAGTAAATAGTTTCATAATAAATTGTTAGCCATGTGGAGGAAGACACAGGTTGTCTCATCATTTTCCTATGAGTTATCCGAAAGGGTGGTTGAGAAAAACATGATATTCATCCGAAGACAACTAACCCAGGAGGACTTGTGGTGGATTTGCGATGACCAAACATGCAACAAGAATTAGCTAAGCTAAAAAGGTCTTTGCTTCATCTACAAATAGCCTTAGATACCTTACCGCTCATGTTTGGGTGACACTAAGGAGATGGCAGGGGTAGATCAGGAGGAGATTCCTTTTGACCTTCATGATGAGGATTCTTCTTTTATAGATAATTTCATAGCTTCTTACGAGGACACCTCTAAGTAGCATGAGAAATCATGGGGATTTGTTGACAAAAACTTAGAGATGTGGCCATGTTTGGTAGAGGTGATTAATAAGAAACAACTTATCCCCACTCTACATGAGTAGCACACAGTGGAGCACAATGTGTGTAATGGAGCATATTTGGAGAGGCACCTAGTGACTCCTGTTGAGGCCATGATGGAGGTGGATGAGAAAACATCCTTGGGGCCAACCATTGATGAGGAGGAGGAAGATATGTGGACAACCACCAAGGTGGTAGTATTTATAGACACTTATTGTCAAGAGGTGCTCGAGTCTGACATGACGGTTTTGTAGGAGGTTCGTAGACTAGAGGAGCGAGGAGTTTCTTGTCAGATAAGTGATGTTATTTTGCATCTATATCTTGAAGTACCCATTGATGAGGTGCATATTGATGCAGTGGGAGCCACGGAAATGCAATATTTCTAGGCAACAACCCTCTCCAAGAGTACATAGATAGGGCTTGCAACATAGGTTATCCACTTTGGACTATTATAGAGAGAGAGGCATTATTTCTTCGACAACTCTGGGTGGTTGTCCAGGTACAGTCACGTGATTTGAGCACAATGTAACATAGAGAACTTATCCCATATACAAGTGCCTAAACATCTAATATTTCCCACAGGTTGGATTGGTCAGAGATCATGAGCTGGGATTCTGTTGATGGTGCAATATTCTTAGTTAGGGGTGTAGTATAGCAGGGACACTTAGACATGAGGGTATTGCATGCTCCAGTTGGTATTGGGTTGCAGGCCGACAACTCTTCAACATTGCATCCCAACATAAGTAGAGTGGGATTGGCATTCGTTTGTGTCACGGGTTGGATTGGAGAGAAGTGATGAGTTCGTATTCAATTGATGGAGCAGGAGACAGAGTGTAGTTAGAGCCATGGGATAATGGTTCTAATGATTGGTCATGGTGGAATTGGGATCTAGGAGGATCTATTGATGGTAGGATGAGATAGAGTTTAGTTTGGGATGTAGGTACTAAGGGATCTGCTCATGGTTGGGTGGAACGAAGGCATGGTATCACCCATTGGTTTGTTTGGGATCCAGAAGTTGGTTCTCAGTTGCACAGAACCACCAAATTACCTCACATATATGGATTTATTGAGGGCAAGAAATATTGGGGGTGGAGGATTTGTCATGTTCTTTTTCTGGTTTCCCATATGATCTAGTCAGGATGGACTTCTAGTCTTTGTGGCATCTAGGTCACAGGAGCAAGTTTACTCCATTAATAGGCCCAGGGGCTTATGGAGGGGCTTTATGGGGTCTTAAGGATTTTTTATAGAGTCTGATGGAATTTACTTGCCACATTCTATCATCTGTGCAACTTGCCTTTTGTTCTGTTGCATTTCGACAACTTTCAAAAATCAGGTTATTATTGAGCTTAACTCACTTAATTACTCTTAAGGTGGCATTCCGAGAGGAATACTTGATGGAATACCTTAGTTTAATACCTCTTTGGAACTAGAACAAAAATATCTACAGGATGAGATGAGGGGAGATGACCTTTCGTGGCCTCATGAGGGATGGTGTCGATGTACCATTTTCCCAAATTAAAAATGTATTTTAATTAAATAAAAGGAGGGAAAAGGTACTAAGTGATTAAAATAATAATAAAATAAAGGCTTCTAGAGGAGTCCATGAGATCTATAAAAGAGGAGGAGACCATTTGAGGACATCTTGGATTATTTATATTTTCTATTGATGAGGTTTGGAGAACCTAGTTCCCAACTTCTATAGCCCCAAGACGAAAACCCTCACATCTGTTATTGGGTGTTGGATGGAAACCTAATAGTCCTGAGGATATTTCACCTAGAAATCTCACAGTGCTTCAATGGAGTTTTGGAGAGAGCAAGGTTGCAGTAGCAGGTTTAGAGCAATCTTCTCACTGGGTTGTCTACATCATTACCAAAGGTCATACATCAATTTGGTCAGAGATATTTTCCTGGGTTTTACTTCGCTTGCCTAGCAAGCCTATGTTCCAGTACTACATGTTGATGTACTCTTTCTAGTGGATAAATAAATTGGCTCAGTGATTTTATTGACTTATATTTGTGTATTGAATCTACTGGTTATGTGTCAATTTGCAATTATTTTTTTTTCAAGTTCATTTATGGTATCTACTATTAGATTTTCCAAAGGGGATATTAGAGTGTTGGAATGGAGGATTTATTATTTGGCATGTGGCAGTGCAGTTCCTGGTTTTAATTCATTTTTTGCAGGATGCTGGCTTGAGGTATTGGTGTGATCTTTCAGTATAGTGTTCAGTAAAGGAAGTTCATCTTTTTCCATTGATGTCAAAGGGGAAGAGTGAAATGTCCACTAGAGAAAGAATGAAAGATTGATTTGGTGAAGTGGCTGTATGTTGACATCAATGCCAATGGGGGAGATTGTTGGCATTATGGATGATGTTTGGTTGGCATTGATTTCAACCTAGTTTTCTCGTAGTTTAGATTAGTTGCTAATGATTGGAATGTTACATAAGAGTTGCAAGATTATGTAGAGGTTGTACAGGTTTTGTTGGTTCCCCGCAAGTTTGTGAAGAAATTTGGAAAAGTCCTAGGAAGTGAGAGCTTCATTTTCTAAGAGAAAGAGATATTTCGTAGGCTTTCTCATTGTAATAGAGAGATTCACCATTAGTTATCCCATTGCATGCCTGCAGTGATCATACCAAGATGCCAGTGTCATCCCATTGATGATTCGTGTAAGTGAAAAACAAAATACCATGAGCTATTAACCATCGATTTTCCCATGATTTCATTTTGAAGGTTCGATTTGGTTCTCCATGTTTGCGTATGAATGAATTGATTAATTGTGTGATGGCATAGTGGATGGATTTAGTAACTCTAGGTGTAATAGAGCCAAAGAATTGCACATAGTCAATTTGACGAGGCAGAGTGGAATGCATTGATCATGATTGATCTCAAACAATCTGAACATACTTATGTAGCATGGATATGGTCAAGGAGTAGTGGATCAATATTATTGATTGAATCCACCTTAGCAAAGGATTTTAGATTTCCTTGTGGGGAATCCATGTTGAATATGCCAAGATATTGTTCCATACCAAGTTTAAACCATGTGCGAATTGAGAAAAGGTGTGTATGATTTGCTTGTAATGCACAATGATTGGAATGGTTCCCTTAATAATGTGCATGTAGATTTCTGGGATTGTTTTTATGCTAGAGTAGAATTTACTTGTGCATATGATGGTGCAATGAGTATCTGAAGGGAATGAGGCTGGTTAAACATGACTTTATTGGTTGAAAAAGAATATGAGAGAGCTAACCTTCAAAACAATTAAGGCACAAAGCTTGTTTATGCTGATAACTATAGCATAATGAACGCATTGATTACATTGTTGCGACACGGATCCGGTCCAAGGTAACCTATAACTACATGATCACATCTTAACTTTGAGCATTAGAAAAGCATGGAAAACAATGATTGTGGTGGATAATTAGTGAGGTTAGACAGTATACAAATTGGGTATCTTGTATGCATGGACCAAAGGAGGGATATCATGGAAATAATGTCCCTGTCCCTCTGTGCACCTTTAACATAGAGAAGGAAAAGTTATTACTGAGTTAAAGGTTGAATAGAGAGTAGTGTGAGTATATCAATATTTATGATAGATGACGACTATTATTGTGTGATGGAATGAGTAAATATGAGATATGGTGTATTGACAAGAGTGCGTAAATATTGTTGGTGCAATTGAGAGGAGTCAGAGTATAGATAAAGAGGCATTTTGCGAGTCTAGTAATGTGAATGAGATACATGGGTGATTGTTAAAACTTATTGAGGGTAGAGATTGATGTGTAGAGGAATGTTGTAGCTAACATATTTGTTTTGCAAGGACTCATAGTTTAGGTTGATATCTCTCATTATATAGTTGCCCGTTTATACCTAGTTGTATATTCTATGCATAATTCATATGCTTTGTAATGTGTGAGGTTTAGTGGTTGATGATTTAGTTTATACATGGTTGTAGCATTTATGCATAATGTGATTATGTCAAATTTATTCTCATTGGGTCATGTATTGAGTTACATATTTGTATGTACACTGCCTATTATGTTAGTGTACTGAGGATATTATGCTACTGATATTATGTCCACATGTGGTATGCAAAGGGTTTGATGTATTATGCTAACTCATAGTGATGCTATTGTGTTTTGTTTTTGTTGGCTAATGTATTGTGAGAAAGGGTTGATTGATCGAGAGAAGTTGTCATATTCAGAGAAGAGTTTGATTGAGTAGTTGATGGAGTGATAGAATTTGATGTGAGGCCAGCTTGAAAATGGATAAAATGAGGCTCATGATTGTATTGAGTTGTTGCAGTTGGGCCCAGTGTAAAATATTTTGAAATGAGTTCGATATATTTTTTTAAGGTTGAGGCCTTCAGTGTTGCAGGTAGAGGCTTGCAGGAAAGTGGTGGCTTTCCAAGGGAGTATAGAATTCCTTCGAGCGGTGGCTAGAAAACTAGTGAAGGTGGTGGACTTTAGCAGGTGGTGGCCTACATATTTTTTTGTGGCTTCCAAGCAAGTGGTGGCTCACATGCTTAGAAATTAGTGGCTTTCACAGTGGTGGTGGCAAATGATTTAGATGCAAATAAGATTTTAATATTAATAAGAAGAAGATGTTGAAGACAAACAACCAATGGTGATTTTCTCCCTATGGGTTTCCACCTTACAGCTGATGTCCATATGCATGATGATGTGTCTTGATGGTTTTTGTTTTATGCATTGCTGATCTCATTGTTTGGTTAGGTTTATGATGGTTGCTCATTTTTATGATCTTCTAATATTAACATTGCTAATGTATATGTTGATGATGTTTAATTGATTAATGACAATAATTATAAATAAAAAGAAAAAGAGGCAACAATATCCATCTCCTACCATACTTATTCACCCCCATCTCAATATTATTCACATTTCCAATAGAAAAACTAAGTTGGAAGCCTTGGAAGGGTAGTTGAAAATCTTGTTGGACTATGGGTATAGGAAACTAAGTGCACTACCTTGGATTATGTAGGTTGATGGGTAATGAGAGAATATAGGTTGGAGTGCTATTGGGTTTTGGTACCTTGTACCCGACAAAGTTTGGTACTTGTTATGTACAATTGTTGGCTTTAAGAAATCATTTTCCCTTATGGATTCATGGCCTCAAGTCAAGGGTGACCCAATATTTGGAGATCTAGAGCAGTAGAGTCTATGGCTAAGAGAAGCATGTAAGGTCTATAGCTAGTCAATGAATTGTAAAAGATAATTATTGATTCTCTATGATTATGTTGAATGGCATGCTATTAAGTTAGGTTTCTTCCATATGTACATGTCAAAATGGTTTATATTTGATTGAATTCGTATTTATTTTTCTACCTTAGTTATGTATCTACTTCATATAATGGTATGTTATATGAGAAAAAATAGCATGTAGATTATTATAGCTAGTTTCATGGTACCATGACATAATGAAGGTATGGATGAGTACATTACAATTAATTAGTGGAATATGCCATGGTAGTTAAATTTGGGATTGGTGGTCATAAACTTCTATTAAGAGCATATGTAAACAAATTTCTCTTGATTAATAGTGCTCATTGGTTAGTTAAAAGAAACTTATGGACATTTCTGTTTGTATAGGAATTGTTGTTTTATCCTTCTAACATACATGCACAAACTTATAGTATCAGTGATAAGCCTCATATTCCACCCTTTCCTTGTGCCACCATTGTTTTGAGAAAGAATATTTGTATCCAAGAAAAATAAAATATTGAAAAATAATTAGTCAATGCAATCAAATTAGAAAGGGTGTGGATTCAATAGGTTTGATCATATTTCTACTCGCACACATTATTAATATTTTGGGAAAGTTACAAATGAAAACATTTTTTACCGCTTCCTCCACTTTTTCCTTTAGGGATTACACTAGGGAAAATGGTAAACTAGCATAAAAACATTAATAAATGTTAAAATAAAATTCAAGAGTCTTAGGGAGATTTTTCTTTTCCATCATAATAAGTACCTACTCTAATATGCCTCAAAATAGTGATATCTTATTAATGTCTAAAAAATATATATACATATTATGAAACTATTCTTAAACAAGTGCTCAAATTTGAATTCTTATTCATATCTCTAAATGATGCTTATATTTTGTCCTTAAAATGTAGACCTGGAAAGCTTGACTTTGAGACACCAAAGTCCTTGCATCAACATGTTTGTTCAAATTCTATGTTATTTTAATCATCTTGCATGTGTCAGGGTTACAACTCTTCCAAAGAAAGCCCTTGTTTTGTAGTACCTTAGTGATTTGACATAGAAAAATATGTCTCATCCCCTCAATATAAAGTTTACGACAATGTTTTCTTCCCTCTTTATTCATGGTTGGCCTAATATGCAAGGTGATACCCCCTAGTTGTAAGATCTTTTATCATCACCTTAAGCTTACTTGCTTATCCTTTAAGCCCTTTTAGCTGATTTTTACAATTTTAGATTGATGAAAACACAAGTACAAAGTTGAAATAACCAATATTTTGAAATTTTATCCAAATGAAAAGGTAGTACATTAAGAAGCTCCAACTTTCACCAAAAAGTAATAAAAAATTGTCAGTAATAATCCAAAAAACATAGTTAATAGGTAGACAAGATAAACTAAGATGATTTTATAAATATATAATGAATGACCGAAAATGTATGTTCATTAGACTAAAAGACTGTAAACAATGTAATGCACAGTAGCAGTGCACCAAGAGAAAAAGAACAACTCCTATAACCATACTAACAACAACAAGAAAATATATAATATCTAACAGAAAAGCTAGAAAAGGTTAAAATATTAGCTCTAAGAAATAAAGGTGAAGAGACATTAAATGCATATATTTAAGGAAAATTTCAATAAGGACATGTTAATTGGCATTGAATCTATGCCAATGGGTTCTCTCAATTGATTGTCACCAATTGATGCCATTAGGCATTTGGATAGTTTTGTGTAAGTGGGTGTTTGGAATGAATCCACCTAGGTTGGGCATACCAATATATGCTATTTACTTTAATAAGGAGGCCATTTACACATGTGGAGAAGAACTCCTTAGGTTTCCTGAAATGTTTTTCTTGGAGAAAAAAAGTGGTCTTGGAACTATGAGTTTATGTTGAAAGAGAGGTGACAAAAGAAATTAGGTCCTCATTTAAGCCATTAAAATGAAAAATTCCCTTGCAAGGTTTTTTGAAACATCTTGTTCAAGGAACTTCCTTATTCATTCTTATAGAATAGCCACAACTTACCATTTTTTTCTTATAAATTGGTTCCTTCATGTAATCCTCTTAATTGTAGTTTGATTTACATTTTATAAGGAAGAATTTGTATTTGATAAAAGAATTTGAGAACCGTGACCTACCTTGTTATCTTGTAAATATAGCAATAAACTATTTTTCTATAATGTGCGCATAGCATTTTCATGATTTAATGCACACCAAAACTTTGTGGATGAATTAAGTTGTTTATTTTCCCAATATACTTAGAGCCTACTTCCAAAAAAAAACTTAACAATAGTTATCCACTATTGCATTTCAGTATATCCTATGTTACATAACCAAAAAAAAATTATAACTGAAATGCATGCTTACTAAAGATCCAACAATTGCTAGAAGAATTAGTTTCTATGGTTGAAATGCTTTCCAAGTTCCCAAGAAATGTTTGTAAGATTACTACAACATCATGCCCATGGATGATACCAAATTAAAATTTCCGACATTTTTCCATTGCTTGATCCCATCATGATTTCTTCTTGATAGTTTTATTCTAACTTTGAAGTTCTTTCGAAAATATACTAGTGACTCTCCATTTCCCATGCACTCATAAGGTCCATCCCCATGGAATATTCCATCCATGATTGCCACAAAGAGAAAATCCTTCATTTTGGTATAAGTAACATGAGTTATCATCTCTTATATCTTGGTAGTTAGAGTGACATAAAATGTGAAACTAGTATAGGTACTAGTAGTTATCCAACCATTCACTTTCAATTAAAATCTTCATTAAGACCATATATCAACACTTTTGACTTTGCATAATCATAAATAGTGTAAACATGATAGAAAACCCTTTAAATTTAGTTATTTTTCTTTATACATATTTACAAGTGCCATATTTATTCCAATTTTTTATGTGCATGAAAAAACCTCACCATCCAGATCCTTATGAATTGTCTTGGCTCACTCCTTGTGCCTGGTCCAAGCCCTCCTCTCCCTCAAGAAAAATGAAGCTTTCTCGACCTCCTTGGATTCTCCATGTCTCAAGATGGACTATCTAATTGGATTCGAACTTTGAATTCTTGGACTCTTAAATTTGATGGTGCTTCAAAAAGAAATCATGGGGTGGCAGGAGGGGGAGGGGTTCTCATTAATCCAAATGGAATAATTGTGGACCGGTATGCTTGGGGTTTAGGCAAGAAGACAAATAATCAAGCAAAATAATATGGGTTATTCTATGGCCTCACCTTAGCACAAAAAAAATGAATCAATGACATGAACATATTGGGTATATCTCTCCTAATTATAAAACATATGAACACAAGCATGACAACCCAGAACAACAAGTTGAATCAAGTTATAAAAATAACCCAGGGCTTATGTTCTCTCTTTAAGAACCTTCAATTCTATCACACCTTGAGAAGTCTAAATCATGAGGCTGACTTACAGGAAAATATAGCTTTCCAAATGAAAGAAATTTGTAATCAAGTAAATGGAATTGAAGGATACCTCCCATCCCCTAATATTGGCCATGAGTAGAATGCTTATGGAGGCAAATATTTTATCTTATTTGAAGCATAAAAGCAATTTGTTTTGGATTTTGGAGCTTAAGGGTGTAAAATCATTCACTAACCCTTTCTCCTCCCAGGTTTATGTTTGTATATCCCCTTTTGTTTCCCATAGAATGCCCCTTCATATCCTACTCCTCTCCTCTCTTCACATTTCCCCCTCTTCACTCTACTAGCATCCACTTGCCCCTCACTCATCTCTCCACCTCCCCTAGGCTTCCGATTCATCTCCCCCTCCTCTCCTCCCTTCAACTTTGCCACTCCCTGCTCTGCTGGCATCCTCCTCCCTACCCTCTCATCTCACCTCCACCCGAGCTCCATATAGCCTCGTTTCAAACATCACATCGAGAATATGAGGTGGAAACCTCTCGTCCTCAACTCTTAGAATAAGCCTTAAAATTTAATCACCTAGACGTGTGACTACATTATTTTGTTTTCCTGGACACTTGGTCATGGGATTGGCATAAGTGTGGGAGATCAGTTAACTATGCTCTGTAATTAATCATGTTGCACTAACCAGCAAACTAGATCCATGAGAGAAATCTTTGAGATTGAGCATCATTTAATTCTCCGAGGTAATATCTGATGGCTCACGTGAGGGACATCTAATAAGAACCAGGCGAACATCGTTTTTAGGATGCAAGGAATTCATGGATGGTAATTGTTGGCGGGAAAAAATTCCATAAGGTAAGGGTTGAAAATCTCAACAGATCGAGGGAATACAATCAACAAGAAGCATACACTCAAGCAAGAAAACTATGTAAACTACTAAAGTCAGGTTTAAGAAGAGTACTCACAGGTCCTACTTTTGATGTCAATCCCGTAGGGTCCAAACCCTCTACTTCCTCAAAGTAATGAGACCTACAACCCAATTCAGAGAAGCATACACATAGCAAGTATTTCAAAGTGCGTGCATAATAAACATGTTAGATCATCAAGAATGAACATATTAATCGTGATATATTAGACATGAATCATAAAAACATGAGATCATAACATTTCAGGAACAAGACAGAGCTTCTTTATTGATATCAACAAATAGGAGTGAAAGAATACAACTTGATCTGACCATGGCACCAACGAAACCTTCCTTTGGATCCGTCCAACCCAAGCCTCAAAGATCACCTCTCAAGCATGTGCAAAAGGATGTCATATAATGGAAGATGAACATATCTGTACAGAAACAAGGGTTTCCTATGACTGGGAGTGCAGGAAGCACAAGGAAAATCAGACTTGATTTGGGGACAAAAAGGACTATAATGTCGATATCCTATCTCCATCCTTGATTTAGGCCTTCCCATGAGGTGTATAAATACCACCAAAAATAAGTTGATTTAGTTAGGCCATAGGAGATATTTTTATTTTTTCATATTTTAAATTATGTATGCCGGTTATGTATTATTGTACCTACGTGTGTACGTAGTTTTTAAAGGGAAAAGTCACATATGGAATTGAAAATATTATTTTTTAATAAATGATCAAGTTTGAATATGAAAGGGTTGCCTAAGGCCATATTAGAGCATCATAACTACAGGAGTCTTTAATGATGTTATAACAAATTCCCCCTAATATATGAGGTCAGAAGGGGTACATGATGGCCAAAATGTATTACGTATAAAGAGAGACCATTTGAGGATTTGAGAGGAGATCGCTAGATTCCAGCCCACTGAACACCTTTAGAAGGAATCAGAAAGAAGACTCATGTCTTAGGCGGGCATACCCATGCTCATAAATAGTAAATCATGTTTGTTGATCAAGTACAAAGCGGATCCATAATGTATACATAAGTGTACAAAGAATACTGAAGAATACATAGTGGATCATACGATCATAGCCACAAAGGAACACAAAGGAGAAATGTCTCAATATCACATATAGAAGAAAAATTGATCAATGATGCTCGAAGAATGTGTGATCATTGATGCTACATAACTGGTCCTCATAATAGTACCATGTCATATAGGTGGAATAGTGGTACTGCATAAAACGAGGGTGTCAACATATAGAATGTTGTTGAGATGAACTGTGACATATAAGGGTGGTTGGTACCACTGGAAGTAAACTAAAGGAGCTAGAAAGTGAACCAAGATGCTGACACGACCCAAGGTCTTCACCGACCATAGATGGTACATTTCTACACTATGGGAATAAATGAGCTGAAGTCAACCATGTGAGAAATCATTTGATACCCAGTCATTGATGTATACCGTTAACAAATGTGAGACAACTCATCGATAATGATGATGAGAGTCAAGGTGCCCCAGTATAATCTAACAAGTGTGAATAAATGTGTTGAAGTCAAACACTTGAGAGAATCTACCAATCAGGAGACATTGATGTATTCTCACTGTCGATAGCGAAGGAGTCTACCACTAATGACTGCAAACCCTAAGGTATTGAAAACAAACTCTAGATATTGTTCCCAGAGCAATGAGTTGGAGTCGATGGGAAAAGATCTACTGGAAGGAAGGAATTAAGGCATCCCACATCAACCAGCGTGAGTGTAACCCACAGACCAATAATTTGGAAGAACTCGAACGAAAAGAGATGAAGTAACCATTCCAAAGTACATTTCCGACGTACATAAGATGTGGTTAGTGCACAACAAAAAACTTCTAAAACAACCAATAATGAAAGATGACACAGAGGTGAGGAATCCACCTATAGTGTCAAATGGAAACTAAGGTACTACATGAATCCCAATGTGTGATAATGCGAGATGACGTCGAACACAAGGAAAACCACTCAGTCAAATACCCATGATGTTGATCGATGTTGAGCACAAGATCACCTATCAATGATATAAATAGGGCTAGGGTGTGGCTCTAGGCCTACTCTTAGAGAAATTTGTCGAAGTCGATAATAGAAGACCTACCAACAAGAAGTCAGTGGAAACCTTCTTAACCAACACGAGCGAAGTACCAAATAACTAATGTGATACTGAAGATAACTTGACAGACCGGGTATGGCCGACTAAAAATGAAGCAAGATACACCGTAGAATGGCCAACATAGGTTGAATTCCCTTGAACAAAAGAATGACTCATATGTGACTATATGGAAGCATAAAATAAGTTTGTATAACTTTGCAATGTAGGAGGCATTAACAAACTCTCCATATGACTAGAAGAGATAACCAATCGGAGAAGGACTGACTCAAGAACAAGGTTATGGCTCTCGTAAAGTCAAGCTAAGTCCCATCCCAATGGAGGAAAGACTTAATTTGAGTGCTTTATTCAAGGGAAACATAATTGACTCTTGCTGCCATCAAATATAGAAGTAAATGTCTCATTCCCACTCTTTTTGGAATATATATATATATATATATATATAGATAGATATATGTATGTATGTATGTATGTATGTATGTATGTATATATGTATGTATGTATGTATGTATATATATATATGTATATATATATATATATATATATATATATATATATATATATATATATATATACATATCTATATCTATATCTATCTATATATATATATATATATATATATATATATATATATATATATATATATATATATATATATCTAGATATATTGTCTTTTTCATATTTAAAGCTTGAAAAGGAATGCTTATAGTACAGTGTAAAGAATGAGTGTTAAACGCAGGTGCACTAATTCCTGGTACTGGAACATTCCTATGCTCAATGAAAGGTGGTGAAAAATGGTCATCAACACTCAAAGGAATGTTCTTTCCACAGATAAAAGGTGTCAAGTCGCAAAGGCTAATGAATGCATAGTTTGAACTTTCAGAAATGTTATGGTCAAAAGTGGCTTATACATGAGTCCAAATGAAGCCGACTTAAGGCCAGAAAGGTAAAAGTAGTCAATATGCAATGCAGCGATAAAACTTAACACATGGGAGGCTCTATGGTATAAATCCAGAATAATAGCGAAAAAGAAGAGAAATGAGGCTTCATCTTAAAGTCATGGCAGGACTAAAGACGACTCATGAGCCTAAGAAATTCTTGTAGTGTGGGCAACATATGATAGCAAGGATCTAACTAGGAAGCCCATATAAGGAATGGCTCTACCATTACGTTATGATTTTATAAGACGGTGAGTGAAAGTGGTTTGAAAGACAGTGAGTTGAAAGTGGTTTCAACTTCAATATGCTCCCTCTCCTTTCAAACAATTTCCATCCTGCAATTTCAAAGAGATTCATCCATTAAAAATCGAAATTTTCAAAAAAAATTGCACGTATGTGACTTTTCCAAATGACAATCACGTGTACATGCATCTTTTCCTTTTAAAACCCGCTTGTAGGGATTTCTATATGTGACTTTCAAAGGTATGATCCACGTACGCACAAAGGGAAATTTAAAATTAAAATTCCTATGGTGAAAAATATATCGAATCTATTCAAAATGCATAAATTAGATGGCATTATGGATTTAGAATTACCTGGAAGCCTTTAGTTGATGAATTGTCCAAGGAAATCATGGAATGGAGTTACCCAAAATTTTCTCCCATGCTCAAACTATCAACACTTCCAAGTAAAAATGAATTACGGTGAGTTGAAATGTTTTTTTATAGTGAAAATTTAAAAATCCACTTTTATAAAGTTCATAATTTTTAAATTTTATTATTTCATGAACTTTTTAATTTTTGGCTTGAAATGTTGGGAGAGGGTTTTTTCCCGGGTAAATGAAGAGTTTGTGACATTTTCTCAAAACTTCCACTCCATGATCATAGACCCATCGTGGCAGGTATCATTTTTGTCACTGGAATATAGGTTAGGACATATCACTTTTTCGACTGCATTTACTTCCAAAAGAGCAGGAATGAGACATTTACTTCGAAGTGTTGATAGTTTGAGAGCATGGGAGAAAATTTTGGGTAACTCCATTCCATGATTTCCTTGGCCAATTCATCAACTGAAGGCTTCCAGGTAATTCTAAATCCATAATGCCATCTAATTTATGCATTTTGAATAGATTCAATATATTTTTCACCATATGAATTTTAATTTTAAATTTCCCTTTGTGCGTACGTGGATCATACCTTTGAAAGTCACATATAGAAATCCCTACAAGTGGGTTTTAAAAGGCAAAGATGCATGTACATGCGATTGTCATTTGGAAAAGTCACATACGTGCAATTTTTTTTGAAAATTCCGATTTTTAATGGATGAATCTCTTTGAAATTGTAGGATGGAAATTGTTTGAAAGGAGAGGGAGCATATTGAAGTTGAAAATGAGGTTTTAGAGGATCCAATGGCATTGGATGCATTAAGAAGATGTGGATTGCTCAAATTTTTCATGATGTCAAATATGAAAACCCAAACTCGGTTGCTAGATATGCTTGTCCATTAATGGGATCCAGAGAAAGAGGTTTTCATGATAGATAAAATTCATTTTCAAATTTATGTAGAAGATAGTTACTTCATTAGAAGACTTTCCCAAAAAGGGGATGCAGTTGATCTGAAAGAGAGGGCCCGGGGAGGCCTAAATGTTTTTTATTACATAAATATCTATTGCACACCAGGGACAAACAAGGTCAAATATCAAATTCTGATCAAGGATGTGAGAATTTTGTCAATAAAGATCATTCTCTTTAACATGGTTAGAGTGGAAGGCTCGACAACTCTACATCAAGCTTCTCGACCTGCCATGTTCTTGGCGGTAGAGTGCCTTCGTCTAAAATTATTTGATTGGTGTACATGGCTCTTGACCTATATGAAGAAGAAAATATCTTCAATGAGACAAGGGAAAGCAAAGAATTTCACTATGGTAGCATATTTTGTTCCCTTTTCATTGAGAGAGTACCAGCACTCTGACCCAAAGTGTCTACCACCATTGGCAGTCCTAGAGATCCGAGGATGGCCAGATGGGAAGACTTGATCAGGCGACTAGGCGGGGGCAAAGTCACCTGAGTAACATTCTATGGCGAGCTATTACTTTGGTGGGAGGAACAAATCATAGCTATATATGACTAACCCTATGTGGAAATCGACTACCTAGAGGACCCAGATTTGGCCCTTCCCCAGGGCACTGTATGGGGTGAGATGGGTAAAAAATTATATTTTTATGTTATTTAATTTTTTTGGATTTTTAATATGACCTTAAGAAGTTAAAAATATTTTTTTGTGAAACAAAAATCTTACAAGATTATTTGATCATGATGTAGACGTCGGACTGGTGAGACCTGAGGGTCTACCTAGGCATAGATGTTGTAGCATAGATGTGGAAAGAGTAGCAACTAAGACCGAGAGAGTCCTTCATACAGTTCATAAAAACTTGGGGAGTTTGACTCGCTAGGTTCCCATGGCATCCATAGAGGATCTCCCTGAGGCTATTCAAAGGCAAGTTGTAGGAGTACCACTAGAGTGGGTACGCCTCTTCCGATGGGTGGAAAATGCCACCCTCTTCTCCTCTGATGCTCATCTAGGGTAGGGCCCACAGACTGAGATTTATATGACTAATCTTTTTTGCACATGATCGGACTTAAGCCATAATTTTGTTGGACATTTTTGCACATTTTGTAATATTTTTGACATATTATTCCTATCTATACATAGACAGTTTCACAATGGTTTGATCATATATACAGATGATTTTATGGTATTTTTTATTTTACTGTGAAGAATGATTAATATGCCAATCAAATGTTTGATTAGCTATAGAATCAACAAATGAATTTTTTGGTCGTCAAATATCAATAAAATTAATAAAATTAAATGATCTTTGTAATAATATCACTCACAGAAATTGGCGATGTAATGAGGGATCTCTCACATGATATATGTTATTTAATTGAGACACCACCAGCTGTGAATCCAAATAAACCACTAACAATTCAATACCAAAAGATATTGCTTTGAATAGTAAATTAATGACAACACTATATTCACTCATTTCGTTAGATTCGGGATGAATACATATGCCTCTTTAGACTAACAAATGGCCACATGGATAATATATTACCCAAGCGGTGGACGCTAAGTTCCGAGTATGTCCACTAGAACCATCGGTGAATCCTAGATACACGAGATCACCCATTGAAACCTGCCAAAGAAGAACAAAATACCAACATCACCAGGAGACCCATAGACAGAAATAAACAACTATGTACAATATTTACAAAACAAATAAAATGTTAGGCAAAATCCTAGCCTTAATACTTCTTAGATAGAGCCCATTTATGGGCTTCGATAGAACGTTTCCATCGAAATCAACTAAATCATATTCACCTCTCGTCAAGGCATTTTTAATGATAAATGGACTGTACCACATGGGTTTGAACTTGCCTACCCCCAAGGTGTCCTTATCTTGGTCATAGACCAGGACAAGGTCACCTTCAGAGAAAATCCTAGGATGCACAATCTTGTCATATTGGGGCTTTACTCTCTTTTTATGAGCCTCATTCATTGTGGTTGCATCCTGACGCTGCTCGTCGAAATTTTCCAAATGAATAAGGCATTACTTCAAGACTAGATGTGTCTAGAAGAAGTTCAACTGCTAATTTAAGAGATGGGATCTCACATTCTAGAGGGAATATTGATTCCAAACTGTAAACTAGTTGAAAAGGATTAAAACCCATGGCTGTCTTAACAGATATCCAATATGCACAAAGCGTGGGATATAGCATGATGTGCCAGTTGGATCTAGCTTTATTGATTGTCCTTTGCAAGAAAATTTTGAGGGATTTGTTCACGGCTTCAACCTAACCATTAACTTAAGGATATTACGGAGACGAATGATCCCACCAAAATCTCAACTTTAAAGCTGAATCAGACATCATTTTATTTTGAAAATTACCACAATGATCAGTGAAAATCTCCCTTGGAATACCGAAACGTGAAATCGTTTTGTTGAAGAGAAAAAGAGTTGTTGTCTCACCATCATTTTTTAAAATAGGCATAGCTTTGCCCCACTTCATAAAGTAGTCCACTACTATGATAATGTACTTGTGACTCTTAGCCGAAGCCAAGTTACAAGTCGTAAAATATATACCCCACTTTGTGAAAGGACTAACAGTGATGACGGGAAAAAGAGGATTTAGATTAGCGTGCATTTTCTGAGTATATACCTGACAAGGATGGCACTTTTTGACCGCTTCCATGCAATCTTTGACAAATGAGGGCTAAAAATTGCCTGCACCCAAAGTTTTTTGGGTTGTAGAAAGCCTAGATAGATAACCTCCACAAGATCCATTGTGGCAGTCATTAAGAACAAACTCAACTTCTTCTAAGGTTAAGCAACATCTAAGGATTGAGTCAATGCTGAAATAATACAAAGTGTCACCTATAATAATATAATTCCTAGCTAGGTGACACAATTTTCTACGTTCATCCTTTGAAAAAATTTGAGGAAACTTCAAGGTTTGGAGATATACTATGATATCTCCATACCAAGGATCCTGTCAAGATATTATGAAGAGATGTTCATCTAGAAATGACTCTTCATAAACAACATCTTCTTCAGAGGGCAACTCTGAAATCAATTATGTGAATACTAAAGATTTTTCGACTTGGCTGACATAAATTCAAGATCGAATTCATGTAAGATGACTATTGATTTATTATATTTTCCCCCAATCACTCGCCTACTGAGGACAAACTGAAATGGGTTGACATCATCCAACACAAAAAAATCTAAGCAGAATATATTGATGAAGTTGCTGGAGAACGTGAACTGTTGCCAAAGCCAATTTCTCTAAATGAGAATACCTAAGTTCAAGATCGACTACGCCTTGACTCAGATAATAAATCACATGCTCTCTAAGAGTATAGTCTTCCTGAACCACAATCATCCCAATGGTTGATTCTACAGCAGGGAGATACAAGAGGAAATCCCTGCTATAATCGAGTGGACTCAAAAGAGGAGAAGAGGTCAATGCCTTTTTCAAAACATCGAAAGAGAACTGAGTGAAATTATCTCAAACAAATGGAACTCCTTTCTTCATTAATAGAATAAATCCTTTCATAATCTCAACGTAATTTATGATAAATCTCCTTAATAAATTGGCTTTACCTTGGAGACTCCAAAGTTGACAAACCGTTGATGGGGGAGGCAACTGAAGTATTTCCCTGACCTTGAAGGGATTAAAACGAATCCCTGCGTTGGACACAATGAATCCCAATAGCCAACTGGATGTGATAATGAAAACACATTTATTAGGATTCATTCAGACTTTATAGTGACGAAATCATTCAAAAGCCAGACAAGGGTCATGTGGATGATCAATTATCTTTCGAGAATGAGCAGCTAGGTCATCCAAATACACTTCTATTATGTGCTTGATGTCATGGAAAGCATAAGACATGGCCTGCTGAAAAGTAGCTCCAACATTTTTTAGGCCAAAAGGCATATTTTTGTACGCAAATGTACCCCAGGGGAAAATAAGCGTTGTCCTGTGTTGATATTCAGGGCATATATATGTTTGATTATATCCTGAAAAGTTGTCCATGAAGGAGAACACCTCATTTCCAGCACACTCATCAATGATCTAATCAATAAACGGAGTGGGGAAATTATCTTTAGGACAAGGCTTATTTAAATCCCTAAAGTCAATGCATAACCAAATCATTCCTTGCTTTTTATTGATTGGGATTATATTCGAGACCCATTCAATTAAAGGAACGAGCTATATGAAACCTGCCTTAAGCATTTTTCAACCTCAGATTTAATAGTTGCCTCTTTCCTAGGATTTACCAGGCGAAGTTTTTGCCGTACAAGCTTAGCGTTTTTTATGTCTTGATCTCATGTTGAACTATTGATGGATTGATTCAAGGCATATATTCATAAGACCGAGTAAACACATCTCCAAAATACTTAAAAATGTCGATATAAATCTTGATTTCCTCAAGGGAACATGAAACTCCAATGAACATATTATCAATAATATTGGGATCCTTGGAAATGTTCATCGGAATGGTTTTCAGATATTGGACAGATTACCTTGACCAAAAATCTTTGATGGGACCAAAGGTTTTAGAATTTTATGAACACTTCCAATTGAAGAAAGACTGAAAAAATTTGACTTAAATTGATGCAAATCAGGGAGAAAATATGACCGATCATGCAATCATCCCACGATCTTTCTACACCAAACATTTATTCTAGGATTTCCTCCTCAGATGGTAAGACTATGTCAAGGCAGTCCATAACTGAAGTAGAGTCAAGAGTCTAGACCAGAACCACATCACCATCCAAATCCTTTGACGGGAGAGGAATGAGACCGGGATCTGCAGAATTCACTATAGATTGGTACGCGATTTTTGCTACAAATATAGGGTATGCCATTCCACCTACTTTCCCCTCTTCTAATGTGGCACTAGAGGGGGGTAAGGGCCAAGGATCAAAAAAAATAATGAGTTCTGAAATTACCTATTCAAGGAGCAATCTTGGAGGATGAAATGGAATTAACATGAGAAATAAGAAAAGGAATATCAAAAGTACCCATCAATGAGGAATGCATTCCAACTCCAAAATTCTCAATAGGTTCCTTGGTATTATTCACCAAGGGGATGATGGAGTCAAAATATGCATTAGGATCATTAGGATAATAAGTCATTTGATCAATTGTAACATGTTTGCCTCCATCGAGGAAGCATACGACATGAAACAGTGATGAAACAATATCATCCATTGTGTAAACCTATTTTCGACCCAACAAAAGATTATAATCAAGGTTGACATCAAATATTTGTAGCTCCACATTGAAAACCTTGCCCCCAACACAGACAGGAAAGGTTAGAAGAATTCAATGTAGCCTATGAGAATGACCATCAAATGAGGTAAGGAGAGTAGGGTAAGGAACAACTTCCAGAGACCCGATATCCTTCCAACATGACATCGACATGACACATGCGGAAGCCCCTTCATCAACTACAGTTTGAAAGATATTCATTTTCCGATATATAGATTTAATCTGTAAATCCATGTGATGAGGGAGTCTCTTCTTAGCACTTGACATATCAAATTTTATAACAAGAGAGTTCTTTAGATATAGTACTCTAATCATAGTGAGTAATGCAATCCTTTGTGTAGGACACAATTTGAGTACCTCTAACACTGACATCACACAGGGGCATTGAGCCAAATCTTTGACAATAGAATAGTTTTGAGAAACCCTAGTGTTGGGATTAACAATCAAACATTTTGTAGAGCCTTTCAACATCCAAGGTATAGGCTCAACTATGGGTCTCTCAATATGGAGTGGCTCTGGGATATGGGAAGCAGCCTTAGCCTTAGAAGGTTCCAGCTCGCAATAATTATGAGATCTTGTAGAAACATCAACATGAAACCTCACCATATAGACATTTGATGTGGATTCCCCTTCCTGGTTGCCCCATGTAGAGGTTCCAGTACCAGTATTCATGCCAACAAGAATTTGCTATCCTTGGGGAAAAGGGTTAGTCAACACAGCCTAGGAACTTGAAGAACCCTACTAAGCTAACAAGCATTGAGCATCCTGAATCTTAGGGAAAAGATGGGTAAGATGATCCCCATTGCATAACTTTCATGGGAACTTTACTTTCTTTTTGGATTCCTTCTTTCCCTCTGCAGTATCATTTCTAGACTTGTTTTCAATCCCCTTCCCAGCCTTATCTTTCTTCTTACCACATCCCTTCTTATTCCCATAATATTGTTGGTCTCCTTTGGGATTTGAAGATTGGACAACATTAACTGTTAGAGGTTGGGAAGGCATAGCCACTGACAGTGAAGCCTGTGTGGGAGAAGCATATTATAAAGATAATTGTTGCAATTGATTCAATAGGTTAGTCGTACTACTATCGATTAACCCTACCATTCTGTCGGCATGGGATCCTGGCTTAGGTTTGGCTAACTCCATCTTCGATCGAGGAGCATCAGGAAAAATCTTATAAAGGACTCCAGATTGAGAATATATGAGTTCTAATTGTTGGGCTCTAAGGATGGCCTGTTCTTCAGTGAACACTCCAAAGAGTGACACATCCTTAGAAATTTCTGGTTGTAAATATTTCAAAAACCATTCAAGAAGGAAATCATCAGGGTATAGGCCTTAATGAGCCTCTTCCTTCTACGCCACTCTTGGATGTGGTCATAAATATGAGTTGCTTTGTCTCATTCAAAACTAGTTAGAATTTCAGCTCCAGCATCATATTAGACATGAAACTGAAAATGGTTCAAAAACATAGTACCCAGTTCGCCAAACATAGAAAAGGTACCCCCTCTAAGCTCAATATACCATTTTGCAGCATTCTAATTAGGGTGCGTTGGAATAATCTCAACCTAATCAAATCATTGATCAAGGAGTTAGATGAGCACCAAAAATGGAACATGGTTATATGATTAGTGGGATCCTCCCCAAACTTCCCTTCAAATTTAGGAATATCAGAAGGGAGTTTGGTGGGAACCGGAGGCCAAGCTGGATTGTAACGGATCATATCATTTATCAACTTTGAAATATCTAGAAAGTTTAAAATTTTTAGGAATTGTAAGTGCAGAGGAGTAGGATAATTCCACCCAACAAGAGTAGAATTTTCGAGATTAAGAAAAGAGTATCCTGGATTTGGAGAGGCACCAGGTTACCACGGGTTACTCGTAGGAGTTGAACCATAAGTAAATCCTTGTGTCAAAGAAGTATTCGAAGGGTATCCACCCCCTATTGTAGGGTACCATACATAGGATAGTTTCCTCCTAGAGGAACATTTAAACAAGGGGATAACCCTTGATAAGGATTCCATGCACTAGTTAGCAGAGGAAAGACATGTGAAGTCCCAACAGAAGGGAAGGACATAATCCCCTGTTGACCAAATAGATGGGATAAGTTCCCAACCCCTAAGATACTGACTAAAGGATTTGGCCATCCTTGACCTTCTTCGAAAGGATTAATATTATGAGCTTGTCCTAAGTTCAAAGATGGATTGGAAGGAGGGATATGACCACTTCCAAAAGAAAAACCATGAAAAGATGTTGAACCACTTGGCATAGAAGTCATAGATGTGGAAACAATAGATGGGAAGGTTGAAGGAATTGGGGGAATCCCACTAGATGGCATCTCGAAAGGATAGGCACCAGTGAAAGGAGCAGAAGGTTGGGTGCCCCCACTCAGACCTAGAATGGAGGTAGAGCCAACAACTACTATACTAGGTGTAACAGTAGAGATAACAATGGTACCCCCTCCTGCAACTGAAGGAGGGGTTTGCACCACTAACATTATCGATCTGGAAAAAGGAAGGAGAGTGAACATGGCTTGCCGGCCTGTGAGTCAGGGTACATACGTATGATACAACATACATGAGATGAGAAGGAAGGGGTGTCAAAGGATTCATGGGAGACTCAAAGACATCCTCAATATCAATCTCGTCTTCCAATTGGAAGATCACTCTAGCAAAGACTGGAGGATTTCCATCCAAATTATGAACTACACTAGGTTCACCCTGTGAAATGAGAGCCCCTAAAGTAGGATTAATCTCCGATGTGTCAGCTTCTACTGGTTGAAAATCACCAGCAAAACTACTCCTATGCCTTCTAGATGAAGGCTCAGAACTCGTAGGTGAAAGCCCATGAAGCCTCCTAAATCGACAAACCTATCGATCAACCACTTTTAAATATTAAGAGAACTTTTAAAGTCTCAAAAAATAAAAACTTATGGCAATTTAGTAGTAGATAGCACTCACTAAAAAGTCCCTAAAGATACAACCAAACAAGCAACTTCCAAATATTTCCACTTCGGGTGATTAGGACCAGACACCAAAATACAATAAAGCGAAGATAAGGACCTTCTAAAGATAGCTTGGGATAATTACGACCCAAGCCTACCAGCGAAGGTATCAGATTCAGTTACGCTGACCTCTAGAAAATAGCCTTTGCCGGTGTGAGTACCCGAGCTTTGTAAGGGCATCCTCTAGAAGTAATATGAAAGTGATAAAACGTATGTCTCATGTACCATGGACATTCCCCCTCATAGTCACCTATGTGGTCCCTAGGATAGGAAACTAAGGTCACCAATTCATAATGAGAAGTCGGGCGGAATAGTCGTGGGCATGGGATCCAACAAGTAGGAGAGGGGGTATCTTTGTTTCCCTGTATTCACTAGTCCTTGTGCTTAACTCATGTGTTACAAGAGATTTCCCAAACAACTTAACGAGACTGGATTTTGCACTCTTTAATCAACTTCTATGTTTTAGTTTAGAGTGGCCTTGGAGAGTTTACTCTCCACACACCTATTCCAAGGCCCTAAATGCCCTAGACTAATTGATGTATCTATGAAAAAAAGAAAAATCTAGTTCATTTTAGATTAAGCGCTTGATTTTATTGGTTTTTATTTAGGTCACAGGTAGTAGAAGTGAAACTTATGATGTTCTGACGTGAAAAGAAACCAATAGAAAACTAGGCTACATGTAAATGCAACATCTTTTTCTTTAGTGAAAAGTGATCTCTATAGGGTTCTACGAGAAATCTATCAAAGAAAAACTCTTTTCTTTTTCTTTTAAACATGCTCACACATTCAACATCTATTGAAAGAGACTAAAATGCCTCAAATGAAAACTACCCTAATGCATACTAGAATGCCTAAATGCAAGATTCTATGGAATGCTCTAAACAAACAAATGTTTTCTTTTAATATCCTAAAGTCAAAATTTAACCAAACAAGGAGAAGCAAATATCCAAGAAAAATATCTCCCAAGTGAAGCAAATTTCAACCTCAAAAAAAGATTCCCACACTTGTTGATAAACAAAATATCAAAAATCCAAGAACCAAAAGAAAGAAAAGGCAAAACAAATGTTGTTCTTTTTTCTTTTTTAGGGCTTCAAATAAAAGTTTCAAGAAGGAAAAAAATCACATCAAGATTAGAATCAAGTGAAAAGACTCTGAACTTCACAAGCCATAAAAAATCAAAAAGATGATAAGACCAAAGTGACTAAGGGATCAAAAAAATTGAATAAATTGACCTAAAGGACACGTAAAAGATTCATAAAACAAAAAGATTTCAAAGAACCTAAATCCTTTATTGAAACAAAATCACAAATACCCTTCTCAAATAACCAAAAAGAAAATCAATGAGCCAACTTCAAGAATTCAAAATGAAGCAATGGAAATATTAGATTATAAGGTGAGTTGAGAATCAACTCACTATTCCATAGGCATAAAACAATCATACACTTTGCCAAAAGGTTTAAAATCCAAACTAAGAATGCAAAACTTCAAAAAATTGCAAACCCTAGATTGACAATATATTTTTGCAAAAAGAGAAAAAGAAACCTACACCAGCAAGCAACAAGACCATTCTAGACTACAAATGACTCTAAAAGAGTAGGAAAACCAGCCTACTCCCCCAACTAAAGGCAAAAATTTGAAAAAATTCAAATTTTCCCAAATATACACGATTGTGTATAATCAGAGTCGCCTGTGCACATGACTGTTTCTAAATAAATGAGCGTATATGCGTGTTTCTTTGGAAAAACCCGCGTGTGTATGCTACTGTATACAAAGAAAAGAACGTATATGCAGAAAAATAAGGAAAAATAAAAAATACAGACCTGATCCAGAAGATCAGACTGATTGCCCAGACTATAAATGAGTCAATAATACTGGAAAAATCAAGAAACAAGATAGAAAAACCCAGATCAAGGAAAAAACAACCCTTTTAGGAAATACAAGACTGTATTCCCCAGTGGAGCCACAAGTTTTGTTGGTGGGAAAAAATTCCCTAAGGTAAGAGTTGACAACCTTAACAGATCGAGGGTAGACAATCAACAAGAAGTATACATTCAAGCAAGAAAAATATGTAAACAACTAAAGTCGAGTTTAAGAGGAGTGCCCATAGGTCCTACGTCTGATGTCGATCCCGTAGGGTCCAAACCCTCTGCTTCCTCCAAAGTAATCAAACCTGCAACACAATTTAGAGAAGCATATACATAGAAAGTAGTTCAAAGTGCGTGCATAATACACATGTTAGATCATCAAGAATAGACATATTCATCATGATATATTATACATAAATCATAAAAAACATGAGATCATAACATTTCAGGAACAAGACATAGCTTCTTTATTGATATCAGCAAATAGGAGTCGAAGAATACAACCTGATCTGACCACGGCACGAATGAAACTTTCCTCTGGATCCGTCCATCCCAAGCCTCAAAGATCACCTCTCAAGCATGTGCAAAAGGATTTCATATAATGGAAGATGAGCATCTATGCAAGGAAACAAGGGTTTCCTATGACTGGGAGTGTAGGAGGCATAGTGAAAATCAAACTTGATCTGGGGGAAAAAAGGACTATAATGTCGATATCCTATCTCCTTCCCTAATTTAGGCCTTCGCATGAGGTGTATAAATAGCACCAAGAATCACTTGATTCAGTTAGGACATGGGCTTTTGTAAGTGGGCTTTCGGTGAAACCCGTAAACCCCATCCAAGAAATAAGAAATTGTTTTTATTTTTTCATATTTTAAATTATGTATGAGGGTTATGTATTATGGTGCCCACGTGTGTACATACTTTATAAAGGGCAGAGTCATGTATGGAATTGAAAATATTATTTTTTAATAAATGATCAAGTCTAAATAGGAAAGGACCACACAAGGCCATATCAGAGCATCAAAACTACATGAGTGTTGAATGATGATATAACGGTAATTGGGACCCTGGAGGTATGTTTTCATTCTCATGGTTCATGGATTTCTATACATTGGGAAACAATTATTAGAATCGTTGTAGTGGAGATGTCTCTGTCCAAAGGGCAGAGAGGGTTAGGTTGCATAGGAATAGTCGAGGCTCTTTTTGGACAATTTGGGAAGTTCAATTCTACCTCTGAGTCGATCTTAGTGTTGGAGAGTCTCTGCATGAGATCCTTGATGTTTAAAAAAATCATGTGTGTGAGATTTCAAGAGTAGGGCCTCTCTTAATTGAGCCTTTGTTTAGGTCCATGTGGTATTATCTAGGTAATAATTCCTTGACGATGGATTCAAGGCCTCCATCTCCTAGAATCCATGTCTTGTGTGGATAATTGGATAGATCTCAAGAGTACTGTTGGGAATTCAGTTTATGGCAGAATATGGAGTGTTGTGGAGACTCTTGGGTTTGTAATTTAGGTAATTTGGTCTCGTTCTCTCCTTAAGGACTCTTGGGTACTGTCGAATGTCTGCTTCTCCTCAGTGAATTTGGGGTCACGGACTCTATCACTTCGTGTCTATTGGGACTTGGTCTTCCCTTCAAAATTTCTCCCTTAGTCAGATATCATGGATGCTTGGGGTTATGGTCGACGATTTTCGAGTAGGGTGGCAAGTCACATGGACTAGAATTGTGATAGGTGACCCCATCTAGATACTCTCTCCCCCCATGTTTGTACCCCCTGCGACCGAGAGAAATTCGAATTAAGGGAAACTTTGGATGAGCTTTGGAATTCCTTCCAAAAACAATAAGAAGAAGCTTGTGAAATGCTTGAGAGAAGCATAGAGAAGAATCAGAAGATTCATCAACTGGAAGACGAGGTGTTTTCACTGCGTAACCAAATTGAAGAATTGCAGATTTAGCTCGTTGAGAAGAATTCACATTCTGAGGAGGAATCGCCAGGGATTGATCTCAATAGGTCAACTAAACCAAATGACTAGTCTTCTCTATTGTTTTACGCTAAAATATAAATGTATTTTGCTACTTGGTCAGTCTTGTAAGGCATATCCGAATGCTTTTGTAATAGCTTGATCGAATTTTGGCATAGTATGTAGGCTTAGCTTGACAGTCTGAAAACAATTTTGCCCAAGGATGGAACTGATTTCGAGGTGTAATGTCCCTTTTTTGTCACGACCGGGCGCATATTAATATAATACTACTACTCTTTTATGTTATTATATATATATATATATATATATATATATATATATATATATATATATATATATATATATATATATATATATATATATATATATCTCACCATCCTTGCATTGAAAAAAAGTTTCACATTTTTTCATAGGATTTGCAATGGCTACAACTGATATTTCTCTAATTGGCACAAGTCTAAATTTCATAAAATCTATGAATATACACAAGCTTGATCGCGATCATAATGCATTACCCAAGAACATAGAAATGTAGCCACATGACATTTTTGAGGTCATCGAAGTCCATTTTCATAAGATCACTTATATCAACATTTCCATTTTTATGTAGAGAGATCACTTATATCAACATTTCCAATTTTATGTAGAGTGATTGCTTATATCGACATTTCCATTTTTATGTAGAGAGCCTTCTGACTGATGCCAAACATCCATATTCACAAATTTCATGATACTTAAATTTCCATCCAATAAGAAAGGATTTTATAAGCCTTTAGAAATGGAAGTTAGACCAAACATTTAACTAAATTTGAAATATGAGAGAGATGTGGAAGGAAACATAGGACATTAAAACACTTTTGTAACAAACATGTTCACACTAGCAATCACAAAGGGTATAGGTTCACTGGAAATAACAATTCTCTAACAAAGCTTTAGTTAGTTTACTAATTGGATGTGATTCAAGGAATAACATGCATTAGTATTTTTGGGTGTGAAGCAAAAGTTACCCACTCATATAAAACTACCTTCATTATTATTTCGAATACCAATGTAAATTAATGAAACATTAAATTTGGATTATTATCTCAATTCACTTTCAAATATCAATATTAAATATTAAATATTAAATTTGGATATCAAACCTCTTCACATATTGCTTTTCACATCTTACAAGTTCCCCATGAAGTTTTACTTACGATTCCACTTTAACATCTTAATTTTCACTCATGCTAACTAATAAATATTAAATAATTTAATAAATTTGTATCCCAATAAAAACCAAAAAAATATAAGTATGAAAATTAGACTTTCTATAAGGTATGGTCGAGGTTATAAGAGACTCAATATAAATTTGAAAGAGAATATAGGGAATTCACAGACTTATGGTAAATCAAAGCCAATACATCCATCACAAAAGGCAGGTATCGGGGAGAAAAAAAACATAAATTGAATCTTAACAAGAGGAGCTATGAAGCAGCAAGTCACTGCCAATGTCAATTGAAGAAAATAAGAAAATAAAATCCACCAGTGGGAAGTTGCTCCTGCAATAGCACTTTAAACTACATGATCATAGTTAGTGTCAATTCCCCTGCAAGGGCTACTTTTTTCTGCCACAACCCAATGCTTCTCTATGTCAAGCCATCCAAGGGCTATGTTTTTCTGCAACACCTAATGCTTCTCTATGGGAAGCCATCCGAGGATGAATGATGTGAAGAGGCTATTAGAATTTCAAATGGCACTGCAGGACCAAGGCATCCAGTGTTACATGAATTTTTGGCATTAACTACAAAATAGGGTTGCACCATGTTTGGGTACATTCAAGAAGTATTTTTTCATTGAGTTTTCATAGCCAAAGTTCAAACAAATGAGTATAACGAAGATCAAAGAGATCCAAAAAATCATGGGTGAGGTTTTGTGAGAGTACATGTAATGGCTCAAGGACCTAATGAATTGTCTCGCCTTTCAGATCCATAACACTCAACACAAAGAGTGGCTCATCGAGGGGTTTCTCCCTTTGAGAAAAACCCACTAATACAACAAAATATTTCCTCACACAGAGAGGCAATGGAGAAAACCATATTCAACAACTAGGAGAATTGAATGGAAAGCCTTACGAGTGTGTCCATGCCCAACACTTTCTCTCTATAACAAACACTTCTCCGCCAAACACTTCGCTAGAAAGTATTAGTTTTATGAGAACGATCACCAAGAGTTTCCTTTCACACCCTCTTTGTAAGCAACTGCTTCTGCTTCATCACATAGTGGAGGAAACGATGGTGATGCCCATGGACAACATAGTGGAGCTTGAAAGGGAAGCTACAAGTGAGAATTGCAGTGAACAACATTGACCCTTGTTTGAATTGGAAAAAAGGAAATCAGATGGTTAGTTGTAGGCAATAGTAGGTAACATTTTTATATGATGTGGTTCATATTATTAGTGGTTAGACTTGAGATTGTGTTGATCAAAAATTCATTGTGGATCCTTGAAGCCATCATGACCAAGTATGTACTTATAAGCATGGAGTTACATTTATATTTATAAATCTGATAGATAAATTTGAGAAACCACAATGTAAATTACATATTATTTGATCTCACAATGTAAATATTGCATCAAAGTGTTTTAAATATGAGAATTAAGGAATGGTGGCAATGTTTGACTACCTGAGAGGCATTTTTTAATATCTATCTTTAAGTTGGAATTTATCAATATTTCCCATGGTATATGTATATAATCGCAAAAGACACTATCTGTTAAAATATTACACATACTTTTCTAATTAAAGATCTGATTAGAAACACCACAAGTTGAATTAATATAATGGGTATTAAAAATTCCATAACTTTGGCATTTGGTCGATTAAAGTATAATTCTCAAAATTAACATGTTTAAGAAGTGAATTATCAATCATAATGGGTATAGACCTCTTGACAACATTGAAAAAATTGCATGCATCTGCATTATACATAAGTGCTTAACTTTGTAATCAAAACAATGTGAAAACAATACAGACCAACCTGGAAGACTGCTATTCTAGGCTATCTCAATTTGATCAACACCAAGTATGTGATAAACATATTGTTTATCTTTTCATACAAATTTTTAAAATTAAATGGAAACAACTAGCAAACACGAGGGCTTCACTGGGAGAACAATACCATACCACATGCATTCATATTGGGGGATATATATTGAAGAAAAAATAATATAATATATTAAGCATATAACATAGGGTAAAGGGCTTTCATATTGGCAACTATAAAAAATGGGCCTCAAATTTAATGAAAAAATGGATACCTACAATATCCAGTGAAAGTAGGGGTTTTTTAAATTGGGAAGGTGTATTGGGTTCGTATTGGGAGGGGGTTAAATAATGTGATTTTTAGAGGTATTTTCTAATATGTATTCAAATTAAGGGTATTTTTTAGTATGCCACAATAGCATGTGATATGTCAGAGGTTCATTGAGTGAAGCCCCCACGCTAGCAGCATCTATCAACAAAGCTTATTCTTCAGAGACAGAATGTCATTCAAGAAAATAACAAAATATAAAATGGGATACAAATCTCCTCCCAAGAGTATTAATTACTTCGGAAAAACATTTGCAAACCTCTTAGAACTATCTTTGAACAAAGATTAACAATTGGCATATACCTATGTCACGAGCTTGCAATTGCATTGATTGAATACATGGTGCCCCCCTTCCAAAACATGCATCATGCTATTATTATTAGGCCAAAATCGAAACTGAAAGATCCACTCCTTGCCTTTGGCATATTGAATTTTTAGAGGTAGCTCTCTTGGTTGTGATATTGGAGGGAAATAAGCATGTCCATGAACACTCTAATTAGAAAAATAGAAAACCCTCATAAATATGAAAATCAAAGACCTACTCTTCTAATAGTTCATCCATGCAAAGACACAAATATTTCACTAGAACCTATATAATTACACACATATACACATATTCACAAAGTTACAGATAGAAGGGAGAAAGAAAATATGATTCATTAAGCATAGGGCATGAGAAACATTACATATCCTTTGTCTTAATGAGGAAGACACAAGTTACATAAACCCTTCAACACCCAACAACCAACATATGACTTAATTAATTTTAAACCATTATAGCTTAACTTTATTACATCATAACATAACTCTTTAGGGTAAAGTAATCCTAACTTAAATTTCCTAAGCTAAGTTATGGTATAAAAGATTACCATTATAAAGCCTTTATCCCAACATATGCAGAAAACAACATCATCTTTAGGTTTTTAATAGAAACATACCCCAATATATTTAAATCTTTTTCTAAAGGCCAAGTTATTTTAATCAACTCCAAAAAAGAGGCTTAGAAGGTCCCTCAAGATATCCATGTTGTAATGAGGTTGAAGAGGAAATGAACTGCCTATTGTTAATATGTTTATGAACCAATAATGTATGGGAATCAATGGTAGCTCTTTGTGTAAGGAAAGTTCGAATGTTTGGGAAGATAGATCAATTGATCCAAGCTTGTCCTATCATCTGATGGGTGTTATAGATAGATCCTTTTTTATCTACCTATTATATGGTCCTATGTTGGATAATGGTAATGAGTTTCTAAACTAGCTGGTTTTAAGATTCTTGTGTGTCAGAGCTGCTTTCAACTATGTTACATGTAATGGACTAAATAAATAATAATAAAAAATAAAAATAGAAGAATGCCAATTCATTTAATTCTCCTCTCAAATAACACAAATGTTTTAAGAGTTTCTTACTTTTATATTTCCCAAAGAAGCCTTTACACCAAAGGTGGAGGGAAACACTTTGAAATAACATAAATGCGGATCAATGTTATGACTAAATGAAATTCTCTGCAATTAGAAAACTTTGGTGGTACTTACGGTATACCTTTATATCAACATGTAAGTTATCTTGATACAAAGTGGTGAATTGGGTTTCGTTTTCACTGTTTAGAACAAGCTATTCCTGTGCCATACTAAGAACTAGTGAGAAAATCACTCTATCTACATGACAATTTAGTGTGAAATTACCTTGCACAAATTGAGAGAAAAACAAAGTGAACAAAGTTTAATATCCTCTTTCCAATATACTGGTAAAGAATAAGATCTAGAGTTTAAAAATGTCAAAAAGAAATGGAAATCCCCTCAAGTCAAATTAATTTTGATTTTGAACTGGTGAAGCTCAAGGATCAAACATAATTCCATTTTTACTAAGCACTAACGTTCTCACTTTGGCTTGATAGGTTCATGTTGGAAGCTTATGGTAGGCCAACCTAAAAAAAACGTCTTCATAGAGTAGAACAAAAGAGGAAACCATGGCTTCATTAATCTAGTCTATAAAGGGATTCAAGTGGTCAGTCCTACCTACAAATAAACTGATACTTAGAATGAAACCACTGACATCATTGAATACAAAGAAACATATCAGCAACTAGATATGGTGTGGCGATCATCCAAACAATTCTAGCTTAAGCTAAACCTCAAATGAATTCAATCAAACATCCCATTAACACCATTCATCTCAAATATCATTCCATGTTTTTGTTGCAGAGCTTCACGGGTACCATCTTCATCTCATTCCAATGCAAATCAAGCTTCAACACCATCACTGTACCACATAAATATTGCAATTATTTTGTTTGTCCTTATCACCCAATGGTGTGTAACTCAAGGAACGGGAATTTGAATACTTTGTACTAAAGTATGAATAGGAAAGAAGTAGACATACCAAAAAAGAGCCAAATGGCAATAAAATTGAAGGGTGCCAATAACCCCCCCCCCCCCCCCCCTATGTCCATCAACATGATGTCTACAACTAATATTATAGTCCCCTCCACATTTTTCCGATAATGTGCATCCATGGGATATCCATCTTGTGAAGAATGAAATATCCATTGGGAAAAACCAGGTTCCTTGCAGAATCAACCCCATAGCAACCCCTAGAGGAGGCAAAATTGATCTTAGCTAGGGGATCTCTAGGGATTTACATGCAATGCACACTGAAATGGGTACAAGAAAAAGGTCGCAATCACTAATCTCAAGGCCCATTGAGCGCTCATTTTGGAGATAAAAAACAACGAATTCCTCAAAAAATGCAAAGATGGTAATAAAAATATTTACCTCCCAAGGAAAAGGAAGCTATTGGGTTCATTTATAGATCACAATCACTGCCACAACTTGTTCAACAACCTTCGTATGTTATAGATATCTGGTTGTTTTCCAAGCGCAAGCAATTCCCGCAATCAATCTTTCGAGAAAAATAGGATTAGGAAACAATGGATAGAATGATCAATACAAAATGGATTTTTTTTAGTCATCCTATGATAAATGATATGGTTGCCACAAAAAAAAAAACTCAATTGTCAAAGGAACATTGACCCAATTCCGAGGTTGTTATCCACCAACATGACACCGCTAGCATTGAACTGGGATTCCCCATATTCAGCAATGGAATCACCTAAAGATATTTACAAAAATCCAATGACATTCACTACAACATACATGAGGGCCTTGAGCATCTATATAAAACAAACATATAAACATACATAGGCTACATTCGACAACCACAGACTCAAACAATAAAGTGTGTTGATGGGTATCATTGAAGAAACACAATTTTCTTGGTCATGCCCACAAGTTCATCCATAAATTTGAATAGGCAAACCAACACAAATTCCATGTAGAGAAAAAGGCCATGTGACCCATGGTTAAGCTCAATGGGTAGGACCAATTATACATCTTTTTATCTGGAATGTATTTGTTGAAGAGTTCAATTTGTGAACTTTAGAAAAAGCAAACGCAACTAAAAATTAGTCTAATAGAGACTTGAAGTGCTTCTTGCTGGAAAATATTTGAGCATAACCAAATTCATGCTTTTGTAAATAGTAAATCTCAACTGAATGAGCATATTTCTCTTAAAGACATGACCTTCCAATGAAATTGAACTCTTTATCTCAAAAGGGATGTGATATATGTTCATTGGCAACGAATAAAACATCAATGAGAAATGAGGTGGATAAGACACAACATACCTATTGTGGTTTGATGAATTAAATAACTCCCCTTCGTGACAAATTCCTTTCCAATGGGATGGTATAGGTCCCATGTGGTTGTCATTGAAATTTTGGGATTCAAGCCATATTCCTACAACACAAATAATTATATGCTCAAGTACATCAGATACTACTTGGCAACTTAGATGTTGCTATAATAACCAATGATATTGAATTGTAGCATTTGGAATAGAATGCATCCCACAACTTACTTGTGTCTCTAACACCCACAACATTGTCCTCTCCCATTATGCCCCTAATGAGTAGCATGTTAGAATATGATGGATTTTAGCTATATGAACTCCCAACTGTGTAGTGTGCATATTTATAATCTTGTTGGGCATAACACAAGCCACTCCAAAGGGATCTGCATCCCATCGTCAGTGGATTAGGACTTAGAATTGTTTTATTATTTATATTTGCATGTTTAATGGCCACCTTAATGGAATCACAAGAACAAAAGTAGAAGCATTCAATGCAATAGGCAGGGTCTTACCTCGATGAAGGAAGTATGAGAACAAAGCAGGTTAGCAGTTAGAGACAAGCTGTGAATTCAGACAGTATCATTGTGAACCAAATCTCTTTTGTTGGCCCCACTAGGATTTTTTTGTCATTCTAGATGACATGATCATGACAAGAAAGGATAGCTCGGTGATCGTCCACTTTTTAAACATAAGGAGTGCCTCACAACTCTACTTCATAACATAGCATGGAAATATGATCCACACCACTTAACAATGTGTCATGCTAATATGTTTATATGGGGGGTAGATAGTTGTCTCTCCTGTAGTATTGTGTCAAACTGGACTGGGGGAAGCCATAACCTAACTCAGTTAAGCCCATACCGCTACTGAGCCTTCATATTATTGAGGTATGTGAAGCCACAACCTAGCTAAGTTAAGCCCATACCGCTACTGCTAGAACCTTCATATTATTGGAGTATTCACTGAGAGTGTATAGTAGAGCTTGCCTCTCCAAATAACACTCACCCACTAGTCTACCTCTCCAACAACACTCACCCATTGTGGGGTGAGAAATCCAGACATCTCGAACCCACGACCTGCAATGCGATGTTTGTGTTATGCCAAAAATTGTAGGGATTTTGAGTTAAGGAAATCCAAATGGTTCGAACTCATAACCTGCCCCTTTAGTCAAACCCATGAACTGCTAAAAACACAAACTTAGTGATGTTGCTTTTGTTTTGCATAGTTTTGCCAAAATATACGAGGATCCAACTTTGCTGATTGTAGTGGTGACTATTCCAGTAAGAGCCATTCTCGTAATTGGCATAAGATGCTTTCACACAAGTAGTGTATTAGCTATGTTTCTAGAAAAGTATGCACGACAGAAGAACATCTAGTAAACCCATGGAAGATGACCTCATTCCAGCATCTCAACTTCACAATAGAAGATGCTTTCCAATGCTCGAACCTTGATAACATGATTGGAATTGGAGCAGCCGATACAGTTTACAGGTTTGAAACGCCAGGAGGTGAAGTCATAGCTGTGAAGAAGTTATGGCAGATTGGAATTGGAGAGGCTGATACAGTTTACAAGTAGCCAAACTCACTAGCTCTATTCGCAGGGCACCTTGTATGGTTCCATTGCCCATGGCATATATATGAGTTGCTATTCTACATTGGGCAAGAGCAAGTCTGCGTACAAGTTAGAGTCGTCCATCAATCACCGATCTTTAGAGTAAACCCACTACAACACGTTACATGACAACACATCACATGCAAGAAAGAGGTTGAGATATCAGCATAATTGCGCATCCGCGCCTAGTCATCAATGCCACATGCACATTTAGCTACATTCCGTACGAATATTTACAGTCTAACCAAATAACGTTAATATTATTTCATTATCCAAAAAAATTGTTGAGAATATGGTTGCTTAGAGTAAATTATTGTCTCTCCGGTGCGGAGGAGACCAAATAAGACCTCTAAACTCATTAACCAAAAAAACCCTGTTAATATTTAATAAGCTGGAAAAATGATGTGTGTTTTAAAACTTTAGGTTTAATAGTTTGATTTATATGCAAACACTAATATACAAACACAAAATCATGACTATAATCTCTGCTGCCTTTTAACAGAGACCGATTAAAAAACAAAAGAAAAAATAAAACATGAATGGAAACTTAATAAAAGAAAATATAAGAGCTTCTCCATATACTTAAGAAAAGGGCACAAATTGAAACTTAAAAGAAGAAAAGCACCCCAAAAAGGAGGGTTCGGAAGGAAAAAAACATGAATTGAAACTTCATTGAAAGAAAACATGATAGCAATTTAACGGTGGACCAATTTTGAAATTTTCCTTCCGCTGTCGAAGACGGAGGGGATTTGTACTGGTGTCTGGTCAAATGGTTGTTCAATAAAGGCGGAGGGCGATGTATTCGTTGAAAGGGAAGTTGTTTTTAGTGTGATTTTTTAGATTTTTTGTTGATGGAATTTAGTGGAAAATTTGAGGTGAAATTTTATTTAAATTGGTTTTTTTGATTGTATATATGAATCCAGCATTCTAAAAATTTTTAGAGCACTTCGATTGTGCATGGGTTATCCATCAACCTTGTTATTTCAATAAAGTCTGATCAGATTTTAGAGAAATTAAACCAAAAAATCACACTAAAAACAACTTGATTGAAAAGATACATCAACGCTGCCGCTCTCAAAATTGACCTCAAAAAGGCCTTCGACTGCGTTGACTGGAGTTTTCTCAATATTCTCCTCTCTAAAATCGGATTGAGGCCTCCGGCTATTAAATGGATTATGGCTTGCGTGGAATCCGTCCAGTTCTCGGTTATTATCAATGGGGTTCCATCCACCTTCTTCCATGCTGAGCGAGGACTCCGTCAGGGATGCCCTCTCTCCCCGCTCCTCTTTATCTTGGTTATGAACTGCCTCAGCTCTCACATCAACCATGCCGTGGGCGAAGATAGATTCAAGCCGGTCCGCATATGCAGGGACATCTCCCTCTCCCACAATTTCTTTGTTGACGATATCCTCCTCTTCGCCATGCTCTGTAAGCAATCATGGATTTTCCTCTTCTTGCTTTTCAAAAGATTCCAAGCTGCCACTGGTCTCTCCATCAACTGTGGAAAATCAGTTTTGTATCACAATAACTCGGATCCTGCTCTGGCCCAATGGATAGCTGAACGCTTTGGAATCAATCTTGCCCTCTTAAAGGATGGCTTCACCTACCTGGGTTTTCGCCTCAAAGCAATGGGGTCGCAATGTTTAGACTGGGCATGGCTGGTGGACCGCTTCCTCCTCAAGATCTCCAGGTGGGAGATGCGTCTTCTCTCTCTTGCGGGCAGATACATTCTGATTCGATCTGTCCTCACACAACTATCTATTTATTGGTGTCACCTTTTTGTCCTTCCAACCTCTGTTATCAAACAACTGACCTCCATTGCTGCTATTTTCTTGTGGAGCGGTCGATCCTCACCAATAAAACTCCATCTGGTTAAGATGGGCTCCATCTCTCGGCCCAAAGAAAAAAGTGGATGGGGCCTCCTTGATATGCAACACTTCGGCAAGGCGCTCATATGCAAATCCATACACAGGGGTTTCTTTGGCAACGGACCGTGGAGTCTCTTGATGAAACAGAAGTATCTAAAAGGCCGGCCTTTGGCTTACTGGCTCCACCGATCCTCTCTTGGCATTCGTTCTGGCTCCCCCATCTGGCTCTGTTTCAAAAAGGTTCTCCCTTTCTTCAGGAAACACCTCAAATGGACTCTTTTCTCCGGCTCCTCCATCCTTATTGGTATAGACCCCACTCTCTTCAACCTGGAGTCTATGATCCCCCCTTCTCTCCTCCTTTTCTTCCATTCCAGAGGCTTATTCACTTGGAACTCCCTCATTGACTCCTGGTCGTCCCTTCATCCCATTTGGAAAACTGACCTCCAGCTCGCCATCCCTCCCCCTCTCCGCCCCCTATGGCTTTCCTTCACCTCCCATTTCTCTCACCAGGGGATCGTCCAACATGGCAATAAAGACTCCCTCATTTGGTCCATCGACTCCAATATCCATCTCATCTCTGTTAGGAGAATTTACTCCTCCATCACTGCTGATCTCCCTCCACTCCCCTCCATTTTTCCTGTTAAGCTCTGGAAGGCCCCTTGCCCTCTAAAAACCATCCTTTTCTCTTGGCTGCTCTTCTTCGATAAAAACCTCTCCTGGGATGTTTTACAGAGGAAAGGCTGGCACGGTCCTGGCAGATGTGTCCTCTGCCTTCAGGAGAATGAATCCAATCCCCACATGTTTCTACAATGCCCTGCTGCCCAAGCAATCTGGTATGAACTCTCGACACTTCACAGTTTTCCTCACTGTTTATTCTCCTCCATACAGGATGCTTTTTTTTGGTGGGCAGATCAAAGTTCCGAAAGACAAGCTCTCTTCTGCCTCACATGCTGGAATATTTGGACGTGGCGGAACCGGCGCATCTTTCAGGCCTCCTGCCTGCCGCTGTTCTCCATTCTGCCTCTTATCACGGGATCCATGCCCTCACAGATCTGATTGAAGAGGCTTCTTCTCCTTGCGCATTGGTGCACAGGTCTTTTGCATATATGTATATGATTCTCTCAAGCCCATCCTTATGGCTGTAATATGTTTGTTTTTCTGTTTTCCCTCTATAATACAGGCTCTCTCCATTGTCTTGCCGCTGTTACAAGCACAGCAAATGCTCTATTTCTTTTGATATTCAGGTCGACATATGCGCCCTCATACTCTCTCCATTGCTTTGTCGCTATTCCAAGCACAGCAAATGCTCTTTCTCTTTTAATATACAGGTCGACTCATGCGCCCTCATACTCTCTATATGGCACTCATACTGCTGATTATCCGGCGTGATATCTCATATGCGCACATTTGGATCTTTACATCCATATACTTCCAAGACTACGGTCTTCAAAATGTAACACGATCAATATATTTTTCTCAATATATAACATGCCGATTTTTTCTTCCTGAAAAAAAATATATCTATATATATATATAATGGAAGCTTAAATTTTATATTTACTTCCTCCTCGTCCTCTGTCCATCTGGTCCACCATGTTGATGTGTGGTTGGGCGTCTTAGGTTGTGTGGTTTGTGTATTGATGATTTTGGATTTTGCATGTGCTAAAGGGTCTCTTTTTTCTTTAACTACTAGTAAACCCATGGAGTTTATGACATGGTTTCTTCATAAACCAAGTGGCAAATAAAAGATTTAAACTTAGATCTCTGAAATTTTAACAATTTCACCTATCTAAAATTCCCAATTAAACTACCTCGAAACATTAATGGCTTCTTTTAATTCCAGATACATTTTATATTAATTCATCTCCCCTCTACCTTTTTCTGCTCTCACCCCTGGAAAAGAAAACCTCAGTTATTAATGTTACTTCCTTTCCGTTCTTATCTTCAGCTCTGTAATGACGCAAACCGACATCTGGAGAGCTCGGTTTCCTATATAATGGCACACCAGGAACAGGGTATTTCCTGCTAAGTTATTAGCCAGGGTATCGATCCATCCAGTCGCTGCTCTGTCTCCTCCAGATCTTCCCAACCATTCACATCGCGCTTATTAAATTGCTGTAGTCTTTGCAGTTTTAGTGTAGTTTAATCAACCTGTACGCTTAATTATAATTAAGCTTAAACTTCGTGGGTTTACAAAACTTTTGTTTCCCAGTAGTATGCTGCGTAGTTTACTTTGATTCCACTCCGGTTTTTTTAGTTTCTCTACTCTATTAATTTAGTTTAATTTGACCTATGTTGTTAAGCGCTTAGTTGGTCAGGACTCAGAGGTGCCTTCCTTTTTCCGTTATCTAAAAATTAACTTCTCTACCAACTTAGTTTAATTTAGCTCGCTTTTTTAGAATGATTTTGGGTTGCTTTTTAACTGCATTATATTTTATTAAAACATTTTCCATGTATATCTTTTAATTTATACATTAGAATATGTTTTTGGACTTTTATTAGTATAGTTAACTTTAGCCTCTTTTTTGCCTATTAAATTAGATTTAAATTAATATAATCTATAATAAATAGTCTTTTTCAAACCTGTTTTTATTAATATGATTTTATTTCTCTTTTAAATATTTTTTTATTTCAAATAATTAGTATTTTATTAAATTTTGCATTCTATTAATCATGTGATTTAACTATATGATTAAAATAATATGATGTGTAATGAAAAATCATTTATATTTATAAACTAAAAAATTAGCTAGCTATATTTGCCTAAATATTTTTAAATAAAGTGGTAAAGATTATTATAATCATTTTTAAATAATTATTGTTATTAAGATTATTATTATTTATTAATATTATTATTATTCTCAGATAAATATTATTCTTAAATAATTAATTTATATTACATAATTTAAAATTAAATTATAATAAATTATACTTAATATTTAATAATAATTATTATTTTTAATAATAATAATAACATTTTTATTATAATAATTTTTTTGTAATATTATTTTTATTTATTGAGAAAGTTTTTGGGATAATCACATCAAAATTCATTGGTCAACGTGTTTTGAACCAGCAAGTGTGATTCATTATCAAGACCAAATACGAATGAAGCTTTTGGTTTATATCAACTATATTAATATTTTTAATGTAGTTGTGTTAAGGAGGGAGGGAGGCAAGAAATTATAGATCTATTTTAAATGCAGGTCTAATGAGGGCAGAGGGATCAAATTTCTTTACATGTAAATTTTTTAGAGTGGAAGAGAGGGATCGAATTTTTTCACATGCAAACTTTTTTAGAGTGGAAAATACAATGTGTTATTTTTCATTGTTTAAATCATATATAGTACCAAATAAAAATTTTAACCATAAAAACTTAATTTTTTTCTATATATAGATATATATGAAGTTCATATTGACATATATTAGTTAACATAGATGTTCAAATAGTTTATTTAAATCTCTTGATGAAATATTTGAACAGTATAAGATTTAAACATCTTATTCACACATTTTTTTAACTTCTAATTATTTTACAACATTTTTTTTTAATTATAGTTGACATATTTTTCTATTTATAACATACTTTTTATTTTTTATTTTATTTTAAAGGGGCAAGGAGAGACAGAAAAAATGACACATCCCTGGGCTGTAGAATGAGTTTCAATTTATAAAATAATTTTTTATTTTTTATTTTATTTTAAAAAGGCACAAATGGAAAGACAAACTTACACATATGAGAGTTGTAAAATAAACCTCTCAACTCAATGATAATAAAAATCAATATTCCTAAACGAATGCAATCAAAATACAACCCAATATAATTAAAAAAATAATAATATTAAATTATAACTATTTATAACCTTTTTATTTAATAAGTATAACCATATAGAACCATATTTTCAACGATAGTCACGTATAAAATTCATATTCCAATATCATTAAGCTCAATCTCTAAGATATTACCATCCATTATTAAATTGTCATCATTGCCTCTGGTGAAGGGCCAAAATCACTCATAAAATAATTCTCAAAACAAATTTTCATATTTTTAATTGGATGGTTGAAGTGTTCATTAAACTAAATATTCAGGGTGTACATTAGCCATGTTAAATGTGGCCAATGATTTGAAATTTTATTGTTCCGTACCTACCATTAGGCGTGACAATTGATATTAGTTTAAATGTGGCCAATGTTTTGAAATTTTATTGTTCCGTACCTACCATTAGGCGTGACCATTGATATTATTGATAACAAAGTGGTTAGAATAGTTCTATATTCTTTAGGTAAATGGGATTTTTTAAGGTTTAAAGTGTTTATAAATGAGTTATTTTCTTTAGAAGTTTTAATTATTTAATGCACATTTTAATAATTAATGTTATTTAATTTTCCGAACTTTCTCGTTAATTTGATATTTTGAGTATTATTTAATTGCATGTACATTACTTAAATTATTTAAGTCAAAGAGATATAATTTTGTAATGGTTTTTTTGTTTTTAAAATTTAATAATATAAAAGGGTTAAAAGTTGAAGTTTTTATTATACAAAAGTTTGTTAGCATTTTTAATTATTTGAATTGATTTAAAATTTGGAAATTGTATTTGGGATATTTATTTATTATTTTTTGCTGTAACAAGGCAATAACACATTATGTATTTGATTGTGATATTAAATCTCAATTCATTAAAAATTAAAAAGTCATTTATAAAGTTAATTTTGTAAGCGAAATAAAATTGTTTTTTTTTAATATTTTTATTTTATTTTTTAACAATTTGATTGGTTCAAGCCGCTTGACTCTTATTCTGTCATTATTGTTTCAACGGTCATCGTGCAACTATTCAGAGTTTGTTCCAGAGTGTTGTAAGCCGTCATTGTGCAACTGAGTTTTACCATACAAATTTGGGCTTTCACGGTGACGACTCTCTAGATTTGGGCTTAAACCCACAGTGAATGCGCGCCCAAGACTAGAACTTGGGCACGATTCCCAAGAGCCACATATTCTCAACCGAGGTTTCAAGATTTCAGTGGGGTTTCAAGATTTTGACCACTGAAGAAATAAAAGAACCTGAAAATATTATACCATGGAGTCGAATATTAGCCAACGATTCCAATACAATGAATGTCAACATCCATGCAGAAAATATAAGCCAAATTTATTATGCGTGTGAGTGAGGATAGGAGAAGCAAACAAATCCATTCGGTAGAATGAGCACCCAAATTTGAAAATATTAAATCTCATTGATACTCAAATCTGAAATGTTCAAATATGAATAGATATAGTTATTGCGTAGTACCTCTCTAATGGATATGGGCCTGGATTGTCCCTCAAGACCAGGTCTTTGCTCTTGGGCTTTCATGCTGATCGTTGATAATTTGTTTAATTGCACACCTGGCACACAATATAATAATTCATTGAGAAACAAGAATCGACCCAACATATAGGAAGCAATGAAGTGAGGGACAAATCCTCAAAATCAAAGTGAAAGTTCACTACAAAAAAATCGAAGGCAACTTCTAAAGACAAAAGACTTCAGAAACAACATGCATGTACATTTGTGACTACTTCTCTTATATTATTTGTGAACTTGGCTCACCCAAATTTCTAACTTTGTTGTGATTGAATGTGATACAGTACAAATAAACTAGGGGACGAGAGTACCAACAGGGATTTGGAGGAGCCATATCCTTGCATTTGTGAGCATCGTGGCAGATTTGGAGGAGCAGGCGAGCTTCACATGCACAAACGAAAACACCTATCTAGTCAAGCGTACGCTTGTCAATCGTTGCAGAGTGTCATTGACCTATTGTTATGTTGTTCTAAGCCACGACTCCATCCCAATTTATTGATCTACATCATCAATTTTACTTTTAGCTTAAGAAAATAATACCAAGGATGGAGCATGGTGAAACACATTATAAGATGGTTAAAAGTACGGGCAAACAAGCAACGCCGGAATGATCCCCACGCACATCCAAGTAACAAAGTACACACAATAACCAAACAAAATCAAATGGATCCATGAATGAATCAAATTGAAAGAGTTAACACTCAAAAGAATCAATGTGATAAAGTTTGTGCTTTATTAATATTAAGGAAAGTAGCTTGAACTTGTAATATTCATATGCTACATTACATACATTGTTGAGAATGCAACAAGATGATGGAGCTTAGTGGAAAGGAGTCGCCTTCACTAAGTGGGCCCGCAGGCTATTTTTGGTGCAAAGTCTATTTTTAGACATATGGATCATGGTCTATGAGTTGCAGGATGTTGTTTATGGATGATTGGTCATGTTGGGAAAAATAGATGGACTTCTATTTTTGGTTCACAGCGGAGTGATCAGAGTCTATTTTTAGACTGCCATGCTAAAAATAGAAACAATCAAATATTATTAGCCCTTAGTAATATTTGGAATCTAAACATTATCTTATTCTCTTGGAGCACTTCAGTTCGAGCTACGAATGTGGCACATGCAGTTGACAAAAGGAAACATGTGGTTTCTTATGTGTTAGTTGAGCTATTGCATGGAGGACTTCAATTAGAACTCATGCATGTGAGTTCTGTGGAGTTGGATGTGGAGTTGACGAAGTTGTGTTCAGTTTGACTTAGTTGAACTAGCTGTATTTAGTCTAACTAAAGAATACACAAGTGATGAGTTGTGTGAATTGATTGTTAATTAATTCACTAATTATTAACTCATAAAGAAACTAAAGAATACATCAGTTAACTCAGTGCATGGATATTTCAACAGAGACAGGTGTTAGAGGTAAGTGAAAGGGTGAGTTGTGACTATCAGTTGTGCATGAGATTTGCACATGCATGGATTGAGTTAATGCCAATGAGGATTGCGCAGTGTGGTCAAATATCAAGGCAATTGTAGCTTGTGCTCATGTGATTTTCACTTGGGATTGTGCAGTGGAGGCAGGCAAAGCAGCGGTGGAGATTTGAACCTGTGAGTTGTTCGGATCTGAGCTAGTTTTATGTGTAACAGTGGAGATAGTACTGAGTACTTGTGAGGAGTATTGTACTATGTATTGTTACATGTTCTCAATCATTATAATATACAGATAGTGTGGGGTTTTCAGCTGTATGCTTTCCCCGGGTTACATACTGTGTTAATGTGCGCATACGATTGATGTTTCATTGTTTTTAATGCTGTTAAATTGATGATCAATGTAGAGGAGATTATGTATTGTTCATGTATTCCGCAATAGTGTATAATCGGGATAATCTCTGTGAATAAGTGATTAATTATTCAAATTTTCTACATGGTATCGGAGCTATTGATCATCAGATCTATTATTCAGAAAGTGTTTACATTTTATTTCTTCAGGCAGAGTCTGTAGTCGGGCCAGGTAGCCTCTGGATTCATCCTTCTTTTGGAAGGTGAGATATCCGGTGAATGCCCATACGGTCAATCTCTGTACGAGAAATACTTTGTTCTCATGAATTTTAGATCAGAAGTGGTTGAGTTTTGAGCTGGTGAAATGGCGCTCAAGGATAAACTCAGAAACATCTAAGTGTGAGAATGGAGACAGTATGCCCCAGTATCTCACGAAGTTCACCCAATGCCGGGATGAGCTAGGAAGTGTGGGGGTGACTGTCGATGATGAGAACTTGGTGAGCTTGGCTCTCCTTGGTCTTCCGAAGAGTTGGCATTCCTATCAGGACTCTGTCAATGGTCGGGAGAAATTGCCAGGATGGGAGAGACTTTGGTCGGATCCTGTGCAAGGAGGAGATCAAATGGAGCACCAGAGATAGTTCTTCATCTATGCATGATGAGGAGAACTGTGCCTTAGTGAGTAAGGTGAAGAAGGGGAAGGAGAGGGGTTCTCTTTCAGAATCCATTTCTTCCAATAATGCGAAGAAGGTTGACAAGTCGAAGGTGAGATGCTTTCGTTGTCATGAGTTGGGCCATTATGCTACTAATTGCCCAAAGAAGAAATCCAAGAAGGGATCTGGGGAAGGATCTGAAGGTGAGGCACTTGCTTCATAGTTTGAGTTGGATTTCACACTCTTCGCATGCATGGTTTCATCCATGGTGGGAAGTGGTTGGTTTCTTGACAATGGAGCTTCTTTCCACATGACCGGTGACAAGAGTTTGTTCAGTACTTTGGAGGAGAAAGATCTCCAGATACTCATAGTGATGGGTAATGATGAGAAGTATAGTGTCTTAGGTGTAGGCACAGTTATTTTTCAGAGGGAGCATGGAGTTCGCCTTACCTTGACCAATGTCAAGTATGTATTAAGACTGAAGAGAAACTTGGTGTCGATCGCGATGCTGGACGACAGAGGCTATGATGTAGTCTTTAGTAAGGGAAAGGTTTTCCTTAGACACATCATCACTAGACAGGTGAAGTAGATTGGTTCACGGGTCAAGAACTTGTATGCTCTTGAGGTTCAAGATGCATGCAAAGCCTTGAGCAGCAAGGCAACTGATGGAGACTTGGTGGTTGAGAGGGAGCGTATATTACCTCTCAACATGCAGAGCCAGAAGAAGTCTCAGACGATTGTGGAGGAGCCATGATTGGTGCAGCAGCTTCAGGAGGTTGTGGAGCAGCCACAACAAGGGAAGCTGAGAGGAGAGTGAGTAGAGACATCTACTCATGCAGAGACCTCCAGTAGGGGGAAACTTCGAGCCAGGTGGGCTGAGGGATCACATGCAGCCATACCTCCAGGTAGGAGGTGGGGTGATGTGGATTGATTATCCCAAGGAGGAGGGGCAGGATCCTTAAGGTACCCAACCTCTTGGATGAGACCTTGCTGTGGGAGCCCTGATGTGGAGTAGCAGGAACTGACTGATTGGGTAGAGATAGATGCAGATGGAGCGGTAGAGAGAGCGATAGTGTAGGGAATCCCAGGACAATGCATAGCTAGCAGGCTGCAGCAATGCGAGAGGCATAAGTCTTTTGCACAGTGCTAGGTGGCACAGAGAAGTGTGCAATGGTGCGAGATGCATGGAGATGTTGCGGTAGCGCAGATGTCAAAGAGGTAGCACTTGTCAGCAGCAGGTAGAGCTTCAGCATCAGAGTATGTTTGTGGCCCAACAGAGTGGTCAGTTGGGAGTGTTTTTGTTCCAAGTGTTGTTGGAGCAAGTGGATTGGGCAAATGTGTTGCATGCAGAACATTCCAGAGTTGCAGGATAGGGGTTGCTGATAATCCATATCTTGTTGAGAGGGAGTGTTGAGAATGCAACAAGATGATGGAGCTTAGTGGAAAGGAGTCGCCTTCACTAAGTGGGCCCGCAGGCTATTTTTGGCGCAAAGTCTATTTTTAGACTATGTATATTTTTAGACATATGGATCATGGTCTATGAGTTGTAGGATGTTGTTTATGGATGACTGGTCATGTTGGGAAAAATAGATGGACTTCTATTTTTGGTTCACAGCGGAGTGATCAGAGTCTATTTTTAGACTGCCATGCTAAAAATAGAAACAGTCAAATATTATTAGCCCTTAGTAATATTTGGACTCTAAACATTATCTTATTCTCTTGGAGCACTTTAGTTCGAACTACGGATGTGGCACATGCAGCTGACAAAAGGAATCACGTGGTTTCGTATGTGTTAGTTGAGCTATTGCATGGAGGACTTCAGTTAGAACTCATGCATGTGAGTTTTGTGGAGTTGATGGAGTTGTGTTCAGTTTGACTTAGTTGAACTAGTTGTATTTAGTCTAACTAAAGAATACACTAGTGATGAGTTGTGTGAATTGATTGTTAATTAATTCACTAATTATTAACTCATAAAGAAACTAAATAATACATCAGTTAACTCAGTGCATGGAGAGTTCAATAGAGACAGGTGTTAGAGGTAAGTGAAAGGGTGAGTTGTGACTATCAGTTGTGCATGAGATTTGCACATGCATGGATTGAGTTAATGCCAATGCGGATTGCGTAGTGTGGGCAAATATCAAGGCAATTGTAGCTTGTGCTAACATGATTTTCACTTAGGGTTGTGTAGTGGAGGCAGGAAAAGCAGCGGTGGAGATTTGAACCTGTGACTTGTTCGGATTCGAGCTAGTTTTGTGTGTAACAGGTGGAGATAGTACTGAGTACTTGTGAGGAGTATTGTACTATGTATTGTTACATGTTCTCAATCATTATAATATACAGATAGTGTGGGGTTTTCAGCTGTGTGCTTTCCCCGGGTTACATACTATGTTAATGTGCACATGCGATTGATGTTTCTTTGTTTTCAATGCTGCTAAATTGATGATCAATGTAGAGGAGATTATGTATTGTGCATGTATTCCACAATAGTGTATAATCGGGATAATCTCTGTGAATAAGTGATTAATTATTCAAAATTTCTACATACATTGAAACATGTATCGTGCCAAACATGCTCACAACTTGATTGATGAAATGATTTATTCCAATTTGAAATTTACTTTCAATAAATTATTTTTTTCCACATTGACATTGCTTATATATATATATGTAAATATATAATACTTTTTATAATGTATTGAAATATAAAATAATTGCAGTGTTTTGGTTTATTCTATTTTTTTTAATAAAATACTAAAAATTATTCAGGGAAAATATTACGGGTCACAGAATTGTCTATACCTGCAATGAAGCGTGTAGGGATGAGTTGAGGTTGTACTTTGCTACCGATGAAGATTGTGTGTTGTACCAACTAAGAACCACTGTAATTAACCGCACCAGCCAAAACCAAACAAATAAGGCCTCCAGATTCTTTATAGAATGGAACATAGACCAATGCAAAGTGAAGCCATACATAGGCTGAAGAAGGCTTGTCAGAGATGAATTTATGAGGAAAGGGAGAAAAAAAATTAGAATTGACCGTAAAAACAAGAAAAACAGTACCGATTTCAAAGAAGAAAACCTTGAATGCTGTAAAATATGGATAATCAAATCTAATTTTTCAGAGTGGGAAAACATATTTCCAAACTAACTTGTTAAAGTGACCTTTACCTTATTATATCTATACATATTTTAAAATTTAAATTTAAATGGATTTAAATAACCTAAATCAACTTAATTACTTTTCAAACTTACCATAGGGCACAAATTAGAAGAGACATTAATTTAAAAGGCAAGAAGAACTCAATGTATCATCTCCCCTGCTATACCCGTTTAATTTTGAAAGCTTAACGTTAATTCTACATAACCTATATGTAGTACACCTCCCCTTTCCAATAACAATACCAAATGAAACAAACATGAATTTAAAAGCTAAGAAAATATTGATGAACACTGACAACTTTGGCTATGGAAACCTATGACTTTCGTACTGTACTCACCAATTTCACCAAGAATAATAAATATTGTGTGTAGGGTTGAGGTTGAGGTTGTACCTGCTAGCAGTGAAGGCTTAACGAAAATCACTGCAACTAGCCAATTTCACCATGAGTCATAAAGGTTGTGGGTTGTCCGTCTCTGTCTTCCAAATCACCACCTCCATTAACTGCAAACCAATCAAACACCACCTTAGAACGATGAGGTTCAATATATGATGGAACATATAACACTGCAAAGCCCACAATGAAGCCATCCATGCAGAAAACACTTTTGAGAGATGAAAGTATGGGAACAAGGGGAAAATATAAGAAAAAATAGAGACCATTTTAAAGTTGGGGTTACCTGGAATCTTTATAGTGTGAAATGTGTGTTTCCATGAAACAATAGCACCTGCTTTGCATGACGGCCAAATGTTCAATGTAGTTTCCATATGGATGTAGTATTTTAACAACAACGCTGGTGTGGACTTTCATGTTCCTTTCGCTGTTTGTGGAAAATTGTTCGATAAAAAAATTGGTCCATTGAATATCGCAAATTAAAAAATTGTGTCAATTGAAATAACGAGACACCAACTTTCCTCTTTTCATAGTTTTGACAGATATCGAAGTAATGATAAAATTTTATAGTTTTATTTTCAACATAATTTTTCAAATATATGTTATAAATCAGTTACAATATTTTTTAATGCTAAGATTAAAAATGAAATTTATCATAATTAATTATTTATTTTTTACTTTTAAAACTTTTATTTTCAACATAATTTTTCAAATATATGTTATAAATCAGTTACAATATTTTTTAATATTATAGATTAAAAATGAAATTTATCATAATTTGTTATTTATTTTTTACTTTTAAAACTTGTATAAAGAATCAAAAATCCATTTTTAATCATTGAAAACTAAATCTTCATAAAAATTGATGAATAATGCTAGTGAAAGTTGGATGGAATAGTTTCTCAATTCATTAAATACTCAAGTTCAAGGCTTCTTGTCTACATGAAATATATTGAAGTTGGATGGAATAGTTTCTTAATTCATTAAATACTCAAGTTTAGGGCTTCCTATCTACATGAAATATATTGAAGTAACCGAAGCATAGACCAGTCGCTATTTAAATAATACTTAAATTAACGTAATATTAAGAAAAAACTTTATTTAAATATTTTGTTTTTCAAAACATACATTCATATATAATATTATTTTTCTAATAAAATATTCATTTATCCATTTAATTTTCTATATTATTATATGTCTTAATATTATATTATTTTTATATAATAAAATAATTTTCATAAAAATATTTTTTATTCCTATTTTACAAATTATTATATTGTAATTAATCAAAATTAACTAAATGATAAAAACAAAAGTATTAAAATTTATTAATATAAATAATAATTACATCTAAATAAATAATATTAAAATTTAAATATTTATTCTTAATTTAATTAATAATTTAAAAGAAAATTACAAAATAGAACTTTTTAATAATTTCGTATATATATTAGCATTTTATTTACAGTTTATTTTTTACATTTTATATATATTAATATGGTGTTATATGATTTATTTATTTATTCGTTTTTTAAAAGAAAATCTTGTTGAGAAATTCAATGGATGTTTCTCTATTTATGGATAGCATTTCTGAACAAATTTATTAATGTAGATCAATGCACTTTACCAACAAAATTTACAACTTTTCCATGGTTTAACACTACAAATTGATTTTATTTTTTATTTTTTCATAGTATGTAAATTTAATTATTTTACATGTAATTGGTTCAACTGTTATTTTGAAATGATTAAATTTGTATAGGTTAGTTCACCATATTTTAATGATGCATACATTGTCACTTTTATGTCAACCAAACACAAACACAAGTACGAAAATTCATGATTTAGCATTGGAATGGTTCACCCCTATTATAGATTGATGAATGAATGCAATATGGCCATGCCTTCAAATCTATATGCCCACCTTATGTAACGATGGCTATTGCCGATTGATGAAAGGCTAGAAAGGTTGGATTTGATGAAAGGCCAGAAAGGTTGGATTTGGTGTCGGAGAGTTACTAGATGCATATATATTTGTGATGTTTATTTTTAGCATATTCAGATGTATTTGTGCAATTGTAATATTGTACAAAATTGAAATTGATGAGATGCACTATATATATTTTTTTTGTTTGCTGTTTTAGTTGGCAAAATTCCAATGCAAGATAACATTGAGACTTTTAAGTTTAAGTACTAATCTTATCCACCTCACACATTTATCTTTTTGTTATTGTTGGCTATTTTTTAGCTATTATAAACATGATTCATCTTGTAAATTTCTAAGTAATGAACACCATTTTTTACACATTTCAAAATTCAATAATTAAACTTAGCGACAAAGAACGCTATGCGGCCTTGTTATACAGATCTTTTTATGGTAAAAATATGTTTATGTTTGGAATTTTGTTCAAGACATTCTTATCAAATTTATAAGCGGAAAAAAAACCTAAATATTATAAGATGATTAATTTAGTTATTTTAATTTATGAAAAAATAATTATAATATTTAACAAGTATACAATATATATATCATGTACCAATGATTTAATTTAAAATATTAATTAAATTTCATAAGTTAAATTATGAAAACATAATTATGCCATAAGGCATTTTTTTTTAAGAATGACTTCACTAGCTGCCACTGTGCACTGGTCTATACTGTCTGATTCATCCTTAGACGATTGAAAAGTCTTTGGCCGTTGGATCCCACAACTTCAACTGTAAATCGACTCCCTTGATATATCCTGCTTAACTGACCACTTCCGTCGTTGGTAGTTTTCATTTATATCAATAATGTTTTACTCTCGAACAAGATTGAAGAAGACCGAGGTGCACTTGAATGACTTCTCCTTACAAATACGGGGAATGCCAAAAACTTCAGGTTGCTAATCATGGCAAAGACATGGAGAAGGCTTTGTAGAAACTGCTAGGCAGTGGCCATGACGTCCCCACCGTGCTCATCAGTGGAAAATTCTTGGGAGGAATGGACCATGTAATGGCCTCCGACATCAATGGCACGCTCATGTCTCTTTTGAAGGAAGTGGGAGCTTGTCCCTCTTTTGAAGGAAGAAAGAGCCTTGTGGCTCTGAAAAAATTCGGCTCCAAATTCTTCTTGTTTTCTCGGTTTTTCCTGATCTTGTCGCTCAAAACTGCGACCAAGCCTCTGTAACTGTCGTTCCTTCATTTTTCATTGTGTCCAACTTTATTTTTTTCTTTGCGGAATTATTAGTTAGCATGCTATTCAAGCTCTGATAAATGTGTATAGATGATTTATTTTGCTTTCTCATGGAATTGAAAGCTCCTCAACATCGTCAATTTTATTTATTTCTAATGACTGGAAGTGGAGTATTGCTCCATTGTTCGATATTATTATCGTTAATGTCAAGTTAATTCTTCAGAACACATTTGGTCAAATTTATTTTTCCATAGAGAAAATTCTTTTCCTTTCGTTTGTCTTTAAATTTCCTCAAAATTTAGGCATGAATTCCAATGTTCCTCCAGAGTTGCATGCAATATTTCTATTCTGGAATTCATTGAAGACTGTTAAGCGGTTATCCCTACAGCTTGCATTTCCATTTACAGTACAAAACGATAAACAAATTTCGAAAAATGTTCGGTATCTGCCATGGTTGGGTGAGGATAATATGAAATTTCCTTGCACGGGAGTTGCAAGAGTTCCGATGAGTAGTAATAACATATTAAAGGGTTTGGTTGATGATTTTTTAATTATTCTGGTAAACAAATTTATGAGCTATACCTATCAACTCCTCTCCCAACCTACCAACTCTTCTCCTTTCTGATTTATCGATATTTCAGTTTATTTTCCTTAAGTTTACTTTGATCGCTATTGCACATCACCTTTCTGAACCTAATTTTCTCTCAGGTGATACAAAGAATGCGAGTAACTGATACATATCCAACAAATATAGAATATTTAAATCTTAACTATGTATATAAAGTTGATCACTACTGCACATCGACGTTCTAAACCTAATTGTCTCATTGGTGATATAAAAAATGCGAGTAACTGCTACACATCCAACAATAATAGAATATTTAAATCTTAACTATGTATATAAAGCCACCACGTACTACACTTGATATTTTTGTTTATAACTCATATGTAAGTTGACCAAGAATGGCTTCTAAAATAATCTCTAGAGACACTACTCACAACAAAACCAAAGAGTGCATTGCAACCTACCCTAAAACTGTCAAAATAGTACATTATAATCAGATTCGAGGAAAGAGGATATCCATGTAAAGTGCAACACCAATGAGTAATAGCATTTTTTTTATCGATCCTCTTTCTAAAAGTTTCCAAACTTTGATATGCATATCCTTTAGTGAATCTGGATGATAATTTTTTGGTTTTTTGGTATATGTATTGAAAACTGTTCCATAATGGTGTTGCATTGCAAACAAGATAGGAGATCAAGAACACTATGCAAATACATTTGAAATCTACAAGATTTCCGCAATGTTATAGATTGAAAAAAAATGATGGCATTGAAGATATCTGCAATAGTGATGTCTATTTTCCTTGAATTGGAATTGTCATTAAATATGAAATGAAAATTTTGAAAAATATAAGTTCATGCCTCTACCTTGCAAGGACTTTAAGAATTTTGTACCACGTTGCATTGCTATAGCAATGGAGAAAAACCATTCCCAATGTGACCATGATGACCTTAATACCAGAATATTTAACATAATGATTATTCAAAATATTTTAATGTTTTGTTGCTATATTTAGTGTGCCTTTCGGTGGCGTCATCTGAAAACATAATTATCACCATTGTTGCATTGACTATGGTTGGTCCTTTTAGTGTTCTCCTTCCATAGGATAGTTGGAAATCTATAATTATGGAAGTGCCAAAGATAAATCATGTTATCACTATACAATTTTAGTTAGAAATAGAACTCACATATATTATCTGCAGATCAACCTGCAAGTTCATATTTGTAGAATATTTTGAAGTGAATTAATCATAAGTTACTTTGTTGCAGCAACATGGATCATTTTTCTCTTTGGGATAAGTTTTTTTAATCACTTTATTCAATTGCTTGAAAGTGTTGCATCATGATAGGTGAGTAAGCCATTTTCATTGAGCTCACAGTTCCATTATGGAAATAAATGCATAATTTAGTAATTATGTCAATATTAATAGAAATTCTTAATTAATCATATATTCTATTTTTCCATACAATAAGCTGAAATTCTTGAGTTGGAAAGCCCTTTTTAAGTAGGGAATCAATATACCCCAAGAAAGGGACGAGGCATGTTTGGGGCACTACCTAGTCCTTAGCTCTTTTCCATAACATAAAGACAACAACCACTCCCCCAAATCCAATCCCCATTCCCATTCCCAATGTTATCAATGACATATTTTCATCTATGTGACTTAACCATCCCACTCTTACTAGGATTATCACCTTGCATTACTTTCCTTTCATTTTCATTGTAACACGCTCCTCCCACATCTACCCAAGTAACCTGTCAACAGGGGTAAACATGCAATGAGAGGCCACTATGATAAAACTCAACCTCCTAGGTAACCTGTTGACGGTGTTGGACCCGCCAACATGTCAAGGGATCTCCCCGATAAGAAGTCCCAATTAGACCTCAGACCGTTTGGTGTAGGACTCCCAGCAGTGGGTCATACGGCATTACCTTGAACGTGGTTGCACACATAGGCAAGTTAGATGTCCCTGTTGGTAGCAAGGGTGTGATAGCTGCAGTAAGTCAAGGAAGGTGCATAAGAGGTTCTAACACACGAAGAGTAGGATGAGTGTGCCCCTTGGAAACTTGTAATAGTACGCGGCTTGGAAGGGAACACATGAGCAAAGCTGCATCACAAGCTGGAAAGCAAGTTAGCAAGCAATCCAAAGTGATGGTTAAACCAACAAAACATTTCAGAAAGATTCGTACATACTTATACAGAATAGTCCATACATGCATGCATAAGCAAACAAATACATATGTCATTTAAAGTAAACAAGATAGCTAGAATACAATACAACATATGCATGAAACATGTTGGCTCTATTATATTAAGAAATGTAAGTTCTAGTCATACAATAGATCCATGCCCAACCACTAGTTTTGATAGCAAAATGTTACAGCCACAACCACCTGCTCCTGCAAAGAGATATACTAGCTTTGTGCAATGGAGAAGCCAAGGCGCATTACAATATTGTCCAAGATTTCTCTAAGATACTCCTATCGAAGCTTGGCTGACCAAAAGCCTCTATAAAGAGTTATGAGGGACTATTTATAGAAAAGGGTGGGGTGGCCCTTAACATTCCCCTTTGTGAAAGTTCATCTACCCTCATGACTCTTCATCTACTCTATGACTGTTACATCCAACTATCGACACTTGCACTTCCACTTGACATGACATTACATTACAATGCAAATGTGCCCATGTGAGACAAAATGGCTTGAGCAAGCCATGCAAGACATCAATGACACTCAGATTGTTGTGGTGAGACCAACTCTTTGACATGCTTGTGATGGTCGAAGGTGGTGATAAGATGCCAAGCTTGGTTGTTCGTGATGGTGTCTGTGCACTCAATGGTGACATATTGCTGAAGCGAACTCTTGCCTTGATCCAGGTGGATATTGGTGGCCACCTGCCAAGTCCACCTAGACCCCCACCATTGTCCCTCTTGACATTTTCAGTTTCCTTAATTATAGCACAATTTACTATTTTTAGCAGTTTTCGGGTCCTAAACTTCCGGAGCCGTTTTGAGGCCCTAAACGACGTTTTTTGGGAAATCCCGCTTGCGATTTTTTAATAAAAAATCATTGTTTGCGTTATAGTCCTCAGAAAGATCTTTTCAACGGGCTATCATGCGCGTAAAACGGAGATCGTATGCCAAAGTTACGACCCCGGGAAGTTGATGTACCAATTTACCCAAACGGGGCCCATAGTTTGGCGTTTTCATCTTCTAGGGTTAGGTTTTGGAATGTTAAGGGTTTTCCATTGTTTCTCAATAATAAATAGGCCTTCGAGCCTCATTGTAAAGACAGTTCGGAACAGTTCAGAGGCATGTAGCCGACACATCTCTTCTCAGAGATAAGCTACCATTGCCCTAGCTGGGTCATTTCTATTTGTAAGCATATTTCAGTATTCTCCATTAGTGAAATGAAGTATTATTTCCGCTGCATCTCTATTTTTATGGTTATCGCATCTCTGTATTTATGGTTATCTCTGTAATCTATTGCGTTCCTGCTTAAATCCGGATCAGTGGTATCAGAGCGGTCTGCTTTTTCTCTGTTTTTCTTTGCATGTCCCCGACGAGGTCGGGATATAAGGAGTTAGGGCTTGAGCTGGTTGAACCCTTGCAAGACCAGCCTCGCAAATCTCGACGGCCTCCCATGGCGGATAGGAAGAAAGACGAGGGAGCAGGAGATCCCATCAAAATCTTGCTCGAAGAAGCCCTCGAGCGACAACGGAACGCGATGATGGACAACTTTGCCCAAGTCCTTCAGCGGCTACCCAAAGGTGACGCATCAGCTTCCAGCAGCTACTCTGGAAACGCCACACCGTTTAAGGTACAAGTTAATTTTGAAATCCCCATCTTCGAGGGTCAAATAGACGCAGATGCCGTAGATAAATGGTTAAATCTGCTAGATGGGTATTTTTCTGTTCATGAATTTTCAAGTCGGGAAAAGATTGTTTTCACTCTTCTCAAAGCAGCCCCCCACGTCAAGGACTGGTGGGAGACCTACTGCGAGCAGAAGGATGAAACTACAGGCTCGCTATTCTCAGCTGCACCCACCTGGAATTCATTCCGAGATGCCATCAAGGAGCAATACTACCCTGTTGGAAGCTATGAGGATGAATACATAAAGTGGACCACGATACGGCAGGGAAGGGATCAAGATGTGCCAGAGTTCACCAATCTTTTCCATACCCTTTGCACGAAGTTGGGTATCAAGGATTCGGAGCAGCATCTGATACTCAAATACCGCGGTTGCCTGCACAAGTACATCCAGGAAGAAATGGAATTCCTGAACATCTCATCGCTCGGCATAGCATACCGATATGCCGTCAAGATCGAGCAGAAGTTTAAACAAAAGAAGCGAGACTTTGGATCTACAAATCCAAAGCAAGGGAAAGGTGCTCCTAAACCACAGAACAAGGGACAAAGCCAAGGCGGGGCAGCCCAAGACAACCCGCAAAAGCTACAAGCAAAGAACAGTGCCGCAAAGCCGAAAAAGGACACGGGAAAATGGTGTGAGTTCCATAAGAGCTCCACTCACAACACAAGTGAGTGTCGGGCCAAGCAGTCACTGATGGCCGAACTAAAGGTTTCAGAATCAGATGCATGTTCCGACTCTGAGTCAGAAACAGACAAGGGGAATGACAAAGGGAAGCAGATCATTGATGCGGATCCCAACGCCACTGTTGCTACTGCCAAGATCCAGAAAAATGAACCCGAAGATCCAGAGGAGGAGGAGCGTCTCTTCCACTCCCAGATGTGGGTAAGGGGCTCCCCACTACAGTTCATTGTCGATAGCGGGAGCCAAAAGAACCTCATTTCGGCAGAGGTCGTGAAGCGGTTGGGCTTACCGACCACAGCACATCCACAACCGTACACTATCGGGTGGCTGCACCAAGGACGAGATCTTCGCGTGAGCCAACAGTGTCGCCTTCCATACAACATCAAGCCCTTCACAGATGAGGTATTGTGTGACATTGCTCCGCTTGAAGTTTGTGATGTATTATTAGGACAACCATACTTGTGGAAGCGACATGCTGTGTATGAATCAAGGCCCCGTGCTGTTATTATTACTTTGGGAAATCAGTTGTACAGGATACCAGAGGTAGCACCGCCTACTGCCATCTCTTTGATTACTGCAAAACAATGCAGTAAGCTCATTTCCAAAACTGGAAAATTTGTTTTCCTGATGATACGCCCTCAAGGAAAGAAGAAGACGGTGGCCACAACCTCCAGACAGGGCCCCTCTGCACGATAACTACAGATGGACAAGGTCGTGGAGGAGTACGAGGACATCTTCACCTCCCCCGTAGGGGTTCCTCTGCACTGTCAGGTCAAGCACTCCATCGATCTGACCCCAGGTGCACCCTTACCCAATGGACCAATTTATCGGCGCTCCGTTCTGGAGAACGATGAAATCAAGAGGCAGATTCAGGAGCTTCTGCAAAAAGGCCACATCCGTCCGAGTTCATCGCCTTGCGGGAGCCCAATTGTGTTGGTACAGAAGAAGGATGGGACTTGGAGACTCTGTATTGACTATCGAGCGCTGAACAAGATCACTGTTCGTAATAGGTACCCGATCCCGCGGATTGATGACCTCCTAGACCAACTAAAGGGGGAAAAATATTTCAGCAAGATTGATCTGAAGTCAGGATATCACCAGGTACCAATCAAACCCTCTGATGTGTGGAAGACTGCCTTCAAAGCCAAAGAGGGCCTTTTCGAATGGTTGGTTATGCCTTTCGGGTTGACAAATACTCCTGCAACCTTCATGAGGCTAATGGATGACATCTTGCGGCCATACACCAACTCATTTGTAGTGGTATACTTGGATGACATTCTGATCTTCAGCCAGAGTTGGGAAGAGCACCTCCACCACATCCGACAGGTTCTCCAAACACTGCGGCAACACAAGCTATGTGCCAATTTGGAGAAATGCACTTTTGGCATGACCCAGGTTCAGTATCTGGGATACATTATTGATGAACAGGGGGTGCATGTGGATCCAGCCAAGATCAAAGTCATTCGGGATTGGCCACCTTCGACCACTTTGATAGAGCTCCGCAGCTTTCTAGGTCTTGCCAACTTCTACCGCAGGTTCATGTTGGGTTTTTCTCATATCACTTGGCCTTTGAGTCAAGTCACCAAGGGCGGGGCGAAGGCAAAATTCTTTTGGTCTGAATCTCAACAGAAGGCATTCATAGAGTTGAAAGATCGCCTCTGCACAGCACCAATGCTCGCTTTACCAGATTTACAACAACCATTTGAGGTCGAGACAGATGCCTCTGACTATGCTATTGGGGCAGTCCTTACTCAACACGGGCATCCTGTGGCATATCACAGTGAAACACTTTCAGACACGGTCCGGAAGTATCCCACTTATGATAAAGAGATGTATTCCATTGTACAGGCTTGTCGGCAATGGAAGCACTACATTTTGGGGAAGGAAACGGTCATCCACACAGACCACCGACCCCTACAGTTCATACAAACCCAAGGGAAATTGCAGAATGATCGCCATCAGAAGTGGTCCACATACCTGCAACAGTTCCATTTGAATATCAAGTATAAGAAGGGTAGCACTAATAATGTTGCAGATTGCCTCAGCCGACCACCGATCATGGCGTTAACCACCGTCCTCAACTCTTGTGGGCATGAGACTTCTGATTGGCCACTGCTCTACAAAAGCGACCCGGAATTCGGCCACACATACCAGAACCTCTTGGAGGGTCAGCATGTTCCAGATTTTCACCTCCAGGACGACCTGTTATGCCACTTGGGTCACCTTTGTGTTCCTTCAAGCGAGCGTGCCAAGATGATTTGGGAAGCACACTATAGTCGAGTTGCTGGTCATTTCGGGGTCGAGAAAATAGTGGCAGTGCTGCAAAAGTATTTCTATTGGCCGAATCTTCGACAGGATGTTGGGAAGTACATCAGATCATGTACTGCCTGTGCCATTGCCAAACCGACCATCAAGAAGCAAGGCCTCTATACTCCACTGCCTACCCCTAGCCAACCTTGGGAATCTATCTCCATGGATTACATGTCTGGCCTTCCTTCCACTAAGCATGGAAATGACTATGTTTTTGTAGTCGTCGACAGGTTCTCGAAGATGGCCATCATGGCGGCCTGCAAAAAGAACATCACAGCAGAAGCCACTGCTAAACTCTTCTTTGAATGAGTTTGGGTGCACTTTGGGATTCCACAGTCGATCATCTCAGATCGGGACAGTCGGTTCCTCAGTACATTTTGGTCCAGTCTCTGGTCAATGCTGGACACCAAACTCACTAAGTCCACCGCCTTCCATCCTCAAACTGATGGCCAGACAGAGGTTGTCAATAGGATGATTGTACACATTCTGCGCATGTACAACTCAAAGCATCCACGCACATGGGACGAGAGCCTCCCCTATGTTCAGCACAGCTACAACCGAGCTCTTCACAGCTCCACTGGCCATAGCCCTTTTCAGGTGGGCTTGGGATTCCAGCCATTATGCCCCATTGATGTGGCCATGCCATTTGCAGCTACTCACGCAGATTCTGCTCATGTCCAGTCTGAAACAAACAAGGCGACCAGCTTCATTGAGCACATCCAACATATTCGCCAGCAGGTCCATGACATTCTGGAGAAATCAAATGCCAAGTTCAAGCAGCGACATGATCAACATCGAGTGCCACACAAGTTCCAGGTGGGTGACAAAGTCTGGTTGCATTTACAAAAGGAACGCCTTACTGGAGCCTATCGGAAACTGAGACCACTCCGATATGGTCCGTACACCATTACTAAGGCTGTGGGAGACAATGCATTTGAACTCAGCATTCCCCCATTCCTTGGCTTGCACACAGTGTTCAATGTGGACTGCCTTCGGCCATACTTTACACCATTGCTAGATACATCCGACATTGCAGAACAGCTCACCCCCACAGAATTAAATCCAGATTGCATGGAACAAGCTGCAACTGATCGAATCATGGACACACAGATCAAGAATACTCGCCGACAGAATATTCAATTGTATCGAGTTGTCAAAGCAGGCCAACTCCTTCACAATGGCAAGTGGCTCACCAGGGACCAAGTTCAGCAAAAGTTTCCCCATCTCATGGAGGAACTCAACGCAATGGGGACCATTGCTTCCTAAGGGGGGAGGAATGATCCAGGTGGATATTGGTGGCCACCTGCCAAGTCCACCTAGACCCCCACCATTGTCCCTCTTGACATTTTCAGTTTCCTTAATTATAGCACAATTTACTATTTTTAGCAGTTTTTGGGTCCTAAACTTCCGGAGCCGTTTTGAGGCCCTAAACGACGTTTTTTGGGAAATCCCACTCCCTGCGATTTTTTAGGTAAAAAATCGTTGATTGCGTTATAGTCCTCAGAAAGATCTTTTCAACGGGCTATCATGCGCGTAAAACGGAGATCGTATGCCAAAGTTACGACCCCGGGAAGTTGATGTACCAATTTACCCAAACGGGGCCCATAGTTTGGCGTTTTCATCTTCTAGGGTTAGGTTTTGGAATGTTAAGGGTTTTCCATTGTTTCTCAATAATAAATAGGCCTTCGAGCCTCATTGTAAAGACAGTTCGGAACAGTTCAGAGGCATGTAGCCGACACATCTCTTCTCAGAGATAAGCTACCATCGCCTTAGGTGGGTCATTTCTATTTGTAAGCATATTTCAGTATTCTCCATTAGTGAAATGAAGTATTATTTCCGCTGCATCTCTATTTTTATGGTTATCGCATCTCTGTATTTATGGTTATCTCTGTAATCTATTGCGTTCCTGCTTAAATCCGGATCATGCCTTTGTTGCATCCAGATGCACTAATATGTCTCCTCTGTCAAACTCGTCTGATAGCATGTGCATGGTCATCCTAGTGTGGCATTACCGGAAACATGTTGATGCATAGTATCTACGCTATTCTCCAAGCATGTGCCGGTGGCCATGCGCATCAACTTGTTGGAGTACATGTTCAACTCCAGTCAAACTTGCTTCTTGTCTTTGCCTTGGTGAGTGTGCTGAATGGGTGGGATCACATGCGTGTGCACAATGACATGCACGCTAATGCATTCCCTTACATGCGAGCAACAACACTGCTCACTTTGTCTGCTCCATGCCAGCTACTGGGATGGATATATAGCTTGTACATGTGTAGTTTCATCCGTGAGTTCATGTTGCGCCCCATGCTGTACGTGTTCCCATTGCAACTCATTCTCTCGTCTATGCAGCTCATATTCTTCCTTGATTTGCTGCTTCAACACATGCATCTCCTTCTCTGTTTCATTCTCTACCTTTGCGCAATCTTCATGTTGCACCATCACCTCACAGCCTGAGTCTCCAAAGATGATTTCACCACAAGTGGATTTGCTTGAGGTTGCAACTTTGTTCTGCATATGTGTTGTCAGCAACCTTCCTCTTGCGTTTGTTGCATCGGGTATGTTACCTCAGCGGCTTTTGATGGTGTTTCTTGTTGTGATGTTGTTGTCTTCATATCTTGATGTCCTTGCTACCAACAACTCAATGTCTTCATGGGTAGGCAAGTTCATAAACACTTCATGGACTACATCCCCAAGTGTGCTCTGAACGGTGTCTTCAACTCTGCTCTCCTTGAAACCATTGTACTTGTGTTGCTGAGAGGTAGATGAACACCTACGATACCTAGAGACATGGAAACACTCATGGAAAGTAATCTATCAGTTGAAAATCAAAACGAACTCGAGAACTGATTTGCAACATATATGTGTGACTGATCATGAAGGTTGCAGAATTTCTGCCGGGAGGTCGGGAGACTGACTACCAAAACTGCGAAATGCATAGTCAGGGCTGTTAGGAGGCTGACTGGCTCTTGGAACTGTGCAATGTACAATCTAGCCTAGCCTACTGAGGACTGAAACTGTGCAATGCACAATTTCAATTAGTAATGACATGCAAGCAGCAAACTTTATTGAGCAGTTTCTGGGGCCAACAAAACACTCCCTCCAAGAATTGTGCAGTGCAAGCCTGGAGGTCAATGCCTAGCTAGAATTATGCAATTTTTGGAGGGAAGGTAGAGCCTTCACTTCTGGAAATGTGTAGTGCTAGCTAGGCAAGGCACGGTCTAGGGCAAGGCACGGTCTGCGCCAAGGCATCCCAGTCTGGCTGACAGTGACCAAAAACACGAGAAGTATGAATGCATGATGAGATAAGTGCAAACAAGAGTGAATGATCATACATGCAAACAACAAGTGTGGGATTCAGGAAACATAAAAGTCATGCTTATGTGCAAAGCGAGTCACCACAACGACAACTATGCATGCAAAAATAGTTTCATGCATGTGACAACAGTGAGATGTTAACAAAAACTGAAACGGTGCTAGTACAATCTAGTATGCATGTAAATGACAACAAGTGCTCATTGAAATCAAGCAGACAACACTCACATAATGCGAAACACAAAAAATGATAGAAATGCAACAAAAGTCATGAACAACAGGCTTACCCCAAGACAACTGAGCTGAATGTGCCGACGACTCCTAGATGCAATGTGGGATGTCAGAGCTATAAGGTCGATGCAAGGAAATAGCTTTGCAGCGTCCAGTTCATGAGTTTCAATAAAATCAAAGATGTGAAGAGGGACACTTTGTGGGAGGTTTCTGAAATGATCCTTTCATGTAACCTCCAGCTGCTAAAAATAGATCCCTGAAACAAGGAATTCCTTTGCATGTTTCCTTGGGAGAAGCAGTCCATGTATGAAAATCATTTTTGGTCAGTCCCAAAGGGAACCAGTCAACCTGAAGGAACATGCATCAATCTGCTCAGTTGAGGGTAAAAAATGCACATTTCTGGTAGGGACCTTGGCTAGCTGGCCAAAGAGATTGCATAATTTCTAGGCAGAGCAGCTGACTGCTGCCTAGAATTGCGCAATTTCTCAGCATAGCAGCTAACTGCTACCCAGAATTGCACAATTTCTGGGCTGAGTAGTCTTGCTGGAAGGAATTGTGAAATTTTTCCAATGAACAATGACAGGCAAATTTGCGCAATTCTGGAGCCTAGCAGGCTGCTAGACAAAATTGCACAATTTCTAGAGGGAAGGATGGTTCGCCTCCAGAATTGCGCATTTTCTTGAGGGAGCTATTCAGCCTGCAACTGAACCAAGTCCGAAGAAATAGCTTATGAGGGGGATGCAACAAGCTTTGATGGACATGCTATCATTCTGCAAGAAAACCACTGAAGCTTATGTACTTGACAAGGCAAGACATGTTGCTGTGAAAGGTTGGTAGGGAGGCTCCAAAACAAAGCTAAGGGAAAATCTTGGAGGGTGTTTGTAGCTGCTACAACACTTGGCAACACACTGGTAGAACTCCAGCTCTCTGAATGGACCTTGTTCATGAAAATCAAGTCTAACACCTTCAGAAGTGTTGTTTAGTTCTCAGTTTGTCTTGGTTTTCACACTTGCTTGATTGTAAGATGTAGCATCTTCCAAGCTCTTGGTCGATTGATACACATTCCAAGCCAAGTCAACATAGTTGTTTCAATTGGGGTTGAGGGGTATATTGGTGCACAAGCAGTATAGTTGTCAGCATCTTAGTTTCATCTCTGGTGTTGCTCCGCTACCAGTAGGTCTGGAAAATACCCTGGTAGAGTCATGCAGGAACACAAGCATCACTCTGCTACCAGCGAGCCTTAGTACCCTGACAGAGTTACTTACATCACCTCTTTACACAGGAAGCCTTTCTCTTCTTTCGCCTTTTTCATTTTTCATTTTTTCAAACTTTTCTTTTACCTTTTTTTTTTTTTAATTTTTGTAACTATGCATAGCACTTATTCATTTCAGAGGCGGAAGAGGGATCCCAACTTATTGAGAGCAAAAGAGGTTTTTCCTTCAGAGAATTAGTTTATATATACCTCTGATGTTCTTGTTGATGTTTCCCCCCTCACCTTACTCTACTTGACTGAGCTGACAAGGATTAACCCAAAAACAACTGACTAGAGTAGGTGATACTAGTTAGTGTGCAAGTGTTATGTTTTTGCCATGGTTCACTTCGAACAATACGTATTTTCCATTGATGTATCATGGACTAAAGACAACAAGTTCTTACATAAGAGAGCGGACAATAGATAACCAAATGTTGATAGCTGTACAAGACCTCTTTTACTTTACCCATCTTGTTTCAAGAGTCGCACACGGTCCATGCGAGACTAACCTACGGACAATAACAAAAAAAAAAACCAAAGGTAAATCAAGGAGCAGAAGTAAATGCAAAATAAAAGCAAGTAAGAAAGCAAACAAGCAAGCAAACAAAAACACAAGGAAAGAAGTGAACATGCATGCAATCAAACAACTAAAAAAGAAAACACTACTCCTACTCCTAAGCTAACATCACATGGGCCTGATCACATGAAGTGATACTTCCAATGCAACCACTGGCGCATTGGTTGACCCATGTTGGTGAAGGCATGGTTCGCAAACAACACAGATGTGCGAACCAGCATACATGAAAGATATAATAATGAAGACAGACACACTCCAAGCTTACAAGCATCCATGGAACAAAACTGAGTGAAAGAGCATGACATGCAGTCCGTGGACATACCATGATGCTGTGTGACACTATGTGCAGATGTTAAGCACACAGACACTCTTGAATGTGACATGCAAGCACACATGAGGAAGGTAAACCACTTACATTGCACAAGTCTGCTTGTTGAGTAAGATTCCTCCAATGCACGAGCAATGGGATTGTGTAGTTCGAGTGGAGGAAGTGAAATATGAGTGTTAGATTGATCTTCAATGCATACAGATGAGTGATGACGAGCCTTGCATGTTTGAACAATTTCCTAATCAGAAGTGAAACCAACCTCAGGACAATGAGGACCTGACATAACCATCATCTCGAGCTGAAGTGCCTTGATAGTCTGTGTGGTTTAGACTTCATTGACAGATGGATCATCGTAGACTATTGGTTTAGAGGGATTAACAATGAGTGAATCAACATTGTGATCGGATGATGAGGTAAAGAGATCATGACAACCATGATTAGAAAACTCAGGATGTTGGTCGGCATCCTCATGATTTGATGAATCACACAGAGGGGTAGATGAGGAGTAAGAATGTTAATCCTCCACGTTTCTGAAAAATATAGATGAAAAATCAAGTGGATGTTCAAAGAAAGATTGGTCCTCTCCATTGTCAGATGATGGGCTAACATCCGATGTGTCTTGTGAATGATAAAAAATGGGCGCATCTGTGGGTGGAGATACACATGAAAAATCTTGGATGGTAGGATCACCAAGGAGGTTAGGAAAAAACAGAAGAGCTACAGACAGACAGTCATGGTCCTATGCTGCCAGTGGATGTTAAAGCTCCTAGTCATACTCTTCATGAATGACAATGCATGTTGGTTGTACAATGCCAACTCCGTCGATAGATAAATCCTCATTCAAAACAGGTGTAGAGTCCAGAACGGAAGAACACAAGATAGTGCAATCCGAAGGATGATCAGAATACAAGGATGGAGGTTGAGGTACGAAATACATGTGATAACCCATGGGATTCCCAACCAAGATTGCACGAAATATGAAGGAGCGATGTCGAGAGGATGTGACGGTTGAACGGATGTGTGTTCACACTCTCCCACATCACTTTGGGATGGTGGAGTTGTTTGATGAGGGGATGGTGGGCAGTCACTTATGACAACGACCATGTCCATCTGTGATTGTGCAACTCCATCACTGAATTATGTTGAGTGGGGTTTGAGCTTGAACTTCTTCTTGGGATTGATAGATTGGATAAGGCAATATTCAAATCTGTCCATGAGATATTGAAATTTCATCTAGCTTTGTGGGGCTTCAACCATGAATAGACGAAAGTGCTCTGAAATCTCCATAGGTGATTCGTGCGAGGCCTTCCGTTGTTTTAACAGTTTTTTATGAAGTACTTGGGGATCAAAATGATGGAAAACAAATTCTATTAGATTGTTGAAGTACTTGAATGAGTGCACGGAGTTATGAGGTAGTGTGCCACACCATTGTGATGGGTGGTCATGAAGTGTGTGTGTGAGCAGTTAACATACCTTTGTTTCATTAAAATCTTCCATGCCCTCCATGAGCGCATGGAACTCATCTAAGTGCTCAGGCCAGGCCACTTCGCCTTCACCATCATACATGATTTGTGACAAGTGATCCCAGAACTCCCTCTCGATGTGAAATATATGTCCGTTAGATAGACATTTTGGAGGGCGAACTATAACAAACTCCATGATAGATGTGCGAAGATTCAAAACAGATGATGAGGACTCAGCTTGTCATCTGGCCCTCCTTCTAGTGCCAGAAATGTTGACAGTGTTGGACCCACCAACATGTCATGGGATCTCCCCATTAAGAAGTCCCAATTAGACCTCAGACCGATTGGTGTAGGAGTCCTAGCAGTGGGTTGTACGGTAATGCCTTGACCACGGTTTCGCACATGGGAAAGTAAGATGTCCCTATTGGTAGCAAGGGTGTGACAGCTATAGTAAGTCAGGCAAGGTGCATGAGGGGTTCTAACACACAAAGAGTGGGATGAGTACACCCCTTGGAAACCTATAATAGTACGTGGCCCGAAAGGGAACACACGAGCGAAGATGAATCACAAGCTGGAAAGAAAGTTAGCAAGTAATCCAAAGTGATGGTTAAACCAACATCACATTTCAGAAAGATTCATACATACTTATACAGAATAGTCCATACATGCATGTGTAAGAAAACAAATACATATGTCATTTAGAGTAAACAAGATAGCTGGAATAAAATATAACATATGCATGAAACGTGTTGGCTCTGTTATATTAAGAAGTGTAAGTTCCAGTCATACAATACATCCATGTCCAACCACTAGTTTCGATAGTGGAGCGTTACAAGCACAACCGCTTGCTCCTCCAAAGCGATATACTAGCTCTGCATAGTGGAGAAGCCAAGTTGCATTACAATATTGTCCAAGCTTTCTCTAAGATACTCCTATCGAAGCTCGGCTAACCAAAAGCCTCTACAAAGAGTTATGAGAGACTATCTATAGCAAAGGGTGGGGTGGCCCTTGACATTCCCCTTTGTGATAGTTCATCTACCCTCATGACTCTTCATCTACTCTATGACTATTACATCCAACTATCGACACTTGAACCTCAACTTGACAAGACGTTACATTACAATGCACATGTGCCCATGTGAGACAAAATGGCTTGAGCAAGACATCAATGACACTCAGACTGTTGTGTTGAGACCAACTCTTTGACATGCTTGTCATGGTCGAAGGTGGTGAGTTGATGCCAAGCTTGGTTGTTCGTGATGGTGTCCATGCGCTCAATGGTGACATATTGTTGAAGCGAACTCTTGCCTTCATTGCATTTGGGTGCACTGATATGTCTCCTTTGTCCAACCCGTCTGATAGCATGAACACGGTCATCCTAGTGTGACTGTATCGGCAACATGTTGATGCATAGTGTCTACGTTGCTCTCTAAGCATGTGCTGGTGGTCATGTGCATCAAATTGTCGGAGTACATGTTCAACTCCATTCAGAATTGCTTCTTAGCTTCACCTTGTTGAGTGTGCTGAATGGGTGGGATCGCATGCATGCACACAATGACATGCATGTTGCTGCATTCTCTTACATGTGATCAACAACACTACTCACCTTGTTTGCTCTGTGCCAACTGCTGGGAGTGATCTATAACTTGTACGGGCGCAGTTTGATCCATGAGTGCATGTTGCGCCCCTATTGTACTTGTTCCCGCTGCAACTCATTCTCTCATTTATGCAGCTCCTTTTCTTCTTTGATTTGTTGCTTCACCACATGAAACTCCCTCTTTGTTCTGTTCTCTACCTCACGATCTTCGTGTCGCACCATCACCTCATAGCCTGAGTCTCAAAAGTTGCTTTCATCACAAGTGGATCTGCTTGAGCTTGCAACTTTGTTCCAACTCTGTGTTGTCAACAACCTTCCTCTTGTGTTTGTTGCATCTGATATGCTGCCTCAATTGCTGTTTATAGTACTGCTTGTTGTGATAATGTTGCTGTCATATCTTGATGTCCTTGTCTACAAACAACTCGATGTCTTCGTGGGTAGGCAAGTTCATAGACACTTCATCGACTGCATCCCCAAGTGTGCTTTGAACGGTGTGTTCAACTCTGATCTCCTTGAAACCATTGTGCCTGTGTTGCTGAGAGGTAAATGAACACTTACGATACTTAGAGACATGGAGACACTCATGTAAAAGAAATATATCAGTAGAAAACCAAAACGAACTTGAGAACTGACTTGCAACATACCTGTGTGATTGATCATGAAGGTTGCGCAATTTCCCCTAGGAGGTCGGGAGACTAACTGCCAAAACTATGCAAGGCACAGTTAGGGCTATCAGGAGGCTGACTGACTGCTGGAAATGTGCAATACACAGTCTCACCTGGCCTGTTGAGGACTGAAACTATGCAATGCGCAATTTCAGTCAGCAGTGACATGCAACCAACAAACTGCATTGTGTAGTTTCTGGGGCCAATTGGACAATGCCTCCAAGAATTGCACAATGAAAGCTTGGAGGTTAGTTCCTGGCTAGACTTGCACAATTTCTAGAGGGAAGGCAGAGCCTTCGCTTCCGAAAATGTGCAGTCTTAGCTAGGCAAGGCACGTCCTGGGCCAAGGTAGCCTAGTTCGGCCAACGGTCACTGAAAACACGAGAAGTATGAATTCATGATGAGATGAGTGCAAACAAGAGTGAATGATCATATGTGCAAGCAACAACTGTAAGATTCAGGAAATGGGAAAAGCATGCATGTGTGTGAAGCGAGCCGCCACAACGACGACCATGTGTGTAAAAACAGTTTCATGCATGCAACAACTGTGAGATTTTAATGAAAACTGAAACAATGCTAGTACAAGATAGTATGCATGTAAACGACATCAAGTGCTCACTGAAATCAAGAAGAAAACACTCACACAATGTGACACAAAAAAAGCGACAAAAACGCAATGCAAGTCTTGAATAGCGGGCTTACCCCAAGACAACTGGGCTGAATGTGCTGATGACTCCTAGATACAATGTGGGATGCCAAAACTGTAAGGTTGATGTGAGGAAAGAGCTCTACAACATTCGGTTCATGAGTTTCGATAAAATCAAAGATGTGACATGCATGCCAAAAATCTAGGCAGAGTGACACTTGGTGGGAGGTTTCTGAAATGATCCTTGCATGTATCCTCCAGCTGCTAAAAATAGATCCCTGAAACAAGGGATGCCTTTGTATGTTGCCTTGGGAGAAGCAGTCCATGCATGTAAATCAATTTTGCTCAGTCTCGGAGGGAACCTATCAAACCTGAAGGCACGTGCATCGGTCTGCTCAGTTGAGGGGGAAAATGTGCATTTTTGAGAGGGTTTTGGGCTAGCTTCCCAGAGGGATTACACAATTTCTGGGCAGAGCAGCTGACTACTGCCCATAATTGTAGAATTTTTGGGTTGAACAGTCCTACTGGGAGGAATTGCCCAATTTTTCTAGTGAACAATGACATGCATATTTGTGCAATTCTAGAGCTTAGCAGGATGCTAGACATAATTGTGCAATTTCTGGAGGGAAGGATGGTTCCCCTACATAATTTCACCATTTATTGAGGGAGATGTTCAGCATGCACCTGGACCAAGTCCAGAGAAACAACCTATGAGGGGGATGCAACAAGCTTTGATGGACAAGCTATCATTCTGTAAGAAAATCACGGAAGCTTATGTACTTAACAAGGCAAGACATGCTGTTGTGACAGGTTGGTAGGGAGGCTCCAAAACGAAGCTAAGGAAAAATTTTAGAGGATGGTTGTAGCTACTACAACATAACCTTAAGGAAATGGAGTCGATAAAACAAGACCTTACAGACCTCCCCGAGGAGCTAATCCACCACTGTAGGTGCCCAACCCTTGAGTTAAACTAGCATTTCAATGAACTAAACCCAAAGTCTTTCCCATGACAAGGCATGCATGTGATTGCAATCCTATATTCGCTCCCACAATGCCTACAAGGGAGAGACTTCAGTCTTTTTCAGCCAGTTATGTGCTAGAGACTACGAGATTTAAGCCACTTTTTAAGGGATAGTCTCCAAACTAATGCCTAGAACATGATGTTTCTTTCTAAGACAATAAATGACACCAAGGAAAATCCTGTAACAAAAAACTTGATCAAGGGCTTGGACTAACCAAGCCCTAACGATGATAGACATTTTGTCAAACACTCCGTAAATATGCAACCTACATGTGTAAATAACAGATCTGAGCATAAGGGTCTAATAATTATATGATATTCTCCTCGAATCATTGTTTCCTTATCACTTTAACAACCATTCCATCCATTAGGTCATAGATATATTGTTCATTCATTTACAAGTAAACACATGATGAGAGCGATACATAGATTATGTCATAAAATATATACATAACCAACATAATAGGGACAACAATATCAATCAAATCACAGCCATATACACCACATATAATCCATCATAATAATCATAGAAATACCAGGAGAAACAACCTTTCATTAATGATGTAGAATATAAACCCAAGACGGGACTTCCACGTTTCACCCAACCGTAGAATGGCTAAGCCAAATCTCTCTTCGACCATTCACCCCCATGCCATATTACAAGCATGAATGTGGGATCTCATAGAACACATCAATCAAAAATCATCCAGGGCTTCTAGAGGCCATCCATCTCAACCCATCAAACAATGATTCCACCTCACAATTGGAAATCACAAAACCATCATCAGATTGGTCTCCATCCAAGCCTTCCAGGGCTTCCAGAGCATTTGTCCAACCACGGTTTCCAGGACTATTAACTCAACCCACAACTTATACAGGGATTCTAGAGCATTTGTTCAACCACAACTTCCAGGACTAGTAATTCAACCCACCAAGGAATTCCAGAGAATTTTTCCAACCAAGGCTTCCAGGACTAGTAACTCAACCCAAGTTGTTACAGGTCTTCAAGAGCATTTTTCCAATGAGGGCTTCGAGGACTAGTAACTCAACCCAAGCTAAGGAAACATGAGAACTAATCAAAAACAAATAACGAAAGTAAACCTACAACCATCATGGCTATCTAGGAAATGGAAAGGCTAGGAAATCCACTGTCAATCTCGAACATCCTCGATGCCAATGATAGATCACAACCAAATATCCACATGCATATGCCACACAAGCCAAAAATGGTGAAGGAAACATACATGCAATGTGGTACCTGAAAGGAAAATTGTTGTAGTTGTTTATCTCGATGCCCTCTTGCACTTTCATTCTCTTCCTTTTCCTTCTTGCTCCAAAAATCCAAGTATGCCACACCCTCTAAGAGTTCTCCAAGAAAAATATAAGTATTCAAGAGTATGAGAGAGATAGAATAGAAGAGAGCTCAACCAAAACCTATCAAAAGCTCACCAACTGATCCTCAGAAGCCTTTTTATGAATGAGGTCTCTATTTTCTTCATTTTCCATTATTTTGTTTGATTTTCTTCCTCACATGCAACCTGTGACATTTCACCTCCTTTTTCTCCTAATTTCCATTATTTTCATAAATAAATGCCAATTAATGCCTCGTGCATTTCCAAAACCTTATCCATTGCCTTTTCCAATTCCCTTAACCATAATAAATTGAATCAACACCCACTAAGACATTGCTCCCACCATTCATCTTGGGATATGTATCCCATCAACCGTGGCCTTATACATTTTTTACATGGAATTTTCACCAAGGTTATTACAACACCCCCCCCCCCCTGGGGGAACACCATCCTTGGTGTTCAATGATACCTATAACCAACAAGACTATTGAAAACAAAACATACTACCCATGGAGCTTTATAACATAGCTAGTTGCAGTATTTACAATGACCACTTGCTAAAGCATGACAAACATACTATTTACTGGAGCTTTATAACACAACTCATTACGGTATTTACATTAACTACATATACACTTACACATTTTCTTCAACTAGAAAATAATCATACTGTCTATGGAGCTTTATAAGTCCATCTCAATACAATATTTACAATAATACACACATATGCACATTTGGTCAACCAACAAATAAAAGGATACAATGTCTGCATCTGCAACAAGGGAATCCAGAGGCTCACACCTCCATCCTCAAAGTAATATTTGGATTCACCTCCATCCTAGAAAGTCCAAAATCAACTGCAAAGTTAAATATGCATATAATGTCCAACGCTATAATCCTGCGCCACTTGTCCTCTCAGTGGAACAATTACTGGCTCATTCTTCTAGGGTGCACTCCTAATGTGCATCTGATTCCATTTGAAAATGCTAATGACTAAAACAAATCCATTCCCAATCTTTCCTTCTTTGCCACACAATCTCGTGGGAAATATGGTCAACTCCTTTCGTGCAGTCACTCACCTTCCAAGTTCTGCTGGCACCCCCATCTCGGGTAGTCCATCCCTTGGCAAGGCTTCCTCTCATTAGAAGATACAAAAACCAAGTCATATCCCTGCCTTAAAACCATCATATCGGTCATAGCATGCTCATGGAAATCAATCGTCACTATTGGGTACCAATGTCCCACAATGGCCCTACTCCTGAAGTGCTTTACCAACATACTACTACATGTTCCAATTTATTTTGCTGCTACTTCCAATTCTTACAATCCATTTCAATCACCCAACTAGGCATGTTCATGCATTCCTGTACCAAGCACATAATTTCCATTATATTCAAAATAAATTGAAATAACTTCAAATCATACCTCATTGGTAGCTCGTCAATAAGGTAAATTTGCAATTTTGTTCACTTCCTATCACAACAAGTCAAACTAACATCTTTGACCAATTCATCATGTATAACATATCACATCAGGTTAGCTCGAAACACAACCATCATAGATCAAAATCATAAATCACACGTAACCATCATAAACCAAAATCATAAATCACATGTAATCATAATAGACCAGAATCATAAATCACATGCATAATAAAATTGAAATAAAATATTGATACTTATCCTTTAATCTATCCTTGGCTTCCACCTTTGTCCTTATTTTGTACATACTTCGGATTGGTTTTCGCACCCGACAAATGCCTAGTGCCTTCTCCTGAACCATGTGCACACACACATAGTGTACATCCCACACATACAACCACACATGACATACCACACCATGCAATACATGCATCTACACCTAACATACAACACATACACCTACACCCAGTGTACAACACAACACAATACATACGTCTGCACCTGGTGTACAACACCACAACACATATACATACACCATGTACATCAAAAGACATGCATCTGCACACAACATGCGACACTACAAATTCATACACATACACCCGATATACAACACAACTCATACATTTATACCTAATGTACAATGCCACACAATACATGTACCTACACCTGGCGTACAACACAACAAAATACATGTACTACACAGAGTAAAACACAATGAGTACGCATGTCATGATACCACAACTACACAATACACATACATAATATCGCATGTACACAACACAACATGTTCGACACACACAATACCACATGTACACCAGTACAAAATGTACAACACGTACATAGTACCACTTGTACAAAGCACCACCTGCACAACGTGTGCTCAACATCACATGTACACCACCTGCACAATGCCACATGTACATTGTACCACATGTACAACGTGTACACATTACCACATGTACACTGTACCACATGAACGATGTGTACACGACACCACATGTACATAGTGCCACATGCATGACATGTACACAACACCACCTACACACAATGCCACTTGTACCACATGTACAAGACACCACATGCTCACAAAAACACTTGCACAATCATGCACACAACACCATATGTACAACATGCACACAATGCCATATGTACATAGCACTGCATATAAAACATGTACATAGCACCATACACAACACTGCATATCCAACATGCGCACAACACCATATGCATACAACACCACATATCCATGATGTACATAGCACCGTCTATACCTAGCACTGCATATGAAACATTCACAAAACACTATATGTACCACACTGTACATAACATTTCATAAACAACATGTACACACACTATATATACACAACATCGCCTGCGCACAACATCACGGATGCAACATGTACAACATATACAACATATGCACAACAATAGTACCACACATTTGAACCACATTGCCTCTACCAGGTAACCTTGCTTCTAGTGTCTCTCTGCCATCCATGCTTATCCTAGCATGTCATGGACCACACGACTTTGATTTTGTTGATGCATCCCTTGGTATAACATGTCCATAACATAGACATAATATAATCACATAATATCAACTCATAACCACATGATACTGACCTCGTAGATGTGTTAGGCTACTCTTCCCACTTGATTCTTCATGAACCAAGAATCTCTTCATGCCATTCACCTACATAAGAAATCATTCCTCCACACGAACAATCCCTAATAACCCTATCAGGAAATGACATAGCTATACACATACACACATATATAATCATTAGCATAAAAAATCATCATCCTGTTTGACAACAACATATATACTTACATGTATACATATATACACATTAGCATAATCATGATCATAACATAATTACCAAATAACATAAGGTCTAGGTTAAGAGAACTTCCTTATTTGTGCACAACATGCACAACATTGAGAACCATCGTTCCCAACTTGGTCAAACCATCTGACACCTTAGGTCCATTTAATTTACCTTTTCTAGTTACCCTTCTCATGTTTTTACTGCCACCATCCATTTAGAACAATGGACCCAACCATTCCTACCAACTATCATAGTCTTACCTTCCATTGCACTTACTCATGCATCAAGCTTCATCTAAATCTTAAATTACCTTTCGGGTATCACACAGCTCTCCCTGAGCTCCATTAACTTTCCTCTTCCTCAACCAATTCGTAAGACTCAAAGCTTAAAGTGCAAGACTAACAAACAAACAAGAAGAAAACCATGAAAACCAATAACAACACAACTCTGCAAACAAAGGTGCATGATCATGCAATATATATAACAAAACTACAAATCAAGCACAAGAAAATCACAAAATACCAAAAGCACAAAACTCTCAATAGACACCATGACTCAATCCCCATGGTTCCCAGTGCTTCCAAAGGAAATCTCAACCCGATCCTTCTTCAAGATTTCATGGCAGTCTCTTTGCAATGAAATCTCATACATCATACTTCCATAAACACATAATTTTCAGTGCATAATTAAACATAACAATACACTAGTTACCTTACTTTGCTATTCCAAGCACATTTCTTGCAACTGAACACATCCACACCATCTTTCAAGAGACTCCAATTCCCTTGACAAACCCACCTGTAACTAGAGACTAGCACATACCCACATAATGTCAGACGAAATCAACGTTAAGAAGACTTCTTGTGTGCAAAGTATTCATTCTTTTGGAATTAGGGTTTACAAAGATAGCCAAAGGAATTCTTTCCCAATACCTTTCCTTTACTTTTTTACCTTGCTGCAATCGAGGCTTACTATGTATTGTCACATCACCCAACTGTTAGTTATATAAACACATCAACTATTACCTTTTCATACTAATACCAAGCATGTTTCCTGCAATGTCTCACACATGTCAACCACATGTTCCAAATATCAAGACAATCATATCTATCAATTTGAAATCAAACTTTACCAAGACTAACATTCATGTAAAAATCCATGGTAAACTCATAGTGATTAGACATAATGCTACAACTCTCAACAACATTCAAGTATTGATCCAAAGTGGATCCAAAACCCTCTCTAAGTCTTCAAACTCTACTTAAAAACATTTAAAACATCAAAACCATCACATGGGATGAACTCTTATAACCATCGGAAAACACTATCGGCAACCAAAAATACAAAGAAAACAGTGAAAACAGAGATATTGGCAGAGTCAACAGTGAATGCACAGTAGCTATCAGATCTAGCCGATCAATGGTCCAGATCTGATTGGCAAGTTGCAATTGGCAAAGGCTATTGGAGGTTATCAGCGGAGACCTTGTGGAACTTGCGATGGCGATCGGCGGAGTCAACGAGGACCGTCGATCAAGTGCGCAGATCTACAACTCACGTTGCATCGCAGAATCGTAGTCGATGAATATGAAGAAGCGCTCACCAAATGGCCCAGGGTTATCACGATATGCGATTACGATCAATCGCATCAAGAAAACCCAATGGAGCAGGGCTTATATATACACACACACACACACACACACACACAATGCGATCAGCCAGACCCGATGCGATATATAAATGTTATTTGATATGATTTGAGATCCGTCAAACGATAGATTTATGTGTATTTAGTGTATTTCATTTATTAAACGAAATACAAAGGGAAGTGTCGATGCGATGAAACCCGGACCCGAAGGGGTTTGGGAGTGAAAATATATGTTATTTCAAATCCGATGTAAAGCCATTTTTACAGGATTTGAATGTTTTTAGTGTATTTTTAATACAAAGGGAAATCACGATATGAGCGGGATTTTGGGCGGGCCAAGGGTGGTAAGTGGTTTGCACCGGGCTCCACCCGATTCCATATAATGGCTGCCACGTGTCCAGGCTAAAGAGAGAGAAAGCCACCCTCATCGAGCAGTTAACTCCAGTACAAAAGAACCGCCCGAAATGGATCTCAACCGTTGGATCAAGACCTCTCAAATCAAAGATGGAGATGCAATGTTGATGTACAGGCGGATTCGATAGGAGTATAAGGTAGATTGACGGACATTTGAAGTCTGATAAGCAATTTTTTGGCTGACTTTTCCTGTGTTTGACTGTGTTTCTCTGTGTTAATAGAAAGTGGTCGTTTCAAGGATTTCAAAGGCCCGATGCACTCATCCGTTGCAGGATAGGTTGCCACCTCCCCTTAATGCATTATGCAATGCTTGTTTAATGTTAGAAGAGGCATTCGAACGGATAGAGGCAAGGGAGACAGAAAGCCGAGAAGCGGAACTGAATAGACAGAGCAGACTGGCTTTAAAGCCACGGACAGAGAGCAAACAGAGGCAGGCAATATTGGAGGCAGTGCCGAGACAGAGCTAAGACAGAGACAGAGAGTGATTGAGAGAGTCTGTGTACTTAGAGAAGCTTGAGAGGTTCAAGCAAACTCTCACTGTTGTATCTGTTGTGTGTTGAGTCTCAAATTGAGCTCACACTATTGTAAAACTTTGTTTGAAGAAACAATAGAGAGGCCACCACTGAAGGCAGGACCAGGAGATGTACCCCAAGAGTATCGGGTGAACTCCTTATTAAATTTGTTGTGTTTATGTGTGTTGTCTATTATGCTTCTTTACTAATTCATTGTCTATGTATTTCACAATCTTATCGATCCATTGCATAAAATAACATAGGAAAAAACCATGCACAGAGTCTATAATACCTTAATATTTGTTTAAGATCTCATTATCAGATCAAGTGGTATCAGAGATTTAGGTTGCTAAGGTTTAAAAAGCTTGTGTTGGATTGTTGAATGCTAACTAGGTCAAAGCTCAAATTAGGAGAAGGAGAATTGGTTGAGGCTAACCCAGAAATTGGTAGAGTCTATCCTAGGAGGAAAATGACAGAACAAATCCCCTTGGAATCAGACTCTCAGTTCATGGACAGTTTCATTACCATGAGAGCCATGGTGGAAGAGATGTACCGAGAATTTAAGAAAGGTCGAGGTGAAGATACTTCAACCTCCAAACAAGACAAAGGAACAAAAGAACCTCTTCTAGATGGCCATTCTGAAGGCAAAGGGAAAGGAAAAGAGCCTCCTCTATCCACACCTCCTGATAGCCCTGAAAATAAAAAGAAGAAAACATCTTTGATTAAGTTAGATGTAAAATTTGATTTTCCAATATATGATGGAGAATTAAATGAAGAAAATCTAGATAACTGGATTAGACAGATTGATGTGTATTGCAGGATGCAGAACATTGATTTAGACATAAGTAAAATTCAGCTGGCTAGCCTACGCCTTAGAGGAATTGCCTTAGTATGGTGGGAAGGCAAGACACAAGATGATTTGAAGAAGCATGGTAAAAATTCTTTTTGCCGGAGTGAATTTGTTTCTACCATCAAAAAACAATTCTATCCACTAGCTTATATGCAACAAGCTATAATGAGTTGGCAAAATCTTCGCCAATTAAAAGGGCAAAGTGTACAAAGCTATATCCAGGAATTTAGAAAAATAGCTTTGATTCTAGGCATTTCCTTAGACTCACCTAAAACTTTGCTGATGTATATAGGTGGTCTGCATAGTTATTTGAGGCACACCATTCTCATGTTTAACCCTACTAGCATAGATGAGGTATCTGTTTAGGCTACACATCTATAGTCTAGAGGCAAGAATATGAACCCAAATATTGGGGGATCATCAAAACCCACTGCAAGAAAGAACAAGGAAAAGAGGAAGAAGAAATGGAAAGAGAGGAAGGCAAATTCTATACAGAAGGCCAAACCTTCATGCACTCACTGCAAGAAGGATGGACATGATGATGAACATTGCTGGTCTTTGCATCCAGAGTTGAAACCCAAGAAGTTCAATGGCAAGAAGAAGAAGACGGTTGCTGCTATACAGAAAGATTTGGGGTCAGACTCAGGTGATGAAAGAACAATCAAAGCTACAGGTATAAAAGGTAAAAATTCTGAAGCATCTACTAGTAATTCTGCACAAACTATTGATAATGAAGAAAATGAGAGGAAAGATATGAGCTTTTTCATATTAGAGTTATTTCCAAGCATCAAAAGATTGATACTTTATTTGATAGTGGCTCATAAGTAAACTTGATTTCTGAAGCAATTGTAAAGAAGTTGGGATTACTAACCACACCTCACAAGAAGCCATATCCATTAGGTTGGGTATGTGATAAAGCAAAGCTACAAGTGACTAAACAATGTAAACTTAAGTTTTCTTTTGGGTCAGCATTTGTAGATGAGGTTGAGCTAGATATCGTTCCCTTGGATATATGTGGAATTGTTTTAGGAAGTCCTTACTTGTATGATAGAAAAGCCATTTTCTATAGAGATGAAAATAAGTATCAACTCACCAAAGATGGAATAGAATATATTGTAAGAGCTCATAAACTGAAAAATAATTACACTCTCATAAACTCAGGGCAGATGAGAAGAAGTGTAAATTCATGCAAGAAATTTTTACTGATGGTTGTAAAGGAAAAGAACCCTAATCAAACCAATATATTTGAAGGTTGTGATGTTAAACATAAATCTGATTTAGAAAGAGTTGTTTCAAAATATGATATCCTATTTCAAGAACCTAAAGGTCTACCACCCAAAAGGTAAATTGTACATGATATTCATTTGCAACAAGATGCTCCATTGCCTAACATCGGAATGTACAGGTTATCCGCTTTAGAGAATGCAGAGATTAAGAAATAGGTACAGGAGCTGCTCGACAAAGGGTTCATAGGACCAAGCACATCACCATGCGGATCTCCGATCATGTTGGTGAGAAAGAAATATTGTTCGTGGAGGATGTGCATCGATTACAGAGCACTGAATAAAATAACGATCAAGAATTGTTATCCCCTTCCTCTTATTGATGATCTATTGGATTAGCTGAAAGAAGTTGTTTACTTTTCCAAGCTGAATTTGCGTAGTGGTTACCATCAGGTTAGAGTAGCAGAGCAAGATGCATGGAAGACTGCTTTCAAAACAAAGCAAGGGCTGTATGAATGGATAGTTATGCCTTTTGGCTTAACTAATGCTCCTACCACTTTCATGAGTTATGAATGATGTACTCCGACCTTTTATTGATGATTTTGTAATTGTATATCTAGATGACATTCTTGTTTTTAGTAAAACAAGGAAAGAACATTTGAAGCATGTAAAGAAGACTCTAGATGTTTGAAAAACGAAAATCTCTATGTTAAGTTATCAAAATGTGAATTTGGCAAAACATCTTTGAATTATTTTGGTTATATTGTAGGGGTGGTCAATTGAAGATAGATCCCTCTAAGGTTGAAGTCATTGTAAATTGGCCTAAACCCAAATCTGCTACAGAAGTTAGAAGCTTCCTAGGGGCAACACAATATTGGAGAAAGTTTATTGCTAACTTTTCCTTGATTGCAGCTCCCTTATATGCTTTAACAGGATTAAACAAGGTGTTTCAGTGGGGAGGCAAACAGTAGAAAGCCTTCGACACCTTGAAAGAAAAAATTAGTACCGCACCAGTACTAGCATTTCCAAATCTTCAAAAACCATTTGAGATCGAAACAAATGCCAGTGACTATGCCATGGGAGCAGTGTTGATGCAACATGGTAAACCCATATGCTACCATTCTGAGACATTTAATTTTGTAGTAGTTAAGTATCCAACATATGATAAAGAATTGTATGCATTAGTACAGAGTGTGAAAAAGTGGAAACATTACTTAATGGGAAAAGAAATAGTTATACATTCTGATCATCAGCCACTTCAGTGTTTACACTCACAAACTAAATTTCAGCAATCAAGACACTATAGATGGATGGGTTTCCTACAACAATTTCATCTAGTTATCAGATATAAGAAAGGCATACACAATAAAGTTGTAGATATGTTGTCCAAACCAATCATAAATGCATCTACTATACTTCAGCAGAATTCAGTATTGCATGAAAGCTACATTGAACAATATGCCAAAGATGCAGATTTTAAAGATGTATATGCAACTTTAAGTCAAGGAAAAAAGGTAGAAGAATTGGATTATTATGTTAAGGACCAACTCTTGTATCATTTGGGAAAGCTATGCATTCTACAAACTGAAAGAGTTAACATGATTAGGGAAGCACATACTTCTTTGATCTAAGCTTTAAGCACATAATTAGGATTTAAGCATAGAAAACTAGGCTTGTACACTCCACTTCTAGTTCCTTCTCATCCTTGGGAAAGTGTTTCCATGGATTTTGTTGGGGGATTGCCAAAATCTAGAAAAGGTCATGACTATTTATATGTTATTGTGGACAAGTTTAGCAAAATGTGTATTTTGATACCTTGTTAAAAACAGATTACAGTTGAACAAACAGCAAAGCTATTCTTTCAGCATGTCTGGGTGCATTTTGGGTTACCCACTTCCATAGTATCTGATCGAGACTCCCGATTTGTTGGGAAATTTTGGTCAAGTCTATGGGAATCGATGGACACCAGACTGAAGAAGAGCACAACCTTTCATCCACAAACAGATGGCCAAACAAAGGTGGTCAATAGGATAGTGATCTATTTGCTCAGGGGTTATTGCAGAAAGCATCCCAATCTTTTGGATGAACATTTATGTTATGTGCAACATGCTTACAACCATGCTAAACATTCTTCTACACAGAGATCTCCTTTTGAGACTTGTTTTGGTTTTATACCAAGGTCTCCCTTGGATTTTGTCTTTGAAAAAGACATACTGGTTGATGGACACAGCGATGTGGACAAAGAAACCAGGTTCATTGAATAGATTCAAGAAATTCACCAGGCAGTGCAGGAACAGCTAGAAAAGAGCGAAGCCAAGTGCAAGGCAACGCATGATAAGCATCAAATGGAGCATAGCTTCCAAGTTGGTGATCAAGTCTGGCTGTATATCAGCAAAGACAGAATGCAAGGTGAAGGAAAGAAGTTGAAGCCAATAAGGTATGGGCCTTTCAAGATACTTGAGAAAATTGGTGAGAACGCTTTCTGCCTTGATTTGTCAGCATACATGCATATCTATTCAGTGGTAAATATAAAAAGATTAAGACTGTTTGAACCTTCATTAATTGAAGATCTCGAAGAGCAAAGTCAATTGCCTTTTATTGATGATCTGTTGTCTAAATATCTCAACGAGTTGTAGGAAGATACAGTTATGGACAAGAAGGTGAGGACAACGCGCAAAGGAGATGTTGAGTACCTAATAATTGGACTCAAAGGTTCAAAACCCAGTAGTGCAAAATGGATGGAAATTGGACAAGTGAGGAAGGTGTATCCTCACTTGAGCGACGCTTGAAAACCAACTTTAGGTGGTCCAAAAGCCTTTTAGTGGGAAGGCGTGATCCAAAATGGATCCAAAACCCTCTCTAGGTCTTCGAAATCTACTTAAAAACATTTAAAAGATCAAAACCATCGCATGGGATGAACCCTTAGAACCATCGGAAAACACTATCGGTAGCCAAAAATATAAAGAAAACAGTGAAAACAGAGATATCGGGAGAGTCAATAGTGAATGCACATTAGCCATCAGATCTAGCCAATCAACGATCCATATCTGATTGGCAAGTCGCAATCGGCAAAGGCTATTAGAGGTTATCGGTGGAGACCCTATGGAAATTGCAATGGCGATTGGCGGAGTCAACGAGGACCGTCGATTAAGTGCACAGATCGATGGCCCACGTTGCATCACAAAATCGCAGTTGGAGAATACGAAGAAGCACTCAACAAATGGCCTGGGGTTATTGCGATATGCGATTGCGATCAATTGCATCAGGACAACCCAATGGAGTGAGGCTCATCTATATATATATATATGATGTGATCAACCAACCCGATGCGATATATAAACGTTATTTGATATGATTTGAGATCCGTCAAATGATGGATTTCTGTGTATTTAGTGTATTTCGTTTATTAAATGAAATACAAAGGGAAGCACCAATGTGATGAAACCTGGACCCAAAGGGGTTTGGGAGTGAAAATTTATATTATTTCAAATCTGATGTAAAGCCATTTTTACGGGATTTGAATTTTTTAGTGTATTTTTAATACCAAGGGAAATCATGATATGAGCGGGATTTCGGGTAGTAAGTGGTTTGCGCCGGGCTCCGCCCGATCCCATACAATGGCTTCCACGTGTCCAGACTGAAGAGAGAGAAAACCAACCTCATCGGGCGGTTAACTCCAGTACGAAAGAGCCACCTGAAATGAATCTCAACTGTTGGATCAAGGCCTCTCAGATCAACGATGGAGATGTGACGTCGATGTACAGGGGGATTCGATAGGAGTATAAGGCAGATTGATGGACATTTGAAGTCCGATAGGCAATGTTTGGCGGACTTTTCCTGTGTTTGACTGTGTTTCTCTGTGTTAACAGAAAGCAGCCGTTTCAGGGATTTCAAAGGCCTGATGCACTCATTTGTTGCAGGATAGGTGGTCACCTCCCCTTAATGCATAGCACAATAATTGTTTAACGTTAGAAGAGGGATTCGAACGGACAAAGGCCAGGGAGACAGAAAGTCGAGAAGCGGAACTAAACAGACAAAGCAGATTGGCTTTAAAGCCACAGACAGATAGCAAACAGAGGTAGGAAGTATTGGAGGAAGTGCTGAGGCAGAGCCAAGACAAATACAGAGAGTGATTGAGAGAGTCTATGTACTCAGAGAGGCTTGAGAGGTTCAAGCAAACTCTTGTTGTTGTATCTGTTGTGTGTTGAGTCTCAAATTAAGCTCACATTGTTGTAAAACTCTGTTTGAAGACATAATAGAGAGGCCACCACTGAAGGCGAGACTAGGAGATGTAGCCCAGGAGTATTGGGTGAACTCCTTATTAAATTTGTTGTGTTTATGTGTGTTGTCTATTATGCTTCTTTACTGCTTCATTGTCTGTGTATTTCGCAATCTTATCGATCCATTGCATAAAATAACATAGGCAAAAACCATGCACAGAGTCTGTAATACCTTAATATTTGTTTAAGATCTCATTATCAGATCAAGTACATATCAAATTTCTCAACACATCTGTGTTAGTACAATCACCTTAAAACAAAATTATTGGAACACATACTCATATTAATGTGAAATTAATCAAACATTCAACCAACTTGCAAACATACCATGTTCAATAAATCAACTAGATAATGTAATAGACACTAAACACTCAAACACCCAATAGATGAGATAATCAAACAATCAAGAACCAAGTATATGACGTAAGAAAACTCATACCCTAATTTATCTCAAGGGAGGCTATCTTGTCTACGCAATCGATTTAGTTAGCACAATATAACTTAAACACATCAACTCAAGCATAAATAAGATCATGATATCCATAACAATAACTAACTAACATGTTCACATCATAAACTCATAAGAATCTATCATTCATGCATAACAACCATGTGTGCAAAGTCATCACAAATATGTCGGCTCAAACCTGAATATCATAACCATAACCATCTGCATAGTCCAATCCAATTTAGCATGATACATATAACATCAAGATATTAATTTTATAACCCTAATCGTCAAGTTAACTGACATATAAAATCAATCAATTAACATATAACATGCTCATCAAAAACATATAACATGACCATGAGGTTATCTAACATAAAACAAAAATAACGATCCATACAACCACATGTTACTATCATTAACGATACATGTGCATGTGACTATACTAATCAACTATCATCTATCATGTATGTAACCATAACATCAAAAACATGTACATAAACCTAATGTACATAAAATGCATATGACAATCCTTAACTTACATACCTACATGCAAGACATACAATACCTGTATGATGATCTGCTCTTGCCTTGATGTCCAATGCTGCAACTTCACTTTAATGATGTGCATCTCCTGTTCTATCTCAACCAACACATTAGCATCATAACAACCAATAGCACCATGATGACCTAAATTTTCATAAAATGACTTCATAAGGAATTTTTGACCTACTATTCATTCATAACTATAACCAAGACTATACATGCATAACAACTACATATAGACATATAACACATGAGTGAAAAACCATATACACACCATTCTAGCTATGGTCTAGTCATCAATGCATGACCATATCAACTACACAAACCATGACCTCATGCATGAAAACAACAACCACCTCACGTGCATTTGATAACATGTGAACACTGACGTGCATAACAATACATAATCAACCATACACACATGAAGACATACTCCACGACAACACCTTCAACCTTCACATGACGACATCACTACAACCATGATCAACACCATGCAAATGAAACAAGCACATGGACTACATGCATAAGGAACACATATGCAACCAACATGAAAGCATGATCAACACACAGCCTAAGGAGAGTGCAACCACACTATGATACCACTTTGTGGTATCAGATATGACCCAAAGAGATTGCAACCGGCTCTGATACCACTCTGTATCACCTTCCTCCCACATCTACCCAAGCAACTAGATAGCCAAGGTAAACATGCGATGAGAGGCCACTATGATAAGACTCAACCTCCTAGGTAACCTTAAGGAAATGTAGTCGACAAAACAAGACCTTACAGACCTCCCTCAAGTGCTTCAAGATGCTAGGAGTTAATCCACCACTCTAGGTGCCCAACCCCTGAGTTAACCTATCATTTCAATGAACTAAACCCAAAGTCGATCCCATGAAAAGGCATGCATGCGACTGGAACCCTATAATCACTCCCACAATGCTTGCAAGGGAGAGACTGTAATCTTTTTTAGCCAGTTATGTGCTAGAGACTATGAGATTTAAGCTACTTTTTATGGATCATCTCCAAACCAATGCCTAGAACTTGATGAGACTTTCCAAGACAATAAATGACACCAAGGCAAAGCCTCTAACACAAAATTTGATTGAGGGCTTGACTTAACCAAGCCTAACCATGAAAGACATTTTGTCAAACACTTAATAAATATGCAACCTATAGGTGTAAATAACAGATCTGAGCATAGGGGGTCTCATATTTATTTGAGATTCGCCATGAAGCATTATCACTTTAACTTCCATTCCATCCATTAGTCATAGATAAATTTTTTCATTCATTTATAAATAAACACATGATGATAGCCATACATAGTTGTTGTTCTAAAACATATACATAACCAGCATAATAGGGACAAAAATATCAATGAAATCACAACCATATACACCACATATAATCCATCATAATACTCATATAAATACTAGGAGAAATAACCTTTCATTAATGATGCAAAATCCAAACCTCACACAGGACTTCCACGTTCCACCAGACCATAGAATGGCTCAGCCAAATCTCTCTTCATCCATTTGCCCCCGTGCCACATTACAAGAATGAATGTGGGATCTCATAGAACACATTAATCAAAACTTATCCAGGGCTTCCAGAGGCCATCCACCTCAACCCATCAAACAACAATTCCAGCTCACTATTGAACCTCACAAAACAATCATCATATTGGTCTCCATCCAAGCCTTCCAGGGCTTCTAGAGTGTTTGTCCAACCAAGGCTTCTAGGACAACTAACTCAACCCACAGCTTATATAGGGCTTCCAGAGTATTTTTCCAACCAGGGCTTCCAGGACTAGTAACTCAACCCACCAAGGTCTTCTAGAGCATTTTTCCAACCAAGGCTTCCAGGATTAGTAAATCAACCCAAGTTGTTATAGGGCTTCGAGAGCATTTGTCCAACTAGGGCTTCCAGGACTAGTAACTCAACCCAAGCTAAGGAAACATGAGAACCAACCAAAAACGAACAATGAAAGTAAAATCACAATCACCATGTCTATCCAGGGAATGGCAAGGCTAGGAAATCCACTATCAATCCTGGCCATCCCCCATTCCAATGACAGATCACAACAAAAAATCCACATGCATATGCCATGCATGCCAAAACTAGTGAAGGAAACATACATGCAACTCAGTACCTGCAAGCAAAAATGTTGCAGCTACTGCCCTCTTGTGCTTTCTTGCTCTTCCTTTTCCTTCTTGCTCCAAAAATCCAAGTGTGCCACACCCTCCAAGAGCGCTCCAAGAAAACTCTAAGTATCCAAGAGTATGAGAGAGAGAGCATAGAAGAGAGCTCCACCAAAACCTGTCAAAAGCTCACCAACTGATCCTTAGAAGCGTTTTTATGAATGACGCCTCTATTTTCTTCATTTTCCATTATTTTGCTTCATTTTCCTCCTCACATGCAACTTGTGACCTTTCACCTCCTTTTCCTCCTAATTTCCATTATTTTCATAAATAAATGCCTCATGCCTTTCCAAATCATTAGCCATTTCCTTTGCTAATTCCCTTAGCCATAATAAGTCGGATCAACACCCACTAGGATGTTTCTCCCACCATTCAACTTGGAATACGTGTCCCATCGACCGTGGCCTTATATATTTTTTACATAGAATTTTCACCAGGGTTGTTACATTCATTACATGAATATAATGAACAACCCCATAAGCAAATATTGTTTTGAAAAGAAGTTATATTGAAAGTAGGGAATTGTGTTCGAGTTGGGATTTTCCCACATAGGATGTTTGATGAAACATCTAGAACACTCAACTCATGTAATTTAGAAAGATCCTTAGGAATTGGTCCACTCAAATTATTATGGGCCAAATCCAACTGCTCCAAAGTAGGTATTTCACTAAGAGTTGTAGGTATTCTCCCTTCCAATTGATTCCAAGATAAATTCAACAATTGCAAATGACTCATACTATCTATGCTTGTGGGGATTTTCCCAGTAAGATTATTGTGAGACAAATCAAGTATAGTGTTTGTAGGAAAAATATATGACAAGATATACTCATATGACCTAGATTTTGTGACTATGTAGCCTTTACTATTTATCCGAAGAAACATTTTATTTTGCAAGTATTGGCATCACAAGGTATACATGTTGCACAAGTTTTTGGAATGAAAAACTTCACCATTACACCTTTGAAACTATAACTTGAATTAATTAGTGTTTGTTTCGTGTTTATTTTTGAAATTCTTATTCAAATTCCCGCTAATTCTTGTAAATTTATAGGTTTCTCTAGGAGGAAACAATAGAACTATGATGATTTCTAAATCATAGATTAGCCTCTTGTGATTGGCTTTAGATTTCATGATGTTATGGGTTTGGTTGTTCTTCAATTCCCACTTCATTTCATCCTATTTTTTACATGTATCCATTAAAAGGTTTTGAAAGATTTTGTATAATATTATTTTTTTGATGCATTTGATATGCACTAATTTCAGGTGGTTTCATACATAGATCTACTGAATAGACAATTAAGACACTCATTTTGGTTTGTGGGTTCAGGACCCATCTATGTCTCCTCAATCTCAGTGTTCCAAAGCCCCTCGTCGAATTCTTTAATAATCGTATGATTTTGTATTAGGTATGGAGCTACTAGGTTTCGATCCCTGTATTTTGATTGCTTGGATCAGATTATAGTGTATAATAAAAAGTAATTGAAGAATACTTTGTGCGAATAAAATCTCTTAAAGTGATTGGAGTTGAAGCTCATAGGAAACTAAATCAATAGGTGCAGCTGAGCCTTTGGCCCTTCCCAAGGACAAGATGAATGATGGGTCTTATGAGCCCTTCTTTGTACTCAATAGTGACGTCATCTGTGAGTACGATTTGAGGCAGATGCTTGAATTCCAAAAAAAGTATGGGGAAGAGGCCTTAATTTTAATGACGAAGGTATCCCTGTATTGCAAAATTGGGGCTCAAACATAGCTTTATTCTTATTGGTTAAAAGGTAACTCTGTGCTTGTAGATATCACCACCCTTAGGAAAGAGTTTCATAGTCATCTACCTAGGTGCTTAGTCTAATTGGAGAGAATGATGGTTAGAGCATGTTGAAGACTAAAATTGGAAATCAGGAACAATTACTAGAAAAATATAACTCCTCACGTTGGTTACTGTACAAATTTTAAACATGCCGAATTGCAACAATCCTTGTATTATATCTATAAATGAATCATTAACATTATGAAACAATGTAAGCATATTCTCACATTATGAGGATGGTTTGAGGCAAGGATTCCATTTACGTGGGAAAATTTGTATTCTTTGTATTTGTGTAGGGAGCAGAAAGTGAATGGAATATTTAATCTCCTTTATCCTCCACATTTATGTTTAGTTTTTTTATTTTAAAGTTGTTCTATGTTTTTAATAATATGTCTCTATTACACAAGTATCAGAGCATGTTTTGATGGTCATGACTTTTTATTGCATTTTTTGAAACTAAGAACCTCTATGGAACCCAAACACTACCATTTAAAAATAAAATATCATTGATTGCAAAGAACTAATGCCATAACCACCACCTTGAAAAGATTTTAGTTTGAAAGTAAAAATTTTTGAGCTTAATTGAACATAACCCTAAGTTTATTTTGGAAGGTTTGTATCATTCACAATTTATTTTATCATCAAAATCCATCTGCTTACAATTTCACTCATAGTAGTGCTAGTGACCCAGGGTCCTATCCAAAATTTAAATAACCTCGTCAAAAAGGCTCCAACAAGGTAACTTAAAAAATGAGGGGAGGCTCTGTCCTGGAAAGAGGACATGCCCTACCCATATGGGCATCAACCAATTGATAAGAATATCAACTGGGAGAGAAGAAGCAATAGGAATATGAGAACCAACTCAGAATGTTTATTCTATGAACCAATTGATATATTACTACTAAAACACCATAAAAAAATACAACATGAAACATATATAAGGTGCTAGCATTGCCTACAAATAAATTAACTGAAAATATTAGATAGCGAATAATCATCAATTAATAATACCAGGAACATAAAGGCTAGTGTCAAAGAGCTGAGAATAAAAGACCTCCAAACATTGTAGAAAATTCAAACAGTACAACTTTTATAGGCCTTCTTTATCTGAGTATTTGTTCTTAACCCAAAGAAAAAAATGAAGATACACATTGAGAAAAAGAGATTCTTCAAATGAGTAGAAGTCTAGAGACATTGAACCTACAAAACACTACAAAAGCAACACAAAAACTTGTTGTTAGAACCATATCTTTGTTTATGACTCTAGCTGCAACACTTTCCTATATCTTTTAGTATTTCACATGTGTATATCACTATTGGATTCATTTTGTGCATTTGAAGACATCAAGAAAATTTTGTGTGCATCCCAAGAAACTATCATTTTACCATTTAAGGCCTCAGATTCCTCAAAGGTGTTTCCAGAGATATCCAATGCATGTGGTAACATTTCCCATCTCTCAACATTAGACTTTTTAATTTCCAAAACACAAAGGCCTCGCTCATCTAGCTCCCAATCATGCCAAATTCCTTCTACTTGAAATACAATCCCCTCCGCAACTTCTTCCCCTTCATCATTCTTGAGTGAGATGAACTGGCCAACGTTACATTACACAAATCTCGCTGGTGCAAATGGAGGGAGGAGTAACCTCAATACCTCTCAATTCTCCATGAAAATCCTCACTACCTTTTCTATTTAGCTACTCATGCGAGCAACCCATGACTAGAGAATACCCCGTTCATGCACTAACCTATATTTTCGATTATCCAACCTCTTATAAATTACACTAAACATTGTTATAAACTGTATAAAGACAATCCTTTTTTATATTATTCATATATATGTATAGATTACAAAGAATTGGTTGAAATTTGGAAAGCTAAAATAAATGGCCTTATACTACGTTTTAGAGGATTTTAGGGCATACTTTCTTGTCAAATTTGCCTAAAATTAGGTTGAAAGCTACAAAAATTTCTTAGAACTATTAGGTTTACAAGAGTAATGGAAAGCATGTGATGTTTCTATATCTTTGTATTGCAACATAGCTTAGTTTGAAGTTTTATTGGGTGGGTATATTACTCTTATGTGATGATAGTTTTAGTTGGTAGTAATATTTAAAATAATATTAAATGGTTTTCATTTTCTAGTAGTCATTTAACTTTCTATTGTCTACAAAATTTAGAGGGTTAACTGTAAGTTTTTTTTTAAGTACTTATCTAACAGGTCGTGTTTTTTGTTTGATGAATATGGTTATATTGTAATGTATTATCAGATGCTTAATAGAGTCCTGCAAGTCCCTTGAAATCTCCTAAAAGTCAACAACAACTACGACGTATGAACATCATCTATATTTCAACACAACCAAATGGATTATCTGTGGGTGGAGTGGAAGGTTCAATTACTCCATTTGCATAGGAATATTCTCCAACAGTGGGACAAAAACTAGGGAAATTTCAGCCTAATCATACTCAGAGAGAGACATACCCTAAAAGGCCTGGCCAACCAGAATGTCAGCATTACATAAAAACGGGGGACTGTAAATTTGGTTTTTCTTGCAGATACCACCACCCTTAAGAAAGAGTTTCATTATCATCTACCTGTGTTCTTAGTCCAACTGGATTTTCCCTGCGACTTGTAACTTTCTAATATTTTGAAAATTCTTTATTTACTCTTTGATTTTGCATCTGTATTGAATGTCTTTTAAGATTATGGACATCTGTAGACTCTTTATTTATTTTATCTCAAAGAACTCAAGTTTGGAAATGAATGAAGTATTTTGAGAAGTGTCATGTAATTCATTGAGAATTTTGTTTCAATTCATGTTGCTTATTGTGTGCTTTTGTTTGTTCTGATATTAAGACGCAACCAACATGCACCTATAACAATGACTATAGTATATGTAAGTTTGCACTGACATGCAAGTTTAATCATCTAATGACATGTATTTCTTATAGTCCGTCAAGTTCTTCCCTTTAAGAGATATCAGTGGCTCCATATATTATAGGTAGTTCCCCAACAACCACACATGTTTAGTCCATTTCAAAATCCACGTAGGAAATTAAAAACAGTAGAGATCAACCATCATGAAAGCCTACTAGCTCCAAACAAGATTCAGATATTTTTGTTTCAAGAAATACAAACGAAAATGCTTCTGCATATTATGATGTTACTATTTCATCAAGGTCTACACAAATTGAAATGTGCTAAATGTAGTTGGTCCATGGAATAGATTGTGAAAAATAGAATTTCTATTTCAAGATATGGCATACTTTGCAAGGAAGAATTCCTTAAAGTATCCAAAATACGTAAAGATGTTGAAATTTCATCCATTTCATTATTTTTCTCCTATCCAGGGTGAACATGTGCATGTGTATCTAAGCACTATTTGTTGTCTAAACATAATTAAATCAACAAAATCTAATTAGATGGAAGCTCTTAAAGTGATTGGAGTTGATGAAGTTGTTTTGGAAACCAATTACCAACCCGAGGTACAGATTTGAGCGTGCATACCTCTTTCTTATGGTACCACCTTATGGTGTTTCCTTTGCAACATGTGGTGTAATTGCCAGTATACTTTTAAATGAATGGTTTATAAGGAACAATATCTGTTAATGTTTTACACATGGGATAACAAGTTAAGTGGATTTTTTTTAACCATGAGAATTAATAACTCATTGGAGTGATCAAGGCTAGGCTTAGAATCAAACCTATAGGATGCAACGATAACACAAGGGTATATCCAATAACATGCAAGCTATATATACTAATAACTTGTTACTTCGAAATGGTCAAGGCATCTCGAAGCACAACTAAGTGGACCTCTATTTCAAAGGGCATTTATCCTTCTAGCCTTATACCAATAGGCCAACAAGTCACTTTTGGGAATTGAACTTGGATGGTGAGGGGAACAAAGAATCCACCCAACAAACCAAGTTATAAACATTGGAAAACAAGCCAAGTGGACTTGACCATTAGAATAGCTTTGTAGTTAAACACACTTAATCAAATTAATTTTATGATTGTTTTCCTTCTAAAAAGTCCTTGTTATTGGATGGAGGTTCAAAAATGGTCATTGATGCTATGAGACTCATTTTGATAGTTTCATATGCACTTTGTTGTCCCCGTGAATATCTTTTGATTAATGAGTGCTATGGTGGACTACTCATTCTCGTGAGAAGATGGTCATTATGAGTAATGCTCACAAGTAGTAAGTCATGCATGAACTATTTATTTTACATTATTAATCTTGAAATATAGTTTTCTTATCTTGGAGTAAAAAAATCTCTATATGCTTAAATAAAAAGTAAGATATATCTAAATAATTAATTGATAAGACACAATATTTATTAAGATTTTGCAAATAAATAAAAAAACTAATTATGATTATAAAAACAAATCCATAATAAAGTTTGCTAGAATAATAAAATCTTGAAAGAAATTATCTTATTAAAAAATCATAATAATTAATACTATTATTTTATCTTTTAAATTTAATTTTACTATTTTCACTTTTATGAATATTAATATTCAAAATTATGAAAACTTAATTTTATTAAATACTTATAAAAAGTAAATTCCACCTAAAATAAAATACTCTATTTAATAAATTTCAAAATAAAATTTCATAAATTAAAATTATGAAAACTGAACGCAATAAACTAAATTTTCCTTTTTTTTACATCTTTACACCCTTCACAATGCAAAGAAAACTTTGTACCAACCAAGACTATCTTATTAAAAGCTATAAACATTTTAACTTGACTATCCATGTTCGAAGCAAGAAACTCTACCATAGTGAACACAATAAACTAAAATTATTAAAAAAAAGTTAAACATCTTTACACCCTCCACGATGTGAAGAAAACTTAAAGATTTCCCTATTAAGAACTATAAACATTTCAACTTAACTAACCATGTTAGAATCATCTAAAACAGATCTTCTAATCAAATTTATGATAATTGTAAGTCATGTACCTTTAAAACCTTGAATTGGAGATTGTCTTGCTAGCCAACTTTTCTCCATATGTATCTTTGTAATTTTTGTTTATAGTACTATGATATTTCTTCTTTACAGTGTCATATATTTGAACAAAATTTGATTCGCCAAGTGAAGGCTATATCAACTTTCTCAAAACTTGTCGATTCTTGGCCTTATGTAAGAGTGAACTTGTATGGAATACCACATGTCGAATTTTTCTAATGTGAATATGAACTTTGGATATAAACACTATGGTCCATCCCCTTTCTAATGAAAATAATAGTAATCAAATTAGATATTTATATAATCAAATATGTCTTATTTTTCACATACAACTTGTTTGACATTAGTTCTGTTGTAGCATCCATTGTTATTTTAATTTTATTTTCAGTTTTATCGCAAAATTAAAAAAAATAAAAATATTATGTTATAGCAGAAATAAAAGGAAATGTGAAAATTTGAAAGAAAAATTGTTTTATATTATTAATGGATTTTGAATGTGAGAAACCCGCGAGAAGATCTGAGTCGTCCGTGGGGAAGGCATCAGATCTAACAGTAATCACATGGTTAACAAGGGTGAGGTTTAATTTGGAAAACAGACGCGATGTTTTATGGAATGCAATTTAATCCGTTGAAGTCTGGATCAATCATAGTCACTCATCAAGAAGCGATGAGATCCGACAGATATGGCGTCGAAAATTGCACGTAAATTATTATAAATTTTGGACCTGAGAAATCTTTGAACTGCAGTTTTGTTTCCTATTGGGCCTGTGGAAAAGGTGGACATGATAAGTTTATGAACCAGAGGCTAAATTCTTTTCAGTTCCGTGGTAAGCCACATTTCACGTAAATCAACCAATTCCATTGTTTTAGCAGAATAACTTGAATTAGAGGCAGATGACCAAAATTCGAAAGAAACAGTGATTGGTTAGGTTTCTTTGTGTTTTCGCCAATCTGAGCACTCCTGATATATATGTGGGCCATAAGGGTTTCTTTATGTTTTAGCCATTCAGAACATGTCTGATACATACGTGGGCCCAAGTCTGCGCACGGAGTTTTGTTAAAATGCAGTTTGTTGTGTTAAAACAATTTAACTATTATCAGAACATCTATAAAGAAACTTCATCAGCAGTCAAGCTACAGATCCAAACATCGAGCAACCATCATCAGTTTTCTAATTTATATTACTTCTTGTTATTTTATTTTCTTGATAATGAGGTGTCTTTTACCCTCCAATGTAATATTCTGTAATGATTTTTACTTTAGACAGTTAGGAGATAGTTAAGCAGTTTGACAGTTTTGGTGATTATCAATTGTCACGTGATGTATAAAAAGAGGAAAATTATAGAGAGAGGGTTCAAATATTGAAGAACTTGGAGACTAGGCTACTATATGTTTGATACACTATTGATTAATGAAAGAATCAAAAGTTTTCCAGACATTGTTGGGTATGATTTTGTGACTTCTCCGTTATGTGTCATCATATGTATTATTTTCTTTAAGTATAGTAATGAAGTTGCAGGTATTTGTTTACTTATGTGAATGAAATTAAAATTCCTTAAAAGAGCGCTCCTATACTTAAAACCCTTACTTCTACTTTTCTTCTAAGTTACATATAATAGTTTCTGTGTAAAGCAACATATTGTCTCTAACTTCCTAAAGTGTTACAGATAATAGTTTCTATGTAAAACAACATATTGTCTCTAACTTCTCAAAGCATTCTCCACTCAACATTCATATTTAGCAATCAAATGGCATTCCAAGACTTTGATATCACCTAAGTATTAAGGGTTAAGAACCATGTCTTTCAGGTCCTTCACTTGAAGATACATCATACAAATAAGTGAAAATAATAATAAACATTAATGTCTTAAGCACAATTTCTACACAGCCAAGAAATTGGTTTCTTAAGGGACAACATTAATTGGCGTTGTTGTTGGGGAGAGAAGTCAAGAACACTTTTCCCTGGGTTTTTAATATTTTCCTCTGGTTGTTCAGTGAGGAGGAAATATTTAGCCGTATTGAACAGAAATCAATAAACGTGGATTCAAAGAGGCCTCATATGAGGTCATATACCTCACAGCAAAAAGTTCAAGCCCTTTTAGACCCTGAGAGGCTAGTTTCCAAGAGGGTTGGAAGGCCAAAAACTCCATTTACACCAAGTCCTACACTGTCTGCACCTGGCAGCAGTTCATCACATCTTTCATCCAAACATTCATCTTTTATTGACCAAGAGTCACCTTTTACATCCACTTCATTTCAAGAACCCAACTGTCAAGAACAGTCTTTAGAGTCTGTTTCTTTCTCAGTATCTGCTATAGTTATTCAACCTGAACCTATAACTACATTGCCACCTTTTCATACTCCATTTACTCCTCAGTCAGGTTTTGCACCTGCTCAAGGTTCAGTGAGTTAAGGAGAAAACATGGCAGCACATGCATTCTTGATGAATAGGTATGCACCTATTCAATTGCCACAACAGTTGAATCAAATGCCACAAGAATACTTGAAGATTCGTCCTCATTTCACAGGGGAGGATGAACAAACAACAGAGAATTATATAGCAGTATTTTGCAAATTTGTAGAAAATATAAATGTTGAACATCTGGATGTTGTTTTAAGAATTTTTGTGCAATCCTTGGATGGAGAATCAAGAAAATGGTTTAAAGGACTTTCTAATAACTCTATTCCTACATGGGAAGATATGGAGTGCTTATTCACCTAGAGCTGGGGAGAGAAAAGAGACCATGGGTATTCACTCAAAGAGTTTAATGCTATTAAGAAGAAATCTGATGAAAGTGTTGTTGAATTCATTAGAAGGTTTAATAAATTGTACAATAGTCTTCCAGTGGAGATTAAGCACCCTTTTGCTGGTGAAAAAATAACTTTTTCAGGGGCTTTTGAATCAAATTTTGGGTTCACATTGAGGGAGAGAAGATCCAAAACCATGGTGGCTGCAGGTGAAGCACCAGAGACATAACCTATCCAAGATAAGGGAAAGGCTAAAGTGGAATCCTCTCAAAGTCAAACATTAGAGGATATGAATAAAGTAATTAAAGCTTTGTCTAGTAAATTGATTAAATTTGAATTGGAGAGTAAGAATTCTCAGAGGCAAGCACAACAAAACAAAAGCTTTAATTTTCAATATAGAAGACAACCTCTACAAATCTTGCAAAAGGAGAGAAAAGACCAAGATCAGGTTCAAGCAGCACTGTATTTAGAGGCAGATCCTGATGAAGTACCAAAGCATTCCAGGGACCATGATGATTATATTTCCACATTGTATGCAATAGATGAAGATGAACTAGGTGTTGAGGGAGAAGAACATGAATATGCTGAAACAAATGCCATTTATGATGAGAATGAAATTGATGGGTATTGGAAGCAGTTTTGTGATTTAATGCAGGCATAATTACATAGGAAGTATTACTTGAGATCAAGGAAAAGATCAAGAGTTCAAGAAAATTAAGGTGAGCAGGAAGTTCCAACTGCCCTACAAAAGGTGACTCCACAAGGTCCATAGCCTGCAAAACAATTGAATAAAGGAAAGCAGTAGTAGAATACAATTAGGAAGACTCAAATACTTCAAGGTGAGTCTTCTCAAGATAGAAGTGAAAAAATTCCTTTAGAAAAACTTGTTTCCATTCCACAAGAGGTTTTAGCGATGAAGAGAAGTGAAGATGAAAATGAAAGGAATACTAAAAAGGTTCATGTGTTTAGTCTTACTAAACAATTAGAAAAAATCAGAATTCAAGTGCCCCTCATAGAGTTGGTCAAAACATCAATTTATCAGAGAGATATTGTTGAGTTTATCAATATAAGAGAGAATGTGAATGTGAATGACAATGTGAATATGCAGGAGGATAAAGAAGTAGTGGTTTTGGTCCACATGTAGAGGAGGTAGATTCTTCAACACCTCCTTTCTACATTTCTTTATTGATTCATGATTTCCTCTTGCATAATTGTATGTTTGATTCAGGAGCTTCACATAACCTTATGCCATTATCAGTGATGAAACAACTAAACCTACAAGTTACTAAACCTTACAGAGACTTGTATTCTTTTGATTCAAATAAAGTCAAGTGTCTGGGGGTCATTAAAGATATGGTGGTGTCACTAGCCCAGATCCCAGCTAGAAGCTTGGTAATGGATGTAGTGGTAGCAGATATCCCTACTAGGTTTGGAATGTTGCTATCTAGGTCATGGGAGGCTAAATTGGGTGGTGTTTTGAAGTTAGAGTTTACTTATGCTGTCATACTAATTTTTGGTGGAGAAGAAAGGAGGTTGTACAGAGAAACTAGATTTGTAAAAATAATCACAAAGAATGGAGCAAGTAACTCACCTGTATATAGCTAAGAGAAAGATGAATTTGCTTGCTTCATGCTCCATGACAATGCAGAATTGGCTGAAGATAACCAGAGGCATATTACTTAAACCAGTGTAAATACATAGCTGCAAACAAAAGGGGTGTGGAAGTGCTTCTTTGATGGAGCCTATTCTAAAGAAGGAATAGGTGCTGGTTTCCCTCTAATCACACCTGGAGGTAATATGTTCCATTTTTATTTTAAATTGGAGTTCGAAGCAACAAATAATGTGGCAGAATATGAATCCTTGATCATTGCTCTACAAACATCAAAACAAATGGGAGTCAAGTCAATTTCTATTTTTGGAGATTCAAAGCTGATTATAAAGCAAATATAGAACCACTGTTAGAAAAAACACCTTAGGCTTAGGGCATATAGAAGTGAAGTGTGGGATTTGGTTGAGAACTTCTTTGGAGCTTTCAACATTCATTGCATTCAAAGAGATGGAAACAGATTAGCAGACTCTTTGGCTATGGCTGCTAGTACTTTTAGGCCTCCTATTAATCCAAAGCTAAGATATGAGGTTGAAATAAGGCATAGGACTTCTGTTCCTGATAATATAAAACACTAGCAGATTTTTGAGGATGATCATCAGATTAAGGAATTCTTGACTATGATTGAAGATTTTAAGGGCACAGAGACTGATCAAGATGAAGATGAAGCAACAGGAGGTGCAGAAGTAAGTGATTTGAAAAATTACATAGTTAATCAAAGAATTATTCAATTGAAAGATAATACTTTGCAAAGAGGGCTTGTCCCCCTTGAATGAATTTTTAAATCCAATGTTGTAGCTATTAGTTCAGAGAAAATTCCACAGGATGAGCAGATTCAAGATCACAATATTGGAACCTAGAAGGAGCCCAGGTTAGTCAAATTATTTAATGGAGTTCCACTTAATTACAAGGAGAGATTTATTAAGCTTTTCAAGGACTATATTGATGTTTTTGCTTGGTCCTATGAGTATATCAAAACATATGATGTAAGTATTATTCAGCACAATATTCCCTTGAAAGAGGGGATTAAACCATTTAATCGGAAAATTAGACAGATGAACCCTCTGCTTTTACCATTGATTGAGAAAGAAGTCAAAAAGTTGCTTGATGCCAAGATAATAGTTCCACTCAGGTACTTTGACTGGGTAGCCAATTTAGTGCTTGTGAGGAAGAAAAATGGAGAAATAAGGCTATGTGTGGACTTTAGAAATCTCAATAGGGCTTCCTTAAAAGATAACTATCCATCACCTAAAATGGATCATGTGCCACAGAAGGTAATGAGATCATTCAGAATGTCCATGATGGATGGGTTCTCTGGGTATAACCAGGTGGTTTTTGATCAAGAATATCAGAAAAAGACTGCATCCGCAACTCCTTGGGGAACCTTTATGTATGCTTGAATTACATTTGGGTTGATGAATGCAGGTGCAACATTTCAGAGGGCTATGGACATTGCATTTGTAGGGGATAAGTTTGTAGTGATATACTAGGATGACATCACTGTTTTCTCTAAGTCTGATGAGGAGCATGTGGACCATATTAAAAGGACTTTTGAGAAATGTAGAAAATTTGGGCTTTCCTTGAATCCTAAGAAGTCTATTTTTACTCTAGAAGAGGGTAAACTGTCGGGACACATTGTTTCTATAGATGGAGTGAAGATAGATCCAGCAAGGGTGCAAGTTGTGCAAAAAATACCCTTGCCTAGAAGTAATAAAGACATTCAAAAATTTCTGGGAAAAATAAACTTTTTAAGGAGATTTGTGTCCAATTATGCTGAAATTGTAAAAGAAATTACTAATATGTTGAAGAAGGAAAATGAAGTGCATTGGACCAAGGAATCCAAAGAGTCATTCTCCAGGATTAAAGAAGCATTACAAGAAAATCTAGTTTTAAATAGCCCTGATTATCAAAATATTTTCAAGTTTTTCCATTTACATCACCTAATTCAATAGTTGATGTTTTGTTATAGAAAAATGATGAAGAAAATGAGCATCCAATTGCTTTATTTAGCAAGATTCTCAAAGATGCTGAACTAAATTACAATATTCTTGAAAAACAGGTATACGCTTTGGTAAAATCCCTAAAGGCCTTTAGGATTTATGTACTACAGTCACAGATCATTGCTTATGTGCCAAATTCCGCAGTAAAGGATGTCTTAGTCTAGATTGATTTGGAAGGAAAAAGAGGGAAATGCATAGCCAAGATTCAAGAGTATGACCTGGACATAAAGCCCATGAAGCTGGTGAAAGGGCAGGGAATCAACTTGCTAACACCTGCAAATGAGGAGATAATTGAAGAAGGTAAAGAAAAATCAAATCCAGGTATGAAGATCAGATATAAGTTTTTATGTTCAGAATGATACAAGCACATAGTCCACTATTTATGTTTTCTCTCTTGTCCTCAATCTTTGTATAGAACAAAATATAGACCATTAAAGATCAAATCACATCCATATGTGATTGTTGAGGGCAGATTGTATTGGAAGGATCCTGTGGGAATTTTATTTTTATGTTTAACAGAGGATGAATTTACAAAGACCATTAAAGATTATCATGAGAAGTTATGTGGTGGATGTTATAGTTGGAAGACTACTACACATAAAATCCTCCAGGCAGGGTTTTATTGGCCCACCCTATTTGGTGATACATATAAGTTTGTCAGAGGTTGTTAGAAGTGTCACCTTTTTGTTAAGAAGAAAAGGATTTCTCCCTTGCCTTTGATCCCAGTGTTCATAGAAGAACCATTCATACAATGGGAACTAGATTTTATTGGAGAAATTAACCCACCTTGAAGTGGACAACACAAGTGGGTTCTTACAACTACTGATTATTTCACCAAGTGGGTAGAAGCTCTACCTACTCAAAGGGAAAATGACCAAGTGGTGTTGAAGTTCTTAGGGGAAAATATTTTCAGCATATTTGGATGCCCTCTCAAAATCATAACAGACAATGTTCAAGTCTTCAGTTCAAGTAAGTTTGTTGCTTTTTGTTAGAAGTATAATTCTATTTTATCTCATTCAACAGCTTATCATTCACAGGGAAATGGATTGGATGAATCCACTAACAATACATTGATGAAGATCCTTAAGAAAACCATTGCAGAGAATCAGAAAGACTAGGATTCAAATTTAAATTTTTCTCTATGGGTCGTTCAAGTGACTACAAGAAGGTCTACAAGAAAATTGCCTTTTGAGTTAGTGTATGGAACTCAAGCTCTGTTCCCAAGTTTGCTTGTGAAGCTTGTAATTGCAATGATTCAGGAGGTAAAAGAAGAACCCAATGCTCTAATAAGAAGGATGCATGAGGTAGTGGAATTAAGTGAAAGCAGGGATAAGGTAAGAGACAACTTGATTATGTATCAATCAAAGGTGAAGGGTATTTTTGACAGAAAAGCAAAAGAGATTGATTTTAAAGTTGGAGACCTGGTATTAAGGTGGGACACTAGAAGAGAAGATAAGGGTAAACATGGGAAGTTTGATCCTCTCTGGTATGGCACATTCAAGATCATAGAAGCAAGGGAAAATAATACATTCTTCCTGGAGAACCTTGATGGTGAATCTTTACAACTACCTATAAATGGGCAGTACCTCAAACATTACTTCTAGTTTTGAAGCACAAGCATCTTGTCATTCTAGATACCAGAGTGAATTCATTGTACAAATTCCATAGAATTTAAATTGGCTAAGAAATATGTGACTCCATGCCCAAGGTGAAACCACTAATATCTAGTTCTTAGTGCTTATGTGGCAAAAGAACTGTTAGACCAGGGAGTAACTCCTCGAATCAATTCATTCATATTCATTTAGGTTGGTCTTTATTATATACATGAGGGAGAGACCCTTCACTTCATCTCCCAGTGACTATTCATATTTCTTATTATTTATTTACATCAGTTACACTTATTCACCAAATCCTGATGTTTGGGTGTCAACATTCCCCCCCTTAATCTGAAGGGATGTTGGTGAGTCCAAGCATCGTTCTGAATCATTCAAGCTTTTCTCTTCCAAGCACTTTGGTGAAGATGTCTGCAATTTGCTCATTAGCAGAAAAATGGTAGAGATGGATTGTTTTGGCCTCAACATGATGTCGAATCAGATGATATTTAGTATTGATGTGCTTCATTCGATCATGGAACTTTGTGTTCTTGGCTAAATTTATTTCTGAGGTATTGTCAATCATGAGTGGAGTTGACTGTACTTGTTTTACCTGCAAATCTTCAAGAATTTTCCTAAGCCACACAATTTCTTTTGTTGCCTCAGCTACTGCCACATATTCTGCTTCTGTTGTGGAATCTGCTGGAACTGATTGTTTGCATGATCTCCAGGAGACAGCTCCTAATCCAAAACTCATAGAATAACCTGAAGTAGATATCCCAGTTTCTTTATCTCCATCGATGTCTGAATCAGAGTATCCAATCAAGTTGAAGTCGTCCACCTGTGTATACTTGATTCCAAAGTCTTGAGTTCCCTTCAACTACCTTAGAACTCTTTTTGCAGCAGACCAATGTCCCTGATAAGGCTTTTGCATAAACCTGGACAGGATTCCAATAGCAAACAGGATGTCTGGTCTGGTAGAAGTTAGGTAGTTGAGACTTCCTACAAGTTGTCTATAGTTTGTTGCATCCTCAAATTCTTTTCCTTCAATGGATGCGAGCTTTAAGTTTTGTTCCATTGGAGTAGTAAGAGGATTGCATTCTGTCATGCCAAACCTATTCAACAGATCTCCAATTTACTTCTTTTGAGAAAGAAATATGGACTTTGGATGCTGAGTTACTTCAATACCAAGATAGTAATGAACATAGCCCAAATTAGTCATTTCAAAACCTTTCCTCAATTCCTTATTTATGGATGCAATATAGCTTTCATTTTTCCCTGTGATCAAAATATCATCTACATATACCACAAGATATACAACTGCTTTGCGAACTTTCTTGACAACAAAGTTTCATCATTAAGATCATAATGTTTGAAATTGAGTTTCAGAAGATGCTCAGTTAGTTTTTCATACCAGGCTTGCGGTGCTTGTTTGAGGCCATAAAAGGATTTCACAAGTTTGCATACTTTGTTTTCATGTCCTTTCATAGTAAATCCTTTAGGCTGGGACATAAAAACATTCTCTTTTAGATCTCCATTCAAGAAAGTAGTTTTTACATCCATTTGATGGACTTTCCAACCGTTCTGAGTTGCTAGGGAAAAGAGTGTCCAGATGGTAGCCCATTTTGTTGTGGGGGTAAAAGTCTCCTCATAATCGACCCCTTCCTTCTATGCAAAACCTTTTGCCACAAGCCTGGCTTTGTGCTTGTCAAGTGAGCCATCAACTTTATACTTGTTCTTGTAGACCCACTTTCATCCAATTGGTTTGGTTCCTAATGGAGGATCAACCAGCTTCCAAGTGCCATTCTTTATCAGGGCATCATACTCCTTTTGCATCGCTTCTTTACATTCATCATGAGAAGCATCTTCTTTGAAGGAAGTTGGTTCGAAATTTACAGACAAATTCAATTCACAATCATAAGAAACATCCATATCAACAGGTGAATCAGAGTCATCTACATCACCTCCATTTTTCCGGTTTGAATTTATAGTTCCTGTCTTTCCAACCTCATCAGGATGAACACTTTCAAGTGTGTTTGTCAGCCACTTTGGGGTACCTTTCTCAGATGGTCCAGGCTGCTCCATTGATTGAGTTGGGACTGAATCAATATTGAGTCTCCGAATTCTATCAATCTCATCACTTAAAGTATCATCCATTGTTGGATTTTCATGCGGGGGAGAGAGTTCTTAAGAAGAAGATTCCACATGTTGATATAGTATAGGAATCCCCCCGTCAAGATGTGGAATCTGATTATCAAATTCTTGAAGTGATTTTGCATTTGTGAATCTATCCAAGTGATCAAGTTGCCGCTCAACAACATTGTCAGTTTTGGATGATTCAAGAAAGATTACATCTCTAGATACAATTTTTTTTTTATTGACTTCATCATAAAGACGGTATGCTTTGGAGGTGTTTGAATACCCCAGGAAGATGCCCTTATGACTTCTTTCACCAAGTTTGTTTCTATGTACCTTTGGTATCAAGGCATAACAGGTGGAACCAAAGACCCTGAGATGCTTTACCGAAGGAATGTGCCCATACCACATTTCATAGGGAGTCTTGTTTCTGATAGCATTAGATGGACATCTATTCTTTATATATACAACACATAGAACTACATCAGCCCAAAACATCAATTTTACATTTTTGAAAAACATCATGGAGCGCAGCATATTTAAGATTTTCCTATTCATTCTTTCAGCTATGCCATTCTGTTGGGGATTATAATGCATAGTTGTTTGATGTTTGATCCCATGTTGGCGAAGATAGTTTTCAAATTCATTTGAAGTATATTATTTTCCATTATCAGTGCAAATAGAGCCAATATGAGATTGTGCATCATTTTCAATCCATGTATGAAAGTTCTTGAATGTTTGAAAAGCATCATATTTGTTCTTCAATAAATAAACCCAACACATTCTGGTGTAGCTATCAATAAATGTCATCATATATTTATTTCCATTTGCAGAAGGAATAGGCATTGGACCACATAAATCTGAATGAATGAGTTCAAGTTTTCTATGTGCTCTTGAATGTGAATCATGAAAAGGCTATTTGCTATGCTTTCCTAGAATACAAGCATCACATTTCTTAAGTTTCCTAGGAATTGTAGGCAAACTAGCAACACCATTTTTCTTCAACAAGCAGAGGATGTCATAGTTCAAATGTCCAAATCTAGCATTCCATAATAAACTTGATGGAAGTATACCTTCTTCATAATGAGAGTTGTATGAGAAATGTTGTGCACGAGCAAAGGTACCTTGCAGCTTGAGAAGCCTTTCTTCTTCTATATCCCTCATGACAAGTGAGTGGTCAGACGATTTTCTCACCTCAAGCTTACCATCAAACATATGAATGGAGTGACCTTGCTGGTGGATGTGGACCAAGGACAACAAGTTTCTCTTCAGTTGTGGGAGATATAGAACATGATGCAGAATAAAGTCTGGAAGACCAGGCAATTTATGCTTGATTGTGCCAAGCCCTGATGGCTTGAGTTTTGATTGGTTTGCAAAGTATACTACTCCATCAACATTGTCAGTAAATTCTTCAAAAAAATCTTTTCTGTGAGTCATGTGGAAAGTTTCTCCTGAATCAAGCAACCAATCATTTTTCCAAGAAGCAAGTGAAGCATTAAATAAGTCTTCATTTACTCCAATATTACATTGTGCCACAACATAATGAGTGGATTCAGGTGCTTTACCTTTGTCTGTGTCATTAGTTTTACCTTTGGGTTGGTTTCTTTGCTGCTCAATTTTGTCCCAAGGTAACTTGCATGTAGAGGCATCATGTGATCCATTTCTTTTGCAGCGTATGCAGTGCAAATCTGACTTTTCTCCTTGAGAGTGTCTGCCCCCCTGCCTCTGAAATATCTTCCTCTTCCTCTTCGACCACCTCTTCCTCTAGAAGAATCTTGAGCAAGATTCTTTTCTTTATGAGCAAGGCACACAACCTCTTTAGAAGATTCAGGGGTTGTCTTCTTTCCAAAAGCTTTCTCTCTTTCAGCAAATTTTTTCACAAGAGAGTCAAAGGTAATATCTTTGAGATTTCCATTTGCTTGCAATGACTCAAGATAATTGGAGTAAGTAGGATAAAGTGCCTTGAGAAAAGTGATAAGAGGAATATCCAATTCAACCTTAGTGGCTTTGATATCATGCATTATAGATTTTACTTTAGATGCAAAAGCAAGAGGATAATTATTTTGTAATTCAAGAGTGAAGAGTTTAATCATGAGTTGAACAACTTCAAGTGCAGAATGTGAGGGATAGATTTCTTTCAGCGTTTGTAAGGCTTCGAAAGCAATTGAAAATGGGGAAATATGGCGACTCACCTCTTCACTTACAGATGCTGCAATTAATGCATAGGCTTTGTTGTTCTTATTTTCCCAAATGGTGAACTCTTTGTCTGAGGTAGGCTACTTTGGCTCTTTGTCTCCGTCTCCAACACGCACTCCTTTCCACAACTCATTGAAAATGAGGGTGTGTTTTATCATCCAGGACCACTTAGGATAGTTCTCCTTGCCAGTGAGAACTATTCCCACAATAGATATGATTGAATGCATTGTAAAATCTGTGTGCTGTAAAAAATACTTCTGCTGGGAAGAAATGCACTTCTAGTGGTAATTTTGCAAAAAAAATTACAATTCAAAGGGGCATTGGTATGACAGTACTATATTGAAACATAGTACTATAATGAAAAACGTAGAGTATTCAAACTAGGCCCACTGCACCAAGATTCATTCAGCTACAAGTCACAATCCAAGTCAATGACTAAGTGCCAAGCATCAAGCTCCAAACCATTACTCTGTTCTTTTTCTAATGAATCTTATAAAACTAAATAGAACATTCTTAAAAACACTTCAAGATAAGGAGTGCACAGTCAAAGCTTTACAGCCTTCTCAAACATGAGATGAACAAACATTTTACCAAGTTAGATAACACAACCTTATGATTCCCGGGAATGAAATAAACCTAGAATGACTAATAAAATAAGGAAAAAAAACTTGAGCAAAATTGTTTCTTTCCAATATATTATCATGCTCAACGCTTTTTTTTAGACACCAATGGTCTTTCCCTTGCGCCCAGTGGTCTTTGTGTGCTGTCCACACACACGAAGCATCCAAAACCGGAGCAGGCTTCCGATATGCCTAACCTTCATGGTTTAGGGCAATCTCGGGCAATACCATGTGAGCCTTTGTGCCTTCGAAACCCATCATGCATTTGGAGGAGGGTTGTCGTATGGTCCGAGGAGCAGTGTAGCGTGGTAGGATTTTAACGCAGCGTATGGAGTGAGCAGAGTGGAAGTCAGTGTGAGGGAGGTGTTATGAAAATAGTGTTGAAAATAGTGCGGCTTAGAGCCACAATGGCACCACAGTAGTCGAGTCTTGTCCCTCATTGGTGTTCCCTCCTCGCCCTTCGAGTCTGCTTCTGCAAGTTTTGGACTCAGTAGAGTTTTGATTTGGGAGTGCTACTATCCGAATTGGAGGTGTCAGTCTGCATCAATATCAGATGATGGAATAGGCACCACAATACACTCAAAGGTGTCAGTTCTGCAATATGGGCAGAACATAGGCAGAATAGGAGTTACAAGGGAAGGAATGCTAAAAATAGAGCTGGCTCTGATACCATGTCAGACCAAGCAGTAACTCCTCGAATCAATTCATTCATATTCATTCAGGTTGGTCTTTATTATATACATGAGGGAGAGACTGTTCACTTCATCTCCCGGTGACTATTCATATTTCTTATTATTTATTTACATCAGTTACACTTATTCACCCAATCCTGATGATTAGGTGTAAATAATAACTATCCCCAGGTGGAGCCAGATGTTGTAGCATCCATTGTTATTTTAATTTTATTTTCAGTTTTATTACAAAATGAAATAAAAAAATCAAATATTATGTTATAGCAGAAATAAAAGAAAATGCGGAAATTTGAAAGAAATGACTTGCTTTATATTATTAATGGCTTTTGAATGTAAGAAACCGCAAGAAGATTTGAGCCATCTGTGGGGAATACAATATATCTAATGGTAATCGCGAGGTTAACAAAGGAAATGTTTAATTCGGAAATTGGATGCGAGAAGTTATAAAATTAGGTTAACACCTCAGTTCATCAGGGCCGTCAACTTGAAGAATGTAGATTCGACGGAAATCACACGGTTAACATGGGTGAGGTTTAATTTGGAAAATGGACGTGATGGTTTATGGAATGAAATTTAATCCGTTGAAGTCCAGATCAATCACAGCCACTCATCAAGAAGTGACAAGATCCGACGGATATAGCGTTGAAAAGTGCACGAAATTTATTATAAATTTCAGACCCGAGGAATATTTGAACTACAGTTTTGTTTCCTATCGGGTCCGTGGCGAAGGCAAAGGTTTGTGGAAAAGGCGGATGCAATAACTTTATGAACCGAAGGTTAAATTCTTTTCAGTTCTGTGGTAAGCCATATTCCGCGTAAATCAACCAATTCCATAGTTTTAGCGGAATAACTAGAATTAGAGGCGGATGACCAAAATTCCAAAGAAACGGTGATTGGTCAAGTTTCTTTGTGTTTCTGCCAATTGGAGTACTCCCGATATATATTTTGGCCATAAGGTTTTCTTTATGTTTTAGTCAATCAGAACATTTTCGATACATACGTGGGCCCAAGTCCATGCACGAAGTTTTGTTAAAATGCAATTTGTTGTGTTAAAACAGTTTAACTATTATCAGAACATCTACAAAGAAACTTCATCAGCAATCAAGCTACATATCCGAACAACGAGCAACCATCACCAGTTTTCTAATTTCTGTTACTTCCTGTTATTTTATTTTCTTGAGAATGAGGTGTCTTTTACACTCCAATGTAATATCCTGTAATGATTTTTACTTTAGACCATTAGCAGAGAGTTAAGGAGTTTGACATTTTTGGTGATTATCAACAGTTACGTGATGTATAAAAAGAGGAAAAATTATAGAGGGAGGGTTCGAATTTTGAAGAACTCGGAAACTAGGCTACTGTATGTTAGATAAACTGTTGATTAATGAAAGAATCAGAAGTTTTCCACACATTTTTGGGTATGATTTTTTGACTTCTCTATTATGTGTCATCATATGTCTGCTTTTCTTTAAGTATAGCAATGAAGTTGCAGGTATTTGTTTACTTATGTGAATGAAGTTAAAATTCCTTAAAAGAGCGCTCCTATACTTAAAACCCTTACTTCTACTTTTCTTCTAAGTTATAGATAATAGTTTCTATGTAAAGCAACATATTGTCTATAACTTCCTAAAGTGTTACAGATAATAGTTTCTGTGTAAAACATCATATTGTCTCTAACTTCTCAAAGCATTCTCCACTCAACATTCTTATTCAGCAATCAAATGCCATTTTGAGACTTTCATATCACCTAAGTATTAAGGGTTAAGAACCAAGTCTTTCAGGTCCTTCACTTGAAGATACATCATACAAATAAGTGACAATAATAATAAACATTAATGTCTTAAGCACAATTTATATACAACCAAGAAATTGGTTTCCTAAGGGACAACATTGATTGGTGCCATTGCCGGGGAGAGAAGTCAAGAACACTTTTCCCTGCGTTTTTAATATTTTCCTCTGGTTGTTCAGTGAGGAGGAAATATTTGGTTGTATTGAATAGAAAGCAATAACTCTGGCTTCAGAGAGGCCTCATACGAGGTCAAATACCTCACAATAGAAAGTTCAAGCCCTTTCAGACCCTCAAAGGCTAGTTTCCAAGAGGGTTGGAAGGCCAAAAAATCCATTTACACCAAGTCCTACATTGTCTTCACCTAGCAGTAGTTCATCACATATTTCATCTAAGCATTCATCCTTTATTGACCAAGAGTCACCTTTTACATCCACTTCATTTCAAGAACCCAACTATCAAGAACAGTCTTTAGAGTCTGTTTCTTTCTCAGTATCTGCTATAGTTATTCAACCTGAACCTATAACTACATTGCCACCTTTTCATACTCCATTTACTCCTTGGTCAGGTTCTGCACCTACTCAAGGTTCAGTAAGTTCAGGAGCAAAAATGGCAGCACTTGCATTCTTGATGAATAGGTATGCACCTATTCAAGTGCCACAACAGTTGAATCAAATGCCACAAGATTACTTGAAGATTCTTCCTTGTTTCACAAGGGAGGATGAACAAACAATAGAGGATCATATAACAATATTTTGTAATTTTGCAAAAAATCTAAATGTTGAACATATTGATGTTGTTTTAAGACCTTTTGTGCAATCCTTGGATGGAGAAGCAAGAAATAGTTTAAAGGGCTTCCTAATAACTCTATTCCTACATGGGAAGAGATGGAGCGCCTGTTCACCCAGAGATGGGGAGAGAAAGGAGACCATGGGTATTCACTCAGAGGGTTTAATGCTATTAAGAAGAAATCTGATGAAAGTGTTGTTGAATTCATTAGAAGGTTTAATAAATTGTACAATAGTCTTCTAGTGGAGATTAAGCCCCCTCCTGCTGGTGCAAAAATAACTTTTACAGGGACTTTTGAATCATATTTTGGGTTCACATGGAAGGAGAGAAGAACCACAACCCTTGATCAGATCCAAACTGATGCATTAGAAATAGAAGCAAATACAGTAGCTGCAGGTAAAGCACTAGAGACATAGCCTATCCAAGATAAGGGAAAAGCTAAAGTGGAATCCTCTCAAAGTCAAATGTTATTGGATATGAATAATGTAATTAAAACTTTTTCTATTAAATTGATTAAATTGGAATTGGAGAGTAAGAATACTAAGAGGCAAGCATAGCAGAACAAAAACTTTAATCCTCAATATAGAAGACAACCTTTGCAAATCTTGCAGAAGGAGAGAAAAGACCAAGATCAGGTTCAAGCACCACTGTATTTAGAGGTAGATCCTGATGAAGTACCAGTGCATTCCAAGGACCATGATGATCCGATTTCCACATTGTATGGATTATATGAAGATGAACTAGGTATTGACGGAGAAGAACATGAATATGGTGAAACAAATCTCATTTATGATGAGAATGAAGTTGATGAGTATTGGAAGCAATTTTGTGATTTTATGGAGGCAGAATTACATAAGAAGTATGACTTGAGATCAAGGAAAAGATCAAGAGCTCAAGAAAATGAAGGTGGGCAGCAAGTTCCAGCTCCCCTACAAAAGGCGACTACACAAGAACCATAGCCTGCAAAACAATTGAATAAAGGAAAGCAGCAATAGAATACAAATAGCAAGACTCAAATACTTCAAGGTGATTCTTCTCAAGGTATATGTGAAAAAATTCCTTTAGAAATTTTTTTTTGCATTCCACAAGAGGTTTTAGTGATGAAGAGAAGTGAAGATGAAAATGAAAGGAATACTAAACAGGTTCATTTGTTTAGCCTTACTAAAGAATTAGAAAAAATCAGAATTCAAGTGCCCCTCACAGAGTTGGTCAAAACATCATTTTATCAGAGAGAGATTGCTGAGTTTATCAATCTAAGAGAGAATGTGAACGTAAATTACATTGTGAATCTACAAGAAGATAAACCATTAGTGATTTTTGGTCCATATGTGGAGGAGGTAGATTCTTCAACACCTCCTTTCTACATTCCTTTATTGATTCATCATTTTCTCTTGCATAATTGTATGTTTGATTCAGGAGCTTCACATAACCTTATGCCATTATCAGTGATGAAACAACTAAACCTACAAGTTACTAAAACTTAAAAAGACTTGTATTCTTTTGCTTCAAATATATTCAAGTGTCTAGGGGTCATTAAAGATATCGTGGTGTCACTAGCCTAAATCCCAGCTAGAAGCTTGGTAATGGATGTAGTGGTAGCAGATATCCCTGCTAGTTTTTGAATGTTGCTATCTAGCTCATGCAGGGCTAAATTGGGTGGTGTTTTGTTACTTATGTTTTCATACCAATTTTTGGTGGAGAAGAAAGAAGGTTGTACAGAGAAACCAAATTTGTAAAAAAAATCACAAAGAACGGAGCAAGTAATTCCCTTGTATATAGCCAAGAGAAAGACGACTTTGCTTGCTTCATGTTGCATGACAATGCAGAGTTGGATGAAGATAACCAGAGGCAACTTACTTCAGCTAGTGTAAATATAGAGCTACAAATAGAAGGGGTGTGGAAGTGCTTCTTTGATGGAGCCTATTCTAAGGAAGGAACAGGTGTTGGTTTCCTTCTAATCACACCTGGAGGTAATATTTTCCCTTTTTCTTTTTAATTGCAGTTCGAAGCAACAAATAATGTGGCAAAATATGAATCCTTGATCATTGCTCTGTAAACAACAAAACAAATGGGAGTCCATTCAATTTCTTTTTTTGGATATTCAGAGCTGATTATAAAGAAAATAAAGAACCACTGTCAGACAAAACACCCTAGGCTTAGGGAATATAGAAATGAAGTGTGGGGTTTGGTTGAGAACTTCTTTGAATCTTTCACCATTCAGTTCATTCCAAGAGATGGAAATAGATTAGTAGACTCTTTGGTTGTGGTTGCTAGTACTTTTAGGCCTCCTATTAATCCAAAGCGAAGATATGAGGTTGAAATAAGGAATTGGCCTTTTGTTCTTGATATTATACAACACTGGCAGATTTTTGAGGATGATCAATAGATTAAGGAATTATTGACTATGATTGAATATTTTAAGGGCACAGATATTGATCAAGATGAAGATGAAGCAACAGGAGGTGCAGAAGTAAATAGTTTGAAAAATTCCATAGTTAATCAAAAAATTATTCAATTGAAGGATAATACTCTACCAAGGGGGCTTGTCCCTCTTGAAATACTTTTTAGCTCCAATAATGTAGCTGTTAGTTCATAGAAAATTCCACAAGATGAGAAGATTCAAGATCACAGTATTGGAACCTAGAAGGAGCCTAGGTTAGTCAAATTATTTAATGGAGTTCCAGTTAATTACAAGGAGAGATATATTAAGCTTTTCAAGGACTATATTGATGTTTTTTCTTAGTCCCATGAGGATCTCAAAACATATGATGTAAGTATTATTCAGCACAAGGTTCCCTTGAAAGAGGGGATTAAACCATTTAAGAAGAAACTTAGATAGATAAACCCTCTGCTTTTACCATTGATTGAGAAAGAAGTCAAAAATTTGCTTGATGCCAAGATAATAGTTCCACTCAGGTACTCTGGCTGGGTGGCCAATTTAGTGCCTGTGAGGAAGAAAAATGGAGAAATAAGGCTATGTGTGGACTTTAGAAATCTCAATAGGGATTCCTTAAAATATAACTATCAGTTACCTAAAATGGATCGTGTGCTGCAGAAGGTAATATGATCATTCATAATGTCCATGTTGGATGGGTTCTCTGAGTATAACCAGGTGATTGTTGATAAAGAAGATCAAAAAAATACTGCATTCACATCTCCTCGGGAACCTTTATGTATGCTCAAATGCCCTTTGGGTTGATGAATGCAGGTGCAACATTTCAGAGGGCTATGGACATTGCATTTGTAGGGCATAAGTTTGTAGTGATATACTTGGATGACATCATTGTTTTCTCTAAGCTTGATGAGAAGCATCTGGACCATCTTAAAAAGACTTTTGATAAATGTAGAAAATTTGGGCTTTCCTTGAATCCTAAGAAGTGTTATTTTTCTCTAGAAGAGGGAAAACCGTTGGGGCACATTGTTTCTAGAGATGGAGTGAAGATAGATCCAGCAAGGGTGCAAGTTGTGTAGAAAATACCCTTGCTGGGGAGTAAGAAAGACATTCAAAAATTTCTGCAAAAAATAAACTTTTTAAGGAGATTTGTGTCGAATTATGCTAAAATTGTAAAAGAAATTACTAATATGTTGAATAAGGAAAATGAAGTGCATTGGACCAAGGAAGCCAAAGAGTCATTCTCCAGGATTAAAGAAGCATTACAAATAGCTGCGGTTTTAATTAGCCCTGATTATCAAAAGCCTTTTCAAGTTTTTTCATTTGCATCACCTAATTCAATAGCTGTTGTTTTGTTACAAAAAAATGATGAAGAAAATGAGCAACCAGTTGCTTTCTTTAGCAAGATTCTCAGAGACGCTGAACTAAAGTACAATATTCTTGAAAAATAGGTATATGCTTTGGTAAAAGCCCTAAAGGCCTTCAAGACTTATGTGTTGCAGTCACAGATCATTGCTTATGTGCCAAATGTTGCAGTAAAGGATGTCTTAGTCCAGAGTGATGTGGAAGGAAAAAGAGGGAAATGGATAGCCAAGATTCAAGACTATGACCTGGACATAAAGCCCACAAAGTTGGTGAAAGGGTAGGGATTGGCAAAGATGTTGACAGAGTCAAATTTTCAGGCATTGGGAATCAACTTTCTAACACCTACAAATGAGGAGATAATTGAAGTAGGTGACAAAAAATCAAATCCAAGTATGAAGATCATATATAAGTTTTTACGTTCTGGATGGTACAAGAACATAATCCATTATTTATGTTTTCTCTCCTGTCCTCAATCTTTGGATAGAACAAAATATGGAGCATTAAAGATCAAAGCACAACCATATGTGATCATTGAGGGCAGTTTGTATTGGAAGTATCTCGTGGGAATTTTATTGTTATGTTCAATAGAGGATGAATTTACAGAGACCATTAAATATTATCATGAGAAGTTATGTGGTGGAAATTATATTTGGAAGGCTACTGCACATAAAATCCTCCAGGCAGGGTTTTATTGGCCTGCCTTATTTGGTGATACATATAAGTTTGTCATAGGCTGTCATAAGTGTTAGCTTTTTGCTGAGAAGAAAAGGTTTGCTCCCTTGCCTTTGATCCCAGTCTTCATAGAAGAACCATTCAGAGAATGGGGACTAGATTTTGTTGGATAAATTAATCCACCTTCAAGTGGACAGCACAAGTGGGTTCTTACAACTACTGATTATTTCACCAAGTGGCTAGAAGCTATACCTACTAAAAGGGAAAATGACCAAGTAGTGATGAAGTTCTTAGAGGAAAATATTTTCAGCAGATTTGGATGCCCTGTCAAAATCATAACAAACAATGCTCAAATCTTCAGTTCAAGTAAGTTTGTTGCTTTTTCTCAGAAGTATAATGTTATTTTATCTCATTCAACAGCTTATCATCCATAGGGAAATGGATTGGTTGAATCCACTAATAAAACATTGATGAAGATCCTTAAGAAAACCATTGCAGAGAATCAGAAAGACTGGGATTCAAAGTTAAAGTTTGCTCTATGGGCTATTCAAGTGACTACAAGAAGGTCTATAGGTAAATCTCCTTTTGAGTTAGTGTATGGAACTCTAACTATGTTCCCAAGTTAGCTTGTGAAGCCTCTAATTGCAATGATTTAGTAGCCAAAAGAAGAACCCAATGCTCTGATAAGAAGGATGCATAAGGTAGTGTAATTAAGTCAAATCAGGGATAAGGTAAGAGACAACTTGATTATGTATCAATTGAAGATGAAGGGTATTTTTGACAGAAAAGCCAAATAGATTTATTTTAAAGTTGGAGACATGGTATTAAGGTGGGATACTAGAAGAGAAGATAAGGGTAAACATGGAAAGTTTGACCCTCTCTGGTATGGCCCATTCAGGATCATAGAAGCAAGGGCAAATAATACCTTCTTCCTGGAGAATCTTGATGGTGAATCTTTACAGCTGCCTGTAGATGGGTAGTAGCTCAAACATTACTTCTAGTTCTGAAGCACAAGCATCCTGTCATTGTAGATACCGGAGTGAATTCATTGTAAAAATTCCATAGAATTTAAATCGGCTAAGCAATATGTGACCCCATGCCCAACGTGAAGGCACTGATCTGCGGTTCCTAGTGCTTCTGTGGAAAAAGGGCTATCCCCAAGTGGAGCTAGACATTGTAGGATCCATTGTTATCTTAATTTTATTTTTAGTTTCAACGCAAAATAAAAAAATCAAATATTATGTTATAGCGGAAATAGAAGGAAATGTGGAAATTTGAAAGAAATGACTTTTTTTATATTATTAATGGCTTTTGAACGTGAGAAACCCGCGAGAAGGTATGAGCCATCCGTGGGGAAGAAATTAGATCTAACGGTAATCACACGGTTAACAAGGACGATGTTTAATTTGGAAATCAGACACGAGAAGTTATAAAATCAGGTTAACACCTCAGGTGATCAGGGTCATCCGCTTTAAGAATGTAGATCCGAAGACAATCGTGCAGTTAACAAGGGCGAGGTTTAATTCGGAAAACAGACGCGATGGTTTATGGAATGCAATTTAATCCATTGAAGTCTAGATCAATCACAGCTACTCATCAAGAAGTGACGAGATTCGACGGATATCATTCGAAAAGTGCACGAAATTTATTATAAATTTCAAACCCGATAAATCTTTGAACTGTAGATGTGTTTCCTATCGGGTCCGTGGGGAAGGAAAAGTTTTCTAGAAAAGGTGGATGTGATAAATTTATGAACCGGAGGCTAAATTATTTTTAGTTCCATGGTAGCCATATTCCGCGTAAATCAACCAATTCCGTTGTTTTAACAGAATAACTAGAATTAGAGGCGGATGACCAAAATTCCAAAGAAACAATGATTGGTCGGGTTTTTTTGTGTTTCTGCCAATCAGAGCACTCTCGATATATATGTCGGTCATAAGGGTTTCTTTATGTTTTAGCCAATCAGAACATTTCTAATATATACATGGGCCCAAGTCCACGCATGGAGTTTTGTTAAAATGCAGTTTGTTGTGTTAAGACAGTTTAACTATTATCAAAACATCTACAGAGAAACTTCTTCAGCAATCAAGCTACATATCCGAACAACGAGAAACCATCAACAGTTTTCTAATTTATGTTACATCCTGTTATTTTATTTTCTTGAGAATGAGGTGTCTTTTACCCTCCAATGTAATATTCTGTAATGATTTTTACATTAGACAGTTAAGAGACAGTTAAGCAGATTGACATTTTTGGTGATCATCAACTGTCACATGATGTATAAAAAGAGGAAAAATTATAGAGAGATGGTTCGAATTTTGAAGAACCTAGAGACTAGGCTACTATGTTTGATAAATTGTTGATTAATGAAAGAATCAGAAGTTTTCCACACATTGTTGGGTATGATTTTGTGACTTCTCTATTATGTGTCATCATATGTCTTCCTTTCTTTAAGTATAATAATGAAGTTGCAGGTCTTTGTTTACTTATGTGAATGAAGTTAAAATTCCTTAAAAGAGCACTCCTATACTTAAAACCCTTACTTGTCTGTGTAAAGTAGCATATTGTCTGTAACTTCCCAAAGTGTTACAGATAATAGTTTATGTGTAAAACAACATATTTTCTCTAACTTCTCAAAGCATTCTCCACTCAGCATTCATATTCAGCAATCAAATGGCATTCTGAGACTTTCATATCACCTAAGTATTAAGGGTTAAGAACTAGGTCTTTCAGGTCCTTCACTTGAAGATACATCATACAAATAAGTGACAATAATAATAAACATTAATACCTTAAGCACAATTTCTACACAACCAAGAAATTGGTTTGTTAAGGGACAACAAGTTCTATAATCAAATATGCTTAATTTTTCACATACTACTTTTTTGAGGCTAGTTATAGTACTAGTAAAAAACCATAACTTCCACAACCTATCAATCTAAAAATATAGAGAATCAAAATATAAAGTGCCTTACCAAATGGTTCATGGTATGTCTCCATTATATCCTAAAAATTTCACTATATTATAGATCCTAGAAAACAATTTGCAATTGTTTTACCAAGAACACTTTTTTGAGAATAGTTGTAGGACTAGGTAAAAACCCTAAATTTTACATGCTATAAAGTTGAAAATGAAGTGAATAAACACCCAAAAGTTTTACCAGAATTACTTCAATATGTATTCTCAAGCTTTTGAAAAGGTTATTTTCAAAAACTTCCTAAAAGAAAACTTTATAGTGAAATTACCAAGGTGACCCATTTAAAGGATAAAAAATTTAGGATTGTATGTCTTATACCAAATGTTAGGTAATAAAAAACCAAATATCCTAAAAATAGATATATGAGTAAATCCATGCCTTGAGAGTTGGATAGAAGAATAAATTATAAGTCTCTTCAATGGAAAGGCTCCTTTTATAATATAATAAATCTACAAGATGAGATGGTTTCTAAAACTAGCCCTCCCTAGTATATATAAGAGACAAAGGGTACACTTACAATAATTGTGTTTAAATGAATATAATAATATAATAATATAAATGCAACAAATCAATTTCCAGGGTTTAACACTCATCTACTAAGGATCAAAAAATTAGTTTATACTGAGAGCTATTGTCAAACATAGCATTTACATTTCAATCCTTCACTTGAGATTTGATTTTCGAAAAATAGTTCGTCTCGACTTTCCATTTATTTTTCAATGTAGTGCTATGGTTTCATCCACATCAAAGGTGATTTCAACCACTATAAGTGTTTCCATCGTAGCTACATTTTGTCCTTTCTTAAAATTTTTCCACTTTAGATACAATTTCAGAGGAAGTTTCTAACACTTCCCATCCATGTACTATTTTACATTATGATGTTTGAAATTCCTATTAGGATCCATCCATTTTTAGGTTATGGATCTTTCTGGTCTTTTCTTTGGATTTATGTTGCTTCCAAAAGTTAGAAGCGTATTAGTATGCACTTTGTCCTTATTATTGTAAAAGGTATTATCATTTCATGAGATGCTCCTCTTGGCGATCTATTAAATAGATTTGCAAGTTCAAAAATGTCTTAAAATCATCCCATTGTGTAAACATGGGATACATACCTATCCTCAATGAATCCACATAGTTATCACACCATAATAGAGCATATCCAATAATCTTCAAACAAGAAAATGAAATCTCTTATGTTCATTTGATTTCATAAAGGAAAAAATAAAATTCCAATTGTTTAAGTTATTTATTCAATGTTATAAATTTAACTTGACCATCACACATTCATATTTTTTAAACTTTCAAAAGGAATACTAGAAGTTGAGGAAAAAAATTAGCATTTTCTAGGTTTCCAAGCTTCATGCCTTTGTAATATTCTAGGTTAGACTTGTGTTCTTTATGGTAAAACCCTGCTAAATGTACTTCATTACCTTCCATTAATAGTAGTCTAGACTAGTTAGCTAAAATTAATTCCATGTCCCCGTGACCATGTTCTCCATGAGAGGTCCCTATCATTCTTGGTTTTCTACTCCACTCTAAACCTTGCAACAATGGCTATTCTTTGTCTTTATGTCCATAATGGACTTTTAACATACAAGTTCAACTCTTTTAAACTTTGGCTTTGATGCTATGATTCATAGATGGTGGACCTATGGCCCATCCATCTCATTATCCACAAACTATTACTTTGGAATAAAATGTAATCTCCATAATTGATAAACCACTTGATACTATGATTATTCCATATGGATGTCATCATCGTACTTTCCTTGTCAATAGCTTTCTGGTGATATAAATTTTGTCCCAATCAAAATCTAATATTGTAAGTTATGATCCTTTAAAGTCATATTAATTCAATTGTATCACCTTACTTCTCCTTCCATGTGGTTCCCATGTGGCATTTTTCTACACTGCTACATGGTTGAGGGATTTTATTAGTCTAGTGGCACATACCTAAGTGGATTTTCCTTTAAACTTCTCATACTATGCATTACTTTCCACCAGTGCTCACATACATCTAATGGTAGACCATTCTCCTTATAGTCCTCTGCCATCCAACAGTCCCAATCAGCTAACACAATCAATGATTACCCCCACCATGTTGATGTCACAGGGATGAGGGGCTCCGCTTGTTAGATGTGGAGCTTGATTATCTTCCTGATTCATTGCTCTTGTTTCTACTGCATTTGGATCCCAATCCCCAATGAGGGGGTGTGGGGGGTATTCCCCCCCCACTATTGTTACCTAGGGTGTCTGGGGGTGGACGACTCCATGATTGGAGCCCCTACTTAGCGGGGGTTCGGGGAAAGTGCCCCGGAAGACATTATGTTTAATTTAGGGATTTAACCCCTAGAATACAACCACTCGGTTTATATGAGGGAATTGTATTGCAGATGTGTATTATTATTCTGAACAAGAAAGAGAGAGGAAACTGTGTGAGATCGAAGAGGAAATTACATCAGATTTTATATAGGTTGTATCTCTTCATTTTGTTGGATAATATAAAAGGAAGGACTAGTTGTTTCTCCATGGACGTAACCCAAATTGGGTGAACTACATATATATATGTCTCTCTTGTTCTATGTATTTATGTATTTGCCTTTTCATAATATTTTATGTATTTCATTGATCTGTTAATTAATTTCTAACAACTGGTATAAGGGCTGAAGGTTTATTTAGTTGATAAACTCACATGAGAGAAGGGTTCCTCATTCAAGTGGACGCAATGGAAAAATATGGTAGGTTTAGGGTTGAGAAATTTAACGGCCAAAACTACTAGCTGTGGAAGATGTAGATGGAATATTATATGTAAAAAAAATATATGTACCTACCATTGAGTGGAAAGACAAAAACGCCGATGAGTATGTTGGACAAATAATGGGATATTCTTGATAGAAAAGCATTATGAACAATACAGTTGTGCCTGGCAGCATCGGTAGCCTTTAATATTTTGAAGGAAACAACAATGGAAGGTCTAATGAGGGCCTTGGAAAAAATATTTGAAAAATCCTCAACCTCGAATAAGGTATTTATTATGAAGTGTTTGTTTAATATGAAGATGTTAGAAGGTTGATTTGTTACTCATCATTTAAATGAGTTTAGTACGGTTACTAGTAAGTTAAGTTATATAGGGATAAATTTTCATGATGAAGTTAGGGCTCTATTATTTCTGTGTTCATTACCAAAAAATTGGAATGGTTTAGCTATGGCCATTAGTAACTTTGTCTCTGGATCTAGTATTTTAAAGTTTGATGATTTTTTGGGTTCCATCCTTAGTGAGGAAATGTGATGAAAAATCTTAGCTGAGACATGAGGTAATGCTTTGACTGCATAGACTAGGACAAGAAAAATGGAAATAGGAAGGAGCCCAGGAAATTGTAGTAAGTCAAGAAAAGGTAAATCCAAATCCATAGTAGGGATAGTGTGCTGGAAATGTGGGAAGAACAGACACCTGAAGAAAGACTACAAATCTCAGAAGGGAAAAGAAGGAGATGGACAAAAAGAGAACATTCATGAAGCGAATGTGATAGGTTATGTGTTGCAAGATGCTTTGATTCTTTAATTAGAGAATATTATTTATGCTTGGGTGGTATATTTAAGGGCCTAATTCTGTGTCACACCTGATAGGAAACATTTTCATGACTATGTTCAAGGAGATTTTGGACAAACTCGTTTGAGTGGTGATAAACACCGCAGAGTCGTTGGAATGGGTAAAGCTTTTATAAATAAACAGAATGGAAACCAATGGCTATTGAAGGAGGTAAGGCATGTTCTAGATCTGACTAAAAATATAATTTCAACAGGGAAGTTGGGTGGTGAAGGTTGTGTAACTACTTTTACAAACAAATCTGGAAGGTCACTAAAGGATCCCTAGTAATAGAAAAAGAGAAAAAGTCGGTACATTGTATTTATGCAATAGTATTTATAATTTTGTTAATGATTTAACCTCCACAGGAGAAGATACAACACTTTGGATTCATAGGTTCAGGCACATGACTAAGAAAGGGATGCAAATTCTTCACTCAAGAAATTTGTTGCTAGGTTTGAAGCATGTTGATTTGGATTTCTGTGAAAATTGTGTTTATGGAAAACAAAAGAGATCCATATTTATTAGAGTTGGGAAGGAAAAGAAGAGTGAAAAATTAGAGCTTGTGCATATAAATGTATGGGGACCTACTCAGGTATCATCCCTCGGTGCCTCTCACTATTATGTTACCTTTAATGATGATCTAATTGGGAAAACCTAGATTTGTTATATTCAAAATAAATCTAATGTATTTGATACCATCAAGAAATGGAAAGCTTTGGTTCAAACTAAGACAGGAAAGAAGTTGAATTGTCTCAAATCAGACAATGGAGGTGAATATTATAGCAAAGAGTTTGATAAATATTGTTCAGAGCATGGAATTCACAGAGAGAATACAATTCTAGGAACACCACAAGAAAATGGTGTGTTAAAAAGGATGCACAGGGAAATCATTTAGCATGCAAGGTGCATGAGATTGCACATAGGATTGCCCTTACAATTTTGGGTAGATGTTGTAGATACTGTTGTTTATCTAATAAATAGAGGGCCTTTAAGTTCCTTGGATGGTGGTATTCCAGAGGAGGCATGGAAAAATAAAGAGGTAAACTACTAATTTTTAAATACTTTTAGTTGTGAAGCCTTTTTCCACATCAATAAAGAGAATAGAAAAAATCTTGAGGAAAAATCAAAGAAATGTACCTTTATTAGATATGGTGTGAATGATTTTGGTTATCGCTTGTATGATTATGAAAATCACAAAATCATTAGGAATAGAGATGTCATATTCAATGAAAATGTCTTGTATAAGGATCAGATGCAGGGAAAGAAAAAAAAATGGAAAACAAAGAATACATGGGGCTTGATGAGATCTGCACATAAAAGGTAAAGGTGCCTGAAAATTAGAATGATCAGCAACCAAAATAACAACAACAACCATGACAGTGACAGACACCTCAAACACCTTAAACTTGTGTTAGAAGCTCTACATGGATAAGTAGACCCCCTGGATGATAATCTCCTTCATTATATTATTTATTGTTGAATGATTCTGGTGAACCTCAAAGATATGAAGAAGCAATGTAGGTAGAAACTAGGAAGAGGTGGGAGAAATACATGGAAGAAGAGATGGACTTCTTGATGAAAAACCAAACTTGGGACTTAGTCAAGTTGCCTACTAGTAAAACAAAATTGCAGAATAAATGGGTTTACAGGTTGAAGGAAGAAGATGGAGGTAAACAGAGGTATAAGGCTAGACTTGTGGTGAAGGGATTTGCACAAAATAAAGGTATAGACTTTGATGAAATTTGTTCTCTTGTTGTTAAAATGACTTCAATCAGAACTATTTTATGTCTAGTGGCATCAGAAGATTTTCACCTTGAGTAGTTAGATGTAAAGGCAACCTTTCTTCATGGGGATTTGGAGGAAGAAATATATATGTAGCAGCCACAAGGGTATGAGGTCAAATCAAAGTATAAATTAGTGTGAAAATTGAATAAGAGCTTGTATGGCTTAAAACAGGATCCAAGGAAGTGGTATCTAAAATTTGACAAGTTTATGTCTAAACAAGGTTATACTAGATGTCACTTTGACCACTGTGTTTATTTTAAAAGGAAAAATGATGGCATCTATAGTATATTAGTATTATATGTCGATGACATGCTTGTTGCAGGGTCTAACATGTAGGAAATAAATGTGCTCAAAGAAAAATTGGAAAATTCATTTGCAATGAAGGATTTGGGTGTTGCAAAACTAATCCTTGGTATGAGAATAACTAGAGACAATAAAAATTGTAAATTAACATTGTCTTAGAGTGAGTACATAAAAAAGGTGTTGGGGAGATTTAATATGCAAAATGCAAAACTAGATAATACACCTTTGGCTAGTCATTTCAAACTAAGTATGGAGATGTGTCCCAAGACTCAGGAAGAGGTGGATTATATGTGTAAAGTTCCATATGCATCAGGAGTTGGAAGCTTAATGTATGCAATGGTCTACATAAGGCTTCATATTGCACATGCAGTGGGATTTGTAAGCAGGTATATGAAAAATCTAGGAAAAGAGCATTAGATGACACTGAAGTCGATTCTCAGGTATTTGAGGGGTACCACGAATAAAGCATTTTTCTTTGGTGGTTCAAACATTTCTCTACAGGGATATGTTGATGCAAATATGGAAGGTGATAGAGATAACATGAGGAACACCATAGGATATGTGTTTGTTATAGGTGGAACAAATGTAAGTTGGGTTTCAAAGTTGCAAACATTCTTGCACTTTCAACAACAAAAGCAAAGTATGTTGTTGCTACAAAGGCTAGAAAAGAAATGATTTGGTTACAAAGGTTTATGGATGAGTTGGGAATGAATTCAGAGATAGGCAGGTTATATAGTGATAGGCAGAGTGCCATTCATATTGCAAAGAACTTAACATTTCATTCCAATACTAAACATATACAACACAAGTACCATTTCATACGGTTAGTGTTGGAAGATGGATAGTTGAAGCTCGAAAAGATACATGCTAGCCAGAATCCTGTAGACATGTTAACAAAAGCTTTAACCAATGAGAGAATGCGATCCTGCTTAGTTTCAATTGGTCTTCAAGTATGATGTCGAATATCAGAAACAAACATGTCCAAAGTGGAAGCATTTTCCATCAAGTGAAGCATCGATGAAGTTGATATAATCAATCTCCAAGTGGGAGAATGTTGGATGTGGAGCATGCTTATTTTCCTCATTCATAGGTCTTATTTTAGCCACGTTTAGATTCCTATCCATGACGAGGGGGTGTGGGGGGGATCCCCCCCCACCATTTCTTCCCGGGGGATCAAGGGGGGGGGGGGGGGGGGGGGGGGGCGGCGGGTGTTGTTCCGTGTTTAGAGCCCCACACCCCTTGGCAGAGGTTTGGGGGTGACGCCCTCAAAGCTAAAAGTAGATGAAAATGTTCCTTGTAAATTATTGTAACTTCGTAGTCAATCTGGGTTGTTCATTATGCCGATGATCTCACAGTAGAAGTTATGTCTAATTTATGGTTTTTTTTCCCTAAAAGGAAACCCCTTGGTTTATATGAGGGAATTTTATTGTGAATTTTTATCATTATTCTGAGCAAGAAAGAGAGAGGAGACTATGTGAGAGAGAAGAGGAAATTATAGCAAATATACTGTATGTTGTATCTTTTCATTTTGTTGGATAATATAAAAGGGCAGACTAGTTGTTTCTCCTTGGATGTAGCCCCAATTGGGTGAACCACATATATCTATGTCTCTCTTGTTCTATGCATTTCTTTATTTGTGTTTCCATAATATTTTGTGTATTTCATTGCTCCATTAATTAATTTCTAACATCGTTATCACAATTCTGCTTCATAGTTCTTGGGTATAGATCAAGTGGTCCATGCTCATTCAATTTATCTGATGGTTCATGCCTAATAAAGAAACCTCCCCCTCCCCCTCGAAAGGGGGGGGGGGGGAGAGGTCGCATTATTTTCTTGACCGCTTATCTTGTAAATAGATCTCAATCATCTGTTACAAGCCTGTTTTTCAACCTTCGGTTGTGATACATGGTTGTATGGTTCAATGCTCTGCCTCTTGGGGCCACGGCCTTCAATTACACATCCTATCATTATGGTTCTACTCTTCACCCACAAGTGATGTACTCTACTCCTTATTCACCCCTCTCTTTGTACCTTCTACTAGGTCACGTTCCTACCATGTGACCGAGGGCTATCCCCACACCCTCGGTCAACAATTCATGATGCAATAATGTATTAGGATATATGCTACATTTTCACAAAGGTCTCACTTAAGATCCAAATTCATGATTATATATATGTGTGTGTGTGTGTGTATGTGTATGTATGTTTCCAAACTACTCATTAAGTTTGATGCCATCTATATATATATATACCTATCTTGGGTGTGCAACCTAAGTGCTATTCATGGCACTATGTATAGGCAGTTACATAGGCATATGGAAATTTTATGACCTAATTTATCGAAATCAGGTTCTTCACCCCACAAGCGCTTTGTAGATTAACATTATACTTGATCATGGCCTCTAGCCTATTTGGTAGTATGCATGGATATAGAGAGGCTCATAGTCCTCATTAAACAACTAGAAACAAACTCATGATCTGGCTAACAACTTCCACTGAATTCATACATGTCAATAGAACACATGTGTGTGTGTGTGAACAACCATATGCAAGCATATTTAGGTTATTCATTCAAGATTTTCATTTTCATTGCAATTACACAACACCTATCTAGAAATTACTTTCCCAAAATTCACATGTTTGTAAAACTAGAACTCACATACCTACTAGGACAAGGATTATGTAGCTTTTATGGATAAAAACATTCAGTAGTATGGATACATTCATACATGTATATATGTGTTCATATACAACTACATATTATAGATAACCAAGAATTCAACAACCATGAGCAATTCATATAGCCACACATAGTTGCTCAATCAATACGAATAATACCAAACATTATAAGAATGCTGCCATATTGCACTATAGGTGAACTCAACATTTATACTATTTAGAGTTACATTTATGCCTTGTCATTGCACAAGGAGTACAATAGTGCATAAAATCACATTCATAATAATTTACCATGCCCTTATCACCATTTTGAGAATAAGGAGGGCATCAATAATCCATCCACACAAGATAAACAATGCTTCACACATTCAGGTGGCATGTGATTAGCTCAACATTTAATTTGTTTAATAGAAGTTGTTATACCTTCCATCAATGCTTACTCCTACCAGTAGCACAAGAGTATTTATCATGTGCTTACAAAACAAGTGTATATATATATATAGAGAGAGAGAGAGCATTAGTGAAAATCCACAATTATAAGGAACTATTTAACTACTTTCCTATGCTTAGAATTATCTTCACCTCATTATTTTAATCACAAGAGAACCATGCCCCATTCATGCAATCAATAAAAAAAATTCACTTAATAATCAAAACATAAACTTCATTGACATGACACATATGAAGATACTTATCTTGAATTGAAATTGGGAAATTGAGTCTAGGACAACAACTCTCCATCCAATCATAGATCAACTACAACTAGTTCTCACTTGCATCTATCACCCCATAGCCAATTTCCAAATACTACAGATATATATGTTAAAGGTATTAAACTCTAACTGCTAATTGATATATGGATTCTAGGGGTTCTACAACCTCAACCCACCAACTATTTAGGAAATCAACAATGCACAAGCTTATCTAGAGGCATTTTACCTCCACCCTTCAGTTACTACATAAAGGTTCAACCCATATTGGGAAATCCAGAACCCATTGTAAAAACAGCCACAATAAGTAAGGCCTTTATAAATACTCCTTTTAGGAATCTAAGGAACAATCCTCCACCCCATCCATCAAATAACTATAAATAAAACCATCTCCACCCTTTGGCTAACAGGGAATTGATAGGCCATTGTTCCTCACCTGAGAGCAATTTCTTCGTGCCATTTTTCCAACCAAAAGCTAATTTCCTTGTTGCATCTACATGTTCCTCCTTGCCTTTGAGATCCCCTATCCTAATCTCCCATTCCCAATTTGTGCTTCTTACACCTTCTTTCCAGCCATCCTAGAATTCAGAAACACCTTCTCCCCTAAATACCGGATTATTGGAATCCCTCCTTTACTCTGTCCCTTAGACAAACCTTTAGATAGTTGCTTATGTTTACCAAAATATTTCAATCCTATCCAATTGTTCCACATGCATGTATGCCACACAAGTTGTTTATGTTTGTTAATTTGTTACAGTGGGTGGTCAACGCACCTTATGAGTTGGCAGTTTACCCATTTTTTGTTTTTAAATTCTTGTCCATGTTTCCTTGTATACTACTATAAAGAAACACATCTTTTTTCCATGCGTCTAGCTAATAAGAAACTACAAATTGTCCCTTTTACATAACTATCAACTACCATGAACTAGCTTAGATGCCTGTGATAAATAAGCCTTAAAAATATCCCTGGCAAGTAACCCCCTCAACTTTGTAATGCATGACCCTTGATTCAACCCATTTTAATTTATAATCAATATATATGAAATATTTGTAATGAAGGGGAATTAGTCTGAGATTGTCACGCATACCAAGGTGGCCTAATAACAAAGATAATGTGACTGAGCCAGAATAAGAGCAAAAGCATGTTGGCATGTAACATGGAGGAATATAAAAAAAATAGAAGTATGATGGAGTAAAGGCAATATCCGGAGCTAGCGTGTGTGGTTTAGCCAAACCTCAAAACAACTAGATTAGGTGGTATCAAATGTTTGGAAAAATGTTTTTTCCTAATTTGTTTATCAGTATAGATGTTGGGTCCCTATAATACTAGTGATTACCCCATTACTATTGTAGATGTATCCCTTATTAATATTTTTGTGCCCCTATTGTCCCCATATTGTTATTACTGTGCCCCATAGAATCCCTCTATTGTTATTTTTGTGGCTTTATATTATTATTGTTAGGTCGGTTGGGTTATTTTGTGACTCCTTAGACTCCTATATATAGAAAGGAGGTTTTGTCATTTGAATCATCCAAGAATTGTTCATTTATGTAATGTAAAGGAGGTTTCCCCCTTGAAGAGGCTGAATTCTAAGCCATGGATCTATCTTTTCTATCTTTTTCTTGAGCTGGTTCATAACATTTGGTATCAAAGCTTTGGATTCTAGGGTTTTTCTGCTCCAAATAGGTCATCATGGCATTTTTGCTATAACTTTTTTTCTGCAACGTTTCAGAAGATAAAAAAAAACCCATTTGAGAATACATCGTGCTAAATCTCGGGTCTAAATTTCAAATCTTTTTGCGCTATATTTGCGGAGATATGATCTGAGGAAGTTTGTCTTTTTGCAGACTCTTGAATTACATTCCAAACAGGTGACCTGCGGAAAATCATCATAACTTTCTCTCCGAGCATCGGATTGGAATTTCGTGAGAAGGTATAGAAATAGGACGGACTGTAGTTTCTTATATATCTTTTTCAGAGCCAAAGGTTGAAATAGGGACATGTGGCATGTCATACAAGTTTGCTCTACTGAACTAGTCTATAATCAGCTCACTGTGGGAGATTTGACATAACTCTTCCTTGGAGAATCCAATTGGGATCAAATTTGTGGCATTGGAAAGAGGAGACAGAGGGCTACTATAGGTTGCAATTTCAGAACTAGATGTTCCGAAATTACAGAGAGACATCAGAGGCAATATCGAGCTCCTACAAAGTGAAAAAAAGTGTGTAGATTTTTTTAAATTTTTGCTTAAGCTTTGTTTGAAAAATTATTTTGAAGGAATTCAAAGGGCATAGTAGATCATTGTTATCGATAACTGATGCCCCGAGGAAAGAAAATGCAAACACCTAGTAAGAAACTTGAAAGCCCTAGCATGACTCATGAAGAAGAGGAAGAAATGCTACATAATATATCAAAATTACAAGACCAAGTGCAACAAATTTCACTCTCACAAAAGCTAACAAAAGCTAAGATAAATGGCGTGGAAGCTAAGATTGATGATTTGAAGACAGATTTGACAAATTTTCTACAAGAAATTCTTACTAATGGTGAAAAGGTAGTAAAGGAAACTTATGATGCTAACAAAAGAAATGTTAATCATGATTTCATAGACTCTAATGTGGGATCGAAGACCCACCATATTCCAAAAATTGATATGAGGAAGTTTGATCGCAAGGATCCCGCAACATGGATATTACAAGTGGGGCAATTTTTCGATCTCAATAATGTGCAAAACACACAAAAGGTACGTATTGAAACTTTATATTTGGAACCAAATCAGTTTGTATGGTATCAATGGCTTTGCTCTCATAAACAAATTATCACTTGGGCAATTTTTACGGAAGAATTGACAGCACATTATGAGGATACAAAAAGCAACACTTTTTTTAGCCAATTGATAAGTCTCAAACAAAAGGGTTCAATAATGGAGCACATTGAGTAGGTCCAAAAATTGAACATAAGGGTAAAAAATATTCCAGAGGAGCATAGGATTGATGTGTTCATAGGGACTTTAAAGGGTAATATCGAACATGATGTTTTCCTTTGGGAACCTGATTCATTAGAGAAGGCATTCAAGTTAGCAAGAAAAATGGAAAGCAAAATTATGGCAACCAGGAAGCATACCACTCACAACTATAAAGATGGAAGTGTTGTTGGCCCTAGTCTTCCACAACCTATAAGGTTGACACCACAACAATTGGAAGAAAAAATAGCAAAAGGGCTTTGTTACAGTTGTGATAGCAAATACACTAAAGGTCATAAGTGTGCTGAGAAGAAATTATTGTACATAGATTGTGAAGAGGAAGAAGAAAAGGAGCAAGAAAGGTCAAAAGAAGAGGATATACTCTAGGAACAAAGCCTAAATAAAGAAGAAATGAATCCAACCATATCTTGTAATGCGTTGGCGGGAATTACCACTCCTCAAGCCATCAAGATAGAAGGACAAATCAAGAAGAAAAAGGTAATAATGTTGATTGATTCAGGAAGTACCCACAATTTTATTCATTGTAAGGTAACAAAAGAATTGAATTTCTTCTTATATCCAGCACCAGAGTGTCAAGTGATGGTTGCAAATGGAGGAACAATAAATTGCTCAGGAAAGTGCCATAATATCAAGCTATCCATGGGAGAATATGTATTGACTAGCCCAATGCTTTCCATTCCAAATGGGAGGTGTTGATGTTGTACTAGGAGTCCAATGGCTACAATCCTTGGGTGTAATAGCTTTTAATTTTCAAGAACTTTTCATGAAATTTTCTATGGAAGGAAAGGAATTTGAATTAAGGGGTATTGTAGGGAAACCGAGAAAGATAATCAGCTCTAACAGTATGACAAAGCTTCTAAAAAAGGAACAAATAGGTGTAATTGCACAATTATGTTCACTAGATGTTTCCACATTAGAATCATCTATGTCTCCAGATCTCCAAAATGTCTTGGACAATCATTCCAAGTTATTTGAGACTCCCAAAGGTCTCCCACCTATTCGTGATCATGATCATGCTATTCATATGATTCCAGGAAGTGTTCCTCCAAACATCAGGCCATACAGATATCCCTATGCCCAAAAGAGTGAAATTGAATGTATGGTTGCATAAATGCTAGAGGCTGGTATAATTCAACCTAGTTAAAGTTGTTTCTCTACTCCAGTAGTATTGGTGAACAAGAAGGATGGATCATGGCACATATGTCCATATTATAGGGAGCTCAAAAAGCTCATTATTAAAGATAAGTTTCCCATTCCTGTCATTGAATTGCATGGATCAATTTACTTCACCAAGTTGGTTCTTCGTTCAAGATATCATCAAATCAGAATGAAGACCTAAGACATTCCGAAAACAACATTTAGAACTCATGAGGGTCATTATGAATTTTTGGTCATGCCTTTTGGCCTTACCAATGCACCTTCAACATTTCAAGGTTTGATGAATTCCATTTTCAAACCATTCCTTACAAAATTTGTGTTAGTATTTTTTGATGATATACTAATCTACAACAAGTCTTGGAAGGATCATGTTGAACATGTTGACAGGGTGCTACAACTATTGGAAGAGAAACAATTATATGCAAAAAGATCCAAATGTTTCTTTGGAGTACAAGAGGTGGAATATCTGGGTCATATTGTATCTCACGAAGGAGTTAAGGTAGACCCTAGTAAAATTAAAGCCATTAAGGAATGGAAAATCCCTACATCCATAAAGCATCTGCAAGGATTTCTCAAGTTGACAGGGTATTATCGCAAGTTTGTTAAGAATTATGGGAGAATAGCAGCACCTCTAACAACATTATCGAAGAAAGATGCATTTTCATGGACTCCAGCAGCAACAAGTGCCTTCGAACATCTTAAAGAGGCAATGTGCCAAGCACCGGTCTTAGCTACACCGAACTTCACAAAAACCTTTATTGTGGAATGTGATGCTTCAGGAAATGGAATTGGTACTGTTTTAAGGAAAGATGAAAGACCCATTGCTTTTGAAAGTCATCCAATCAAGGGAAAGTTTTTACACAAAGCTATTTATGAGAAGGAAATGTTGGAAATACTCCATGCACTTAAGAAATGGCGACCCTACCTAATCGGAAGACACTTCAAGGTAAAAACGGATCATGATAGCCTTAAATACTTTTTAGAACAAAGATTATCCTCTGAAGAGCAACAAAAGTTGGTCACAAAGATGTTGGGTTATGACTTTGAAATCATCTACAAAAAAGGGAAGCAAAATGTGGTGGCAGATGCACTCTCAAGAAAGGATGAGGATGTGGAAGCATTGTTGTGCACCATTTCTATTATCCAAACAGATTGGATAAATGAAGCAAGGGAGGAATGGAAGAATGAAGAAGAAGTGTGGGCACTTATTCGAAAGTTACAACAAGATTCCAGTACGTCTAATACATTTAGCTGACAAAATGATTCGTTATGGTACAAAGATTGCTTATACTTCTGTAAGAATTCCTAGCTAAAACAAAATATTCTTATGGAATTGAACACTTCTCCCTTAGGAGGGCAATCGGGATTTTTAAAAACTTACCACAGGGTTAAGAAGGAATGTTTTTGGGATGGCCTTAAATCAGATATTCAAAAGTTTGTGGCAGAATGTTTGGTTTGCCAACAAAATAAAGTTGAAACAATTAAGACACCGGGTCTATTACAACCTTTATCCATTCCAAGCCAATGTTGGGAGGAGGTTTCAGTGGATTTTATCACAAGTTTACCCAAGTATGAGGGAAAGAGTGTCATCATGGTGGTAGTTGATAGACTTATCAAGTATGCACACTTTTGTGCATTATCACATCCATTTAAAGCCAGTACAATTTCTTATGCATTTATGGAAACAATTCAAAAGCTACATGGAAACCCAAAGATTATTGTAAGTGACAGAGATCCCATTTTCACTGCAAATTTTTGGACAGAATTATTTTCTTGTCTTGGTACTCAGTTAGCTCATAGCTCATCTTCTCATCCTCAATCTGATGGGCAAACTAAGATAGTAAACAAATGTTTGGAAGGATATCTTCATTGCTTTGTATGTGATAAACAGACACAGTGGGTCAAATGGTTGCCTCTGGCTGAATGATGATATAACACTTCCTTCCATACAGAAACAAAAATTACCCCATTTATGGCACTTTATGGATATAAACCACCATCCATCACATCATATTTAAGAGAAAATTCTAAGGTTCAAGCAGTGGAACATCACATCGAACATCAACAACAAGTCCTCCAACTCTTAAAGAATAACCTCGTGTTGGCACATAATAGAATGAAACAATAAGCAAATCAACATTGCAGCGAAAGAAGTTCTGATGTAGGTGATTGGGTATTCCTATGGCTACAACCATATAAGCAAATGTCCCTCAAGCAAGCTAAGAAGGATAATAAATTATCACCAAAGTATTATGGTCGTACAAGGTGTTGCAAAAGATTGGTACTATGGCATACAAATTGGAGCTTCCTGCAGCCTCTTGATTGCACCCAGTTTTCCATGTTTCATGTTTAAAGAAGGTTATAGTGGTGGGCTCCAGTATTGCAACGATAATGTTGCAACTCCTGGGACTCCCTTCTTTACTCTTATCAACCCGGTAGTTCGTAACAAACTTGGAAGCGACGGTGCTGTATGCACAAGTACTAGCTCTTGCCGCAGCTATCACTTGGTCAGCTGGCACAAGTACGCTAGGGGCTCAAGCCAACTTCTATGAGCTCTTAGAAGAAGCTTTGTACCTGATGGATGGAAGCTAACTCAAAGGAAGCTGATCTACTTGCAGAAAGAAACTGAAATCCAAAGAGTAACATAAACCCTAGCAAACCCTAATTCTACCAGCTAGTCCTACTGATGCAGAGGAGAGGATGCAAACTGTTGAAAAAGATGCCATTACTTCTACAAAGGTAAAATGCACATGCCTATGCTATCTCTATCTGAAGAACACATCTTTTTGTATTTTTGATTAAGTTATCAGAATTATCATACATGTGCTTTTAACTGGCTTTTCACTGTGCAGGGGTGGATCAAGAGAGGGAAATGCTTGGAAAAGGTTGGGAAGGTGTAGAGAAGGTCTAAGGAGTCCCTAACACCCTTCCAGAGAGTTTCACAAAGTTTGGCTATCCAACAACCTCACTTGTGAGCTTCTACAGGAAGTCTGTAGGGGTTTTACAGGATGTTCGGAAATTTCTACAGGATGTTTTAACATTGGATTTTGGAGGATGGGTGAGTGAAAGAGGATGCATGAATGGATAGGGAGGTAGGGTAGGGGTCTGAGATGGCTCAGTGACTGTTGGATGAAGTGATGAGAGGATGTGGAAAGCTAACTTGACCTAAGGAAGGCTAAGGCAATGGAAGGGCAAGAGGGTAGGGTTACGTGGATAGAAGAGTAGTTGTGAGACGAGGAAGCTAACTAGGAGATGGAGCAGCTAGCTTGGACGAAGCCTAGGTGGATGAGAGAAAGATGGATATGCCCTGCACGGTGTGTACTTAACTGAATCAACCAACTCCTACATACAATCAAAATCTTAGCTAATCTATCTGAGCTATCAACGAAACAAATGAACAACAGCTTTATTTCCAAAGAGAACCATGTACAACACTTAATCAAAGAAACATCTAAAAAGGTCTGAATGCATGACTAACTTCTACAAATGAAAACATTACACCAAAGATTGCATGGTCAAGCAAACTATTGTTTTTGTTGAGCAGCACTGGTTCTACAATTCCAGCCCCTGATCCAATAAGGGAGAGGTGAAACTGAGAGTGCAGGAAACCCTTTTCTGGAGCTTTTATCAATTCTTATCTTATCAAGCTATTCTACACATCTGAAGCAATTCTATTCCTTAACCAACACAACTAGATCTAGCTCAACAAACTTCGTTTCAAATGCATAAAAGGAAAATCACAGTGCTGAAAGGAAAGATAACAATACAAAGAAGGAGACCCTAGGCTCTCAGGTTGGGCCCAACCCTGAGAGCTATGGCTCCTATAAAAAACTCAGAGCTGATATCAAATCTGACTCCTTCCCATTATCAAAAAATAATCATAAGTCAAGAGTTATGCCAATAATGGCTGCAAATGGACAAAACAAAGCTAGCAGCACGTAGTGTAGAATATGCAAGAGTTTTTCAAAAGTCCTTTTCGAAGGCTGAGGCCTTAAAATTTATACACTACGAGGCCCTAGCTGGCCTCCTAAATCTATGGGACTTGGCTGCCCAAACTGTGAGTGAACAGCTCCTTCCAAGAAATCTGTTTGGCTGCCTTTTAGATCCGGTTTTGGTGGCCTTTGGAGCTCGGAGTTGGGGGTGAAGATCCCAATGGAGGCTATTTAATGCCATAGACAACCCCCCTACGAATCCTCAACCCAAGCTTGGCTGTCTCCTAGCCCATGTCTGCTCGGTTTTGCTCCAACATATGTCAAAAAATCCTGAAATGAGCACGTGTTAGCCACCTAGGAATAGTGACTACCCTTATTCGTACAAATGACATAAACATACTAAAAAATAATGCATAAGTTATGAAAAATGAAGGATTGAACAAGGGTAGTTAGGCCAAATGAGCCCAAAATGTTACCAAATTTGGGGCTCATCATATAAGCGACAAGCTCCAGTTCAAATAATATTGCCAGAACTTGACGAGGAAGGAAAAATTATATTGGAACCAGAAACAGTCACAGAAACAAGTACTCGACAGCTACAAAATTGATCAAATTCGGAATATCTTATCAAGTGGAAGAACTTATCCGTTGAAGATTCCACATGGGAGGATGAGACTTTTATACAAAAGCATCCAAAACTACTCAAGCATTGAGGACAACACTTTTTTGAAGGAGAGGGGCATGTTGGGTCCCTATAATACTAGTGATTACCCCATTACTATTGTAGTTGTATCCCTTATTAATATTGTTGTGCCATTATTGTCCCCATAATGTTATTACTGTGCCCCATAGAATACCTCTATTGTTATTTTTGTGGCTTTATATTATTATTGTTAGGTTGGCTGGGTTATATTGTGACTCCTTAGACTCCTATATATAGAAATGAGGTTTTGTCATTTGAATCATCCAAGAATTGTTCATTTATGTAATGTAAAGGAGGTTTCCCCCTCGAAGAGGCTAAATAAGGCGTGGATCTATCTTTTCTATCTTTTTCTTGTACTGTTTCATAACAATAGATCCATCTTAAGCACAAATCTAACATGAGCTGAGATGGAACAACTTTCTTCAGCTGCAAGCTTCTTTTAGAGTGCAAAATACAATGTGTATTTTTTCATTATTTAAAATGTATTTTGAGCATTATCTAAGAGTACATAACTTAAACATGTAAGTACAAAAAATCTTTGTTGGATTTCGAAAAAGAAACATATACCTAAAATAGGACCAAACTATAAATTAATGATACCACTTCAGGCATTTTAACCATAACAACCTAATTTATTCAATAGCTTTATATGATATATACATAATTTGTTTAAAACAATATATAATAGATACATAGTTGACATTAAAGTATTTAACATAACATGTGCATTGAGACATTTTATCAACACACATTAATTTTTTTTATTAATATATTTTTATGTATAAGTCAATATTAATTCATATTAGAATATTTGATTGATAACCCACATTTAATATTTTATTATATATAACATTAACCTATTTTCTTTTAACAATTTTTTTTTTTATATATAGATATATATGAAGTTGGTATTCACATAAATTAGTTAACATAGATATTCAAATAGTTTATTTAAATCATATGCTGAAATATTTAAATACAAGGTGTAAACATCTTACTCTCACATTTCTTTTACTTCTATTTACATTACATGAAATTATATTAGGTCATGCAGACAAGTAAATAAACATGCATATCATATTCTTTTTTGTTTTTTTATTATAGAAGACATTACTTTTCTATTTAGAGAATAGTTTAATTTTATTTTAAGAGGGACACATGTCAACTCCATGTTGGACATCGACATTATTACACATGAGCCTTATACTGGGCTCTAGAATGTGCCCCTTGGTTCAATAATCCGATACTAGTGTAGAATTTTTTATGGTATTCGTCATTTACCTGGTTTTTTTTTGTATTAACTTAATCCAAGTATATTAAAAAAATACAATTTGACCAAAAATTACTACATCTAATTCTAGCCGAAAGCTCTAAAAGCTATAATAGTTAGACAACCTCTTTAATGTCTATCAAACCTTATGAGTGATTTTGTATAATGGCATTGATGTTCTTTACGATAATTAATAATATGTAGATTTTCTAATAAGGGAAGATGCATGGAAATGAGTGTGTGGAGCAAGATAATTAATAATATGTAGATTTTCTAATAAGGGAAGATGCATGCGAATGAGTGTGTGGAAGAAATATAAGCTTCCTTCCACAAAAATGACGAGAATTATAAAGTTGGATAAATGAGATAAAAAGTTTAAATGAATGTGTAAATGTTTAAAATGAAATAAGAGATAACAAGTTTAAAATGAAATAATATAACCCAGGTATGTGCCCCTCCCCGCCCCTGGCTTACGTAAAGGACTTGGGCCAAGCATTAGCACTATTAGGAACAATGAGGCAGAGCACTAGTAGTGTTAGGAACAATGTCACTGTGAGTTTTGGAGCACTCATTCACGTAATAGGCATTTAGAAAATTAATATTTTTTTATTCTAAAATGATTCATGAGGGACTAACAAATAACAAAAATAAATTTCCCTTCACCAAGGGAACTGTTTTACATCAAGGCTTGAGAAAACTATTTTTGAATTTATGGAAAAATATAAAGTTACAAAAACTTAACAAACTAATTCAATGGACTTAGTCCGTGCCTGTTTTGCTAGTAATTCTCATATGAGTTGTTTTGCTAGTAATTCTCATATGAGTTGTTTATGTCAATGGACTTTTTAGCTTTGCTGATTTTTGGTATTTTTTCATACATGTAAAGAGAAATGTCATGTGGAATAAAGGTGTGCCAAAAACAGTGTGTAAAAGGGGAATGTGTACATGGAGGGGCAAACAAGTGAAAGAGACATCCACACTTTGGCACTTCCGGCCCAGCACTTCTTCACACATGTTTAAATACATAGATTGTAATTTTATTTTATTTTGAATAAAATATGTTATTTGTAAAAAAAAGGCTAATATAGATCATCGATTATTGTACTTTGTGCATGATAGAGTGATTGATTCACATTTGACTCTATGGGTTCCTCTCAAAACTTTCCTAACAATGTATCAAACCGTTTGGGCCTGTGAACTAGTTCGACCCTAGAGCTACCTTGTAATTTGTGATGGGTTCCACTCATAGACTTATATATATATATATATATATATATGTATACTCTTCCATTTCGCCAGTTCCGTGCCAAACCTAGCCCACATTCAGATTTCATTTCAGTTTAGCCCCACGCAAATATTATTCGATCCTAGCCTCATTTGCTTCGGTTCAGGCAATGTTGTTCGACCCCAGATAATCAGCTCCAAACATCCGGCTCTGCGCTGTAGCAAAAGTCGCCTAATGTAATATAGTGTAACTGATTCTATGGAGCCAGTTATCATGTTCCAATTCTCCAATCATTTCTTTGTGCTTCGATCTTTTGAGAAACACGACCACAATGGCTAGAGAGAGGAGAACTAGTGCGGCCATGGTGACATCGGCCATTAATCCCGGTTCATACTTTTGGAATGTAAAGCTCCACGCCACAACACAATGGTCTTCAGCCCCGCATAGTCAGCTATGGACATTTGGTTCTCCACTGCCCATACTTCACAACGGCCATTAATGAGCAATATAAACATTTTTGTTTCATCTATAGAGGGAAATCTATCTGATTCAGCCAGACAAGGTCCAGTTATGTGTTGTTCCATTGAAAATATCTGTTTAATTATTTTTATAATGAGAAAATGATGTGTTGTAACTCAAATTCCTTTCATTATTTTTTTATTACATTCCTGCTAAAGCTTCCAGTCCATCAAAAAAATCCATCGACTCATTTTACGAGCTGCATTCAGGTATTTTTGGATCGTGTCTTATAATTATTTTATGTTTTTATATTATTTCGTAATATGATTTTTAATAGATTTTAAACTTTATTTATTTTAAATATATTTTAATCATGCAATGAGTAAAATATACAATGATATGTTTTAAACTTCGAAGGTAATTCAATTGTTCATTTTAATTAACATTGTTCATTCTGCAATTCCTTCTTTTTACAATGTTGAGTTTCATATGTTGCTTCTAAACCAGAAATCACCACATGAGAGTCCAGTGCTATAATCAAAAGTATATTGTAACTCTAACATCTAGAAGACTACTTTGTTGCATGCAAGTGCTTATTTCGTTAACCTTCAAGTTTTTCTCAGAGACATTTTTATAATTAAAAAAGATTGTGGCTGTGTATGAGATATCAGCAAATGGTCAACTAAGAGTTGTTTATATTCACATTCATCTGGGTTCTGTTCGCTTTCTTTCTTGCGAGAAACCTCCGAGTCTTAATTTACCCAGGATTTTTTTATATTTAACTTAATGCAAGTATAATTTAAACCAAAAAAATACTCCATCAAATTCTAACCAAAAGCTTTAAAAATATAACAATAAATATAATAGTTAAACAATTTCTTTAATGTCTATCAAATTTTACTGGTGTTTTTGTACAATGGCATTGATAATTTTAAAGCTAATTAATAATATGTGGATTTTGTAATAAGGGAAGATGCCTTTCTTAGGGATAGTATGACAACAATGGTCATGTATGCTTTATATTGGGTAATATTGAAATGGTGCTTTTTCTTGTACACTCGTTCTTTTGCACGCTTTTTCAAAGAAGCAAAAAAAGAATAAACTTCCTTCCACACATGAAATTAGAACGTATGGATTTTTTTAATGAAATGAAAAAGAGATAGGTTTTACTTTATAAAGTTATGCATAAAAAAATTAAAATTAAATGTCATTGGAATTTTTAATTCAAATTTCAAGGTGGTTAGTACTCACACTAATAGTAAAAAATACTTTCATTACACTCCAACAAAGTATTGTAGCAGCTAAAACCTAACACTTGACACCCATGCAATACATTTTCATAATTTGAATCTGTGCCTAACCAAATGAGCACATTTTTATTTATTGTTAGTGTGATAGTGTCACTAAATGCATACATATATATAATTACATACATCTATATAATTGAATGGTGAGTATTATCATTTTCCTAAAGCCATTAATAATTTAGGTTATGTTTTTTTCTCAAAAATTTAACTCGATATTTTTAAGGTTTTTTTCAAAGTGTTTTGATTTAATAATTTGAAATTCATGTTAAATGAAAAGAAAAATATAAAATATAAAATTTTATAAAATTTAATTTACCCTAGTTGTTAAAATTAATTTTTTTTTTAAGAACATAGTGATGCCAAATTAAGAGAAGGAAAACATTAATAGCTTAATATGAATCTAATGAATAATTAAGTTAAAAGTTTTTCATAGAAATTATTATCAAATCATATTATAAAAAGATAGGAATGAAGTTATATAGAAATAAGGTTTTCCAATAAAAAAAAGTTATTTCAAATTTATGATTAAAAGAAATTTTAAATATGTAATTAAATGAAAAAAAGAGATACTCTGCTTTGGTTTCATCCAAGGAATTTAAGTTGTAATCTTGTACTAATATTAATAGTGGATTGTAACATTTGTTTTAGCTAATAATGATGGGTACTAAGTAAAACTATATAGAAGATGCACTTTGATCCCTAACACACCGAGGTAACCTAATAAACAAAATAATGGGACTAAGATAGAATGAGAGTGAAAGCACACTAACATGTAGCATGGAGGAATATACAAAAAATAGAAATTTCATGGAGTAAAGGGAGTATCGTGAGTTAGCATGGGTGATCTAGCCAAACCTCAAAAGAACCAGATGAGGTGGTATTAGATGTGAGGACAAAATGGTTTTGCCTGATATATTTACAACCCAATACTAGCATAGACTATTTTATCCTAGGATTAATTTAGCCGAAATTTCTTTATTTAGCATAATGTAAGTGTATTTGAAAAAAAAAAAAATTGACCAGAAATTATTTTATCAAATTCCAGCCAAAAGATCTAAAAAATATAACCATTAGTGATGCCTTTAATTTCTATCAAACCTTACATGTGTTTTTGTACAATGACATTGATGTTTTTTAAGATAACTAATAATATGTAGATTTTGTAGTAAGGGAAGATGCGAGGGAATAGGTGTGTGGAGTAAGGAATATAAACCTCCTTCTGCACATATTGAATTATGAGCATATGGGATTTTTTTTTTAATGAGAGGAAAAAAGAATGGACTTTATTAAGCTAGATAAATAAGATAAAAAGCTAAAATGAATGTGTAAAAATTTAAAATGAAAAAAGAGGTAACATTTTTAAAATGAAACCCTTATGGGATTGGCAAACAAGGTACTAGCGGCAAGGCCAAGGGTCATTGGGAACCATGTGGTTGACGCATGTAACAAAGGCAAAGGACGGGAAGGACAATTAGCGTCAGGCGCACCGAAGCCTTGAGAAGCAAGGAGCGGGATATAAACATTGACTAGTATGTGTTCTTCTCTGTTCATGGTTCTTTGGTATGGGCGAGAATAGGGGTGGCATAATTGACGTTGATTATTCACAAGCTTCCAACCTGTGCATGCTTGTTTCATTGGTGAATTGGGCTTTTGTCGTTGTTGTTGAGCGAGGAGCCTTACTGAGAGAGCTGACTTGGAAACCTTATTGATGTGTGTGGGATCCAAGGGGAAGGGCTGGAGGGAGCTTACAATCTATATGTTTCTTGACCCGAGGTAATGTGGTGATGGTCAAGCCCAAGGAGCTTGGTCAACAACCTTTTTCTAGTAAGCTTGGTGACACTCGGGTAAGTCGGTTATTGTGGTAATTGGTTTGGACTAATATTTTCTTTGTCTTAGTGTCTGTAGAGGGCTCCTTCTATGGTTTCATTTTCTTGTATCGGTGTGGCACCCCTTTGTGGAGATTATTTAAGCACAGGCACTTTAGGCCCTGGGATCCTGGGTGTTGGGAGGTCAAAATTTGGTGCCTATTGTGCCACAATAGTTTTATTGGGTAATTATTTCCTTTGGTTGTTTGTTTTAGTACCCTAGAAGAGTGGGGCTTAAGTTGGGTAATAGAGTGTGGACTTTGGTGTTTCAAGTCGATGGGTTAGATAATTATGCTACAATTGGGTCGTGACCTCGAGGTTTATTGGAGCGAGCCTCTTTTGTGTGTTGTAGCTAAGTTTTGTTTCTCATGCTCCACTTCAAACTTCGAGATGTTAAGGCAATGAGTTCAAGCCTAGAGAGGAGTGGGACCTCGCAGCCAACCAATAGGCAGTGAAGGTTAGGAGGCAACAGTTGAGGATGAAGGGGTTGCAGGTGCTGAGTTGATGGGGGAACTGGCCCAAGACCAAGTTCTGTCACCAGGACATGTTGACCAACCACCCTCCATATAGTATTTTGATATACAAATGAGAAGTATAATGTTTATTTTAGATGAAATAAGGCAACAAAGACACGATGATGGAAATGAACTCATTTTACTTTCTAATGACTTACAACAAAACTAGTGGGACATTATGGAACGCTTGGCTTCTCTGTGAAGAGGCTAGAGGAACAACAATGAAATACTTTATGAGATGGAGGCTCACCTTTCTCATGTGTAATTCCATGTCCATCAAGATCTAGGTCCTCCTGTTGCTCCGGGTGTTTGTCATGCACCTCATTTTTACCATTAAATTGTGATAAATGTTGGGTGTCTATTGATTCTCTATGTTTTTTGGGGCTATTTAGTCTTTTTTCTTATGTTTATTATGTAAATCATGACAATTTCTTCTTAGTTTTTGCATCACTATCCTAGCCAACAAATCTGGACGAAATGAGGCTAGGAGAGAAATGATCCTCATGTCTATCTAATGTAATATTTCGATGAATTAATATAAATTTTTGGTTGGAAAAAACAAATTAAAATGGAAAAACATAACCTAGGTATGCCCCCCCAACCCTCAATTACGTAAAAGACCTGCTAGAGCTCTATTAGTGCCGAGTTAACATTGTGAGTGTCAATGTTAGGTTAACAATGTTAGTGTCAGTGTTAGAGCACTCACTAACAAAATAGCCATTTAGAGAATTAGTCTTTTTTATTTTAAAATGATTTGTACAAAAAAAAAAAAAAAAATCACCCTCCACCAAAGGAATTATGCCACATCAAGGCTAGCTCAGGAAATGAAAAATTAGAAATAAAATTTTCAGAAATTAGAAAATTAATTTTGAATTTATGAGAAAATAAAAATATTCAACATTTTCAAAAAACTTTGATTAAAGTTACAAAAACTCGACAAACTAATACACAATTGATGGACAACGATGTGAGTACTACAGTGCCTGAAAAAAACAAAGACTAACAAACAAGTTTACTCCAATTAAAAAAAATATATAATAAATGTACATTAATTTAATTAAGTTTTTTAAATATTTTTTTCAGTAATATTTTTTCTAATAATACTACAAATGTCATAAAACATCTTAAAATATGTCATTATCAAATGCAAATTAAAATACCGCTATATACAAGTTTCCATGTCCTTGTAGAAGCACACTATTAATTTAAACATCCTAGAAGTATTATCTAGTAAAGTTGTCATCTCTCTTTATATATGTAACATTATTATTAAAAAAAAAACATTTATTTTGTTTTTAGTCAAAGTCTTATTCTGAGATAAGTAGAAAATTGCAGTTGGTTTTAACAGTTTGTATTTATAATTTGTTAGTATTTATGAAATGTAAATTAGATAATCTACATATAGTTTATTCAATTTATTCTAATTAAATGAAAATAAATTAAAAACAAGGTCATTTACTAAGCAACAACTCTCTACCAAGTAGAAAGTGTACTTTGCCAAGTAGATGGTGTGAAAATGGTCTCTCGTCTACTAGACTTTTTCTTTGCGCTTGCATAAATACAAACACACTGAGCTTCCAAATTGTTTTGCAAAGATTCCAAACGTACAGATCTTTAGGTTTTGTACTCGCTGATGGATGCCAAAGAGAGATTTACATTTAATATAGACTTGGTCTCTATTTTCAAGACTGTTTTGCAGGGATTCCAAACATATAGATATTTAGGTTCCAAACTTGTTGATGGCTGCCATCGAGAGATTTGCATTTCATATAGACTTTGCCTCTATTTTCAAGATGAAATAAAATTCATATGAATGAGGTAGCTATGAAGGGAAACTATTTGCATTTCATATAGACTTTGCTTCTATTTTCAAGGTCGAACAAAATTCTTATCTCAAATGTGAGGAATAAAGCGCAAAATTCAAAACGGTTATCTCAAATACCACGAATAAAACACATAAATCATTATATCTAGATGGCATTTACAAGGGATATTTTTAGATGACAAATAAAATAATATGGCGATAAATATAGGCCAAGTTATAATTAAATTAGGAATGATAATTCAAAATAAAAGTTAAGGTGAGAAAGAAACAAGTAGTTACCACCAATAACAGACCAGACCGATAGACCTAAATCATTCACCCACAAACCTAAACTTTCACTAATAATAATATGCATGTGCAAAGAGAAACAATTCGAAAGCCTATGATGTAAACAGCCACCTAGGTCAAGCTCAATCGATATTCTATAATATTGAACCCATTATCTAAGATAATAGTTTGTATACAACATGCAGCTAATGAATTATAAAATACATGGCCAGGCCAAAACCATTTAGCCACATAGCTTCATGCATGTAATGACAACGAAAACCATGATAAGTGTACTTATTACATATTTTCATTATTACGGCTGGCAATGTGGGAAAACCTGTGCACATAAGTCATAGGCTACACTTGATAAAAATAACTAAAGTATACACAGTTACAGAAATACAATTATATTAAGCACAAATGGTGCATGTGTAAACACACTCACACACACGGATTTACATTAAGATTACTCTATTAAATAGAGTTTATGAGATCCAACTTATTCCTAAATTAGATAGAGAGGTTAGAGAATTTCTCAACCAACACAAACCAACTTCTTAAATATGGAATGTAAGCATTAACTCCAACATCCCCCCTTAATGATTACATTACATGAAAAACAACAAAATAATCAAGCTTATCAGTAGATGCTCCATCAAGTTGCCTCATAACCCTCGGAAAGGTGCAGTTGGCAAGTTGGATTCCCGAGTTCCCTTCCTCAACTCCCGAATCAAGGACCTCCCGAAGTCAATTACTGGACAGCATCCCAATCTCTCGCATAACCTCATTAGGAAACCACTTCCACGTCTACCACTAATGAGGGATCCTTCCCTAGATCCGCAACTGCCATACTATCTGGACAACCATCCATATTGAGCCTTACTGCTACTTGATCTTTAAAAACTGGCATCAGACACATAGTTGAACTGTTGGTTATTTTTAAAAGAGTTTAATAGGTGAACACCTCGACAATGAAACATCCTGCTATATAAAACCCAAAAAATCTGCTGGCGTTATATATCGATCTGCATTTAATTTCTAACTATGGCCAAGCTCAGACCTCCATACTGTATTATACACGTTCCAGAGAAAAGCACCACCACTTGGGGATCCATACTTGTTATTGGATCGCCGAGAGGCAAGACCATGTATCTCACCACAGATTGTAAAAAACATGGCAACCATAGCGACCTCGACAAACAGTGACGGCAACAACGCATTCACTGGCACACATCTCCTCCCACTGGCAGACACACCGCGGATTGCGCAGTCAATCCGACCGCTCGACCTCTGCTGCCGATCTGCTGGGCAGTCCAGACCTCGGCCTGTTAAGATTACTTTGACAGATTGTGGATAGACTCGAATAGCATATTGATGCAGAACAACGATCAACAAATTACATTTATGCACCTCCAATAGCAGGTTACATAGAAATTTTCCGACAATGATCAATGGAGATACGTAGTGCAGGTAACGAGAGCGTCGCCCATTTTCTCACACGCACAATAGACTTGTCATGCTACGGAGATTTTCCAGCCCATAACAAATGACGCCACGTCTTGGGGTTCGATGAGATCTTCAACGCTTTAAAGCAATTACAATAATAGGGATTTTATCTTCATAATTCGCCCATCTTCTTCGCTAATTCCGTGGCAGCAAGCAGTTGCAGGTCCACCATGAACAGATCTGACTAGATGACGAAGCTGTGGACGCAAAACCAAAATATTTGCCGGAATCTCTGATAAAGCACATGTATTCAAACAGGATCCTATCTGTGATATATTCAGGTTGCAACAACCAGCCTGGTTAACATCTAGATGCACCTCCTCACAATACAGGTTCAGATCTAGCTCTGATACCATGATAAAAATAACTAAAGTATACACAGTTACAGAAATACAATTATATTAAGTACAAATGGTGCATGTGTAAGCACACTCACACACACAGATTTACATTCAGATTACTCTATTAAATAGAGTTTCTGAGATCCAACTTCTTCCTAAATTAGATAGAGAGATTGAGAGAATTTCTCAACCAACACAAACCAACTTCTTAAATATGGAATGTAAGCATTAACTCCAACAACACTTATCATTGTCATGCTGAGGGATTGACGTCACCAAGTCCAACGAGTTGTTCGTGCGCTACGACGCCGTGATCGGCTTCCATGTAAGAAACCTTGGCTTAAGTTCTCGTCATAGTTAAACTTGTGTTTTCTGGTTATCTGATTTGATTAGGTTTGGTAGTAGACTAATGAAAGTCGAATATATGATAAAACATAATGATATAAACCGTGCATAGAGGGCAGGACTAATAGAATATAGGTTAGGCCAATCTGCTCGCTCAGGCGAGAAAGAAAAGAAGGTAGGCCAAGTTGGTTCACCGGGCATTATGAAATAGAGAGAGCCAGAGCAAAGCTTATTGTGGTACTCCCTTGTTTGTGGAGATGCGGCCCCATTTTTTCAAATTAGCCGATACTTTCTGCAATAAATTCATGAAGAAAGACACAGTTGTTGTTAGAGGGTTCAATTAGTGTCATTATTATGCAATATGAAGGTCGAGAGCCACAAATCTTCCTTCCGGATGTTCGCAGGTCTTAGCTTAGGAGAACATCATGAATATTCAAACCCGAGCATTTTCATCTATTAGCCAAGGTTATGACATTGAGGAAGATGTTGATAAAAAGTTAGCCCGGTTAATGAAAGCATTTATTTTTGGGACGACAATATATGTTGGATGCCATTTTGTACCCTTAATGGGCAATAGCATGATTCAATAGTCAGTGGCACGTCTAACAGTACTCAAAGATCTTTATTTAAGTGAATGAGGGCATTAAGGCTCTCTCGTATTGTCACCAATGACGATAGGAGGAGGACAATAACGAAGATGGGTGGTGTCGCCACCAATGATGATAGGAGGAGGACAATAATGAAGATGTGTGGTGTCCATGACCTTGCAAACATGCTAAACACGGCTGAAGATGACCTCACACGCTGAGAATCCATGATAGCCTTGGCATCTCTTTCACAAAACGATGTAGCAGTGAAATAATTGCATCATGCAGGTGCTCAATCTGTAATAAACTCCATTACAGATTCTATTGCAGAGGATGACATGTTAAAAAAAGTTGGTTCGCCGGGGGAAAGAATTGATTGGAATGAACCTTGCTCCCATGGATGTGAAATGAGGAGGGAATCAAACAATCAATTATGCCTTTCGAGAGAAGTATTCTACAATTCTTTATGGGGGGCACCAATCCCTGGAGGAGGATTCTAGGGAATGGTATACTATTTTCCAGTTGGAGGGACAACCACTTGGAAGGATTTTAAGCAGGTTTTCAAAGAAGATGGTATACTATTTTCCGGTTGGAGAGATAACCACTTGGAAGGATTTTAAGCAGGTTTTCAAAGAAGAGTGGGGAGACAAGAAGGAAAACAATTAATGCTGGAAGAACTTACTCGCATAATAAAGAGATAGAATTAGACAGTCAAAGAATTAAACAAAGCCTGATAGGTGATTTTATCGAAGGACAAATATCCAATGACGATTTGGATGTCCTTTGAGGTAGTGCAAATGATGTTAGGGTTTTAAGAGAAATAAATCTAACAAACTACTATGTATACCATGATTTATTTGGAAAATTTTAATTGGGGAAAAATCAATCAATAATAGATCTATTATTGTTTTTGGCTAAAACACAGCCAAGCCCATCAACAACTTGAGCTTTGTCAACTCAACCATAACTCACTACAATAGAGAATCCTCTAACTTTTAATAGCTTCAACTACATATAATACCATGAGCTTATTACCATGGGTCATCAATCCACAATGGTTAACAATAACTGTTGACACAACCTCAACTCCATCATAGAGTCAGGTTTATCTAACAAATACTTGATAAGTGGGATTTAAATACTACTACTAAAGTACATAATGTAATCATAAAAGACTCAAACTAGAAAATAGACTCCTATTAAAAAGACAGAAGAAAGAGTACTGCTTTTGCTAATAGGTCAGACTATTAAGAGAGAGAAAAAAGAAAGAGTACCTGGTCTGCTAATGGAATAAGGCACTCAGACTAGCATACTTGTATCATAACTAGGAGTAGGTAAACGATATACGAGGTAAAGAATCATCCTTTATTTATTAGGCATGCACATATAAATAATCCTTCTCTTAGGTCTGCATATAGAACAAAATAACCTTCTCCTCATCCACATGCCTCAGGGTGCCGCAAACCAAAGAACATAAGGGAACAAGGAAGATAGGTTACTCCCTCAAAGATGGATGCGTATGTAAGTATTGAGGGGGAATAAAATAATAAGTAACGTATTTCAAGCTAGGCGTAGCATATTGAAAGCTAGGCCATAGGTATATTGAAAGCTAGGAGTCACTAATGTCTTAGACAGGCTAGGCTACACGTATTGAAAGCCAGTAAGTAAGTCGAGTAAGTCGCGTAAGTAAGTAAGTAGAGTAAGTAGAGTCAGTCGCGTAAGTAAGCAAGCGGGTGGAAGGAGAACCTGAAAAATCATTTTCGTTTCAAATGAATAAATAGGAAAGAAATGAATGAATGGGAAATGGAGATGGATGAACAATTTCTGGCTGGAAAGATAAGAAAATAGATAGATGGAGGCCCTCATATTTCCGCGATTGATTAGTTTCCTCTCTTTATGGAAGGAAAGTTAAACACCTCGTCAGAAGCAACCAAGCTCTCACACCCAAAATACCCTTGCTAAAGTTGTTGCTTACAAATATTGGGTAAGTCTGATTCATTTGCATCGAATTCTTATACTTGTTATACAATTAAATTTTTAAAACAAAATGATTTTAAATATTTAGTATTTCATGCGATGGTATTGAATAAGTGCAATGTAGTCTCTGGTTGATTCTATGAATTATAAAAATCACTTCCTTTGCATCCAAATCTCATATACAGGTATTCAGTGTCTTATAATATTTTCAAGTACATGAAGAAAAGGGAAATTTTAAATTAAAAAACTGGCTTGAACTAAAGAATATGATGCAAAGTAGTGTGACATAGTGCATGCTTTAAAGTCAAGTAATGAATCGAGTCAAACAAACTTTAGATATGTGAAAACAATACATTATTATAACATATGTAATACTGTATAGATTCCACATAGTAGACCACTGGAATGAGGAAGGCACTACATAGAAAGCATAAAATCTTAAAGCGTTAAGGGCCCAATATCTGCGCGAATTCATGAAAACCCTAGAATATAATAAAAGCCTATAAAAATCCAAATTTGCATTGAAGCGATGCTATATGATATCTCTACATCTAAGAATTGAATTTTTTATGGCCGCTTTAGCTTTAATATGATGAGCATAAAAGGCGACCTGAAAATCGTGTTTTTAGTAACTTCAAGCTTGCAGATTCGCCCTCGTTTGGATGAGAACATGTACAAAAAGTAATAGCATAGGAGTGACTTCCTGCATTCTTAAGTTAATATATACGCTCTATGGTTACCTTTTACTTTTGTCCATAGTACTAAACAATCACAGTCAAATGTCAGTCCATTAAAACTTTTAATGTATCTATCAGCTAACAATCTCATGATTTTTCATTTGGTTCTTCTAAGTTAGTTAACAATCTCATGATTTTTTATTCAGTTCTTCTTAGTTTAGAAACAGAGAACAAAAGAAGTATATAAGAATTACCTTAGCCGAATTACCTCAGCCTTGTCGCCAGTACCAGCAGACCATAAGCAAAACGATGGAGCACAGTTTAACAAAATTGATGAACGAATGCCCATGCATGGTTGTTTAAGCAAAACGATGGAGCGCAATTTAATCCAAACAGTCGAGCAACAAAGTTGATGAATGAATGGAAATGCAAGGTTGTTTAAACCGACACAGAGAGACGAGAACATCAACACGAACATCCACATCTGGATCTATGTGGAAGCTCAACATGTATGGGAAAAAGGGTCATAGACTATGGCCTAATTGAAACCTATGTATTTAGAAAATTAACATTTAATGTTACCAACTAATGCTAGGAGAAGGCCAAATTATAGCCACGCTCTCCGCATTATAACACTATCATCGTACCGACAAACGATATGCATTCTCTGGTTTGCCTTCGTTAATTATATATCAACAAAATCATTGTTGCTTTTTGGGTTGTTTGATGGCGGAACCAAACCAGCCAGCATACTCTGCATTCCTCTTGTAGTTTGATGAATGAGACATTATGGGTTAAGAACATGGCACAGTATTGAAGGCTTGGCCACTGGGCATTCAGTGTCCTCTATGGGGGCGGCTTGCAGGGAAGCACAGACCACCTCGTCAGATGGTGTTTGACAATCATATCATTCCACATCCTGCTCTTCCTCCGGATGTGACCTCATTCAGACTGTCGATATTATATGGGTACCTAGCATTATACTTCACATTTCTTTTTTTAGGTGTGGTTCACATTCTCTGCAAATTTCTCACTCTACATTCCATGTTGCTTCTATCTAAATTGCTCATCTTTTACTGTTTTCCATAGAATGCTAAAATATCTACTCCCCCTTCTCGACTCCCCACTCTTGGAAATTTCCCACATCTTCGTTCTTGCTTGTATCGATGTTTACATACTTTTCTGTATCATCAAACTACAATTTTTTCCCCCACCTCGCCGAACACATGCTCATCTGGAGTGAACTCTCAAATTCATGTTGCTCTAGATCCTTTAATTTCGATTTAGAATGTATCAATACGACCAACTATAACACCCTTTTTCACCGCTCGATAAACTCTTTCATAATCTCTCGACCATGCCACTTTGTGGGATTCAAAATCTGTGCATGCTAGTGGACTTGCCCCGAATGTTGTTGTTGTTGCTGCTGCGATGACATCAACTTAACCCAATTATACTAACTTACACTCATTACACCTCCAAGCTGTATTCTACAAAATCCGCTATTATTCCTGCAACCATCCTCAACATCCCCTCATCTGAATACTTTCCGGCATTCCCGCCCTGCCCGAAATCTGGAAAATTTCAAAATCTCGTCCTAGTACCTCTCACTCCGTATTGACACGTATTGGATCTCTCAAAAAATCTTTGTTTGTCAGAAGTGATCTTAATCTTCGCAGACCTCGGATCTCCCCTTCTGACTTTTTCTATTTCTTTATTCATCTGCTCCATTCCCCATAATCCTTCCTAATATAGACTTCTTATATGACGACGACCATTTAAAGATTATTCCCATTCCCACATTTTCCGAGGCATTGGGATGTGCATACTCTGTCAAGGGGGATTCCTAGACATTCCTTGTACAAAATGGATCCCCTATCATCTACCACCTAACACCTAGCATAACTGCGTCTACTCTATCTAGGCTTTATTCATCGGCAACCAATAAATCCTAAGCTATCGGGCCATAAATGAACGGCGGCTGTATACGCCCACCGTTCGATTTTGCTAAGGCCGAAATCGAACGGTGGGCGTATACAGCCGCCGTTCATTTATGGCCCGATAGCCTGGGAAATATGGCTCGCCATATTCATCTATTCTATGACCCCCATCATTTATGGATTTGACCGAATCTGACAACGCTATTCATGACGATCTCATTCACGCAACGTTGGCAGTTGAACGGACATATGGTAAGTCCTCGGCAAGTGCTATTTCATGGACTATAGCATTATAAATGCACTCTTAAGAGACCTTAAGTACAGTGTTGGGAAGCGGGTTCTGAACATCGGCTTTGGTGGTCAGCGGTGTGCATCATTTCTCCGGCGAACGAATTCCGATTCCGTATGTATTCGCATTCGCATTCATCCACCCGCATACCATCCATACATCACTCATTTTGAATTTGGAAACCCGCCGTCCCATGTCATACCATCGCCCGCATACCATCCATACATCACTCATTTTGAATTTGGAAACCCGCCTAAATACTGACTCGCGCCTTTCTCTCCTATTTACTGCCCTCCACTTCCTCCCTGCTTTATCAGTCAATATCGTCTGAATGCTTTTGAAATCGGGAATTTCTGTCCGAATCTCTGCAATTTTCACACTGTACTCAGAATTTGGTGTCAACTGAAGGGAGTATCAATCTCTGTTTCGGCGATTCATACAAATTTGTGGCAAATCAGCAGATAAAGAAGTCAAAAAAATGGCAGTGAATACGCCTGTGTTCACAATAGCAGCTGCGGTTGCCGCAATTGGGGCTTTCTGCAGGTTCGAATCTCATCGCCTTCCATCAACATCAGATACGGATGGCCAATGCCTTCACGTTCTGCATACCGTCTTAAGACACTAAAGAGTTATTGAGATTTTAGTTTCTTTATCTTCTTTTATGCAGGGAACACTAAAGAGTTATTAAGATTTTCGTTTCTTTATCTTCTTTTATGCAAGGAACACTAAAGAGTTATTAAGATTTTCGTTTCTTCGTTTCTTTTATGCAGGGAACAGAGTTATTCAGATTTTCGTTTATTTCTCTTCTTTTAAGGACGAAATAGAGGAGTTATTAAGATTTTCGTTTCTATATTTCTTTATGCAGGGAACAGAGGAGTTACGCAACATCGGTGGGCAGAGCGGCGACTTTGTTGGGCAGCGATGGCGTGATAACGGAGGTGGCGTCGCCTCAACAATGTAAAGCAGCAGGCGAAAAAGAAGAGGCGCAAGGAAAAAAGAAGGGTTTCTGGATGAGAGATCCCGCCACCGGGGCCTGGATTCCGGAGGATCACTTCGGCGATGTCGACATTGCGGAACTCCGAGCGAAGGTCCTCTCCTCCTGAAAGCAGAAGATAACATACAATCCGAGAAAATATGGCATAGAATAATGGATCTGTTCTGCAACTGCAAATCCTTGTTTTGAAAAGAAAACTTCAAGTTATGTAACTTCCATTTTTCCTTGCGAGTTTCTTTGAAATGAGTATTAAATCTTTGAAAACCCTATTTTGTCTTTGTTTTTATATTTGAAGTCGAGTCGATACAGAGGACTTTAGTGAAACTGTGATACAATATTTGCGTTGACATGAGATTTTAATACTATTAGCTTTCACGGTCCTCGATTTTGATGTGGATTTCAATCTCACGAGCACCGATGGAATACAGGTTGTAAATTTGTCCGTTAAATATATTCAAAAATTTAACAAATGGATGTTACATGTCATAATCGAAAATGTCAAGACAACGGGTAATGAGGCTCTCTGCACAACGATTTGTTCCATTTTTAAATTCCACTCTTAATAAAAAGCTTAAAAAATAAAAAAATCAAGAGAGTCCCAATCATAATTTAATTAAAAAATCATTATAGGATTAGAATATACTTATAAATAATAAATAATTGATTTATATAATAAGTTTTGTTTTGTTTTTTTGTTTAAAACAAAATTGAAAATTTTTCATAAATGAAAGTATTTAAATTATTATTTATTGATATATAAATTCATTTATTTAAAATAATATGGTAATAAAATATTAACTGTATTTATTAAATTAAGATTTGATCTTTTAATTATATATAAAATAGTGTAATTTTTCATATTTTTGTTTCTATTTTTTAAGTTGTGAATTTATTTATTGGGTTAAAAAATATATTTTAAACCATAAAAACTAATAATAATTAAACTATATTATTAATTATAAAAAACAAATAAAATAAAATATAATATTATAAAATTTTCATATATAATTTTTTTATATTTATTATAATACAAACATATTATTTATCTATTATTTTTATTTTTTAATATCTATCTTATTTTTATTTTATATTATTAAAAAATAGATTAATAATAATTTTGATATATTCATAAAAATAGTGAGCCCTTATATTTCTATGACCGAAAATTATGATAGGTAAATAGATTTCAATTTTTATTAAATGTTTCAATGTAAAAGGAAAAAATTAAAAGAAAAAAATATATATATTTTACATTCTTTTCCTTTAAATAAGTAAAGCTTGAGTATGCTCATTTAGCCTCCACACCTTGGGAGGATGACGTCTAAAAAAACCTTTTTTTGGTTTGGTAAAGCCTTAACTTTGAAGAACCTTTGGGGGCTTGTTTGGAAATGGGCTTCGGAACCAGATGATCAAGGAGAAGTACTTAAGAAGATCATCTTTGGTAGCCTAGATTAGTAAGGTGCTACAATTTCCTCTTACTCTGGTTCTCTAGTGTGGAGGAGGCTATTTCCATATTTTAACTGGCTTTTCAAATTGTTGATTTGGAAGGTTGGGAATGAGTGCCAAATCTGACTTGGCAAAGACCCTTTCTTGGGAAGTTCTTCTTCATGTATTTTCTCAAACTCTCTGGTTAACCTTCTAAATGCTAAAGGCATTTATCTACTCACCTAAGCCTATAACTCTTTTCCCTCCTATAACTCGTTTCCCTTCGACTATTTTGGGGTTGGTGGCTCAACTCTTTAGAGTTATCGCTGCATGGTGGCCATGCCTTAAAAGTCCCAAAATAGAGTTTTTCTCTTAAATGTGGGAGATAATCTAGTATGGGTATGGAACAATGCTTAAGGGTGTGTGGAGGCCAAATCGACATACATGACCATTTCCTCCTCTTTATGCTCTCTTATTTGAAATTGGTGGACTCCCAAATTTTGGAAATGGAATCTACCTCTTAAGCTCAAGAAATTTTTGTGGTTGGTCCTGAAAAACAAAATTTTGACATGGGAAAATTTGCAAAAAAGAGGTTTTCATAGTCACAATTCATGTTGTCTTTGTTTGGTTGGTGAAAAGAGTACAAAACACTTATTTGTCACTTGTGAGATTGCAAAATATATGTGGGAAAATGTTCTTATAGGGATTGGAATCTCTAACCTAGGATCTTTCAATTCTTTTGAAGAGTGCCTACAGTCTTGGCACATTAGAATGAAAAGGGCTCATACCCTCCCAATCTTTATTGCTTGGAGTCTGTGGGGTTTAAGAAATAATATTTTTTTTTTAAACATTTCCCCCAACTTGGTGCAGGCTACTTCCAAAGTGGTGCCTTTTTTTAGAGAATATCCACCTAAGGATAGTATAAATCAAAAAAGACTAGAAGCCTCCCCTTCCAAAGTTTTGATCTTCTTACCTCTTTTTTCAATGGTGCTTCCAAATCTGGTTTTTGCGGTGGAGGTTTTATCATTAAGCTATCCCAAAATCATTGCTTGAAAGTTTGTTTATGTATTGGCTAGGGAACATTTTTGTGGTGGAGGTTTTACCATTAAGCTATCCCAAAATCATTGCTTGAAAGTTTGCTTATGTATTGGTCAGGGAACCAAACGCAAACGCAAAGCTTATAGTTGCATGGGCTCTCCTGCACATAACACAATATTTAAATCTACCTAGGCTTCTGATTGGGGGAGACTCAAAATATATCATTGAATGGTTAGGCAGGAAGTTTGATCTCCATGTTTTAAATCTTTTTTATTAGAAGTTAATGATAAAAAAATATTTTTCATCACTTCCATCACTTATCTTTTTTCACGTCCACACGATTTTAATAAGTTGACAGATGATCTCTCAAAGAAAGGACTATATCTAAAAGCACGAACAATTCAACTTGAATAATGGAACAGAGGGGAATGCAATTTCTCTAATCTATTCCAAATTTTTTGAGCTCTCTTTTAGTCGCTCAATTGTTTGTCTTTTGTTTCCACAATCTTGTATATTTTCTATAAAGAGTTAATTGTTGATACTGTGGTTTACAAACTAAAAACTATCATGTTTGATTTTCAACCTCTTGGGCTTTGGTTACTATCAAAAGGTGTAAGAAATATTTTTTTTTATGGCCTTCATTTTTGGTGAGCCAATGTAAATATGAACAGTCAACCTCTCGGTATAGTAGTTTCATAATGGTTACTTTTTGGTCCCTCAGTTTATGTTTGTTCACTGTTCAACTACTCTTCGAAGTTCCATTTCAAGGCTCTCGTCTCAAGATAAATCCATGTATTTTGTACGTATCTTTGATTCAAATATGAATAGCAAGATATTGAATGAAAAGAGGTTTGAGCATACATACATACATACATACATACATACATACATACATATATATATATATATATATATTGCATTCTTTTCCCTTGAATGAGGAATAGATATATATATATATATATATATATTTGTTTTCCCTTGAATATATATTAAAATAGTTTTACCTTTCATTGATCTGGAGGAGCTTTAACATTTACTAGTTTGATTATAATTATGATAGAGGAAGCACAATTTGAAATCATACATAAATACATACATATATAACAATTAATAGTAATATGAATTCTTTTTAGTGAGGGAACACATTTCGAAATATGTTAATTTTTGTAGTTCATTTTCCTTTTTTGTAATTTATTTTGAAATAATGTTTCTATAATTTTAATTTAATTCTGAATAATGATTAAAGTGTATGGTAGAAATTTAGCCTCCGTCAAATACTCTAAAATATTCTTAGTAGTTGTCACAAATTAAAAGTTGAGATTTATCTCAAAAGTAATTGTGCCCCTTCTTTCCTTTTAATGAAATTGATATTGTTGTAGCATGATATTATGATGTAGGACCATCAACATCACTAAATTCGTTTTGAATATGATGGTCAAAAACTCATTTACTATAGGAAGCTGGTTTCCAAAATTTATTTTAATTATTTTAAATTAAGAGAATTAGTAATTAGTTGAAATTGTTATATATTTGCATAAAAAGGAAGTTTTTTAGTTGATATTCGAGAGATATCATAGACACTTTTATTATTTTAGATATTTCTAGATTTACAACTCAGATCCACAATTAATGGATCTGAACTAGTTTATTGATTGTATAAATAATAGACTTGTAGTTCAAGAGAGAGGTTTAGATTACAAGAGAAGTTTGTGAGTATGTAAGTGTGGCCTTCTTTTGTGGTCTCAAAAGAAGGGATTTGAATTAATTGAAGAGATTTGTCCTTTTATTGTATGTTTAATCATACTATGTTTTAACTCAATTTTCTTCTAAGTTCATAATATAGATTTGTTTCATACCTCGGTTTAAGTTTAGTTTTAGGCTCAACAAGAGCCATTGTATTTTGAGAATACATTTTGACTCCTATGTTGTATAGACAATCTCGATGTTCAGTTCATTCTACAAATCATTTGAACTGAGAATTTTCCATACTCTTAATATTATTACCCTACAGATGGTTCAACCAATCTTGAGATTAAATTGAACGAAGAATAACCTCAATGCTAGGTTCCTCCATCAATATATATAGTTACAACACTAGTCAATATAAATGATCTGAAAATGGAGGAGGTGTATTTTTCCTCTTCTCCGAAATCAAACAAACAAATAAACAAGGATCGTTCTGATGCTTTGCAAGGTAATAATGGGCCTTAACACAAATTTTTTTTTTTTTTTTTTTCCAATGTCTCTTCAATTCATGAGTTAGTCTTCACATGTAAACTTAACATAAGAAACATAATATCACATAAATCATATAGGAATCATGAAGATTATAACAAAGGATATGTTGACAGAGTTCACCCCTCCCGGGCTACATCTCTGGGCCTGCCAACATAACTAGACCACTCCATATATTTAGTGTAAAATGGAGTACATAAAAATTTGCTGATGAAAACATGTGGTTATTATCCCTACAAGGTAATGTTCTCCTACAAAGAACTCTCACATAAAACAAAAATACAAGGCATCTCCTACAAAGATCCTATACTCTAACTGAAATGAGATTACATGAGCATATGAGCACTTCAATTCCACATTGAAGAGAATACAAAAAACTTCCCTCGACATGGCATAATGAGAAAAGTAAACTTGAGATGAAAACTGCAAGTAAGAGTTGTTGCAGTAGAATTTTGAAGATGAGAAAAACCATACAAGGCGTTCTCCATGCTCAAACACCTTCCATAATTGCTTCAAAAATCTAATTGATCCATACACCCTTGGTCTTCAACCTACAAAAACACTCCTCAGATGTGCTCAAATAAGCAATTAGAGATCACCATTGGATCCATAATATCCAAAAACACTTAGGTAGAATCTTCTTGAGATCAATTTGGTCAAAATATCAAAAAGGTATGGCTCTCCAAGCTCTCCCATGAGTTTTACTATTAATTGTCCTACAAATCAGCCCAACGGTCTAATTTTCCTACAAATCTTCCCTATTTTTCACTAATGATGCGAAAAATTTGTCCTCCACCAGTGTAATTTATTGAAACTTTAAATTAGCCGATAATTCCTTAATCTCGAAAATTCAGGTCATATGGCCATATAAGGTCGTGGGTTGGGCCTTAACGCCTGCCCCCGCTAGCCAAACCCTTCAAACTAGGGTGTGTGGTCTTATTGTATTCCACAGGACCGAGGGTCAAGCTAAAACCCACACTTCCCACTGGGCCCCTTAATGGTTGTACACTAGGTCACATGGGTATGTCATAAGACTTAGGGCTGGCCCCCCTTTTGTAGCTCCCTTTGTAAGCACCCAAATCCATGTGTCCTGTGTTGTGGGATATGGCCATGGGTCGAGGCTAGAGTTAATCCCTTCTGCTTCGATACGTTGTGGGTAATGTGGTTAAGGTTGTGATTGGGGGACAAGGTTAACAGCCCGACCCCTTCTCCCATTTGCGCGCCTATGAAAACATAAAGGCATTGGCACCATAAGGTGTTAAGAAACATCGTGTAGAACGATTAGAAGGTGTTAGGCCTGAACGATGAAGTTTGCAAGTTCGAACTTGGTTGGGGATAGCCTCGCCTTAAAAAAAATTGTTCTCCTGGGGTGCTACCTGGGAGCCCATGATTGGGCCACGTGGCACCCAATCATTGGTCCACCAAAACAAGGCATCAATCAATAAAATTTCAACCATGTGATAAATTCAGAGGCTACCACTTGTTAGTTTGTCATTGGCTCGAGGGTACACAGTCAACCTGTTGAGTCATCGTATGGACCACCCAATCAACAAACTTGCTAAATTTTTCGTTGTTGGGCGAAACAGTCAACACGCGATAACTTAAGCATACATTTTCGGATTGAGGTGAAATGAATGCCATTGGATTAAGAATGACGAGCACTTTGAATTAACATCGGTTTCAATAATTTCTAGGAATTTTCATTTTTGAGCTAAAATTTGATCACTTGATCACACCTCACCACTAGGAACTTTTGGACTCGAAAAGTTTACTTCCCTAGTAAATATAATGACGCTGAAACTCAAAGTCACCGAAAACCTCAATCCAAAATTCTTACTTTTCAATTTTTTCCCTTCAAGCCCAAATCAAGGCACTTCACTTATCTTCTCCGGGAAGACCTACTATCCTGTTAAGAAATGAGCCAATATTCTTATCATTGTTGTAAGGAAAAAATAATGATGAGTGGAATTTGAACATTCTATTTAATATCATCTTTGCACAACTCAAAACAAATTCATCTTGAAGTTACACTGTTGAAGACAATCTTGACTCCATCTTGGAAATCAGAAGCAATATAAAATTACTTTACTGTCCTCAAACTGAGTTTGTACATAAAAAGTACACTGCTGCAAAATTTTAATGATATAATTGACTTTTCCTACAACAACATAGTCATCTTGTAAAATCTTAAAAACAAGGATTATATTCACAACAAGTTTCATCTCGAATACTTGCATCAATGAGTACATGACAAACTTGTCGACAAACTTGAACAACGACTTGTACATTCCAAAATTCCTTGAACATGTGGACTTATAAAAAGCCAATACATAACATCAATGAAAAACACATCCTTGTTGCACATAGTGACATTTATTGTTCACTTTACAAAAGTAACAGGTGAAAAACAACAAGTAATTAAAAATTTACAAAGCAACTTTACAAACAAGTCTACCCCATCTCTGCCTCTCCTAGGCTTATGGGTTCTCTTTTTGCATCATCTTTTTCTTGAAGGTTTCTTAGGACTGTTGTGTCCTATTTGCCACCTCTTGTTTCCCTTTCATTATGTTGCACAATCTCCTTTTTTTCTTTGAACAAAGCTCTGGATGTAATTTCTAACATTGTTCATTTCCATGCCCGTGCATCTTGCAATGGGTACAAAAGAAATTTTTGTTGTTTGCTGAAAAAGAAGTCCTCTCATGCAAAGGAGATTCATTATGCTTAATGACTAGAATCAAATCCATTCTTTTAACCATTACTATAAGTTTCTCACAAAAAACCACACAATAATCAAATGCATCACAGAAAGTACAAGTGTACATATTCCACAAGTAGTCAAAATTACCATGCATTGCAAAACACCAATGAGATTTATACCTGTCTTTTGGGCTACATCTTTGACAGAGTGGAGTGGACGGTGACATACATGGCCCCTTCAAGCATTCATCTCACTTGGGAGACAAATGAACATTGTCACAAGGTGGTGGTGACATCTCATCCTCTGATGGTTGATGTGCCTCAAACTGGTTAGAGCATTTTCCAAACATTCTTTGACCATGCCCCAATCCATAATACTTTGGTCTCTCCTAAACCATAATTGGATTGGTGATACCTTAGCCATTTATGTCGAGGCCTCCTCCTTCATAACCCATCTTGGAAAGAAACCTCATACCAATACCTTTGGTATGTTGCTCAAACACTCCAAAAGAGGTGTTATGCACATAAATAGAAGGAATTGTACTTGAAATTCTTATTACCTCCTTAAACTTTCCATTCATCTTTTTAGCTTCTGATGATGACGACGACATTGAAGATGACTCTAATCACCCACTCTTATCAACTGGCATGTGATGATAATATTGGATATTCGTACAAAATTCACATGCGCCATATTTCTCATATGGTCCATAACCACTGTTTGAGCCATGACCACATACTGGTTTCATTCTGGAGGTTTCTCTTGTTGTCACAGGAGTGGAAATTTCAGCAACTTGTTCTTTTGGCACATGCTGCAACTGTAGGTGCATATGCCTCTTCTCCTCTTCAACCATCTATATTCTTCTCAACTGAATTTTCTCCATACAAAGAGCCAAATTCAACTCCTCTAGCTCTTGGAGACTCTTCTTGCCCATTCTTGCAACTTGGTCAGATTATGCTCTGATACCAATTTGGTCTGAAAATGGAGGAGGTGTCTTTTTCCTCTTATCCAAAATCAAACAAACAAATAAACAAGGATCGTTCCGATGCTTTGCAAGGTAATAATGGGCCTTGACACAGAAGATGTTTTGTTTTCAATGTCTCTTCAAGTCATGAGTTAGTATTCACATTTAAACTTAACATAAGAAACATAATATCACCTAACTCGTATAGGAGTCATGAAGAGCATAAAAAAGTATTTGTTGACGAAGTTCACCCCTCCTGGGATACATGTCTAAGCTTTCTAGCAAGATAATGTTCTCCTGCAAAGAACTCTCACATAAAGCAATAATACAAGGCATCTCCTACAAAGATCTTATAGTCCAACTAAAATGAGCTTACATGAGCATATGAGCACTTCAATTCCAGATTGAAGAGCATAAACAAAACTTCCCTCGACATGACATAATGAGAAAGGTAAACTTGAGTTGAAACCTACAAGTAACAACTGTTGCAGTAGATTTCTGAAGGTGAGAAAACCCTTATAAGGCCTTCTCCATGCTCAAACACCTTTTAGAACTACTTCAAAAACCTCACTGATCCATACACCCTTGGTATTCAACCTACAAAATACTCTTTAGATGTACTTAAATCAACAAACTATTGGATCTCGAATATCCAAAAACCCCTAGATAGACTCTTCTAACATCTCGTGTTCTTGTCTTTTGTATTTTGGTATCAGTTTGATGAAGTACACACACATTTTGGTATCAGTTTGATACAGTTTGAGCGAGTTCATATAGATGTGTGTGGACCATTCTCTACAGCCTCCACCGCTAAACAAAGGTAATATGTTATTTTTATTGATGATTTTTCTTGTAGATGTTGGATCTACTTCATGCAGAAGTATCAAAACTTCTTAAGGTTTTGTGACTTCAAAGCCTTGGCAGAGAAAGAATCTGGAAAGAAAATAAGGGCCTTGCGAAGCGACAATGGTGGAGAGTATGTCTCCCAACAGTTTAAGGACTTTTGTGCAGCAGAAGGAATTAAACGGGAGTTGACGACACCCCATAACCCACAACAGAATGGGGTGGCCGAAAGGAAGGACAGATCGATTGTGGGAACAGCTCGGGCGATGCTGCATGACCAATGCCTGCCACTTCATTTGTGGGCTGAGGCATGCAATACAACAGTATATTTGCAGAATAGAAGCCTGCATCGTATACTGGAAATGAAGAAACCAATGGAGGCCTTTTCCAAGAAGAGACCAAATGTGAGTCACTTCAGGATCTTTGGATCATCAGTTTATTGCCATGTGACCAAAATGCCCGGAAGAAGCTAGAGCCAACAATTGAGTTGGGGATACTTGTGGGGTACATTGATAAACCCCACAACTATTGGGTGTTCTTTCCTCCCAGTCAGAGGACAATGGTACACAGAGATATGAAGTTTGATGAGCAGAAAGCCATGCGAGTATCCCTTGAAAGGGAGCTCAAGTTGCATGCAAAGGAGGAACTTTTAGTTCCTAAGGAGGAGGAGCCTCAGACTGATGCGAAGCAGCCGCATGCAAAGGATCCAGGAGTGGAGACATTGTAATGCCCCACTTAAATCTTATCCTACAAATTGTGTTAATATTTACATTATCTGAAAATATTGAGAAATATTGGTCTAAAATAAATTTATGATTTCCATTATTCAAATTCCCCACTTACCTTCTCAATTTGAATATTGTGTAGGATATGGTCTCCTTCCATTAATTCAAAATATATTTATTCATTTCACATTCCCCAATGTACCCTCACATTTAATTGGGAGAAGACATAGTCCTCTCCATCTTATCATCAATATATATATATTTATTCATTTCACATTCCCCAATGTACCCTCACATTTACTAAGGAGAAGACAAAGTCCTCTCCATCTTATCATCAATATATATTTATTCATTTCACATTCCCCAATGTACCCTCACATTTAATTGGGAGAAGACATAGTCCTCCCCATGTAATTACACTTCACATTCCCAAATGTACTTTTCAGATTTACTTGGGAGAAGACATGATCCTTCCCCATTAAATTCTCAATTTTAAATTCATATCACAATTCCAAATGTACTCTAGCTTGGAAGAGAAGTCAACCAAGGATGGGTGAGAGTTAATGACATTAATGAGAGGTGGTTGAGGAAAGAGGGTATAAAAGGGAAGGGGGAAGGAAGAAGAGGGGGTGGGGAGTCTTGCTTAGGATTGTGGGGGTTGGTTGTGATTGTTTGGCCTTGTTATGATTTTTGGGAGACCTTGGAAACCTGTGGAGGTTTCTTGGGTTGAGGGGAGGAAAGTATCATTTTCTAGTTTTGCACATTCTTCTTGAGGACACACTATACCTGGTTGGACTTGGGCACGGAGGGCTAGGGAACCTGTGGAGGTTTCCTGGGCTAGGAATTTATTTCCTAGTTGGCTGGGAGGTAAATCCGGTTGGGTCGGCCAGAAGGAGTGTTCAGCTGGAGCTATCAGACAAAGGTATCGTCATCAACCGCAGGAACAGGTATTTTTCCATGGACTACTCTTGTTAAGTTGATATCAATGGAATGCTCACCTTAATTTATGTTGCTTATGATAAAATGATTAGATGTTAAATGTTTAAAGATATGTGAAAAGGTCAGCAAGCTCCTTTTATTATTTATAAATTAACAGGAAAATAGATATGTTAGTGTATAACGAAATAAAGGCTCTAATAATAGGATTCAGGTTCTTACACATGGTATCAGAGCTTTGGTTCAAAATCTGGACCCAAAGCCCACTAAACCCACAATTTATACTTTCCACAAGTCTCCTTGTCATTTGATGCGAATCCCCACCCATGACTACTGGCCTTTACTTCTGCCAGGATCCCATATTCCATTCGCATTTAGTTTGAATCTGCCCTTTCCTCCACCAATCTGATGGCTAGTCTGAGGAGCTTCTGTGTTTTATAATTGATTTTTTTTTTGCGCTAGCCAATTATCTGAGAACAACATAAGGATTAGACTCTCTGCAAGATAAATCTGGGCATGTGCAGTTCATAGAGGGACCAACAAAGTCTAGCAGAGGCGGTCAACAATAAGCTGAGCTTCCCTCTTCTGTGATTTTATTTTACCACCGCTGAGTGCTTAAACTTGGCCACAAATACCTGGAAATTTGAAATCTTTAGAGCGTAATTTGGTGGAAACTTAATGCCAGCGTTAATGCACCAGGCAATCGGTACAGCTGCTATACTACAAGGCTCTGGATTGGAAAGCCGCCACAAGAATTTGCTCTAATTGTGGATTCAGGAAGCACTGTTACATATGTTCCCTGTTCAACCTGTACACGATGTGGCAATCACGGCAAGTATACATTTGGTCCACATCAAGGGAGTTTAAAAGTCAGACTAATGTCTACAGGTTAAAACTCATTGTTTGGTGAAAATCCTGCCTGGATTCTGTAAATAATAAACAAACTGACTTCTGCTTGGCTAATTCTATCCATCATTGTTGCTTACCAAAGTGTGGCGAGAAATTTGTTACTTGATAAACAAATTAATGTATATCTCTATCTAGAACATAGTAGCTTTCCATGGACTTTCACTTGTCTAGTGGAGTGTTGGGTTGTGATGTCATAAAGAAGGCATTGCTGCTCTGAGCATATGTTCATATTTATCCTTGATGTCTCAATTAACTGAATCCCTTTGAGCTACAGACTATGAGGAGGAAGTAACTTTTACGATTGGGTTACAAGAATAAGCAAGAAGCCTGAAATCCGAGGGAGAGGTTGAGATTCCTGAAATCCGAGACAGGCCTTTGCCGTTTCTGCTTCATGGTCCATCTCTCGCAGGCGAAGCAAGCGGTTCCGTCATAATATCTGATCGCGTTTCTGGGCCTAGCTTTAGCTGATTTAAGTCGCCGCATTCCTTTTGCTGAAGTAGCAGAGGAGGTTCATAATTGTATTTTGTGGATCGCATGCGGTAGAGTTCCGAGGCAATTTGTATCAAGCGTAGTAGTCCAGATGTTTTCGAATTTTATTTTTAAAGATGTTTTGGGATTTTATTTTTAATATTTTTTCCGTTATATTTATCATTTTTTTATAAATTAAATATATTTATATAATCAAAAATATATAATTTTATAAAAAAATTATTAAATTTTAAGAATTAAAAAATCGTATGCTCAGATTCCTTTGTATTATAGTCGATAGATTTGCAGTATCGAATGCTCAAACTCTTTTGTATTATAGTCAATAGATTTACAGTAGTCCCACCGTGTTCACAAATTTGTGACGAACGACCGATTTACACTGTACAGTCGCCCAGTATTTCAGCGGATCTGTCGGTCAAAATAATATATTAATACATAATATCCCTCAATAATATCGGTAAAAATTATCCCTCAATGATACTGGATTCATGACATAATATTCCTCACGAAATTTATGCTTTTGTGACGGCAGATTTATAGTGTCCCACTGTTTCTGCGGATCTGTCGGTCAAAATCAATATATATTATATTAATATATATAATATGATATAATATAATGGGTAAAAATTACAGATTTACTATGGTTCATTATTTCTGTTTATTTAGTGTCATAATGAGATTTAGTGTCAATGGGATCTTGACTGCTTGTAGTCCGTCAATGATTTATTGTTTTGCAGTTTACGCCCATTCCTTAGCACTGGCTTTTGTTAAGTTCCTCTAAACCCTTTGATATCTTCGACCGTCCCAAAAGCTGGTAGCGAGGTGTAAGTTGTAACTAGTAAGGATTAAATCCCAATTATCCTCATTTGATGAAAGGAAATGCTGAAAGTTAGTGCCATAAGAAGAAATTCAGGAATAAAAAAAAAAAAAAACTAAATTCCAGACGACCTTTTTATGCACATTGCAGCCAAGCACTTCGAGTTTGCCAAGTAGGTTACATACTGTGTTGTGTTAAGTTTCTGTTTTAAATGGAGGGTGACATGCGTATTACTCTAATGCAAGCCACTTTTATGCAGCATATACTTATTACTTGTGTTGTAGCCATTTGTCTGAAGTGGATTATGATAGAGAAGTTGTTGGAGACTCATTTAATATTTTAATCCATTCAGAAGAAAATATGTACCATTTCACTCAGTGGTTTATATATATAGCAAATCAGAGCAAAAATTAAATTCCAGATGACCTTTTCATGCACACGCAGCGAAGCACTAAGAGCTTGTCAAGTAGGTTACATACTGTGTTATGTTAAGATTTTGTTTTAAATGGAGGTATGCTGATCAAGCCATTTGGATAAATATCATTTGATTGTGTGCGTGCACTGGAGTATCTCTTCAACCCTAAAGATTCATTGAAAATCAGATAAGTGGTAGTGAAGAAGGTTGGTTTTGTTCTGAATTTTTTTTGGTGAAAGAAAATTGGGCTCGGTCCTCATTAGGGCGTCATACTCTAAAATAATACATCCTTATTTATATGTTTTGAAGACCTGTGGAGGAGAAACATTTTCAGGACATTTGACCCTTTCTTAAAGAGATCTAAGGGTTGTCTTATCCCTGCAAAGAAGATAGTAAATATTGCGGCCTTGTGATTAAGGTATGTACTCATAATTTTTGAATTTAAGAGCACAAATTGTAATAGTAAGATCTATTCTTGGCCTAAGGTTTCTTCAGAAGTTGTAGACCAATAATTTTGACAATGGCAAGGAATGATGATTACTATTTCCATTCTCTCCACGATTTTAAGGTTTCAATATGAGCCACATTGCAATGTCTCAGCCTTATTGCATAACAACGAAGATTCTGAGTTTAATTGCAGTGGTCAAATTACAACCACAACACTCTCCTTTAGGTGATGTCTAGAATTTCAATTCACTAAGTATAGATTTATGTCTATCAAGGGGAATTGAGCCGACCTATGCTAGATAAAGAACCAAGCAGTTATAGCTAAATGTTTCGATCTCATTCTTCAGGCTGGCTTGAAGTCTTTATTTCTTGTTGAAGACTGTCATGAAAGTTTGCGTATTTATCAGTGATCTAATTACATCATCTTCTTCAACAATCATCTCAAACTAGAATTGATCCTTGTGGATGATCTAGATTCAAATCTGTCATATTCTTGAGGCATCAGTAACATCAGTACGTCTGATTTGGGAATTTGGTCCTCAAAAGTGAGTTCAATTTGAAGAGATGATATAGCTCAAGCATGTTAACAAAAGTTTAGCACCCATGTACAAATCATTGAAGCCTCATCATTTATAGCATGTCTGTGTAGTCTAACATATTGGTAAATGAAAAGGCAGTGTAGGATGTGTGAATTGCATTAGCTTTCAGCCTGGTGTAGTTCTTCATGGACTATCATAATCAAGTTTATAGATATAGCAAGGCATTGACATATACAGGCTGGTGGGAAAGTATCCAATCATCCAGGAACATTAATTCAGCCTTGCAATAGTTGGGCTATATATATACTTGACAGGGATTGTTGATTCTGAGTAAAAAGTCAAGGAACAGAACAATTATAAGGATATCACCAGTCAGACTTATATCATTATCACAGGATATCGTCATCAATGCGCTAGAATATGAGAAATTTCCAGTCCGGAAAATTCTGTTCATACTCTATTCTATTTTGTGCTTGAGTAGCCATTCCAGAAATTTTCAACATGTGGAACTCTGCTTCTGAATTGTGTTTATTCTATTGGGTACTTTATTGCAGTCTAATTCGGTACTCGGCTTGGTACTTGATAGGTTTCCTGGTAGTGGAAATTACAGTGAGTTCACTTTACTCTTTGTCAATGAAAAATTGAGATGCATGAAATGCAACACTGTCTTTCTAATCCAGCAGAAACAACATAACATGAACAAGATTCTGATAATTGTAAGTGCTGAGAAGCAAATACAAGAGACAATGAGATATACCTGTAGATTATAACCCTTGTGTTGATAACTCCAAAACAGAGAGCAATATTCACAGGCAAGTTCAAAATTCGAAAGAAAAAAAAAAAAAAAAAGCTTTTCAAGACATCATATACATTTGTGCAGAAATGCCGATACTAACTATAGTAGAGGGTGCACCTTCAAGACACACTTCATGTATATATGGATGTAGGAAGAAGATGATCTGCAGTTACATATAGAAGAGTCCAACAAAGAAAAACTTTCAACGTTATAGATAACATAAATAACTGTCAATCTGTTACTCTTTAATTGAAGGTGAACAGTAACTCAATCCAACGCTGATTATTGTTATAAGAAGCAATGTGGTTCAGGCAAGAAATTGGACAACTTTGGAATCCCTCCAGTTTGCATTATCAAGCTAAACGTGTTGTATCTTAAGGTGGGAGACGATTTCTGCCTAGTCAAGTAAAAGTGGGACAAAGTTGTCTTTAGGTTTAATTAAGAAGATCCTCCCAAGATTATACCTCTTACCACTTGGTATGCATTCATTATGATAGATATATCTACAAACATTTAATTTGATCTAAACCATAGCAACTAGATAGCCACATGTGTTTGATCACCATTTTTCATGATTCTGAAAGGGTGTGAGTTGTTGCTTCCATCTGACGTTACTGACTTTATATTTATGTATAGTAGAATACCAAGCCCTCATGTAGGATTATTTTTGTTCTTATGTCATTCAGTCTTTTACAGCAAAAACCTCAATGACGACCTCATTGTTGCTTTACATTACATTTGCCTGAACCATGTTGATAGCAGCTGTTTCCTAAAGGAATTTGGTTCTTAGGCAACCACATTATATTTAGCCCTCCCTGTGTTTGAGTGAAACATGGGTAACATATATTTTATATAGGCTTATGTTAACTCAGTCTTCATATGCTTCCAGCATCAATATATATATGGAGACAACAACTAAATCTACTTAGACCCAAAAACTTTCCATCTCAGTTTACAAGGAGTATATTCTTCCCCATGGATTAATGGTAATTTCCAAACCTGTCTATAGCTTCAGTATCATGAATTCCTTCTATATAAATACATGAAAACAAACAAAGAGTGCAGAAATAAAGGAATATAGTGGAATGAGAGGGAAAATGATGGAATAGATAAAAAGATTGGATGTTTGACAAAACTGCAAGAATAGATTGATAGATAAGATTTTATTAAACCTTCTGCAAGGCCAACCAGCCTATGGGACAAGATCGCTTGTATACTATGCAACATTTCACATAAAATTCAAAAAACACAGCAATGCAAACCTAAAGATTACGACAAAAGAATAGAACAAAGCGATGGCATGTCCAGGTCAGCATTCAAAAAAGTTTTGGACTAATCTGAGTTGGTCTCCTTTGCTCTGAACTGGGATGGGTTTGTCCTTCCACTGTTGATTTCAGTACTCTGTCTCTACCATGCCTCGGTGGTGCAATGATCGAGAGTTCTCTATACCCTTTGTAATGAACCGACTAGTTTGTTATGAGAAAGATATGTGCATAGGAAATCAAACATTGTTGATCATCATCCTTACTGGGACAACGCTCATACACCACAGGTGTCTAAGACCAAAGACTACATAATATTAGTGGTTGTGGCAAGAAGGGAGAACATAACACAATGTTATTAAAATATGAATTATGGGCACAGAAGGTGATGAATTTTATATGGCACTGGTAAACCATGGACCTGTCAGCAGATCTTAAATCCTAACCCGACTAGCACATTGCATTTTAAGACTATTTATCTTTTCTACTTCTATCAACTAATATATATATATATATATATATATATATATATATATATATATATATTTCTTTTTATGTGGAAGAGAAATATTGTAGCAATGGAAGCTGAAATATGGCAAAGGATCCCAAAAGAGTTGTTGCATATGATTTTAGCGAGGCTGCCCATTAGGGTTCTTGGCAAAATGAGGACTGTGTGCAAACAGTGGAAACATCTACTGTCTTCCCGTGATGCCTTCGAAGGACTGGTTCCAATTTGGTCACTGTACTCCACCCCTGGGTTTTTATTCAGATCCATTGGAATCCAAAAGATGACGTGGATTCTTGGGTTATAGAAGAACGCAGTTCAGACATGTACAAAGTTCCTTTGCTCAATCACGTCGTTGTGAATACTTGCAAGGGCATCTTCTGTTGTCATAGAAAAGGGGATATGTTGGATCTTTCCATAGGCATTCCCAGTGCCAGGAATTGGGTACAGCTGCCTCGTCCTCCAATACCTGCTTTCGTTTTCAATGGATTGGCTTTCGATTGTTCCACAAGGCGTTGCACTCTCCTGCTGGGCAGATATTCTAGTAGCAGGAGAAGAATTGTGATGTGTATTTATGATTCAGAATCCAACGCCTGGACTCAAGTTTCCATGATGGTCCCGGACCATATTCGGCCTACTGGAAAGGGTATCTTCTGTAATGGCAAGTTTTACTGGGTGTCTCTGCCTCCCAGTCCCCCGAATCCCATCCCTAATCTCATGGTAGCCTTCAATATTGCCGACGGGCTGTGGACAGAAATCCTGTTGCCACAGAGATGCAAAAGGATTAGTCCTGAAAATTTAGGGGATTACAATGGGCAAGTGGTGCTAGTGGAGCACAAGGGCCATGACTCTGTTCGCATATGGAAGTTGAATGAAGCAGAAGTATGGTGTGATGTAAAAAAAAGAACCGTTTGGCAAAATGCAGCATTCCATTATTGGATTCAGTAGCAGTTAATAGCAGTGGGTTGGTAATGGTAATGGATCGGAAAATGAATATATCGATATATAACTGGAATGGGAAATTGATAGTCTGGCGATTGAGATTCCCTGGGCCTCGCATGTCTCAACGACCAATTCGAGTATCGATATCAGCCTTCGAATCTAACAACTTATGGTGGCCTCAACCATGATTTATATACTGATCCATTACTTAGGAAATTTTAGATGGTTGTGTTTTATTTCTCCTAGTTCTTTTTCTAAATTTCGATGATAATTGAAGTGCTGGGTTTATGAATATATTCTTTCTTTTTATCATATATTACCAGCGTAACATTTTTCATTTACTCAAACTATGGATCCTGAAACTTTATTGACAATTAAATTAGAATCGTGGAAGTTAGTTTCTAAACTTGCAGAGCTGTTTTATCTATATATGTAAAAGAGAAGTAAAAGGTATGAATAGAGAAGAAGATTATTCATCGTTATATGCAAAAGAGAAGTAAAAGGTATGAATGGAGAAGAAGATTTGGAGGCTTTTTGGTGTTTATTTTGCAGTTTTGAGATGGCTAGTAGTGTACCATAGCTTGATGGGAAAATGGTATCTGGTGCATCAAGATGAAGACTCTTTTCTACTTGTAAGAAATATATGAGATATCCAAGTGTGAAGATGATGATGATGACTTTGTGAGTTTTGCTATATTTTTTTTTTAATCTGATTCTATTTATTTTGAGAATGTAGTAAAAGAAAGAAAATGGTGTGATGACATGGATGAAGAAATCCAAACAATTGAGGAAAATGAGACGTGAGAGATAGTAAATCTTCTAGCAGAAAAAGGAGTTATTAGTGTGAGGTGATTTTATAAACCCAGGAATGATGTATAATGCATAATTGAAATGCACAAAGCGCAACTTGTAGTCAAGGGTGCAAACGACAATATGGAAGAGAATATAATCAAACCTTTGCTCTTGTACAAAGAATGGAAACTGTTATAGTTGTCATGGCAATAGTAGCTCAATACAAATGATAAGTCCATCAAATGGATGTAAAATCAACTTTTCCCAATGACGTATAAGTTAAGAAAAGCATTGTGTGGGTTCAAGCAGTTGCCAAATGCTTGGTATAGCTGCATTGACTCGTAACTATTGAGCAATGGTTTTAGTAAAAGTAGCAGGAAGCCAAACAGTTTACATCAAAGTTAGCAATGAAGGTGAAATTATAATTATTTGCTTGTATGTAGATGATTTTATTTTTACAGGAAATAATCTATCCATAGAAGAATCTAGATTAGCAGTCGAGAAATAATTTGTAATAACAAAAATGGGCTTATTGAGATATTTTTTGGTATTAAAGTCGAACAAACAAATGAAAGTATCTTTATATCTCGAACCAAGTATGCAGGGGTTATCTTGGAAAGATTTAGGAAGTTGAATAGCAAGCTAATGCCAACAATTATTGCATGGTGCATAGCAGATGGAGGCCTTACAAAGATGGTCTAGTGGGGTAGAATTTTCTAGTGAAAATATTAGGATACACATTTACCCTTATTCTAGTGTTGAATAAAAATATCGTGAAAAGTAATGTGTTGCTAGTTTTGGATAAAAAGACCCTCAACTTTCTTCGCAACTTTGTGGTCACTGGCCACTTATGAAAGGAGTAGGCATCTTTAGAAATGCGGTGCCATTTAGAGGAAATACTAATAGCAATAGGGAAAAGGAAATTATTCCGTTCATTTAATTATTTTTCAATTGTCTGGTCATATTGTGAGCTGCAATATATATCACAAGATTGTTTTAGTACTAGTAAACAATGATTAAATATATAATAAATTTGAACCTTTTGACATTTACAGGACATTCCTCTCAATTTACAAAAAAATAAAGTATGAAAATCATGTTGGAAACAGTTCTGAAGTTTGGAGTTTTTATTTTATTTTCAAGATTAATTAAATGGGTTTGGAAGATTGGGACTTATCTATTCACTAAGGTTTTAAAGAAATTATATGCATAAAACTTATACTAACACCTCCTAGTGGAATTGATAGTGCACTAATTTGTTGCTTGCTATTATCTTGGTTTTGGTACCACCTTATAGCATATACGGGTTCAAATTCTATTTTCCATGATGGACAGTTGAATCTGTTTCAACTCTAATTGTTATTGAGGGGTTCCACAAGGATGTCACATGAGCATTTATGATGCCCATTTTAACATAGATAGCCACCTATGTTAAGGTTCTATTTTGCAGTTCCATGTTATTTATGAACATTATATACATTTGGTTGGACACGTGAAAATCGATTGATGGATTGGATATTGATGATGGACATGTTGGATGTATGACCAAATGTATGACTTACTTGGTTACAATTTATCTAGTGCATGACTTGTCAAAGTTATTGTTGCATCGTATAGGCTTATATAGATATGATTTATCTAATCAATGACTTAGTGAAATTATGATTTATCTAATGTAAGATTTATTTGCAGTATGAACAACAAAAATTGATACGTGGACACTAGGCTTAATAAACATGATGTTTAAGATCATGTACCTATATCTATTTTGTGGTTGTATATATGCATGGATGAGAACTAAACTACAGGTTGGAAAGAACCATATGATAACCAAGATATACTATTCCATTGGGGAAGGTCGAGATGACCAATGAGGAAAGGTACGATGTACATTGTTCTATTACATTTGGTATCTACTTGATATGCACTCTTATGACATGAGTAAAATGCAAATGACAGGTGGCAAGACGACCTGACTGGATTATTCGATGACAAGTCCAACCAGCTCTGTAGTGTGGTCCGTGCTCTGAAGGAGGGGTGGAGGTGTTTCCCACCGTGTATCCTCCGAAACCTGGAATCATGGGGAGGACAGCTGAACGCTCCCCCTAGACGTGTGATGACGATTGCCAGATGCCTGCTGGGGAAAGTTCGGTCGAGGTATTCGACGCTTCCACCATGTCGGTTTTATCAGTGGTTAGTATGGCCGTTGCCACTGATAGAGCAGCAGAGGATGGATAGGGTGGGAACGGAAGTAGGTCAAGGTGGATAGGAGGATATAGATCAGTTGGAAACTCTTGATGGGAAGTAATGTCATTGTCTGACTTATCAAATTTAATGCTATAACTCTTTCTGGTTTGCTATGCTTTCAAACTCCTTGTATCTTTTCATTCTAACTTCGGGACGAAGTTTTCTGAAGGAGGGGTGTATGTAATGCCCCACTTAAATCTTATCCTACAAATTGTGTTAATATTTACATTATCTGAAAATATTGAGAAATATTGGTCTAAAATAAATTTATGATTTCCATTATTCAAATTCCCCACTTACCTTCTCAATTTGAATATTGTGTAGGATATGGTCTCCTTCCATTAATTCAAAATATATTTATTCATTTCACATTCCCCAATGTACCCTCACATTTAATTGGGAGAAGACATAGTCCTCTCCATCTTATCATCAATATATATATATTTATTCATTTCACATTCCCCAATGTACCCTCACATTTACTAAGGAGAAGACAAAGTCCTCTCCATCTTATCATCAATATATATTTATTCATTTCACATTCCCCAATGTACCCTCACATTTAATTGGGAGAAGACATAGTCCTCCCCATGTAATTACACTTCACATTCCCAAATGTACTTTCAGATTTACTTGGGAGAAGACATGATCCTTCCCCATTAAATTTTCAATTTTAAATTCATATCACAATTCCAAATGTACTCTAGCTTGGAAGAGAAGTTAACCAAGGATGGGTGAGAGTTAATGACATTAATGAGAGGTGGTTGAGGAAAGAGGGTATAAAAGGGAAGGGGGAAGGAAGAAGAGGGGGTGGGGAGTTTTGCTTAGGATTGTGGGGGTTGGTTGTGATTGTTTGGCCTTGTTATGATTTTTGGGAGACCTTGGAAACCTGTGGAGGTTTCTTGGGTTGAGGGGAGGAAAGTATCATTTTCTAGTTTTGCACATTCTTCTTGAGGACACACTATACCTGGTTGGACTTGGGCACGGAGGGCTAGGGAACCTGTGGAGGTTTCCTGGGCTAGGAATTTATTTCCTAGTTGGCTGGGAGGTAAATCCGGTTGGGTCGGCCAGAAGGAGCGTTCAGCTGGAGCTATCAGACAAAGGTATCATCATCAACCGCAGGAACAGGTATTTTTCCATGGACTACTCTTGTTAAGTTGATATCAATGGAATGCTCACCTTAATTTATGTTGCTTATGATAAAATGATTAGATGTTAAATGTTTAAAGATATGTGAAAAGGTCAGCAAGCTCCTTTTATTATTTATAAATTAACAGGAAAATAGATATGTTAGTGTATAACGAAATAAAGACTCTAATAATAGGATTCAGGTTCTTACAGACATCCACTCATGCAGAGTCTTCGAGAGATGGGCGGAAACGCTCAAGGGAAGCTGACAGATTGATGCTGGATGTGAGAGAGAATGTGGGACAACCATCTTCTCAGCGCAGACAGAGGTGGTCACCTGAGCAGTACACTGGTTACATGGCCCTGGTTGGGGAGTGTGTAGATACCGAACCATTATCCTTCGAGGAAGCAGTGTCGCAACCAGTCTGGGTTGATGCTATGGTGGAGGAGTACGACTCCATCTTTCGGAATAGTATTTGGGATGTTGTCCCAAGACTAGAGGACAAGTCAGTGGTGAGTTCCCAATGGCTTTACAAGGTAAAGCAAGTAGCTGATAGGAGTTGATCAAGTCTTTCAAGGAGGACCTTCTTCCGTATATGCCCAGTTTCCGTATATGCGCACATCTTCTGTATATGCCCAGTTTCCGTATATGCACACATCTTCCGTATATGCCCAGTTTCCGTATATGCGCACATCTTCCGTATATGCCCACATCTTCCGTATATACCCAGTTTCCGTATATGCCCAGTTTCCGTATATGTGCACATCTTCCGTATATGCCCAGTTTCCGTATATGCTCACATCTTCCGTATATGCCCAGTTTCCGTATATGCACACATCTTCCGTATATGCCCAGTTTCCGTATATGCACACATATTCCGTATATGCCTAGTTTCTGTATATGCCCAGTTTCCGTATATGCCCAGATCTTCCGTATATGCCAAGATCTTCTGTATATGCCCAGTTTCCGTATATGCGCACATCTTCCGTATATGCCCAGTTTCCATATATGCGGACATCTTCCGTATATGCCCAGTTTCCGTATATGCGGACATCTTCCGTATACGCCCGGTTTCCGTATATGCGGACATCTTCCGTATATGCCCAGTTTCCGTATATGCGCACATCTTCCGTATATGCCCAGTTTCCGTATATGCGCACATCTTCCGTATATGCCCACATCTTCGGTATATGCCCAGTTTCCGTATATGCGCACATCTTCCATATATGCCCAGTTTCCGTATATGCGCACATCTTCCGTATATGCCCAGTTTCCGTATATGCGCACATCTTCCGTATATGCCCAATTTCCGTATATGCGCACATCTCTGTATATGCCCAGTTTCCGTATATGCACACATCTTCCGTATATGCCCAGTTTCCGTATATGCACACATCTTCCGTATATGCCCAGTTTCCGTATATGCACACACCTTCCGTATATGCCCAGTTTCCGTATATGCGCACATCTTCCGTATATGCCCACATCTTCCGTATATACTCAGTTTCCGTATATGCCCAGTTTCCGTATATGTGCACATCTTCCGTATATGCCCAGTTTCCGTATATGCACACATCTTCCGTATATGCCCAGTTTCCGTATATGTGCACATCTTCCATATATGCCTAGTTTCCGTATATGCCCAGTTTCCGTATATGCCCAGATCTTCCGTATATGCCCAGTTTCCGTATATGCGCACATCTTCCGTATATGCCCAGTTTCCATATATGCGGACATCTTCCGTATATGCCCAGTTTCCGTATATGCACACATCTTCCGTATATGCCCAGTTTCCGTATATGCGCACATCTTCCGTATATGCCCACATCTTTCGTATATACCCAGTTTCGGTATATGCCCAGTTTCCGTATATGCTCACATCTTCCGTATATGCCCAGTTTCCGTATATGCACACATCTTCCGTATATGCCCAGTTTCTGTATATGCGCACATCTTCCGTATATGCCTAGTTTCCGTATATGCCCAGATCTTCCGTATATGCCCAGTTTCTGTATATGCGCACATCTTCCGTATATGCCCAGTTTTCGTATATGCGCACATCTTCCGTATATGCGCACATCTTCCGTATATGCCCAGTTTCCGTATATGCGCACATCTTCCGTATATGCCCAGTTTCCGTATATGCACACATCTTCCGTATATGCCCAGTTTCCGTATATGCGCACATCTTCCGTATAGCACATCTTCCGTATATGCCCAGTTTCCGTATATGCACACATCTTCCGTATATGCCCAGTTTCCGTATATGCGCACATCTTCCGTATATGCCCAGTTTCCGTATATGCCCACATATTCTGTATATGCCCAGTTTCCGTATATGCACACATCTTCCGTATATGCCCAGTTTTCGTATATGCGCACATCTTCCGTATATGCCCAGTTTCCGTATATGCACACACCTTCCGTATATGCCCAGTTTCCGTATATGCACACATCTTCCGTATATGCCCAGTTTCCGTATATGCGCACATCTTCCGTATATGCCCACATCTTCCGTATATATCCAGTTTCCGTATATGCCCAGTTTCCGTATATATCCAGTTTCCGTATATGCCCAGTTTCCGTATATGTGCACATCTTCCGTATATGCCCAGTTTTCGTATATGCACACATCTTCCGTATATGCCCAATTTTCGTATATGCGCACATCTTCCGTATATGCCCAGTTTCCGTATATGCCAAGTTTCCGTATATGCCCAGATCTTCCGTATATGCCCAGTTTCTGTATATGCGCACATCTTTCGTATATGCCCAGTTTCCATATATGCGGACATCTTCCGTATATGCCCAGTTTCTGTATATGCACACATCTTCCGTATATGCCTAGTTTCCGTATATGCCCAGATCTTCCGTATATGCCCAGTTTCCATATATGCGGACATCTTCCGTATATGCCCAGTTTCCGTATATGCGGACATCTTCCGTATATGCCTAGTTTCCGTGTATGCACACATCTTCCGTATATGCCCAGTGTCCGTATATGCGCACATCTTCCGTATATGCCCACATCTTCCGTATATGCCCAGTTTCCGTATATGCGCACATCTTCCGTATATGCCCAGTTTCCGTATATGCGCACATCTTCCGTATATGCCCAGTTTCCGTATATGCGCACATCTCCGTATATGCCTAGTTTCCGTATATGCAGACATCTTCCGTATATGCCCAGTTTCCGTATATGCAGACATCTTCCGTATATGCCCAGTTTCCGTATATGCCCAGTTTCCGTATATGCACACATCTTCCGTATATGCCCAGTTTCCGTATATGCGCACATCTTCCGTATATGCCCAGTTTCCGTATATGCGCACATCTTCCGTATATGCCCAATTTCCGTATATGCGCACATCTTCCGTATATGCCCAGTTTCTGTATATGCGCACATCTTCCGTATATGCCCAGTTTCCGTATATGCCCAGTTTCCGTATATGCACACACCTTCCGTATATGCCCAGTTTCCGTATATGCACACATCTTCCGTATATGCCCAGTTTCCGTATATGCGCACATCTTCCATATATGCCCAGTTTCCGTATATGCGCACATCTTCCGTATATGCGCACATCTTCCGTATATGCCCAGTTTCCGTATATGCGCACATCTTCTGTATATGCCCAGTTTCCGTATATGCGCACATCTTCCGTATATGCCCACATCTTCCATATATGCCCAGTTTCCGTATATGCGCACATCTTCCGTATATGCCCAGTTTCCGTATATGCTCACATCTTCCGTATATGCCCAGTTTCCGTATATGCACACATCTTCCGTATATGCCTAGTTTCCGTATATGCGCACATCTTCCGTATATGCCCAGTTTCCGTATACGCCCAGTTTCCGTATATGCACACATCTTCTGTATACACCCAGTTTCCGTATATGCACACATCTTCCGTATATGCGCACATCTTCCGTATATGCCCAGTTTCCGTATATGCGCACATCTTCCGTATATGCCCACATCTTCCGTATATGCCCAGTTTCCGTATATGCGCACATCTTCCGTATATGCCCAGTTTCGCATATGCCGAGGTGCGCGTGGAAGGGAGCGGAGTTGCGCCAGAAGATGAGGACGGGTAGGGGCCAAGGCTTCCCTGACTCGTGCCCTCGAAACATTCATTTCTTATATAGCGTGGACAGGGGGCCGAACAAGTCAAAGAATCGATTTTTCTGGTTGGGTGATCAAAGAGGAAACTCTGGACTCATTCAACATGCCCATGTTTTGCCCATGTCCAGAGGAAGTAAGCAGTGAATTATCCAGAGAAGGTTCATTCGAAATACGACGATTGGAGATCCTAAGAAGATCAGACACATTTATGGAAGAGGAGATGGATGCCAGGACAGACTTGGTTTAGTGAAAGCCAAAGAATACAAGAAAACCATAAATAAAGTTTTATTGTTGGCCTTGCAATGCACCCACCCGAGAGTTGTGTCGAGGCCTTCAACCTCAAAGGCACTCCTCGCCCTCGAAGCTATAGATGGCCCGCTGTTGGTGACGAAGGAATTCGAATCGGAACTGGAATATTTTTGCAACAATAGAGGGGACGTTACTTGGTTTCAATCTCCATAAGACCACACAAATGAGAGCATGAGTGACTAGAGTTATTCTTCAGGATGAGCATTTTCTCTAGCAACGAATACCAGCAAGCTCGATGGGAGGCATGGATGGGATTATGGAAAATGACCAGCGTTGCTGACTATGTTGAAGCAAGCAGTGGACATCAGTTTGTTATGTAATAAGGTAAGGGAAAATACCAGAAAGGGGATGATGATTGGGAGAGTGATGTTGAAGAGGTTGCAGTCACGATGGGAGAAGAGGATGACGAAGGTCCAGAGGTTGATGCGCCAATGGTGTGGCCGAGGTTTGGCTGGTCAGGGTGGAGCAAGAATCCACAGCAGAGCAAGAATCCACAGTGGAAGCGTGTGTGGACCGAGAATGAGCCGAACAAGTAGTTCCGATAACAGCAACAAAGAACCTTGAGAAGAAAGTTTGTGTGTAGGTGAAGAACAATGGGAACTTTTTGAAAGCCTGAAGAACGATTTTATTAGGGAAATGGGATTTTGATTCACCCCAGAATCTCGCCCTCATCAACATGTCTTCATTTGAATGTGATTTTTCATATTTGATGAATTGTACTATGCCAACTATCTTGATGGGGGCTAATATTGTTATTGAGGTTTATGGGAATGGATCTATTGATGTGGATAATGTGACACTCCATGACATTATTTATGTGCCTTCATTATTTTTGGACTATGTTGCAGCCCCAAAGTCACAATATGTCATGTTATAGTGCAGAGCCTGTGAACATCTAAGTTTGATCTGATTGGTTGTTATTGATTTTGGTTTTCTTTAGAATTTTTGTTTATGAAGTCATTATGTTTGTTTAGTATTTTTGAGTATATCTCTAAATTGATTAGGTTTGAATGTTCATGTGTGTTCGCTATTGCAGTCAAGCTTCAAAATGAAAATAAAAATGATGAAGAAATTGTAGCAAACTAAATTAGATGTTAATGCTTGTTTACTATGATTATTTTCCTGTTAAATGATTGTGTGAATTCTTCCTTAATTTTTTTTAATATTCTCTATGTTCATTTCATAATTATGTTTCATGTACTCTATTTTTCCTCATAAAAGTTTGTCACAAAAATAAAAAAATACAAGAACTATTTCAACCATCTAAATCAAATTCTTGAACTTTGTTAGTATACTTTTGTTTCTGTCATAATATATTGAAAAATAATGTTAATTTAGTTGATATTTGTTGCACATTTTAAAATACTAACATCTCATACATTCTAAAATTCACCATGAATCTTCACAAGAAAGTGCAAATGACCATGAGAAATTTCTATCTAAATTAATTTTTCAATTTTTGTTTCTAAATTTTGAATTTCTCTTAAGAATCTAGGTAACAGAAAGTGTCAACAATTTAAAATAGTTTTGTTGGGTAGGATTTCCACTAGTTTTTAGTTAGAGTATCCATTTTCTTTGGGTTTGACATGAAGAAACAAAAAGGAGGAAAATGGAAAATAGATCTTGGCAAACTCAAATGAACAATTAAGAATTCATTTTAGCCTATTAAAATTAGATGAGAAACTGAGCAATTAAGAATTCAACTGCAAGACAACATATTATTTTGAATTTTGCAAATTCATTTAAAACCCGTGTAAAAAATCATCAAAATAACCAAGATACTCTTCAACAATATTGATAAATTATACAAAATTAAAGGAGACAAACATATTGATTGAGGATTTCCTTTAATTAAAAATCCCATTTCAATTTCATACTAAGCTATGTTTACAACATAATTTGACATGAAAAATCCTTGCAATTGTATCATTATGGTGCAAAAATCAAAATACAAAGATGGGTTCTTAGAATTACATGAAGCATAAGAATTGACACCCAAAGCACACTTTAGAATTCCTCCTTAGACAACTTCAAAAGTCCCAATAAATTTTATAAAAAATTGATAGAGTTTCCCCTACACCAGCCAATTTCTATCTAATTACATCAAAATGAGGATTATATAAGCTCTCAAAACTCAACGTACTAGACCTAAACCACTAGTGGTATTGAAAAACCACTAGGATTTTTTACAAAATGATAGTTGTCTTGTAACTAACTTCCTCTAGAAGTTTCCAGAAAAAATTGTCATTTGTAGGGTGGGTCCCACTTGATTTGGTTGTAATGGATTATCCTTCTCTCTCTTGAATGTATGATTAGTCCTCTTCTCTCCCATGCCTAGGAACTGGCTAGGTTGTATGCTACCTGAGCTAGGTAGCAGATGGTGTTGTCCTTCATTGTGTTGATGTAGGTGTCGATGGTTGAGGTCGTGCTTGTTGTTTGTGCGGAAGCCTGGAACTTGAACCCGCCTCTACTGATGACACATGTAACACTGATGCATAGCCCCCTTAAATGGAAACTTTGTACAAATCCATCATACCTCTCCACTCTTTGCCCAAGGGGACGTCACACAGCTACACATCCAAAATTGTCCCTTCCAAAGTTGTGACCATTTCATAGTCAACCTTCCCTTACTCTTTGAAGATTCTCTTTAACAAGGATACAAATTCAAAATAGTCTTCATATAAATTTGCAATATCCTTTCCCTATAGTGGACGATCCTCCTCTCCGAAGCCTTTTTGGTTTTCCTTAATGTCATTGAATTTTTTCATGAGAAATTCCTTGGAATATAAATCCCCATTCCCATCAAATAATGGTGGGAATTTCCTCTTGTACAATACTTCACATCTTTCTTTAAATCCTTATACTTCATATGATAGTATCTCTGCTTTTTTTTCTACCAATGTTACCAAATTTTTCTTTCTCTTCATCTAGTTGGCTCTCACAACCCACTTTGATTTGTCAATATTTGCCTTGACCACTTCTTCCTTGGGCATATGGTTAATGAAATTTATGATCAATCTGGCCTTGGTAGGTAAGTCACCTCTAACTTTCTTAATTGAATTCATTTCCTTGTGGACCATTATGACAACTTCTATATTCTCTTGAATTAACTCCAAGTGATCTAAATGCTTATCCACTACCTTCATGATCTTATCCCATATCATTCTCTTTTCAGCTTTAAAACAGGACTTACTAGGGTGCTTTCTCCTTAAGTTTTCCAATTCAACCTCAATTTTCTCATTGTGATCGTATGTCCAGTACATCTCCATCTTGGTTTTCTTGAGCTCTTCTTTCTTTGTCTTCAACTCTTGCTCTCGATTTGGGAGTAGATATTACAACTTCTTGACATCTTCCAATATCAGCAATGATTCAACCTATTCAATTAAAACAACAAGGTTCTATTGACATTGAAGAGTCTCATCAATTTTCTCTTTCATTCCTTGGAACTGTGCCTCCAATAACACAATCGTGTCCTTGTATTCCTTATTCTTTAGCACAATGGTGTATGAAGCTTAGTCTTAAGATCCTGACTCTTTTTTTCTACTGCTACCAACTCATCTATTTGCACAAGATGTGCATCTAGAATCTTGAGCTTATTTTTCATTGAGGTTATCTCCTTGTCTTTATCCTCCAACACAAACTTATATTGTTTAAAATCCCTAGGGAACATGGCTAGGTGTATGATTTTATCTTATAGGATTTTGATTTCATCTTTCGGCTCCTGAAAACCATCTTATCACACTTCAACTAAGCACTAGCCTTATTGTACCATTTTTTCAGTTTCTTGGTTGTGGCATTTGATTGATGCATTTGTATATGCATCATATGGGTCACTTACATGTTCATTTCCATAATATCAGTATATGGAATGTTGTCTGCGAGCAAGGATGAATTATGCACTTGACAGTTTGGCTTGGATCTAGATGTCTCCACCTTGGACTACAATACAACCAACTTGAAGATCCCCTTTCTAGAGTCTAATGAAATTTTGACTTGCATGGAAGGGAGTGGTTGGTTTTCTACAATTCTTATATCCCTCTTCCTTTCTTTCCTTTGTTGTTTGGCCAATTGTTGGAACTGCTCCACTACTCACACGTGTCCAAGCTTGAACACTTCACCTGACCTTGTGGCTCAAGATCGTGACATGGTTAAAGACAAGTGTTCCATAGTGAAGGCTTGCTTTGATGAGGTTTCTAGCTAGTTGTTGTATAGTATTAGAGCTTGAGACATTGTCTTATTATCATCCTCATCATCAGCATCACCTGCTAGGGAGTGGTTGGTTTTCTACAATTCTTATATCCCTCTTCCTTTCTTTCCTTTGTTGTTTGGCCAATTGTTTGAATTGCTCCACTACTCACATGTGTCCAAGCTTGAACACCTCGCCTAACTTTGTGGCTTCAAATCCTGACATGGTTGAAGACAAGTGTTCCATAGTGGAGGCTTGTTTTGATGAGGTTTCTAGCTAGTTGTTGTATAGTATTAGAGCTTGAGACATTGTCTTATTATCATCCTCATCATCAGCATCACTTGCCACCTTTCTGATCCTGGCTCTCTTGGAGTTAGGCTCCTCTACTTCATCCATCTCCATGGGTCATGAGGTACCCCTTTTCCTCCCAAAGCAGTGGGAGAAGTTTGACTCATCTAGATACAAAATGGCCCTGAATTCTTCCTAAGTAGCTTTGTTTGGATAATCTTCTACTATAATATGGAAAAACATGCCCTCAGCAAATGGAAAAACCTAACATCAACATAATTAATCAAACCTTGGGCCAGATGAAACATTATAATATGGAGAAAGTTAGTGACATCAAGTGTGAGAGGGGGTTATAGCATAAATCATTCATGCAGGAAAGAGTGCAGATGGGGGACTTTGGGGTCATAAGAGATGTCCTTGGCAAGTGCTTTAGCCTGCAACTAGAATGTATGAGTTCAACCATGCATAAGAGGAAATGGTGCCAAAATGAGGAGGTCAGCGACATTGCACCTGAGGGGAGCGTGGAAATTATGTTGAGCATATTGGAAATAATTCTTATGGGGGACATTGTAGATCAGAGAGCACTGATGATAAAATGGATAATAGAATAGATTGAGAGTGGAAAAGGAGGTTGTAAGAGGTAAATGAAAGGGTGGACCTACAACCAATTATAGTTTGTAGAGAAAATTCCTACGGACAATTGCTAAGACTATGAAAGGTAGTGCTAGTTCTTGGTGTGGGGATGTGAGTTTGTTAAACCCATTTCCAAGAGAACATAATGATTCCGGGAATCATGTGGGACACACCTAGAGTGCATAAAACCCAGGAATTAAACAAGCGAGGTTTGAAATGATTATACACACATACACACATAGAGAGAGAAAGAAGGACCCAAAAATAATTCAATATGTTAGTGTAGAGCCAAAAAAATTCTTATAGTTAAAACATTTTATTTATGTATGGCTCAAAACTAACATACTCACCATATAAAATATTTAAGTATTAAAAAAATTTACATCCAGAAATATTTAATTTCTCTTAATATTTAGCAAGTTAAAATAAATATATATTTATAATTAATATAATTTAAAACTATATATAATAAAAATTAAATATATCAAAAATTTTATTATAATATTTATATATTCTTTTAATTTTATGATAAGAAGTCAATCTCGCGTTAAAACTGAAATTAAAAAAAAAATGTGGTACCTCCAGCTAATTAAACTATAAACAAGATCATTTCAAATTGCGTCGTATCATTTCATATTATAGTTCAACAAAATCTTTAATAGGTGCAAAATGTCAAATGGATGTTTAAACAAGATCATTTCAAATTGCGTCGTATCATTTCATATTATAGTTCAACAAAATCTTCAATAGGCGCAAAATGTCAAATGGATGTTTAAATAATTTATTTCTCTGGTTCAGGTGTGTTAGTTTTAAGTCAAGAGTTATTTTGGGGCCACATTCAAATTCTTGAAAAGTGTAAAATGCGGAATGGATATTAAAATGAATTATTGATTTTGTTCGTTTGAGTGTTAGTATTTTTAGAATACAGATTACAGGATTATAGAAATGTTCTTATTCTTATGCACACGAGTGCACGGGTCAATGGTTGGGTCAGTAGGCTTTCAGGCATCCCACCAGCGATCGATTTCCAGTTTGTGGCGCTGCGCGAATGATGAGAATGTATATCAGTATATTGTGATTGATGTGATAGATTCGCTCGAAGCTGCTGTATCTGCTCGCTTCCGCCTATATATGTAAATGTTACTTCTTCAGGAGATGCACTTCCCTCGCCCCTAAAAAATGTTCTTATTCTTATATTGAAGAAGAGTCCACAAGGATGTGTTAACGTAGTGCAAAATTGAAACTTGAAAACAGGTTACAATCAATGCGTTGCGTTACAATGGTAGAAGGCTAAATAAATTAAAGATTCCAGGCCTTCGTTATATTGGAAATTCGAATGGAGAACCACAAGGATGTGAACGTAGTGCGAAATTGACACCAGAACACGTTCCAATCTATGCATGGCGTTACATTGGCAGAAGCGAAATTGACACTAAAACACAGGTTCCAATTCCAATCTATGCATGGCGTTACATTGGTAGAAGGCGAAAGAAATCAAAGATTCCAGGCCTTCGTTATAATGCGAGAAAATGGATAATATTGGAAATTCGAATGGAAAACACAGATCAATTTAAGGGGGGAGGTTGGCGAAAGAAATCCAAGATTTCAAGCCTTCGCTTTATTGTGAGAAAATGGGTAATATTGGAAATTCTAATGCAAAACACAAATCGGATCAATTTAGGGGGAGAAGTTAACAGGGTAAACAAGGTTTTGATCAGGATAGAAAAGTCCAAAATGTCGTTCTGGCTCGTCCCCGCCTTTCAAATTCTCATTGAAAAGAGCGAAAATGTATGTATCAATGTGCTGTCCAGGCCTCTTTGGCGTTCCTGCATTTGAAAGCACATGTTTGATCAGATTGTTGCTGTAAGTCTGCGCATTCTCAACAGTAGCCGCTTCATTGCCCGCCGAAGGCCACCCGCTCTCAGTTATGATGATGTGAATATCGGGATGTCCCGATACACATTAGCCATGAAAGGAGCCCCATTCTCTCCCAGAAAGTTAAGTACATCGCTCATGCTACTCTTCAATTCATCAGCGAATTCTCCCTGAGAAGGAGGATACGATTTTCCCAGAACAGACGAGGCGTGGGTAGTGGAGACCTTTATGGAGCTCTGCAGATTGGCATTCTTGACTGCGGTTTGAATGTTTCTCATGGCAGGAACGAGATAGGGAAGATGCTGCCGATTTTCACTTGAAAAAACTTCGTTGCCGACTGCGATGTATTTGATGTTGGTGGCCGGATAGAATTGGCGAATGTTGTCGTTAACCCACCCGTTTGCTGCAGCCTGATCGTATGCGATCTTCTGGAGCTCATCGTTCCCAACTCCGACAATCACCTCGATTCCTCCGCTGTTTTGTAACGCTCGCTGCGCTTCCTGATGTGCTTGGAAAAGCCTAACTTTGCCGATGTTGTGAGACCTTATCAGATTTGCCACCTGATCTGGAAGTGGCAAATTGTTTGCAACCATTCCATAACAGACTCCAACTGCAATAATATTCTTGCAATTCAGTCAGATTATCACAGGCCTTGAGTTTCAAAAACCATTCATGATTATTACGCTCACACGTAAGGATAATAGCTATGAAAATTAAAAGAAATCATATGTTTGATACCTTTGTTGCTGGATGCCATTTCTTGGCCGGCTGTATATTTGCTTCCAAATAACAGAAGCGTGGCGTACTAAAAATGATAGTTGTGGCCTCAAATAGAATGCTAGAGATTATGAGAGGAAAGGGCCGTTCTACACTATATATAGAGAAAGATGATAACTCTGTGCGGTGTCTGAAGAAGGGAAAGCAAATGCATAACAACTCCTCACGAAGGACCGTCATTACGATTCACATAAGCAGATGAATAGCATTTGGAGAGTACTCGACTTTGTCACCGGCCGCCGCGTAAAACCTTTTGTTTTTGCCACTAGACTATCAAATATTTCTTTGAACACATTGCAAAATTTGTATGAATCGCCGAAACAGAGATTGATACTCCCTTCAGTTGACACCGAATTCTGAGTACAGTGTGAAAATTGCAGAGATTCGGACAGAAATTCCCGATTTCAAAAGCATTCAGACGATAGTGACTGATAAAGCAGGGAGGAAGTGGAGGGCAGTAAATAGGAGAGAAAGGCGCGAGTCAGTATTTAGGCGGGTTTCCAAATTCAAAATGAGTGATGTATGGATGGTATGCGGGCGATGGTATGACATGGGACGGCGGGTTTCCAAATTCAAAATGAGTGATGTATGGATGGTATGCGGGTGGATGAATGCGAATGCGAATACATACGGAATCGGAATTCGTTCGCCGGAGAAATGATGCACACCGCTGACCGCCAAAGCCGATGTCAGAACCCGCTTCCCAACACTGTACTTAAGGTCTCTTAAGAGTGCATTTATAATGCTATAGTCCATGAAATAGCACTTGCCGTAAGTCCTCTTCTCTTGCCACGTTGGTGGACGACTGGGCATATGATGGGCCCTTTCCTCATGCCACCTTGGCGGATGATAGGATGATTGGTGGGACCACAAACCTCGCCAAGGAGTCGCGCACTCTCCCTACATCTGCTCTGCCACATGGCCTACATGCGCCTACTCCGCCGCATGCTCTTCCACACTTGGGAAATAAACGACGTCCTCGCCACCCTGCCCATGCTATAAAAATAACCGAACTGGCTCCTAATCTGGCTTTCGGATTTGAAGATCTCTCTGATAGAATCACCAGCCTGCAAAATCACGCATTAGTAGGGAAATGGCATTTTTCTGAGATGGATGATTCGGCCATGAGAGTTTGGCTGCATTCTAAATGGCATGTTCTTCTGGATTACATGCCTACGGTGGTCAGACTGCTAAATGGCTGGTATAGCTTTCACTTCTTATGCCAAGAAGACTTGGAGAAGATTCAGGCCATTCCTTGGGTAAAAGGTCGCAGCTTCCTTGCATTGTACTCCTGGTACATCGGGTTTAACCCTTTAAGAGAAATACCACAGAATAATCTAATATGGGTTAAATTACCAGGGCTCCCCATAGAATTCTAGTCACGAAGACTCTACAAGACATCGGGGACGCCATTGGTAAATTTGTATATGTGGATCCCCGTTGTCTGGGGGCTCTCGACAAGCGAGTTGCTTGGATCCTCATTGAAAAAAATTACAGGGGTGGATTTCCAGACCATATCTCTATATGCTGGAATGATTCTATGCTTACCCAATGTCTAGACTATTGGGGTGTACCCTTCCGTTGCCTGAACTGTCACCGGACAGGTCACCTGCTGGCACACTGCCCCCGTCGATGGAGCGCCCGCCCCACAAATGAAAATTGGCCACGACAAAGAAACTGGAAAAGGAATATTTTTCAGAGTTCTGGCTGCTCGTCACACGGTGGCTCGGAGACTCCCTCCCGTGGGAAAAGTCCTCCACATCATTCAGGTAATCCGACTCACTCCCCTCTTGGAACCTCCAATCATCATTCTATGAAAAATCAAATTAAATCTCCACATATTCTCATATCATCCTCCCCTCCATCGAATGACTTGGACCCACACACTGCCACCTCCCCTATTGAACAATCTATCCCCTATCTCGATTTTCCATCCCCGCCACCAAATGCTCCACCTCAGCCTACCATAAATGACCCCCTATCAGCTACACATATCTGCTATGTCTGGGCTATATCCCCACCCCATACTGCCCCCACAAACCCGACCTCTTACAAGCCTAATCTATCCTCCCCTACCACCCCGATTACATCACCCACAAATTTGGTGGATAGCGACTTAGAATTCCTGCTGCAGAAAAAAACCCTAGACCTCCGGTCCCTTACAATCCACAAACCTCTAAATCCCACATCACCACATATCAGCCCAACATCCGCTGGAAACATTACGGTCTGGAAAAAAAGTCCTAGGGACAGCCGGCATTTTCGTGGCCATCTCCGTAATCCTCATGTCCCCTGCCAACCAGATGCACCCTCCCTCATCGACATCCCCATTGCTGAATCTTCTTCTCGGGCCCTTGGAGCACGGCAGCCCACCAAATGGCCCAAATGACTTTTATTCTTTCCCTGAATATGTGAGGGCTTGGGGCGGCCCCAAAATATCTAGCCCTGAAGGAACTATTCACTATATACCGCCCATTCATTATTCTTCTACAAGAAACAATGCACCCTGATATCCACTCGCTTGGATACTTTCATCGCATGCTTCCGACTTGGCACATGGCCGCCATAGATGCTTCTAGGCTCTCTAGGGGACAGATTGCCATTTGGGACCCTAACCATGTCCGCCTACAGACATTCACATATTTTTCCGACATTTTTCTCGCTGGAAACATTTGCAGCTTTTTGGGGCATATCCATATCCTCAATATCTATGCTCCTTTTCGAGATAGAGAACATTTCTGGCTTCGATTGGTGGAATCGGACGTCCTTTATCAGCCATCTCTCATTCTGGCTGGGGACTTAAACTGTACTATTGGGGACCATGAATACTGGGGACACAAATGTCGTGGAGATCCCATGGCAGACTCTCTAAAATCCATCATCTTGGATCACAATCTGGTTGATATCAACCCATCGAACATTGCCCCCACATGGGATAATGGCATATCGGGGATCTCATACATTGCAAAAAGATTGGACAGGTTTCTCATACATGATATGCTTATTGAAAGACTCAGATTGGTATCATCCAAAATTATCAACAGCTATATTTCAGACCATCGCCCTATCATTCTCCATTGGCGACAACAAGACTTCAGGAGCGGACTTCCCTTCAAATTCAACAGAATCTAGTTAGAGGATCCTTCCTATGTCGACCTGGTAAAAAGTACTTGGCTCTCTGTGGCAAACAACTCCACATCTCATATGGGATTGTTCTTGGACAAACTTAAAGCTCTTCGACTTGCTACCAAAAAGTGGGAACGAGAAAAAAAAAATTCAGCTCAGAAAAGAACTCAGTGATATTGAACGGGAGTTAGACTCTATAAGCCCTTCTCTATCTACTCATATACTCCAACCGAACACCAGATCCAAAATTCAGTTCCTTGAAAAAAGAAGATCACAAATCCTGCTTATTAAGGAGACGACATGGAAGCTGAAAAGCCGTGTCACATGGCTGAAGGAGGGGGACCGAAACACAATTTTTTCATAGATTTGCAAATTGTCGTCGTCAAAAAAACTCCATATGGGAGATTTTTGACTCGAATGATGCTAAATATCAAACGCAAGATGAGATAAGCCAAGTGGCTCTGTCATTCTTCAAATCGGCCTTCGCCCAGATTCCATCGGGAGGCCCAGAAGATTTATTATGGGGGGTATCATGCTACCCAATGATGTTCAGAGAGGAAGCTAATAGAGAACTCTACAAGCCAGTTACATCTGAAGAAATTCATGGGGTCATTCTATCTTTCCAGGGTGATAAAAGTCCGGGACCTGATGGTTGGACTGTGGAAATCTTTTCTCATTTCTATGATCTGTTTCAGTCTAACTTGGTAAACCTTGTTGAAGAATCCTAAAATCTGGGTTTTGTCCACCCTCATCTAAACTCCACGTATACCGCCCTCATTCCTAAAAAGAAAACTCCACACACCTTCTCTGATTTTTGGCCCATATCGCTTTGCAACCTAGTCTACAAAATCATATCCAAATCAAGTGTGAGAGGGGGTTATAGCATAAATCATTCATGCAGGAAAGAGTGCAGATGGGGGACTTTGGGGTCATAAGAGATGTCCTTGGCAAGTGCTTTAGCCTGCAACTAGAATGTATGAGTTCAACCATGCATAAGAGGAAATGGTGCCAAAATGAGGAGGTCAGCGACATTGCACCTGAGGGGAGCGTGGAAATTATGTTGAGCATATTGGAAATAATTCTTATGGGGGACATTGTAGATCAGAGAGAACTGATGATAAAATGGATAATAGAATAGATTGAGAGTGGAAAAGGAGGTTGTAAGAGGTAAATGAAAGGGTGGACCTACAACCAATTATAGTTTGTAGAGAAAATTCCTACGGACAATTGCTAAGACTATGAAAGGTAGTGCTAGTTCTTGGTGTGGGGATGTGAGTTTGTTAAACCCATTTCCAAGAGAACATAATGATTCCAGGAATCATGTGGGACACATCTAGAGTGCATAAAACCCAGGAATTAAACAAGCGAGCTTTGAAATGATTATACACACATACACACATAGAGAGAGAAAGAAGGACCCAAAAATAATTATAGTTAAAACATTTTATTTATGTATGGCTCAAAACTAACATACTCACCATATAAAATATTTAAGTATTAAAAAAATTTACATCCAGAAATATTTAATTTCTCTTAATATTTAGCAAGTTAAAATAAATATATATTTATAATTAATATAATTTAAAACTATATATAATAAAAATTAAATATATCAAAAATTTTATTATAATATTTATATATTCTTTTAATTTTATGATAAGAAGTCAATCTCGCGTTAAAATTGAAATTAAAAAAAAAATGTGGTACCTCCAGCTAATTAAACTATAAACAAGATCATTTCAAATTGCGTCGTATCATTTCATATTATAGTTCAACAAAATCTTTAATAGGTGCAAAATGTCAAATGGATGTTTAAACAAGATCATTTCAAATTGCGTCGTATCATTTCATATTATAGTTCAACAAAATCTTCAATAGGCGCAAAATGTCAAATGGATGTTTAAATAATTTATTTCTCTGGTTCAGGTGTGTTAGTTTTAAGTCAAGAGTTATTTTGGGGCCACATTCAAATTCTTGAAAAGTGTAAAATGCGGAATGGATATTAAAATGAATTATTGATTTTGTTCATTTGAGTGTTAGTATTTTTAGAATACAGATTACATGATTATAGAAATGTTCTTATTCTTATGCACACGAGTGCACGGGTCAATGGTTGGGTCAGTAGGCTTTCAGGCATCCCACCAGCGATGCGATCGATTTCCAGTTTGTGGCGCTGCGCGAATGATGAGAATGTACATCAGTATATTGTGATTGATGTGATAGATTCGCTCGAAGCTGCTGTATCTGCTCGCTTCCGCCTATATATGTAAATGTTACTTCTTCAGGAGATGCATTTCCCTCGCCCCTAAAAAATGTTCTTATTCTTATATTGAAGAAGAGTCCACAAGGATGTGTTAACGTAGTGCAAAATTGAAACTTGAAAACAGGTTACAATCAATGCGTTGCGTTACAATGGTAGAAGGCTAAATAAATTAAAGATTCCAGGCCTTCGTTATATTGGAAATTCGAATGGAGAACCACAAGGATGTGAACGTAGTGCGAAATTGACTCTAGAACACGTTCCAATCTATGCATGGCGTTACATTGGTAGAAGGCGAAAGAAATCAAAGATTCCAGGCCTTCGTTATAATGTGAGAAAATGGATAATATTGGAAATTCGAATGGAAAACACAGATCAATTTAAGGGGGGAGGTTGGCGAAAGAAATCCAAGATTTCAAGCCTTCGCTTTATTGTGAGAAAATGGGTAATATTGGAAATTCTAATGCAAAACACAAATCGGATCAATTTAGGGGGAGAAGTTAACAGGGTAAACAAGGTTTTGATCAGGATAGAAAAGTCCAAAATGTCGTTCTGGCTCGTCCCCGCCTTTCAAATTCTCGTTGAAAAGAGCGAAAATGTATGTATCAATGTGCTGTCCAGGCCTCTTTGGCGTTCCTGCATTTGAAAGCACATGTTTGATCAGATTGTTGTTGTAAGTCTGCGCATTCTCAACAGTAGCCGCTTCATTGCCCGCCGAAGGCCACCCGCTCTCAGTTATGACGATGTGAATATCGGGATGTCCCGATTTCTCCATAGCCGAAATCAGAGAATCCACCAGCGCATCGAACAAGCTTCTATATAGACGACCTCCATCGTTCACCACCGGATCCGCGGATCTAAACAAAGCATAGTCTAACGAGATTTGGGCCTTGTTGTAATTGTAACTAATGTAGGGATACACATTAGCCATGAAAGGAGCCCCATTCTCTCCCAGAAAGTTAAGTACATCGCTCATGCTACTCTTCAATTCATCAGCGAATTCTCCCTGAGAAGGAGGATACGATTTTCCCAGAACAGACGAGGCGTGGGTAGTGGAGACCTTTATGGAGCTCTGCAGATTGGCATTCTTGACTGCGGTTTGAATGTTTCTCATGGCAGGAACGAGATAGGGAAGATGCTGCCGATTTTCACTTGAAAAAACTTCGTTGCCGACTGCGATGTATTTGATGTTGGTGGCCGGATAGAATTGGCGAATGTTGTCGTTAACCCACCCGTTTGCTGCAGCCTGATCGTATGCGATCTTCTGGAGCTCATCGTTCCCAACTCCGACAATCACCTCGATTCCTCCGCTGTTTTGTAACGCTCGCTGCGCTTCCTGATGTGCTTGGAAAAGCCTAACTTTGCCGATGTTGTGAGACCTTATCAGATTTGCCACCTGATCTGGAAGTGGCAAATTGTTTGCAACCATTCCATAGCAGACTCCAACTGCAATAATATTCTTGCAATTCAGTCAGATTATCACAGGCCTTCAGTTTCAAAAACCATTCATGATTATTACGCTCACACATAAGGATAATAGCTATGAAAATTAAAAGAAATCATATGTTTGATACCTTTGTTGCTGGATGCCATTTCTTGGCCGGCTGTATATTTGCTTCCAAATAACAGAAGCGTGGCGTACTAAAAATGATAGTTGTGGCCTCAAATAGAATGCTAGAGATTATGGGATATTGTGAGAGGAAAGGGCCTTTCTACACTATATATAGAGAAAGATGATAACTCTGTGCGGTGTCTGAAGAAGGGAAAGCAAATGCATAACGACTCCTAACGAAGGACCGTCATTACGATTCACATAAGTAGATGAATAGTGTTTGGAGAGTACTTGACTTTGTCACCGGCCGCCGCGTAAAACCATTTGTTTTTGCCACTAGACTATGAAATATTTCTTTGAACACATTGCAAAATTTGTATGAATCGCCGAAACAGAGATTGATACTCCCTTCAGTTGACACCGAATTCTGAGTACAGTGTGAAAATTGCAGAGATTCGGACAGAAATTCCCGATTTCAAAAGCATTCAGACGATAGTGACTGATAAAGCAGGGAGGAAGTGGAGGGCAGTAAATAGGAGAGAAAGGCGCGAGTCAGTATTTAGGCGGGTTTCCAAATTCAAAATGAGTGATGTATGGATGGTATGCGGGCGATGGTATGACATGGGACGGCGGGTTTCCAAATTCAAAATGAGTGATGTATGGATGGTATGCGGGTGGATGAATGCGAATGCGAATACATACGGAATCGGAATTCGTTCGCCGGAGAAATGATGCACACCGCTGACCGCCAAAGCCGATGTTCAGAACCCGCTTCCCAACACTGTACTTAAGGTCTCTTAAGAGTGCATTTATAATGCTATAGTCCATGAAATAGCACTTGCCGTAAGTCCTCTTCTCTTGCCATGTTGGTGGACGACTGGGCATATGCTGGACCCTTTCCTCATGCCACCTTGGCAGATGATAGGATGATTGGTGGGACCACAAGCCTCGCCACGGAGTCGCACACTCTCCCTACATCTGCTCTGCCACATGATCTACATGCGCCTACTCCACCGCTTGCTCTTCCACACTTGGGAAATAAACGACGTCCTCGCCACCATCCCCATGCTGTAAAAATAATCAAACTGGATCTTAATTTGGCTTTTGGATTTGAAGATCTCTCTGATAGAATCACCAGCCTGCAAAATCACGCATTAGTAGGGAAATGGCATTTTTCTAAGATGGATGATTTGGCCATGAGAGTTTGGCTGCATTCTAAATGGCATGTTCTTCTGGATTACATGCCTACGATGGTCAAACTGCTAAATGGCTGCTATAGATTTCACTTCTTATGCCAAGAATACTTGGAGAAGATACAGGCCATTCCTTGGGTAAAAGGTCGCAGCTTCCTTGCGTTGTACTCCTAGTACATCGGGTTTAACCCTTTAAGAGAAATACCACAGAATAATTGAATATGGGTTAAATTACCATGGCTCCCCATTGAATTCTAGTCACGAAGACTCTACAAGACATCGGGGACGCCATTGGTAAATTTGTATATGTGGATCCCCGTTGTCTGGGGGCTCTCGACAAGCGAGTTGCTTGGATCCTCATTGAAAAAAATTACAGGGGTGGATTTCCAGACCATATCTCTATATGATGGAATGATTCTATGCTTACTCAATGTCTAGACTATTGGGGTGTACCCTTCCGTTGCCTGAACTGTCACCGGACAGGTCACCTACTGGCACACTGCCCCCGTCGATGGAGCGCCCGCCCCACAAATGAAAATTGGGCACGATAAAGAAACTGGAAAAGGAATACTTTTCAGATTTTTGGCTGCTCGTCACACGGTGGCTCGGAGACTCCCTCCCGTGGGAAAAGTCCTCCACATCATTCAGGTAATCCGACTCACTCCCCTCTTGGAACCTCCAATCATCATTCTATGAAAAATCAAATTAAATCTCCACATATTCTCATATCATCCTCCCCTCCATCGAATGACTTGGACCCACACATTGCCACCTCCCCTATTGAACAATATATCCCCTATCTCGATCTTCCATCCCCCCACCAAATTCTCCACCTCAGCCTACCATAAATGACCCCCTATCAGCTACACATATCTGCTATGTCTGGGCTACATCACCACCCCATACTGCCCCCACAAACCCGACCCCTTACAAGCCTAATATATCCTCCCCTACCACCCCGATTACATCACCCACAAATTTGGTGGATAGCGACTTAGAATTCCTGTTGCAGAAAAAAACCCCAGACCTCCGGTCCCTTACAATCCACAAACCTCTAAATCCCACATCACCACATATCAGCCCAACATCTGCTGGAAACATTACGGTCTGGAAAAAAAGTCCTAGGGACAGCGAGCATTTTCGTGGCCATCTCTGTATTCCTCATGTTCCCTGTCAACCAGATGCACCCTCCCTCACCGACATCCCCATTGCTGAATCTTCTTCTTGGGCCCTTAGAGCACGGCAGCCCACCAAATGGCCCAAATGACTTTTATTCTTTCCCTGAATATGTGAGGGCTTGGGGTGGCCCCAAAATATCTAGCCTTGAAGGAACTATTGACTATATACCGCCCATTCATTATTCTTCTACAAGAAACAATGCACCCTGATATCCACTCGCTTGGATACTTTCATCGCATGCTTCCGACTTGGCACATGGCCGCCATAGATGCTTCTAGGCTCTCTGGGGGACAGATTGCCATCTGGGACCCTAACCATGTCCGCCTACAGACATTCACATATTTTTCCGACATTTTTCTTGCTGGAAACATTTGCAGCTTTTTGGGGCATATCCATATCCTCAATATCTATGCTCCTTTTCGAGATAGAGAACATTTCTGGCTTCGATTGGTGGAATCGGACCTCCTGAATCTGCCATCTCTCATTCTGGCTGGGGACTTAAACTGTACTATTGGGGACCATGAATACTGGGGACACAAATGTCGTGGAGATCCCATGGCAGACTCTCTAAAATCCATCATCTTGGATCACAATCTGGTTGATATCAGCCCATCGAACATTTCCCCCACATGGGATAATGGCAGATCGGGGATCTCATACATTGCAAAAAGATTGGACAGGTTTCTCATACATGATATGCTTATTGAAAGACTCGGATTGGTATCATCCGAAATTATCAACAGCTATATTTCAGACCATCGCCCTATCATTCTCCATTGGCGACAACAAGACTTCAGGAGCGGACTTCCCTTCAAATTCAACAGAATCTAGTTAGAGGATCCTTCCTATGTCGACCTGGTAAAAAGTACTTGGCTCTCTGTGGCAAACAACTCCACATCTCATATGGGATTGTTCTTGGACAAACTTAAAGCTCTTCGACTTGCTACCAAAATGTGGGAACGAGCAAAAAAAAATTCAGCTCAGAAAAGAACTCAATGATATTGAACAGGAGCTGGACTCTATAAGCCCTTCTCTATCTACTCATATACTCCAACCGAACACCAGATCCAAAATTCAGTTCCTTGAAAAAAGAAGATCACAAATCCTGCTTATAAAGGAGGCGACATGGAAACTGAAAAGCCGTGTCACATCACTGAAGGAGGGGGACCAAAACATAATTTTTCCATAGATTTGCAAATTGTCGTCGTCAAAAAAACTCCATATGGGAGATTTTTGACTCGGATGATGCTAAATATCAAACGCAAGATGAGATAAGCCAAGTGGCTCTGTCATTCTTCAAATCGGCCTTCGCCCAGATTCCATCGGGAGGCCCAGAAGATTTATTATGGGGGGTATCACGCTACCCAATGATGTTCAGAGAGGAAGCTAATAGAGAACTCTACAAGCTAGTTACATCTGAAGAAATTCATGGGGTCATTCTATCTTTCCAGGGTGATAAAAGTCCGGGACCTGATGGTTGGACTGTGGAAATCTTTTCTCATTTCTATGATCTGTTTCAGTCTAACCTGGTAAACCTTGTTGAAGAATCCTAAAATCTGGGTTTTGTCCACCCTCATCTAAACTCCACGTATATCGCCCTCATTCCTAAAAAGAAAACCCCACACACCTTCTCTGATTTTTGGCCCATATCGCTCTGCAACCTAGTCTACAAAATCATATCCAAATCCATTGCTAATGCACTGAAGCCCATCTTGTTCAAATTCATCTCTCCACGACAATATGGCTTCCTCAAACATAGGCAAATACATGATGTTGTTGCTACAGCACAGGAATGTTTACATTCCATCCAGTCGAAACACCTTGATGCAGCTATTATGAAAGTCGACCTAAAAAAATCTTTTGACTGTCTGGACTGGGGGTACCTGAGATTGGTTCTCCACAAGATCGGTATACAATCACCTGCCATAAACTGGATCATGGCTTGTGTCACTTTTTTCCATTTCACAGTTATTATCAATGGATACTTGACTTCTTTTTCCAGAGCTTGTAGGGGCCTTAGGCAAGGTTGTTCATTATCGCCTCTTTTATTCATTCTAGCACTGGATGGGCTTAGTCTGCACATATCCGATGCAGTGGCCACGGGCCTCTTCTCTCCTCTAAAGATTGGCAGAAACATCTAGATATCTCACAGTTTTTTTGTGGATGATGTGCTCATCATGGGGCTTCTTAACAGGTTTGTTTTGCTGCATTTATTTCAAATTTTTTATAGATTTGGAAATGCTTCGAGACTCAAAATGAATCAAACCAAATCGGTTATAATGTATGCACTGGAAATTTCTGAGACCATCGCATATATTGCTAACTTATTTGGTATTTCTTCTGATTGCTTTTCCTCTGGTCTTAAATATCTTGGTTTTCATTTAAAACCCTGTAAGTACATAATTATGGACTGGCAATGGCTAGTCGACAAATACTTCCTGAAAATTTCCAGTTGGGAAAACAAGTGCCTTTCTATGGGAGGACGTTTTACACTAGTCGAAGCTGTGATAACACAACTCAACGTATATTGGGCGCATTTGTTAAAACTTCATGTTGCCATCATTAAGAAATTAAATGGAATCATAGCTAATTTTATTTGGTCCGGCTGAAGCAGCGAAAGGAGTATCATTTATCAAAGTTGCACTACATTACTCTATGAAAGAAAATGGATGGATGGGGCATTCTCGATCTCTGCCGTTTTGGGAAAGATCTCCTTTTAAAATCCATATGGCGCGGGATTTTTGGGAACTGTATCTGGAGCCATGTCATAAAAAAAAAATACCTGAAGAACATGGACTTTAAAGTCTAGTTGCATAATGGCCATATCAGCAAAGCTGTTGGCTCTGCTATTTGGCACAGCTTCACAAAGATTGAAAATACTTTTATTAATATGCTGGCTTGGAAACTTGGCACTGGGCATCATATTATTATTGGCCGCGACCACATTCGAGGACTGTTAGACATCGATCCCCTCCCGGATCACATCATAGAAACATTCCATTGAAATGGGACCTTCTTCTGGCACCAAATTATTTCTGCTTGGGAAAACAACTACCCAGTTTGGAAAAATGCAGCTGATTTAAATCTTTCGGGCTCTGATGCGGATGATTGGAAGCACATCTGCACACAAATGAGACTGGCGGGTCTCTACAGAGAAGCGGCATGTGACTCAATTACCTGGAATGGTAAATTGTCAGAAAATAATATTGTGGTTGTTGATGCATACTACCAACTTTGCTATCTGCAAACAAACCACCCGGGGGACGGATGGTTCGCTAAATTTTGGAGCCCACACCTTCCCATAAAAAACACAATCTTTCTCTGGCTTGTTTGGAAGAACAAGAACTTGACCTGGGAAAACCTCCAAAAGAGGAACTGGTCTGGCCCAGGTTACTGTGTACTATGTGGAAATGTTGTTGAAGACAACACTCATCTCTTCAAAACATGTAAAGAGGTCTCCATCCTATGGAAACATTTAGAACACAAAATTGGCCACCTGGGACTGAACATTTGGGATATAGAGCTCTGGTTGACATGGTGGAGCAACCAATCTAGCCTGTGAAGACTCATCCCTGCTATTTTCATTTGGGATATATGGAAATGGCACAACAACATTATCTTCAACAATCACAGGGAACTAGGGTCAATTGTGCTGACAAAAATACTTCAAAAGTCAGAATTTGTATTACAAATCGCCCCAAAACAACATCCCACTCGCCCATTGGAAATTCTAGAGATGGTATATCCAACCGGCTACTTCGATGGGGCTTCACAGGAACACAAATGTGGATGCGGATTCATCATCTATATACATCCTGAGTTATCATACCATCTACATTGGGTAGCTGGCATTAGAACTAACACAAAGGCAGAAGTGATGGCACTTTGGGGACTTTTATGGTTCACTAAATTTCTGGACATACAAAACATACATGTTTTCAATGACTCCAAGACTGTTATTGATTATGTTGGATCATATGCTTATATCCATAAATCCTCCGTACAAGGTTGGCTAAATCAGATCAAGCAAATTTGGAGTTCCCTCAATCAACCCTCCATACAACACATAAGCAGGAACCTAAATTCTGAGGCAGACAGATTATCAAAACTTGGTTTGAGTGCGGAGCTTGATGGATTTCATGTGATCATTAAAATGCAGAAAATATGGCATGAAGTTGGGGTATTCCCAATTCCTGGATAATACACTTGGGTTGATTCTATGCTGAACTTAAAATTTTCCTCTTTTTTTAAGCTAGGAAGATGAAACAGGTCTCTTTTTCAAATTGTATCTTTTTGGTGATTTTTTGTGGGAACACCTGAACAACTCAGTAGTTTGTATCAGTATTTTTGTATGGTGATAGAAAACTCTCTATGCAGTCTCTGTATCTGAAGATATGTAATGAACTACTCCATGAATGAATATATAACTGCTTTTTTCATCTGAAAAAATAAAAAAGTAATACTAGGATTTTATAGCATTACTTGATCCAACAAAAATCACAACAATTTTTTTACCTTACAATAAGATTTTTATAAGATTTTTAAATGCAATTTGCCTATTTTGATATGTAATGCTAGGATTTTATGGAATTACTTTATCTCCTTATTAAATTAACATTTAATGTTAATGTTACCAAGTAATGTTAAAATTTTATAGCATTACTTGATCCAACAAAACATGGCTACAAAAACTTTATCTTATTAGAAGATTTTAAAATGCAATTCGCCTCTTTAGTATTGCGAAGAAGGCAAATAAAACTTCTATAATTATAATTGGTTGAGGAAACATGTTGTCGTGATTTAATACGTTTCACAAATAAATTTGAAATAATAAAATTATATTTTAAAATATATATTTTTTTATAAAAAACTTTAATTAAAATAAAAATGATTCTTTAACTTCCATGCGGAAGTGATAAAAACTGGGAAACAATTACTATAATCCCTGGACCTGCAGCTCCAAAAAGACAAAGATTAATGAAAAGATTATAAAAATGACGGCCAAATTTTACTTAATCTAAGTCATCACAAAAACCAAAATATAAAATAATTAAACCCGAGTAACTCATCACACAAACCAAAATATAAAATAATTGAACCCGAGTAACTCATCACAAAAATCAAAATATACAATAATTAAACACACTTCTCCGTATAAATGATAATGAAAATCAACGTAAGACAGACTAATAACAAGTAATTATAAATGATAATGAAAATTAACATAAGGCAAAGACTAATAACAAGTAATTATAAAAATCACGGCCAAATTTTACCTCCATCTAACTCATCACACAAACCAAAATATAAAATAATTAAACACACCTCTCCGTATAAATGATAATGAAAATCAACATTCCTAAACAAATGCAACCAAAATACAACCCAGTGTAATTGGAAAAAAATAATATTATTAAATTATAGTTATATATAGCCTATATTTAATAGGTGTAACCATGTAGAACCATATTTTCATGTATGAAATTCATATTCCAATATCATTAAGCTCAACCTCTAAGATGGTACCATCCATTATTAACTTCTCATCATTGCCTCTGGTGAAGGGCCAAAATCAGTCCTATAAAATAATTCTCAAAACAAATTTTCATATTTTTAATTGGATCGTTGAAGTGTTCATTAAGCTAAATATTCAGGGTGCACATTTGCCATGTTAAATGTGGTCAATGATTCAATGATTTGAAATTTTATTGTTCCATACCTACCGTCAGGCGTGACATTGATATTGGAATCGTTTAATGGCGGAGGGAGGAATTACTTGGACAAGTAAAAATAGTTGGAATCTGGGTTAAAAAATTTCAAATTTTTTTAAAAGCAGTATTTGAATCGTGTGTTTTTTATAACTAAAATCAATTCAGCACCATCACACTTGAATTGAAATTTAAAAACTATATCTGAACTTACAAAAATCCTTGTCAATTTTTTTCGCAAAAATATAACGGACTTCCTTGATTTATATTTCTTCACTGACTGCTTCCGCCGTTGGTAGTTTTCATTTATATCAATAATGTTTTACTCTCGAACAAATTGAAGAAAGTCGAGTTGAACGACTTCTCCTTAAAAATATGCGGAATGCCAAAAACTTGAGGTTGTTAATCATGGCAAAGACATGGAGAAGGCTTTGTAGACATTGGTGGGCAGTGGCCATGACGTCCCTGCCGCGTTCGTCAATGGAAAATTCTTGGGAGGAATGTATCGTGTAATGACTTCCCACATCAATGGCACGCTCATGTCTCTTTTGAAGGAAGTGGGAGCTTGTCCCCCAAGAAGCAAGAGACTTATGGCTCTAAAAAAATCGGCTGCAAAATCTTCTTGTTTTCTCGGTTTTTGCTGATCTTGTGGCTCAAAACTGCGACCAAACCTCTGTAACTGTTGTTCCTTCATTTTGCATTATGTCCAACTTTATTTTTTTCTTTGCGGAATTATTAGTTAGCGTGTTATTCAAGCTGTATGGATGCTTTATCTTGCTTTCTCATGGAGTTGAAAGCTCCTCAACATCGTCAATTTTGTTTTTTTCCTAACGACTCGAAGTGGAGTACTGCTCCATTGTTCGATATTATTATCGTTAATGTCAAGTTAAGTTTTCATAACACATTTGGTGACATTTCGTTTTCCATAGAGATTTATTTTCCTTTCATTTATCTTTAAATTTCCTCAAAATTTAGACATGAATTACAATGTTCCTCCAAAGTTACATGCAATATTTCTATTCTGGAATTCGTTGAAGACTGTTAAGAAGTTATCCCTACAACTTGCATTTCAATTTACAGTACGAAATGATAAACAAATTTCGAAAAATGTTCGCTATCTGGCATGGTTGCCTGAGGATAATATGAATTTTCCTTGCATAGTTGTTGCAAGAGTTCCAATGAGTATTAATAACATATTAAAGGGTTTGGTTGATGATTTTAGAATTATTATGGTAAACAAATTTATGAGCTATACCTATCGACTCCTCTCCCAACCTACCAACTCTTCTTCATTCTGATTTATTGATATTTTAGTTTCTTTTCCTAAGTTTACTTTGATCGCTACTGCACATCGCCCTTGTGAACCTAATTTTCTGTCAGGGGATATAAAGAATGTGAGTAGCTGATACACATCCAACAAAGATAGAATATTTAAATCTTAACTATGTATATAAAGTCGATCACTACCGCACATCGACCTTCTCAACCTAATTTTCTCATTGGTGATATAAAGACTGCGAGTAACTGCTACACATCCAACAATAATAGAATACTTGAATCTTAACTATGTATATAAATCCACTACGTACTGCACTTGCTATTTTTGTTTATAACTCATATGTAAGTTGACCAGGAATGGATTCTAAAATAATCTTTAGAAACACTACTCATAGCAAAACCATTGAGTGCATTGCAACCTACCTTGAAACTGTCAAAATAATACATTATAATAAGATTCGAGGAAAGAGGATATCCATATAAAGTGAAACACCAATAATTAATATCATTTTTTTATTGACCCTCTTTCTCAAAGTTTCCAAACTTTGATATACATATCCTTTAGTGAATCTAGATGATAATTTTTTGGTATATGTATTGAAAACTGATCCATAATGGTGTTGCATTGCAAACAAGATAGGAGATCAAGAACACTATACAAATACATTCAAAATCTAGAAGATCTCTGCAATGTTACAGATTGAAAAAAATGATGGCATTGAAGATATCTATAATAGTGATGCCTATTTTCCTTTAATTGGAATTGCCATCACATCCGAAATGATAATTTTGAAAAATATAAGTTCCTACCTCTACCTTGCAAGGACTCTAGGAATTTTGCACTTTGTTGCATTGCTATGGCAATGGAGAACAGTCATTCCCAATGTGGCCATGATGACCTTAATACCAGAATACGTAACACAATGATTATTCAAAATATTTTAATGTTTTGTTGCTATATTTATTGTCTCTTTCAGTGGTGTCATCTGAAAATATAATTATCAACATTGTTGCATTGACTCTTGTTGGTCCTTTTTAGCATTGTCCCTCCATAGGATAGTTAGAAATCTATAATTATGAAAGTCCCAAAGATAAATCACGTTATAGCTATACAATTTTAGTTAGAAATAGAACTCACATATATTATTTGTAAATCAACCTGCAAGTTCATATTTGTAGAATATTTTGAAGTGAATTAAGCATAAGTTACTTTATTGCGGCAACATGGATCCTTTTTCTCTTTGAGATAAGTTTTTTAAATCACTTTATTCATTCAACTGCTTGAAAGTGTTGCATCATGATACATGAGTAAGACATTTTCATTGAGCTCACAGTTCCATTATGGAAATACAATTCATATTTTAGTAATTATGTCAATATTAATAGAAATTCTTAATTAATCATATATTCAATTTTTCCATACAATAAGCTAAAGTTATTGAGTTGGAAAGCCCCTTTTAAGGAATCAATATAACCCAAGAAAGGGATGAGGCATGTTTGGGGCGCTATCTAGTTCTTAGCTCTTTTCCATAACATAAAGACAACAACCACTCTCCCAAATCCAATTCCCATTCCCATTCCTAATGCTATGAATGACATATTTTCATATATGCAACTTAACCATCCCACTCTTACTAGGATTATCACCCTGCATTACTTTCCTTTCATTTTCATTGTAACACCCACCTCCCACATCTACCCAAGTAACTAGCTAGCCAGCGTAAACATGAAACAAGAGGCCACTATGATAAGACCCACCCTCCTAGGCAACCTTAAGTAAATGGAGTCGACAAAACAAGACCTTACATACCTCCCTCAGGTGCTTAAGGACCCCCAAGAGCTAATCCACCACTCTAGGTGCCCAACCCCTGAGTTAACCTAACATTTCAATTAAATAAACCCAAATTCACTCACATGACAAGGAATGCATGCGATTGAAACCCTATATTCGCTCCCAAAATGCCTGCAAGGGAGAGAATGCCGTATTGTTTAGCTAGTTCTGTGCTAGAGACTGTGAGAATTAACGCACTTTTTCAAGGCTAGTCTCCAAACCAATGCCTATAACTTGATGATTCTTTCCAAGAAAATAAATGACACCAAGGAAAGTCATCTAACACAAAACTTGATTAAGGGCTTGACCTAACCAAGCCTAACCATGAGAGACATTTTGTTAAACACTTAATAAATATGCAACCTACATGTGTAAATAATGGATATGAGCATAAGGGTCTCATACATATTTGAGATTCGCCATGAAGCATTGTTTCCTTATCACTTTAACTGACGTTCCATCCATTAGATCATAGATACATTGTTCATTCATTTACAAGTAAACACATGATGAGAGCCATACATAATTGTTGTCGTAAAACATATACATAACCATCATAATAGGGATAGAAATAACAATGAAATCACAACCATATACACCACATATAATCCATCATAATACTCATAGAAATACTAGGAGAAACAACCTTTCATTAATGATGAAAAATCTAAACCCGAGATGGGACTTCCACGTTTCATCCGACCGTACAATGGCTGAGCCAAATCTCTCTTTAGCCATTCACCCCCATGCCATATTCCAAGCATGAATGTGGGATCTCATAGAACACATCAATCAAATCTCATCCAGGGCTTCTAGATGCCATCCACCTCAACCCATTAAACAATGATTCCACCTCATGATCAGACTTCAAAAAACCATCATCAGATTGGTATCCATCCAAGCCTTCCAGCGCTTCCAAAGCATTTGTCCAACCAAGGCTTCCAAGACTAGTAACTCAACCCAAAACTTATACAAGGATTCCATAGCGTTTATCCAACCACAACTTCCAAGACTAGTAACTCAACCCATCAAGGGCTTCCAGAGCATTTTTCCAGCGAAGGCTTCTAGGGCTAGTAACTCAACTCAAGTTGTTACAAGGCTTCGAAAGCGTTTTTCCAACCAGGGTTTCTAGGACGAGTAACTTAACCCAAGATAAGGAAACATGAGAACCAACCAAAAAAAATTAATGAAAGTAAACTCATAACCACCATGCCTATCTGGGAAATGGCAAGGCTAGGAAATCCACTGTCAATCTCGACCATCCTCCATGTCAATGACAGATCAAAACAAAAAGTCCACATGCATATTCCATGCATGCCAAAATTAGTGAAGGACACATATATGCAACTCAGTACCTACAAGGGAAATTGTTGTAGCTACTGATCCTGATGCCCTCTTGTGCTTTCCTGCTCTTCCTTTTCCTTCTTCCTCCAAAAATCCAAGTATGTCGCACCCTCCAAGAGTGCTCCAAGAAAAATTTAAGTATCCAAGAGTATGAGAGAGAGACAATAGAAGAGAGCTCCACCAAAACCTATCAAAAGCTCACCAATTGATCCTCAGAAGCTTTTTTATGAATGAGGCTCTATTTTCTCCATTTTCCATTATTTTCCTCCTCACATGAAACTTATGACCTTTCACGTCCTTTTTATCCTAATTTTCTTTATTTTCATAAATAAATGCCAATTAAGGCCTCATGCCTTTACAAAACCTTAGCCATTTCCTTTGCCAATTCCCTTAGCCATAATAAACCAACTCAACACCCACTAGGATGTTTCTCCCACCATTCAGTTTGGAATACATGTCCCATTGACCGTGGCCTTATATATTTTTTACATGGAATTTTCACCAGGGTTGTTACAAAACCCTCCCACTTGGGGGAACATCGTCCTCAGTGTTCAATGACAACTATAACCAACAAGATGGCTGAAAACAACACATACTTCCCATGTAGCTTTATAACACACCTTGTTGCAGTATTTACAATGACCACTTGCTAAAACATGAAAAGCATATTGTTTATTGGAGCTTTATAACACAACTCATTACGGTATTTACAATAACTACATATACACATACACATTTGATTCAACCAACAAATAACCATAATGTCCATGAATATTTATAAATCCATCTCGATATAATATTTACAATAATACATTTTATGAAACTAGCACAGAAAAAGATAGAAAAGATAGATCAACGACTTAGAAATCATCCTCTTCGAGTGGGAAACCTCGTTTACATTACACAAATGAACAATTCTTGGATAATACAAATTAAAAAATCTCCTTTCTATATATAGGAGTTTAAAAAATATAAGGGCATGAAAATAACAATAGTGGGCTTCTATGGGGCACAATAATAACAATATGGGGACAATAGGGGCATGATAAGAATAATAAGGGCTACAATGACAAGAGTGATGGGGGAATCACTAGTATTATAGGGACCTAACAAGCCCCTCTCCTTCAAAAAAGTGTTTTCCTCAATGCTTGAGTAGTTCTAGATGCTTTTGTATAAAATTCCCACTATCCCATGTGGAACCTTTAGCAACTTAGTTCTTCCACTTGATGAGATACTTTGAAATTGATCGATTTCATTGCTTTTGAGTTCTTGTTTTTGTGACTGCTTCAGGTTCCAATATGATTTTTCCTTCCTCATCAAGTTCTAGAAATATTGTTTTAACTGGGATCTTTTCACCTATAACCTTCTTTAAGCATGAAACATGAAAAAATGGGTGCAACCAGGAAGCTGCAGGAAGCTCCAATTTGTATGCCATAGTACCTATCTTTTGCAACACCTTGTATGGACCATAATACTTTGGTGTTAATTTATTATCCTTCTTAGCTTTCTTGAGAGACATTTATTTATATGGTTGTAGCCGTAGGAATACCCAATCACCTACATCAAAACTTCTTTTGTTGAGATGTTGATCTTCCTATTGTTTCATTCTATTCTGTGTCAAAGTGAGTTTATCCTTTAAGAGTTGGAGAACTTGTTGTTGATGCTCGATGTGATCTTCCACTGCTTGAACCTTATAATTTTGTCTTAAAAATGATATGATGGAGGGTGGTTGATATCCATAAAGTGCCATAAATGGGGTCATTTTTGCTGCAGTATGGAAGGAAATGTTATACCACCATTCAGCCAGAGGCAACCATTTGACCCATTTTTCTGTTTATCAAATACAAAGAAATGAAGATATGCTTCCAAACATTTTTTTACTATATCAGTTTCCGATCAGATTGAGGATGATAAGATGAGCTATGAGCTAGCTAAGTGCCAAGACAAGAAAATAATTATGTCCAAAATTTTCCAGTGAAAATGGGATCTCTATCGCTTACAATAATCTTTAGGTTTCCATGTAGCTTTCAAATTATTTCCATAAATGCAGTCAAAATTGTACTCGCTTTAAATGGATGACATAATGCACAAAAGTGTGCATACTTGGTAGGTCTGTCAACTACCACCATGATAACACTCTTTCCTTCGTACTTGGGTAAACTTGTGATAAAATCCATTAAAACCTCCTCCCAACGTTGGCTTGGAATGATAAAGGTTGTAATAGACCTGGGGTCTTAATTGTTTCAGCTTTATTTTGTTGGCAAACCAAACATTCTGCCACAAAATTTTGAATATCTGATTTAAGGCCATCCTAAAAAATTCCTTAATCGTGTGCTAAGTATTTAGAAACTTGAGTGACCTCCTAAGGGAAAGGTGTGCAATTCCCTAAGAATATTTTGTTTGAGTTGGGAATTCTTACATAGGTATAAGTGATCTTTGAACCATAACGAATCATTTTTCCGGATAAATGTATTAGGTGTATTTGGATCTTGTTGTATCTTTTGAATGAGTGCCCACACTTCTTCGTCATTCTTCCATTCATCCCTTGCTTTGTTTATCCAATCTGGTTGGATAATAGAAATGGCGCAAAGAAATGATTCCACATCCTCATCATTTCTTGAGAGTGCATCTGCTACAACATTTTTCTTCCCTTTCTTGTAGATGATTTCAACATATTTGTGACCCATTTTTTCTGCTCTTCTGAATACAATCTTTGTTCTAAGAAGTATTTAAGACTATCACGATCTGTTTTTAAGTTGAAGTGTCTTCACATTAGGTAGGGTCGTTATTTCTTAAGTGCATGTAGTATTGCCAACATTTCCTTCTCATAAATAGCTTTGTGTAAATACTTTACTTTGATTCAATGACTTTCGAAAGTAATGGCTCTTTCTTCTTGTATTAAAACAACACCAATTCCATTTCCTGAGGCATCACATTCCACAATAAAGGCTTTTCTTAAGTTTGGCGTAGCTAAGACCGGTGCTTGGCATATTGCCTCTTTAAGATGTTCAAAGGCCTTCATTGCTTCTGAAGTCCATGAAAATTCATCTTTATTCAATAATGTTGTTAGAGGGGCTACTATTCTCCCATAATTCTTAACAAACTTGAGATAATACCATGTCAACGCGAGAAATCCTCGCAGATGCTTTATGGATGTGGGGATTTTCCATTCCTTAATGGTTTTAACTTTGCTAGGGTCTACCTTAACACCTTCATGAGATACAATATGAACCAGACATTCCACCTCTTGTACTCCAAAGAAACATTTGGAGCTTTCTGCATATAATTGTTTCTCCTCAAATATTTTGAGCACCTTCTCAACGTGTTGAACATGATCCTTCCAAAACTTGTTGTAGATTAGTACATCATCAAAAAATACTAACAAAAATTTTCTAAGGAAGGGTTTGAAGATGGAATTCATCAAACCTTGAAATGTTGAAGGTGCATTGGTAAGGCCAAAAGGCATGACCAAAAATAATAATGACCCTCATGAGTTCTAAATGTTGTTTTTAGGATGTCTTCAGTCTTCATTCTGATTTGATGATATCCTGAATGAAGATCCAACTTGGTGAAGTAAATTGATCCATGCAATTCATCTGATAATTCATCAATGACAAGAATGGGAAATTTATCTTTAATAGTGAGCTTGTTGAGCTACCCACAATCCAAACACATGCGCCATGATCCACCTGTCTTGTGAACCAATACCATTGGAGCAGATAAATAAATTTGACTAGGTTGAATTATACTAGCCTTTAGCATTTTTGCAATCATACGTACAATTTCACTCTTTTGGGCATAAGGATACATGTAAGGCCTAATGTTTAGAGGAACATTTCCTAGAATCAAATGAATAGCATGATCATGATCACAAATAGGTGGGAGTTAATTGGGAGTCTAAAATACCTTGGAATGATTGTCCAAGACTTTTTGGAGATCTGGAGAAATAGATAATTTCGATGTCGGAACCTCAAGCGAACATAATTGTGCAACTACGTCTCGTTGTTCTTTCTTTAGAATCTTTTTTATTCTGTAAGAGCTTATTATCTTTCCCAGTTTCCCTGTGATACCCCTTAATTCACCTTCCTTTCATTCTGAAGAAATTTTCATGAAAAGTTCTTGAAAATTAAAGCTATTGTACCCAAGGATTGTAGCCATTGGACTCCTAGTACAACATCAGCACCAACCATTGGAATGGAAAGAATTAGGTTATTCAATACATATTCTCCCATGGATAGCTTGATATTATGGCACTTTCCAAAGCAATTTATGGTTCCTCCACTTGTAACCATCACCTGAAACTTTGTTGCTGGATATAGGAAGCAATTCAATTCCTTGGCTATCTTACAATGAATAAAATTATGGGTACTCCCTGAATCAATCAACACTATTACCATTTTCTTCTTTATATGTCCTTCTATCTTAATAGTTTAAGGAGTGGTAATTACAGCCAATGCATTACAATATATGGTCGGATTCATTTCTTCTTTCTCTAGGTTTTGTTCCTAGTGTATATCCTCTTCTTTTGACGTTTCTTGTTCTTTTTCTTTCTCCTCTTCACAATCTATGTAAAGCAATTTCTTCTCAACAAACTTATGACCTTTAATGTATTTTCTTTCATAACCGTAACAAATCCCTTTTTCTCTTTTTTCATCCAATTGTTGTGGTTTTAACCTTGTAGGTTGTGGAAGGCTAGGGGCAACAACACTTCCATCATTATAATTGTGAGTGGTAGGCTTCCTTGTTGCCATAATTTTTCTTTCCATTTTTCTTGCCAACTTGAATGCCTTCTGTAATGAATTAGGTTCCCAAAGGCGAACCTCATGTTGGATGTTATCCTTTAAAGTCCCTATGAACACATCAACCCTATGGTCCTCTAGAATATCTTTTACCCTTATATTCAACTTTTGGAAGTCCTCAATGTGCTCCATCATTGAACCCCTTTGTTTGAGATTTATCAATTGGCTAAAAAAAGTGTTTCTTTTTGTATCCTCATAATGTGCTATCATTTCATCTATAAAAATTGCCCAAGTGACAATTTGTTTACGAGAGAAAATCCATTGGTACCATACAAAATGATTTGGTTCCAAATATAAAGTTTCAATGATACCTTTTGTGTGTTTTTCACATTGTGGAGATCAAAATATTGCTCCATATGTAGTATCCATGTTACAGGGTCGTTGTCATCAAACTTCCTCATATGGATCTTTGGAACGTGGTGGGTCTTCTATCTAATGTTAGAGTCTATGAAATCATGATTAAAATTTATTTTGTTCTCATCATGAGTTTCCTTTACTACCCTTTCGCCATTAGTAAGCATTTCTTGTAGAAACTTTGTCAAATTTGTCTTCAAATCTTCCATGTTTCCTTTCAGCTTTTCTTTAAACCGTCCATCTTAAATTCCATGTCATTCATCTTAGCTTCCATGTCATTCATCTTAGCTTATACGCCTTTCTTTAAACCATCCATCTTAGCTTCCACGCCCTTTTTAAACCATCCATATTAGCTTCCACATCTTTCTTTAAACCATCCATCTTAGCTTCTGTTACTTTTCGTGAGAGTGAATTTTGTTGTGCTGGGTCTCGTAATTTTGATATATCATGTTTCATTTCTTCCTCTTCTTCATGAGTCATGCTAGAGCTTTTAGGTTTCTTACTAGGTGTTTCCATTTTATTTCTTAGGGGCATCAATTAATGATAATTATGCTTCACTATGCCCTCTGAATTCCTTAAAACTAATTTTTTCAAACCAAACTTATGCAAAATTTAAACAAAACTACACACCTTTTTTCATTTTGTAGGAGCTCGATATTGTATCTAATGTACCTCTGAAATTTCAAATCTCCAAGGTCTGAAATTTAAAACTGTGGTAGCACTCTAAGTCCTATTTCCAACACCACAAGTCTGATTGAAATTGGATTCTCCAAGAAAGCATTATGCTCAGTCTCCCAAGATGACCTAAATATACACTTTTTCAGTAGAGCGAACTTGTACGAAGTGCCGCATATCACTTTTTCAAAATTCAGACAAAAAACAATGCATAAAAAACCGCAGTTTGTCCTGTTTCTATAACTTTTTACTAAATTGCAATCTGATACTTAGAGAGAAAGTTATGACAATTTTCCAAAGGTCACCTATTTGGGATGTAATTTGGGAGCCTGCAATAACCCTAAATTCCTTGGATCATATCGTTGAAAATATAGTGAGACAAGATCTGAAATTCAAACCTGAGGATCATCAAGATTTCAGCTCAAATGGGGTTTTTTTTAGCTTTTGAAACTTCGTAGAAACAAATTTATAGCGAAAATGCCACAATGACCTATTTTGGAGCAGCGAAACCCTAGAATCCAAAGTGTTGATACCAAATGTTATGAAATCGGCTCACAAAAAGATAGAAAACATAGATCAACGACTTATAGATCAACCTCTTTGAAGGGGAAACCTCATTTACATTACAAAAATGAACAATCCTTAGATGCTACAAATGACAAAACCTCCTTTCTATATATAGGAGTCTAAGGGGTCACAATATAATCAAAGTTAACATAACAATAATAATATAAGGGCACAAAAATAACAATAGTGAGCTTCTATGGGGCACAATAATAACAAATGCGGACAATAGGGGCACAACAATAACAATAAGGGCTACAATGACAATAGTAATGGGGGAGTCACTAGTATTATAGGGACGTAACAATACACACATATGCACATTTTCTCAACCAACAAATAAAAGGATACGATGTATGCATCCGCAACAAGGGAATCTAGAGGCTCACACCTCCACCCTCAAAGTAATACTGGGATTCACCTCCTTCCCAAGAAGTCCAAAATCCACTGCAGTGTCAAATATGCATTTAATGTATAGCGCTATAATCTTTTGCCACTTGTCCTCTTAGTGAACAATTACCAGCTCATTCTTCTAGGTCACAATCCCAATGTGAATATGATTCCATAAGGCAATGCTAATGTCCAAAAAAAATCCATCCCCAGTTTTCCCTTCTCTGTTAAACAGTCCCTCAAGTAATATGGTCAACTCCTTCCATGCAATCACTCACCTTCCAAGTTCCACTGGCATCCCCATCTCGAGTAGTCAATCCCTCAGCAAGGCTTCCTTACATCGGAAGATACAAAAAAAAAGGCATATGCCTGCCTTAAACCATCATACTAGTCATAGCATGCTCATGGAAATCAATGGTCACTTTTGGGTACCAGTGTCCCACAATGGCCCTACTCTTGAAGTGTTTTACCAACATACTACTGCATGTTTCAACTTTTTTTGCTACTGTTGTCGATTCTTGCAGTCTATTTCAACCACCCAATTAAGAATGTTCATGCATCCCTGTACCAAGCACATAATTTCCATTATATTCAAAATAAATTGAAATCACTTCAAATCATACCTCATTGGTAACTCGTTAATAAGGTACATTTGCAATTTTGTTAGCTTCCTATCACAACAAATCAAACTAATATCTTTGACCAATTCATCATGTATAACATATCACATTAGGTTAGCTTGAAACACAACCATCACAGATCAAAATCATAAATCACATGTAACGATCATAAACTAGAATCATAGGTCACATGTAATCATCATAGACTAGAATCATAAATCACATGCATAATAAAATTGAAATAAAATATTGATAATTATCCTTTAATCAATCCTTGGCTTCCACCTTTTTCCTTATTTCATATGGACTCTGGATTAATTGTTTCACCCGAAAAACACCTAGTGCCTTCTCCTCAACCGTGCACACACACACATAGTGTACATCCCACACATACAACCACACACAACATACCACACCATGTAATATATGCATCTACACCTAACATACATCACATACACCTACACCCAGTGTATAACACAACACAATACATACGCCTACACCTGGTGTACAACACAATTCATCACGTATACATACACAATGTACATCACAATACATGCATCCACACACAACTTGTGACACCACAAATGCATACACATACACCTGATATACAACACAACTCATACATCTATACCCGATGTACAATGGCACACAATACATGTACCTACACCTGGGGTACATCACAACAAAATACATGTAATACATAGAGTACAACACAATGAGTATGCATGTCACAATACCACAACTAAACAATACACATACATAGTACCGTATGTACAGAACACAACATGTGCGACATGCACACAGTACCACATGTACACTAGTACCATATGTACAACACGTACATAGTACTAGCTGTACAAAGCACCACCTACACAATGTGTGCTCAACATCAAATGTATATGGCACCACCTACACAACGTGTACACAACGCCACATGTACATCGTACCACTTGTGCAATGTGTACACAATACCACATGTACACAATGGCACATGCACGACATGTACACAACACCACCTACACACAGTGCCGCTTGTACCACATGTACACAAAACCACATGCTCATAAAACCACTTGCACAATCATGCACACAAGACCATATGTATAACATGCACACAATGTCATATGTACATAGCATTGCATATACAACATGTACAAAGCACCATACACAACATCGCATATCCAAAATGTGCACAACACCATATGCACACAACATTGCATATCCATCATGTACATAGCACTGTCTATACCCAACACTACATGTTAAACATTCACAAAACATTATATGTACCACCCTATACATAACGTTGCATAAACACATGCACACACTATATACACAACAACACATGCGCACAACATCACAAATGAAACATGTACAACATAAACAACATATTCACAACAATAGTACCACACATCCAAACCACATTGTGTCTACTAGGTAACCTTGCTTCTAGTGTCTCTCAACCATCGATGCTTATCCTAGCATGCCATAGACCACGCGACTTTCATTTTACTGATGCATCCATTGGTATAGCTTGTCCATAACATAAACATAATATAATCACATAATATCAACTCATAACCACATGATATTGACCTTGTAGATGTGTTAGGATACTCTTCCCACTTGATTCTTCATGAACTAGGAATCTCTTCATGACATTTGCCTACATAAGGAATCATTCCTCCACACAAACAATCCATAACAACCCTGTTAGGCAATGACATAGATACATAGATACATACATACATACATACATACATACATACATCATCATCCTATCAGACAACGACATACATACATACATGTATACATATATAAACATCAGCATAATCATGATCATAACATAATTACTAGATAACATAAGGTCTAGGTTAATAGAACTTCCTTATTTGTGCATAACATGCACAACATTGAGAACCATTGTTCCCAAATTGGTCAAACCATCTGACACCTCAGTCCATTTACTTTACCTTTTCTGGTTACCCTTCTCATGTCTGTACTGCCACTGTCCATTTACCACAATGAACCCAACTAGTCCTACGGACTATCATAGTTTTACCTTCCTTTGCGCTTACTCATGCATTGAGCTTCATATAAATCTTAAATTACCTTTTGGGTACCACACAACTCTCCCAGAGCACCATTAAATTTCCTCTTTCTCAACCAATTCCCAATACTCAAAACTTAAAATGCAAGCACAAGAAACAAACAAGAAGAAAAACATGAAAACCAATAACAACACGACTCCACAAACAAAGTGGCATTATCAATCAATAGACATAAAAAACTTCAAATCAAACACAAGAAAATCACAAAAGACCAAAAGCACAAGGCTCTCAATAGATACCATGACTCAATCCCCATGGTTCCCAGTGCTTCCAAAGGAAATCTCAACTCGAGCCTTCTTGAAGATTACATGGCAGTCTCTTTGCCATGCAATCTCATGCATCATACTATCGTAAACACATAACTATTAATGCATAATTAAACATTACAATAGACTAGTTACCTTACTTTGTTGTTCCAAGCACATCGCTTGCAACTAAACACATCCACACCATATTTCAAGGGACTCCAATTCCCTTGATAGATCCACTTGTAACTAGAGACTAGATAATATACCTGTCAAATACATGTCCATGAATATAGCACATACCCACATAATGTTAGACAAAATCAAGGTTAAGAAGACTTCCTATGTGCAAAGTACTCATTCGTTTGGAATTAGGGTTTCTAAACATAGCCAAAGGAATTATTTCCCAATTCCTTTCATTTACCTTTTTACCTTGATGCAGTCGCGGCTTACTATGTACTGCCACATCACCCAACTGTTAGTTATATAAACACATCAACCATTACCTTGTCATACTAATACCACACATGTTTCCTGCAACTTCCCACACATGTCAACCACATGTTCCAAATATCAAGACAATCATATCAATCAATTTGAAATCAACCTTTACCAATACTAAAAATCATGTAATAGTCCATAGTCAACTCATAGTCATTATACACAATGCTACAATTGTCAACTACATTCAAGTACATATCAGCTGTCTCAACACATATGTGTTAGTATAATCACCTTAAAACAAAATCATTGGAATGCATACTCATATTAATATGAAATTCATCAAACATTCAACCAGCTTGCAAACATACCATGTTAAATAAATCAACTAGATGGCGTAATAGAAACCAAACACTCAAACACCCAATAGATGACATAATCAAACAATCAAGAACCAAGTATATGATGTAAGAAAACTCATACCTTAATGTATCTCAGGGGAGGCTATCTTTTCTGCACAATCAATCTAGTTAGCACGAAATAACTTCTTAACACATCAACTCAAGCATAAATAAGATCATGATATCCATAACACTAACTAACTAACATGTTCACATCATAAACTTATAAGCATTTAACATTCATGCATAACAACCACGTGTGAAAATTCATCACAAATATGTCGGCTTGTACCTGAATATTGTAACCATAACCATCTACATAGTCCAATCCAATTTAGCATGATACATATAACATCAAGATATTAATGTTATAACCCTAATCATCAAGTTAACTAACATATAACAATAATCTGTTAACATATAACATGCTCATCAACAACATATAACATGATCATCAAGTTATCTAACATAAAACAAAAATAGCAATGCAAAAAACCACATGTTACTATCATTCATGACACATGTGCATGTGCCTATACTAATAAACTATCATCTATCATGTATGTAACCATAACATAAAAAACATGTACATAAACCTAATGTATATAAAATTCATATGACAATCCTTAACTTACATACCTGCATGCCAAACATACGGTACCTACATGATGGTCTTCTCTTGCCTCGAGGTCCAATGCTGCAAATTCACTTTATTGATCTACATCTCCTGTTCTATCTCAGCCAACACATTAGCATCATAAAAACCAATAGCACCATGATTACCTAAATTTGCATACAATGACTTCACAAGACATTTTTGACCTACTATTCATGCATAACTATAACCAAGACTATACATGCATAACTATAACCAAGACTATACATGGATAACAACTAAATATAGACATATAACACATGAGTGCAAAACCATAGACACACCATTATAACTAAGTTCTAGTCATCAATGCATGACCATATCAACTACAAAAACCATGACATCATGCATGACAATAACAACCACCTCACGTGCATTTGATAACATGCGAACACTGACGTGCATAGCAATGCATAATCAACCATACACACATTAAGACATACTCCACAACAACACCTTCAACCTTCACATGACGACATCACTACAACCATGATTAACACCATTAAAATGTAAGAAGCACATGGACTACATGCATAAGGAACACATATGCAACCAACATGAAAGAATGATCAACACACAACCCAAAGAGAGTGAAACCACGCTCCGATATCACTATGTGGTTTTAGATATTACCCAAAGAGAACACAACCCACTTTGATACCACTCTGTATCACCCTCCTTCCACATCTACCCAAGCAACCAGATAGCCAGGGTAAACATGCGACAAGAGGCCAATATGATAAGACTAAACCTCCTAGGTATCCTTGAGGAAATGGAGTCAACAAAACAAGACTTTAGAGACCTCCCTTAGGTGCTTCAAGACCTCCAGGAGTTAATCCACCACTCTAGGTGCCCAACCCCTGAGTTAACCTAGCATTTCAATGAACTAAACCCAAAGTCACTCCCATAACAAGGCATGCATGCAACTGGAACCCTATAGTCACTCCCACAATGCTAGCAAGGGAGAGAGTATAGTCTTTTTCAGCCAATTCTGCGCTAGAGAATGTGAGATTAAGCCACTTTTTCAGGGCCGGTCTCAAAATCAATGCCTAGAACTTGATGAGATTTTCCAAGACAATAAATGACACCAAGGAAAAGCCTCTAACACAAAACTTAATCGACGGATTGACCCAACCAAGCCTAACCATGAAAGATATTTTGTCAAACGCTTAATAAATATGCAACCTACAGCTATAAATAACAAATCTGAGCATAGGGGTCTCATACTTATCTAATATTTGCCATGAAGCATTTTCTACTTAGCACTTTAACTTCCATTCCATCCATTAGATCATAGATACATTTTTCATCCATTTACAAGTAAACACATGATGAGAGCCATACATAGCTATTGTTCTAAAACATATATGTAACTAACATAATAGGGGAAAAAATATCGATGAAATCACAGCCATATACAGCACCATTATTCCATCATAATACTCATATAAATACTAGGAGAATTAATAACCTTTCATTAATGATGCAATATCCAAATTTGGGATTTGACTTCCAAGTTCCACTCGACCGTACAATGTCTGAGCTAAATCTCTCTTCAACCATTCACCCCCGTGCTATATTGCAAGCATGAATGTGGGATCTTATAGAACACATCAATCAAAATTCATTCAGAGCTTCCAGAGGCCATCCACCTCAAACCATCAAATAGTGATTCCACTTCACTGTCAGACATCAGAAAACCATCATCAAATTGGTCTCCATCCAAGCCTCTGAGGGCTTCTAGAGCATTTGTCTAACCAAGGATTCCAAGACTAGTAACTCAACCCAAAGCATATATAGGGCTTCCAGAGCATTTGTCCAACCAAGGCTTCCAGGACTAGTAACTCGACCAACCAAGGGCTTCCAGAGCATTTTTCCAACCAAGGCTTCAAGGACTAGTAAATCAGCCCAAGTTGTTATAGGGCTTCGAGAGCGTTTTTCCAACTAGGGCTTCCAGGATTAGTAACTCGACCCAAGCTAAGGAAACATGAGAACTAACCAAAAATAAACAATGAAAGTAAACCCACAATCACCATGGCTATCCAAGAAATGGCAAGGCTAGGAAATCCACTTTCAACCCCGGCCATCCCCCATGCCAATGACAAATCACAACCCAAAATCCACATTCTTATGCCATGCTTGCTAAAAATACTGAAGGAAACCTGCATCCAACTCGATATCTACAAGAAAAATTGTTGTAGCTACTGATCCTGATGCCCTCTTGCACTTTCTTTCTCTTCCTTTGCCTTCTTGCTCAAAAAATTGAAGTATGCCACACCCTCCAAGAGTTCTCCAAGAAAACTCTAAGTATCCAAGAGTATGAGAGAGAGAGAGAGAATAGAAGAGAGCTCCACCAAAACCTATCAAAACCTCACCAACTGATCCTCATAGGCCTTTTTATGAATGATGCCTCTATTTTCTTCACTTTCCATTATTTTCGTTCATTTTCCACCTCACATGAAACCTGTGAGCTTTCACCTCCTTTTTCTCCTAATTTCCATTATTTTCATAAATAAATGTCAATTAATGCCTTATGCCTTCAAAAAACCTTAGTCATTTCCTTTTCTACTCAACACCCACTAGGATGTTTCTCCCACCATTCAACTTGGAATATGTGTCCCATCGACCGTGGCCTTATATATTTTTTACATGGAATTTTCACCAGGGTTGTTACATTCATTACTTGAATATAATGGACAACCCCATAAGCACATATTGTTTTGAAAATAAGTTATATTGAAGGTAGGGAATTATGTTCCCGTTGGGATTTTCCCACATAGGATGTTTCATGAAACATCTAGAACACTCAACTAATGTAATTTAGAAATCTCCTTAGGAATTGGTCCACTCAAATTATTATGGGCCAAATCCAACTACTCGAAAGTAGGTATTTCACTAAGAGTTGTAGGTATAACAATGTAAACTTTGAAATGGGAAATATAAACTCAAAACATGAACTCTAGCTAAAAAAACCCCAAAAATCATGAAACATTGTGCTAAAAACGAAAAGTGTGTATACTGGAACAATGGTTTTTTTTTTATGGTCAATTTTGAACATGTTTTAAAGATGGCAGTGAAAACAAATTTTTTGTGCAAAAAACACCCTGAAAACAAAAAGTCTTGATACTAGAATGATGAATTTTTTTAGGGTCAATTTTCAACAATTTTAAAAAATAGCAATAAAACTGAATTTTTATGTGCAAAAAAATAGTTGTTTTTTTAGGGAAAAACACACTAATGTTTTTTGTAGAATAACATTTTTTTTTCCTAAGTATAATTTCGACATGTTTTAGTAATGATGATAAAGATAAAATAATTGGATTTGAAACATATTAAAATTTTATTAGTTTTCATTCGTGTTGTTAAACATATAATAACATGACACTAAAGATCACTAAAATTCTAATTGTTTTCAACCATAACATTAAAGATACAAAAAAAATTGTAATTTTTTCAACCATAAAATTTAAAAACAATGACATTATGAACAAATTACATGACTAAATTAATCAAAATGTCGTTATATGTAGATTGAATGAAACATAAATTATATCTCTAAGTTATTGTTGCGTCGTATATATTCTAAACAATAAAAATCATCATAATTAAAATATATAATCCAAAAAACATAAAAATGACTCATAACTTCTGATTTAACACCATATGGAAATCAAAATTTTTATTTCAAGATACAATGCAACCATTAGTTATATAAATTGTATTAGACAATTATCAAAAATCACTCATATTTTCTTGCACACCATCAAAATTCACATCTTCATATGAGTCACTGGATGCAGATGAAGATGTTTCATATTCTTCTCTTTCATCAACTAGTGCCCCATTTGAGTCCACATGCATGCCCACCATTTCAAGTTTCAGGATCTACGACTGGTTTCAACAAACTCCTATCTCAACATTGTTCCTTCTACTAACAAAATTTTCAGAATCTAAGAGTTTCTCTCTTTTTTAAATTGAAGTCATAGACAAGTATGTCAACATCCTCCAGTTTTAAGAGGTCCATGTAGCGATGATTTATATTTGTACCGTTTCTTTTTCTCTTTCCACCAATTTTTTTATCAATTACCATCTCTGGGTTATACACACCATTGAATTGGTGTGTATTTGTGGCATACCAATGTACTTCAACACCTATAACGTCCTCATTTTCTGTAATGACCTTTATAACCTTAGAAACGCAGAATGGATAGCCATTGGAATCTCCATTTGATAGCGTTGTGATCATGCAACCCTCTTTAATATCTCGTACTGAACCCCTGTAAAGGTCTTCCATGGCTTCATGTTGTGCACGGGAGCTTTTGAAACTAATATACATCTATCTTTCCTATGTCTGTGAAGAATTATTAATACCTTGACAATGTTGCTGTTCAACAATGTTTCTTTCCTCATGCTCATTTGACACATTTTGTGGCCAAACAAATGGATTTTTCAAAGGTATATCTTCATTTTTTGTTCTAGAAATGATATCACTTTGATTATTGAAAAAAGACTCCCACCAAATTGAATCAACAATATCAAAGTACTCATATGTATATATAATAAATTTTTTAATTTCTTCTAGGAAATCAAAATAATTTATATCTCTATTTTGTCTGAGTGTATTATGAACTTCAACAACTGATTGTAATAACAACATATTTGATGCAAATATTGGATGATCTGGAATGAACTTCAAAAATTCGAAACCTGATGGCGGTGCCTGTTATGCTCTTAACCTGCAGAGTAATACCCAAACACAGAATATGCGAAGAAAATATACCCAGAACATAGAATATGCGAAGAAAAGATACCCAGAACACAGAATAGCAATGATTTTATTATTCAGAGGGAATTGTTCACAGGCCTCTTCGAGGGGGCAACCTCCAATAGAGCAGAGCTCGATTACAAAAACAAGACACGATACTCCTCGCAGGGAGTCTCTATCCTTTATATATGACTCATACATGCAATACCACGGGCCAATACCGTGGGTTTTATTAATACCATCTATCTAATACTACCGCCCATTTGCAACTAACTGTGGTCCCGTCATTAATTGCGGGTTAACACTTACAAATATTAATATGGGCTTTATTGACTCTTGACTATGACGTGATCCCATGACATAAATAAGGGGGTTAGGGTGGGACCCTAACATGCCCTCCCCCTTAAGACTAGCCTTGTCCTCAAGGCTGAAGCTGCGGAAACTGCGGAAGAATAGTGGCTGGTTCCCAAGTTGCATCTTCCAGAGAGGTGTCTTTCCATTTGACGAGGACCTCCTTAATCTTGCGGCTGCGCAGGTGCTTGTCTCGTGTGTCTAGAACCTGTTCGGGTTGAATCCATATTGACCCTTCTTCGTCTAATTCAGGTAGATTGGTTTGAACTCGGCAATTGTTCCCAATCACTTTCTTGAGGCACGATACATGGAAAACTGGATGGATTTTTGCCGTAGGGGTCAAAGCCAACTTGTAAGCCACTTCTCCAATGCGCTGAAGTACTTGGTACATGGTCCATATAATTTTGGAGCGAGCTTTTGACAACCCTTATCTTTGAGTGATGTTTGCTTATATGGTTGCAGCCTAAAAAAGACCTGATCCCCTTCTTGAAATTGGCGCTCTGAGCGATGTTGGTCGGCCTGTTGCTTCATGCAGTTCTGAGCTTGATGAAGATTCTCGCAATGATGGGCGAGCATGGTTGCGCGGTGTTGTAGGAGTTGATCCACTGCTTGTACTTTGGAGCATCCCTTGAGATAAGAAGTAGGGGAAGGCAGAAGTTGACCATAGACTGCTTCATAGGGAGTCATTTTGGTGGTGGCATGATAGTTGGTGTTATACCACCATTCAGCCAGAGGTAACCACTGTGCCCAAAGGTGTTGCTTTTCTGAAGTAAAACACCTAAGGTAGGTTTCTAGACATTTGTTGACGGCTTCGGTTTGACCATCTGTTTGCGGATGATATGAAGTACTGAGTTTGAGTTGAGTGCCTTGTATTCTGAAGAGTTCCTGCCAAAAATTGCTGGTGAAGATCGGGTCGCGGTCAGACACTATAGAAGTGGGCATGCCATGTAATTTGAAGATCTGATCCATGAAATTTTGAGCAACCAAGGTTGGTGTAAATGGGTGGGGTAGGGCACAGAAATGAGCATACTTCGACAATCGGTCCACAACCACCATGATGACTGACTTGTTCCCTGACTTTGGAAGACCTGTAATGAAATCCATAGAAACCTCCGTCCAAATTGAGGCCGGAATGGGCAATGGTTGTAAGGTGCCTGGTGTGTTGACAGCTTCCCCTTTGTGGCGTTGACAGACATCACATTTGGCTACGAAAGTAAGGAAATCCTTTTTCATGCCTGTCCAGAAGAAAGATCTTCTGGTGCGAGCATACGTCTTCTGAAAGCCCGAATGTCCTGCAATGGGAGATGAGTGCAATTTTGCCAAAAGGCAACTTTTGAGGGTAGTTGTTGGCGATATTACGACTCTGTCCTTGTAGCGAAGAATATCATTCTGCCACGAGTAGCCCTTGCTGGAATTAGGATCTACCTGCAATTGAGAAATGAGTTGGGAGAGCCCTGTGTGTGAAAACCATTCCCTGCGAGCCTCTTCAATCCAGTCTGGAATGGGAAGGGAAATTGCCAACAGAGTACTTTCCTCCTCAAATTGGAGCGATAATGCATCTGCTACACTGTTGTCTTTCCCTTTCTTGTAAATGATCTCATAATCATATCCCAGCATTTTGGCTAACCATTTATTTTGTTGTGGGGAGGATAGGCGTTGTTCCAAAAAATATTTAACACTGTTGTAAGGTCGCCAGGTCTCGACTGCATGTAAGATGGCCATCATCTCCTTCTCGTAGGTAGATTGGCCCAGATTCCTCCCACTAAGTTGTTGGCTTGTGAAGGCCAATGGTCGCCCTTCCTACATTAAGACCACCACAATACCTGTACCCGAAGCATCACATTCAATGACAAAGGATTTGGTGAAGTAAGGTAGTGCTAAGACTGGAGTGGTACACATGGCGTTTTTGAGAGCGGTAAATGCCTCTTGTGCTTCCTCGGTCCAGAAGAAGGAATTTTTCTTTAGGAGTTAAGTGAGGGGCTTCGCTATGCGGCCATAGTTGCGGACAAATTTACGATAATAGCCTGTGAGACCCAAAAATCCTCTCAAGCTCTTCAAAGTCTTAGGTTGAGGCCATTCTTGCATTTCCTGGATCTTTTTGGGGTCCACCTTGACACCTTCACGCCCCACAATGTGGCCCAAATACTCAACTTCTTCCATGCCAAACGAACACTTAGACATCTTGACAAATAATTTGTGCTTGCGGAGCAGTTGCAAGAGTAGATCTACATGCTGAAGATGTGCCGCCCAAGTGCCACTACAGATGAGAATGTCATCAAAGAAGACAAGGAGAAATTTTATGAGATATGGTTTGAGGATGTGATTCATAAGACTCTGAAAAGTAGAAGGGGCGTTACAGAGACCAAATGGCATGACCAGGAACTCATAATGGCCTTCATGAGTTCTGAAAGCCATCTTGGGAATGTCGACTTCCTTCATGCGAATTTGGTGGTAGCCGGAGCGAAGATCCAACTTAGTGAAGAATTGAGCCCCATTGAGTTCGTCCAGCAAATCGTCAACCACCGGAATGGGAAATTTATCTTTGATGGTCAACTTGTTGAGGGCCCTGAAGTCAGGACACATCCGCCACTCCCCATCTTTCTTGAGGACCATGACCACTGGGGATGAATAAGGACTAATGCTGGGACGAATGACACCTACTTCCAACAATTCCTTGATGATTTTTTCTATTTCATTCTTTTGAGTGAACAGATATCTGTATGGCCGCACATTTGGGGGTTGGGCCCCTGGAACCAAGGTGATGCTATGATCATGTTCCCCTCGCGAGGGTGGAAGCTCATGAGGCTTGTCAAAGACCGTCCGATGGGTGTTTAAAATCTGCTGCATCTCAGGATGAATTGTCAGAGACCTTGTTTCGACTACTTGGATGGCATTAAATTGAGCTACCACTCCATGATGGCCATTTTTTAACAATTTTTCCATCTGATGCGAGCTGATGATAGAGGGGGCTCCCGCCTGGAGGCCACGGAGGGTATGTGTGGAGTTGTTCTACTTAAAACGCATATATAACTCCTGGAAATCCATTGTGATTGGCCCAAGGGTGCGGAGCCATTCAGCGCCTAGGAAAATGTCGCATCCCCCCATGGCTAGTCCAAATGGCTCCCACAAATGAAAAAAATATCCCCCCATGTGTATGGAAAACATGTGGGCCTTCACATTTCATTGTGCCCCCATCTGCAATTTGGACTTGGAAGTTAGAAACTGCCCGTACAAAACAATGCGCTGCTTCGACGATTTTTTGATGGATGAAATTATGGGTACTGCCACTATCAATCAAGACTATTACTGGGCGATGTTTAAGAAAACCCCTGATTTTGAGAGTTTGAGGGGAAGAGATTCCTGCCAACGCATTGAGCGAAATAACTGGTTCGTCAGATACAATCTCCTTTTGGTTGTCTTCTTCGATCGCCTCCAGTTCCTCAAGAGGTGGATCTTCCTCGGTGGAGCTGTAGTCAGTGGCATCTATTTGAAAAAAATTAGGCTCCTTGCATTTATGACCAGGGGAATATTTTTCATCACAGTAGTAGCATAGTCCTTGCTTCCTTCTTTCGGCCATTTCCTGAGGTGACACCTTTTGGACCTTAAGTGTCTGAGTCGTGTTGTGAGCTTGTGGGGGACGACCTTTAGTGGGGAAATTGGGGCGGCTGTATTGGGTTGTTATGGCACGTTCCACCTTACGGGCTACCTGGCAAGCCTCTGTCCATGTGGGAGGGTGGTGGAGTAGAACTTGAGCTTTGATGGCTTCTTTAAGACCACTGATAAAACATTCCGTGTAGAACTCATCTGAGAGATGCTGAGTGCGGAAGGCTAAGGCTTCAAAAGCGGTGATATATTCATCCACTGTACCCGTCTGTCGGAGCTTAGTGAGACGGCCCAAAAAGGAGTCTCCCTGTTCAAAGCGATCTTGAAGAGCTTTGGCAAATTGTGCCCAACTCGGAAAAGGTCCATGGCGACGTTGATGCCATTCCGCCCATTGCCATCGTTCATTGTCCAAGTACATGGTCCCCACTCCAAGCTTAGTCCAATCATCTTGGAGATGATTCAATTTGAAATACTGGTTCATTTGTGCTAGCCATGCGGACGGGTGAGAACCGTCAAATTTCCACATATCCAACTTGGGAGGTCGCTGACTGGGTGGTGAATGGGTGTGCCAGAGGTGAGGAGAGTGGCTAGACTCACCCTCATGGTGTTCATGGTCATTATACGGTTCCTCAAGAGCTGGCTCCTTGCCCTTATCGAGTGCTTGCTGTACCAGGCTAGTTAGTCCGTTAAGCGTAGTTTTGAGCTCGTTCATATCTGTTTCAAGTTTGTCTAGCCTTTCATTGGCCATTGCTTGAGCTCTAGTTTCTACCATACACCAACTTGATGAGAAATTGGGACCGCCAAATTTTTTTTTCTAATAAATTGAATGGTACCACCGTGCTCAGCTCGTCGTCCTGATGAGTTTTACTCCTTCCTGATCAATACTGCAGTCGCCAAATCCTCAAAATGTCAATGCCACCAAAAGTCCTGCGAAAATTATATCCAGGTACAGGAACCCTTCCCAACTACTCCGATCTGGTGGATCTGAGAGATCTGAATGGTGGAACAACTACTACTGCTGATCTGATGGAGCTGCGGGACTGATGTCTGCTGCTGCGGCACTTGCTAATCTGGAATAGATGATGTGTGATCCCCCGATAGAAAGGGAACTATGGTCTTGAGGAGTGTCAGGTGCTACAGATCGCAATATACATAAGGGTCTGACAGTAGTACTCGGCCCAATGTTGTAGGGCTCTAACTAACGAGGATCGACCGTACCCTTAGCCGTACAACCCGACTACCCTATCGTACGGGCGAGTAATCTCTCCGAGTGGTGTTCTCGGTGTATTCTAGCCACAAGACAGCCGAAGTTTTATCTATGGCGAGGTTTCAAGGGAGCTAGGAGGCTTCCTATATACCCAGAGGGTACGTGGAAGACAGTCCGTGTGAGGTTCTGTCTAATGCGCTACTACTCGAAGGGGTACCCACAGGGGTTACAAGGGAGTCCAATAGACGTGACCACCTCTTGTATTTCCTGCGTTCATGCCTCCCCAAATCCGCAGGTTTATGCGCTTAACGACAGATCCCATGGTTTAAAGACGCCAGAACACGTCTCTAGCCAAAAAAAATTTCGCTAAAAGTTGGAGATCCCACTGAGCCCTGGAAAGTGCTCTGATACCACTTGTTATGCTCTTAACCTACAAAGTAATACCCAAACACAGAATATGCGAAGAAAATATACCAAGAACATAGAATATGCGAAGAAAAGAAACCCAGAACACCGAATAGCAATGATTTTATTATTCAGAGAGAATTGTTCACAGGCCTCTTCGAGGGGGCAACCTCCAATAGAGCAGATCTCGATTACAAAAACAAGACACGATACTCCTCGCAGGGAGTCTCTATCCTTTATATATGACTCATACATGCAATACCACGGGCCAATACCGTGGGTTTTATTAATACCATCTATGTAATACTACTGCCCATTTGCAACTAACTGTGGTCCCGTCATTAATTGTGGGTTAACCACTTACAAATATTAATATGGGCTTTATTGACTCTTGACTATGACGTGATCCCATGACATAAATAAGGGGGTTAGGGTGGGACCGTAACAGTGCCCATTCTGCAGTAGTTGGATACTTCTTGCCCCATATTAGTGTTTTCCCATCAATTTTTTTGATAAGAAATTGATGTTGGAAGCTAATGTCATTAAGTTGTTCAATGCATTTCTTCTCACCATTCCCGAATAAACCTTTGCATGTCAACAATTTCTTCCAACAAATCAGAAGTAGGCTATGGCATGTATGATTTCTTAATACATTCAATTAATGATGGGAAGCTCACAAATTCCTTCCTCCTCAATGTGACTTAAAAAACTGAACATCTAATCAATATGGTAATGAGTGTGCCCAATAAGAAGGAAACCAACCTTTACCTTCTGAAAAATTCTCAATTCAACAAGCATGTTTAGATATCCAAAAACAATCTAATTTTTGTTTTCACGGCAAGTGTTGTCCAATTGTAGATACAAAACTTCATGAAGATTACCAGACTAATGAGAAAGCACATCATGAATTATGGTTATTGTCAAATCTTCATCATTATGAATATTTGGAGCTGTGAAGTACACCCTTGGCAACATTTTCCCATTGAAGACCATACAACAGACCAAGTGATATTGAATAAAATTTTCCTCTTGTAAATTTTTGGGTGTGCGAACAAAATGTGGAAAAAGTGTTTTATTCTGGTCCATACCATCATCTATCAAACAAAAATATTTATTCAGATTATCATAACACTCCTTTTGATGCTTGTACAACTTTTTCCTTTCACTTGTTTGTTGTTCATGATGCTCCTGAAGTTCTTTGACAATGGAAGTCATTAAGAAATATGTTTTCATAGTTGATGGCTATACAATTTTAAAATTTAAAGTTATGAATTCTTACCTCTTTTTGACCCTTCACATTTATCCATTTTTTATTTAAGAGAAGCACATGTACTACAAATCCCCATCCTTGTCTTCTTAGGAATACAGACATTGTTGAATTCTTTCTTCCATACCATCACAAAATATTGATATGTAATAAATCGACCATGTCCCTCAGCACCTTCTGCATATTCTTTGTATAAGTTGTAGATTTCTCATCTTGAGAAATTATCTGGAATATGTATTGTCTCTCTATTTGGAATACACTCTCCATGCTTTGAAAAGAAATATTTCATCTAGGACATTGCAGTATTTGCTAATGGCCAAAACTGTCATTTATGACATACTTCTGAATAAAATGTGGGATCCTTTTCCAAATTTTCTTGGATCCTTGACAGATGGAAATTACCCATTGAATGAAACATTTTGAGAGCCTTCTATAGATATATAAAGACTCAATATGATAATCATAACCTGACAATGTAGATTTCATGCACCCCACTAAATATGAAATTTGCATCCTTTTATTCACTGACAAATATCTCTTCCTTTTCTCTAATGCAAAATTGAAATCCATATGTTTCAAGAAATCTTTTTGACAACATTCACTTGAAATGGGAGCGCTGATAGAACTTCTTCTTGTCAAATATTCTTCTCTACCCCTTGTATAACTAGAAAATTCTTGGATTGATACGAAAAGGTCTGCTCCTACTCCTCAATACAATATTTCCTAGAAACATATCCATCATTGGATCATCATTTGTATAAGAATTTTCATCATCATTCTAAGGAATTTTATCCTCACTATGATCATCTGTACTTTTGAAACACTAACTTGGAGGATATTCTTCATCTTTCCCTTCTTCAATGCTACTCTCATAGTCCTTAGAATTAGGACTAAATGGAAAATTGGACTTGATGTCTATTAGTTATTCTTCATCATGTGCATTGTAAGCGCTACTCTTATAGTCCATAGGATTAAGACTTCATCAAATTGTGACTCTTCGCTTACTGAAAATTCTTCATCCTACCCTAAGTCACTGCTACTCTCATAGTCCTTAAGACTAGGACTAAGTTTTTCATCCTGTCCTTCATCACTACTACTCTCATAGTCCTTAGGATTAGGACTAAGTGGAAACCGTGACTCTTTATTTATTTGAAAATCTTTATCATTGTTTCTCTCATAGTCCATAGGATTAGGACTAAGTGGACAATGTGACACTCCATTCTTTTGAAATTATTCATACTGCTCTTCATCACTATTTCTCTCATAGTGCATAGGATTAGGACTAAGTGGACACCGTAACACTCTATTCTTTTGAAATTATTCATCATGTTATTCATCACTGCTACTCTCATAGTCCATAGGATTAGGACTAAGTGGACACCATGATAGTCCATTCTTTCAAAATTCTTGATCATGCTCTTCATCATTGCTGCTCTCATAGTCCATAGGATTACGACTAAGTGGACACCATGATACTTTATTCATTTGAAATTCTTCATCATGCTCTTCATCACTGTTGATCTCATAGTCTATAGGATTAGGACTAAGTGGACACCGTGACACTCCATTCTTTTGAAATTCTTCATCATGCTCTTCGTCAATGCCGCTCTCATAGTCCATAGGATTAAGACTAAGTGGACACTGTGACACTCTATTCATTTGAAATTATTCATCATGCTCTTCATCACTACTTCTCTCATAGTCCATAGGATTAGGACTAAGTGGAAACCACAACTCTTTATTTATTTGAAAATATTCATCATGCTCTTCATCACTATTTCTCTCATAGTCCATAGGATTAGGACTAAGTGGAAACTGTGACTCTTTATTTATTTGAAATTATTCATCCTATCTTTCATCAGTGCTACTCTCATAGTCCTTAGGATTATGACTAAGTGGAAGATTTGACTCTCTATTCATAGTGGAAGAATTTCCATTATATTAATCAATATGAATAGAGTTGTTATGCAACACAGATGTTTATGATTCACAAAGCGAAACTTCACTATCAGAAGAATCAATTCCTTTCAAGCAGAAGAGGTTGAATGATACAAATTCACTCTCTCCTAATGATATTATATAGCTTAAATAATGAAAATTTCCCTCCAAAGTTCCCCTCCAAAAATTTTCACCAAAAATTTTGTTTCATGCATTTCCCTGATGAAATAAATATTTTAAATTAAATATTTAAATTAAAATTGTAAACTAAATATTTTACATACATTAATTTTTTACTTAAACTATATAATATTTACTAGGAAATTGAATGTTTTTTCTTAATTTTTATTATATCTTATAAAAAAAATTAATCCCACATTCACCATGTTGTAAAACAATTCTGTAATGTTTGCTACATCATACATTACTATATCGCCATAACAAGAATTAGATGTTAAAGTCTTCCGTAATGTTTGTTTTATCATAGTTCCCTATATCGCCATAACAAAATTTACATGTTAAATTTTTTATAAAAAAAAATTAGTCCCACATTCACTGTGTGGCAAAACAATTCCGTAATTTCCGCTATAACATAAATTTCATTATCACTATTCCTCACATCACATCAAGGTTTTTCGAGGTTCGTTAAAAGACTTGGATCGAATTTGTGGAGAAGCTACATTGCTATCAACAACATATTCAATGAAATATTATCACATTTGAAAAGTTAGTTTTTATTTTCTCATGTGCAAGTTTTAAAATTCAATACGTTTAATGAAATTTTAATTTCTTTTTTAGAAATAAATTCTTTTAATGATTCAGTTTCACCCACTACGTCTGCAGTGGGCATGGTGGGCTCGGTTAAGGGGCAGGGGGTTGGGTGCTAGCCCCCACTCCCCACCCCGGCGGCCCAATAGCCTGCCAGGGTGGGGCGGGGGGCTAGGTGCAATCGGAACGCCGCCTCGGCGAGCCATTGGGCTACGGAGGTGGGGCAACAGGGAGCTGTATTTTTTAATTTCTTATTTTTTTTTAATTGTTATGTTTTACAAAATCAATTATTATTTATCTTTTTTTTTAATTTAAGCTATTATTTTTTGTAATTTAGCGATTTATATATGTGTATATTTTTGTAGGAAAATGGCATCAAAGTAGATTTCTGTGAATCTTTCTGGACCAATGAATTCTAAAATTAAATGTGGATCTTCAAAAGGAACTGTTGAACGAACCAAACCTGAGCTGATAGCTATAAATCTTTCAAGTGCCTCAAAGGATAAGAAGACGATTTCATACGGGAAGAAATCAAAAGAAGCGAGACTTCTAGAAAATATATGGTATGTGAAAGAAAGAGAAGGTGAAGATGCACATATATATCTATATGTTGATATCCCTAATGATAGTGAAATTTATGAGGCGCTGGGAAAGGTCATAGACATGTGTTTGGTACCAGACACTAAAGCTGTTTATATACTTACAAAACCGCCCAAGTCACATGACAATATTAAATATCAGTTATTATATTCATTGTATGACATGAGAGAGGTATCTACAAAGTTATGTAAACAAATCGTAAATGAGATTATGTAAGATATCATAAGTATTGTTATTTATTTTTTTGTTTTGCATTATTGTAACTGTCTCATTATATTTTTATAACTTAGTTTTTATTAAGATATGAAATTTTGTTTGACAGAATTTTGTTGAAAGTCTTTCACTTATTTTGGGAGGCATTCATTTCATAGAGAAAGATGTTATGAATGTTGTCAACAGTTTTTAACGAGGGTCAGAAGAAGATATGGCAAACAAGCAAAAAGTAGTAATTCATGATGCTATAAAACTACATCCAAAGGATCAGAAAAAAAAAATTTCGTCTAGTGAATAAATATAGCAAAGGTAGAGAGGTTACTTTTGAAGACAAGGAAGTTGAAACTGACACTGAAGAATATGTTTTCATTATTGAGGATGACATTAGAACTAATGTTAGAAAATAGAAGAGCCATAAAAGAGCAAAGGTAACAATGCCCAAGAATGTCTCTGTTCTAGTTAATGATGAGAATGTTAGGAGGAAGAAAAGTAAAGTTGAACATTCTCAAGTAGTCATTACCAATAGTAAAGATCGTAGTGAAACTTCAAAAGAAAGTATGGAAATCATTAAACCAGGAGCTGATTTAGATGATGGCATTATTAAAACAAAATAAAATGTCATTCAACATAACTTGACAAATAGAAACTTAATTGAGGATGGTCATACATTTCAGCTTAATGTGAGAGAAATATACACGGCAAGTGAAGGACAATGTAAATATCAAATCAGAAAGCCACACAACCTGCATATTCACAACTTGAAGACATTGATGAGGTACAATCCATATGCTCATGTGGTTAATTATGTGCTTCATGTTGATCCAATTCAAGTTCCGAACAAAGAAGAATTAGATAAGTCAAAATGTTTTGAATACAATTATTATGTGCTTGGGGGGGACCATTTTGTAGAAGTTCAAAGACAATTGATGGAGGAATATAATAATAACCCACATTTTGAAACAATGAAATGTATCATTTATGCTAGTTTATTAGATACAGAAGCCAAGTTAGTGGCATTGGATCATAATTCAAATAATGAGTATAGGATGTCTATGAATTTCATCCAAAGGGTTAGATTTATTCATAGTGAATTTGAAGAAAAATGTGGTGGGGATAAAATAAATATTACTATAGATTTCGAAAGGAATGTTGTATGGAAATATGCTATCAAATTGAGGAGAAAATCAATTCAAAAGGCGACAGAGTAAATACTGATATGTTCATAGGTATTGATAACATTTTCCAGTTGACCTTTAGAATTGGAGAGATATGGGAATTGACTAATGATATTTTTAACATGTGGGAGAACATTGGCATTAAAAAACATAAGGCCAAAAGGTCTAAACTATTGATATATAGCAATAGTAAATTAGGTCCTGAAATGAAGCGGCTTCCAGAAGATATGACTATCACAACTTGGAGAGCATTGCAAGGAGTGAAGGATGAAAATTTGTCAAAGCAATATTATCTCGTGTGAGGTGAGGGGAATTATCTTTGGAGGAAATGTTTGAGGAATTTCAAAAGTAATTTTGTTGAATTATTTTTACTTATTTCTATATTATGATTTTATTTTAAATATAACATATTGTTCTTGGTAGTATTTTTTATACATATCATTATATTAACTTTTTTTACTTTACCTATTCAGTCACAAAGTTTACATGAAAATACAAGAACAAATGGTTAAATTGTTGAATGAAGATAGTTGGGTTGACATTGTACGCAACTATCCAGATTCTATTTCTACATCAACACTAAATTTTTTTTATCTTGCTTTTAAAAAGGTATGTTGATTTATACATTCATTTTTATTCATCTATATACTCTTTTTATTTTATAACTTATACATTTATGTGTTTATTTTATTAAAGATGAGGAAGGATGCAAATGGAGCACCAGAGAGTTTCAGAACCTTTATTGAAAAAATAACATTGAAAGACTGAAGAAGCAGCGTCTTAAGAAGGTTGAACTTCATCCAACTCTTACTCATTTCATTTCGAATGGGCTTCACACTATTCAATATCAAGTAATACAAGGTGACTGTGAAGACATTGCTAAACACATACCTAAAAGGGATTATGCCCTAGTTATTGTAGATATTCCCCATAGTTTCAATATCCCAAACATTGACTATGATAGTGACCCTTATACTTATCAAGCTCTTAGTAAAGTGGTTACAGGATTTGTAGAAGTCACATCATCACCATTATGGAGATTTGTGACATTTCATTCAGACACACAATTGGCAATGTTATTGTCAAGCTTCAAGGAGAAAGCAAACTCAAGGATGCAGCTTACATGGTAAGATGTTGAAAATGTATGTTTGATTAATGTTAAAAAATTCAGTTATGTACAAGTTAATTAAACTTTTACTATTTCATGTTACATGCAAAAGTCAAATCTTCTTAACCGTGAATATCAACCATTTATAAATGATTGTGAATTCATCCATATTGATAGTTGGGAAAAAGATGATAGCTATATGTCTATGCTTTTTAATCGAGTAGATGGAAAGAGTCATAGCCAATCACTGGCTTATTATGCTATTGTGAGAAAACTAACATATGAAGAAAAAGAAGCAAAAGGAGAGATATTTAACATTTATCAAAAACCACAATTATTTATTAACTATCTTATAGACATATGTTCAAATGAATGAGATTGGGTTCTCGATTTATTTTCTGGCTTAGGTAAATTTTATTATATGGAATTGAATTTCAATATCTTCTTTCTTAATTTATATGGCATTATACTAATTTACTTAATTTTTTCTTTTGTGCTTGATAATTAGGTACAACACTAGCATGTTGCCTATAAAAAGGAAGAAATTGCATTGCCATTGAGAAAGATCCAGTACAGTGCAATTTTATTCAGTAAAGAATTAATGCTCTTCAATTTCTTCCAAATGTAATGTAAGAAATTGGGTTGAAGAAAGGGGATTTTAGTGAATCACATGTGACAAAAAATGCAAAGGAACCTTAACCACCATTACATGGAATGATTGGAAAGGGATACATTGGGAGATTCGCAGACATCGACGATCCATTAAAAGAGGAAAACGAGTAAAATTAAGCAGAAAATATTGTGGAAGAAGACAATGATGAAACTTTAGAGGATGAAGAGTTTGGATGACGTGATATTGCTAATTAAATTTAAGTTATGCTTGTAAATCAAGCTCATTTTTGTAACTATTAATTAGTTATACTAGTAATGTTTTGACTTTGACATTTTATGAAAAGAATAAGCATTCAATTAATGTTGTTTTGTGTTCAATATTTATATTATGTGGTTTTCACATTAATTTTTATGTTAATCATTATTTTTTGAAAAAAACTGTGATTATTATTTATTTTTTTTGACATGCAGTTAATAAAAAAACTATTATTTAACCATTTTTTTGTTAAATTTTTCCTATAAAAATTGTGATTTTGACATGTCATTTCTAGCAAAAAATTATCAAAATGTGTAATTTTTTAGTTATATATATGTTGAAAATGGTTATTTTTATGTCAGTTGTTAAAAATTATTGCTTTTTAAAGACAATTATTTGTTGTTTATTGAAAAATTAATTAACGATATAAATATGCAAAACAATAAAAACCTCACTACAAAAAAATAAAAATAAAAATAAAAACAAGAAAATATGAAGAAGAAGATCACTTCAAAAATTGTTAAATCTAGAGAATAATTATTTACATTTCATACATTAGAAATTTAAAGTAAAAAATAGGTCTTTTAAAAAAAGGGCCTGAAGTAGAATCATCACTTTTTAAAATCAACATGCAAATCACTAACATTCTAAAATGTAATGTACATAAAAGAAAATTAAAATGCCAAAAACTATGTTAAAAAAAAATGTGTATTCTGCATCGCCACTTTTCAAAATCGGGGCAATTTTTTGCTACCTCTACGAAACGGGTAATCGTATCAGTTCCCGTTTCAAAGTTTACATTGTTGCATTCTCCCTTCCAATTGATTCTAGGATAAATTCAACAATTGCAGATGACTCATACTACCTATGCTTGTGGGGATTTTCCTAGTAAGATTATTGTGAGACAAATCAAGTATAGTGTTAATAGGCAAAATATATGACAATGTATACTCATATGACCTAGATTTTGTGACTATGTAGCCTTTACTATTCATCCGAAGAAAGATTTTACTTTGCATGCATTGTCATCACAAGGTATAAATGTTGGACAAATTTTTAGAATGAAAAACTTCACCATTAAACCATTGAAACTATAACTTGAATTAATTAGTGTTTGTTTCATGTTTATTTTTGAAATTCTTATTTAACTTCCTGTTAATTCTTGTAAATTTACAGGTTTCTCTGGGAGGAAACAACTGAACTATGATGATTTCTAAGTCATAGATTAGCTTCTTGTGATCAACTTTAGATTTCGTGATGTTATGGGTTTGGTCGTTCTTCTTCAATTCCCACTTCATTTCATCCTATTTTTCACGTGTATCCATGAAAAGGTTTTGAAAGATTTTGTATAATATTATTGTTTTGATGCCTTTGATATGCACTAATTTCAGGTGGTTTCATACACATATATACTAAATAGACAATGAAGGCACTCATTTTGGTTGGAGGGTTTGGGACCCATCTACATCCCTTTACTCTCAGCATTCCCAAGCCTCTTGTCGAATTCTTTAATAAGCCTATGATTTTGTATTAGGCATGGAGCTACTAGGTTTCGATCCCTGTATTTTGATTGCCTGGATCAGATTATAGTGTATAAGAAAAATTAATTGAAGAATACTTTGTGTAGATCAAAGCTCTTAAAGTGATTGGAGTTGAATCTTATAGGAAACAAATTCATTGGGCACAGCTAATCCTTTGGCCCTTCCCAAGGACAAGCTCGATGATGTGCCTTGTGAGCCCTTCTTTGTACTCAATAGTGACATCATCTGTGAGTACCCTTTGAAATAGATGCTTGAATTCCAAAAAAAGCATGGGGGAGAGGCCTCAATTATGGTCATGAACGTATCCTTGTATGGCAAAATTGGGGCTCAAACATAGCTCTATGCTTATTGGTTTAAAGGTAACTCCATGCATGTAGATATCACCACCCTTAGGAAAGCATTTCAGAGTCATATACATGGGTGCTTACTCTAATTGGAGAGAAATATGTTTAGAACATGTAAAACACTGAAATTGGAAACCAGGAGAAATTACTAGAACAATATAACTCCTCATGTTGGTTACTGTAAAAATTTTAAATATGGCTACTTGCAACAATCCTTGTATTATATCTATAAATGAAGCATTAGCACTATGAAACAATGTAAGTATATTCTGACATTATGAGGATGGTATGAGGCAAGGGTTCCCTTTATGTGGGAAAATGTGTATTCTTTGTATTTGTGTAGGGAGTAGTAAGTGAATGGAATATTTTATCTCCTTTATCCTCCACATTTGTGTTTAGTTTTGTGATTTGAAAGTTGTTCTATGTTTTTAATAATATGTCTCTATTACTTAAGTATTAGAGAACTTTTTTGATGATCATGAGTTTTTATTTCATTTTTTAAAACTAAGAACCTCTATGGAACTCAAACACTGTCATTTAAAAATAAAATATCATTGATTGCAAAGAACTAAGGCCATAACCACCACCTTGAAAAGATTTTAGTTAGAAAGTAAACATTTTTGAGCTTAATTGAACACAACCCTAAGTTTATTTTGGAAGGTTTGTATCATTCACAATTTTTTTTATCATCAAAATCCATCTGCTTACAATTTCACTCATACTAGTGCCAGTGACCCTGGGTACTCTCCAAAATTCAAACAGCCTTGTCAAAAAGGATCCAACAAGGTCACTCAAAAAAACGGGGGGAGGATGTGTCCTGGAAAGAGGACATGCCTACCCATATGGGCATCAACTAATTGATAAGCATATCAATTGGGAGAGAAGAAGCAATAGGAATATGAGAACGAACTCAGAATATTTATTATATGAACCAATCTATAGATTACTACTAAAAAACCATAAAATAATATATCATGCAACATATATAAGGTGCTAGCATCACATACAAATAAATTAACTGAAAATATTATATCCTGAATAATCATCAATTAAGAATACAGGAACATAAAGGCTAGTATCAAAGAGCCCAGAATAAAAGACCTCCAAATATTGTAGAACATTAAAACACTACAACTATTACATGCCTTATTTATCCAAGTATGTGTTCTTAACCCAAAGAAAAAAGGAAGATACACATCGAGAAAAAGAGTTTCTTCAAATGAGCAGAATACTAGAGACATTGAACCTACAAAAGACTACAAAAATAACACAAAAACTTGTTGTTAGAACCATATCTTTGTTTATGACTCTAACCACTACACTTTCCTATATATTTTAGTATTTCACGTGTGTATATCAATATTGGATTCATTTTGTGATTTAAAAGACATCAATAAAATTTTGTGTGTGTCCCAAGAAACTATCATTTTACCATTTAAGGCCTCAGCTTCCTCAAAGGTGTTTCCAAAGATATCCAGTGCATGTGGTAAGATTGCCCATATCTCAAAATTAAGCTTTTTAATTTCCAAAACGCAAAGGCCCCACTCATCTAGCTTCCAATCATGCCAAATTCCTTCTACTTGAAATACAATCCCATTTGCAACTTCTTCCCCTTCATCATTCTTAAGTGAGATGAACTATACAAATTTACATTGCACAAATCTCACTGGTGCCCAATGACTAGAGGGAGGAGTAACCTCAAGACCTCTCAATTCTCCATGAAAATCCTCACTACCTATGCTCTTTAGCTACTCATGCAAGCAACCCATGACTAGATAATACCCTGTTCACAAGCTAGCCTAGATTTTTGATTATCCAACCTCTTGTAAATTACACTAAACATTGTCATAAATTGTATAAAGATAATCATTTTTTATATTATTCATATATATGTCTAGAATACAGAGAGTTGGTTGAAATTTGGAAAGCTAAAAAATGGCCTTATACTACGTTTTGGAGCTTTTTAGGGGATATTTTCTTGTCAAGTTTTCCTAAAATTAGGTTGAAAGCTACAAAAAGTTCTTAGAACTGTTAGGTTTGCAAGAGGAATGGAAAGCATGCAATGTTTCTCTATGTTTGGATTGCAACATAGCTTAGTTTGAAGTTTGATTGGGTGGGTGTATTACTCTTATGTGATGGTAGTTTTAGTTGGTAGTAGTATTTAAAATAATATTAAATGGTTTGCATTTTCTAGTAGTCATTTAACTTTCTACTGTCTACAAAATGTAGAGGGTTAATTCTATTTTATTTTTATTTTTTCAAAGTAGTTATCTAACAAGATGTGTTTTTTATTTGATGATTATGGTTATATTGTAATGTATTATTAGATTCTTAATAGATTCCTGCAAGTCGCTTGACATCTCCTAAAAGTCAAGAATAATTATTACATATGAACATCATCTATATTCCAACACAACCAAATGGATTATATGCAGTGGAGTGGAAGGTTCAATTACTCAATTTGTGCATGAATATTCCTTAATAGTGGGACAACAACCAAGGAACTTTTGGCCTAATCGTAATGAGATAGAGACATACCCTAAAAGGCCTAGCCAACTAGAATGTCAAAATTACATAAAAACGAGGGACTGTAAATTTTGTTTTTCTTGTAGATATCACCACCCTTAGGAAAGAGTTTCACAATCAGCTACCTGTGTGCTTAGTCCAATTTGACTTCCCCTATGACTTGTATGTTTTTAATATTTTGACAAGTCTTTATTTACTCTTTGATTGTGTCTCTATATTGAATGTCTTTTAAGCTTATGGATATCTGTAGAATCTTTATTTATTTGATCTCAAAGAAATCAAGTTTGGAAATGAATGAAGTATTTTGAGAAGTGTCATGTAATTGTTTGAGAATTTTGTTTTGATTCATGTTGCTTAGTGTGTGTGTTTTTGTTTGTTCTGGTATTAAGATGCAACCGACATGCACCTATAACAACCACTATAGTATATGTAAGTTTGGACTGGAATGCATGTTTAATCATCCAATGATAGGTATTTCTTATAGTCTGTCAACTTCTTCCCTTTAAGAGATACCAGTGTCTCCATATCTTAGAGGTACCTCCCCGATAACCACACATGTTTAGTCCATTTCAAAATCCACGTAGGAAAGTACAAAGAGTATAGATCAACCCTCAAGAAAGCCTACTAGCTCCAAACAAGATTCAGATACTGTTGTTTCACAGAATACAAATGAAAATGCTTCTATATATTTTGATGTTGTTATTTCATCCAGGTCTATGCAAATTGCAATGTGCTAAATGTAGCTGGTCCATGGAATAGTTTGTGAAAATTAGAATTTCTATTTCAAGATATGGCATATTTTGCAAGGCAAAATTCCTTGAAGTATCCAAAATATGTAAAGATGTTGAAATTTCATCCATTTCATTCTTTTGCTCCTATCCAAGTTGAACATGTGCATGTGTATTTAAGCACTATTTTTTGTTTAAACATAATTAAATCAGCAAAATCTAATTAGATCAAAGCTCTTAAAGCGATTAGATTTCATGAAGTTGTTTTGCAAATCAATTACCAACATGTGGTACATAGTTGAGCGTGCATAACTCTTTCTTATGCTACCGCCTTATGGTGTTTCCTTTGCAGCATCTGGTGCAATTGCTAGTATACTTTTAAATAAAGAGTTGAGTGAGTTTTAAATGAATGGTTTATAAGGAACAATATTTGTTAATGTTTTACACATGGGATAACAAGTTAAGTGGCTTTTTTTTTCTAACCATGAGAATTAATAACTCATTGGAGTGATCAAGGCTAGGCTTAAAATCAAACCTAGAGGATGCCATGGTAACACAAGGGTATATCCAATAACATGCAAGCTAGATATACTAATAACTTGTTACTTCGAAACGGTCAAGGCATCCCAAAGCACAACTAAGTGGATCTCTATTTCAGAGGGTGTCTATCCTTCTAGCCTTATACCATTAGGCCAACAAGTCACTTTTGGGAATTGAACTTGGGTGGTGAGGAGAACAAACAATCCACTGAACAACTCAAGTTATAAACCTTGGAAAACAAGCCAAGTGGACTTGACCATTAGAATAGCTTTGTAGTTAAACACACTTAATCAAATTAATTTTATGATTGTTTTCCTTCTATAAAGTCCTTGTTATTGGATGGAGGTTCAAAAATGGTCATTGATGCTATGAGACTCATTTTGATAGTTTCATATGCACTTTGTTGTCCCCGTGAATATCTCTTGATGGATGAGTGCTGTGGTAGACTACTCATTCTCATGAGAAGATGGTCATTGTGAGTAATGCTCACAAGTAGTGCATGAACTATTTATTTCACATTGTTAATCTTGAAATATAGTTTTCTTATCTTGGAGTAAAAAAATCTCCATGTGCCTAAATAAAGAGTAAAGGAGGTCTAAATAATTAGTTGTTAAAACACAATATTTATTAAAATTTTGTAAATAAATATGTAAATTAATTATGATTATAAAAACAACTCTATAATAAATTGTGCTTCAATAATAAAATAAATTATCTTATTAAAAAATCATAATAATTAATATTATTATTTTATTTTTTAATTTAATTTTATTATTTTCACTTTTATGATATTCAAATTGATAAAATCTTAATTTTATTAAATATTTATAAAATATAAATTCTAAATAAAATAAAATACTTTTTATATATATATATATATATATATATATATATATATATAGATATATATCATCTTTACACTCTTCATAATAGAGAAATAAACTCTTTTTTTTTTTTACAGCTTTACACCCTTCATAATACAGGGAAAACTTTGTACCAACCAACACTGTCATATTAAAAGCTATAAACATTTTAACTTGACCATCCATGTTCGGAGCAAGAAACTCTACCTTAATCAACACAATAAACTAAAATTATTAAAAAATAAATAAACATCTTTACACCCTCCACGATGCGAAGAAAACTTAAAGATTGCGCTATTAAGCCCTATATACATTTCAACTTGACAAACCATGTTAGAAAAAAGAAACTATACATATTACCTTATTCAAAATATTAAAAAGCGGTACAAAATCAAAGTCGTATAAATACCATTGTGCATAATGAAAAGATTTGAATCCACTCAACCGCTGGACATTTCTAATGATCCATCCGTAAGTGTCGTCCATACTCATAATTAAATCATCTTCCTAATTGTCTTGGTAATTTCAGTTAGGTATTGCGTCCTCTTTACACCTTATAAATAAATTTGTCTCTGACATCTGCAAATTGTTTTATACCATGAAAACAATATAAAAGTTATAATAAACCAATTAATATATATATATATATATATATATATATATATATATATATATATATATATATATATATATATATATATAATAATACTATATATTACAATTTAACGATGTCATATTCCACTTAATGATGTGTTATTTCTCCACCCAAATCAATTACCTTTCACTATAGATATATACTTAGTCATACAACCCTCATTTCTTATAAATAACTAATTCACCGTGGTCATTATCATGATTTACATTATTCAAAGGCCATGTTACTTCCACCCAAATGCTTGATTGACTCATCCCACCCCATATCACATTGGAAACAAATTTCAAATTTAATTTATATTAAAAACTTTTCAAACACCTCCATTTGCGGCATGTGAAGGATCTTTAGACATTGGTTTTCAATTTCTCAATTCCGTTATTTGATGTGGCTTTTATGGAAAGTAATCAACCTCTAAAGTATTTCTTATTAAAAGTTTTGTTGAATATTTCTTCTAATTGCACCTTTTTGTTGTCAAACAAAGATTTATTTTGTTTTCAATATTTCTTAATATATGATTAATTTATTTATAAAATAGATTAAAATATAATAAAATCAATTTCTATTCATAAAGATATTGGTACTAAATAAATTAATCAATTTTAAATATAAAAGTATAAGTGTTACTTTTTATAGAGTGGGTATTTTTGTATATAAAAAAATTATCTAGAATATTTATATTATGAGATTTTAATTATCAAATTTCGTCATTTTAATTTCGGGAATTAAGTAATTTTTTAGTGCTAAGTTAAATGTGTAATGTTGTAGCTCTTGGAATGATTTGGTGTATATAAAAAAACATCTAGAATATTCATATTATGAGATCTTTATCATCAAATTTCGTCATATCAATTTTGGGAATTAAGTAATTCCTTAGTGTTAAGTTGAATGTCTAATGATGTGGATCTTGGAATGATGAATAATTATAATTTTGAGACTCAATCATCGCATTCTCCATATTTGTTAAAATATTCCCCAATCTTGATTGAGGTTAAACAATTTTGCTTTCCCAATTTTCAAGATTTATAATTTTTAGGGAGCCCCTCATCTAGGGTATGTAATAGCATGGTTAACATGGATTTTGTTGGTTTTTCCATCTTTTGATCTATACTTTGTTTTGTATTTTCCATATTTGGTTCCATATATCTTGGTATGTTTATTAAATTACCTTTTTTCACTAACATATCCTTCAATTCGTTAAATTAATATCCAATTTGAATATCTGGTTTTATATCTCTTCACTTCATGAGTCATGGTTGAGATCTCTAGAGCTATGATTGTTGTATAATTTTCTACAACACTCTTTTCCATGTGGGATAAGAATAATGTTTATTTATGCTTTTTTTATTTACCACACTTTTTCAATCATCTAAAACATATTTTTTAATCAAATTTATGATAATTGTAAGTTATGTACCTTTAAAACCTTGAATTGGAGATTGTCTTGATAGCCAACTTTTCTCCATATGTATCTTTGTAATTATGGTCTATAGTACTATGATATTTCTTCTTTACAATGTCATAGGTTTGACCAAAATTTGATTCGCCAAGTGAAGCCTATATCAACTTTCTCAAAACTTGTTGATTCTTGGCCCTATCTAAGAGTGAACTTGTATGGACTAGCACATGTCCAATTTTCTAATGTGAATATGAAATTTGGATATAAACACTATGGTCCATCCCCTTTAAAATGAAACTAATAGTAATCAAACTAGATATTTATATAATCAAATATGTCTTTTTTTTCACATACCATTTGTTTGAGACTAGTTCTATAGTCAAATATGTCTAATTTCCCACATACCACTTGTTTGAGACTAGTTCTAGTACTAGTAAAAAACCCTAACTTCCACAACCTATCAATTGAAAAATATAGAGAATCAAAATATAAATTGTGTTACCAAATGGTTCATGATATGTCTCCATTATATCCTAAAAATTTCACTATATTATATATCCTAGAAAACAATTTGCAATTGTTTTACCAAGAACACGTTTTTTAGAATAATTGTAGGACTAGGTAAAAACCCTAAATTTCTGATGCTATAAAGTTGAAAATGTAGTGAAGAAACACCCACATTTTTTACCATAATTACTTCAATATGTATTCTCAAGCTCTGAAAAGGTTATTTTCAAAAACTTCCTAAAAGAAAAAATTATAGTGAAATTTCCAAGGTGACCCATTTAAAGGAGAAAAACTCTAGGATTGTATATTTTATACCAAATGTTAGGTAATAAACAACCAAATATCCTAAAAATAGAAATATCAGTAGATCCATGCCTTGAGATTTGGATATAAAAATAAATTATAAGTCTCTTCAATGGGAAGGCTCCTTTTATAATACTAGGCCACCCTAGTATACATAAGAGACAACGGGTACAATTAAAATTATTATTTCTAAATGACTATACTAATATAATAATATAAATGTAATAAATCAATATCTAGGGTTTAACACTCATCTACTAAGGACTAAAAAATTATTTTATACAGAGAACTATTGTCAAACATAGCATTTACATTTCAATCCTTTAGTTGAGATTTTATTTTCGAAAAAGAATTCATGTCTCCACTTTCCATTTAGTTTTTCAATGTAGTACCATGGTTTCATCCACATCGGAGGTGCTTTCAACCACTATAAGTTTTTCCATGGTACCTACATTTTTTCCTTTCTTTAAATTGTGCCACTTTAGACACAATTTTAGATGAAGTTTCTAACACTTCTCATCCATGTACTATTTTACATTATCATGTTTGAAAATCTTATTAGGATCCATCCACTTTTAGGCTATGACTACAATATTCTTGTCTCTTGTCTTTCTAGCCTTTTCTTGGGATTTATGTTGCTTCCTAAAGTTAGAAGCATATTAGTATGCACTTTGTCCCTATTCTTGTAAAAGGTATTATCATTTCATGAGATGCTCCTCCTTGCGGCCTATTAAATAGAATTGTAAGTTCAAATATTTCTTAAAATCATCCCATTGTGTAAACATGGGATACATACGAATCCTCAATGCATCCACATAGTTATCCCCCCATAATAGAGTATATACAATAATATTCAAACAAGAAAGTGAAATTTCTTATGTTTATGAAGAGGAAAAAATAAACTTCCAATTGTTTAAGTTATCTATTCAATGTTATAAATTTTACTTGACCATCACACATTCATATTTTTTAAACTTTCAAAAGGAATAGTAGAAGTTGAAGAAAAAAATTAGCATTTTCTAGGCTTACAAGATTCATGCCTTTGTAATCTTCTAGGTTAGACTTGTGTTCTTTATGATCAAACTCTGCTAGTTGTACTTCATTCCCCTTCATTACTCCTAGTTTTGTTACCATCATTTCCAGTGCAACAATGGTCTACACCAGCTAGCTAAAATTAATTCCATCTCCTCGTAACCATGTTCTCCAGTAGAGGTCCCTACCATTCTTGGTTTTCTAATCCACTCTAGACCTTGCAACAATGGCTATCCTTTTTCTTTATGTCCATAATTGAATTTTACCATACAAGTTAAACTCTTCTAAACCTCGACTTTCATGCCATATGATTCATAGACGGTGGAACTATGGCCTATCCATCTCATTATCCACAAACTATTACTTTGGAATAAAATGTAATCCTTACGATTGATAAACCACTTGAGACTATGATTATTCCATATGGATTCAATATCTAAAATAAGATCTCTATTTTTTAATGAAGTTTCAATGCTAACACTAATTGGGTTGCTTGCTTGAGGTGCTAGACCATTACAAAAATAATGAAGAACAAAACACTCTATAGTTTTATGGTTCCAACATTAACCATATCTTTACATTCAAGATATATCTATTCAAGCAATACTCAAGATATAAAACAATTTTTTCTTCAACCCAAAAATTAATTAATTATGAGAATATTCACATTCCCAACACATCCATGCAATAACTAGAGTAAAAGCATCTTTATTTCATAGTGTTTACCATCAAAACCAATGCAATGCATATTTTTATGGCTTTATGTTGATTAGTGGAGGTAATTAACTACTTGCACAATACTAAGGTTGAATCTATATACTATGGAATGGTTACATGGCGATTGGAACAACAAAAAAGGATCATTGTAAGTGTAAAGATGCCTTCATCTTTTATATATAGTAGTCCCATCATTGTGTTCATACCCCATGTTCTAAAATATTATGTTTATTTAGTTTATTTGTGTAATGCATAACACTCTTCTTGCCATTTTATCTATGGATTGGACCATTGTGTTCTTTGTCATCCATATTTATGATTTCAAAGTGGAAAAATGGTGGAATCAACTCATAAGACCATTTTTACCTGTAGGTCCCATTTTGGAAAATCAGGGTTTAAGTTTGGGGAATCTAATGAAGTTTTTTGGGTCTGAAACCCCCAATTGTACCAAAATGCTAACAATATCCTATACTTATATACCTTTCCATTAGCACAATAATGACCTCAGAAAGAGTCTATATGAAAAATCTATGCCACCCATAAGTTGACCATCCTTGTTTGTCCACCATGATTTGAGAGGATACCATGTAAGCCCCAATACTTATGAGAAAGGGGTTAGCCACATGACCATTATGAATAATGATATAGAAGATTGATTTCTTATATCGTATTGAGTGTTGAATAAGTAAAAATTAATCCCTATCTTGCTATCGAACTATGTTATAATTGGGCCTAGTAGGAGGAAAAGGGTTTTGATTCTATTCTAGAACATTTTATTCCATAGTAAAGAAGAGTAGCTAAGAGTGGATAGAGAGAGGGAAGTACACAGAGGTTTTATGTTTTGTAGCATCTTATGGGCCACATGTTTCGTTCCTTTGTATTTGCACCATTTCCATTCAAAAGCAATAGAGAGAAAATAAACCTCACCTTCCGGCTAGGCTTTCTTCAAAAAGGGTTTCCTGGGTCATATCTTGGTTTTATTATGTTATGTGAGTGATTATTCTATTTGTTCTCTATTTCATGAATTTTATATTTTGTATGCATTAGAAAAAAGATAATATTTGGAAAATCCATAAATATAAGGAAAAAATAACCCTCATGGTATAAATTTTGGATTTGAGTAATTTTTTTATCAGGCTTGTTGTGACAAAATTTCTAGTGGAATATCCATGGTATTTTACAAATAAATTCACAAACACAAGAGTATATATATATATATATATATATATATATATATACACCAAAACTCTCAATGAAACTGAATGAAAGGGGGATGATGGAACCTCTACACATCTCTTTACCATATATTATGGCAACAAGGCACCAATCGATATTTAGTCAAACATAAATATGAGATTATGAATATACACAAGTTTGAATGCATAACACAATATTAAAAATAATTATTTCTGCTAATGCCCTAATCAATGAGAAATTGAGTTGTGTGTAATACACTAATGCATATATGCTTGGGGAATGTATGCAATGTTAGTAAATGTTTAAGGCAACTTAATTAAGATAAGAATTAAGTTACATGTGTTTTGTATCAAGATAATGAATTTCATAAACCATACTTCAACCCAATGAATATACGAATTAATGATTAGCATTAACTAACAATACAACTAGGGAAATGTTGGAGTTCAAGGATAATGCTTGTCAAATTAACAATGCCTAAACCCATTTAAATCTAGAGAATATTCTAGAATACATAAACTCTATCACATAGTAATGAATCCATAATAATAGATATTTTTACCCTGGAAACACAAATCGGAAAACCAACATTGAATGGATTTTCTTAGCCTTGTTTTCTTGACACTTGAAGGATTACATTGGCGTTTTGGCTCTCTATATATTTTTAGATTACAACCTTATAAGTATTCTCAACAAGGAAAATTTTAAGGACGGAAAATTTTCTTGAAGTTTAAAATATTGGCGAATCTCACTAATCCCTAATATGCAAATTATAAATGTTTATTGATATATTTGTAAAATTAATCAAATTTATAATTATTTTATATATAGTCTCTATATAATGTTGGCGATTTTTAAGGTAAAATAATTTTATATTCTAAAATTTGGGCGAATCGTCTTTTATAAAATTGGAAATTGGCGAATCTTTTTTGTGGAAAAATCATGGAAAATTAGCCCACTGGGCGAACATTAGCCCCTAAAATTTTCCATGATTCTCAATGATTATGTTGTTCTCTACCAAATAAACCTTTCTGAAATGGTGTGAAAGGGTATATAGGTTGAATTATCTCGTTGGGAATAGGTGCAAGGAAAAGTATTTTCTTAATTCCTTAGCTTACCAAATTCAATACTCTTCCTCTTCTTTGTCTCATGGTGGGAACATTGTGGTTCACGTTCCTTGTCTTCTTTTTCTTCTTCATGATTTAATTATTTTAAGTTTTCCTTACGACACTTTGGATGCAAGTGGTATTGGATGGTACAAGAGTGGTCCCCACACATTATAAATTGTTTTGTTTAATCTTATCATAAACCTTATAGCCTTAAGCCTCACTTCCTAGCTATATTTCTATTCCTACTAAGTTTTCTTCATTGTTCACCCCTTACAACAATTTAACTTTTGTCTAAATCTAGTTTTGGATCAATAAAATGTATTTCATAATTTGTATATTTCATTACACAAGTATTTTACTTATAGAAGATGGTTAAGATGGTTCATATAATATTGGGAAAAAAACTTATAATAATGAAGAAGAGGGAATCATATCTTAAGAAGAGAACTTGGAAAGATACTTGAAGTTTAATATAAAAGTGAATATTTGAATCTTTGTAGTTTAATAATATGTATTGGTTGGTGTTTATCATGAAGATAAAGAAATTAAAAAACTTGATAATATTGCAAGAATATAAAGAGTTATCACAAGAACAATGTGCATAAAAAATATGTAACCGTGGATTTTTTTGGTATCATCAAATACTTCTATCACATAAAGATTAATTTTCAATTATTTTATGGTTGTACAAAAGAAAACAAAATGGTAACCATTTAACACAAGACGAGATGACAAAGGAAAATAGCATCGATCACAACTTTTGTGAAGATAACTTTCATTTTCCTTACCTAACCTTTCATATTTGTTGTGTTTTCTATATATTAATTAATTTATAATCATCCATGAATGTTTTATATTAAATGTTACCATACAAATAAGAGTAATAAAAATAAGAGTAATATGAATATTTGATTTACGTTGGACTAAATATGTGTTGGAAGCAAATGTTGAAATAACAAATATTAATTAAATATGTTGTAACTATGAAATTTTGCAGCCCTTATTAATAATAGAATAAGAAACTTTGACTATTTCTATACTTTGTTATGCCATATAAAATGTGTAGGAAAATATACATAATGGAGCCACTATATTGAAAGACAACATGAAGCCACTATATTGAAAGACAACATGAAGAACAATTTCAAAAATATGTGTATTGATTACGAATTACCCTTTGATATACTACATTTTTATATGTTCATAATCATGTGTATATTATAGAAATGTAGATATACTCACTACACTTTATTTTTATCTTTATAATTTTTTTTTTAATGTTAGTGTATATTGCTGTAAAATGTTATATTGTCCATTAATATATACCTAATTTACATTATTACACGGAAAAAAAATATGATTAATTGATATGTTTGCTGAATTGATATAATATATTTACGCAATGGCTATATGTAATGATTAATGATTTTTATTTAAAAAATAGAAATAAAACAAAACAATGTGCCCCTCATCCTCTTTCAAGTCACTTTTCAGAGATCAAAAAAAGGGAAAAAACAAAATAGTAAGGAAAAATTATAACTATTGAAACTTAAAACAAAGAATTGAATATGCCATAAGGTGGTTAGTGCAGGTCAAAGTCGAAATTAGGATAGTAAATAAACTCTAAGTTAGATACGAAAATTGAAAAATAAATAAATTTTAGGTTGAGTAAATAAATTGAGAAATAGAACAATAAATCATGAAGAAAACATAATATAAATTGTAACTTTGTAAAAAATATTACAATAAAAATATATAGAATTTATTACTTAAAATTGAGATTTCATATGGGAAACAATAATTTTTTTTCTCTTTCTAATGAAACAAATCTGTATGGCTTTTGTAGAAAAAATATATTAAATATTTCTAAATTCAGGTTTATGTGATCCATATTACATTAAGAAGAGTCCTTTCAGTAGAAATCACATAGGAGAAAACTTTGCCAACATGTTTCGAACTAGTTAGTGTGGTTCATCATCAGTACCAGGTGAAGATATAGATCGTGACACATGCTTAAATAGAGGGTGATGTAGAGACCAAAAGAAAATATAATGGCTAGTTTATGAAGATTCATATTTTAATAATGATTATTAATAGTTTGTTGAAGAAAATAATCCAAATAAAAAGAAAGCATTACCACCCCATGGAATGCGGTGGCTTTCCGTACCTTGAAATATATAACTTTTGAAGGAAGACTTAGTGCAGTCTATGCCTATTAGTTCATACTATTGTATCAGCTTAGGGAAAAAACTTATTTACCACCATCTCAATCACTCAAAATTCCTTATTTTTTATCGCAATAACTAAATGAAATGGGTGGAAAAGTCAAAATAGGAAAACATGAATTCTTAGCCGGTCATGGGATAATCAGGTTGATAATTATTTATGCTTTAGAAAGAGCAGATCCCCCTATTTCATGGGCTAGTGGTCCACGAGGAACTAGAATGGCCTAAAAGTAAAAGTACCCAAAGTTCATTGAAAATAGCACCATGTTGAAGTCCTTGATAAAACAATTTGAATGTAATTTGAATCACATCCGACCAAGTTCATATGAGGAATATATGAAAATTTGAATATTTTGACCACTAGTAAAAAAATCAACCTTGCCATGACATGTGGCAACCTCTTAGGGTGACACATGGAAGAACATAAGGATGACATGTGGTAGTGATTGAAGGTGATGTGGTAGTATTAATAATGACACACGACACTTCTTAGGGTGACACATGGCAGAACCTATGGATGACATGTGGTAGTGATTGAAGGTGGTGTGGCTGTGTTAATCGTGGCAGCCTCTTAGGGTAACACATGGCAGAACCTACAGATGACATGTGGTAGTGATTGAAGGTGATGTGGTAGTGCTAATCGTGGAAACCTCATAGGGTGAGACATGGCAGAACCTATAGATGACATGTGGTAGTGATTGGAGGTGGTGTGGCAATATTAATCGTTACACTTGACACCTCTTAGGGTGACACATGGTAGAACCTATGGATGACATGTGGTAGTGATTGAAGGTGATGTGGAAGTATTAATCGTGACACATGGAAAAACCTATGGATGACATATGGTAGCAATTGAAGGTAATGTAACACATGGAATTATGTGGCTATATGACTAGGCACTAAGTAGGTGGCTTCTAATGTGTGAGGTGCATAAATTTGGTGATGACAACATCTTAGGGTGACACATGGTAGAACCTACGGATGACATGTGGTAGTGATTGAAGGTGATGTGACAGTGTTAATCATAACACACGACACCTCTTAGGGTGACACATGGAAGAACCTATGGATGACATGTGGTAGTGATTGAAGGTGATGTGGCAGTGTTAATCATGGTAACCTCTTAGGGTGACACATGGTAGAACCTACGGATGACATGTGGTAGTGATCGAAGGTGATGTGGTAGTATTAATTGTTACACATGGCACCTCTTAGGGTGACACATGACAAAACCTACAGATGACATGTGGTAGTGATTAAAGGTATTGTGGCAGTATTAATCGTGACACATGGCACCTCTTAGGGTGACACACGGAAAAACCTACAGGTTACATGTGGTTGTGACTGAAGGTGATGTGACACATGACATTATGTAGTGATTGAAGCTGATGTGGTAGTATTAATGATGTGACCCAGCCCACACTTCCACGTAGCCTTGGCTTTACACTTGTTTCAGGCTTTATGATGTGGTGTATTTGGTTGTTGTTTTGGCGGTTGCATGCAATATGGATAACGGATCTTTTGTTTGGAAACTGGGAATAATTTAATGCATTAATAAATGCTCACCTACGATCCTCGGGTCTAGTTCACTCCATTTTGTCTTTGCCCAAAATGCTTTTGCCTTCTTGTCATTCACGATGGTTCTGTTCCGTTGGGCGACTCTGCAAGGGTTTGTTTGTCACAACGTATGGTTTTTGCTTTGGCACATATGGAAATCTCTAGCTTTTCTTTGGGTATGGCTATAAGTGAATGTCGTCCTTCCAAACTTGTTTGTGCCGTTGTCAATGGACTTCTCCTGTGACACGAGTCTGTCTTGGCTCTGGAGGTGTACTTGCTCGAATTCTTCTCACACAGTAAGTTCTTGGTCTCGTTCTGTCATTCTTCTACGGTTTAGTTTCGGAAAATGGTCTCTCGTCTAATGATTGTCACTTGTTGTTGTTGTTATTGTCCTTTGTCTCTGATATGATCTGTAAATCGATTAACTTCTCGTGCCCATGAACTCAGGTGACAACATGATGGTCTTCCACGGCTACAAACTAGGTAACTAGTTCCCTCCTTGATTTAGTTCGACCTTTTTCGGGTACTGGCACTGACAAAGCCTACTCCTCTTGTCTCAGGTCTCTTTGGTTTGTCAGTGGCTTTGTTCCACAAGCTCCTCAGTCCGGTCGCACTCAGGTAGGTTATACTTTCCTTCTGCGTTTATATTCCGCTTCAGTTTCATGTCTCACTATAAAGGTATACTAATTAAACTTCATTTGGTTTTGTGCAGGTCAATGGTTCGACCTAGGTACGCGGATTTCTTACGGGTCCAATCTCCAAATGTGACAACCCTATGCTGGTAGGCTCTGGCTCTTAAAGTCTGTCAATTTGCAGTTAGGGTCTTTGAATCTCTGTAGGGTTTGTCACTCATCATCTTGTAGTCGTATTCAGTCTGAATCACTTTCAAAGATGAAGCTTAAGTCTGGTTTCGATTTCTGTTTTGGTTGGCTGTCCCTTTTGGGTTAAAGATGATCCCTGTTATCACACCCTAGGCTAGGGTTTGTCCATTCGGTGGACGCTGGCACTGATTTTGGTTTATAAACGAATGTAATATGTATGTGACTTGAACAACAGCAATATGAACACAATTTTGTTGATCTCTGTTTGCTTATGAAAATATAAAGGGTTCGTCTGAAATTACCTTTGTTATGTTCTGTTTCCTCCGGCACTCTGTTTCGATATTATCTCCTCGGTGGTCTCGCTGTGCTTTACTGTTCTGGCTGCGATTTCGACTCGCTTGTTCTTCGTTCTGGTTATGGTTGTATTTGCGTATTCGACAGTGTTTTCTGTTCGACGAGGACAAAAGGAAACACAACCTACAGTGGTCGTTTTTTGTCTACTAGCATTGTATTAACAGTTCAATGAATGAAAATAAAATAGTACAGTATGTAGGCAATGACACAGATGGACAGTTTAGAAAAACGTTCTGTCTCTGTTTATTTCTTAATTCTGAAAATGTTGAACCTTTTCCCTGTTTTACATTGCTACATTTATACATCTTTGGTTTACAGTTAATTGAAATTGTAATTGCTTTCAGTTGAACAGAAATAATATAGTTGTGTAACTACTAGCTCTCAGTTCGGTTGACATGACAAGATCTTCATTTAGACAATCTTGTCTTTTCCTCTTTAAGTTGACAGAACAATTATTAAACTGTTGTTTGTTACTGTCGGACAAATAACAACCCTAACTGACCAATAACTTTTGACTAACACAGCAATTAAAAGTAAAACAAAACAAAATCCTATCACATGTCCTAATAAGTTAAACATAAAAGACAATCCAAATGCTAAATCAACTTTCCAACCTAGCAGAGACTTCACCCAGTCATGGTGAGTTGGATGCTCTTGCATCAGGTTCTCGGGGCAAAAAGAAATCATGGCTCTGGTCCATGAGCTTCTCGACTGAAGAACCAGTCAGTTCTATCTGTCTGGCAACAAGCCACGAAAAGTCCTCAATAGGACGGTTCTTCCACTTGACCAGGTATTGCAGATACTCCTTCCACCGAGTTCGTTTAGCCACCCGAGTGTCAAGAATGCTCTCGATCTCAGGAGGTTGAACGTAAGGCATCTGTCTCTTCCAAGCTTCTCCTCCATCCTGGGTATTCCATGTAGGTCACGCGTTTCCATCTTCTTCCTTCTCTTCTGGGTCATTCGTGTAGGGGAACAGGTCTTCTACGTTAAATATAGGTGAAATTCCTATTCCGGGTGGCAACTGTATCTCGTAGGCATTCACCAAAAATTTCCAAAGGACTTTGTAGGGTCCTATCTTCTTATACTTCAATCTATTGTACGTACCCTTAGGGAAATGTTCTTTGTGCAAATGCATGAGGACTTCATCCCCCACATTAAACTGCACTTCCCTTCTCTTCAAATCTGCTTGCTGTTTATACTTTAAGCTGCTATCCTACAATTTAATTTTTACCTTTTCATGTAAATCTCACATCGCGTTAGCGAAATATTCTCCATCTGCGCTTCACCTTTCCTGCAATCCAAGATCCCACAGTTCATGCACTCCACGAGGATGCATGTCGTACAGGATCTGAAATGGGCTGAGACCTGTGCTGCGATTAGGTGAGTCGTTATAAGCGAACTCTGCCTGTGCAAGTGCTCGATCCCACATCCGCGAATTCTCTCCAACCAGGCTTCGTAGTAGGTTTCCCAAACTCCTATTTACAACCTCTGTTTGCTCGTCGGTTTGCGGGTGATATGAAGAACTGTAACTTAGCTGTGTGTCCATTTTCTTCCACAAGGTACGCAAAAAGTGTCCCGTGAACCTCACATCCCTATCCAAAAGGATAGATTTAGGCAATCCATGTAACCTGACAATCTCATTGAAAAACAAATGGGTCGCGTGAGTGGCATCACTTGTTTTTCTGTAAGGAATAAAATGCGCCATTTTTTAGAATCTGTCCACTACTACCATTACCAAGTCGTAACCTCATTGTGTCTTAGGTAGACCTAAGACAAAGTCGAAGCTGACTGATTCCGATGGTCTCCCTGGAATAGGTAACGGTGTGTACAGTCCTGTGTTTTGACTGTGCCCCTTTGCTAACTGGCACACTTTGCATCTGGCCATAAATCGTTGTACATCTCTCTGCATCTTTGGCCAAAAGTAGAAATGACTGAGCTGCTCGAGTGTCTTGTCCATGCCGAAATGTCCGGCCAGACCTCCACTATGCTTCTCTTGAATAATATTCTCCCTCATCAAGCAGTCAGGTATGCACAGCTGTCCTCCCTTAAACAACAAATTCTCCTGTAGAATGTAGTCTAACCAAGGATTGTTATCTCTCACTAAGGGATTCTGACATGCCTCATAGGCCTCCTTAAAATCTATATAAGTCTGGTATAAGTCTTGTAAGTGCTCAAATCCCAGCACTTGCGCAGTGCTTTCCTGCAGAAGTAGAGCTTTCCTACTTAACGCATCCGCCACCTTGTTGGCCTGCCCACTAATATGCTTCAAACTGAAGTTGAAAGACTACAAATACTCCACTGATTTGGTGTGTTTGTGGTTTAGCTTATGTTGTTGCATTACATACTATAGTGAAGAGTTATCTGAAAATAGCACAAATTCATTTCCCAATAGATAATGCCTCCAGTGTTTTAATTCCTGTATAACAGCATAGAACTCCTTATCATACGATGAATATTTTTGTCAAATTTCATTCAGCTTCTCGCTGAAAAACGCTACAGGCTTATCCTCCTGGCTGAGTACAGCTCCAATTGTTGTCCAGCTAGCATCACAGCGAACCTGAAATAACTTCTTCAAATATGGTAATCTCAAGATCGGCCTCTCAGTGATCTTTCTCTTTAACAACTAGAAACTTCTCTCTGCTGCCTCTGTCCATTGAAAAGGCTGGCTAGCCTTTTTAATGGTGTCCAACATAGGTGCACAAATTTCGCTAAAATTCTTTATGAATTTCCTGTAAAAACTCGCTAGCCCATGAAAGCTACGTACCTCAAATAAATTTTTCAGAGATGGCCAATTCACTATCGCTGCCACCTTCTCTGGATCCATCTTCAGTTCGTTCTCTGCTATTACAAAACCCAAATAAATCAATTCCTTCTGCATAAAGGTACATTTATTCAAATTTATTAGCATTTTATTCTGTTGTAATTTTTCCAGCACTTTCCGTACGTGTTGAAGGTGTTATTCCCTTGTCCTGCTAAAAATAAGTATGTCATCCAAGTACACTATCACAAATTTCCCGATGTACTCCTTTAGCATCTCATTCATTAACCTCATGAATGTACTAGGTGCATTGCTCAGTCCAAATGGCATGAACAACCATTCGTACAGCCCCTCATTCATCTTAAAGGTTGTCTTCCATTTGTCCCCCTCTTGTATCTGAATCTGATGGTACCCGCTCTTCAAGTCTATCTTAGAGAAATATGCTGCCCCGCTTAAACAATCTATCATATCATCCATCCATGGTAGTGGAAACCTATACCGGATGGTGATTTTGTCGATGGCCCTTGAGTCGATGCACATCCGCCACTCTCCTCCCTTCTTGGGAGTGAGAACCATTGGGACTGCACAAGGGCTTAAGCTTTCCCTTATCAATCCCTTGTCCAACAGTTCTTGCACCTGCTTCCTAATCTCTTCATTGTCTTTGGGGCTCATTCGGTATGCCACTTTGTTTGGCAAACTGGCTCCGAGTATGAAGTCAATATGATGACTTATGCTCCTTTTGGGGGGTAATTTTTCTGGCAAGTCATCTACCATGATATCCGTAAATTCCTGCAACATTTGATGGATTTCTGTGGGTAAATCTGATACCTCTGTATGCAACAACACTGTCCTTTCTTTCTTTACAACTGCGTAACCTATCTCGCTATCCTCAGCCTATTTCAGAAATTGTTTTCCTATTAACCAACAATGCCCTTGGTTCACTTGTCTCTGCGGTCCCTTCTTCCTTGATGGGCACAAGCGTATGCTTGATTCCATCCTTAACAAATTTATAACAGTTCGTCAGTCCATCGTGTACCACTTTCCTGTCGTACTGCCAAGGCCTACCTAGCAGTATGTGACATACATCCATTGGCATGATGTCACAAATGACTTTATCTTTATATCTGCCTATTTGAAACTCCACCTCGCACTGTTCATCCACCAGCAATTGATGGCCTTTTTGCAGCCATGAAACTCTGTAAGGGTTGGGATGTTTCAAGCGCTTCAACTCCAATTTTTCTACCATCTCTATGGACACTAAGTTATCAGTACTACCGTTGTCAATAATTAACTTACAACACTTACCTTGTGACTTACAAATTGTTCTAAACAAAGCCTTTTGTTGCATCTGTTCAATGACCTCCTTGACTGGTTTTAACAACACCTTGTTCAGCACCAGAGCTTCCCCTGTCTTTGGAGCATTTTCTGCTTCTTGGGGAGGTGCCACTGCTTCCTCTAATTATGCCACATATGCACCCTGCTGTCCAGCTTGATCTGCTTCTGGAAATTCGAACGATCGGTATCCCCATATATGACACCTATAACACTGATAACTAGCCCCTCTACCTTCGCCATTTCCCCTGCCTCACTGGGATGACCTATCGCCTTTCGCACTATCACCTATGTCTACTGATCCAAAAGCTTTGGAACTGCTTCCTTCCTTGTTGTTGCTAGCAGTCTGGCCTCTGCCATATGACTGGCCTTTTCCCCTGCCAGCTCCTCATCCTCTCTGGGCATTCTGCCTTCTCGTAATTTTCTCTTCAACTTTCATCACATTCTGATACACTTCCTTAGTGTTTTTCGGAGACAAAATACTGATTTCATCTAAAATATCTAACCTTAACCCATTAACATGCGTGGCTGTTCTTTCTGCAGTATCCTCTGTATATCTGGCTCGCAAATTCACTCGATAGAACTCCTCCATGTACTCCCTTACTGTCATTCCTTTCTGTTGCAGATTCTTCACCTGCCTGTGCAGTGCAATCTGATAGTCCTTCGGCAGAAATCTGCCCTTTAACTTGGCCACCATCCTTGACCATGTTTTAATAGGAAACTTGTTCAATCTTTTCCTCTCGTTCTGGACACTATCCCACCACAGGGCTACGTGTCCCTTCAATTTCGTCGCAGCGAACCTAACTCTGTGGTCTTCGCCGAGTTCCTCGCACTTGAAATACTTATCCATCTCACTGATCCAATCTAATAAAACCTCGATAGACAAACTGCTATCATAGGTTCGGAGTTCTGGCTTGGGTTTACTGCTCGCCACTAAAACAGATCTCAACAATCTCACTTCTGGGCTCTCACCTTCTGGTCCATCTGCTGCTACTTCAGTTTCCTCTTCACTGTCATCACCTATTTCCGGGTCTCTTCTTCTCATGACCTCCACTCCCTCCAAACGGGCAGCAAGAATTCGAATTTCCTCTCTCAATCCTTCCTCTGCCAACCTTCGAGCACCTCTGCCATGACCCCGCCTTCCTCTCTCCATTCCTCCAACTAACATAAACAACTGCTCTGGTACCACTCTGATGTGACCCAGCCCACACTTCCATGTAGCCTTGGCTTTACAACTATTTCGGGCTTTATGACGTGGTGTATTTGGTTTTTGTTTTGGCAGTTGTATGCAATATCGATAACATATATTTTGTTTGGAAACTGGGAATAATTTAATGCATTAATAAATTCTCACCTACGATCCTTGGGTCTGGTTCCCTCCATTTGTTCTTTGCCCAAAACGCTTTTGCCTTCTGGTCATTCACGATGGTTCTGTTCTGTTGGGCGACTCTGCAAGGGTTTGTTTATCACAACATATGGTTTTTTCTTTGGCACATATGGCAATGTCTGGTTTTTCTTTGGGTATGGCTTAAGTGAATTCTGGCCTTCCAAAATTGTTTGTGCTGTTGTCAATGGACTTCTCCTGTGGCACGAGTCTGTCTTGGCTTTGGAGGTGTTCTTGATTGAATTCTTCTCACACAGTAATTTCTTGGTCTCGTTTTGTCGTTCTTCTGTGGTTTGGTTTCAGAAACTAGTCTCTCGTCCGATGATTGTCACTTTCTGTTGTTGTTATTGTCCCTTGTCTATGCTACGATGTGTAAATCAATTAACTTCTGGTGCCCATGAACTCAGGTGACAGCATGATGGTCTTTCGCAGCTGCAAACCAGGTAACTAGTTCCCTCCTTGATTCAGTTCGACCTTCTTCTGGTACATGCACTAACCAAGCCTGCTCCTCCTATCTCAGGTCTCTTTGGTTTGTCGGTGGCTCTGTTCTGCAAGCTCCTCGGTCTGGTCGCACTCAGGTAGATTATACTTTCCTTCTGCGTTTATATTCTGCTTTAGTTTCAGGTCTCACTATACAGGTATACTAACTGAACTTCGTTTGGTTTGTGCAGGTCAATGGTTCAACCTGGGTACGCGGATTTCTTATGGGTTTGGTCTCCAAATGTGACAACCCTCTGCCGGTAGGCTCTGGCTCTTAAAGTCTGTCAATTTGCAGTTAGGGTCTTTGAATCTCTGTAGGGTTTGTCACTTGCCGTCTTGTAGTCATATTCAGTCTAAGTCACTTTCAAAGATGAAGCTTAAGTCTGGTTTCAATTTTTGTTTTGGTTGGCTGTCCCTTTTGGGTTAAACATGATCCTTGTTATCACACCCTAGGCTAGGGTTTGTCCACTCGGTGGATGTTGGCACTGATTTTGGTTTATAAACGAATTTAATATATATGTGACTTGAACAGTAGCAATACGAACACAATTTTGTTAATCTCTGTTTGCTTATGGAAATATAAAGGGTTTGTCCAAAATTACCTTTGTTATGTTCTGTTTCCTCCAACACTCTGTTTCGATATTATCTCCTCGGTGGTCTCACTGTGCTTTACTATTTTGGCTGCGATTTCAACTCGCTTATTCTTCATTCTGGTTATGGTTGTTTTTGCGTATTCGATAGTGTTTTCCATTTAACGAGGACAAAAGGAAACACGACCTACAATGGTTGTTTTCTGTCTGCTAGCATTGTATTAATAGTTCAATGAATGAAAATAAAATAGTATAGTATGTAGGCAATGACACAGATGGACAGTTTATAAAAACGTTCTATCTCTATTTATTTCTTAATTCTAAAAATGCTGAACCTTTTCCCTATTTTACATTGCTACATTTATACATCTTTGGTTTATAGTTAATTGAAACTGTAATTGCTTTCAGTTGAACAGAAATAATATAGTTGTGTAACTACTAGCTCTCAGTTCGGTTGACATGACAAGATCTTCATTTAGACAATCTTGTCTTTTCCTCTTTAAGTTGACAGAACAATTATTAAGTTGTTGTTTGTTACTGTCGGACAAATAACAACCCTAACCGACCAATAATTTTTGACTAACATAGCAATTAAAAGTAAAACAAAACAAAATCCTATCACATGTCCTAATAAGTTAAACATAAAAGACAATCCATATGCTAAATCAACGTTCCAACCTGGCAGAGACTTCACCCGGTCATGGTGAGCTGGATGCTCTTGCATCAATTAATCGTGACACATGGCACCTCTTAGGGTGACACATGGAAGAACCTACGAATGAAATGTGGTAGTGATTGAAGGTGATGTGACACATGGCATTATGTGGATATATGACTAGGAACTAAGTAGGTGGCCTCTAGTGTGTGAGGTGGATCAATTGGTGATGAAACATGGCACAACTAGAGTGCAACACATGGAATCACCGACTGGAAAAACATGGAATGATTCAACAAACTAGTATTGGTGAGGCCTGAACTTATAGCCACTGACATATTAACTAAGTGCACCACCAATGAGCCACACAAATTGTTGTAACAATAGGTGGAATATACTCTATTTAAAGGACCATTGTAACTTATTACCAAAAGAGGTAGGCTATGGGCCTAACCTCGAGGCTTTTGTATTAGTTGTAACTGATACCATACCTAGATTATTTAAATCCTAGCTATCATAGCAAGCACTTGGACCAAGACATATTTGGTTATATGATATGGTATATACGGTTGGTATGTGAAATGTGTTGGTTATGATATGCATCAAGGTTTGGATATATAGAACAGCCTCCACAACAAACATGACAAACCAGTCAATGAAACACATGGGTTAATGTCATACATGGAATATATTAAAAAATCAAATGCATCAGGTTGTAATGATATACCATATTTATTTATGGTTATAATGTATCATTTCTCTGTTGAAACAAACATGTTATTTTGGTATATGTTTGGTTGTAATATCTGTAGGTTTGAACTTAGGCATATGGACCCATAACACTATATATGCAAATATAGCCATAGTGCCACATATTTGTGATTGTAATAATTTAGCATAGCACTTGTGTTTGATGCCTAGTTGAAACTGTGTGTTATATGTAGAACACATATTTGGACTCTTTGAAGTGTTTGGAAAGGAGAGATAAGTTTGTAAGAGTTATAGTCTAAAGCGAAAGGCTAAGCCATGTTATTTTGTAGCGTGATTATCATTGCTTATGTGATAAATCGTAGAGTTTTTGTATTTTGGATATTTTTGAAATGAGAGTTTTTGTGAGGGTTTTTAGAGTCTTTTTGTGAAGCTACATACTAGAGAAAAATCTTTGGAGATTAGGGAATTGATGTAATTGGAGTTATTTTTACATCATAATTGAAGAGGCCACTCCATTGGAAGTGAACTCGAAGACATAGCTCACACTAGTTGAACTCCATTATCAATCTCATTTATGTTATTTTATGTTATATGCAATTATTTATTTATATTATCATGTTTTTAATATATTTTTGTCAAGATTGTTATTTTGCATTCTATTTAACCCTGGTAAATCATAGGCTTGTGATAAAATATCCTAATCAAGTTTAGTATCTGAGCATGTTGAGATAGTTTCATTTTGGTTTTTGAGTGTGAATGCTTACCAGGTCCAATCTTAAGAAGGGAGAAGAAGAATTTGAAGATTGTAATCTTGAAGTTGGTCTGAGGAGTTTAGGCTCAAAGAGGAGATATGGCTTCACCAAGACAAGATAATCCTTTTAAATCTATGTCAGATTTTCTTGAGGCATTCACTATTGTAGTCAAAGGTGGAAGAGCTTTATAAAGAGAAAGAACTTTAGAAAGGAGAAGACACCATTAAGTAAACAATGAGGGTGATCAACTCCCTCTTCCTGCACTTTCTCCTCCTCATTATTCACCTCCTTCTTCTTCGTCTCCACTGCCATCTCATCATAAGAAGAACTCTTTGAAGAAGCCATTATTGAAGTTGGATGTCAAGTTTGACTTATCATTGTATAATGGCATACTTAATGCAAAACTATTGTATAATTTGATTTGATAGATAGAATTTTATTATCATATTCAGAATATTGTTGAAGATGAGGTAAAGATTTAGTTGGCCTCTCTTCAGCTTGAAGGTACAACATTGGTTTGGTGGGGAAGTGAACTTCGAGAAGGATGGAAAAATAATGGTAATCTCCTTTATTCATGGTTGGAATTCACTAATGCATTAAATAAGTAGTTTTATCCATTAGCTTATACTCAAAAAGCAATTATGGAATGGAAAATTTTGAGATAAGGAAAAGGACCAAGCATGCAAAGTTTTACTAAAGTATTTAGGAAGAAAGCATTAGCTTTGAATATTCCATTAGATTCTATGGAGACAGTTTTGAAATATTTTGGTGCATTACATAGTTATCTTCACCATACTCTTATTTTATTTAATCCCACTAATTTGGATGAAGTACGTGTCCAAGATAATTGTATTAGAGGCTAGGGAAAGAGTGTGAAAAATAATTTTGCAAAGAACTAACCATCTAAGTTCACTGAAGGAAAATATAAAGGAAAGAGGAAGATCAAGAATGTTGTGATAGTGAAGAAAGAAGAGGCAAAGATGACATATTGTCATTTTAAGAAGGAAGAGAATGATGATGCTCACTATTGGAAGTTGGATCCTGAATAAATACCTAAGACTTTTGGAGGTGAAGGAAAGAAAAAGATTATTGCAATAGCACAACATGATTCAGTATCTAATTTAGGGGATGGAACTCAGGTCACATCTATTGGAGTACAAGATAAAGCATTTGTTCATGCTAGTTCTAGTTCTTCTATTATGTCTCCTAGTGCTTAAAGCAGAAGAAGCAAGTTTTTTCATGTAAGGGTGAGTATTAGGCATTTGAAATTAGCTAATCATTTTTATACTAGTTCTCAAGTTAATTTGATATATAAGGAAATTGTCAAGAAGTTGGATTAAAAATGACACCCCAGAAAAAACTTTATCCTCTTAGTTGGATTTGTGATAATGTGAATTTGCAAGTGACAAAGTAGTGTAGACTTAGATTTTCTATCACTTCAAAATTTATTTATGAGCTTGATTTAGATGTCGTTCCTCTTGATATTTGTGGAATTTTTTGGGGAAGCCCTCATTTGTATGATAGTAAGTTTTTATTTAGACAAGAGAAAAAATATCACTCGACCAAAGATGGAATTGAGTATATTGTAAGATCATGTAGCATGAAGACTAATTTATCACTTGTTAGTGCAGGACAAATGAAGAGGCACATCAATGCTAGCAAGAATTTTGTACTTCTAATTGTGAAAGCAAAGAATATTGGATAATCTAATTCTTTTAAGGGTTGTGATCTGTCTCATAAGGATGAAATGTTTAAAATTATTTCTAACTATGATGAGATTTTTTAGGAAATTGAAGGATTACCTCCTAAGAGGGAGATAAAAATGAAATTAAAATGTAAGAAGCTTCCCCTCTTCTCAATGATGGAATGTACATGATGTATATGATTGAAAGTGAAGATATTAAGAAGCAAGTTCAAGAGTTGCTTGAGAAGGGCGTCATCATACCTAGTTTGTGTCCATGCCACTAGTACAAAATTCCTAATTAGTTACTAAAAAAATGACTAAATTTTTCATATAAATGACCATTTTTCAATAAGTGACCAGTAGTAGCTAATTTACGGTATATTATAACGCAATCAAATTTTAGTCATTTTTAGCGTAGTCATTAATTTGATGTTTCAATTTCATCGTCTAGTAGTATATTTAGTCATAAATTTGGTCTTTAATTTAGTCATTGATTTAATCATTAATTGTCACAATTAATGATCAAATATACAACAAATTATATTACTATATGATCACCTAAGAAAACCAATTAATTACCAAAGAAATATGAACAAAATGTTGGTCATGTTATAAGATACTATAAATTAGCTACCAATAGTCATATATATGCAAATTTTAGTCATCATTTGAAACCAATTAATGTAAAAAGAAATATGATTAAATTATGTTCATGTTATAAGATATTGTAAATTAACTACTAATAGTCGTAATATGCAAAATTTAGTCGTCATTTGTAATCACAAATTTATCATTTGCAGTAGTCATTTATATTTTTTGGTAGCTTAATATTCGTTATATAAACGACTAATTTAGTAGTTTATATTCATTTCATTTACTTTCATTAATAATCATTATAAACAACTAATTTAGTCGTATTCATTTTATTTGTGTTCATCATTACTCAATATAAACTACTAACTAAAGATGTTTTAGATTGATTTTATGTGTTCATTATTAATCAACATAAATTAATTAGTATTATTTTGCGACTAAATTTAAAAAAAATCATACATTGTGTATGTTTATCTAATATAAAAACACAAAGTTACATATGTTAATTACAATACTAAAGAATATCAATGCAACTATAAATTATTTCAACCACATAAGTTATATTATATGAAATGCCAAGTATTACAATATGAGTTTCCGATTTAATATTGGTTGGATTAAAATGTACACATGAAATGTTTTTTCTTTACTTCAAAACATTATCATTGTGTTTCCAAGGTGTTGCAAGTAAATTCAGCAACTCTGAAGACTTGACCATCAGTCTCTATGTGTGTGTCTTATGCGGGATATTGGCTCTAAGGGTATCACTAGACTGATTCTCTTCTCTCTCTCTCTTTTTTCATTTTCCGCTCCAATGTTATTGTTCTCCTCTTTCTTCAATTCTTACTTCTTACCATCAATATTGAGTTCATTTTTTAAAAACAAAAGAAGATATAGTGCATAGTGTAAGCCATGAAAGACGATGAACACTAGTGTTGAAAAATGTGCAACAAGAAATGCTAAATTTAGAATGTGCTAAAAATAGACCTTCTAAAAATAGCATGTCTAAAAATAGCAGTTTGGCTAGTGAGGTCATTAGCCACATTGGATGAGAGGTGAAACTGTTAAAAATAGAAAGTTCTAAAAATAGCATTTCTGGGTCCCTTCCTATTTATAGCAGTCCCTAGTCTATCTATAGGAAGTAAAATTAATTTTGGTCTTAACAGTGGTTGGAAATATTAATTAATTAATTTAGTTGAGTTAATTACTTAAGGAAATTTGAATTTGAAGTCTTTGTGAGCATGCACATGAGTTGTCCCACTGATTGAGGAATTTATCCTTAATTTCCTCCACTGGTTGAGCGAATAAGTATGAGTTCTATAATGAGGGAATCAGTTGACTTAGTTCTAACTAGTCAAGTCCAGTTAGATTATTTTAACAAGTTGTTAAAATAATAAAATATAGTTTGTTAATACTTGCATGCATGTGACAATTATTATTTTAGATAACTGAGGATTCACTCATGGATAACTGTTGCATGTCAATTCTGTTAGAGACCCAGTTGAGATTAGATGTGGGATAGTGTACTATCAGATGCTTGGATATTTCTAGTAAGTATTCCTTGCATGGATAAGGATCTATTATAGGAGATTGGAGGACTTGTGGCCTATATATTGAGGCCTAGGTAGTCCATGATTTTTATCATCTGATTGAAGATCATCAGAGTACAGAGAGACCAGGATAGCTATTCAGATAATTATTTTCGTATGTTGAAGAAGATTTCCACTTGATTGATAATACAGTGTTGGGGTTTTATGCTGGTACTTTCCCCAGTGATATATTCTGTGTTATGTGTGATTGATTTCTGTTGATCAGTTATGCATGTTTCTACTTGATGTTTCTCATGAATTCGATTATGCTTCCGCTTAATATTTTGTAGAAGTAGAACAAGTATTATCCTTTAGGACATTGCATATATCCATTTCTTCTACAGGTGAAATTTCTACATGGTATTGGAGCACAGGTGATCAAGGAAGAACAATATACTAAGAGGAGATTTTAAAGTTTTGAGTTTTGGGCCGAGAGTTTGTAGAGCAGATTTGAAACTTTATGTACAAAGTTTTCAGAAACAAATAGCACATTTTGATTACTTGCGGAAAAATACCCAAAATCAAAAAAAAAAAAATCGGCTGAATTGGAGTTCGAATGAGGGAGATATCGCTAATTTAAAATCAATGCTTTTTCTAGAAAATTTTGTGACAGTGGGAAAGTGGAAATATATTGGTGTGCTAGCCAAGAACCTATATGCACTTGAGGTACAAGATACATGCAAAGCCTTGAGGAGCAGGGCAAAGGTTAGATACTTGGTGGTTGAGAGGGAGAGCAAATTACCTCTCAACATGCAGCGCCAGAAGAAATCTCAGACGATTATGGAGGAGCCACGATTAGTGCAATAGCTTCAGGAGGTTGTGGAGCAGCCACAATAGGGGAAGCTAAGAGGAGATCGAGTAGAGACATCTACTCATGTAGAGACCTCCAGTAGGGGTAAACTTCGAGCTAGGTAGGCTGAGGGATCACATGTAGCCATACCTCCAGGCAGGAGGTGCCCCGATGTAGAGTGATCGTCCCAAGGATGAGGGCAGGATCCTTGAGGTACCCAACCTCTTGGATGAGACCTTGCTATAGGAGCCCTGATTTGGAGTAGCAGGAACTAACTATTGGGTAGAGGCAGATGCAGATGGAGCGGCAGAGAGAGCAACAGTGCAGGGAATCCCAGGACAGCGCATAGCTAGTAGGCTACAAAAATGTGAGAGGCACAAGTCTTTTGCACATTGCTAGGTGGCACATAGAGGTGTGCAATGGTTCGAGATGCATGGAGTTGTTGTAGTAGCGTAGATGTCAGAGAGAGAACACTTGTTAGCAGTAGGTAGAGCTTCAGCATCAGAGTATGTTGCTAGCCCAATAGAGTGGTCAATTGGGAGTGTTTTTGTTCCAAGTGTTGTTGGAGCAAGTAGACTAGGTAGATGTGTTGCATGCAAAACATTCCAGAGTTATAGGATTGGGTTCGAGAGAAAGCCTTTCTTGTTGAGAGGGAGTGTTGAAAAATGTGCAACAAGAAATATTAAATTTAGAATGTGCTAAAAATAGACCTGCTAAAAATAGCATGTCTAAAAATAGCAGTTTGGCTAGTGAGGTCATTGGCCACATTCGGTGAGAGTTGAAACTGCTAAAAATAGAAAGTTCTAAAAATAGCATTTATGGTCCCTTCCTATTTATAGTAGTCCCTAGTCTATCTATAGGAAGTAAAATTAATTTTGGTCTTAACAGTAGTTGGAAATATTAATTAATTAATTCAGTTGAGTTAATTAGTTAAGGAAATTCAAATTTGAAGTCTTTGTGAGCATGCACATGAGTTGTCCCACTGATTGAGGAATTTATCCTTAATTTCCTCCGTTGATTGAGGGAATAAGTATGAGTTCTATAATGAGAGAATGAATTGACTTAGTTCTAACTAGTCAAGTCCAGTTAGATTATTTTAACAAGTTGTTAAAATAATAAAATATAGTTTGTTAATGCTTGCATGCATGTGACAACTATTATTTTAGATAATTGAGGATTCACTCATGGATAACTATTGCATGTTAGTTCTGTCAGAGACCCAGTTGAGATCAGATGTGGGACAATGTACTATCAGATGCTTGGATATTTATAGTAAGTATTCCTTGCATGGAGAAGGATATATTATAGGAGATTGGAGGACTTGTGGCGTATATATTGAGGCCTAGGTAGTCCATGATTTTTATCTTCTGATTGAATATCATCAGAGTACAGAGAGAGTAGGATAGCTATTGAGCTAATTCTTTTTGTATGTTGAAGAGCATTTCCACTTGATTGATAATACAGTGTTGGGGTTTTATGTTGGTGCTTTCCCCAGTGATATATTCTATGTTATGTTTGATTGATTTCTCTTGATCAGTTATGCATGTTTCTACTTGATGTTGCTCATGAGTTTAATTATGCGTCCGCTTAATGTTTTGTAGAAGTAGAACAAGTATTATGCTTTAGGACATTGCATATATCGGTTTGTTCTACAAGTGAAATTTCCACAACTAGAATATAAACTAAAATAGACTATAAAGAATTTATACAACATATACCTCAACATCGATAATGTCAAAGCCATTTTCCTAATAAAAGCAAGAAACTTGAACAAGTTTTCTTCAGTTGGGCGATAGTGCCCATTATGTGGCCAGATGACCTGTAATAACAAATCAAATGAATTGTCACCATATTAAAGAACACCTTCATAACTTAGTATTCAACCTTCAGGGAAAGCTTAGGCGCAATCATGTCAACCAAGTTACATGATAAAAAGTTGAAGCTGTAGATAACTTTTGAAAACAAATAATTTGAGATATGATTTCTAATCCTTGTCATTTTATTCGCAACAACATTTTATTCTCTAATGCATGAACTTGGTCAAGTAAATAACAACATGTTCCCAAATAACACCATGAAAGGAAACTTTTCTAGTAGTCATGATTTTTTTTTAACACAAAACAACTAAACGAATTTCAATCAATATCGTGTAACACTAATTTCATCTTCAAGATTTGGTAGTTGTTTAAATGGACATGATACCAAGTATTTTCAATTTTATAGTTAAAAGACAAAATAATCAAAAGAAATGTTCAAAATACAATCAAACAATAAAGATAAGATATCATGGAATGGATATTGCAATTATAAAAAAAGTGTTTACCTGTCCACCGATGTTTTGTATGGAATTCCTAAGACATTTTCTTGCCCAAAATAACAAATAGGGTGAAATAATCATAAAATTAAAAACCATAGGAATCCCTAGTAGAAACATTTCCTTAGTTGATCGCTTAGGTGCCTGAAGGATCTCCAACAATAAATGAACCGTATCCAAGTCATGCTCTGCATTGTCTCCCTATCATTTTTCCAATCACATTTCCTGTAACCTACCCACACGAGAGTCAACTAACAATGTAACGAAGCCATTGATTTTTTTATATTTTATATCTATAAACCTTGAATCTAAAAATATTTTATCACAAAAGAACTATAATACTAATATTATCTTCAAGTTTTGGATGTTGTTTAAATGGATATGATATCAAGTATGTTCAATTTTATAGTTAAAAGACAAAACAAAATCAAAGTAAAAGTTGAAAATACAATAAAGAAATAAAGAGAAGATATCATGGAATTGCAATTATAATTTTTTTTTACCTATCCACCAGTGTCTGGCATTCCTAAAATTGCTTGCCCAAAAAAACCATGAGGTGAAATAATCACAAAATTAAAAAACATAGGAATCCTTCCTATAACCATTTCCAAATTCGATGGATAAGTGCCTGAAGGATTTCCAACAACAAATGAATCATATCCAAGAGATTCTTTGCAATGTCTCCCCATCCCTTTTCCAATCCCATTTCTTGCAATTTGCCCACACCAGAGTTTGATAACAATGAAACGAAAGATTTTATATTTTTGTAGAAACGAATGGAGATTTTTCAAGCATGCTAATTGCATGGTACATATATTCATAAATATTTGCTGAAAATAATATTAAAATATTTTGTAATTTTGTAAATTTTTTTGGAGATTTGTTAAGTAACCTAATTTCATGGTGCAAAAATTGTTATTGCAAATGTATCCATAAATATAGTGGATCTTACTCATAAATATAGTGCTCCCTTGAGATGAAATTAAATTCACTATCTCTTAGGGTTGTAAGGTGGCATTGGCAAACTTAGTTGATTGCTTTACTATACTTTGAGAGAGATATCTTCTTTCATCTATTCCTTTCTCTACCATCTTGTTGCCAAGTGAAATGGGCATTGTCACGTTGTGAATGCCATTATAATGTAGTTTAGCAGTCTGCAAACTAGACTTATCACCAGTAAGGCTGTCATACCAAACTCTCTGTCTTTCTCTTCCTGGTGACCATGATTGTCTTCTTGGATTGCTTACAGTAGGAGCTTCAATTATACATTGTGTAAATTTGGGGGCTCCAAGTCTACACCTATTAGCTAAATTTGTCCTTTTCTGGCATTGTGGTTAGATTTGGAGGTGTTCCACCTGAAAAAGTAGGTATTAAAGAAGCTTACAAAGGATCTATTTTAAATTTGAGAGAATTTCCTTGTGGCATTACTAAATTTATATACAACATGATGTTATCTTTCCTCACAGAAGAATTTTCTAGAGGAGGAACTAAATTCTTTTGACTTAGTTTTGGCTTGGAAGATTTAAACAATGGTTTTGATGACTACACGGACCTTGGTGATGACTTTGATGTAGAAAATACTAACTTTGAATATGGGTTAGAAGACCTTGAAGAAGTTGCAGAGTTTGGTGTTATCACTGAAATTTTTTGTGTTGTTGGCTTTGATCCAAACACAATTGACCTTGACAAGGGGATTGAAGACTTTGAAGAAGCTTTAGATCTGGTTGTTCTCACTAAATTTTTTCGTGTTGTTGTGTTTCTTAAACCATCATTGCCATAGGAAGTCTTTGGTGGATAGATCCTTGACCTTGATGAGGGGATGAAAGACCTTGAAGAGGCTACAAATTTTGGTGATGTCACTGATGGTTTCTCTATTATTGTGTTTGTTAAACTTTTTATCCTAGAAGACGGTGCTATCCAACATGAATTTGAAACCTCCCTCACAGTTTTCAATGAAGTTTATATCTAAATGTTAGGAAGTTTCATGTTATAGAAAGTCAATCTCATGTACCAAAAAATTCACAGTCATCCCAAAAATAGAAACAACATATTATATGTCAATTAAATCTACATAGAACCAACAAACAATATGGTAAAATATCAACAACTATAATTGGAATGCATAAATTAATATAATATATTCCAATTGTAGCACTGAAAGCAAATTCAAAATAACATAAAATAAGAGACAACACTTTATTGCACAATTAAACATTGTTAATGGAAAGATGCAACATGGCTTGGCAGAATTATGACTTTATCTGTGAAATTTCATCAGACCATTGAACAATTTCATGTTGACAATATTTAAATAAGTTAAAGGAAACCCTTGACCTATATTATACAATTTTTGGGATAGAAATCAATATGTAGAAATCTTCACTTGGTTTTAAGTGGGTAGAGGAGGAATAACTTAGAATGATCTTGTATGTCTTCTCATTTTAGAGCTAAACTTTTCAAGAAGGCTTTAAGTATCCACATTTCAAGAATCACTAGAATTGGTTGATAAATAATATAGGGAAAAAAAGCTAACTAGCAGTGTAATCAATGGCTTTCATGGGAGGTAGATTGACATTGGTCAATGCAGTATTGGAAGTGAGTCCAATCTATTGGCACATTATGCCCTACATCCCTAAGGGGTATTGAAATAATTAGAAATAAATGCTTTAAATTTTTTGTGGATGAGTAAGAGGAAGAAAGAGAGCATTCAACTTGTCAAATGATAGCCCTTGTCTAAACCAAAAGAAACTAGTGGTTGGGATTTCAAATACATTCACTTATTTGGAAAAGTTCTAACTACCAAAAGTCCATGGAATATTATTTCCAAATATGGACTTTGGAGGTAGGTGATATAACAAAAGCACATTGAACAGCTTAACATGGAATAATGATATAGGGAAAAAAACTATCCAAAATGGTTCTGTAGTCTAGAAATCATTAGCATTGACTTTCACTATGGTAGGTGCATGGTTAGTATGGGGAGTTGGAAAAGGGGATGAGATAAGAAGTGGGGTTAATCCATAGGTTCGATGTGGATAACCCTACAGATTATGAATGGATTTGATTACTACTTTGCAACATTAAGGAATTCATACCCTGTGTTAGGGAGTCTATGTAATATCTACCTCATTTCGGAGCAAAGATGGAAGAAAGGAAAGGAGTCTGGTTTGAAAAAGAGGGAAATATGCCACTGGAAGGTATTTTTGGATGAACATAAGGAAATTCATATCAGAATAAGAAAGGAGGATATTTTGTTGTACTCAAGGAACGTACAAAGAAAATTTTGTAGATACAACCTTGGAAGAGGAGGCATGGAGGTGAAATATTCCATGGAAGTCTTACGCTCCTGTAAATTCAAAGGCTTTGATGTCATTAGTTCTTTGGAACAAAGCATTAACTTGGAAAATACTTCAAAAATGCAATAATAATGGTTTAGGGTGGTGTATACTAAGTAAGAAGGAAAGAGAACCAATTGATCATTTATTAACAATTCGATATGCAAGTAAGGTATGGGAAGAGATGAAGTAACTAACAAATTTTAGGGAAGAATGACAAGTGCAGACTATGGAGGAGGCTTTTAAAAACTGGACCCAAAATAAAGAACTTAAAGGTTTTAGAGCTCTTCCTTTTTTAGTTTCTTGGAGCATATTGTTAGATTGAAATGTTGATATATTTTAGAAGAGATACATTCCTCCATTTCAATGTGTATCTAATATCAGGTTAGTGTTTGGAAGCATAAAAATACATCAAAAGACACAAAAATCTAGGATACGAAAGAAACCATGAATTGATAAATTGGGGTGAATTGTATGGTGCTATCCATGAGAAACATACTGTTTGTATTGTAGGAGGTACCTTATTTCTAAATGATTCTCTTCTCCTTAATTTCTATGAAAGCTTGGGTGAAATACTAATAACTATGTTGAGTTGATGGATCTAATGATCTTAACGGAATTGGCGGAAGACATGGAGGTGACAAAATTGTTGATTTTGGTGACTATGATGTGGTTATATACTGGGTGAAGGGCTACTACAAAATGGGAATATGATTTTGCACCTTATGCTAGCTTAGATGAAAAAAATGGAGACATTCTTCTCCACCAAATCCTATCATCATGCTTGTAAAGAACCTAACACAATAGCAGATGATTTATCAAAATGACTACTTTTGGGAGTCAAACAGGTGTGATCCTAGAGGTCGAAGAAGAGATCAACCATCTAGAAATATTGAAGATAACAGTTGGAGTTTGAAGTTGTTTACTAAGTGATGAGTAATAGGATGTTTAAATTTTGGTTTACCAATTTCTAGAATTGTTCAAATCGAAATAATTTTTTGATGAAAGACTTATGTATATGTACTATAATGTATTTCTGAGAATATAAGAAATCATGTATTTCTTTTGTTTTGGAAATTTGTTTTTTGTGAGACTAAATTAAGGGAAGTGTGGGTATACTTATCAAAGAGTGTTGGTATGCCTCTAGGTTTTATGAAGATGGTTCTAATAATGTGAAAAAACATAATAAATAAGGACATTGTGTCGGTGAGAGAGTGTGAAAATAAGAATGTAGATAGATATACATACCAAGGTATTTTAAGGGTTCATAGTATCACACATTAACAAATTTTGGGAATATACGATTGGCTGCCATGACAAAAATTAACACAGTGTTCATTCCCATCCACTCAAGGAGTAGGAATGATCTTCTTAAACCCCAAATATAAATCTAAAAAATATAGAAACATACCACAAGAGAGAAATACATTGTCATTTGAGAATTCATCATTTAATTAGAAAAAAATTACATATTCATTTCAACAAGTACTATAGGCCTAGGGGTCCCATTAATGCTACATGTTTGTGTGTAAAGTTGGGACTAAGAAAAATTTATATGTACCATTTAAAAATTTAACTTTCCTATGAGATGTCTAACCTGACACATACTGAAGTTGTTAACAATAATACTAGCACTAACATTTGAATTGACATCAAAAAAATCGATACCCTTTATTACATAACAGATGAGGGGTCAAGATGGATTTGTGCAACTTACATTGAATTATTTGATTGTTAGATGAATGTCCATCTCTCTATTGTCATAGATGTTGTGAAATACCAGAAGATAAAAGGCTGAGAAAACAAGTCATGTTGCTCCTGTTGTAAGGAAAACATAACTGAAGCTGCATAGCTTTTGTTCAGTGAAATTCTTGCAAGAAAAAACATGGAAGCATTCATCAGTTACAGTTACTATTTATTATAATACAATACCAATCATTTCTATTAGACATAGATGCACATATATGCATGTCATTGTGTATGGCAGTGGGTAGTAAAGGAAAGTTGAGCCACCACTGACAAGGTTGTATGAGAATAAGGTAATTTTCTTAATTCACTTGCCATCCATGTAATGTAAAATAATTCCTAGAATAAGGAATATAAAAACCATTTTCACCCAATGCTTCTTACTATGAGAATGGCTAATTAGTATTTTTTATCTCAGAAGTACGAATTAAAAAGATAAACAAAATTTTTGTTTCAAGATTTGGTCACATCATAATGTGTGATACATAGCTTACAACTTTTAAGTTATAAGTAATTAATAAAGTGAAGTGGATGAAGTGTTTCATTAAATCAAATATTTTTATGGTTACATAAAGGTGGTTGTGTAGCTTATGTATCTCTTATGAGGCATAAAATTTATCAAATATTGAGTAAAATGACATTTTGGGTATATATCATATATCTGCTCTGTCTCTAATATAGTTAAATACATATGTTATGTTTTCACTCCATCTCTAAGAAATATACATGGATTTTATGACATTATCTGTGTCCTGTAATGCCCTTTAACTGCTTGTGGTCAGTTTTGGAACCAATATAGAAAAAAGAATAGAAAATATACTTTTGGGTATGGAAACAACCAATTGTCCTAGCCAAAAATTGGGATCTGGACAAGGTGGGCCCCTTTCCTATCACAGTTTTATCAAACTTTGTTGAGATGGACTTGAATCATTGTGAAAGCACCAACCTAGAGCTAGTTGTAGGGTTTCACAAATAAGGAGTAGGGACCTACAGTGTGTTTCAAGACAATAGTTCATGGGGAGGTGAAAGGTAGCAATTCAATGACCCATATAAGGTTGAGCAAGTGGCACACTTAATACTAGATCATACATTCTCAGTATAATTAAGGAGAAATGAGTTTTGGCTCAAATAGAATGAAGCAAAAGGTATATCAACATTGTTCTAAGTGTTTCAAAAAGGGATCATGTGTTCTGGAATAAGAATTATGAAATATCCTGCAACAAACCTTTGAAAGAGTAAAAGGTTATCAACAAAAGAATTTTGTTGAAACTAGAGTTGTTTGGATTTTACAACTAATGATTTTATCCCTTGGATTTTACAGATTAATTTCGGTGGTTTTTGAATGAATATATCATATTTTTCACCTCGAGCTTGACAATATAGGAATGTCAAACTTGCAAAAGGAAAAATTTTAAAAATAAGAAAACAAAAAAATGGGCATCTCAACTTATTTAATATGGTATACCATTACAAAATTAATGTATTCAATAGACTCCACATTTAGTGACCAATTTGAAATTAACAAAAAAACAAATCAACATTAGCCTATTCATTATTATACTTACTAGAAATTAAATCCCAACCATGTAATTGTTATAAACACTCTTGAATTCAGCATAAAAAATAACCTTTCAAATTAGAGGAGGACATAAATAACTAGAGAGTGGTACCATCAAACCTTTTATCTGGTGCATGACAGACAACTTCCTTGAAACCATTTGCAAACATCTATTGATTATCTTGGCCTCCTACCTCTAAACGCAAATGAGAGTGGCCTTGATGACGATTTGTGTAGGCAGTGCCAATTGTGGCCTTAAAAATGTCTCGTCCTGTGTAATCTTCTTCCTAAAGAGAATCACAACCATGCCTCAGATTTCCACCTGTGCATGTGACTGTAAGATGTGAACTAGCTTCTGGGCCAGAGCAGTTGTTCAAGTGAATTATGAAAAAGGAAACAACTTTTTCACTGAAAAAACCATCACGACATATGATGTAATCCCTTCTTCTAAGTTTATATGAGTTTGTATTTTTGTATGTGGGATTTATGTGAGATTTGATTCTCTTCTAATTCAACTTGGACATTGAAACACAAATGCAAACCTTGAGGCAGCGGTGGAAGGAAACCGACATATATGCCTAAGTAAATTGGCAAGTGGAGAGAGGAAAAGTAGTTGAGATGGGGATTATGGCATATTGGTACAGATCTACAAAGATGCAGCTTGTAAAAGTAAGAAGATTATGTTCTAGTTATTTACTAATACGTTTCCCCTTCAGACCTTCCACAAAACTCTCAATGTTTATATCTGAAGATCCTCTACAATTCTCGCACTGTCTCTTAAACACTCCACATTTTTATTTACCTCTATCCCTTCATCACTGAGCAATTTTATGATATTTTTGAATATATCTTTCCTCAGTACCCGTCCCTTCCCTCCTTCCTGACCTTCTCTGCTCAATTTTATCCAATATTCCATTTGATAGCAATGAGCTATGGCTAACAAATTGTATTTTATTTGTGAAATGTTATTTGTTTTATTTCCATTATTGAATAGCAACTCCATTTTGTATTGTGTTAGAGTCGGTCTGGTTATCCCTCCATCAGAGATCAAAACTCTTTTTTTCATTTCATGTTTAGGTGCCTCATCAGTTTCAATCAATTGCATTTCGTTAGAAGCATGCCATAAATCTGATGGAGAGGTTTGTGTCACTCATTCCCCTCATGGCTGGCACTGTTGGCTTAGGTCTATTCTTAAAAATTAAGTCTTGAAACAGTCATTTGCAGTCCTATTTCAGTCTCTGGGTCATAACAGTTTTTCGGTCATTAGGTCTAGGGTTAAGTCGATAAGGTCTTTGATAAAGTTTAAATAAAGCCAGTAGGCCAGAGGGAGGTCCTTGTTAGATTGTTATCTCAGAGATTTTTATCATTATACGGATAGATTATGGCTTCTCCTCAAAACTCTGTTTTGAAGATAAGTCAATATTTCATTTTTGTAATAAATTTTCAAAAATTTTAGTTCTTGAAATGTCCCAGCGCAGCCCTGGTGTCCTTTGCCAGATCATATCATAGCTATCCCTGCAAAAATTTGTCAAAGAAAATCATTATTTCAACCAAATTTAAAGAGGAAACAAAAAGGTCAAAATTCTATTAATCCTGAAAAAGTGTCAATTGCAAAACATAACAAAGTGGGTTATGAAAGAGGCAAAAATTAAATTGGTGTCTATATAAGGGTTTTCAATGAAGTTTCATGTCATTTATGCACGCCAAAGAAGGAGAAAACAATTGCAAGTCGCGTTTGAGCATTTTGGAGCAGATTGGTACTCATTTCCCCTGCGCGGCGCATATAACAGGCTGTGCGACACACATAACTTGCATGGTGCACACAGACATGCAGGCTAGTGTAAATTATAACCAGCGCGGTGCATATAACTTGCACGGCGCACTGGGTAAGGAGCGCGCGCTTACAGTTTGGAGCCCGTAACTTGTCTGAAAACTCATCAAATCGCCTCCTCTTCAGATCAATTTGTCAGGTAGGCTCGCCTTCATTGCCTTGGCTTTGTTTTTAATGGTGAATGTGATGGGTTCATAGATGATTGCCGTGGAGACTGAATTTTGAAAGCATCCCTTTATCAATATAAAAGTGTTGTAGGGTTTGAAAACAGTTTGTTACCAAGGTTATGTTTTTTCCCCATTTCCCTTTGTTCCTCATTCCCAAATCCACTCATCATATTTCCTCATTAATTCCCTCCATCAATTCCCTCATTAATCCTACACTACAATCCATGAAATCCTAACCTCCCACCTCTATAAAAAACTCCTTAATCTTATTTAATATCCTAAACCCTAAAACCCTAATCTCATATGTACCTTTCCCCTCATATCCCTAAATACATTTCATTTCAAAATTCCCCAATTCCCTGATGTTTTCCCTTTCCTAATATCCCTTGTACATTGTTTCCCCTTGGTCACAGCATTGTTTAAATCAAAGGAACTGTCCATATTCAGTTGCAAATAGCAGTTTCACTTATCAGCATTCATTTGAGGCATTTTGTATATCAGCAGTGATGTCATCTGGTCACTCATCGGAATATGAGGCAGAAACCCAAAGTGATTCTCCCGTAGGTGAACAAGAACCTCGAAGGCCTCTTAAAAGTGGCAAACATGTTAGGGAAGAACCAGTCACCCTTATAGAACTGCATGCCTGTCCTCTTGCTATGCAGTGCTTTGAGCATCATTCATGCTATGAGTTTTGTCCAAAGGTAGCTAAGGTCCAGTTTCATTATGAGTTTGCTCGTCTTTTTGTCTTGCATTTGCACGAAGACCAATCTACCTTGGCTGGGGTCACCTTTACACTCACACCAGAAACTGTTTCGCTAGCAACAGGTATACCAAATATTGGTGAACTATGGCATAAAAAACAACAGATTGACAAGCAGCATTATAAGCCATATATGAAACCCAATTGCTTGAGGCAGCTCAAAAGAGTGTTCCCGTTCAGGTACCTGAAAGATGAGTATGCTCCTCTCATGATATTGATCATGAAATATTTCAGCTGTGAGGGACGATTCTCTAGTCTTTATGCTTATCACATCAGGTTACTTATGCATTTCACCAGGGTGCAGATGATGAACATTCTGTATTTCATCTGTTGGAATATAGAGAGGATGACAACCTTTATACAACGTAGAACCCCTCAGCAGTAACTCAACATTGTATATCATTTTGCGCTTATAAAGATTTTGGTGGTTCATCAGCTTGGTTTGCAGGGCATCACTTGGGATGACTTTATCTCACGTGATTTCTTCAGAGCTTCACGAGAAGTATCAGAGGTGAAACATGAGGGTGAACCTTCTCAGTAGTATGAGCGTCATGAGACCATGCCTAGTTTGATTACATATCAGAGAGGCTATCCGAAAGGTACCAGATCTTTGTTTGCAGCAGCAAAGCGAGTCTTATTCCCACCTGGCATGGAAGGGGCCTCGATTCCGACATCAACACCACAAGTACAGGTACAGGACAAGGGCAAGAAGCCCATACATGAGAAAGGGTCTTCAGGTGAGCCATCAGGTTTCTTTATCATTCCTGATGTTGAGATAGCTACGAATTTAGAGAAGTCTAGATATAGAATGATGATTAAGGAGCAAGAAACAGACATTCAAGCCTTGGAAATCCAGTTGGAGATGGCTAAATGGAACATCAGGTATCTAGAACAAAGAAATAAGCAGCTTTAAGATCAACATGTGATCATGGAGCTACGGAACATCCGTGAGAATCGCCAAGCTGCCCGACATAGGAAGATTCAGTTCACTTCTCTAGAGCGACAGGTCAATGAGGATCAAGAGTAATCTCGAAAGGGTCAACATTTACTTGGAGAAGTTGTTGAGCAAAGCCAATAGAGATAATGCATTGTTGAGACATATGGTTGTTCACTACAGGGCACAGAACCAAGTTTGCAAGGCTCGGATAAGAAATCTAAAGGCAAAATTGAAGAAGGCAATCCGCAAGCAAAAGAAGCAAAGGGAGCTCGATCGTCTTCAGATTTTGGTCGAGGCCTCTTTAGCTCATCATCACACTTGATGAAGGAACTCCAGCCCAAATTTCAAGAGATTTGGGGCATTTTTGGTTATTTTTAAATTTTTGCATTTAAAAAACAAGTTTTTTCCCTATATGCGCCGCACACCTTGCACGACCCATAGGATTGGGAGCTCCAAATCACAAATGGCTAGTAGTTTTGGATTTTTCATGAGATATCATGAATTTTGGTAGTTGGACAAGAATTTTGGGAAAGTTTTGGCTCCTCAAAAGGTCAAAAAACATGCAAAATATGACCTCACTGCCCCTATTTGGACACAAAGGAAGCAGTCTTGGGAGAATGCGCTTTTGGAGGTGCAAATGGACACCAATTTTGAAAATTCCACTTGGGTTGGATAGTAGACAGATAGGGCTTTCCAACAAGCCAACCTAAGCTCAATTTGGACTCCTGCAGGTACCTCAAAAACAGCAGCAAAGTAGCGCGGCGCATATAGAAATCAGCGCGGCGCATATAGCTTTTTTGCCCTATTTTTCATCCTTCAGCTCAAAAACTCGGCTAGTTTGACCAGTTTTGATTTGTGATGTAATTTTTGAATTTTTCTTGATGTAATGATTGAAACATGATGTAATTTGACACTTATTTACTTGATCTAGAAGATTCATTCACCAAAGAGTGAAAATTTAATGAATGAATCAGTTTCCTACCTTATAGAGGCAAGTTGTTTTGACTGCCTAGATTGTAGTGCTTTGTTTAGAATTGGTTGAAACAGCTCCTAGAATGATGAGATTGACCCCTAGAGGAAAGGGAAGAGGTTGGCTTGCCTATATTATGTAATTTCCAAGTCATTTTCAGGGTTGGACTCTTGGGAAAAACTTGACACTCTATTGTACATTCACTTTTGCATTATTGGAAAAGGAAAGACCAGGGTTTTGCAGCACTGTTTGGGATCCTTGTGGCTTTGTGTGTTGATGGTGTGCTTATTTCAGTAATTGTAAGTTGTTAATGTGTATCATTTTCCTTCTTTCATCTTCTGCAATTGAACAAATGAAGTGTTAAGGTAGAATCCATAGATTGTTATGCTCTGCCTTTAAGTTTGTTTGATTTTCCATGTTTTCATTTGTTTAAGGAGAATCCTTGAAAGCTTCTTGCTCTCCTTAGCTTCTCATCAGTCAGATCTAGCCATTCATTATCTTTAAAGCATCAATACGATCACCTACCTTGCCCCAAGTAGACCTCTGCAAAAACTGTGTCTCATCCCCACACCCAAAATTGCCTTTTCCTTTGATTCAACAAAAACGCCAAAAATCAACCTCAAACTCCTTGTATTTCATGCCTAGCCTAAGATCAACTGCAAATTTAGTCATCTCGAGCCTCATCGTTTACCTTTTTCTGAGATTGACCTGGAGAGAGCCCTCTCCTGTCCTCGTAGGGCTTGTTATAGCTCCAAATCTCACTCTTATGGTTTGTGATGCTGCATTCATGGCCTAGGGCAACCCCTCCTTCCAGACGTGGTCCAAAAATTTAAAAAACAGTGTTTTATTCCCTATACGCGACATTGCCCTGAGTTAAACGCGTGTACACGCGGGTCTGTGTATACCCAACCCGCGTGTATGTATTAAAACACTTAAAAAAATATATAATTCCTTATTTTCGGGCGGAGATCGCGGATTTTACCTGCTGATCACCTGTTAGTGCCTGTGGCCCAACTGTTCCCAACCAACTCCTAACTAAAAACCTACTTTGGAGATGGTATAAAAAGACATCAAAGGGAAGGCCTAAGGGAGAGAGAAAAGAAGAGCAAGATTATTATGCTGAGATTTTCCCCATAGACCAAGTCTGAAGTCCTTGGTGCTTTCTGCACTTCCCCCATTTTGCATAGGAAACCCTTGTTTCCATGTGTATTGGTGATCATTCATCCTTGATATCATCATTGAGTAAGACTTGGAAGGAGCTCTTGTTGGAGGCTTGAGGCTGGAACGAATCCGGGAGGAAGCTTTGCTTGGAGCCTTCTGAAGGTGTTCAGGTGATATCTTTCCGTTATATGTACTTTATTTGCCTTTATATATAAAGAAACACATCTTTGTTCCCGAAACAATCTTTCTTTATGCTTATGAGATTCTTGTCTTGAATTCTTATGCAAGTGGTTACTTAAAGATTTTTATAACTAACTTTATAGCATAAAGATGGTTTATACATAAGTATTTGTACATGTACTGTTGTGTTCTTTGATTTGTTTGTCTTACAGGTCAAAGGAAGAAGAAGGGAACTCCAAGAAGGGTTTGGACCCTAAAGGCCTTCTCGAACGTAGGACCTTAGGTACGTACCCTTAACATTAGAATTTGCTTAAAAGTAAAGATGATGGCTGTGTGTGTGTTTCTTTGAATAAGCAATTTTCAGTCTGGTAGAGTCTTAGCCCAAAGGACCCTAGGGGTACTTTCCCTTCAACCAGGGCTAGCTACGAGGCTGAGCGTGGTTTGATGTGGACTTAGAACCTTGTCTTTTCAGCCTGAGACAAATCTAGGCTCTAACATATTGTATTTCTGAATTTATATTTTCTTTGAGAATACATTTCAAAGGTGTGAGCACTGGGAGATTTTCTCTCCTTCAAAAAGCCCCCACAGTGCAACCTCCTATTCCTCCACCCACCGCTTCCACCAAACCTTCCCATCTCAAATCTACTACTCTACTTGTTTCTTCCACCAAACCTTCTTCCTCCTCCGACTTGTGATTGACATCCACCACCCTACCCAACTGCTGCAAGCTATAGGAATTTCTCTGCAAGTTCGATAGTAACAATGATAGGGAAATATCAAGATCAGAGCTGAGCTCTATGATGAGTAACCTCGAGTGTAGGGCTACGGAGGAGGAGATCGATCGCATGATGAAGGAGGCGGACTACGACAAGGACGACTTCGTCAGCTTTGAGGAGTTCGTGGCGACGAACATAAAGGACATGGACAACAAGCATGTGATGCAAGACTTGGAGAGCGTGTTCAATATTTATGACCTAGAGAACGGATCTCTATTGACGAGTTGTATCATGTTATGAAGAACCTGGGAGAAGTGAGCATCTTCCAAGAATGCCAATAGATGATAAATAGCATCGACTCCAACAATCGTGACTCTGTTTCCTTTCAATATTTGAATGCCATGATGACGGTCTGTCGTCCTTAATTGATGCCCACCCACACAACCCTCAAGTAATTAAATAACCAACCATCTATGAGTATTTATACAATTTGCAGGGAGTCGAGAGTGTTTCATTAGCATATTACAATCTTAATACAATTGAATCCTATAACCGCTAATGCTCCTTCCACAATTACTATTGATGAGCTCTTTGTGTCCATAACATGATCCTATTAATAGAAAATAGGTTAACTCTTTATGTATTTAGTTTCACCAAAAATAATAATTTGTACAATAGAGTTAATAGGACAAGGAAAATTATGCAAATCCAATGGCATGGAGGAACTGAAGACATTGCCCAAAGTTGGTGGACGTTTGAAGTGGTGCAATGATCATAACTCCAAGAGCTATGCTTTTGAGTATTGACTTCCATCTGCGGTGTGTAACGAATCCTGCAACGGAGGGATGGGATAATACTCATAGTTGATTTCACCTTGGTCTCGTCCAAAAAACCGTGGGGTAAGTAGTCTCAGACTGTTGAAGAGACTATGTCTGGATGAAGAGCCCAGAGGAAGAAATGTCCGCTTTCCTTGAGATCCATCATTATTTCCTCTAGCAGTTGTGCATAGATGCAGGCTTGATTTTCAATTGCCTGCTCAAACTTCCCTTACTTGCACCACCACTACTCGAGGTATTTCAATAGAGTGTGGAGGAGGTGAATTTGAAGGGAGAAATCTTTGTTAACATAGAATGGTTAGCATATTTGGGAGGTTATCACATTTTCCCCTTGTAAACCCCCTGAGCTTATGTTGATTGCTGATTCTGCTAAAATTCGAGAATCGGATGGACATGGTCACAGTCAAATAACTGACTGTGCAGATGTTATGAAACTAGCTAACAAAAAGATAGAAAAGATAGATGAATGCCTTAGAAATAAGCCTCTTCAAGGGGGGAACCTCCTTTACATTACACAAATGAACAATTCTTGGATGATTCAAATGACAAAACCTCATTTCTATATAGGAGTCTAAGGGGTCCAATAGAACCAAGTTGACCTAACAATAATAATATAAAGGCACAAAAATAACAGTACCGGGATTTTATGGGGCACAATAATAACAATATGGGGACAATAGGGGCGCAACAATAACAATAAGGGATACAAAAACAATATTAATGGGGGAATCACTAGTATTATAGGGACCTAACATGCCCCTCTCCTTCAAAAAGGTGTTTTCCTCAATGCTTGAGTAGTTTTGGATGCTTCTGTATAAAGTTCCCATCCTCCCATGTGGAATCTTTAATGGGTAAGTTCTTCCACTTGATGAGATACTCTGAAATTGATCGATTTCATAGTTGTTGAGTTCTTGTTTCTTTGACTGCTTCAAGTTCCAATGTGATTTTTCCTTCCTCATCAAGTTCTGGCAATGTTTTTTGAATTGGAATCTTGTCACCTATAACCTTATTTAAGCATGAAACATGGAAACTTGGGTGCACTCGGGAAGCTACAGGAAGCTCCAATTTGTATGCCATAGTACCTATCTTTTGCAACACCTTGTATAGACCATAATACTTTGGTGATAATTTATTATCCTTCTTACCTTGCTTGAGGGACATTTATTTATATGGTTGTAGCTATAGGAATACCCAATCACCTACATCAAAACTTCTTTCGCTGCAATGTTGATCTCCCTGCTATCTCACTCAATTCTGTGCCAAGGTGAGGTTATCCTTTAAGAGTTGGAGAACTTGTTGCTAATGCTTGATGTGAACTCCCACTACTTTAACCTTATAATTTTCTCTTCAATATGATGTGATGGATGGTGGATGATATCCATAAAGTGCCATAAATGGGGTCATTTTTGTTGCAGTATGGAAGGAAGTGTTATATCACCATTCAGCAAGAGGCAACCATTTGACCCATTGTGCCTGTTTATCAGATACAATGCAATGAAGATATCCTTCCAGACATTTGTTTACTATCTCAGTTTTCCCATCAGATTGAGGATGATAAGATGAGCTATGAGCTAAATTAGTACCAAGACATGAAAATAATTCTGTCCAAAAATTTCTAGTGAAAATGGGATCTTTGTCACTTACAATAATCTTTGGATTTCCATGTAGCTTTTGAATTATTTCCATAAATGCAGTAGAAAATATACTCACTTTAAACGGATGAGATAATGCACAAAAGTGTGCATACTTGGTAAGTCTATCAACTACCACCATGATAACACTCATGATAACTACCACCATCCCAAAAAAAATCATTCTTAACCCTGTGGTAGATTTTTAGAAATCCTGAGTGCCCTCCTAAGGGAGAGGTGTGCAATTCCCTAAGAATATTTTTTTGAGTTGGGAATTATTACATAGGTATAACCAATCCTCGTACCATAACGAATCATTTTTCTAGCTAAATGTACCAGATGTATTAGGATATTGTTGTATCTTTTGAATGAGTGCTCACACTTCCTCATCATTATTCCATTCATGCCTTGCTTCATTTATCCAATCTGGTTGGATAATAGAAATGGCACAAACAAATGCTTCCACATCCTCATCCTTTCTTGAGAGTGCATCTGCCACAACATTTTACTTCCCTTTTTTGTAGATGATTTCAAAGTCATAACCCAACATCTTTGTGACCCATTTTTGCTGCTCCTCTAAAGATAATATTTGTTCTAAAAAGTATTTAAGGCTATCATGATCTGTTTTTACCTTGAAGTGTCTTCCCATTAAGTAGGGTCACCATTTCTTAAGTGCATGTAGTATTGCCAACATTTCCTTCTCATAAATAGCTCTGCGTAAATACTCTCCTTTGGTTGGATGACTTTCGAAAGCAATGGGTCTTTCTTCTTGCATTAAAACAACACCAATTCTATTTCTTGAGGCATCACATTCCACAATAAAGGTTTTGTGAAGTCTGGTGTAGCTAAGACTAGTGCTTGGCACATTGCCTCTTTAAGATGCTCAAAGGCCTTCCTTGCTTTCAGAGTCCATAAAAATGCATCTTTCTTCAATAATGTTGTTAGAGGTGCTGCTATCCTCCCACAATTCTTAACAAACTTGCGATAATACCTTGTCAATCAGAGAAATCCTCCTAAATTCTTTATGAATGTGGGGATTTTTCATTCCTTAATGGTTTTAATTTTTCTAGGGACTACCTTAATACCTTCATGAGATACAATATGGCCCAGATATTCCACCTCTTGTACTCCAAAGAAACATTTGGAGATTTTTGCATATAATTGTTTCTCCTCCAATAGTTTGAGCACCATGTCAACATGTTGGACATGATCCTTCCAGGACTTGTTGTAGATTAGTATATCATCAAAAAATACTAACACAAATTTTCTAATGGTTTGAAAATGGAATTCATCAAATGTTCAAATGTAGAAGGTTCATTAGTAAGGGAAAAAGGCATGACCAGAAATTCATAATGACCCTCATGAGTTCTAAATGTTGTTTTTGGAATGTTTCTAGTCTTCATTCTGATTTGATGATATCCTGAATGAAGATCCAACTTGGTGAAGTAAATTGATCCATGCAATTCATCCAATAATTCATCAATGACAGGAATGGGAATTTATCTTTAACAATGAGCTTGTTGAGCTCCCTATAATGTGGACACATGTTCCATGATCCATCCTTCTTGTGAACCAATACTACTAGAGCAGAGAAAGAACTTTTCCTAGATTGAATTATACCATCCTCTAGCATTTCTGCAACCATACGTTCAATTTCACTCTTTTGGACATAGGGATATCTGTAAGGCCTGATGTTTGGAGGAACACTTCCTAGAAATAAATTAATAGCATGATCATGATCACGAAGAGGTGGGAGGCCTTTGGGAGTCTCAAATACCTTGGAATGATTGTCCATGACTTTTATGAGATCTGGAGAAATGGATGATTTCGATGTGGGACTTCTGGTGAACATAATTGTGCAATTATGCCTCATTGTCCTTTCTTTAGAAGCTCTGTCATTCCGTTAGAGCTGATTATCTTCCCTAGTTTCCCTGCGATACCCCTTAATTCTATTTTGTTTCCATCTGAACAGAATTTCATGAAAAGTTCTTGAAAATTAAAAGCTATTGTACCCAAGGATTGTAGCCATTAGACTCCTAGTACAATTTCAACACCACCCATTGGAATGGAAAGCATTGGGCTATTCAATACATATTCTCGCATGGATAGCTTGATATTAAGGCACTTTCTTGAGCAATTTATGGTTCCTCCACTTGCAACCATCACTTAACCCTCTGGTGTTGGATATAGGAAGCAATTCAATTCCTAGGTTTTCTTACAATGAATAAAATTATGGGTACTTCTCAAATCAATCAATGCTATTACCTTTTTCTTATTGATATGCCCTTCTATCTTGATAGTTTGAGGAGTGGTAATTCCAGCGAATGCATTACAAGATATGGTCGGATTTATTTCTTCTTTTTCTCTGGTTTTTTCCTACTGTATATCTTTTTCTTTTGACATTTCTTGTTCCTTTTCTTCCTCCTCTTCACAATCTATGTAAAATAATTTCTTCTATGCACACTTGTGACCTTTAGTGTATTTTCTATCAAAACTGTAACAAAACCCTTTTGTTCTTTTTTCTTCCAATTGTTTTGGTGTCAACCTTGTAGGTTGTGGATGGCTAGAGGTAGTAATACTTCCATCTTTACAATTGTAAGTGGTAGGCTTCCTTGTTGCCATAATTTTGCTTTCCATTTTTCTTGCCAACCTGAATGCCTTCTCTAATGAATCTGGTTCCAAAAGGAAAACTTCATGTTGGTTGTTATATTTTAAAGTCCCTATGAACACATCAATCCTATGCTCCTCTGGAATATCTTTTACCCTTATATTCAATTTTTTGAGGTCCTCAATGTGTTCCATCATTGAACCCTTTTGTTTGAGATTTATCAATTAGCTAAAAAAAGTGTTTCTTTTCGTATCCTCATAATGTGCTATCATTTCATCCATAAAAATAGCCCAAGTGACAATTTGTTTACAAGAGAAAAACTGTCGATACCATACAAACTAATTTAGTTCCAAATATAAAGTTGCAATGTGTACCTTTTATGTGTTTTACACATTATGGAGATAGAATAATTGCTCATTCTGTAGTATCCATGTTCCGGGATCCTTGCCATTAATCTTCCTCATATCGATCTTTGGAACATGATGGTTCTTCGATCCAACGTTAGAGTCTATGAAATCATGATTAACATTTATTTTTTCCTCATCATGAGTTCCATTTCCTACCCTTTCACCATTAGTAAGCATTTCTTGTATAAACTTTGTCAAATCTGTCTCCAAATTTATCTGCAAATATTCTATGCCTTTCTTTAAATCATCCATCTTAGCTTCCAGCCATCCATATTAGCTTCCACACCATCCATCTTAGCTTCCACGTCATCCATCTTAGCTTCCATGCCGTCCATCTTAGCTTCCACATTATTCATATTAGCTTCTATGCCTTTCTATAAACCATCCACCTTAGCTTCTACGCCTTTCTTTAAACCATTAATCTTAGCTTTTACATCTTTCTTTAAACCATCCTTCTTATTTTCTGTTACTTTTTGTGCGTGTGAAATTTGTTGCACTTGGTCTCGTAATTTTGATATATCATGTTGCATCTCTTCCTCTTCTTCATGAGTCATGCTAGAGCTTTCAAGTTGCTTACTAGGTGTTTCCATTTTCTTTCTTCAGGGCATCAATTACCGATAATAATGCTTCACTATTCCCTTTGAATTCCTTCAAACTAATTTTCCAAACCAAGCTTATGCAAAAATTTATAAAAAACTACACACCTTTTTCACTTTATAGGAGCTCAATATTAAATCTAATGTATCTCTATAATTTTAGATCTCCCAAGCCTAAAATTGCTTCTTGTGGTAACCCTCTGAGTAATATTTATAACCCCACAAGTCTAATCAAGATTGGATTCTCCAATGAAGAGTTATGCCAAATCTCCCACGATGACCTGAGTATAGAGTGGTTCAGTAGAGCGAAATTTTACAACGTGTCGTGGGTCACTGTTTCAACCTTAGGTTTTGAAAATGATACCCAAAAAAACTAAAATCCGTCCTCTTTCTGTAACTTCTTACCAAAATTCAATTTGATGCTCAAAGAAAAAGTTATGACGATTATCCCATGCTGACCTGTTTGGAATGTAATTCGGGGGTCTGCAAAAACCCTAACTTCCTCACATTATATCTCCGAAAATATAGTGAGACAAGATCTGAAATTCAGATCAAAGGTTCAACGTGATTTCTTCTCAAATGAGTTCTTTTTCTAGCTTCTGAAACTTCGTAGAAAAATAGTTATAACGAAAATTCCATGATAACCTGTTTGGAGCAACGAAACCCTAGAATCCAAAGCTCTGATACCAAATGTTATGAAACCAACTCACAAAAAGATAGAAAAGATAGATGAACGCCTTAGAAATAAGCCTCTTCGAGGGGGCAGCCTCCTTTACATTACAGAAACAAACAATTCTTGGATGATTCAAATGACAAAACCTCCTTTCTATATATAGGAGTCTAAGGGGTCCAATATAACCAAGTCGACCTAACAATAATAATATAAAGGCACAAAAATGACAATAGAGGGATTCTATGGGGCACGATAATAACAATATGGGGACAATAGGGGAAAAACAATATCAATAAGGGATACAATGACAATAGTAATGGGTGAATCACTAGTATTATAGGGACCTAACAGCCAATGTCCATCTGATTCTTGAATATTTGGGGAATCAACAATCGACATAAGGATGCCCTTGTAAACCTAGCAGACTTCAAGGCGATGAACAATTTTGCATTTTGGAATCTGGCTGAAATTACAACCTTGGAATAATTGGATTTGTCAATGTCTTCTACGGTTACTAATGTAGGTTTAGAGAACCTTCTCTCTCTTCTGAACTTGAAAATATTGAGTATTTCAGATGCTAGAATAAAGGAAGATGGAGGGAAATAAACGGGAAAATGAAAAGGGAAATAAATAGAAAAACATGGTTAAGAGGTCAAAACTTGGCGAGGATTCTTCAGAGCTGCAGGGGCTCTGATATATACAATTGGGTCTGTGATGATTTTCCTTGAGGAGGCTCTCATATATCATTTTTAACCTCTTAATAATTTACATGTATAACCATTCTTTTTTTTCAATGAATTTCTAAATATAGAATTTTATTTTGTTTAAATGGAAATTGTTACGTTGATGTGGTCCACCAACATGGTGGTGCATCATCATGAAAAGCGGTAATGAGCTTTATACATATTTAACAAAGTCACACGTTTACCATGTCCACTTTGCCTTAGTTAAATATTAAAAAGTTTTTTTTTTATTAAAATTTCTTCAAATGTAAATTTAGTAATAACATTTGGGAGTAAATTATTCTAAACCAAATGCCCGTTGCTAATCAATGAGTCTCCATTCACATATTATCACAATTCTTTCAATTCACTTAGTTTTCACCTAAAAAAAATTAATGGTGCCAAAATCTTGTTAACTTTTTAGGGCAAACACTATTTTTTTTTTATTTGTTTTGGGTTGGGTTTAGTTAAAAGTTGCTAGGCGGGAATTTAATTTTCATTTTTTTTTAAATATTTGGATTTTTAATAATTAATCAAATTTTTATATTATAAAATTAAAAATATTTAATCAATTAAATTATTAATTAATTATTATTTATTATCTATTGGCTTTAATTCCTTTGTTTGTGTATATAAATTTTACTAATATATATTTTTAGTTTTTATTTAATTAAACATAATATATATAAATAAATATGTTTATATATAAATATAGATAGAATATTTTTTATTTATATATATATATATATAAACAAGTTAATTAATTAATAAACTTTTTTCTAACTGTTGGTCCAATCAAAAGTATCTGTTTCTTTTGGTCAAAAGTAGTCGTTTCTTTCTAACCATTGGAATTATATGTCTTTATATATATATATATATATATATATATATATATATATATATATATATATATATATATATATATATATATATATATATATATATATATAGATATAATAAACAAATTAATTAATTAATAAACTTTTCCCTAATTGTTGGTCCAATCAAAAGTATCTGTTTCTTTTGGTCAAAAGTAGTCGTTTCTTTCTAACCATTGGAATGATCGGTCTTTCTGTTTAACTTGTTGTCATGATCTGATTCTTCATCTCCAATATAGTTTAATGTTCTTGCATTTGAAGGATATTGCCAATTGTGTTTAGTGTTCAAGTTAACCTAATGGAATGAAGAATGATTAACCTCCTAGGAGCACAAGAGACCATGGTTATGTGACATCAATGACAAACAATGCTATTAGAATATTCCAAAAGAAATCAAATGATATGCAAAGAAATCAAAAGGTTAGGCCTCCTTAATCACCTACAATGTTGTGATCCTCCTATAAAATATAATAAAGGTATTCACATCTCCACACATACATATAACAAAAGGAAATGAGAAAAATGAGGGAAAATATAAATATAACTAGGATATAAAAGATGTCTTTGGTATTTGGTAGAAGGATATGAATCTCACACCTCACAGATATAATTGAAGCATTCCTTTGAGGTGATAATTTAAGGAGAGGATCAAACAAAGTGTGAAGAAAGTATGATTCTCAACACTCAGATAAGTATGTGAGTGCAACATGCCACAGTAGGATTGAATATAATCCTTCCATTTCTTATAGGCTTTAGCAATAGAATGAAACTCATCGTTATAGGTTGGGCATCTATGAAAACCATCATAGAGTGTCTAGTTATGATAGACCATCAAATGTTTGTGTCGTGTGGGAACTACATCAAATAACATGAACGATTGGCTCACAGTGTCCTAGTTGTGTAGCCATTCATCGACAAAAGCTACTTCTCCAGTGGGATAGAAATGAAAACTGATAGTTGGAAAGGTAGGAATAATGAAGTTAGAGGTAATATTGTTTCCATAAATAAGATAACGAGAAATAGGCTCATGAACACCATAAATATCTATTGGAGGTGCTACGACGAAAGAAATAATGAATACAAAAGTTGTGGTCAATAGGATATGGATCATCAAGATGTTGAACCATCTAATGTAAAGATGGTTTTCAATGCTAGTGATCTTGTCACATAAAATACCTTGTAAATTTGTGTTTTGGGATGTACCCCAAGGATTCAATAAGTAATCCAAAATGAGAGGATTTGCTGTTAAGGTGATTGTTTCCATATCAACAACCATTTTGTTTATCTCAAAATTTTAATAAAGCTATAGTGATATCCTTTCGCATCATTAAATTGTAGCACCCCAAGGCATCCATTTTCTATCATGTATGAGAATTCAAGTAAAGCCATATATATCATAAATCAAGGCATATAGTATACTATCCTAACAATATCTACTAAAATAAGAATTATCAGAACCAAAAATGACCTAGCGGGTATCAAATTATCATCATGAAAGAGAAAAGTAATAGAAAATTATATTGCCAATGCAAGAAAGTGCTTGTAAGGCTTCAAACAAAACTAAGGCAAGAATGTTAACATACCAAGATTCTAAGAATTACCAAACCATTTTCTCATTATATTAGCTAGCCTTACATTGATTAAAACAACCCTTGATTCTCTTGTTATTTCCTTTTCAAGTAATTTTTTCCTAGTTCTAGAAGGATCATACACCAAAACACCTTTTGGAGGACTGAGGAACTTGCACTACCCAAAAAAATTAGGCTTTTGTAATGGAAGAATAACCAGCTCATAAAGTTCCTATTTAACCTATTATAACACCCCAATTGAGTCAAAGGTTACATCAATATAATCCATAATTATAACATCACAAGCTATCGCAACATGTAAGAGAAAGGAATCGCAATCGAAAAAACATGGTTGTAACAATCAAACTAGAATAAAAAGAAGGATACGGTGATTAGAAAAATACCATATGTGTAATAACATTGGCATGTGTAGCAAATGTTTTTTTGATAAATCTACATGGAGATAAAAAATATCCAATCTTACACACGTCTCTCATCTATACATAGAATGGAAAATTGGAATGGGAGAAACAGTTTGGATTCACACGTTTACAAACATGTAAATTTTGTCATAATGGTAATTATAGCTAAACTCCATCAAAGCACATTTGTAGTAGTAATACAAAGTGGTGTGATTAATCACTTGCAAGGTATAGATTAAAATTTAAGGGGCCAAAAGTTATAGTTCATACACAAATTTGAAAATTTCGAATTTGTTAGAAAATTCATCCATGAAGGAGCATAATTATTTAAGTTTTGGGAGGTGGGGGTTGGGATTTGGAATGTTATTCAGGTCCATGGGGATATATTTCATTAGCAAATTAATATGGTGATGTGGAAAGCCACCTACCAAGGTCCAATTCCCCAAAGACGCAAACAAGTAGTTGGGGACATATTTTGACAGAAGAGTACCACCTCACATGAATATGAAGGAAGTGCATGTGAGTATTGATTCATCTTTTGAGGGCCCTCATGCCCATGGAAATAGGCCACTTGTGGTGCTCGAATTATTCAGACCAATTGTAATGCTTCCATAGTATGGGGGGGAAATTTGAAATAGCAAAGGTTTGGGACCTAAAATTTTGAAACAAAACTTAATGAATTTAAGGTTATAGATCCAAAGGTAGGAATATTAAGTGAACAACATTAATAGAAATGACCATGGAGCTAGAAATAGAGACAAAAAAGTAAATGACTAATTAATTCAAAGTTTGAAATCAAAATCAATGTATCAGAAGAAGTAAACCAAAATGTTGTGGCGTGAATATTGGGGAAATTGTCAAGATAATCGATGAATCATCAATCTAGGATTTGAGGTAAAATCAAATATGTTTTTTTCCAGGATTTGAAAGAAAAGTTCACATTTTTAATTATAAATAATTAGTAATTTCCGTGTACATCCATGAATTCAGTTTTCAAGGGTTGATTTAATAAACATATATTTGACCGTTAAAAACTGTGTATCTTCTTTGAGTTTGAGTGGGGAACAAGAATTTTAAAATATTTATAAATACCTCACAAGGGTTTCTGATGAATACCTCATAATTATTTGTGAGTATTTGAGGCCGAAGAAAACTTTTTTTGATTTCCTCCTTTCATTTTTTCATCTTCGTTGAGGCATTATTGTTAAGATAGAGATGCTTGAGCCTGCATCTGGAACCAGAAAACTTATGGAAATGTTGTTGGTGTATAATATCAAATCCTTTTCAAATTAAGCATGCTTGTGTGCCACGTTGGAAAACTAGTGATAAGAACCAGTGCAATAAAATATGAATAGACACCTGAAACAATCTTGAATGTAGCTTAGGCATATATTTTTCTTGGCGGAAATGTAAATTACTAATATCTTCAAAGTAGGGAATTTATCTTTGGTTTTATGCTTGAAGAATATAAAGAGTAATTTTCAAATTTTCCACACAATTAAGGTAGTACTCTTGAATTAATAGTTGATTAGCAACTTTGCTAGTTCATTTTTATGGGTAGTTGAGGTAAAGGACTTTTTGGTTTGGTGTTTGAAGAAGATAAAGAGTAATTTTTAAATTTTCCACACAAATAAGGTATTACTCTTGAATTTATAGTTGATTAACAACTTTACTAGTTCACTTTGATGGTTAGTTGGGTCAAAGGCCTTTTTAGAAGACATTTTTTTTGGGCTTTTAGGAGTCAACAATGGTCATCACAATTAATGTAGGGAAGAAATTGTAGATAAATTTATATATTTATTTTAGTTTTTTCATAATTCTTAAAGAGTAAAGAAGGAATAAATATATTTATAGGTGGTGGTGTTGTTGTTTTTTTTTTTTGCAATGTTAAATTAGGTGTTAATATAATATTGAGGAAGGTTTGTTTTACTATTCTGCATAAAGTATTCTTCCCTTTGCAGGTATTCTTCATAATGTATTTGACTTAGGTGTAAGCATTTGAATTTAATTCCTTGTGAAGTTGATTAAAGGATATAACCTTGAAGGTTCTAATCAACTCCATAACTCTAATCATCTATTGGTCCAATAAATAAATGTTCAAGGAAGTAGAACCTTTCAACCAATTTATAACAACCTTTGAATCTCTTATCACTTGTAAGTTCAAATTGTTGAAGTGACAATTAAAAGACTAACATAAATGACTAATTTGTATTATTTTAGTACTTTTTAAGTAGTCATATTTTTGTTCCTAAACTAAATTAGTCATCCAAGTTAGTCATTTTTAGTTGCATTACTTATTATCTAGTTGTATATTTTGATTTGAGACTAAATTAGTCATTTATGTTAGTCGTTTTTAGTTGGCTCACTTAAGATTCCTCATTTCTGGTAGTATTTCACTTGAAAAATTGTTGGTGACTAACGTTTTTAGTCACCTAGTCACTAATTTCTTCATTTTCTACTAGTTCCACCTAATGGCTCTGACAAAGAGTATCCAACTGTTCCAATATCTCATTCTGACTAAATGGGATAATTCATATATGCGACAATTTCATTATGATCTTCATACTTGTGGTTGTGAATGATATCAAGATTGAGTCGGATATATCATAGTTGCATTGCTAAGGATTCCATTGTAGTTGCAGCCTCGATTCTTCCTAGAGAGAATGTTGGAGAAAGTGCCACTCCTCCCTCACGCTCCAAGTTTGATGAATTCCCAGAAGAAGAAATTTTGTGTAGAGCTAGGCAATCTACATTGACGAAATGTCCACACCCACGATGATGCCTCCCTATATGTCGATGCATTACTTTGGAAATAGGGGGGATAAGCGACTGGAACTAGGACCACCTCGAGGAATTCATGGAAGAGAAAGAGCGAGAGCAACCACCTGGGAAAAGAAAAGCCTGCAAGGTTGAGCCAAAGACTCCACCAAGGATGATACAAAAGGAACCCCAATGACTCACCTGAAAAGTCTCTAACCAATTTTCCACTAACCCAAAAACGCGACCACATACCACCTCGAAAGCCTGTTTGAGGACCCCTAAGACACCAAACCCGGGGAGATAATAATACAAGCAAATGAGAACCCATAATGAAGAAACAGATAACCCCTTAATCAGGTGACAAACAAAGAACTAAAGGAAGACGGGGTAGGGGATTCCACCATAACCAAACAAGAGAGACCCAGGTAATAAACAAAGGTAGACAATACCACAAGATTCGTTGAATGCTTGAAAACATGAAGCCTCAAAATTAGAGATGTACCCTTCCCAAGATGCCCAGAGGTAGCACAAGATGCACATGAGAGACCTGGAGATCTTATACAAGCAGTATAACACAATTACTTTTTCGACAACAACAAATAAGACTGCCTTGAGCCAAAAAATCAGGATGAGACAACTGAACCAAAACCTCCAACCAAATGAAATGCCAAGAACCTAATTTCCACCCAGGAAAGAGCTAGGATCCCAAGTACTCGTTTGAAGACCAAACTCCTGCCAAACTAGAGCAGATCAGAATTCCACTTTGCCGCATCTCCAAAGCCAAAACCCCTACAAGTTGCCATGGTTTCTGTTGCCCACTCTAACAACCTCCCTCTTACCAACTTACATCGCCCAAACTTCCAACCAAAACAACAAATCTATCATCCTTCTTATAATAACTGTTGCACCATTCATAATGTTCACCATATAGATGTACAGGATAATTAAACAATAAATTAATTGCAACATGTGTGCCGTCGGTAGAAGGAGAAAACCTCAAAAACCAACGTTACCTCATTTGTCCACCCCATCGAAAGAAAAATTAACTAAATTTTACATAAATCTAACTCATCACAAAAACCAAAATATAAAATAATTAAACACACCTCTTTATGTATATGATAATGAAAATCAACATTCTTAAACAAATGCATACAACCAAGTACAATTGAAAAACAATTAATAATATTAAGTTATAATTATATATAACCCATATTTAATATGTGTAACCATGTAGAATCATATTTTCAATGATATTGTCATGTATGAAATTTATATTCCAATATCATTAAGCTCAACCTCTAAGATATTACCATCCATTATTAACTTGTCATCAATGCCTAAGGTGAAGGGCCAAAATCAGTCATATAAAATAATACTCAAAACAAATTTATTTATTTTTAATTGGATGGTTGAAATGTTCATTAACCTAAATATTCATGGTGTACACTTGCCATGTTAAATGTGGCCAATGATTTGAAGCAGGGGCTCCTCTCACGAGCTTGCTACTTGCTGCGTCTCTTCGTTCAGCTCTGATAGCCAACTCCTTGTGAGCCAGTGGTGAACCTACTCAGAACTTTCACGCTTTTACAACCTCAACAACGGCTTCCTCGCCTAACAATGGCCTTGGCATCCCTTCGTTCCTTTCACAAACTTCCTACGAACTTCGGATGAAAGCACAGAGACAACTACTACTTAGAACTTTCATGCTCTTACGGCCTCAACAACGGCTTCCTCGCCTAACAATGGCCAAGTTGGCGTCCCTTTGTTCCTTTGGCGAAGTTCCTGTGAACTTTAGATGAAAGCACAGAGACAACTACCACCGCAGTAGACAATGCTAAAGCATAGACAAGGTATTTAGATGCAGAATGGTGTACTCATTTTATTTCAAAATGGATAAACTAATTACAAAGAGATTCTTTACAGGGATTGATTATCTTCGCATTTATCAGACTTTATGTTGTTCTCAAGGAACAAGCATTACCGAAGGCTACCTGGCGATAGATAGGCTCTACCTCAGAATATGACACAACTCATTTACGGACTCGACGACTCTCTAAATGATTTGGCCACTTTAGGTTCTCACCAGTGCCGAGCACACTGATGCGCAGGCTCCCAAATCACTTAAGGACTCAAGTTCTTCTCGTGTTGCAAGCATATCAGATAGAATGTCTGTAGATGCAGAGTAAGAGAGGCACTCGACTCAAAACACACCAAGACTCTAACTGACTCGAAATGCGAATGCCTCAACAATGAGCCTTACCCTCATTTTATAGGAAGAGAGGGGGGACAAACATTACTGTAGGCCATCCATGAAAGGTGGATGGAATCATAACTTTCGGATAGTGCTAGGGCAACGTCCGCACAAGGATTCCAATCCGATGGATGGAATGATTGCTTTCGGGTAATTCCAAAGAAAATCTGATAGTAGATTCTCGTCCGAAAAGTAAATCTTACAGAAAGTGGGTTTGACAGAACACAGTGGATACTTTTATCAAAGCCCACGAGAAAAGATAGACCCGACAAGACAAAGTGGATGCTTTTTGTAAAAGCCCACGGGAAAATAGTGCATGAATTATTTACATAGTGGAGGCTTTAGTACAGCAAAGCCCATGAGAAATCTGGTCACAATTAAGCCCTTGTGACTGGTACTTGTGTTTACAATATGGATACTTTTATCGGAAAGCCCATGAGAACTGTCAAAATACTGTTAAATCAGGGAATCTACCTCTTTTATACAACATTTCGTCCCAGGCTTTTGTGTAAATCCTGCGGACAATCATCGGTTTCCCTAGTACAATCTGGTATTGGACTTTAGTTAATACAAGCCACTCCATATGTTCTCTCATATATTCTTCTAGGGATTTATTATAGGGAGATGACCTGTAGGTCGTCCATTCTCTTTCTGTCATTTCTTTGACAGTATTGTAAGCAGGATGCATACATTCTGTATTTTGATGATTACATATATTACAATGGATTGTACAATATCCTTCATGCCATACTGGGTCCATTGCGGTTCTGCTCACTCCATAATCAATCCACCAATCTCTAAACCATTTACATTGCTGATATCCCTGATAGTGACCAATTGTACTGAATTTTAATTTAGTGTAGTGGGTTCCTACCTTATCGTCAACATTGAGGAAGTCCCACCAGAGATGTTTGTAGTCTGCAAAGTTGTACACTGTATCTGGAAAAATGATCTTGGGATCATTTCTCGGCCACCTAGTTGCAGGTTGGGTCCTGACATGTCCTGGCTCGTTCCAGAGGTCTCTTGTCCTGTAGATGCAGACATACCTTTCATATATTCCTGTGCTGGGTCCATGGTACCAAATAGTGGCAATGTCATGAAAATTTTGCTCCAAATCCTGTTGTGCAATGTCAACATCTCGCCTTTCTTTGTCATATATCATATCATGAATCCACTTGCCTCCTTTATGGTACACTTTTCTTTCTAGGACAAAGTGTTGAATGTCAGTGTGAGGCTGCAAGTTGGCATCCAAGACTTTTGTGTTTCTCAGTTGCCAAGTGGGTCTCTAGTTTCTCTTATAGGTCTCCCAGTCTTGGTCGTCTGGGATGGTCCTTAAGACTTCGTGTTTCTGTTGCTGGTCCCATTCGGTGACGATCATCATGACATGATCTCTTGGTTCAATGTATTCTCTGCTTAAAGGGAGATTATTGTCTTTACCTTTGATATGCTCTACCTAAAAATCAAAGTTTGCAAATAAATCTTGCCATCTGGCAAACTTGGCTTCTCCAGCCTTCTTGATGTCTTTTGTTAACACCTTCTACAGAGCATATGCATCAGTCCTTAATAAAAAAGGTATATTAATAAGATAAACTTCAAACTTACTGATGCAGTTCCATGCTGCCTTGACCTCTTTCTCTATTGTCGAGTAATTTAATTCGGCCGAGTTCCATACTCCAGAAGAAAACTGAACAACTTGTTCATCTTTTCCAACTTTTTGCTTCAAGACTCCACCCCATCCAATATTACTTGCATCTGATTCAACAATTTTGTAAGCAAGATCATCAGCAACATACAAGATAGGCAAGGATTTTACCTTTGCTTTGATGTTCTAACCTACTCTTGTATGGACTTCTGTCCATTCTGGAGGATTCTTCTTTAGCCTCTTGTTCAGTATCATTCTGTCACTGGCACAGTCTTGGTAAAAATAGCTGATGTAGTTGAGGCAGCCTAAGAACCTTTGCAGTTGGTTCTTATCTATTATGACATCTGGAAACTTGTCTGCAAACTCTAAAGAATGTTTCTACAGAGATATCTTCCCATTGCAGATTATATGACCCAAAAATTTGATGGTGGTCTGAAAGACCTCAATCTTCTTCTTACTAAGCACCAAGCCATTGTGCCTAACTAAATTCTTAAATATATTTACATGTTTAAAATGTTCCTAAATATTCTTGGAAAATATTAATACATCATCAATATATACAATCAGCCAGTCAAAGTATGGCTTGAAAATATTGTCCATTACCTTTTGAAATTTTGATGGTGCGTTCTTGAGCCCAAAAGGCATGACATTCCATTCATAATGTCTTGTTGGTATACTGAAGGCAATTTTGAATTTATCTTTTTCAACAATGGCTACTTGCCAAAATCCTACTTTCGGGTTTAACTTTGAGAAGATCTTAGCTCCTGTTATCCTTCTGATTAAATCTCCTTTGTGTAGTATTGGATAGGTTTCATCAACTAAGACTGAATTTAGGGGCTTGTAATTGATGACTAACCATGGGATGCCTCTAATTTGTTCAGCTCTTTTGTTCACATCGAACCCATAACAGTTCCAAGGACTATCAGATTCTCTGATCAATCTTCTGCTGAGGAGCTGCTGAATTTCTTTCTCGCAGAGATTTCTGTATTCTTGGCTCATTGAGATAGCTCTGCTCTTACAAGGCTTACCAGCATATCCTTCCTTGTAAGGGAGTTCGACTGTGTGTTGTTTCCTGTGCCAAAAGGCATTAGGTTCCTCTTAGCAGCATTCTTCTTCTAATTGTTTCTTCAATTCTCCAATTCTGGTCTTGACCTGGGACGATTTAAGTTGTTCTTCTACTCTTAGAGTTGATTTCAGATATTTTAGATCTGTTAGTCTAGCTTCGGCTCTATCCAGATCTTGCACAGTGTGTACCATTGTAGAAATTTTGGGATTGGAGATATATGGAAGTTCAATTTTCTTTCTTGTCCCTTTGGAAGTGGGGACAGAAATAAAATATCCAGCTTCGCCTCCTTTGAGTTTGAGAGACCCATGAGGTTCTACTGCTGCAAGAAAGGCATTACCAAGTATGCAGTCTACTGGAATCTCAGCTACTACAAATTTCAAATAAATACAGTGGCTATCAAAACAAACAGATGCTTTGGGTACTTCATATCTGAGTTTTTTATTACCCAAACCTACCACTTCTCTTTCTGCAGTCACCCAATATTTTGCTGGAATATTTTTCATATTTAGAATGTTAATATCTGCTCCTGAGTCAATGAGAGCAATCATTTCAAACATTTGCCCTTTTATGCAGATATTTATCAGAACATGGTGCTATTGGTATGAGATAGTTAATAGTCTCATGTCTCTGAATCCAAAATTTGGATCTTTCATACCTTCAGCAATTCGAACTTCTTGGTTACTAGCATATGAGGAAGTATTCCAAGGCTGATCATCATCTTCTTCTTTTGCAACATGTTTTTCTTTTCTCATTTCTGCAATTTGATTTTTTATTGCAAAAATTTTTGTCTTGAGATTATGAATCTCTCAACTGACTTCTTCTAGAGTAAGTGATCTTACCCTGTTAGGTTTCTGCTGATGCCTTTGAAATGATTTTGTGTTACGTTCAAAAGAAGCATCAACAAATAAAGATTTCTTACCTGAATTATTTGAAGCTTTTGCTTTGAGCTGATCCATAAAAGCTTCGATTAGGCAGTTTTTCATCTCTCCATCCTCCATGGCACGGATCTGGGACAGGATCTTCAACTCTTCTTCTTCTGTTTCGGCCATAAGGACTTTTACTTTTTGGGGTTTAGGCTTTTCCCCTTCTTCATAACTATATTCACTGAAATATTCAGAATCAGAATTATATTAAATTTGACAAGCACGTTCTTCAAAGTCAGAACATGAACATTCTGAAGAACCAGAGTCTGAATACTTTTCCATATAAGCATGGAGTTCTTCTGCAGATGAACAACTGAAAGAATCATAAGAAGATTCTATTTGATGCTGCTGAGCTATATCTCTGATTGTGACATTCGTGCAGTGTTCAGTGCTGTGAGCATGAGAACCACATTTCATGCATACGATTGGGCTTCTTCCTTCCTGTTTTACTTGTTTGTTTCTTTGGGCAAAGATTTGGGATTTCTTTCCCTTGCTTAGCTTTGACTCTTCACCCTCTGGACATCAGGAGGAAGTGTGTCCAGTTTTCCCACATAGCGAACAAGTAATTTTGTTCCATTTTTCCTGCTTATTAGTGTGCATGTGGATGTTACAGGGATTGTAATAATGTGTTCTGGGAATGTATTTATAATACCCTCTTTTCATTCTAGAGGCTTGGCCTTGCCTCGGCTTTGAATATCTCTTTTTGGTCTTTGGATAATTTCTTCGATTTTTGTAGAAAGTTTCTTTAAACTCTCTTCTGCCTCTTTTCTTAGCCTTCCTTCGTTTTACCAAAGGATCATCCAATGTTAATCCATACTTACTGCAAATTGATTTCTTGTCAGGGAGTCTGGAAAGCTTTTCCAGAGACTTATTTACCTCTGAGCTAGTACAAAGACTGACCAATGTTTTTGTGATGAGAGCATATATCTCTCCCCATGTATATGACTCAAAGGGTAATTGGAAGACTTCTTGCAATATAATGTAATCAAAAAATCTAGAAGGCAGGGCTACCAAGTATACTTGTTTCCATAACAGGTTCTTTGAATCTTTTACCTCATAAATTATTTGTATCCAGTCTCTATGGAAGTCTTCATATTGGGACATTTTATGGCACTTTAGATTCATCAAAATAACTTCATTTCTATCAGCAATTTATGTTTCACTTCCACACCAATGTTCTAGAATAACTGATGTTAATGCCCCTATCATGTTGCTGATAATTGAGCCATCAGAATTATGTATTACATCTCCTTTCTCATATTTAAGAACTTCTACTTCCATTGTTTCTATGAGCTTTGTTGATGATTCTGTCTCCCACCACCTGAGGAGTGTTCCTGTAAAACACTGAATAATAATCCTACAAGCATCTATTTCAGATTTCCCCCTGAGACACATGAGTTTATATTCTGTATACATCATGTCAATCATTTGGCATATTTGGCCAACACTCATGCTATCTATATTCCATTCTCTATGGGAATCTGCAAAAAATGTGTGTGCTTCAGGAAGCTTTCCTTTTCCTTCTATATCAGGTGATGGATATCTGGTGAACCTATGTTCAAGAGGTTCATATATGGGAAAGATTTGGGTATATTGCTATTTCTGGTCTCTCCCTGTATCTGATTCTTCATCCTTAAAAAAGGATGCAATAGTGATTTTATTTGTAGCCTCTGAATCTGAACATGTGGCTACTTCTTTTGGAAACAATGCTAGAAATTTATCTACAGATTTTATAGGATCTTGGATTCTTATGCTTCTTTTTACCAGAAAGGAGTTTGGCACTAGTTTCTCAGTTTTAGACAGATTCAACTTTTCGACTTTGTCTGTTAAACTAGTTATAAGTTGTTTAGTTGTATCCAAATGATCAACTAACTTTTCTTCGACACCTATTTTATTCAAAGAATCTCTAGCATAAGAACGAATCATACTAGATTCAAACTGTACATTGTTCAAACATCTATTTACGTCATTAATTGACACTTGGATAGTATCAATTTGTTCCTTGACTTCTATTGATTTTGCAACATTCATTTCTAAGCCTTTTACTACAGTATTTGTCCAATTTATTTGTTCACTGGCTTTCTGTATGCGGCCATCAATGCCCAAAGCATTGTCATCTTTCTACACCAGTGGGATGGCTTTGGCTGCATTTTGATTTTCCCCTATAACAATTCCTTTGTAAGGAGGAAAGGTTGTAGGAGTTTCAACCTTGGATCCATCTAATGCAGTCCAGGCATGTTTGCTTGCTGAAGCACTAGTAGAACTAGTAAAGACATTCAATGGAGCAATAATATCTTTCCATGAATAGAAATATATCCAAGTGTTATTCATCTCCATATAGTGTTTCCAATCTTCAGCAAATTGTTTCTTCTCTACAGGAGTGTAATTTTGATCAAATTCATCAGCCCGAGGATTAGTGTATAGATCCCAATTTAACATAGTTTTCATCGATTGGGCACTAATCTCAGATTTCAAGCATCCATCCATAAGAGAGAAAAATTTATGCATTTCCATTATTGCAGGCTTTTTGTAGTCAAAAGGAACTGGGCGAAATCTACACTCTGGTATCAAGCCGTTGGTCTACTCAAGATATCCCAAACCATATCTAGGCTTGGCTAGTCTCATTTGACGTATCATCTCAGTCAACCTTGGGTCTTCTCCTTCTAATGTTACAATTTCATGCATCATGAGTACATGATCTGGATCTTGCTCATGTGGGAAAGGTATATCTAAGCACTTAGGATTTGGGCATGAATTTACAGATGTGGAAGGAGGAGCAATACCAGTCCTGGGATTATGATTTTTATGGATTTCAAACTCGACTAGAGTGAGCAGATTTACATGTTCTTGATATTCTGGACATTTGACCTCTAAAGAACAATAATTTACAAGCTAGGCTAATTCATACAAAGAATTATGTCTACAAGAAGATGAAGTAGAACAAGCAGTATCTACAGTGGAAGGATCTCTGTAATACTTGGATTGTTTACAGGCCAACTCTATATGTCTCTGGTCAATGGTAGATCTTCTGGGAAAAGAAATAACTGCAGACGATAGGTTTTTTGTGATATCAATGGAGATAATATTTTTTGGAATGAGAGGCTTAGGATTATTTACAACCCAGTGTTCTGGAAATGTCAAGTCTTCCCAACAGATGGTCTGATGCTCAATCTTTTGGTTTTTGACATTTGTGAGGACAACTATGCTTGACTTTGAGTCTCTGCTGGGTGTATGGTGGATGGCTAGCCAAAGGGTATTGGTGTGACAAAAGAGCCTTTGGTCTGGATGACAATATTATTTCTCTTTTTCTTCATATAGAAACCAGTTGTTTGGATCTGGAGTTGCAGAATCTGATCTATGGTTTCGTCAAAAGTATAAACAGAGAAATTTGGGTAACAATTGAAATAGACTGGGCCATCAGGGAGAGAAGCAACAATCCTGCCTATTAGGGAATCTGTATACTTATTGTGCATCATATCCTTGACAGTAGCAAGCACAAAAGTATTTAGGCCTTTATGGGTTAAGGCATTGATCCCTACTCGAATGCATCCTAAGTGCAAATAGTTTGTCTTTAGTTTCTTTGCCTCTGCCTGTAATTCTTTAGGTTTCAACAGAGATATAGTCTGTATATTATCTGAATTCTCCTGAATTTGGCTTACAGACTCTTTGATGCTTATTCTAGTAGCGACTATCAAATGGAAAGCTGAAAGGTCACTATATACTTCTGAGGGAGCTATAGCTGGTAGTTCCCATCAGGCTGAAGGTTTGGGTTCTTCATATGAAAGTTCAACAGAATTTAAAACTCTACTGGAACTAGTAGCAAACATTTCCTGTAAAGGGTTTTCTTCAGCCTTAGAATCTCTTTCTTCTAATTCTCAGAAAGACACAAATTTCCAGAAATATTCCATTCTATATGAGTATAAGGATTTGAATACCGACCTTATGAACTAGACATTATTGGCTCTGATACCAATTTTAAGCAGATGCTCCTGTCACGAGCTTGCTACTTGCTACGTCTCTTCGTTTAGCTCTGATAGCCAACTCCTTGTGAACCAGTAGTGAACCTACTTAGAACTTTCACACTCTTACAGCCTCAACAACAGCTTCCTCGCCTAACAATGGCCTTGGCATCACTTCATTCATTTGGCCAACTTCCTGCGAAATTCTTGCGAACTTCGGATGAAAGCACAAAGACAACTACTACCGCAGCAGACAATGCTAAAGCGTAGACAAGGTATTTAGATGAAGAATGGTGTACTCATTTTATTTCAGAATGGATAAACTGATTACAAAGAGATTCTTTACAGAGATAGATTATCTTCACATTTATCAGACTTTATGTCATTCTCAAGGAACAAGCATTACCGCAGGCTACCTAGCAATAGATAGGCTCTACCTCAGAATATGACACAACTCAAGTAGGTTCACCACTAGTTCACCACTGGTTCACAAGGAGTTGGCTATCAGAGTCGAATGAAGAGACGCAGCAAGTAGCAAGCTCGTGACAAGAACCCTTGCTTAAAATTGGTATCAGAGCCAGTAACGTCTGGTTCATAAGGTCAGTATTCAAATCCTTATACTCATATAGAATGGAATCTTTCCGTAAATCTGTGTCTTTCTGAGAATTAGAAGAAAGGGATTCTAAGGCTGAAGAAAACCCTTTGTGGGAAATTTTTGCTACTAGTTCCAGTAGAGTTTTAAATTCTGTTGAATTTTCATATGAAGAACCCCAACCTTCGGCCCAATGGGAACTACCAGCTATAGCTCCCTCAGAAGTATATAATGACCTTTCAACTTTCCATTTGATAGCCGCTACTAGAATAAGCATCAAAGAGTCTGTAAGCCAAATTCAGGAGAATTCAGATAATATACAGACTATATCTCTGTTGAAACCTAAAGAATTACAGGCAGAGGCAAAGAAACTAAAGACAAACTATTTGCACTTAGGATGCATTCGAGTACAGATCAATTCCTTAACCCATAAAGCCTAAATACTTTTGTGTTTCCTACTGTCAGGGATATGATGCACAATAAGTATACAAATTCCCTAATAGGCAAGATTGTTGCTCCTCTCTCTGATGGCCCAGTCTATTTCGAATGTTACCTAAATTTCTATGTTTATACTTTTGACGAAATCATAGATCAGATACTATAGCTCCAGATCCAAACAACTGGTTTCGATATGAAGAAAAAGAGAAATAGTATTGCCATCCAGACCAAAGGTTGTTTCGTCACACCAATACCCTTTGGCCAGCCATCCGCCATACACCCAGCAGAGACTCAAAGTAAAGCATAGTTGTCCTCACAGATGCCAAAAACCAAAAGATTGAGCATCAGACCATCTGTTGGGAAGACTTGACATTTCCAGAACACTGGGTTGGAAATAATCCTAAGCCTCTCATTCCGAAAAATATTACCTCCGTTGATATCACAGAAAACCTATCTTCTATTGTAATTTCTTTTCCCAAAAGATTTACCATTGACCAGAGATGTATAGAGTTGGCCTGTAAACAATCCAAGTATTACAGAGATCCTTCCACTGTAGATACTACTTGTTCTACTTCATCTTCTTGTAGACATAATTCTTTGTATGAATTAGCCCAGTTTGTAAATTATTTTTCTTTAGAGGTCAAATGTCCAGATTGTCAAGAAAATGTAAATCTGCTCACTCTAGTTGAGTCTGAAATCCATAACAATCATAATCCCAGGACTGGTATTGCTCCTCCTTCCACATCTGTAAATTCATGCCCAAATCCCAAGTGGTCAGATATACCTTTCCCACATGAGCAAGATCCAGATCATGTACTCATGATGTTAAAAAGAGATTCCATACAGGCTGGTAGAATTTTATGCTAGTGGAAAAACATGTGAACAATTTATGAAACCAATGTTTCGGACTAGCTATGTGAGTCCATAATCAAGGCAATGAGATCTGTATTTTGAGAAGAGAGAGTCGAGAAAATTATGGAGCTATTAATAGTTGTTTAGAAAGATATTTGATATCTTTTTGTTTATAATGTCTCTGATTGATTCATAATTATTAATTAATTAATTTTATTATATATATATATATATATTAAATTATTTAATTAATTTTATTTAAATATTTGTTTAATAATATTATTATTATTTTAAATTTTAGGTTTTAATGGTTGAATAAATCTTAACGTATTTGTTTGCTATATATATTACATTATTTTATGTGTTAATCTATTTATTTGTATTATATTATTTTATTCAATTGTATATCATTCATTTATTTATTTACTTATTTTATTTTATTTTATTTTTTTATATTTATTTTCTGTTTATTTATTAATTTTAATTACTTATTATTCATTTATTTTAATTTTTATTTATTATTATTATTATGTTTTTTTTTTAATACAATTTAAACATTATTCTTATTATTAGTTATTTATCTATTAGTTTATTATTATTATTATTATTATTATAACATTAGAAGGATAAGACCCAAGGTTGACTGAGATGATATGTCGAATGAGACCAGCCAAGCCCAGATATGGTTTGGGATAGCTTGAGAAGACCAATGGCCTGATACCAGAGTGCAGATTTCGCCCTGTTCCTTCTGATTGCAAAAATCCTGCAGTAATGGAAATGCATAAATTTTTCTCTCTTATGGATGGATGCTTGAAATCTTAGATTAGTGCCCAATGGATGAAAGCTATGTTAAATTGGGATCTATACACTAATCCTCAAGCTGATGAATTTGATCAAAATTACACTCCTGTAGAGAAGAAACAATTTGCTGAAGATTGGAAACACTATATGGAGATGAATAACACTTGGATATCTTTCTATTCATGGAAATATAATATTGCTCCATTGAATGTCTTTACTAGTTCTACCAGTGCTTCAGCAAGCAAACATGCCTAGACTGCATTAGATGGATCCAAGGTTGAAACTCCTACAACCTTTCCTCCTTACAAAGGAATTGTTATAGGGGAAAATCAAAATGCAACCAAAGCCATCCCACTGGTCCAGAAAGATGACAATTCTTTAGGCATTGATGGCCACATACAGAAAGCCAGTGAACAAATAAATTGGACAAATACTGTAGTAAAAGGCTTAGAAATGAATGTTGCAAAATCAATAGAAGTCAAGGAACAAATTGATACTGTCCAAGTGTCAATTAATGATGTAAATAGATGTTTGAACAATGTACAGTTTGAATCTAGTAGGATTCGTTCTTATGGTAGATATTCTTTGAATAAAATAGAAGGAGTCGAAGAAAAGTTAGTTGATCATTTGGATACAACTAAACAGCTTATAACTGGTTTAACAAACAAAGTCGAAAAGTTGAATTTGTCTAAAACTGAGAAACCAGTGCCAAATTTCCAGCATTATTTCCAAAAGAAGGAGCCACATCTTCAGATTCAGAGGCTATAAATAAAATCACTATTGCATCCTTGTTTAAGGATGAAGAATCAGATACAAGGAAAGAACAGAAACAGCAAGATACCCAGATCTTTCCCATATATGAACCTCTTGAACATAGGCTCACCAGATATCCAGCACCTGATATAAAAGGAAAAGGAAATCTTCCTGAAGCACACACATTTTGCAGATTGCCATAGAGAATGGAATATAGATAGCATGAGTGTTGGCCAAATACGCCAAATGATTGACATGATGTATACAAAATATAAACTCATGTGTCTCAGGGGGGAATCTGAAATAGATGCTTGTAGGACTATTATTCAATGTTTTACAGGAACACTCCTCAGGTGGTGGGAGACAGAATCATCTCCAAAGCTCATAGAAACAATGGAAGCAGAAGTTCTAAAAGATGAGAAAGGATATGTAATACATAATTCTAATGGCTCAGTTATCAGCGACATGATAGGGGCATTAACATTAGTGATTCTAGAACATTGGTGTGGAAGTGAAATAGAAATTGATGATAAAAATGAAGTTATTTTGATGAATCTAAAGTGCCATAAAATGTCCCAATATGAAGACTTCCATAGAGACTGTATGCAGAGAATCTATGAGGTAAAAGATTCAAAGAACCTGTTATGGAAACAGGTATACCTGGCAGCCCTGCCTTCTAAATTTGTTGATTACATTAGATTGCAAGAAGTCTTTCAATTACGCTTTGAGTCATATACATGGGGAGAGATATATGCTCTCATTACAAAAACATTGGTCAGTCTTTGTACTAGCTCAAAGGTAAATAAGTCTCTGGAAAAGCTTTCCAAGCTGCCTCACAAGAAATCCATCTGTAGTAAGTATGGATTAACATTGGATGATCCTTTGGTAAAACAAAGGAAGGCTAAGAAAAGAACCAAAAGAGAGTTTAAAGAAACTTTCTACAAAAACCAAAGAAATTATCCAAAGACCAAAAAGAGATATTCAAAGCCGAGGCAAGGCCAAGCCTCTAGAATAAAAAGAGGGTATTATAAATACATTCCCAGAACACATTATTACAATCCCTCTGACATCCACCTGCACACTAATAAGCAGGAAAAATGGAACAAAATTACTTGTTGGCTATGTGGGAAAACTGGACACACTTCCTCCCGATGTCCAGAGGGTGAAGAGTCAAAGCTAAACAAGGGAAAGAAATCCCAAATCTTTGCCCAAAGAAACAAACAAGTAAAACAGGAAGGAAGAAGACCAATCATATGCATGAAATGTGGTTCTCATGCTCACAACACAAAACGCTGCCCGAATGTCACAATCAGAGATATAGCTCAGCAGCATCAAATAGAAGAATCTTCTTATGATTCTTTTAGTTCTTCATCTACAGAAGAACTCCATGCTTATATGGAAAAATATTCAGACTCTGGTTCTTCAGAATGTTCATGTTCTGACTCTGAATATTATGCTTGTTAAATTCAATATAATTCTGATTCTGAATATTTCGGTGAATCTAGTTATGAAGAAGGGGAAAAGCCTAAACCCCAAAATGAAAAAGTCCTTATGGCCGCAACAGAAGAAGAAGAGTTGAAGATCCTATCCCAGATCCATGCCAAGGAGGGTGGAGAGATGAAAAAACTCCTTATCGAAGCTTTTATGGATTAGCTCAAAGCAAAAGCTTCAAATAATTCAAGTAAGAAATCTTTGTTTGTTGATGCTTCTTTTAAACATAACACAAAATCATTTCAAAGGCACCAACAGAAACCTGACAGAGTAAGATTACTTACTCTAGGAGAAGTCAGTCGAGAGATTCATAATCTCAAGACAGAAATTTCTGCAATAAAAACTCAAATTGCAAAAACGAGAAAAGAAAAACATGTTGCAAAAGAAGAAGATGATAATCAGCCATGGAATACTTCCTCATATGGTAGTAACCAAGAATTTCAAATTGCTGAAGGTATGAAAGATCCAAATTTTGGATTCAGAGATATGAGACTATTAACTATCTCATGCCAACAGCACCATGTTCTGATAAATATTTGCATAAAAGGGAAAATGTTTGAAATGATTCCTCTCATTGACTCGGGAGCAGATATTAACATTCTAAATATGAAAAATATTCCAGCAAAATATTGGGTGACTGCAGAAAGAGAAGTGGTAGGTTTGGGTAATAAAAACTCAAATATGAAGTACCCAAAGCATCTGTTTGTTTTGATAGCCACTGTATTTATTTGAAAGTTGCAGTAGCTGACATTCCAGTAGACTGCATACTTGGTAATGTCTTTCTTGCAGCAGTAGAACCTCATATTTATTTTTTTATAATAATATTAGTATTTTGTTTAAATTTATATTATTTATATTTTGTTTAAGTATAAATGGGGATTTTTTTATGGTTTAAAGTGCTTACAGATGAGTTATTTTGTTTAGAAGTTTTAATTATTTAATGCAAATTTAAATTATTAATGTTATGTAATTTTTTTTTTGTATTTTCTCATTAATTTTATATTTTGATGAGTATTATTTAATTGTATGCACATTACTTAAATTATTTCAGTTAAAGAGAGATAATTTTGTAATTGTTCTTTCCCTTTTTCAAAATTTAATTTGAAAAGTTAAAAAGTTAAAGTTTTCATTTATATAAAAGTTTGTTATAATTTTTAATTATTTGAGTATTTAAAATTTTGGAAAGTTTATTATAACTTTTAATTAGTTTGAGTTGATTTAAAATTTGTAAATTGTATTTGGGATATATATATATGTGTGTGTGTGTGTGGGGGGGGGGTCAAAATATGTTTATGTTTGGAATTTTGTTCACAAGATTCTTATCAAATTTATAAATGGAAAAAAAGCCTAATTATTATAATCTTAATTTAATCTTTTAAATTTATAAAAAAATTAATCATTATATTTAATAATCATATAAAACATATCATACATGAATAACTTGATTTAAGATATTAATCTCAAATATGAGATTGTATAATGACTTTTAAATGAATGGTTTATAAGGAACAATATTTGTTAATGTTTTTCACATGAGATAACAAGTTAAGTGGATTTTTCTAAACATGAGAATTAATAACTCATTGCAATGATCAATGTTAGGCTTGGAATTAAATCTATAGGATCCATTGTAACACAAGGGTATATCGACTAGCATGCATGCTAGATATACTAAAAACTTGTTACTTAGAAAGGGTCAAAGCATCCTGAGGCACAACTAAGCGGAGCTCTATCTCAGGGGGCATCTGTCCTTCTAGCCTTATACCAATAAGCCAACATGTCACTTTTGAGAATGAAATTGGGTAGGGAGGACAACAAACAATCCATGGAACCACCCAAATTATAAACGTTGGACAACAAGCCAAGTGGACTTGACCATTAGAATAACTTTGTAGGTAAACACACTTAATGGAATTAATTTTATGATTGTAATCCTTGTATTAATCCCTCATTATTGGATGGAGGTTCAAAAATGGTCATTAATGCTATGGGATTTAGTTTGAAAGTTTCATTCATATGCACTTTGTTGTCCCCGAGAATATCTCTCGATGCATGAGTGCTAAGGTGGACTACTCATTCTTGTGTGTCATTGTGAGTAATGCTCATAGGTAGTAAGCCATGCATGACCTATTCATTTTACGTTGTTAATCTTGAAAGTTTTTTTGTTTTTTTGTTTTTATTATCTCAGAGGAAAAAAGATCTCCATATACTTAAATAAAAAGTAAGGGAAATATAAATAATTAGTTGATAAGAAACAATATTTGTTAAGATTTTGCAAATGAAATAGTAAGCTAATTATAATTATAAAAACTACTCCCTAATGAAATGTTCTTGAATAATAAAATCTTAAAATAAATTATCTTAAGAAATCATAATAATTAATAGTATCAATTTATTTTTTTTCACTTTATGAACATTAGTATTCAAATTTATGAAAACTTAATTTTATTAAATATTTATAAAATATAAACTCTAGATACTATAATTATAATAATAATAATAATAATAATAATAATAATAAAAATAAAAATAAACACTGCTTAATAAATTTCAAAATACCCTGGATGCGGGTGCCAATGTGACAGCCAGGGAAGGGCCACATGCCATGCATGTGCTGCCCCGTGGTGAGTTAAGGCAGGCACTTCACGCTGCCGCCGAGGATTGATGAAGGTATGTTCGGGCTCATATGCATTCAATGCCGCACAGGGTGAAACGCTGGAGCTGCAGAGGGCAGTTATGGCGGGCTACTTTTGAGGGAATGGTGAACAGGTTAAGAGCGGCAAGGGAGCATTGCAGGCTCATTTTTATTGTGTGCGTTGTATGGTGCGGGCTCTGGCGCACGAGGTGGCGGAACCATTACAGTGGGTACTCACGGGCGAGAGTCGTTTGTGTGAATTTAGCCCTGGAGCTGACAGAGGAGGTCTCAACTCCACAGGGGGGCGACGCAGGGTGGAGAATTGTTCCTCAGAAGCTCCAGGAGGGAAAATGGCTCCAAGGCAAAGACTGCTTAGCAGGCGGGGCTCAGCTCGCGGAGGCTCTTCGCGCAGCCCTGTCGCAGACTCTCATCACCATTGTTGTTGTCAATATTGCCACCGAAGGTCAGGCGCCTCTCCTTTACGGGTTAGCCAGTATATGGATTCCGGCAGTCCCAGTGCCGGGCCGCCCCCGCTGCCAGCGTTTGGCACCGTCGTTTTCACTCTGGGAGGCTCAAGGAACAACGCTCGGATCAATGCACATATATCTGTTCTCTTCACGGAGGACCCTGAGGATGAGGAGGGAGGCTCAGGTAGCAAGGAGGAGCCCTCCGAGGACATGCAGGAAATCATTGAGGAAGCACAAGTGGGAGTTCTGGAGCAGACTCCTTCCCATCCACAAGCAAATGAAGCGTCGTCCTCCAAGCAGGCTGAAGTGGACGCTTGGGAAGGCCGCCCTGAAGGAGATGGATGGAGCCGAATCCTCGAGAAAAAGCCTGAGGAATGACAACCCTCGGCAAGCTCCGTCTCCATCCTCTTTTGCTCAGGTCCGGTATCAGCTCTTTGTTTTTATCTATGTCGGATATAGGCCAAGTATCTCTGTCTGGGTCTTGTTTGTTTTTCCTTATGTTATGGTTATCATAGTCCTGCCAGTTCGGCTTATGTCAGTGTTTGTCAAGGATCCTCGGTCACCCCTGCGTGGGTATAATTCTGATTTTGGATGGAAACCCCTGCGTGGGTCGCTGATGCAAGTAGTGAGTACAGTTTTATATTTTGTCAAAGGCTGGAAGCGAGTAAGTCTGGTTAGGAAGCCCCTGCGCGGGCCTACTTTGAATCATGAACAGCCTCTGTTGGCCCTGAGCCACATGTCATTCTGGATGTAAGGTTTTACTGTACATAATATAATAGATAGTCTAGTTTAACGAGAAAAAATAAATTTCAAAATAAAATTTCATATTAAAAATATGAAAAATAAACACAATATTTTATATATATATATATATATATATAAACATCTTTACACCATTTACAATGCAAACACATATTTATACCAACTAAGATGGTCATATTAAAACCTATAAACATTTTAACTTGGCAATCTATTAGAAGCAGGAAACTCTACCATAATGAACATAATAAACTATATATTTTTTTAACATCTCTACACCCTCCGCAATGTAAAGAATTATTTTTACCAACAAAGATTTTCATATTAAGACCTATAAACAATTTAACTCGACAAACCGTGTTCGAAACAAGAAACTCTACCATAATAAAATACACATTACCTTATTCAAAATATTAAAACGGGGTACAAAGTCAAAAACACGGTACAAAGTGAAAGTCACATATAAATACCATTGTGAGATTTGAACCCACTCAACCCCTATATAACTCCAAATACCTTCCAAAGACATTTCTATTTAGGTAATGTTAATGATCCATCCATAAGTGTTGTCCATACAAACAGAAACAGAACTTGAAAGATCTGTAAGAAAACAATAATGGTACCTTACATGTGCTAGGCATCCATAGTTAACAATTCCTAATTTTTAAAATTCCTTATAAATACATCTCAAATTAACTAGTGTGACAAGGTAGAATAATGTAAGGTAAAGTAATGCTGAATAAGTTGGATAGAAGGATCTTTTAATGATAATGAGAGACCCTTCGAGCAAAGAACCTTCTCCATTAAATGTCAAATTGGCATAATAATATCCTCTATGTTGTGATATCTACTTTAGGGTTAAATTTGGATGTGTGCCAAGATAGCTAACGTGAATTGGCATATGTTAGATTGTAAGGATATATCATTCCAATATATTTATGATCTCTTTTCAAACATTTTCACTTTTTCTTGAAAGAAATTTGAATTGAATACTATGGTTATGGTTTACATGACAATATGGATTATTCAACTTCCAATATTCTGAGATGGAGCATCCCCTCCTCGTGTAATAAGCTAATTCTGTAAGGATAATACTTTATTTTGGTTATATATCTCATAAGAAAATAACAAAAGTTTCAGATATGAGTAGAATTTTATGATTATTTAAGTTTTATGATGCTTCTATGATTTTCTCCACTTAAATTTGATCTATATCATTGGAAATTTAATTATAATTTAGATTGGTCAAAACTCTAAATTATATCAAAACTCTAGATTGGTTGAATTCCAAAAACCAAAAAAAAAAACTTATTATAAGAATGAAAGACTCTTTCCCCACTTCCTATTTCTACATCTATTTTTCCAATTAAAAATTTATATATTTACGCCGTAAGGCGTTCTTACGCCGTAAGGCGTTCCCTTATGAAATGAACTACCCAAACTGCTTACGTGTAAAAATGTGTGCCATTCGATTTTGTTGTTAGACGATTAGGTAATCGTTAACCGTTGATCTGAATTGAACCATGCCAGCCGTGACGCTTGTTACTGGGTCGTTCAACATTCCACGATGTTTCGTCTCTCTGGCTCACTCTGTATCGGAATATGCAAGGAAAATTATAGGAAGACATCCATTCAACTCCTGTACCAGGGGTTGCCAATGGTCTGGGTAAATTGTTCTACTACCTCGGATTTTCTTTTGGGAGACGCTAGATGCATAGAAGATGGTTGGCTGTGGATAGAGCCCTCATCATTCAACCATTTTTATTCACCGTGTCACTGTGCAAGATTGTAAGGGCTTTAACCGTAGAGATAATGTTTTTTTTTTGGGCGGTTCTTGCTTGTTTGGTTTTGACGCGATTTTTATCCGTATCAATGTGTTGCAGTTACATATTCTGAAGGCATGCTTGTTTTGCCCTTGCGATTTTATTTTGTATTTTGTGGCTGTATGGAGGGCAGAAGAGTCGTTAGAGATAAATTCTGTGTAGCCCATTGTGAATGGAGGTGAAGATATGAATTTGTTTTTCAATTTATAATATATTCAGATATGTTAGCAGTGGCATTGTCCTGAAATCGATGCTGGGTGATTTCCTCTTTGGCCTGAACAAGTTTTCCCATTTCAAGGTTCAAACTGGAAGCTCCAGGATGGATGATTTGAACTATCTCGCCAAGGATGGCAAAATTGGCAGAGCTCTGCTCATTTTTTCCGGCCTTCTTGAAGTCATCGAGCTCTGCCAAGAGGGCAGATGCCCACGATTCAGCACAGCTCATTTCATCTTCGTTATTCTCATCCATATGTACAGTAGATGCCACGCTGCTGGCATTATCTACTGAATGGCGAGAATGGGAACGGCGGGGAGATTTCAAGGTGGGTAATTTTGATGCAGAGAGCTGGAGGAGGTCATGGTCCAACAAGTTTTTGCTTGAATCAGGTGAGGCTGGACACGGCTTGGTTAATGATGATCTGCTTGGCTGGGATATATTCTTGCCCTTCTTGCCCACTAATCCTCTCAGCCTCTGGCATTCTGATTGGAGCTGAGCAATCTTTCTGACATTCTCCAGGTATTGCATGTGGGAAACCTCTGCAGCTTTCATGGAGTGCTCCCTCTCTTCGCTCCGGATTTCAATTTCCTTGTTAAGCAAGTGAAGTTCATACTTCAAACGAGACTTTTCCTTTTCTGCAATCTCCAGTTTCATCTCCATGGTGCGTAATTCATCTTGGGATCTCCTTTTGGAGTGGAGGACGTCTTGGTATGATGTGAAGAGAAGATTCTTTTCGGATTTCACCTTATCGATCTCTTCCCTGCCCAATTGAAGTTCTATCTGGCATTCATTCAAGGGTCTTTTCAGTTCAACCTTCTCTGCAATTGCGACCTCCAGCTCACGCTTTGAAGTTGCCGCTTCAGCTTGAGCAGTTTCCCATCCTACCTCGAAAACAAAAAGAAAAGAATGTATTATCAGCTCACTGATCGCATAGTGAAATTGAAGATATAAACAATCCTGAGGTGTATCCTAACCCTGCCTGTAAATGGGTAGAAGATTGTTACCTGAAACTGCCTCTTCCAAAAGTTTTTCACGCTGCTTCACCATATCTTCTTTGCTTTCTGTTGCCAATTCTTCCTCCAAGTGCACTTCCTGCTACACCAATAATATAGAACATCAAAAATCATTTCAAAGCATTAAATCTATATAAAATGAGTTCTGATATATAAGAAATTAATGCCCCACCTCATGAGTCTGACCAGACGAGCAGGTAACATTAGGCTTCTCTTCTTCCCTTTCCTCCTGCTTCTTTTTCCATGGCCAATTTTTTCGACCCATCTGGTTATACAAACATGAAATACAAAAAAAGCTGGTTCATCTACCCAATTTCTTCAAGCTTTGTCACAATGAAACTTAACATAATAAAATTAAGGAAAGCCAAATTCCTTGTGCTTCGTTGCAGCTTTGTCTATCTAAATGTAATAAAGTGCATCATCCATAGTTACCTGCACTGCACCCTGATCAAGTACTGTTGCAGAATGTCAAATGACAGGACAGTATTGTTATTTTTGTTGGAGATATGTCATTATAGTTGGATTGGATTCATCTTCTTCAAGAAATGTGTAGGCAAAAGTTCTTTATTCCCGGGCTGACGAACTTTCAAAGGATCGCTTCCTCTGGCTAAGGTTGGAAGAATATCATAAAACAAAAAAGCATGGAGGTCCAACACTAAAGTTGAAAAAAAAAATCCAAAGATACGCTACCCACAGGGAAAAAATGGCAGGGGAACCAAACAGAAAGAGTTCATCACGCATCTGCCACCTTTTTATGACTTTACTTCATCTCAAGGGACCTGGAAGACAATACACATGGATACTTAACCAAAAGGCAAATCTTTGTTACTATTTTAATGGAAAGTTTGGAAGTTGGTTTAATCAAACCAAAATCTTAGAATGCAGTAAGAAGCACACTAGCTTACAATTAATTAATAAGCACAAAAAGAAAAAGAAAAAAAAGTATGTTCTGTATTCTTCCTTTGCCGAAAGCAAATGGTGATGTGAGTTTTTCTCACAACAAAGCCCCCACATGTTATAAATTTTTTTATTTGACATGAAATTTATGTCAACGGAAGTGGCTCACCATGCTCACAGTTTCTCCTGTGACATTTACAGACTGTCACAATAATTCTTCATACATAGCATCCATTAGAGCTTCTCCCATTATATATATCTTAAGTTTTGTCTTATTTTCATAGATTAAGATTTGAATTCAAGATTTCTAATTCGGTTTCGGTTTGGTTTCATTTTTACAGACATTGCCAATTAAACTACACCAAACTGACATTTTTATATTCAAATTTTCAACTTCACTCCAGTTTCATATTCTTTATAGCGTTATAAGGTATATATTTTTACACTTCTCTTCAGTTTCATATTCTTTATAGCGTTATAAGGTATATATTTTTACACTTCTCTTCAGTTTCATATTCTTTATAGCTTTATAGGGTATATATTTTTACACTTCTCTTCATTTTCATACTCCGGTTTTCTTTCTTAGACAATGTGACACTCCGAAGTCAGTTTTCATATTCAGATTTGCATTCCTGTGACACTTTCACTTCAGTTTCATGTTCAAATGTGCACTGTCAACTCAGTTAATCAGATTTGCATGTTTAAATAAGGTTTGAGTTGTAATATTTATTGGTAAAGCATATAGAGTATCTTTGACTCACCTATATTTAACATTTCAATGAGCGCAATTCCAATTAATAGAGAAAGCATAAAACTTTAAGCATCTATCTTATTTCTATGTGTAATATTATAAAATGGTGAATCATTTTTTAAGTTAATTTATATGTTTATTTAATTACGCTATAAGGCGTTCCCTCTGAAAGGAACTCTCCTCCATGCCGCGGTGTCTCGTTATGAGCCCTTAGATCGATTGTTAGACGATGGAATAAACTCCAGCCATGAGATCATCGGTGAAAAATGTTGTAAACGGTTCAGTTTATTGGAATGTCGTCAATGACAATTGTCACTCAATGATGGGCCTTCCCATCAATTCTGCCATCCCTTCTTCATTTCCATTCCCCCTCTTCTTCCATTAATTCCCTCGCCGCTCTTTCCGCTTCCTCTCTCTTCACCAATGCATCTGCGCCCTTCTACGCTTCAATGCCCACCTTCATCTCCTTCACTAGAAGGAAGCCATTCATTTTCAGCCATTCATTCTCTGTTCAGCAAAGAGAGGCCAAGCGATCATCGGCACTCCATGTAAGATGCTTTCGATCGTTGAATTCCAACCGCAATGAAAAAAGAAACCGTCTGTGGATGGATGAGAGAGGACAGCAATCTGAGGTGAGAGATCCAAGGTGAAGGCCTTGGAAGTTTTTTCATATTCCCAATAGCAGGATTACATATATAGAGATTATGCTCCGTGCAATTATGGTAACAGCATAAGATTTCACTGACACAAACACAGCAAACCCCAGATTTAACAGCCATACCCAAGATATTATCACTGGAAGGAATCTCAGGCAAAAGATTAAAGTTCTTGAAACGAAATGGTTGAAACTCCATCGGAAGTTTGAACAAAACTGAATTTCTTTCCGCACACCACAGCTCTGCAGCCCTCCCACCATTGTAGCATTCACGTTTTATTAAAAAAACAGGGGCACGGAATACCTGGTTTTGGTTGGAGAGCAGATAATTCCAGCGTTTACAAACAATCCTTAACCTGTTTATGCTCAGAAAAGGTAAGCGTGAAAAAATTTCACTCAACAAATCCTCCGGGAATTCTTTACCTGTATCTCCAGAAACAGTTAATTTTTCCTCCGGGAATTCTTTACCTGTATCTCCAGAAACAGACATTTTTCTCTCTGTATGTCTTATTTCAGAGTTGTTGTCCTTTTTCACCTCTTTTGCAATTGCAACTGTTAAACTCTATAAAACTCTGATAGTGCAAGGGTTACAATTATTAGTGTTTGACAAAAGCAGAGAAAAAGCGTGGAGGTAATGCAATGGCAGTTTGTAGCCAATTATAGCCATTCCGAATTGCAACAGAGAGATTATCTACAGCCAAGTCGCTTCCACCTTGCGTTAATTAGGCAGTTACCACTCAATTCGGCATGTTGTTCACCTGAGTTTTCTCCATGTTCATTTGAGGCGAAATCCAACATGGGTGTACCGTAAAAATCGATTATGAAAGCGCAGACAGTAAACGAAAAGGATGTGAGAGCATCTTGCACTAATATTTTAGCTTTCTCCAATAGTAAGGGCATGCGTACAAAAATGTTCATCTCGGCATGATCCCCTTCGATCTGAACATCAGGGAGCTCTATGAAGCGGATCATGTCCCTTGACGAAGATGGTAGGGTGTGGTGAGGAGAGCCGTCCATCCATATGGCGGTGAAGAAGGTGACAGAAAAGCCATGGTACACAGTCAGCCGCTTTGCAAGCTCGAGCAGTGGGATGTGATGGCCCGACCCAAACCCAGGGAAGATTGCGACATGAGGCTTTTGGCTCTGCTCTTGCGACTCCATGAATGTCTCTATATTCCAACAAGCAAATGCCAATATTTGAAGGGTGGGTTCTGTAATGATGAAGCAGAATTTATAGTTATAAAACAAATGTATGACATTCACCCATTTTTAGCACAACTTATCATCTCATTTCAGGCCAAAAGTTTGGAGGTTTAATCCGAACTTGCAGGAGACCAGGAGGACGAAGAGGAGCATGAGGAGGACGAAGAGAAGCATTGAGGTCCATGGCGTCTGATTCATCTGCAACCTTCAAGCCTTTTGGAGTTCTCTTTGTTTGCCTTGGTGAGTACCATCCATCCAATGATTCAACGAGTGAGTTCGGTATCGGTCATTGTTCGAAATAATGATTCCATAACGTCTACCATTATTGTCAGCCATCCAATTGTAGAAGCTTATAGTATATTGTACACTAAAGATCCAAAGCCTGAAGCCAAGCATAATTCTCTGTATCATGCCTGACTTGAGCTAACTAAATTTTTGTAGTTCTATTCAATTCAACTAAAGGAGCTAGGTTCTTTGTAGCTTCTATATTATTAAAAACCCAGACCCAATTTCTCATCTATGTTTCTATTAGAACAAATCATAATAAACTGGCACTCGAGATTTTTACAGTCATAAAATGCACCCAATGATTGCAGAGAGCAAATTTTAGTAATGCCTGAATACCAGCGAACGTCCGGTTAGGACATAGAAATTTTCTTCTACCCTTTTGAGCGTTTCAAGAAGAAACATGATGTGAGGGGCTGCATCCTCCGACTGAGGTGTCGGGTCTAAGGGATAACTATTCTGTTAAAATCCTTTGAGATCTGCACCTAGCCTCATTCCTTGGTGCCATATGGATCGGGTAGCCAACAGTGAGAAAGCTTGGGGGACAGCTTAACACTTCGCCAACCTCACTAGTGAATCAATATCCCCTTAGGCTATTAATGCTATGGGTGTGACCTCTCAAGGCAGGGTGGGTGCCTGATAATCAAAGATTTAAGTTTGAGCTGAAAGCCGTGCAGCTCAAACATGAAAAAAATGACTGCAATATATACCTCTAATTTAAGGATTATTAAAACTTAGGATGTTCAGTTTTCCTGAACATCCGATGAGATTTAGTACACGGTTACTACAGAAATATATGTAATCCACCAATTAGGCTAAACTGCTCTAATGCAGGGTAACAACCAACGTTGTGGAACCGCAATAAAATTAAGATAGCTCATTTGGCTACTTTTGTACAAAATGATATTACTACGATAGGCTACATATTTATCATCGTTTGTCCATAATTGGACAACCATCTCTCTGACGAGTTTCAAACTAGCTTAAGGTGCTCGTAAGGGGATTTTGTCATCCTTACCTTGCTATTGTGAAGCTTACAGAATTAGTGGATATCACTGAACAACTTTACAACCCGTTAAGCTAGTTACCGACAACCAACTGTCAAAAATACAAAAAGACATAGACACTAAAGGCTGTGCATTATTCTTATGTGCCTCGTTGTCTAAATTCTATTGAAGTTCTTCTGCAACGCAGAGACCCGCATGGCTATCCCTTGTCCTATCATTGTTAGATCCTTGATACATCATCAGAGTGTTTTAGCAGCTGCTTATATATATATATATATATATATATATATATATATATATATATATATATATATATATATATATATATATATATATATATATATATATATAAAGGAATCAACAACTAAGCCGAGTACAGGTTTGAATTCGCATGACATGGAGTCAATTGTGACTACTACCACTATAACTTTTAGGTGAATATATGCACGCTCCCACACACTGTCCACAAAGTTAATTAAGTATTTTGGACCACAAACTTTACATAAGACTTTATAGGAAATCCACCGCCGATTGAGCTGCCCAGGGACTATTAGTGGTGTTAGCTTTATCAAACAACAATGCTTAGATTTATTTTGGAACTCATAGGTAGAATAGCTTTGATTGCCACAATAGGCACGCTGCTTATCATGCCCATTGCCATTCCATCTATGACATATTTTTGGTTTATCCAAGAGCTTTCAGTTTGCGGTTCTCTACACGTTTTCAGATTCTCAAAGTCCCATCAAGGTAAGTAATAGTCATACCGACAATAACTCTATGATAATATATTTTTAACAGCCTTAAATATTTATATCGAGCACAGAAATACTATTAAATATTTTCATTGCTGTTTAAGGACCAACTGTTGACAAAATCCTGGCATTTTTTACGATAAAACCAGATCTGATCTGAGTAAAATTGCTAGAGAAATTAACATGGAGTCTAGGGGCTAAATGCCAACTCTTTATTGGGTGGAAGCTGCGGGGCAGCTGAGGTTGTTAGTTAGGGTACAACTTTGCCATGATGACACAAGATAAAGAAATGGTACATTAACGGGGAACTAGGTCCTCATGAATAAGGAGGGCCTAATTACTATATACAAGAGATTATTATAGCCATTCTCACACAGTTGTGTATGATTTTTCAATATTTTGGTTATTAAGAGATATTTTCCTATTTCTAAAGAGATGTAGATGTGTCTCATCATTATTATACTTTTGAGCCACACTGCCTTTCTATATTTGATGTATTTAGTATTTTTCTAGTTATTTCTGGTAACTTGGAGCATTACATCAAGGCCCAGCCTTGGATGTGGAAGAGAGGGGAAGGGAAATCTCACCTCAGAAAGGCCTTGGCTTTGTCTCAACTATTTTCCCCATCATACAACCCCTGAAAGTAGATGCTTTGATGATCAATCTTAATGGACTAGGGCTTATCCTTTATCAAATAAGCCTTCTGCTTCTAAGGAAGAAATCAAATCAAAGGCTGTCGTGTGCGGAGGGCCATTGAAACAAGGGTCCGACTCTTGACATGATCACTTTGTTTGCTACTTCCAATTGCCTGAACTTTCTAAGTTCAATGGTCAATTTACTGCTTCCATAAGGTCTCTCCATAGTATGTATTTTCTAGATTATTTTTGTGTGTTTCTGGTTGTCATTTTCATGTCAAAACAGAGCTGGTCACCAAGGAGTGTGGCTCATTATGCTCTCTGCACTCAATGTTTGTGTCTCTAGTCATTAAATCTAGCTGAAACATTTTAGTGGAATCCAGGGCCAAGGATTTGGTTTCCATCTTTTTGTTTTTAGTGCTGAGTGATGCATTTCAGTTTTATTTAAACACGTGAGCCTGCTTCATGTTTACATAAGTTGTTGAGTTTATAATGATACACATTTTTTAATATTTAATCATGAGTTCAACTTACCAGTAGAAAATGGAACAAAAAGAACAATCACGTTAGATAGTATCCACTATAAACTTCTTCATAAAAACTTTGTAGAATAATTACCAATTCATGGTAACTAAATATTTCATGTAGAGTTATGCATTACTTCAGTCCTTTAAAAGCAGAAATTCTAGATGCATTACTTCATTCCTTTACAAAGCAGAAATTCTAGTAACCAGTTACCGTTGATATCTCAATGCTCATGATTGCTTTTTCAGGGCCGTGATGCATATCAATGTCAAGAAGGATAATGATTATTAGCTGTGGAAAAATTATTATCTGATTTGTCAAGGATAATGATTTGTTATCGGCTCCTATTGTTGCAATTGGGGATGATAAAAGCATTGCAAGTTTAGATATCTTAAGTAGTTGAAAAAATATTTGCTAATCTCTCCAGGAAAATAATCTCTTTTTATTCTTGTTCTTGGAAGGCAACATTTGTCGGAGTCTCATTGCAGAGGCTGTATTTCGTGATGCTATGCAGAAAAGGGGATTGACATCAGCATTCAAAATTGACTCTGCTGCAACTATTGACTACAATGAAGTAGGTTCCAGCTTATCATGGGTCAAGGCTAATTGAATTGGTATTTTAAATTTTTTTGTATTATACTGCAATAAATAGGTATCACGTATTAATATGTTGAAATTATTTGAAGGGCGATCCTGCAGATCCCAAGATGAAGAATGCAGCCAAGAAACGTGGAATAGAGATAACTTCTATATCACCTACAGACTTTAAAGAGTTTGATCTAATACTTGCAATGCACAAGCAGAACAAAGGTAAATAAAAAGCATAAATGGCATATAAAACTCCCAAAATTTTCAGTTTCATTTGCTAAGTTGTTCCAAACAGAATCTAATAAGCCAATACTATTGTTAAATTCAGAAAAATGTACATTAAAGTTTGTCTATGTTATTGTTAACATATGCTTCTAATTAGTTTCTAATTTGTGTGCAAATATAAATTAATAACATGGGATGGATATATTTTGTAGCTGACATATTGAAAATTCTCCTTCAGTGCCCCCAACACACAAGGCCTTTATTGCTTTTCCCAGGTAATTGTTTATATTTGGTATTCTTTATCGTTTCCCTGTGATACTCATACCATGGAGGAAGCCATTTTTATAGTCAGATGGAGAAAGTGGAGGAGCAAAGTAGCTGTGAGATATCAAATGGACAATTACTGTGCCAATGGCTTGCTACCTTGGAGCTCTGAAAAGCTTCCTACAGCAGTGGTATGAGAACTCAACTTTGCTCAATTATGGTGAAGTTTTAGTGTGATAGCATCTGAGATTTGTTTTGAGGTTGGTTCTCTCTGTAACTGATTTTTTGATTTTGTGTGTTGTTGTTCGCATTACAGATGTGGCTGATACTGCACTGATATTGAGAAAGCACACCCTTCCAATAAAGCTATTTTCTTGCATGTTATTCAATGAATTAGAAATCTTCGATCCTCGGGATCAGTTGCCATTTGCATATGTAAGAGACATGATGACCCCCAAAGTGAGGATTCACATGCTCGAATAAGCCATTTTTAATACAATAACAAATGAATATCAACATTCTTACAAAGTCAATCGAAGCATTTTCAAAGAGCCTCCTTTGGACCTGCAAATTTCTTTGGTTTATGAATCCAGAACCTGCAAATCGTATTTGGACAGAATGTGGGCTACATATTCTGTTTGATTGTATTAATTCATTTCAAATTTGATTGGCTGCTATTATTACAACGTCCATAAAATATCAATTTTTTAAACTGTGAAGGGTCACGAAATAGCAAGAAATAGCAAAATATGGGAGGATCCATACCTGCAAATTTAACCAATCCGTGATGTTGATGGATGCCATGAGTGTTAATTTTGTGCTAGATTGGATTAGATGACTGAAATAGCAAAATATGGGAGGATCCATACCTGCAAATTTAACCAATCCATGATGTTGATGGATGCCATGAGTGTTAATTTTGTGCTAGATTGGATTAGATGACTGATTTACTTCTCAATAATTGAAATCATTTTTACTGCTTCTGCCAACATGAGATGATAGAGACTCTGCACCTATATCTAATATGTGTATTGCATTTAATGGCGTTCATAGAGACTGAATTGTTTTTCCATGTGAATTCCAGTGGTGATTCTGGTTATACCGGAAATGAAGGAAAATACAATGAAACGTGCTCTCCTGGACAGCTCGTATCCAAACTGGGTGTACGCCATGAAAACAGTTTTAACTCAAACAGAAACAAAGAATTTTTCTAGGTGGCTCTTTGTTGTCAACGCAATCCTGAACTGAAATTTGGTACAAGTTGTATAGGCTTGCATGTGCACCATCGTGACAAATCTTTTATTAAAGGAGGTGCGACGTGGGGACAAATGTCCCCAGATGTTGATTGTTACATTTCTGCATCTTTTTTAGATTTGCCTATCCCTATGTCGCCATTGCTCTTCAATTTATGCACATTTCTGCATCTTATTTAGATTTGCATATTCCTATGTCACTATTGCTCCTCAATTTATGCACATTTCTGCATTTTATTTAGATTTTCCTATTCCTATGTTGCCATTGCTCCTCAATTTATGCCTTACGGCGTTTCCTTTGCAACATTTGGTGCAAATGCTAGTTATTTCCTTTCCTATTTTTTTTATTAATAAATTGATCTCACATCTGCAAATTGTTTTATACGATGAAAATAATACAAGTTACTTTAAACTAATTAAAACAAACACCAAATAAATAAATATATACATATACATATAACACGTTAACGATCCTATATTTCATTTAATGATGTGTAATATCTCGACCGAATTCAATTACTTTTGACTATAAATATATACTTACTCATACAATCCTCATTTCTTATAAATAATTAATTCACCGTGGTCATTATCATGATTTATATTATTGAAGGGCCATGTTACTTCCACCCAAAATACTTGATTGGCTCATCCCACCCATATCACATTGAAAACAAATTTCAAATGTAATTTATATTAAAAACTTTTCAAACACCTCCATGTGGGTGCTCATTTCTAAAGCATGATTACATCATGTGGAGGATCTTTAGACATTGGTTTTCAATTTCTCGGTTCCATTATTTGATGTGGCTTTTATGGAAAGTAATCAACCTCTAAAGTATAACTTACTAAAAGTTTTGTTGAATATTTTTTGTAATTGCACTTCTTTTTTCCAACAAAGAATTATTTTGTTTTTAATATTTTTTAATATATTATTAATTTATCTATAAAATGGATTGAAATATAATAAAATCATTTTTTTATAAAGATATGGGTACTAAATAAATTAATCAAGTTTAAACATGAAAGTATAAGTCTAACTTTTTATAAAGTGGGTATTTGGTGTAATAAAAAACATCTAGAATATTTTTATTATAAGATTTTTATCATTAAATTTTGTCATATTAATTTTGGGAATTAAGTAATTATTTAGTGCTAAGTTGAATGTCTAATGATGTGATCTTAGAATGATTTGGTGTATATAAAAAAACATTTAGAATATTCATATTATGATATCTTTATCATCAAATTTCGTCATATTAATTTTGGGAATTAAGTAATTCCTTAGTGCTAAGTTGAATGTCTAATTATGCGGATCTTGGAATGATGAATAATTATAATTTTGAGACTTAATCGTCACGTTCTCAATATTTGTTAAAATATTTCCCAAATCTGACTGAGCTTGAACAATTTTGCTTTCATAATTTTTAAGATTTATAATTTTTAGGGAGACCCTCATCTAGGGCATGTAACACTATCGTTAACATGGAATTTGTTGATTTTTCCATCTTTTGATCTATATTTTGTTTTGTATTTTCCATATTTGGTTCCATATATCTTGGTGCGTTTATTAAAATACATTTTTTCATGAACATATCCTTCAATTCATTAAATTAATATCCAATTTGAATATTTGGTTTTATATCTCTTCACTTCAAGAGTCATGGTTGATCTGATATTCACCCTATGAGTGCCATCAGTTAAAGATTTATTAAACTAAGGTATTACAGACTCATGTGCTGGTGTGTGTTCTATGTTATTGAAACAACGGATCGATCAGATTGCCAATACACAGACAATAAAATGGAGAGACATCAGAGAAATACAGTAAGCAACACAAAGACACAAACAATTTTAATAAGGAGTTCACCCTATTCTCCAAGGCTACATCTTCGGTCCAGCTTCAGTGGTCGCCTTGTTATATTGTGTCTTTCAGAAGAGAAATTACAATACAGGGACTCAATATGAGTTCTCCTGAAGTAGATTTTGCTTGGCAGGGTGGTTCTTGGATTCCCAAAGCCACTTGGAGTACACAGACTCTTCTTCTTCCTACCAGCTCTGTGACCTCTTGTTCTACAGTGGAAAGAGCCAAATGTAATGCTCGGTCCAAACAGATTCCTCTATGGGAAGGCTTGAATCTTCAAGCTCTCTAGTGCTCGACGCTGCCTGTGGTCAGCTCGGCCCTCTGTCTCTTCTGCTTGGCTTTACTATTCTCTATGTTCAGTCCTCCTCTCAGGGTTCACTGTTCATTGTCTCTCTTGGTCACTTGGACTCTTCTCTATTCTAATTCCAAATCAACTATGACTGATTTGACTGTCTCTGTTCGTGGTTTTAGCCATTTGATCCCTATGCCTATTCGGTTCCTCTTCCGCCTGTTTCGATTCGCCTTCTACAGCTGCACTTAGAGTCCCCTGCATTCAACGTCATCATGAACGCTTAGGGAGTGGCCACTTGTCCTCCTCTAAATGGCACCAGCATGCTTCGTTGGTTCGTTTCTTCAGTTAAACCGTGGATGAATCCTTCCTCCACCGTGGCGGTCAAACGGATTCCAAATCCCTTCTAGAACGCGGCTTAATTCCCTGACGATTCTGCTTCCTCCGTCGGGCGCGATCTCAGCCGTTCGATCTGAGCCCACCAGATCTGACGTCATACGCACGTTTCACGCGGTTGACTTGCTCGACCGATAGCACGCGATCAACAGTAGTTTTCTCTCATCTCCGCTAGCCACGCATCGATCGATGTATGGAATAGATCCACCCTCGTCCAAAACCTCTTACCGTTCAAGGGCGCCCTAATCAATACCGCCGATTTCCAGAGCACGGGTCTCACCTTTGTACTTTAGTTCTTTTACCTTTTCTACCCGCGGTCCTCCGGTTCCCAACGTGACCGAGTGGTCGGGCTTCCTCCATTTTGGCCCTGTTTGCCTAGCTAAGCGCTAATCGCGCATCAAAAACCTCTTCCTTTTTCCCATTCCAGGGCTCCTAGGGGCTACTTTGGCCTCCTGCGCGATCTCTATGGACCTCGATCAGCGCGCTTTGACCGAGGTCCTCATCAGCTACCATGGCCACTGGTTCAAGGTGTTTTTGATACTATTTTGGATTTCTTTAGAGATTTGTTTGACCTGCTTCAGTGATGGTTCTCGACAGTATTTCTATGGATCCAATTTGGATCACAGCCTCCCTACTGAAAAAGCTTTTGGACCACCAAAAGTTGGTTTTCAAGCATCAACTAAGTGAGGATACTGTTTCTTCACTTGTCCAATCTCAATCTACTTTGCACTGCTCAGATTTGAACCTTTGATCCCAATCCTGAGGTACTCAACCTCTCCCCTGAGCGTTGTCCTCACCTTCCTGTCCAACACGGTGTCTTCCTACAACTCATTGAGGTATTAAGGTAGCAGGTCATCAATAGAAGGCAATTGACTTTGCTCTTCAGGGTCCTCAATCATTGAAGGTTCAAACAATCTCAAGAAGTCTGCATTTACGACTGAGTAGATATGCATGTAAGTTGGTAGATCAAGGCGAAAAGCATTTTCACCAATTTTCTCAAGTATCCTAAAAGGTCCATACCTGATAGGCTTTAGCTTTTTACCTTCACCTTGCATCCTGTCCTTGCTAATATACAGCTAGACTTGTCTCCAACTTGAAAACTATGCTCCATCCGATGCTTATCATGCCTAACCTTGTACTTGGCCTAGCTCTTTTCTAGCTATTCCAGTACTTCGTGGTGGACCTCCTAGATCTGTTCAATGAACCTGGTTGCCTTGTCCACATCACTGTGTCCATCAACCATGGTGTCTTTACCAAAGACAAAATCCAAAGGAGACCTTGGTGTGAAACCAAAGTAGGTCTCAAAAGGAGATCTCTCTGTAGAAGAGTGTTTGGCTCTGTAGTACGCATGCTGCACATAACATAAGTGTTCATCCCAAAGTTTAGGATGTTTACTGCAATAACCTCTCAATAACTGGATCACAGTCATGTTTACTACTTCTGTCTGGCCATTTGTTTGTGGATGACAAGTTGTGCTTTTCTTTAACTTGGTGTCCATCAGTTCCCACAGACTAGACCAAAACTTCCCCACAAATCGGGTGTCTCGATCAGATACAATGGAAGTGGGTAATCGAAAATGAATCCATACATGTTCAAAGAACAATTTTACAGTCTGTTCAGATGTGATCTATTTACTACAAGGTATCAAAATACACATTTACTGAACCTATCCACAACAACATATAGATAATCATGACCTTTCCTAGATTTAGGCAGTCCTCCAACAAAATCCATGGAAACACTTGTTTAGTCAATTTAGTGTGTCCTAAATTTCTACATTAATTATCAATCCGGGAGTCATAGACTGATGAAGTGTGGCGCATTATATGTGCAAGACAGCCTCTTTCTTACCTTTTTGTCATTTTCAATTTTTATTTTGTTTTGGGGGTTTTTATCTTCGTTTATCTCCTAATATGAATGGAAATCCTATCCCTGAGTTTTAAGAATACTCTAGAAGGCAATTATGGATATAGATTTTAAGGCAATTATGTCCTCTATAATGATTTCCAGAACTTAATACTTCAGAGGGTGTTAGAACATACTAGTGATGAAATTAATACTTGAACAAAAATGTGTTTCTATTCAAATCAAACAAATAATGAACTATTGATCATGAAACAATTATCTCTACTATTGTCTAAATACAGAAAAAATGAATTAAGCTACTGCACTCAAATAAATCAAAAATTACAATCTAGTAAAAGTAAAATCAATTCACATCATTCATAGTCCAATACCTCTCCAAGTAGTCTAAGCTATGGCTTTCGGAGATAATGTCAATGATATGAGCAAGTTGATGTCTAATTGCAAAAAAGTAAAACTAAAATCAAATCACATCATTCATAGTCCGATACCTCACCATGTAGTCTAAGTTATGGCTTTCGGAGATAACGTCAATGATATGAGCAAGTTGATGTCTAATTGCAGAAAAGTAAAACTAAAATCAAATCACATCATTCATAATCTGATTCCTCGCCAGGTAGTCTAAGTTATGGCTTTCGGAGATAATCATCAATGATATGAGCAAGTTGATGTCTAATTGCAGAAAAGTAAAACTAAAATCAAATCACATCATTCATAATCTGATTCCTCATTAGGTAGTCTAACCTATGGCTTTCGGAGATAATCGTCAATGATATGAGCAAGTTGATATCGAAGCTAACTAACAAAGCAAGTGAATAAGGCTGAAATCAACAAAACAGAACTAGAATAAAAAAAAAAACTAAGAAAAGCAAAGTCAGCAGAGAGGCTAATCCCATGTCACTAGTTATTGCAAAAATTATATGAAAATGCCCAGGCCTACTCTATCCTAAAACATAAACACATTGATCAGCATCAACAGCAATATACAAAGCTTGTAAAATCATAAACATGAATGAAATGTTAATATCATAATAGATGAAATATATACACAGGTGGATAACTATGAAACATGTGCAGTGAAAATAAGGAAACAATACATAAAAACTATATAGTAAAAAGGAAACAAAACCTTAGCATGCAGGGGCCCTCTGCACAGCCTTGGTCAACATGCTATCAATCCAAAATTATGCGCACGCAGTCATATAAAAATAGTGTCTTCTTTATAATTCAAAATAGAGGAATAATCCTCTCATTACCACAGTGGGACTAATGTCACGACACAGTAAACTTTGACATCGAAATTACATTACCAGAAAAACTAGACTATGTGTTTGGAAACGCGTTATTTATAACAAAAGCTTCATAATTGTTTTCCTGTGAAACTACATGAACATAGGACATGTAAAAGACAACGTCCATGAATTTAGCATAATGGTTGCCGAGATTTTTCAATATATCAAAAGTGCCTGTTGGATTCGCATCGTGGGGCAGGCTACAGCTGTCAACATGACCCCAAGGATCTACCAACGGCTACGAATCCTTCACGTGCTTGAAAACGGAGTCTTGTTGCTATAGGATTCCTCTGTTTGACCATCACTTGACCACCGTTGACCACGGCTTTCCTTGATGAATCTGGCTGAACCAATAGGACCTGATCCATGTCCAGGTCATTCCTGGTCTACCCACGTGTCCCATTTTTCCTGATGACACTTGCAACCTAGAGTTTAACAAAAACAACTACAAAAAGTTGAATCAACTACGGAAAGTGGTTGCATTTCGCAGCTAATGAGCAAAATCTAATTCAAACAGCAAACACAAAAACATAGTTAGAAAACCACTTAAATTCTCTTTTAGAATCAATATGCAATGATTTTTGATAGCTTATGGAGTACTGGTGAAGGGAAAAAGTCTGGGAAAATGTGTAGGAGAGGTGTAATTTCAAAGCTCAACAACACTTTCCCAAGGGTGAGAAGGAACTGGCAATGGAGTGTACAAGCCTAGTTTTCTATTGCTGGGCTTGCTTTTAGCACACATGGCGCACCCTCTTACATATCTAGAAACTGTCTCATTCATTTTCGGCCAATAGCAGAATCTTTGCAGCTGTGCAATTGTTTTGCTTACCCCAAAGTGACCTGATATCAGAGAAGTGTGTGCTTCCCTAATTACCTTTATCCTCTTTGTTTGTGGAATGCAGAGTTTCCCACAATGGTATACGAGTCAGTCCTTTATATGATAGTCCAATTCTTCTACTTTTTTGCCTTGACTCAAAGTTGCATATACATCTTTAAAATCCATATCTTGAGCATATTGTTCTATGTAGCTTTCATGTAGCACAAAATTATGCTTAAGTATGGTAGATGCATTTATAATGGGTCTCGATAACATGTCTTGCAACCTTGTTATGTATGCCCTTTTTATATCTGATGACTAAGTGAAACTATTGTACAAAACCCATCCATCTGTAGTGTCTTGATTGTTGCAACTTAGTTTGGGGGTGCAGATATTGAAGTGGTTGATGATCAGTATGTATTATTGTCTCTTTGCCCATTAAATAATGTTTCCACTTTTTCACACTCTGAACTAATGCATACAATTCTTTATCATATGTAGGATAGTTAACTACTGCAGGATTAAAAGTCTCAGAATGATAACATATGGGTTTGTCATGCTATGTCAACACTGCTCCCATGGAAAATTCACTGGCATCAGTTTGGATCTCAAATGGTCTTTGTAAGTCTAGTAGTGCTAGTACAGGTGTTGTACTTATTTTCTCTTTTAATGTGTCGAAGGCTTTCTGATGTTTGCCTTCCCACTGAAACACCTTATTCAACACTGTTAAAGCATGTAGGGGAGCTGCAATCAAGGAGAAGTTAGAGATGAACTTCCTCCAATATTGTGTTGCTCCTAAGAAGCTTCTCACTTCTGTAGCAAACCTGGGTCTAGGCCAGTTCACAATGACTGCCACTTTAGAGGGATCTATTTTCAATTCACCTCCCCCTACTATATGACACAAGTAGTTAGAGATTTTTTGCCAAATTCACATTTTGAGAGTTTAACATAAAGTTTTTCTCTTTCAAAACACCTAATGTCTGCTTAACATGCTTTAAATGTTCTTCCCATGTTTTACTAAAAATTAGAATGTCATCCAGATACACAATAACAAAATCATCAAGAAAAGGTCTGAGCACATCATTCATTAACCTCATGAAAGTAGCAGGAGCATTAGTTAAGCCAAAAGGCATAACCAACCATTCATAGAGTCCCTACTTTGTTTTGAAAGCAGTCTTCCATGCATATTGCTCTGCAACTCTGATCAGATGGTATCCACTATCCAGCTTGGTGAAATAAATAGCTTCTTTTAATTGATCTAAAAGATCATCTATGCGAGGAAGAGGATAATGATTTTTTATTGTTATCTCAGTGCTCGGTAATCAATGGACATTCTCCATGAGCCATCTTTCTTTCTCACCAAAATGATTGGTGACCCACATGGTGGTGTGCTAGGCCTGATGAAGCCCTTCTCGAGCAACTCCTACACCTGCTTCTTGATTTCAGCATTCTCTAAAGCAGACAACCTGTACATCCCAATGTTAGGCAATGGAACATCTCGCTACAAAATAATATCATGTACTATTCCCTTTCTAGGTGGGAGACCTTTAGGTTCTTGAAATAAGACATCATACTCTGAAACAACCTTTTCTATATCAAACTGTTGTTCAGCATTACAGCCCTCAAATACATTAGTTTTATCAAGTTTCTTTTCCTTTACAACCATCAGCGATAATTGTTTGCATGAATTAATCATTCTTTTCATCTACCTTGACTTTATGAGAGTATAATTATTCTTGAGCTTACGAGCTCTTACAAAGTATTCGATTCCATCTTTCACCAGTGGATACTTGTTCTCAGCTCTATATAAAATAGCCTTTATGTCATACAAGTAAGGACTTCCTAAAACAATTCCACATATATCCAAAGGAATTTGTCTAACTCAACCTCATCTACAAATGCTCACCCAAAAGAAAGCTTGAGTTTGCACTGTCTAGTCAGTTGTAGTTGTGCTTTATCATTCAACCATCCTAATGGGTATGGTTTCTTGTGAGGTGTAGTTGCTAATCCCAATTTCTTTACAGTTGCTTCAGAAATTAAATTTACTTGAGAGCCACTATCAAACAAAGTATCAATCTTTTGATTTTTGGCAATAACTCGAATATGGAAAAGCTCATGCCTTTTTCTCTCATTTTCTTCATCAATAACAAATTGAGCAGAATTACTAGTAGATGCTTTAGAATTCTTACCTCTTATACCTATGGCTGCTATAGTTGTTTCATCTCCTAAGTCTGACCCCAAATCTCTTTGAATAGCTGCAGCCGTCTTCTTCTTCTTGCCCTCGGGCTTCTTAGGTCTCAGCTGTGGATGCAGAATCCAACAATGCTCATCATCATGCCCCTCCTTTTTACAATGAGTGCATGAAGCTTTGGCTTTTTGTGCAGTGTTAGCCTTCCTTGCCTTCCATTTCTATTTTCTTTTCTCCTTTCTCTTTCTTACAGTGGGTTGGGATGGTCCCCCAACTTCTGGATTGCCATTCTTTCCTCTAGCCTCTAGATCAGTAGCTTGTACAGATACCTCATCTATACTAGTGGGATTAAACATGAGGATGGTATGCCTCATGTAGCTGTGTAGACCACCAATGTACTTCAAAAGAGTCTTTGGCGAGTCTAGTGAAATACCTAACGTCAATGCTCTCTTTCTTAACTCTTGAGTATACCCTTGTACACTTTGCCCCTTCAACTACTCAAGAGTTTGCCAACTCATCATGGCCTACTGCATGTAGGCCAATGGATAGAATTGTTTTTTGATTGTAAAAACAAAGTCACTCCAGATAGAGATGGTCTTACCATGGCTTTTCATATCATCTTGGGTTCTACCTTCCCACCAAACCAAGGCAGTGCCTCCGAGGCGTAGGCTTACCAGTTGAATCTTACTATTGTCTCAGTTTATGTTCTGTACCCTGCAATACACATCAATTTGTCTAATCCAATTTTCCAATTTTTCAGCATTTAGCTCTCCATCATAGATAGGCAAATCAAATTTAACATCTAACTTAATCAAAGAAACTTTCTTATTATGTACAGGGCTATTAGGAGGTGTGAGAAAGTTTTCCTCTTTCCCCTTTCCTTTGGAGTCATCATGGAAGTGAGACTCATCGTCTTCTTTCTCTTGCTTAGAGCTTGATGCATCTTCCCCCTTTTGCTTTCTAAAGTCTCTGTATGTTTCTTCAACCATAGACTTTATAGCTAGGAAACTCTCTATGAATTTAGGGTCTGGCCCCATAGAACCTTCTTGTAACATGGTCTTTCAAGGTTAGACTCTTCCAATTTCAGGATTAGTTTCCACCAACTCTCCTTCTCCCAATTTGAGCTTTTATCTTGTGAGCATTCACAGATATACCAACACAAGCTTGTATAACCTTACAACCTAGAGCTCTGATACCACTTGATCTGATATTCACCCTATGAGTTCCATCAATTAAATATTATTAAACTAATGTATTACAGACTCATGTGTTGGTGTGTGTTCTATGTTATTGAAACAACGGATCGATCAGATTGCCAATACACAGACAATAAAATGGAGAGACATAAGAGAAATACAGTAAGAAACACAAAGACACAAAGAATTTTAATAAGGATTTCACCCTATTCTCCAGGGATACGTCTCTGGTCCAACTTCAGTGGTGGCCTTGTTTTATTGTGTCTTTCAGCTGAGAAATTACAATACAGAGACTCAATATGAGTTCTCCTGAAGCAAATTTTGCTTGGTAGGGTGGTTCTTGGATTTCCCAAGCGACTTGGAGTACACAGACTCTTCTTCTTCCTACCAGCTCTGTGACCTCTTGGTGTACAGTGGAAAGAGCTAAATGTGATGCTCAGTCTGGACAGATTCCTCTATGGGAAGGCTTGAATCTTCAAGCTCTCTGGTGCTCGACGCTACCTGTGGTCAGCTTAGCCCTCTGTCTCTTCCGCTTGGCTTTACTATTCTTTGTGTGCAGTCCTCCTCTCAGGGTTCACTATTCACTGTCTCTCTTGGTTGCTTGGAATCTTCTCAATTACGATTCCAAATCAAATCTGACTGATTCAACTGTCTCTATTCATGGATTTAACCATTCGATCCCTATGCCTGTTTGGTTCCTCTTCCACCTATGTCGATTCGCCTTCTGCAGCTACTCTTGGAGTTCCTTGCATTCGGCGTCATCATGAACGCTCAGGGAGTGGCCACTTGTCCTCCTCTAAATGGCGCCAACATGCTTCATCGGTTCGTTTCTTCAGCTACGTCATGGATGAATCTTTCCTCCATCGTGGCGGTCAAACGGATTCCAAATCCATTCTGGAACGCGGCTTAATTCCCTGTCGATTCTGCTTCCTCCGTCGGGTGCGATCTCAGCCATCCAATCTGAGCCCTCTAGATCCGACGTCATACACACGTTTCGCGCGGTTGACTTGCTCGACTGATAGTGCGTGATCAACAACGGTTTTCTCTCACCTACGCTTGCCACGCGTCGATCGATGTATGGAATTGCTCCGCTCTTGTCCAAAACCTCTTACCGTTTAAGGGTGCCCCGATCAATACCGCTGATTTCTAGAGTGTGGGTCCTGCCTTTGTACTTTACCACTTTTACCTTTTCCACCCACGGTCCTCTGGTTCCCAACGCGACCGAGTGCTCGGGCTTCCTCCATTTTGGCCCTGTTCTCCCAACTGATTAGCACTAATTGCGCATCAAAAACCTCTTCATTTTTCCCATTCTGGGGCTCCCTAGGGCTACTTTGGCCTTCTGCGTGGTCTCCATGGGCCTCGGTCAGCGCATCTTGACCGAGGTCCTCGCCATTCCACGTCGGCTGCCATGGCCACTAGTTCAGGGTGTTTTTGATGCTGTTTTGGATTTCTTTAGAGATTTGTTCAACTTGATTCAGTCATGGTTCTCGACAGTCTTCCTATGGATCCAATTCGGATCAATGGTTGAGCTCTTTCTACAACACTCTTTTCCATGTTAGATAACAATAATGTTTATTTATGTTTCTCTTCTTTACCACAATTTTTCAATAATCTAAAACAGATCTTCTACTCAAATATATGATAATTATAAGTTATGTACCTGTAAAACCTTGAATTGGAGTTTGTCTTGATAGCCAACTTTTCTCCATATGTATCTTTGTAATTTTGGTCTATAGTACTATGATATTTCTTCTTTACAATGTCACAGGTTTGACCAAAATTTGATTCGCCAAGTGAATCCTATATCAACTTTCTCAAAACTTGTCGATTCTTGGCCCTATCTAAGAGTGAACTTGTATGGATTACCACATGTCCAATTTTTCTAATGTGAATATGAAATTTGGATATAAACACTATGGTCCATCCCCTTTATAATGAAACTAATAGTAATCAAACTAGATATTTATATAATCAAATATGTCTATTTTTTCACATAACACTTGTTTGAGACTAGTTCTATAATCAAATATGTCTAATTTTCCATGTACCACTTGTTTGAGACTAGTTCTATTACTAGTAAAAAAATCCTAACTTCCATAACCTATCAATTTAAAATATAGAGAATAAAAATATAATTTTTCTTACCAAAATGGTTCATGTTATGTCTCCATTATATCCTAAAAATTTCATTATATTATATATCCTAGAAAACAATTTGCAATTGTTTTACCAAAGACACATTTTTTAGAATAGTTGTAGTACTAGGTAAAAACCGTAAATTTCACATGCTATAAAGTTGAAAATGCAGTGAAGAAACACCCAAATGTTTTACTATAATTACTTCAATATGTATTCTCAAGCTCTGAAAAGGTTATTTTCAAAAAATTCCTAAAACAAAACATTATAGTGAAATTTCCAAGGTGACCCATTTAAAGGATAAAAGCTCTAGGATTGTATGCCTTATACCAAATGTTAGGTAATAAACAATAAAATATCCTAAAAATAGAAATACAAGTAAATCCATGCCTTGAGAGTTGGATAGAAGAATAAATTATAAGTCTCTTCAATGGGAAGGCTCCTTCTATAATATAATAAATCTACGAGATGAGATGGTTTCTAAAACTAGGCCTCCCTAGTATACATAAGAGACAAAGGGTACAAGCTTATTTTTTCCAAGTGCAGATCCTTCAAGGGAGCTGAGTGCAGGGAGATTACTGAGCAAATGGCAGCTAGGGTTTAACAGAGACCTGTTCAACTGCAGCCTTAGTACCAACTCTGGAGGAGGACAGCACTAGAGTGGTAGAGCTTCGCAGAAGAGGGCAGGTTCTGACCCTACAGATGAAAAATGCGGGGTCCATCAAGACCTCATCATACAAATAGGTAATGATGCACAAGGATAAAAATTCACTAGACGGAGTGCAAACATTAGGTTCTAAGAAGTTAGGCAAGGAAGATTTGACCAACAAAGGAAAGCGAAACAAGGAGGGCAAAGATACCCAGAAACAAAAAGAAATCATTACAAGCAACTATACAGCGAACAAAGAAGGAGGAACGGTTTCGCAAGAAAATGAGCCTGAAGATGAACAATCAAAAGAGAAGGAGGATCTAAACCAAGCAAAGGTAGGACAAGAAGGAACAACGATGGTAGCCAAGAAGAAAGAAACCCAGGGACCGTGCAAGCCCAAAGCTACTAATACCCTACGGGTAATAATTTCTGACCCGGAACTACAGGCGTACCATGACCACATGGTAGAACATGCAGTGATCTGTAGGTTCATGGGTTTCTGGCCAACAGAACGAGCCCTGTGCATGTGGATAAAGCAACAATGGAAACCCAAAGGGGATGTAAGACTCCACTTAGGAGCCAAAGGGTTCTTTACAGTGGTTTTTTCCAATCTGGAAGACAAGGATCGAATATTTGATGGAGGACCATATTTCTTTGCCTCAGCAGGTCTTTACATGAGACCATGGAAACCCAACTCGCACCAGAATAGGAAACCTTCAAACAAATACCAGTCTGGATTCACTTATTCTCTCTACCAATTGACTATTGGGGACATGTAGCACTAGAACAGATGGGCAACAAGTTAGGCACCTTCATCAAAGCTTCAGAAGTGACATTACAGAAAAGATATACCTCCTGTGCTAGACTGTGTGTAGAAATGGATGTTTCGGGAGCACTTCATGAGGGCCTATGGTTTGAATACAAAGATGAAGTGTATTTTCAAGCCATAGACTATGAGAAAATCCCATTCCACTGCAGGAAATTTCATGAGCATGGACATTTGATCAGAGAATGCCCATTGAACAGAATGATGGAGAAACCCAAGGAGAACAGAGGAGATAAGAATAAGGAGGCCTTTGTTCGACCTAATGCTAGACAGAGAGCAAATAAAAAATGACAAAATAAAGCAAGCACCTCCCTCAGAAACACAAGCAATGCTTTTGAGGTGTTAGAATCAGACACGGATTCAGAGGACAACAATCCAGAGAGTGAGTCATTGAGAGAAAGCCAGCCCACAACCACACCAGGAATGAAAGAACCTATTTCTAAGCCATCGACAGACATCCCACAAGCTCAGGGACCAACAAAAGGATTAGAAGAAGATTCAGAGATGATAACCAGCGAAATAGGGCTCGAGGATATGGAACTAGGCAACATGCTTGAGCAAGAAGGTATGGATCTACCAAGCATGGTACAAAATTGGAAAAAGAAAGGCATGGAACACATATCGGAAGAGGAGGTAAACAGAATCAACAACTTATTCATAGCAAGACAATAAGTAGAACTAGAGTTGCAGAGGAAGAGCTTGGAAACAACAAAAGGGCTAGGGGTAAGATCGCAGGGACTGCATCAAACCACCACCAACTCAAAGTACTGGAAAAAAACAAGGAAGAAGGACTAACAATGAGGCATTACAAGAACTAAGACAAATGCTCCTAAATTCAGGTAAGATGAAAGCCCTTGAGGCGTTCACACTAACCTCCTAAACCTTGTTAATTATGAAAGTACTTTCATGGAATGCTAGAGGGATAAATAGCCTAAAAAAACAACATCTATTAAAGAAAAAAGTCCAAAAGGAACAACCAAACATAGTGTTTTTGCAAGAAACTAAATGCTCTAGCAAAACAATGGTTAACATCAGTAAAAAACTAGGTAAACGAATGGACTACCTAGAAACAGCTAGCAGTGGATGGGAGGGGGGCATGGCCATTCTTTGGAATCCATAGGTTATCCAGCTTATTTCCTCTGAAGCTGCCAGATCTCATATATAAATAGAAGTCCAAATAGTATGGAATCCAGCCACCTATCTATGCACAAATGTATATGGCCCTCAGAAACTAGATGCCAAATTGTTATGGCTTAGAGCTCTATCCAACTTGCAGCAGAGATATCCTCAAGCAAAAGCTATCTTCAAAGGTTATTTTAATATGATCACTTCACCCACGGAAAAAAGAGGAGGTATCAGAATGCTCAACAGGGACACTGAAGCCTTCAAGGATTTTATTAAATCAGCCAAGCTACTAGACATCTTCCCCAAGAGTGGAGCTTTCACTTGGAACAAAAAAAGAGGGGGTGATAGGCAAATCGCCTCTAGACTGGACAAGTTCTTAGTAACAGAAACCATTCTTCTGGAAGGGATCACTGTGGAGTCGAACATACTACCAAGTGGAGGGTCAGACCACTGGCCCATAATAATGAATGTAGCTATCCAAGGTACCCCTAGGAACAAGCCCTTTAGATTTGAAAAGTTTTGGCTCAGTCATCCTGAGTTCATTTCGAAGATAGAACAATGGTGGAATGAACTGTTAGGCATAAGAGGAACTAAAATGTTCATTCTACAAGCTAAACTTAAACACATCAAAGCCAAACTAAAATCTTGGAATCAAGAAGTCTTTGGCAACATATTTAAAGAAAAAAAGAATCTGGAGGAGAAAATGGAACAAATTCACAAGGAATGGATCCAAGGAAATATTGACCAAGAAACCATGAATACAAAACAAAAACTCATGTAGGACTGGGAGATTAGATGTCAACAGGAGGAAATGCTTTGGAAGAAAAAATCTAGGATTAAATGGCTTAAGGAAGGTGAAAAGAACACTAAATTTTCTCACAGATCTGCTAAATAAAATATTGAGAATAAAGTATGATCAGGGCACCTTGGTACAAACTCATCATGAAATCTTGAGCCTTCTCATAAATCACTTCAGCGAGATTGCGCGGGAACCGGATATTGACAAAGAAGAAGCTATTAAGGACCTTTTGACTTCTATCCCCAAGCTCATCACAGAGGATCAAAACAAGGCTTTAAATCGAGACATCACCTTGGAAGAAGTGGAAGAAGCTGTGAAAGATATGCCAAAGGGTAAGGCACTAGGCCAGATGGCTTCACCATCGAATTTTACAAAGCCTGTTGGGAAATAATCAAGACAAAGATTTGGGAAGTGGTGGAGGATTCCTGGTGTTCCTCTTCCATCCTAAAATCCCTCAACTCTACGTTCATTACCCTTATTCCAAAGGAGGAGGAATCTAACACTCCATCGAAGTTTTGGCCAATTGCATTGTGCAATGTTTTGTACAAGATTATTTCAAAGTCATAGCAAGTTTCGGCCAATTGCATTGTGCCATGTTTTGTACAAGATTATTTCTAAAGTCATAGCCAACAGACTAAAACCAATTCTTCCAGGTATCATTCAAAAGAACAATCAAGCTATGTAGAAGGGAGACAGATTATGGAAAACATCTTGCTAGCTCAAGAGATGATTCATACTCTCCGAACTCAGAAAAAAGCAGGCATGCTAATGCAGTTGGACCTATCAAAGGCTTATGATAAAGTCAACTGGAACTATTTGGAGGCTATTTTAGATGCCTTTGGCTTTGTGAAACAATGGATAATATGGATCCTAGCCTTGGTTAAGTCTACCAGATTTTCCATCCTGGTTAACGGAGCTCCCACAGCCCAGTTTACACCCTCCCGAGGTTTACGTCAAGGGGACCCCCTATCCCCCTTTCTGTTTGTTATTCTAATGGAAGGTCTTAGCCGGTTAATTAGAAGAGAAAAATAGGATGGAATTATTTAGGGACTCCAACCCTTGCCCTCAAGCCCTACAACAACACATCAACAGTTCGTCGATGACACAATGTTGCATGGCTCGCCCTCTTTCAAAGAAGCTCTTGGTTTCAAAAATATTCTCAATCACTTTAGTCTGGCCTCAGGTATGGAACTTAATCTATCTGAATCTTCCATTTTCTTTTTTAAATCGCACCTAGCAGTCCAGAAGAATCTTTCTACCATCCTAGGTTTCAAGAGATGCAACCTCCCTTCAAGGAACCTCGACATTTCGTTTACTGATAAACCTTGGCAAAAAATGCATTGGGAAAGAATTATTGCCAACCTAGAGAAAAAATGTCATCATTAGACACACAGAACCCTCAACTTTGTAAGTAGCCTAGTCCTCACCAAATCCGTCCTCCAGGCTATTCTGCATTACATGCTCTCTATTCTCCCGGCACCTAAAGGTGTTCTTCAGAAAATCAGACTCATCCAGAAAACGCTTCTTATTCAGGTAATTCAAGAAACAAAAGTGTCTCTAATGACATGGGATAAGATTTGCAAACCCAAAAATTTGGGTGGGCTAAATCTTCAGGACCCCTTCACCGTCAACCGAGCCTGTGGTGCCAAGTTATGGTGGAGGTGGCTAAAGTAACTGAATTTACCCTGGGCCAAACATTGGAAAGCAAAGTATGCTAACAACTACAGCCTGCAGAATTTGATCAGGATGCAAGAAACCCCTGATGGATCTCCAATTTGGAGCTTTTCCAGAACTAATCGGAACATAATTCAGGAACAGAGCTTTTGGGAAGTCTGAGATGGACAGAATGCCCTGTTCTAGGAAGATGCTTGGCAGTAATTACCCAAGCTAGAAATCCCTGAATTCTTAACCATTCAAAGAAGAAATCGGCAGCCAGGGAGGACAATAGTAAACCATTACTGGAAACCTAACGTAATAAACAAGCATTGAAACAGTGGATATTCAATGACACAGAACAGCCGGAAGAGGAAGATAACAGTATAAGAGCATTGTAGACAAAGCTAGACAAAATAAATATAACAAATGCACGGGATGTTGATCAACTGCGTTGGGGCAAGCTCAAGGGGGGAAATTTCTCACTCAAATAAGCAAGAGTTTATATAGAATAAAATGAACATAAGGAAAAAGTTAATTGATATAGTAAAGTTTGGGATGCTCAGCTGTGGCTGAAGATTAAAACTTTCCTGTGGCTATTGATGCACCAAAGAACGGTAACCTGGGAGAACCTATGGAAAAAAGGGTTCATAGGTCCCTCATGTTGCCCCCTGTGTGAAATTGAGGAGGAAACCATGAATCACCTCCTCAATACTTGTGAATGGACAAAAAGCTTATGGAATTGGATGGAAGCCATATTAAAAAGAATGGTCAGGGAACGAAACTCAATTCAAGAAAGTATAGGGAATTGGAGAAGTAATTTTTCCAAAACCTAAACAGTCAATACATTATGGAAACTTATCCCTGGGTTTATAGTGTGGATGGTTTGGAAAGAAAGAAATAGAAGAGTGTTTCAAAATGAGACTAAAACCAAAGAATTTATTAAAGGCACAATTCTGCAAAACATGAGAGAAACGGTTCTCACCAGAGGGAAAGTAGAACAGAACAAGGATTTCTCAGTCTCTGACTTACAAATTCTGAAGGCATTTGGAATAGAGATAGGATCCATCACTGTCTCTTTAGATCCACGACAAAAACAAGGCCCCTCCGTGAATACCTGGTCTCCGCCACCGACAGGCTTTCACAAACTCAACTTTGACCGGGCTTCTCTTGGAAATCCTAGGCCTGCAGGTATAGGAGGTGTTCTACGAGATAACAAAGGGGAAATACAACATATTTTTAGTCAATCGTTGGGTGAAGGAACCAACAATGAAATGGAATTTGCAGCTTTAGAGCAAGGGTTAAGAATTCTAATTCGCCTAAAAACAGGAGCCACAGTGGTGGAAGGGGATTCTCTTTTGGCTATCAATGCAGCAAGGAGAATGCAGTTGGGGGTGAAACCGAGTAAGGTAATGAAGCATTGGAGGCTGGCCAAGGTCACAGAGGTCATAGCAGAGCACCTCTCATGCCTTGATAGAATCATCCTGCAAGCAGTGAGAGTAAAGGAAAACGCAGTGACTGATTGTCTGGCTAGCTACAGGATCAATCATCACTTCACCTACCCAGACACCTATTGGCATGATGTCACATGCACCGAACTTTAGAATAAGTGTTCACTTATCTTCAAACAAAACATTAGTTAACGGAAGAAGTGGTGCAGGGGTACGAAGGATCACGCCTTATTAGCGAATGAAGATAGCCAATCGTAGGAACATCAAGCGAAAGACCCATGAAGGACATGAGGAAGAGTGGGAAATCATCCACAAGGACAAGGTGCATCGAATGAGGTGGATAACCAAAAAAAATATGATCAGCGCCGTCATCAAATCACAAGGGAGGACACATGGCATTCAACAAATAGGCTCAAGCGTGGAAGAGTTAAGACTCTGGATATGTATCATGAACAGGAATTGGGAATTCGTAATAGCAGTTATTATGGCAGGATCAGTGCCTATCTGACGGCGAAGTGGGAGATTTCGAGCCAACCCTCTACTATATCTAAAGCTTCCCACCAGAAGATCGGAACACAACTCTCTCATGACTTGCAACATAGAAACCACAGCGCTGTTAGGATTTTCAGGGTGTTCGCGACCTGCAATAGCATTATGGTGCGTGAATGAAGTAGGAATGTTTTGGCTAACTGGGACCTTTAGAAGGCCCGGAAGGCCTATGAAACCCGAACTACCCAAAAATAAAAGTGCAAAATCGAAGAGCTCGAAGCAGTGGTAACAGAGGAGGAAGAACATTTGGAAGCGCAAGATCTGGAGAAGGAAGTGGAATGGCTTTATGATCCAGGCACTGCAACTACTAGAGCAACTCAATTTGTTCGAACCCAGGGAGAAATGTGGAGGATGAAAACCATGCTAGCCAAGGTGCTCAGCATGCAGGCCGAAGACATCAAAAAAGCTCACCAGGCCATCTCTCTCGTTTCGACAGAGCATTTGGCTAGGCTTGATGCCATGGAATTCAATCTCAGTGCCCTGACTCAGGAAGTCGGAGTCCTCTCGCAGAAACTGAGTGTCCTCATCAGTCTCCTCAGGCACTCCATGCGTCAGGGTTCCACGGCCATGGTGGAGGTCACAGAGGAGGTGACCGACACTAGTCAAGGGAAGTGCACCACTCCTCAGAGGAATCTGCAGCCTGAGAAAATGACTGCAACGGTCGGCCTGAGTGTTCCCAATAAAGATTACGTAATCTTAAAGCTATAATGGCTTCTATGTTTCTGATCTCTCTTCTAGTTTTCATATGTTTTGTTCCTGGCCCTTACGATACTGGTTTCTTGTAACTGTAGAGGTCCTCCTGGTCCTCCATCTTCCCTTTTGGTACTACTGTCCAGTCACCCAGAGTGATGAACAGTTTTGTTGTTTCAAGCTCCTATTTAGGTAGCTCTGCATGGTTAGCCTCAGGGTCAGTAGATGATGTTTCAATTGGTCATAGACATTTTGAGCATGCGATGAAGTTTTGTCTTTGTCTGTGCGTGCAGACCATTTTGTATCTTATGTATTTTATGAATTAATATAAAACTGCTGATTTACAAAAAAAAAAAAAAAAGAGACAAAGGGTGCAATTACAATTATTGTGCCTAAACAAAAATACTAATATAATAATATAAATGTAATAAATCAATATCCAGGGTTTAACACTCATCTACTAAGGATCAAAGAATTATTTTATACTAAGAACTATTGTCAAACATAGCATTTACATTTCAATCTTTCGCTTGAGATTTTATTTTCGAAAAAGGATTCATGTCTCCACTTTCCATTTATTTTTTCAATGTAGTGTGATGGTTTCATCCACATCAGAGGTGCTTTCAACCACTATAAGTTTTTCCATGGTAGCTACATTTTGTCCTTTCTTAAAATTGTGCCACTTAAGACACAATTTCAGATGAAGTTTCTAACACTTCTCATACATGTATTGTTTTACATTATGATGTTTGAAAATCCTATTAGGATCCATTCATTTTTAGGCTATGGCTACAATCTTAAGGTCTCTTGTCTTTCTAGTCTTTTCTTGGGATTTATGTTGCTTCCAATATTAGAAGCCTAATAGTATGCACATTGTCCCTATTCTTGTAAAAGGTATTATCATTTCATGAGATGCTCCTCTTTGCGGCCTATTAAATAGAAATTTTTTAAGTTTAAAATTGTCTTAAAATCATCCCATTGTGTAAACATGGGATATACACCTATCCTCAATTCATACACATAGTTCTCCCACCATAATAGAGCATATCCAATAATCTTCAAACAAGAAAATGAAATCTCTTATATTTATTTGATTTCATAAAGGAAAAAATAAACTTCAAATTGTTTAAGTTATATATTCAATGTTATAAATTTAACTTGATCATCACACATTCATATTTTTTAAACTTTCAAAAGGAATACTAGAAGTTAAGGAAAAAATTTAGCAATTTCTAGGCTTCCAAACTTCATGCCTTTGTAATCTTCTAGGTTAGACTTGTGTTCTTTATGATCAAACCCTGGTAAATGTATTTCAATGCCCTTCATTACTAGTAGTTGCATTACCATCATTTCCAATGCAACAATGGTCTACACCAGCTAGCTAAAATTTACATGTCCTCGTAACCATGTTCTCCATGAGAGGTCCCTACCATTCTTGGTTTTCTACTCCACTCTGGACCTTGCAACAATGGCCATCGTTTGTCTTTATATCCATAATGGAATTTTACCATACAAGTTCAAATCTTTTAAACTTGGGCTATGATGCCAAATGATTCATAGATGGTGGACCTATGGCCCATCCATCTCATTATCCACAAACTATTACTTTGGAATAAAATGTAATCCCTACAATTTATAAACCATTTGAGACTATGATTATTCCATACGGATTCAATATCTAAAAGAAGATCTCTATTTCCTAATCAAGTTTCAATGCTCACACTATTTGGGTTGCTTGCTTGAGGTGCTAGAACATTACAAAAGTAATGAAGAACAAAACACTCTATAGTTTTTTTGTTCCAACATTAACCATATATTTACATTCAAGAGATATCTATTCAAGATTTAGTCAAGATATAAAACACTTTGTTCTTCAACCCAACAATTAATTAATTACGAGAATATTCACATTCCCAACACATCCATGCAATAGGTAGAGTAAAAGCATCTTTCTTTCATAGTGTTTACCACCATAACCAATGCATTGCATATTTTTATGGCTTTATGTTGATTATTGGAGGTTATTAACTACTTTCACAATACTAAGTTTGAATCCATATACTGTGGAATGGTTATATGGTGATTGGAACAACAAAAAAGGATCATTGTAAGTGTAAGGATGCCTTCATTTTTATACATAGTAGTCCCATCCTTGTGTTCATACCCCATCTTCTAAAACATTACGTTTATTTAGTTTATTTTTGTAATGCATAACACTCTTCTTGCCATTTTTGATATGGATTAGACCATTGTTTTCATTGTCATCCATATTGCTACTTTCAAAGTGGAGAAATGACAGAATCAACTCATAGGACCATTTTTACCTATAGGTCCCATTTTGGAAAATCAGTGTTTAAGTTTAGCGAATCTAATGAGGTTTTTTGGTTTGAAACCCCCAATTGTACCAAAACCCTAACACTATTCTATGCTTATATACCTTTCCATCAGCTCAATAATGACCTCAAAAAGAGTCTATATGCAAAATTTATGCCACCCACAAGATGACCTTCCTTGTTTGTCCACCATGATTTGAGAGGATGCCACGTAAGCCCCAATACTTATGAGAAAGGGGCTAGCCACATGACCATTATGAATAATAATATAGAAGATTGATTTTTTATATCATATTGATTTTTGAATAAGTAAAAACTAATCCTTATCTAGCTATCGAACTATGTTATAATTGGGCCTAGTAGGAAGAAAAGGGCTTTGATTCTATTCCATAACATTTTATTCCATAGTAAAGAAGAGTAGCTAAGAGTTGAAAGAGAGACGGAAATACAAAGAGGTTTTATGTTTTGTAACATCTTGTTGGCCACATGTCTCATTCCTTTGTATTTGCACCATTTAAATTCAAAGGAATAGAGAGCAAAACAACCTCACCTTCCAACTAGGCTTTCTTTCGAAAGGGTTTCATAGGTCATATCTTGGTTGTATTATGTTTTCTAAGTGATTATTATATTTTTTCTCTATTTTATAAAACATTTTATTTTGTATGCATTAGAAAAAATATAAAATTAATAAATCCATAAATATAAGGAAAAATTAACCCTCATGGTATAAATTTTGGATTTGAGTAATTTTTTATGAGGCTTGTTGTGACAAAATTTCTAGTGGAATATCCATGGCAGTTTACAGATAAATTCACAAACACAAGAGTATATATATATACCAAAACTCTCGATGAAACTAAATGAAATGGAGGATGATGGAACCTCTACACATCTCTGTGGAGTACTAAAAAGGTATGTTTTTGATGATCATTTCAGTAACTTTTTAGTAGAACTTGCAAACCTTTTTGCATCATGAACTTGGAAAAAGATAAGGAATTATAACAAAACATGTGAGATTAATATGCAAGACTAAAATGCTGACAATTGTCATTTCCTCATGCAAGAAGGGGCGAAAACGAGGAGTTGTTGTTCCAAAGGAAAGGACAAGGACGAGGTAACCGCTGTCCCTTTGACGGGAAACCGAATGCAAACAAGGCTAAGCAGATCAAAACAAATCGGCCCTGAAAAGGAGGTGAAGACACCAGCTCGGTGCAGGGGGAAAAGAGATGATTAAGGATTAACGGTTTGGCGAATCCCTCAGGATCCTTGATCCTGAGGGATCACTGCTTTATCTATTTTTATACTTAGACATCTCCATCGTCACCCTTATAAAAGGGACAGCATTGTTAGCTCAGGGAGAGTTAGACATGATTATGCTTTTATGTAATTTCTGTTAAGATTACAACTTTGATCATCGAGTATCGATAAGAATTGGTTTACTGTAATCTTACTTCATGCATTAATACAAACTTGGTGATTACTTCATCTTTGAGTCTGGATTAACCTAAAGCGGTGTACCCGTGGAGGCTAAGGGCCCGGCCCTGGAGGACACTTGCTCCTGTATTATTATGACTTGATTTATGCGTGGTTTGCTTATCGTCGTTATTTGGTAATCTGATATGCTTTATAAGTTTACATCACATGCTCTATTATGTTTAATTCATTAGGATTTCCACAGAACGAACTATTGTATTGACTCTACACCATATTACTGTTCTTTTCAGAGTTGATTGAGTATTACTAGTCTTAACAGAATATTGTTACTATCTCATTACAGAGCTTTTGTGTTGTGCATTTGTTCATTCACGTTGCAGAATTTATCTTTGGAGTTATGTTCTTTACGATTGTTGAGTTGATGAACGATGCTGTTCTATCTTGAAATGCAGTCATATTCCCTCTAACTAAGATTGATATTTGGATCAAATTACTCTTTAAGCGTGCTGTGTGCGTATATGGCTTTCAAGTGATGTTCTATAACTTATCAGTAATCAATGCTATTCCATTGGTGTGTTTTGTTCGATCTGCCTTAAGAGTGAAAGATTGTTGTTTGATTATGATTAATGCATTTGATTTGGTAGATTAAGTTTGCTACTGCTCGCGAGACTTAATTTCTGATTCTATTTCATAGCTGCTGTTCCATTTAAGAATTGTTGTTCCATTACAGACTTGTTGTTCGATTTCTTATTTGTTGTTCCATTTTCTTATCTGTCGTTCCATTTGCTGGTGTTTTTTATTTTGGTGCGGGAGACGATCTAAGTCTGTAGTGAGCCTTGGCATCTACTGTCTGGCTCCCAGATCCACGGTCTGTTCTCTAATTTCTTTTTCCATTAGTTTCCAAAGGGATGGGTTATCGCTACCAAACCCTTGACTGATAAACTGCCTAGTCTTCTGAGTGTGTGATTTACTCTTTTGGAGTAGCTTAGTTGTAGACAAGCATCCATTTACTCTTGTATTTCTGAACACTGTACTACTAGCATTACTCTGGCAAATGATAGCCTTAGACTGAGACACTCTTTGAAATAACAAAACGCTCCCGGATTGACATATTAATGTGAGGTAATTAGAGGTGAAAGAGACCCCTTTTATAGCTCTACATTTTCGGGCCGTTGCCGGGGAAAGAATGTAGCCATTTGTCATATTTTTCAGAGTAGTGTACGAAGTTGCTAGGGAAGAGTTGGATTTTAAAAACAGAATGTAACAACCTACGTACGGAGCATGTAAAAGCCCTGCTCCTCTGTCTACTTTCCTAACAGATTTGTTGTTGCTTTTTTTGAATAGAATTTAGTAGTTCATTTGAGTGCATGACTAAGAAGAAAAAACCAGAAAAAAATACCAAACCTCCACCCAAGCCAGAAAAAGCTAAGGGATCGGTGACCCTTGGCCGAACGACCTTCATAGACGAAATCTACAAGAAAACAGAATCTCAGCCATTAGTAGGACCCAGGAAAATCATTTCTAAACAACCTACTAGTTCCCTTTAGGCCACGGGATCACCATCTGTAGCCTTTGCTGAGGTGCATAGTCAAACTGAAGAGCAGGACTTTCAGGAGATTGAAAATTCTACTCCAGAACTATTGCAGGAAGGGAATTTTAGCAATCTTTGTGAAGGAGAAGGAGAAACAGGTGAGACCGAGGAACCAAGATCTCCTATTGGAACAAATCAGCGATTAAATAGCCCAGACAAGGGGAGTGCTGCAAAAATCATTGTTGAAGGAACCCAATCTCCTCAGACATCAGGCATTCTCATTATCCCAGATAGAGGAAGTGCTATTAAAACTATTCTTGTCAAATCCATTCCCTCTCAACCTAGGAATACCCTCCTAGATATCCTAGAAGGTTATTGGCATATATTCGACCCTATGGCTCAAAATCAGCCAAACACTCAAACCTCTACAATACAATACCATATAGTGGATTCTGTAGCAAATGCGCCTAAGAAAGCAATCCCTCTTCAACATATCCCTACATTTCACAGTCTCACATCGGAAGACCCGGATGCATTTTTATTTGAATTTGATGTGTTGTGCAGGGGATATGATTACACCACTGACCCCCAGAAACTGAAACTATTTCCCTCTACATTAAAAGGCGCTGCTTTAATATGGTTTATGGGATTAGGTGGCAGGGTTATGAATAACTGGGATCAAACGAAAGAATCTTTCCTAAAAAAATATCAGGATTATTGCAGGTCTAGAGAACTAAAGGACGAAATATTCCAGATGACAGCTAGACCGAATGAAACATTAGAGGAGTATGTGGAACGTTTCCAGTACAATCTACAAAGATCTCCTTATGCATCACTACCTTTACCTGATAATGTGTTAAAAACTGCATTGATAAGGGGCATGAAGGAACAATGGATCGAAACATTAAACATCATGGGAAAAGGGGATATTTATCAAGAGAATTTTGCTGACATTATTGATTTATGTATCAGGAGCTCGAGAGGCAGCACAAGAGTAAAACCGGCAGAACATGATCGGTTTGTAAGAGATAATAAAATTTCAACAGAAGGAGTAACACGGGTAGAAATTGGAAATTTATTGGAAAATTTTAAAACTGATATTCTGGGGACACTAACTACACAACTTGATATTATGTAGGCTAAACAGAAGCAAATGGAGGTAGAACAGAATTTGGCGATTTTCTGCCCCCGATGTAGGAAAAAGCATAGTCACAAAGAGTGTCCACTCGATACAGTCCAAACATGCGCCATCTGTACAAAGGATCACCTTACGGAGAGCTGCCCCTCACTTCCTAGATTGAAGGCGGTATATAAAGAAGTAGAAGAAGAACCAGAATCAGTGTATTTGATCAACCAGCGCCGTCAGTGGCAGCCGAGACAATCTGGTATGTTTTCAGACCCAACTTCTTCTTTTCAGCCTCCACAATATAATGCTCAACAATATAACATGTGGCAAAGTCAATCCCAACCTCCATTTCCAAACTGGTCACCACAGTCGTTTCCTTCTTCAAACATGTGGCTGAATCAGGCAAGCCAATCTGGTTGGCCGAATTTCCCTTATACTCCACCATATTGGCAAGGTAACCCATATTCTCCACAATGGACTCCCCCTACTTCACAAAGTTTAGCCTGGCAGACAAACTCGCAGAGACCGATGCATCAGCCAGTAGGAACTATTCCACTCCCTCAGCCTACACTGCCAGCCTTACAACAGAATCCCCAGTCTAATCTGAGACCACAACTCCCAGCCCAACCCAACCCCAATCCAAATAGCAGACCGGTCCAATCTCTCCAAATTATAGAAACACCAGAAATAGGAGTTGATCTAAGGGAGTGCGATGATCTTCAGTTAAGATCGGGGCGTATTATTGAAACCGAGGGAGATAAGACAATTCAGATTGAAGACCAGTTACCCAGAGAACATCTGTCACAACAACAGGATGTGAATAAACAGCAAACTCATAATCAAGCAACCACATCCTCTCCTTCGTTCCTAGAACGATTAGTCATACCTCGACCTATACAATATCCTAACTTTGACATTCTGGGAGAATTACAAAACCTGTACATAAAAATTCCATTCCTCCAAGCCATTCAAGACATCCCCATATACGCAAAAACTATCAAAGAATTGTGTATAAAGAAACCAAGGAGGAATATAACAAATAATCCAAGAGTCCAAGTAGTCGGCACTTTATCTGACTTACTATCAGGGAAAGAAACACCCATTAAATATGAAGACCCAGGAAATCCAATTGTAACTGTTCAAATTTATGGTCAGACCCTATCTAATGCCTTAGTTGATCTAGGAGCTGCAATTAATATCTTAACAACCACTACTTGCCAAAAGCTGGGCATTACATCGGTAGAACCCACCTCTACCTTGCTAGAATTAGCTAACCGATCTGTGGTTAGGGCGGATGGTACTCTACATGATGTCATGGTCTCTGTTGGTTCCTTGGAATATCCAACCGATTTCCTGATAATAAATCCCAAAGCCCGACTTGATGGACACCCGCTGATTTTAGGTAGACCTTGGCTTGCTATTGCCGATGCTTACATTGGCTGCCGGCAAGGAAATATGACCATAACCAAAGGACCAAATATCAAGAATTTAGTTCTATATCCTCCAGTGCAGCCAAGTGTCACAATAATCAAAACTAATAAGCACCCTGTATCATACCTTACTGATAACATTAGATCTCCATTAACTATACAAGAGGCACTTGATTTTAAAGACCAAACAGAAGATGATGCCATCAATAATTTTATTAGTCAAACTAGATCTTGCACACAGTGTCACATGATAGAAGCAACATTTGATAATGAATTAGAATAAGATCCTCTGAAAGATACACATGATCACACAATACCTGTTACTTCTGTTGCAAATAGTAAAATTGTGCAAATTGAACCGGGAAAAACCTTAAATATTAATGCCAACCTCACACCTGAACAAGAAATGAAGCTCATCCAGTTGCTAACAAAATACAAAGAAGCATTTGCATGGCATTACCCTAATATGAAAGGAATTTACCCCCAATTATGTACACACCACATTTATATAGAAAAGGATGCCAGACCTGTTCGTCAACCTCAAAGGAGACTTAATCCTCATCTAAAAGATGTTGTAAAAGATGAACTTCAAAAACTTTTAGATGTCAATTTTATTTATCCTATCTCTGATAGTAAATGGGTCTCTCCACTTGTGGTGGTACCAAAAAAGAATGGGAAATGGAGAATCTGTGTGGATTACAGGGAGCTAAATAAAGCAACACAAAAAGACCACTTCCCTCTCCCATTCATAGACCAAGTCTTAGATACTTTAACAGGAAAGAAATTCTTTTCTTTCCTGGATGGCTTCAGTGGATACAATCAGATTCAGATTGCCCCTGAAGACCAAGACAAAACTACTTTTACTTGTCCTTGGAGAACATTTGCCTATCGAGTTCTACCTTTTGGCTTATGTAATGCTCCTGCCACATTCCAAAGGGCTATCCTTAGTATTTTTGCAAATTTAATCAATGATGGACTTGAAGTATACATGGATGACTTTACACCATATGGAGATGATTTTGATCCAGCATTGGACACCCTAGAAAAAGTCCTACAGTGCTGCATTGCTACCAGGGTTTGCTTAAGCCACAAAAAATGTTATATGATGATGACTGAAGGACTTATCCTAGGACACTATGTTTCAGCAACTGGCATTCAGGTAGACCCAGCCAAAATCCAAATACTTTTGCTTATTCCCACTCCTACTACTCAAACAGAGGTACATAGTTTTCTTGGATTTTCTGGTTATCATAGGCAATTTATAGAACATTATTCGCACATTGCTGCACCTCTATATGCACTAACTGGTAACGTTGATTTTCTTTGCACAGAAAAATGTGAATGTGCTTTCAAGGATCTGAAGAAGCTCGTATCCACAACCCCAGTCCTTCGAGGACCAAATTGGGATTTGCCATTCCAGATATCATCTGATGCCTCAGACACAGCCATTGGAGCAGTCCTTGGGCAGGAAGAGGATAAAAAACCATATGCTATTTATTACATCAACAAAAATTTATCCCCTGCTGAATTAAATTACACTGTTACTAAAAAAGAATTCCTAGTTGTAATACATGCTGTCAATAAGTTTAGACATTACATTACTGGATATCTTGTTATCTTGTATACAGATCATTCTGCCATAAAATATTTAGCAAATAAGCCCGTCACAAATGGCAGAATAACTAGATGGCTGATTCTATTGCAGGAATTTGATATCACAATCAAGGATCGACCTGGCAAAGAAAACCATGTAGCCGATTTTCTCTCAAGAATGCCAAAGCCAATCGATGTAGCAGCACTTGAAGATTAATTTCTGGATGAGCATCTGTTTGTTGTTGCTGTACAAACACCCTGGTATGCTGATGTTGCCAATTACCTCACAGTAGTTAAATTACCAAAACACCTAACCCCTAATGAGCAGAAGAAGATTGTTAAGAAGAGTGCTCGATTCTCGTGGATCGGGGGCTATTTGTTTCACACAAGGGAAGACATGTATATCAGGAGATGCGTTCGAGAAGATGAAATCTTTGACATTTTAAAAGCCTGTTATGATGGACCATGTGGTGGACATTTCGCTGAGCGCAGAACTGGACATAAGGTGCTACAGACAGGGTATTACTGGCCCACGATTTTCAAAGATGCAAAGAAATTTGTCCAAGCCTGTGACAGCTGCCAGCGAGCAAGACATCCTGGTCAATCTGATGAGATGCCTCTGAAACCACAGTTAGTCATTGAACCATTCGAGCGATGGGCTCTTGATTTCGTTGGACCTATCAACCCATCATCAAACCAGAAAACATATATTTTGGTGGCAACAGAATATGTCACCAAGTGGATTGAAGCAGAAGCATTGCCTAGAGCTATAGAGGACTCTGTCATACAGTTCCTGTTCCATCTATTTGTACGTTATGGCCTTCCAAGAGAAATAATTACAGACGGTGGACCACAGTTTGCTGGGAACAGATTAGCTGCAACACTCAACAATTATCACATCCAGCATAAAATCACTACTCCATACCACCCACAGGTGAATGGACAGGTAGAAAGCAGCAATAAAATAATAGAAGCAATTTTAACAAAAACCATTGCATCCCATAGACGTGATTGGACTGCCAGACTACCTGAAGCACTCTGGGCTTACAGAACAACATTGAGAAGCACCACTGGTTACTCACCTTATCAATTAGTGTTTGGAAAACAACCCATTTTCCCTATAGAATTCAAAATCCAAACATTACGGACAGCACAAGAAGTTGGCTTAGATTTAAGCGAGGCACGGATTAATCGATTGCAGCAGATCAATGAGATGGATGAAATTAGGCTCTCTGCACTTCAAAATACTGCCCTGATCCAACAGCAGTGAGCTAAATGGCATGATGCTCTCATTAAAAACAAAGTCTTCCACGAGGGAGGCTGGGCTCTATTGTACGACTCCAGGTTTCAGGATTTCCCTGGGAAACTACAGATTCGTTGGTCGGGACCATACGAAATCTAGAAGGTACATGACAATGGGACCCTTACTCTAATCACTATTGATGGTTCTGGATATGCCTTCAAGGCAAATGGCCACCGAGTTCGCCTCTATCGCAAACCACTCACTCGGGAGTCCTTTTGCCAGCAGCTACGCCGAGACTCTGATATGGAGATTCTGGGGGAGGAAGAGAAGTCTTCCTCACCTATAATTCATTAAGGAATTCATTTCTTTTTACAATTTGTACATAAGTTCTTCTTTTCTTTTGAATCATTTTTTCTACATATTTTTGAATTAATGTTTTGTTGTTCCTCTTCTTCCGGATGTTCCTTTTTCAAAAAGAGAAAATTCCGTTAGATCGGCCGTCATCTTGTTGTAAATAGGATCTTTTTCTTTTTTTGTGTGTGTTTTGCTGTTCCTTTTCCAAAGGAACAGCATTCTTGATTTTGTGATGTTCCTTTTCCAAAGGAACAACATGTTCGATTTTCGTTGTTCCTTTTTCAAAGGAACAACATTTTTTATTTCTATTGTTCCTTTTTCAAAAGGAACGGCATTTCCTTGTGTTTGTTGTTCCTTTTCCAAAAGAACAGCATATTTTTTATTTTTCTGTTCCTTTTTCAAAGTAACGGCATTGGAATGTTCTGATGTTCCTTTTTCAAAGGAACGACATTTGCATTTTCTCCTATTTGAGGTCTCTTGTTGGCCCTTTCTCCAAAAGAAACACCACTTGCATGCTTTTCCTCTCCTTATGAAGCAGCTTGTCCCTTTTGCCGATCTAAACTAAGGATGCTTATTGCTCCTGTTCTTTCAAGTCTGTTAGAATACGACTATGCATTTATGCAATGGATACAAAACCTCAACATATTGAAATCAGCTAATCATAAATCACTATCTTTATAAGGCTCTGCATTGGTAAGAGGACAAAAGGAAGGACACACTTATTTATCATCTTCTGCTGTCATTGTTCTACTAATTCTGCTATGATTGTTCATCTTCATCATGACGACCCCTTTTTTTCATCCTCTTTGATTATTATTTAGGAATAAGAGCAAAGGGTTTATATCTTCCTATTGAGATGTTAAGACTTCTTCCACCATTCCTACTCTTAAGGAGTGTTGAACCACCCCTTGTGTATAAAAAAGGGAAGGTATTTTGTGAAAAAGAAAGAAAAAAGTAAACATGACTTATAAGTTGTCAAATGCAGGATAGGGGGTCTCATCAAGAGCCAGCCTACCATGATCATGAGGACGAAAGCAAAGTGGCATTCCCACTATGGCCACCACACCAAGGATATGGTCCAAAAGGTATATCAAATAAACAACCCTTGGAACAGGAGGTCTCATCACGAGATGGCCTGCCCACTTTTCGCTCCTTCCTCGTGAATGGCATTATGGTCAACTGGTTACCAAGCCAGCATGATGGCCTACATTTTGACATTACATTCCCTAAAGTATACACAATGGATCATGGTTCCATGGGTGAAATAAACAACTCTGCCAAGGTTATGGACACCTGTCGGCAGCAGAGCACTGTTAATGGTATCGAAGTCACATTATTTACACCAATAGGTGAGTTATTAACACCCTTCTGTTTCTTACACCTTAGTAATTAATCATAGATCATTTCCCGAATTATATAGTGCATGCAAATATATTATCACCAATCATGGCAGAGTAATTGACAATGACCGCAGGAGATTTAGAAAGTACAACAGATGTCCTCTCCTCTCAGCCTCGCATCATATCACAGCAGCCTCTTACGTAATACGCGATCCAACTCTACGCCTCGATTTCGGTAATTTGTTGTTTTTCTAAACATGCTATATTTTTATACGTTGTTCCTTTATGACTATGTTTCAGAACGGGCGTTGCTCCTTTATTTGATGGCTGGGACAGCCTATCACATTGCGGGGGGGGAGGTTAACCTCATTATTCCCTGGATTACGTGTCAGCTCACTATTCGGGAAAGTTGTGTACTAGGGTATGGCATAGCTTAACGGCATGCTATTTTTATTTTTGTCACACGAATAGCTGTTCATAAGCCATTTCTGTTGTATACCATGTTTTTTTTAAACAAGTCTTGCGTCTATTACCCTTTCTGTGTTTCAACAGCACGAACAGCTGCTGTTCCATTGAGAATTCACAGTGAAACCATGGGAGGAAGAGCGTTCCGGAGGGAACCGCAAGTGTTGACAGTCTCCGCTGCTGCCCGGGGAATCCTGGCAAGAGCAGGGTGGCTGACTTATCTCAACCATTTGCAGGAGTCTAACGAGACAGTGGCAATTGAATTCCTGCAGAATTTGCAGGAGGATTACTCCACAGTGAGGGGGAGACAGATAACAGTCACCGATGACATAATCACAGAAGTCTCGGGACTACCAACCACTGGACCTGTATGGACGTTAAAAAAGGAGAGATTATAGAAGATTATAGAAATCTTCCAGGACGAAGGCCATAGCTTGGCAATTAAAGGAAAGGGAGTTCTGCCAACAACGCTATGAGAGGCCTGGGCAGAATTAGCAAGGACCATGCAAATCTACATCACCTGCAAAGCTACAATTCGTTACTTCATGACGTTGCACAGAGCTTAAAAAAGGCACAACATGTAGATTCAGTTGGTAGTCATCATGGGTTAATTCAGTTAATTGTCAGTCATAGCCTCACCCAACAACAGAGCAGCTGGGAAGAGCTAATTGCAATGATAGATGGGGGGTTGACAGCACCATCCCCAAAACGTAAGCATGCCACTAGTACACCTGAGCATCCAGAAAAACGCAGAGAATTAGAAAAATAGAAACATGTCACTAGTGCATCCGAGCGTCTAGAAAAACGCAAGGAATCGACAAAGCGTAAGCATGCCACCAGTACACCCGAATAGCCAGAAAAATGCAGGAAATCGGTCCGGTTAGCACGAATACGAGGGAGGCTGGAAAAGCTCCAGGAAAACACCAGCCGGCCAGTAGAAATTAAAGATGAGCAACCCTCACGGCCAGAAGAAGAGGCCGAGAAATCTGAAGGAGAAGAGAAGGAAGAGGCCGAGCAATCTGAGGGAGAAGAGAAAGAAGAGGCCGAGCAATCCGAAGAGGAGGCCGAGCAATCCGAAGAAGAAAATGAGGAAGGAGCCGAGCAGTCTGAAATAGAAGCCGAACAATCCAAGTAGGAGGAGGAAATGGAACGGCAGGAAGGTAGCCCATTGCAGGACCCAGTGGGAGAAGACGAATTGGTCGCAGTCTTGGCCAACATGGGTTAATATGGCCAACCTTCCAATCCGTCGGACCTCCATGACAAACCCCAGGAGGAAAATGCACCTCAAAAACCACATGCAAAAGAGGCAGAAGAAGAAAATCTGCCTATTCATGACAAAGAAACAATAGGAGATACTGAACAGGAACAATCCATTTCTAACCAGAAGACACCGGAAGAAATTCTGGAGGAAGCAGGGGCAGAAAAAGAAGTTGCCCAAGAATTGACAGAACCAGTTAGGGTTCCTACCCCAGAACAGCCAAAGCAGAACAATGAAGAAACACCCCAGAAGGAAGATCTAGGGACCAGTCACAGCCCAGGCTGTAGCGAACGGCCTGTTGTTCCTTCTAACGAAATTTTGGAAATTAAAGAATTGTGAAAGGAGCAGCAGAGATTATTGAGCATAATAGCCCAGCTCCACCAGCAGATTAGGATCTTGAAAGCAAGGCAGAGGGTAAAAAGGACTTCAGGAAAGAAAAAGGTGACCACTCCAGCAAAACCCCGCAAAGCAAAGAGGCGGAGGATCAGAATTTGTCCTGCTATTCAAAACCCTGTCGAAAACCCAACTGCTGTTCCAAATGATGATGAGGAACAGATTTTTGTTCCATTTGAAAAGGAACAGCAACAAACTGATATTCATGTTAAAATAGAAATGGATGATATGATGACTTGTGATAAGGAAATTCAGACGGAGGCACCACTTTCAGGAGTGATAAGGGTTCTGAACTCAAAGCAACGCAATAAGAAAGTTCAGGTAAAACTCCCGGCCTCCACTGCTGCATGGAGAAGAGATCCAAAAATAGTAACCTTGCACAAGGGGTTGAAGCAAGCTCAGCAAGAAGCAGAAAAGCTTAGAGAGAAAACGGTCCCTCGCGAAAAGTATGAAGAGCTACAGCAGCAACTTAGGAATGTCAATCAATCCGAAAGCCAGGCTTTTGAAGGTTGGCGGAAGGAATAAGAGAAAGTTGCAAAGGTAACTCGTAGGCTAGATATTGTTATCAAGCAGATGGATACCTTGTGTTCTTTATACAATGACGTCTTAGCATTTAGGGCCCCTGCCAAAAACTATGCCCTGTTTTTACTGGAACGATATTTGCAATTAAAAATAAAAGCTGTTAAAGTAGGTGCTCCCATACAAATTAACACTGTCAATGATTTTATAGACTGCTGTAAACACTACGGGGTAAAAGTCCAGAGACTGTTGTGTGAGTTCTATTTACATAACCTTGTACTAGACCAGGAGACTGAGCTGAACCCTGGCCCCTTTGTTGGAGACATCCAATTGGAGGCATTCCTCTCATTTGGGGTTAATCAGATTAAATGGCTCAAAGCCTATAATACTTTCTAGAGGCAAGAAAATGGCTTAGATTTATGGGTAAGGGCTGAGCCTAGGAACCCAGTACAGTTGTGGAAAGCACATAGAAACCTCATGAAGACTCCGGGTGTCATTGAAACATTAGGACCCATGCATGAGGAACTCATTCGACAGGGATTAGAATACTTTCTTTCTATCAAATACCTTGCCATTGATGCAGCTAAGTTTCGGTATCAAATCTCTAATCCGAATATCCAGCTCAGGGAACCGTTTAAGTATGAAAATTTTAAATTAGCTGCCAATCGTTTGCACCTTTATGGCGAAAGCATTTTGAGAGCAGGACCATCCTGGTTAGGATATAGGTTCCGGAGTCCAATCATTTGGCACCCTGCACCCGGATACCAAGCCCTGTATGAGATGCATGAGGGTCAGACAGGCCATTTCATTGACTACCTAGTTACTCATCATGGTTGTAGGCCTCCGCATGAGATTCCATCTCCAGCCTATTCTCTCACTGCCTTGCATGTCAACTACAACGTTTTCATGAGGGCGTGAAACAGGGTAAGCAGGGGGGTGTGTGGAGTACTAAAAAGGTATGTTTTTGATGATCATTTTAGTAACTTTTCAGTAGAACTTACAAACCTTTTTGCATCATGAACTTGGAAAACGATAAATAATTATAACAAAACATGTGAGATTAATATGCAAGACTAAAAGACTGACAGTTGTCATTTCCTCATGCAGGAAGGGACGAAAACGAGGAGTTTTTGTTCCAAAGGAAAGGAAAAGGACGAGGTAACCATTGTCCCTTTGACGGGAAACCGAATGCAAAAAAGGCTAAGCAGATCAAAGCAAATCGTCCCTGAAAAGGAGGTGAAGACACCAGCTCGGCGCAGGGGGAAAAGAGATGATTAAGGATTAACGGTTCGGCGAATCCCTCAGGATCCTTGATCCTGAGGGATCGCTGCTTTATCTATTTTTATACTTAGACATCTCCGCCATCACCCTTATAAAAGGGACAACATTGTTAGCTCAGGGAGAGTTAGACATGATTATGCTTTTATGTAATTTTTATTAAGATCACAACTTTGATCATCGAGTCTCGATAAGAATTGGTTTACTGTAATCTTACTTCATGCATTAATACAAACTTGGTGATTACTTCATCTCTGAGTCTGGATTAACCTAAAGTGGTGTACCCCTGGAGGCTAAGGGCCCGGCCTTGGAGGACACTTGCTCCTGTATTATTACGACTTGATTTCTGCGTGGTTTGCTTATCGTCGTTATTTGGTAATCTGATATGCTTTATAAGTTTACATCACATGCTCTGTTATGTTTAATTCATTAAGATTTCCACAAACAGAACTATTGTATTGACTCCGCACCATATTACTATTCTTTTCAGAGTTGATTGAGTATTACTAGTCTTAACAGAATAATGTTACTATCTCATTACATAGCTTTTGTGTTGTGCATCTGTTCATTCACGTTGCAGAATTTATCTTGGGAGTTATGTTCTTTACGATTGTTGAGTTGATGAACGATGTTGTTCTATTTTGAAATGCAGTCATATTCTCTCTTACTAAGATTGATATTTGGATCAGATTACTCTTTAAGCGTGCTGTGTGCGTATATGGCTTTCAAGCGCTGTTCTATAACTTATCAGTAATCAGTGTTGTTCCATAGGTGTGTGTTGTTCGATCTGCCTTAAGAGTGAAAGATTGTTGTCTGATTATGATTAATGCATTTGATTTGGTAGATTAAGTTTGCTACTACTCGCAAGACTTAATTTCTTATTCTATTTCATAGCTGCTGTTCCATTTAAGAATTGTTGTTCCATTACAGACTTGCTGTTCGATTTCTTATTTGTTGTTCCATTTTCTTATCTTCCGTTCCATTTTCTGGTGTTTGTTATTTTGGTGTGGGAGACGATCTAAGGCTGTAGTGAGCCTTGGCATTTACTGTCTCACTCCCAGATCCACGGTCTGTTCTCTAATTTCTTTTTCCATCAGTTTCCAAAGGGATGGGTTATCGCTACTGAACCCTTGACCGATAAGCTGCCTAGTCTTCTAAGTGTGTGATTTACTCTTTTGGAGTAGCTTAGTTGTAGACAAGCATCCATTTACTCTTGTATTTTTGAACACTGTACTACTAGCATTACTCTGCCAAATGATAGCCTCAGACTGAGACACTCTTTGAAATAACAAAATGCTCCCGGATTGACATATTAATGTGAGGTAATTAGAGGTGAAAGAGACCCTTTTTATAGCTCTACAATCTCTCTACCATATATTATGGCAGCAAGGAACCAATCGACATTTAGTCAAACATAAATATGAGATTATGAATATACACAAGTTTTAATGCATAACAAAACATTCAAACTAATTCTTTATGTTAATGCTCTAATTAATGAGAAATTGAGTTGTGTGTAATACACTAATGCATATATGCTTCAGGAATGTATGAAATGTTAGTAAATGTTCAAGGCGACTTAATTAAGATAAGAATTAAGCTACATGTGTTGTGTATCAAGTTAATGAATTTCGTAAGCCATACTTCAACCCAATGAATATATGAATTAGTGATTAGCATTAACTAACAATACAACTAGGGAAATGTTGGAGTTCAAGGATAATGCTTGTCAAATTAACAATTCCTAAACAACCCATTTAAATCTAGAGAATATTCTAGAATACAAAAACTCAATCACATAGTAATGAATCAATAATAATAGATATTTTTTCCCTCAAAACAAAATAAGAAAACCAACATTGAATGGCTTTTCTTATCCTTGTTTTCTTGACACTTGGAGAATTACATTGGTGTTATGGCTCTCTATATATGTATAGGTTACAACGTTATAAGTATTCTCAATGATTATTTTATTCTCTACCAAATAACCCTTTCTCAAATGGTGTGAAAGGGCATATAGGATGAATTATCTTGTTGGGAATAGGTGCAAGGACAAGTACTTGCTTAATTACTTAGCTTGCCAAATCCAATACTCTTCCTCTTCTTTGTCTCATGGTGGGAACATTGTGGTTCATGTTCCTTGTTTTCTTCGTCTTTTTCATGATTTAATTATTTTATGTTTTCCTTATACAACACTTTGGATGCAAGTAGTATTGGATGGGACAAGAGTGGACCCTACACACTATAAATTGGTTTCTTTCATCTTTTGATAAACCTTATAGCATTAAGCCTCACTTCCTAGCTATCTTTCTAATCCTGCTAGTTTTTCTTCATTGTTCACCCATTACAAAAAATTAACTTTTGTATAAATCTAGTTTTGGATCAATAAAATGTATTTCATAATTTGTATATTTCATTACACAAGTATTTTACTTATAGAAGATGGTTTATATAAGATTGGGGAAAAAAACTTATAATAATGAACAGGAGCGAATCACATCTTAAGAAGAGAACATGAAAAGCTACTTGAAGTTTAATATAAAAGTGAATATTTGAATTTGTAGGTTTAAATAATATGTATTGGTTAGTGTGTATCATGAAGATAAAAAAATTAAAAATCTTGATAATGTTATTCATATCTTGCAAGAATATAAAGTTATCCCAACAACATTGTGCATAAAAAATATGTAACCGTGGATTGTTTTGGTATCATCAAATACTTCTATCAGATAAATATTAATTTTCAATTATTTTATAGTTGTACAAAACAAAACAAAATTGGACCCATTTAACACAAGACAGTATGACAAAGGAAAATAGCATTGATCACAGATTTTGTGAATATAACTTTCCTTTTCCTTACCTAACATTTCATATTTGTTGTGTTTTCTGTATATTAATTAATTTGTAATCATCCATGAATGTTTTATATTAAATGTTAGCATACAAATAAGAGTGATATGAATATTTGATTTACATTGGACTAAATATGTGTTGCAAGCAAATGTTGAAATAGAAAAGATTAATTAAATATCTTGTAACTATGAAATTTCGCAACCCTTATTTAATAATAGAATAAGAAACTTTGACTATTTCTATACTTTGTCATGGCATATAAAATGTGTAGGCAAAAATACAGAATGGGGCCACTGTTGGCCCTCAGTTTTGGTCTATTTTTTCTTAGGGAAACCTACTTAATCCTTATATTTCCATCCATTTTCCATCACATCCATCTCATTTTGATGTATTTTGTGCATATTCAGGTGTTTAATTTTAATTTTGCAATTTCTAGAAGTTTTTATGAAAATTGAGTTTCAAGTGCAATTTTGGACTGAATCAGAAATTCCCGTAATAGCTATGTGGATGACATGTTTGCAGGACACTTGGGCTCGAGTTTGATGAATGGATGGACAACTTGGGAACTAGGACTAAGCTAATTCCACTTGGTTCGGCCAGAACAAGTTTTATTAGGCCCGGTCAAGGCTGGTCAAACATGACTAGTCACCAGAAAATCCCTAGAAAATAGGGCAATTTTGAGATTTTATGGGATTGACCATATTTCTTGGGATGAATTAGATGAGTTCGACTTAGATAGGTGGATATGAGTAGATATGAGTGTTAGAGATAATATAGATCAGTTTTTTTCATTAAACCTCTATTTAAAGCCAAGACTTTGATGGCTTTTGTAATGGAATTTGTATGTAACTTTTGTATAATTGGAGTTGGGAGCTAATTTGAAGAACTTGTTTCATTCCAATTTGTTGTTCATGCTTGTTTGATTTACTAAAGTTGCTGTAGCTGATATTTCTTCAAGTGTGCAAGGCAAGGGTGGAGGGCCCCCACACCAAGCTAAGTACACTTCTTGGTTCAATTTTCATAGTTTTCATAGACTAGTTTTTGTTTCAAATGTATTTAAATGTGTGATGGTTGCTGAATGAATATTGGTTTAATTCTAATCTACATATGAAGGGACACAAAGGAATTTAAGTTGAATTCCCCTTCTATTTGATCTTGAACTAAAACTGAATTTCATTCTCCATTTCTCATTTGAAGTTATTTCTACATTTTTGGTTTGAAGCAATGGTGATTGTGATATAGTAGGATTGTGAAGAAGGACAATCTGGACCTCCTTTGTTAGGAGCCTCTTCTTTTACATCTTCTGCATCATAAGCCATTTTTAATTAGTGCTCTTATATTTATCTTCATGAAAGTAGTATTGTAGGGAAGAACAACCTGGTTCTCCTAAGTTAGGAGCTTCTTCCCTCATATATTACATAAATGAATTAGAAATTGTTAAAATAGATTTATATTTGTAATATGTACTTCCTTAAATCTTCAAATTTTATCTTCTAAACTTGATTATATCTCATGTCCATATATAATGGATTTGCCTCCAAGTTTTACAAACCTGGATTGATAATTAAATACTTGTGTTAATCTAGTCAATAAATTAGCCCAACATTTTGGCGCCGTTGCCGGGGAGGTAATTATCAACATATTCAAATAGAAGATAAACAAAAACACTAGAAATTTAGTTAAGATACATTTCTCTTAGTTATGTTTCTTTATGCCTAGAAATAGAGATCCTAAAATTAGGTTTCCAAAACAAACCCCCCAACAAAAACATAAAATCAAAAAACAAAACTACAAAATCCATTTACACGACAAGATCTAAAAATGATGTTAAAGAATAGGTTACAACACTACTCCATTCTTCAACATTCTTTCTCATCAAATCTTTATGATCAAATAAATTTTCATGTCCAAACATTCATTAAAGTATATTTTTCAAATTTGGATATGAGTTTACTTATGATCTTGTTACGAAAATGGATGCACTGGAAATTCTCTTATACTTGAGAGAATGAATTATTTTTCTAAAATAGAATAGGATAGAATAGAATAAATAAACAAGTAGAATGAATTCACAATAAGACTTCCATAATAAATTTGTTTCAAACTATTTCTTCAAATCATTGTTCAATATTCATTTAAAAGGACTACATGGAAAAATGCAGTAAGAACAAGCCTATTTTGGGTAACCATATATGATCATTTTGAAATCATGTTTTTTTTACATATCTCTTGAAATCTAGTTTTGGAATCCATTTTTAAGTTTTCAATTTATATCACAAATAAAAAGTGATCAAAATCAAAACTATGTCTCAAGTGAAATGTTGAAGACAGAGTTAGTACAACCTATATTGGAAGTGTCTAATGGAAACATTTTTATCTGAAATTCATAGGAAAGATAGCCCCTGGAATCTAGTTTCCAAATAAATTTGAATCACTTCAATCGGATACCATATGAAAAAGTTATTCTTGAAATACTAGCTGCTTGTCGAAAAATCTGCAATGTGACAATTCTAGGTCTTGACTGTTCATTGGCATATTTGAAATACCAAATCATCTTCTTTTCAAAACCTGTTTATATGGGAGATATATATTCAAGTCTAGTTTAAGACACAATTTGAATCATCCCATTTGGAGGTGAAATGAAAAAGTTATGCCACATTTAGTGACTGCATGTCTTCAAAACAATATAGTAAAACTCTGCCTCTTAGGCCTGTTCATCACCAATTTTGTGATATCAAGCCTAAGAATCTTTAAAACCTATTTCTACTGGAAATAAAAAAATTAATCTACTTTAATATCCAAGTGGAATCACATTGATCGGATCTTTATCAAAGATGTTAAGCTTCAAATAGTGACTGTTGGTCTAGTTAAAAATTAACAAGCAGCTCTATCAAACATGGCACTCTTTATAATATTTACCATATCATTTTAAACAATTTTGAAAACCTTTTTATACTGGAGGTAGCCATATGAATTCACTTCAACTTGGCTTTGGAATCACTCTAATAGTATATCAAACGAATATTTTGTAAACAAAATACCGCTAGGAGGTCTAGGCTGGCCACCATTCCTCAAAGGGGTAAATAAATGCATTTTGTTTGTATATCATATTTGGACTTGTTTTCTAAGCAATTCTTGTAATGATTTACATATATATTGGAAGAAGAGCAACTGTACAACTCTCTTCCTCCATCATCTAATGTTGTATTGCAGGCAATTGTTATGTTTTTGTAGGTCATAGGAAGAATGAAGGAGTGAACTCCGTGGATGAAGTAATTTTCAAAGTCAAATTCATATTCTAGAATATGAATACAAATGTCAAGTCAAAGCAAAGTGAAAATTCACCCGATGTTGAGTTCATTCGATGGAACTCCAACTCTTGAAGCTTGCTCTTCAATGTTGACCAATAACACAACCAAACCCTACAACATGATCGAGATCAAGGCAAAAAGATAGGAAGACAATCATTAGAAGAAGTAGTCAAGTTCAGTACCATGTCAAGTCACATCAATCTTCAAAGAAGCCTTTCATATTGAATTCATATTTTGATCATCATCATTTGTTCATGATTTGAATTCATATTGTTCATCATCCATACTGTATGTTAAGCTCCATGACCAAGCATGTTGAAGTCCAGACTTACTACTACATCATGACTTCAATATAACCTATTTTCATAAGCTTTCATACTTCCCTACTCCATTACACCCCACCTCCATTCAAAAAAAATAGAAAAAGGTCAAAAATAATAAAGGAGTTTGGTTGTGAAAATCCACGAAAGTGGCACAATACAAACTCGAATTCATATTGGAAAACCAACTTGCTTGGCCAATATGAATTCTCTATTTTGTTTTACCATTTCTTCAGTTTGAGTTTGCAGGAATCATCCTCCAAAATAAATAAGACTTGAGGACAAGTCTTCCCATCAGCAAGGGGGAAGGTTCGCAAAAATAAACTTAGTTGTGCAGCTGAATTGACGACAGAACTTGTATTGTTGGCAGTTGGGACCTGAAATATTTTTGAAATCAATTGCAGAGGGACCTGACACGACATCAACAGTCAATGGACCAGAATCAATGAAGGATGCTAGAACAGAAAGCATAAATAAGCTCTATCTATCTATGATATTTGATCAAGACAACTTCATCCAATATTGTTAAAGAACAACAACATTCATCCAATACTACAGGGAAGTACAAGAATAGTAAGTACAAAATTTTGCTCTTGCAAATTTACATTTTTGTAGAAATTTCTAGACTTTGTTAAAATTGAGTTAATACCTGAATGCATATTTTCATCACATTTTTAGCCTATGTCCATCCTACATTTACATTCTACATTTACCCTAGACCTAATCCAATGTACATATGTACATATTTTTCATTCCATAACCCTAATATGCCATTATCCTTATATTCTACATTCCCTTCATATATTCCATATTCATAACCCTAACCCTAAGTATTTTTTTTCCATAATGCAAAATGGATCAAAGTGAGGATTTTTAAAAAAGTTGAACCTTCACAAACAAACCAAGCAATTAGCATCATGGAAACAATTTTAAACATGACCTAAAAATGGTCATTTTAAAATTAAGGAAATACATTGCAATACATATGGAATAGGTGCATTTTGAGAAATAATCAAATCAAACAAATCGAAATGATTTATGTATTAAGGTTATTATGGAAAATGCAATATGATGGAAAGTGAGAGCATGACTCTTGAAGGTTTCACAATGAAGTGAGATACATAGTATCAAAATCCAGAGGGCTCCATGCAAATAATGTGTATCATGGTTCAATACGTTGGAGAAAATATAAGTTCTATTGAAAGAATAATAGTTTGCATTTGAAACATTTACCCATGTTCTTGAAAGGAAATAAAAGAATGCATGCGAAGGACTGCATAAAATATTAGCCACGTACTCATATGCTGGGCATCCAATAGAATGAGTTACGACCTTATGAAACAATTTTTTTTTTTAATTACAGCAGCCTCAATATCACGGTCAAGTTTTCAAAAAGTCTGCAGTTCTGAACTTTTAAAAAATTACGCAGTTATGAAATGATGTGAGCAATGCTGATTAGCCATAGACGATACTCTGGGTTGTAGAAGGATATCTGAGCCGTGGAAAGAAGAAAATTACGAAGCAGACTGCCTAATAAACGCAGAAAGAAACCCTGTGTGGAGAAATGTGTAGCCACTTGCGTTCATACAACACAATGAAAATATTTAACAATGAAAAAAATTTAAACACGGTTCCAATTATCAGTTTGATGGTTATGCACGGCGTACCAGACGGCAGTGAAATGGTCAAAAACGTTTTTAGGAAATGGGTCAAAACGTTTTTAAAAAAAACACAGAGAAAAAAACCACGTTGCATTCCAGTCAGAGCACAGCAAAGGTAATAAGAAAATAGTCAAACATTTTTTAAAAAAAACAACAGCGGAAACCCTGTACAACTACAGTCAATGGTAAAAACGTTTTGAAATGAGCCCTGTACGTTCAGCAAAGAAGAGCTATACCATTGTTGCAGCTCAGAATCATGAATTTTTTCCATCACAGCCCTTGAAAGCTCAGGAGAATAGCAGCCAGAGGATTAAAAGCGTTAAAAACGTTTTGACAAAGGAGGTAAGTAAAAATAGCTGAGTCTATGCAGAGATAAGTGGGTAGATAGCGTCGTTGGTTGCCTAAAATCTCATGGAAACAAATCAGATAAGACTAGATTTGATTTCCTTCTCTTTTGAAGAAGATCGCAGAGGTAAAGTCGGGATCATGATTGCCGAAGTCTTTGTTCAGAATTGTCTATCATTTATTTAAAATTCCTTTATGCCACCAGTCAACAAATAAGCATGTTTAATAGGGAGAAATGATATGAAATGCAGCTAATTGGGCCACAAATCAAGGGGATCACGACACTTCAACAACAATCTGGTAAATTGATTTCGATATTCCATGAAATCGCCAAGTCTGCTAATAAAAAGAAGTGTTTATACAGTGAGCCTAAATGCACATGCAGTGGGCTTAATTGCATAATCAATAAACGGTGACATAGCTGGAGATTAAAAAAAAACGAAATGAACTCAGTGGTGCATGAAAAATCTTCCACGAGAATTTAAAACAGAGTCTGTTCATATATTTTGATTGCATGAAATAAGGAGCTTTGTGTAGTTTTGTGAAACGTACAGCAGACAAGTTTACAACTACAATTTATCAAACAGTATGACAGGAATTTTAGTTTGATTTCAAAATGGAAATGATCAATGAAAACAGTGTACAGGGTTCATAATGAGAAAAGCAATTCGTTGATTATAAGGTACAAGTGCACATACAATGGCTTCAATTCAACAATCTTAAGTAAAACGAAAATCGAAAGGAGGAATTATGATATGATTTCGTTTTTTGTATATTTCTTTTCCAAAACAGAGTTCAATTTCTTTCTTACAGAAGTGTGTATAAAGATGGATATTTTGTTTGCATGAAAAGAGCAGAGATGTTGCAAAGACAGAGACAAAGGAGTTTTTTTAAAAAAATTGATGAAACAGAGGATAGAATATAAGAAATAGATTAATAAAAACATGTTTATTATGTTTTTATAATCTTTTTATATCAAAGCTTTGTGTTTGCGGAAGCAGTAACTTCACATTTTTGGAGGATTGGTCTCATCTCTTTGTAAAGGGCATTAGAAAAGAGGTAAGCAGGATGATGGAGAAACATTTGAAGAAAAATTGATTTCAAATTGAATGATCATTCAATTTCAAAAATGCATTTCAATTTTGAGAAACTACTATTTTTCATTGTTTTTTTTTGGGCAAATGAAAATGAAATTTGAAAAATGAAAACATGGGTTTTCTTCATAACGAGCCTAATTAGGCTCCATGCGGGCAGTTTTCTCAAATTCATTTCTATTCGGGATATTTTTATGGTTCTTTCAACCCCTATTTTGCAGAATGCATGGGTACACGAGTGGCTAAATTAAAAGTGAAGGCCTAGACATAAAACAATTTTGCTTCACTTAGGGAAATGTAAGAGCAACTGGACATTGGATCATTTGAGTAAAATCATTGATTAGAGAGGGACATGAATCCTGTGTCGGAATGTATTGCAAAATTCAAGTTTTATTTGTCGTCTGAAGCTACTCATCCAGAATGATATATTGGTAAAGAAAGTCATCCACAAGAAAAGAGAAGAAGTACATGAAAGCATAGATATCCTTTTACAGGTAGCTGAAGAGAAAGCTTCATCTTCAAGGGACAGAGCCATCGGTAGAACAGTAAGGGAGGTCAGCATACAAAGGCAGAAGATCAATGAGACAAAGGCAAGCATGAGGACATGCTTGAAGATCAGCAAAGGGGAGATGTTGGCCCTCAGTTTTGGTCTATTTTTGCTTAGGGAAACCTACTTAATCCTTATATTTTCCATCCATTTCCATCACATCCATCTCATTTTGATGTATTTTATGCATATTCAGGTGTTTAATTTTAATTTTGCAATTTCTAGAAGTTTTTATGAAAATTGAGTTTCAAGTGCAATTTTGGACTGAATCAGAAATTCTCGTAATAGCTATGTGGATGAAATGTTTGCAGGACACTTGGGCTCGAGTTTGATGCATGGATGGACAACTTGGGAACTAGGACTAAGCTAATTCCACTTGGTTCAGCCAGAACAAGTTTTATTAGGCCCGGTCAAGGCTGGTCAAACATGACTAGTCACCAGAAAATCCCTAGAAAATAGGGCAGTTTTGAGATTTTATGGGATTGACCATATTTCTTGGGATGAATTGGATAAGTTTGACTTAGATAGGTGGATATGAGTAGATATGAGTGTTAGAGATAATATAGATCAGTTTGTTTCATTAAACCTCTATTTAAAGCCAAGACTTTGATGGCTTTTGTAATGGAATTTGTATGTAACTTTTGTATAATTGGAGTTGGGAGCTAATTTGAAGAACTTGTTTCATTCCAATTTGTTATTCATGCTTGGTTGATTTACTAAAGTTGTTGTAGCTGAGATTTCTTCAAGTGTGCAAGGCAAGGGTGGAGGGCCCCCACACCAAGCTAAGTACACTTCTTGGTTCAATTTTCATAGTTTTCATATACTAGTTTTTGTTTCAAATGTATTTAGATGTGTGATGGTTGCTGAATGAATATTGGTTTAATTCTAATCTACATATGAAGGGACACAAAGGAATTTAAGTTAAATTCCCCTTCTATTTGATCTTGAACTAAAACTGAATTTCATTCTCCATTTCTCATTTGAAGTTATTTCTGCATTTCTGGTTTGAAGCAATGGTGATTGTGATATAGTAGGATTGTGAAGAAGGACAATCTAGACCTCCTTTGTTAGGAGCTTGTTCTTTTACATCTTCTGCATCATAAGCCATTGTTAATTAGTGCTCTTAGATTTATCTTCATGAAAGTAGTATTGTAGGGAAGAACAACCTGGTTCTCCTAAGTTAGGAGCCTCTTCCCTCATATATTACATAAATGAATTAGAAATTGTTAAAATAGGTTTATATTTGTAATATGTACTTCTTTAAATCTTCAAATTTTATCTTCTAAACTTGATTATATCTGATGTCCATATACAGTGGATTTGTCTCCAAGTTTTACAAACCCGGATTGATAATTAAATACTTGTGTTAATTTAGTGAATAAATTAGCCCAACAGCCACTATATTGAAAGATGACATGAAGAACAATTTTAAAAGTATGTGTATTGTTTACGAATTACCCCTTGATATGCTACATTTTTTTATTTCCACAATCATGTATATTATATAAATGTAGATACACTCAATACACTTTATTTTTATGTTTGTAAGTTTTTTTTCAATCTTAGTGTATATTGTTGTAAAATGTTATGTTGTCAATTAAATATATGAATAATTTACATTATTACAATGAAAAAATATATGATTAACTGATATGTTTGTTGAAATGATATAATATATTTATGTGATGCCTATATTCAAACATATTAATTATGATGTACTTTGTGTGTGTGCATTCACCAATGAATTTAAATGATTGTTTTTCACTAGTGCATGTGAGGTATTTTTATAAACCAATCATGTCTTTATCATTGTTATGCACCAGGTGACACTCTAATTAAATGAACATTCCAATATACATGAGATTATAACATGAATTGGTGTAGGGTACATGTATGAATGCACCAACACTAAACCACTATGATAAGTACACTAATGCTTCTAAGTACAACATCAACACCATGCCATTCAATGATATTATTATTGGTATTGTTATCACTATCACCAAGTTTTCATAGCACACATGGATATACATATGCATTGGTGCTCAATCATATATAGAGCATCAATGCTTGAATGCTATAATATATACAAATGCAAATTAAACAGTGGCACACTAATGTGCCTTATTGTCATAAGCACACTAGTAAAAAAATTCTTCTTAAAACCTTTAGATACTCTTCGTTTCTAGTTATAAACTTACTTACCTACTTAATGAGAATTCTCTAGATTATTTGTTTGGAAGTTACATTTAGTAGTTTTTTAACATATATTTAAAAATATATTAATCCAAAATCATTTTTTTGAAATAATTATTGACATTTAAAATATTTTCAACCATAAAATAATTCTCTTCTTTTTTTAATTGTTTAAAATGCTTATAAGTTTTGACATTCATATCACCTAAGTATTAAGGGTTAAAAGTCGGCCCCTTTAAAATGTGCTTTTTTTTCTCGCGCCGCTGCTACCTCTGCGAGTGCCCTCTTGCAAACCCTCCTCACAACCATGGCTCTAGAGGGAGGCTCTGAGCCTCCTTCCTCCCTCCCCACTAAGCTCCTAGCCTTCAAGCAGCTGGTGGGCGAATGCAGCAAGCACCCAATTTCAGCCTCCCAGCAGAAGTTTGTCAAGAAGATGGAAGCAATCCTGACCGTCACTCTTCTAGCTGAAGAACCCTATTGTGCTGCCCTGAATATTGCAGAAAGAGGACTCATCGACCAGTTCACTAGGTTATGGCCATCACCAAGAGCCATCGAATCGTGGGTGCAACGCAACTAGAGACCGCTAGTTTCAGAAGGAATAAAATGCCACTTCGTTGGTAAGGGTTATTTTGTTTTCATTTTTGACTGCATTGAAGATGGGAACCTCATCTTAAAAAATAGGTCATACTTCATGGGTCCCCAGGGTCTGTACCTGAACAAATGGAAACTAGACTTTGATCCAGCCCAAGATGTGCCCTCGGTTGTTCCTATATGGGTGTGCATCCCTCATTTACCCTTGCACTATTGGAGTCTGAAGACTTTTGAAACCATCAGAAACACCCTTGGAAAATACATTGACAAAGCAGACCGGAAGGGACAATACTCCTGTGCCAGAATTTGTGTCGAGGTTGATCTGGAAGTTGGGCTTCCAGAAGCCATAAAACTAACAGTGGCAGAATGGTCTCATGTGCAAGAATTGGATTACGAGCAACCATCCTTCAAGTGCACACATTTCCATGGATACGTGCACTTTGCAAGAAACTGCAAAAAGAAAATCGAAGAAGAAGCAGAGAAAATGAAAGGAGACCAATGGACAACTTTGCAGAAAACGGCCTCATCAAAGCAGCACAACAAACAGAGAGGGAAAGGGGCACAAGCGGGAACCATTGTGCCATCCACAGAGCTATAGCCGGAAGGGGTAGTACCCCCTAGAACAAACCCTCCCTTAAATTCCTTCATAGCTCTCAGCACACAGGAAGAAACCCATGTTACGGAAAATGATGCAGAATAGCAGGCAAACCCCTCATTAATCGAGGAAGGAAATGCAAGGGCCTCCCCTGCCCAAAACGACTCCCCAGAAAGAAGCTCTCCACCATCCTCTTATGCAGATATGATAAGAAATAAGCCCTCGGAATTGACAAGCTCATCAAAAGAGGAGACATTTGAAAGGCCCTCTAAGCGGGCAGGGAGGAAATCCCTCAAGGAAGCAAGAGAGGAAGAAGCAAAGAGACAAAAAATGCAAGGAAGTTAGTCCACTCTATAAATGTCCATAAGTCGAAATACCAAAGCACGGCCACCAAAGGGAGACGTCTCCTCCACTACCCCAAATAAATAATGCATATAGTCTATTGGAACTGTAGAAGCTTGGGGAACCACATGAAGGTTGCAGTTGTTAAATATCTCATGAAAATAGAAACCCCAGAGATCCTCATGCTCGAAGAGACAAAAATAGAAGGGGAAGCCCTTCCTGAGTTAAGTAGAATAAACTGGAAGAGCAAAGCTAGGATGGTCGTAAGTGCAAGGGGAACCTTAGGAGGACTTGCCACGGTATGGATGAAGGAATTGTTCCATCTAGAGAATTCCTTCGAGACTCAACATTTGATTTACACTGAGCTTTGACATAAAGCAAGTAAGCTCACTCTCACCCTGTTTAATCTTTATGTTCCTGTTCTTTACCTTGAGAAAAAAGAGTGTTTGCAAACACTTATCGATTTTGTAAATAGTTATTCTCCCATGAGCATTGTAATAGCAGGAGATCTAAACATCGTTCTTGACCCAAAAGAAAAAATAGGGGGTAAAAAGGGCAGAGATCCATTGCTACCCCTTGTGGAGGAAATAAATCAGTAGTGGGATCTTCTTGATCTTAAACCCAAGAAGGGGAGATACACTTGGACCAAGAACAAAACAGGGACAACCCACATCTCAGCCAGGCTCAATAGATTCCTAGTGCAGAGCACTCTTTTGATGGAGAAGAGAATAGTATCAACAAGAATCCTATTAAATCTCACCTCAAACCATAAAACCATCCTCTTACAACTGGATGAGGAAGAAAACCTAGGGCTTATATCGTTTCACTTCAGCCCTTTGTGGATAGAACAGGAAGGGTTTATGGAAGTCGTTGACAAGGCTTGGACTATCACGGTCACCGGGTCACCCAGTTATGTTTGGGAGCAAAAAATAAAAGCAACCAAGGCAGTTCTAAAAGAGTGGGTCAAAACGCCTCCCAACACCTTCAACACACATAGAAAAGAAACTGTCCAACAGTTAGCAGATTTACAGTTGGAGATGGAGGAAAAAGAGATAATGACACATGAATTGGAGAAATAACAAGTAGCCCAACTTGCTTCTTTCAACTCTTTCAGAAAAGAAGTAGAATTTTGGAGGCTTAAGTCCCGAAGCCTATGGTTGAAAGCAGGTGACCGAAACACAACCTTCTTCCATAGGCAGTTCAAAGCACGCATCTCCCGGAATCACATCTCAGAAATCACCACAGCAGATGGGATAGTCGCCAAGGTTTTTCCCAAGTTAAAGAAGTTGTTGAAACTCATTTTTAGTGGTTATACACAGAGGATGCAACAGGAGATGAGGCGATTTCCAATGAATTCCTCTCCTAGATCCCTTCCTTGGTTAACAAGGAGAATAACTCAAATCTTATGAAGCCCTTCACTGAGGAAGAAATCAGTAATGTAATTTGGGACATGGAGCCTGACAAGGCCCTAGGCCCAAATGGTTTCTCAACACACTTCTACAGAGCTTGTTGGACAATCATCAAATCTGACCTACTAAGAATGGCAAAGGCTTTTCAAAAAAAGGCTAAAGTGGGAGGCAACACCAAATCCACCTTTCTTTCCCTAATACCCAAAGAAGTGAATCCAGCTACCTTTGACAGATTTAGACCCATTTTTCTATGTAATGTCTCTTACAAAATTCTTGCTAAATTGCTCGCAAACAGAATTAAACCTCTGCTAAGTAAGCTCATTTCTCCTAGTCAAGGAGGGTTCATAGCAGGAAGACATATTTTGGATAATGTGATACTTGTTCAAGAATCCATGCATTCCAGTCATCATAGGAAGGAGCAAGGGATGTTGATCAAGTTGGATATGACCAATTCCTTTGATCGGGTAAAACTTTCATTCCTTTACAAAGTTCTACTCTCCTTTGGATTCATTCCAGCTTTTGTGAACCTGATCAAGGCTTGCACTGACAAACCATGGATTGCCCCGCTGATTAATGGCCAACCTACCTCTTAGTTCCAAGCTTCAAGGGGGATAAGGCAAGGATGCCTGTTATCTCCTAAGTAGGCAGAGTTCCCAAAGGCATGCCGCTTTGGAACCTTTGTAGAAAATGGCTTGCCACCTTCCAAAATCAGCTTTACAAGGTGCCTGGAAACAGAGAAAATATTATGATATGGAAAGATAAAATCATGGGCAATTCCCCCTTGAACTCACAGTGGAGTTAGCTAATCTCTGTGATTGGCTCTCCCAGCATGGATTGCACAATCTAGTAGACATTTTTGCTTGGGACAACCAAGGGAGCTGAGAAGTCTAGGTCTTCCCCAACCTGCCAGCACATTTACTTCACCAAAAGAACCTTCTCTTAGATAAGCTGAAGGGCTCGGCACCAGTTAACCTACATACATTGGATCTCTGGAGATGGGGGAAGACAGGGGTCTACACCCCTATGCTTGGCGTGTAGCCTTGCAATCCACACAAAATCAAGTTCTCAACCCTTCCATCTGGAAGCACACATGGGATGCATATGGTATACCCAAGGTGAATTTTCACTTGGTTACTTATCCACAGGAAAGTGTTGATAGTCGAAAATCTTTCCCACAAAGGCATTATAGGGCCACATTGCTGCATATTATGTAGATCAGCATCTGAAAATGTGGATCACCTCTTTGTAAGTTGTGCTTTTGCTCAATCAGTATGGGCTCTCATCCTATGTCGTCTCAATGCACCCGCCCCTCTCCAGTGCACAGTCGTGGAACTCTTCTCCACCTGGACTGCTAGGTACCCTAGGTCTCTCAGCGCACAATCTCTGTGGAATAGGATTTGGCACTCCATTCCCAAGTTCATTGGTTGGAAGCTCTAGCTCGGCCAAAATAACTGGATATACAATAATGTAATGTCCTCTCCCTTGTCTTTGGTAGCCAGAGCTAAGGCATCCTTGATGGAAGCTCTAGGGAACTATCCCGGCAAGTTAGACGATACCCTCATTACTGAAGAATGAAGCTGGCTGGGAACCCTTCTCGTTTAGGTTAGCAAGAATGTTCCTGCTCGCCCCACATTCAATCCTGATTGGCACCTCAGAACACCAGATGCAGAATTCCAAACCTGGTGGAGGATGCAGGGAAAGGTAACCATTTTCTTCAATGGCGCCTCTAAAGGCAATCCAGGGATCTCTGGAGCAGTTGGAGTGGTCTACTCTCAGGATGGCTCCCATATTGATAGCTACAGTTGGGGACTAGGATAAAGCAGAAACAATCAGGCTAAAATTCTCGAGCTTCTTAAAGGCTGCCAAATAACACAGGAGCATGAACACACAGCTCCTCAGGTCTTCGGGGACTCAAAGCTCTTGATAAAGACATTAAACTCAGAAGAGCACCTTGGCAATCCGGCTCTCAACAATACTCAATAGAGGTTTCAGGGCCTGTTAGGTTTTTTAGATCTTCATCCTTTCACATCCTCCGCAGCTCAAATAAGGAGGCAGATAAAAAATCCAACGAGGGATGTTGTATGACTCAAAGGTTTCTCAAAAAAAACTCAGATGAGCCCGTGTGGATCCCCATTCCATAGCTTAACAATGCTGTGCTAAGCAAAATATGCCATGAGCAACCATTGGATCTCAATGATCAATGACCTAGATTCAGCAACTGATGAACCTATTAGAACTATCGGAACTAACCGATGGAGCAGATCAAGGGTCATCACTCATGAAAGAGCATAGAAGTTAACGCAGCAAAAAGGCGATTTTTTAACCTCGAGTGGTCTTCGGGCGGCATTAGCAGTAGTAAGTGGTATCGTGAGCTTGGCTTTGATTCCACTAAGTAGAGGACACGTAGCAGTGGCGGAGTGTGGGGAAACCACTTTATTGGGCAGTTAACCCACGGGTGTGATATTAGCCCGAAACAAACGAGAACTGTTAGATCTAACAAGAGTAGATCAACGGCAAAGATTCAATATGCAAGTTGGCCGATCAAGGATCGGGGTTTGGTAGCATCACGAGCTTTTGTGAAGGGTTGATGGGTGTGGACCAGATGTGGTTATGTGTGCGAGCCTAAAAATATTGAAGTCTGACAGCTCAATCGCATATCGGATGCTGAGGAGTGTTGTAAAGTGAGCCGCAGTAATGTCGATCCCTCATTGTGATTGAGGTGGAACCTCAGAATGCCTGTCAATATCATACTAAGGCGGAAAGGATTGTTTTGCAGACATTTTATTTATAATGGTTTATAAGGAATTAGCGCTAATGGAAGGCTTTATGGGTTATTTACATACATCCAATTTTAAAAGCCCTGATAAGTATTTAGGGTCCTTAACCATCAGGGGTCGATCGCATCGCTCAAAGACTTGGTCTTTGTTCCAACACCGCTGACAGCCGTTCTTCGATGTGATTGCTCAGGGATCGCAATTCCTACCCTTTTGTGTCTTAAGGCGCCACTTTGTAAACTTCAATCGCCGATGTGAAGGTCTTTCAAGTCTCAAAACTTTGAAGGAAATATTGATAGGCGTAGAAAGGTTTATTGAACTTAAGTCTCCTTGTAATGTTGGTTGATTAGGCTACGACCCAACCATTGATCGATAAATATATTAACCGTTTTAGTTTTAAAAAAAATGTCTATAATTTTTAATAATATATATATTAATTTTGTTTTTAATGATTTTTATTTAAAAAATAAAAATATAACAAAACAATGTGCTCCTAATCCTCTTTCAAGTCACTTTTCAGAGATTAAAAAAAGGGAAAAAACAAAATAGTAAGGAAAAATTATAACTATTGAAACTTAAAACAAAGAATTGAATATACCATAAGGTGGTTAGTCCAAGTCAAAGTGGAAATTAGGATAGTAAATAAACTCTAAGTTAGATATGAAAATTTAAAAATAATTTTTCTTAGGTTAAATAAATAAATTGAGAAATTGAACAATAAATCATGAATAAAACATACTAGAAATTGTAATTGTCTTTGTAAAAAATTTTACAATAAGATTATATAGAATTTATTAATTAAAATTGAGATTTCATATGGGAAACGATATTTTTTTTTTCTTTCTATGAAACAAATTTGTATGATTTTTTAGAAAAAAAAATATTAAATATTTCTGAATTCAGTATTCTGTGATCCATATTACATTAAGAAGAGTCCTTTTGGTAGAAATCCTATAGGAGAAAACTTTGACAACGTGTTTCGAACCAACTAGTGCGGTTCATCATGAGGACTAGATGAAGATGCAGATCATGACACATGCTTAAATAGAGGGCAATGTAGAGACCAAAAGATCATATAGTAGCTAGTTTATGAAAATTAATCTTTTAATAATGATTATTAATAGTTTGTCGAAGAAAAGAATCCAAATAAAAATAAAGCATGGCTACGCCATGGAATGAGGTCGCTTACCATATCCTGAAATATATAACTTTTGAAGGAAGACTTAGTGCAATCTATGCCTATTAGTTCATACGATTGTATCATCTTAGGCAAAACAATTATTTACCATAATCTCAATCACTCAAAATTCATTATTTTTTATTCCAATAACTAAATGAAATAGGTGGAAAAGTCAAAATACGAAAACATGAATTCTTAGCCAGTCATGGGATAATCAAGTTGATAATTTTTTATGCTCTAGAAAGAGTAGATCTCCCTATTTCATGGGCTAGCGGTCCAAGAGGATCTAGGATGGCCTAAAATTAAAAGTCCCCAAAGTTCATTTAAAATAGCACCATGTTGAAGACCTTGATAAAACAATTCCAATGTAATTTGAATCACATCAAACCAAGTTCATATGAGGAATATATGGCAGTTTGAATATTTTGAGCACTAGTAAAAAAAATCAACCTTGCCATGACATGTGGCAACCTCTTAGGGTGACACATGCCAGAACCTATGGATGACATGTGGTAGTGATTGAAGATGATGTGGCGGTATTGATCATGACACATGACACCTCTTAGGGTGACACATGGAAAAACCTATGGATGACATGTGGTAGTGATTGAAGGTTATGTGGAACTGTTAATTGTGGCAACCTCTTAGGGTGACACAGAGCGGAACCTATAGATGACATGTGGTAGTGATTGAAGGTGATGTGGCAGTGTTAATCATTACACATAGCACCTCTTAGTGTGACACATGCCAAACCTACAGATGACATGTGGTAGTGATTGAAGGTAATGTGGCAATATTAATCATGACACATGGCACCTCTTTGGGTGACACATGGAAAAAACTATAGATGACATGTGGTAGTGATGGAAGGTGATGTGACACATGGCATTATGTGGCTATATGACTAGGCACTAAGTAGGTGGCCGCTAGTATGTGAGGAGGATCAATTCAGTTATGACAACCTCTTAGGGTGACACATGGCAGAACCTATGGATGACATGTGGTAGTGATTGAAGGTGATGTGGCAATGTTAATCATGGCAACCTCTTAGGGTGACACATGGCAGAACCTAAGGATGAAATGTGGTAGTGATTGAAGGTGATGTGGCAGTATTAATTGTTACACATGGCACCTCTTAGGGTGACACATGGCAAAACCTATGGATGACATGTGCTAGTGATTGAAGGTGATCCGATAGTATTAATCGTGAAACATGGAATCTCTTAGGGTGACACATGGCAAAACCTACGGATGACATGTGGTAGTGACTGATGGTGATGTGACACATGGTATTATGTAGTGTTTGAAGGTGATGTGGAAGTATTAATCGTGACACATGGCACCTCTTAGGGTGACACATGGAAAAACCTACGGATGACATGTGGTAGTCATTGAAGGTGATGTGACACATGGGATTATGTAGCTATATCACTAGGCACTAAGTAGGTGCCCACCAGTGTGTGAGGTGGATCAATTTGGTGATGACACATGGCACAACTGGAGTGCACCACATGGAACCACCAACTGGAAAAACATGGAATGGTTCAACAAACTAGTATGATCGGTGAGACCTGAATCTATAACCACATGCATATTAACTAACTGCACCACCAAAAAGCCACACACAATTTTTGTAATAATAGGTGGAATATAATCTATTTAGAGGACCATTTTAACTTATTACCAAAAGGGTAGGCTATGGGCCTAACCTTGAGGCCTCTGTATTGGTTGTAACAGATACCATACCTACACTATTTAAATCCAAGCTATCATAACAAGCGATTGGACCAAGATATATTTGGTTATATGATATGGTATATATGGTTGGTATGTTAAATGTGTTGGTTATGATATGCGTCAAGGTTTGCATATATATAATATCCTCCACCAACAAACTCGACAAACTAGTCAACGAAACACATGGGTTAATGCCATACATGGCATATATTAAAAAATCAAATGCCTCGAGTTACAATGATATAATATATTTATTTATGGTTATAATGCATCGTTTATCTGTTGAAACAAACATGTTATTTTTGTATATGTTGGGTTGTAATCTCCACAGGTTTGAACTTAGGCTTGTCGACCCATAACACTATATATTCAAAATATAACCATAGTGCCACATATTTATGATTGTAATAATTTAGCATAGCACTTGTGTTTTACACCTAGTTTAAACTATGTATTATATGTAGAACACATATTTGGACCATTTGCAGTGTTTGGAAAGGAGACATAAGTTTGTAAGGGTTATAATGTGAAGTGAAAGGTCGAGCCATGTTATTTTGTAGCATGATTATCATTGTTTATGTGATAAATCATAGAGTTTTTGTCTTATGATATTTTTTAAATGAGAGTTTTTGTGAGGGCTTTTAGAGGTTTTTTGTGAATCTGCAGACTAGAGAGAAATATTTGGGGATTGGTGAATTGATGTAATTGGAGTTATTTTTACATCATAATTGAAGAGGCCACTCTATTGGAAGCGAAATCAGAGACATATCCTACACTAGGTGAACTCCATTATAAATCTAGTTTGTGTTATTTTATATTATATGTAGTTACTTATTTATATTATCATGTTTTTAATATATTTTTGTCAACATTGGTATTTTTCATTCTATTTAAGTTTGATAAGTTGTAGGCTTGCGGTAAAATATCCTAATCAAGTTTGGTATCAAAGCATGTTGAGCTATTTTGATTTTGGTTTTTGAGTGTGAATGCTTACCAGGTCCAATCTTAAGAAGGGAGAAGGCAAACTTGAAGATTATAATCTTGAAGTTGGTTTGAGGAGCTAAGGCTCAAATAGGAGAGATGGCTTCACCAAGACGAGAGAATCCTTTTAAATCTAAGTCAAATTTCCATGAGGAATTTTCTATTGTAGTCAAAGGTGGAAGAGCTTTATAAATAGAAAGAACTTTAGAAAGGAGAAGGCACCATTAAGTAAAAAATGAGGGTGATCAACCCCTTCTTCCTATGCTTTCTCCTCCTCATTCTTCACCTCCTTCTTCTTTTTCTCCACTGCCATCTCATCATAATAAGATTGCTTCAAAGAAGCCATTATTAAAGTTGGATGTTAAGTTTCACTTAACATTGTATAATGGCAAGATTAATGCAGAACAATTGTATAATTCGATTCGATAGATAGAATTTTACTATCGTATTCATAATATTGTTGAAGATGAGGTAAATATTCAGTTGACCTCTCTTCAGGTTGAAGGTACAACATTGGATTGGTGGGGAAGTGAACTTCGAGAAGGAAGAAAAATTAATGGTAATCTCCTATAGTCATGGTTGGAATTCACTAATGCATTAAAGAAGTAGTTTTATCCATTAGCTTATACTCAAAAAGAAATTATAGAATGGAAAATTTTGAGATAAGGAAAAGGACCAAGCATGCAAAGTTTTACTGAAGAATTTAGGAAGAAAGAATTAGATTTGAATATTGTATTAGATTCTCTAGAGACACTTTTGAAATATTTTGGTGCATTACAGAGTTATCTTCACCATACTCTTCTTTTTTTTAATCCCACTAATTTGGATGAAGTATGTGTCCAGGCTACTTGTATTAGAGGCCAGGGGAAAGAGTGTGTAGAATGATTTTGTGAATAACCAACCATCCAAGTTCACTGAAGGAAAATCTAAAGGAAAGAGGAAGAGAAAGAAGGTTGTGACAGTCAAGAAAGAAGAGGCAAAGATGACATGATGTCATTATAAGAAGGAAGGGAATGATGATGCTCACTAGTGGAAGTTGCATCCTGAATAAAGACCTAAGACTTTTGGAGGTAAAGGAAAGTAAAACATTGTTGCAATACCACATCAAGATTTGGTATCTAATTTAGGAGATGGAACTCAGGTCACAACTATTGGAGTACAAGATAAATAATTTTTTCATGTTAGTTATAGTTCTTCTATTATGTTTCCTAGTGTTTAAAGTAGAAGAAGCAATTTTTTTCATGTAAGGGTGAGTATTAAGCATCTGAAAGTAGATACTCTTTTTTATACTAGTTCCAAAGTTAATTTGATATCTAAGGGAATTGTCAAGAAGACAGATTAGAAATGACACCTCACAAGAAACTTTATCCTCTCAGTTGGGTATGTGATAATGCGAAGTTGTAAGTGACGAAGTAGTGTAAACTTAGATTTTCTATCACTTCGAAATTTATTTATGAGGTTGAGTTAGATGTGGTTCATCTTGATATTTGTGGAATTGTTTTGGGAAGTCCTTATTTGTATGATAGGAAATTTGTATTTAGACAAGAGGACAAATATCACCTGACCTAATATGGAATTGAGCATATTGTAAGAGCACATAGCATGAAGACTAATTTATCACTTGTTAGTGCAGGACAAATGAAGAGGATCATTAATGCTAGCAAGAATTTTGTACTTCTAGTTGTGAAAGCAAAGGATATTGGACAATATAATTCTTTTAAGGGTTGTGGTCTGTCTCATAAGGAGGAAATGGTTAAAATTATTTCTAACTATGATGAGATTTTTTAGGAATCCAAAGGATTACCTCTGAAGAGGGAGATACAAATGAAATTCAAATGTAAGAAGGTTCCCCTCTTCTTAAAATTGGAATGTAGATGATGTCTATGATTGAAAGTGCAGATATTAAGAAGCAAGTTCAAGAGTTGCTTGAGAAGGGAGTCATCATACCTAGTTCCTGTCAATGCATATCACTGTAAGACCTTTTTCTAAAGTTGTTATTAATTATCCTACTTATGATAAAGAGTTGTATTCTTTAGTACAAAGTGTTAAGAAATGGAAGCATTAATTAATGGGAAAGGAAATCATAATACATATAGATCATCAACCATTACAATATCTGCAATCATAGATGAAGATACAATAATCAAGACATTTCAAGTTGAAGGGATTTCTATAGCATATTCATTTGGTCATCAAGTATAATAAGGGTGTTTGATATGCCATCTAGACTTATAAGTAATGCATCCATTGTCTTGAATGATGATTATTTAGCTCTTAACATTTATGTTTAGCAGTATGCTAAGGAATAAGGCTTCAAGGATTTGTACAAGAGGTTTACTCGTGGTTCGCAAGAAGGGAATTACCATTCACAAGGAAATTTACACTATCATGTTAATAAATTATGTATTCCAGAAGATAACAGAATGCATGTGACTAGAGAAGCTCATACTTCTCGTATTCTAGGGCATTTTGGTGTAGAAAAGATTGTAGCTCATTTGCAGAGATTTTGTTATTGGACTAAAATGAGAGAAACAATATCCAGATATGTTAAAGGGTATGTATTGTGTGCCACTAGTAAACCCACTAACAAGAAATTGAGTTTGTATGCACCTCTTTCAGTTCCTTCTCATTCGTGGAAAGTATATCTATGGATTTTTTAGGAGGTTTTCCTGTGTCCAAAAGAGGTCATGACTATGTAGCTATTCATTTAGTATGTTCGGGTTCAATTTTGATTTCCCACTTCTATTATATCATATCGGAATTCCTTCTTTCTAGGAGAGCTTTGATCAAGCTTGTGGAGAATCATGAAAACCAATTTGAAAAGGATTATTTATTTTCATCCACAAACTAGAGGACAAATAATGGTGATCAATAGGACCATGCTACATTTGGTCTAAGGATACTACGACAAGCATCCTAAGCTTTGGGATGAGTATCTACATTATGTGCATCATGCCTACAACCAATCATTGTGTTTGACTACACAAAGATCTCCATTTGAAGTTTGTTTGGGTACCTACCAAAGTCTCCATTGGATTTGATTTTTGGGAAATATGTTGATTCTGATAAACAAAGAGATGAAGATAAATCTCGAAAATTCATACATAAAATAGAGATGGTGCATCAAGCAGTGTAGGAACAGTTACAGAAGAGCCAAACCCAATATAAGGCTAGGCATGATAAACACAAGATGGATCTTCATTTCCAAGTTGGTGATCAAGTTTGGTTACACATCAACAAGGATAGGTTAACAAGGAAAGGAAAGAAGCTCAAGCAAATTTTCATGCCCCATTTACTATTTTGGAGAAGATTAGAACTAATTCTTTCTTATTATATCTACCACTGTATACGCATATTTATTAAGTTGTGAATGGGGAGAATTTGAAACTTCATGAGCCACTAATGATGGTTCAAGATGAGAGTGTTCAAGTTCCTTCCATAGACGATTTTTCTCTTGAATATATAGATGAGTTGCAAGAAGATGTCATTCTAGAAAAAAATTATGAGGACTTCACGTAGAGGATACATGGAATATCTTCGAGTGGGTCTTAAGGGAATGAATCCAAGTAAGACATGGTGGATCAAGATAGGAAAATTGAGAGATAAATACCCTCAACTATTTGTTGAGTGGTTTAGATTTTGGTGGTCCAAAAGCTTCCCAATGGGTAGTATTGATCAAGGAGGATCTAGGATGGCCTAAAATTGAATCCCTAAAGTTTGTTGAAAATAGCGTCATGTCAAAGATTTCGACAAGACGATTCCAATGCAATTTGAATCATGTGAAACCAAGTTTGTATGAGGAAGATATGGAAGTTTGAAGTTTTTGACCACTAGTAAAAAATTCAACCTACCATGACACGTGGTAACTTCCCAAGATGACACATTGCAGTATCTATGGATGACATGTGGTAGAGATTGAAGGTGATGTGACAATATTCATTGTGACAGATGGCATTATGTGGCTAGATGACGAGGCATTGACTAGGTGGCTAACAGTGCGTGAGGTGGACCAATCCAGTGATGATAGGTAGCCCAACTAGAGGATGCCATGTGGCACCACATAATGGTAAAATATGGAATGGTTCAACATACTAGCTTTGGCAGGGTTTGAAGCCGTAACTACCAACATATTAACCAATCACACCACCAACAAGACACCTCAAATTGTTGTAATAATAGGAAGAATATATTATATTTAAAGGCTCATTGTAATGTATTACCAAAAGGGGGAGGTCAAGGGCCTAAACTTGTGTCCTTCGTATTGGTTGCAACCGACACCATACCTTCGCCAATTAAATCAAAGTTGTCATAACAAGCATGTGGACCGAGATATATTTGGTTTTATGATATGGTATATGTGTTTGGTATGTTAAATTCATTAGTTATGATATGCATCAAGGTTTACATATAAATATAGCCTCCACCAATGAACCTGACAGACTAGTTAATGAAACATGTGGGTTAATGCCATACATGAAATATATTAAAAAATCAAATACATCGAGTTACAACAATAGACCATATTTATTTATAGTTATAATGTATTGCTTGAAGAAATTCCTTGTAGATTCAAACTATAGATTGTAATATGCAAAAAAAAATTGACTTGAATTTACTCTACTCATCAGCATAAGTAATAAACAATCAATGAAATCAAAAGGAAATAATAAAATGAATTCAATCACACATAAAAAAAAAAGAGTATTTTTTGGGGAAATCCATAGCTAAAAACCCCTACTATTTGTATATTGCATTGATAATAAAATATGAGAATATTACAATGCTTTTCTCAAGCCCGAGCAACCTCTACACTCTCTCTATCTATCTTATGGCTTCCCAAACAAGCTCAAGTCAATACTTAGCCAATTTTCTTGCCTACCAAGCTCCTATTTCCTTGTGCAATTCCCTTGGGAATTATCTCATATTTAATTGGGAAATCCCACAATTATGAATTGTTCAATACTCATAGGCCTTCCTCTGATTGCATGCACCACCTATACAATTCAGATGATTATACAACTATTATTACATTGTCTCTGAACTCTAATGTCAACTGGGTCTTTCTTTGATCTGACATGCATGAGGTAATTATAAGTGAATCTCCACTTTACTGATCAGTGCTAGTTACACCCCACTACTGTAGGTTACACCCCACTACCGCAGGTTACACCTCACTATAGTAAGTTACACCCCACTACAATATGTCGCACCCCATTACAGTAACTCACACCCCACTACAATAAGTCACACTCCACTATAGTAATTCACACCCCACTATAGTAACTCACACCCCACTACAAAAAGTCATGCCCCACTACAGTAACTCACACTCCACTACAATAAGTTACAGCCCACTGATGTTGGTTACACTCCACTATTTCTAATCTTCCAGTAATTCCTCCATCAATTGGAACTAGTTTAACTGAATTTAACTTAGTTAGACTGTATTAAATAATTACAACTCAAAATAAACTCAACTAGTGCTCTTGATTGTAAGAGACACTTTACATGACTCTAGTTAGACCCTCAACTCGAATTAACTGAGCTATCTAAGTCAAATTAACTTAGTTAACTATTACAAGTTGTCATGAAACATGGAATTATAGTTTAATTCCTAATTTAATTCAAGGACAAATTAAATTAGGATTTTCTTGTTGCATTTTCAACACTCCTTTCAACACGAAAGGGATTATCTTCTACCTTGACCCTGCCTTTTCGAAACTCGAACTTTAATCTTGAGAAGTCCTTGTCAAAATATCTACACCCTGCTCCTCTATAGGAATGTACTCAAGAAACATGATTCTCCTTTGCACCAAATCTCATACATGGTAATACTAGATGTTAATATGCTTTGACCGATCATGAAAAACTAGATTCTCAAAGAGTTTGAGACAACTATGATTATCACAGTAAATCACTCTAGGATCCATCTGTTGACCAAAATAACCCAACAAGGATGTACCTCATCCAGATAGGCTCACAAGATGCTAGACTAGCAGCCATGTACTATACTTTTGCTGAACTAAGTGCAACTGATATCTGCTTCCTGCTATACTAAGAAAATGTTGTTGACCCAATATTGAAGATTCCCCCTGATGTTCTCTTCCTGTAGGATGGACTCCCTATGCAATCTACATCTGTGAAGCCTTGAAGCTTCACTCCCTCTTTATGTATGTACCAAAGATGAAACTGAGTGATGCCTCTAAGGTATCTCAACACATGTTTAGCTTCCTTCCAATAAATTTTGGTTGGCTTAACCATGGATTTACTAAGATGGTTAACTGCAAAACACATGTTCGGTCGTGTGTTCACCAAATACATAAGTGAACCTACAAGTTGTCTGTAAATAGTATCCCCCACTACTTCACCTAAAGTAGTATCTTCCTTCTATCATCCATGATAACACCTAAGAATAGTTTGTCAAGTCTATTGGTCAAATTAATTAGGGTTTTCAATTTCTCTCAAAATAAAGTTCATGATCGTAGGGTTTTGGGTCATCATATCATGATGTGGGTACATCTAATTTCAGATAGGGTTAATCATAAAAGTTAAAATTCCAATATTTCATGTGTGTCGGTTTTATTTGTTCATAATTTGAATTTTGTTAGTTTTCCATAAATTCGTATCAACTCTAGTTATGTATATCGGGGATTTGGTACAAAAGTTCCTAACACTTTCGCAACGAATACATCTTTTCGAATACCTGTCCCACTACGGAATTGCGATGAAGTGCACAACTATGCTTAACGGTGAAGTAATGGTTCTTTAGGTTTAAAAAGTGTGATTGATTAGTCTTGTGATGGGTTGTGATTACACTTTATCAGTATTTTTTCATTTTCCCTATATATTGACACCACATAGTTGCTTGCTGCTAACTCGTTATTTTGTATTTTACTTTACTACCATAAGCTTGATGCTGTAAAATAATTTCTTTGTTGTCTCTCACACTAGCCCAGCTCCAATATAGGTCTTGTTGTCTCTAGGGTAGGGTCCACTATTGTCTAGCTATCTTTATGTTGATTTACAGGTGGCAAGAAGGTGACAAGGAGGAACCCTATGTGTTGCAGCCATAGCACATAGGAAATGGTATAAAGGAGGATCAGTGATACATTTTGATCCATTGGACATGAAAGTGTTGGAGGAATACCCTTCCTTTGTTCAAGTGTTTTCCAACATGGGACGCCTACATTTTTGTCAAAATCTACAGGGTTTCCATGCACAGATTACTAAAGATTTTACGGTCAATTTCACTGGAACAAAAACAAAAGTCGGTCTCCTAAACTTTGTAGTGTCTCCTAACACAATTTCCCATGTTATAGAGATCCCTAGGTTAAGATAAGTATTGTTTAAAGTCTAGAAGATCAAGTTTCAAAACTATGATCAATTTCTCAAATAGGAACACAAAGGTATTGATATGACTACAAGCATCCCAGAACTTTTCTTAAAGAACATTTCTCCAAGATCTTAATGGTCATACAGAAGTACTTCACATGTGAAGGCAGTTTCAACATGGAGTATCAGTATCATTTCATATTGCTACTTCATTCCACTGGTAAGAAGCCTCTAGACATTCCATTTTATCTGTTTATAAGTTTTGGAAAAATGGCAGACATGGTTCAAGCCAAACATGATGTAATTGACACCTTTGTTTTTCATCGTGGTCTTATTAAATTGTTGGTTGTAGAAGAGTTATATAGGTTACGAAAATATTGGCTTAGCTTCCTATTCTTGAGTGGCTATGAGTTAGGTGTTGCCACCCTCTCTAGGATAACTCCAACATATAAATCTACAACCCCTAGAAAAGAGAAACAACTAGAGGAAAAACAACAACCAGAGGTAGAGTAACCTATAGTAGAGGCTTCCACAAGTACTAAGAGGAGAATGACTAGCAGATAGGGTAAACAAAAAAGTACAAAGAAGGGAAAGCTAACTAATATCCTAGAAGCTATTAAGATTGAAGAGAGCCCAATTGAGAAACCTATAAAAGTGACCAAAACTAAAACCAAGAGGAAAAGCAAGAGGACTAAGAAGTTGGACTTCACACAAGAAGAACATGGTTTCATATTTAGGCCAAGGAAACCTGTCACAAGGTCAATGGAGCAAGCTGAAAATATGCCAGAATTACCTTTGGATAAAGCAGAGCCATCAAAGAAAAAAGAGGCAAAGAGGTTGTACAAGAAAAAGGTGAAATACAGGTTTTGCATGAACAATTAAGAGAAGCTAGACAATAAGTTATTAATTCCAAACTTGATTTTGAGGAGTGGCAAAAAGAAGTGTCAAAGTAGATAGATTTTTATTATGAAATTGCAGATAAATCAAAAAGGATGTGTTGATGGTGTTGGATCTACTAACATGTCAAGGGGATCTCCCTGGTAAGAAATCCCAATTAGACCTCAAACCATTTGGTGTAAGAGACCCAGTAGTGGGTCATAAGGTAATGCCTTGACTGTGATATTAGACAGAGACAAGTAAGATAACTTTGTTAGTAGGAAGAGTGTGACTGATGCAGAGAGTCAAGGAATGTGTACGATAGGTTCCAACACTTCTAAGGGAGAGGAAGGTGAAGGTGAGTTCCAGGTTGAAAGGGATCAGTCCCAACTCAACTAGGAACACACCACACAAAGGACATGCATAGCTTCTAGTGGAAAAGTCCACTCGAATGCGGCAGTCACAACATACAAGGTAAGATAACAAGAACAACACTCACGGATTAGTTCGAGATGAGTGTGATGGTTGATATCTAGCAAGGTTGATGAGAAAGGTCTATCTGATGTTTGGTAGAGAAGTCGACACAGACGGTGACAACACTAACAAAATATGAAACACATTAACAACAAGGTTCATATAATTTCATACAAATCAATTCATATACAAGTATGTAAGTTAAATAACATATATCATTAAGGAAACCGGATTAGTCCAACTACAATAAAAACATATGCCTGAAAATGTTTTGACTCTTATTATTAAAGAAGTGTAAGTCACAATCATACAATACACCATGTAAACCTGCTAGCCCCAAGAATGGAATGTTACAGCCACATCCGCCACCTCCTTTAAAGAGATGTACTAGCTTTGTGTAGCGGAGAATCCAAGGCATGTTACAATATTGTCCAAGCCTTCTTCAAGATAGTCTTAGTAGAAGCTTGGCTGACCAAAAGCCTATACAATGAGTTATGACGGACTATTTATAGCAAAGGGTGGGGTGACCCTTGACATTCCGCTTTGTGACAGTTCAACTACCCTCATGATTCTTCACTTACTCTATGACTGTACATCCAACCATTGACACTTGAATTACACTTGACATGACTCAACATTACAATGCACATGTACTCATGTGAGACAACATGGCTTGAGCAAGCCTTGCAAGACATCACTGACACTCGGTTCGCTGTGATGAGACCAACTCTTTGACATGCTTGTGATGGTGAAGGTGGTGAGTTGATGCCAAGCTTGGCTATTCGTGATAGTGTGCATGCACCTCATGGTGACATCTTGCTGAAGCAAACTCTCTCCATCGTTGCAATCGGTGCATTGGTTCGGTCCCTTCATCCAACTCGTCTGCTAACATGCACATTGTATTCTTGGGTATGGTTGAACCAGCAACACATTGATGCATAGCGTCCATGTTGATCTTCAAGTGTGTGCTGGTGGTCATGCACATCAACTTTCCGAAGTACATGTTCAGCCCTAGTTGGACTTGCTTCTTGTCTTTGCCTTGGTGAGTGTGCTGAATGGGTTGGATTGCATGTGTGCGCTCAACAACATGCATGTTGTTGCATCCTTTACATGCGATCAACAATACTTCTCACCATGTTTTCTTTGTGTCTTTTATTGTGATGGATCCTTAACTTGTACTAGTGCAGTTTCATCCATGATTGCATGTTGAGCCCACTGTTGTTCTTGTTCTTACTGCAACTCATTGGATTGTCTGTGCAACTTCATGTTCTTCGTGAGTTGCTGCTTCAACACATTCAACTCCTTCTTTGTTCCATATTTTTCCTTCACACAATCTTCATGTTGCGCTGTCACTTCATAGCTTGAGTCTCCAAAGTTGCTTTCATTATCAGTGGATCTTCTTGATCTTGCAACTTTTCTTCGCCTCTATGTTGTCAACTACCTTCCATTTGCATTCGCTACATTCACTTCATTCACTGCGTTCACTTCATTAGGTATACTGCCTTCAACTGTTGTTCATGATGCTGCTCGTCATGATGTTGTTGCTTGATCTCCTTGTCCATGAACAATTTGATGTGTTCATGAGTAGGCAAGCTCATAGACACTTGATCGACTGCATCACCAAGCGTGCTCTAAATGGTGTCTTTGTCTCGCTCTCTTGGGAGCCATTGTACCTATACTGTTGAGAGGCATATGAACACCTGCGATACCTGGAGACATGGAAACACTCATAGAAAGCAATCTTTCAGTCAAAAACTAGAATGAACATGAGAACTAACTTGCAACATACCTAGGTGAACGATTATGAAGGTTGCGCAATTTCGGCTGGGAGGTTAGGAGACTGAATCCTAAGACTACACAAGGCACAGTCTGGGCTACTGAGAGACTGATTTGCTACTAGAATTATGGAATTCATAGTCCAGTCTGGTTGATGACTATTGGGATTGCGCATTACGTAATTCCAGCTAGGAAGGACTGTTAGTCGAGGGACAAATTTGTGCAATTTATTGAGCCAAGCTACCACTATCCTCCAAAAATGTGCAAAATAGTCTTGGAGGCCAGTGTTGGGTAGGAATACACAAATATGGAGAGGAAGGTGAGCCTTCCTTCCCCAAATTGCACAACGCATCCTTGGTGAAGGTAGAGTTCGAGCCAAGGTTGGCCTAACTCGCTGACGGGAAACTGAAAGAAACTAAGATAGTAAATGCATGGCGATGCTAAGTGATAGCAGAAGTGATTAACAGTGCATGCAAAACATGAATGAAATATTCATCAAACAGATCAACATGCATGTGGGTGAGGCATTTCGCTGGTTGGGCGAATGTCCATGCAAAATAGTTTCATGCATGTGACAATAGTGAGATAGCAACGCAAATTGAAATAGATCTAGGAAAAGCTAGAATACATGTAAATGATAGTAGGCACTCAAAGAAATCAAGAAAACAACACTCACAGAAGCGAATACACAAAAAGTGACAAAAATGTAGCATAAGGCATGGGAAGCGAGCTTACCCCAAAACAGCTGAGATGAATGTGCCGACTGCTCCTAGATGTGATGTGGGATGTTAGAGCTACAAGGTTGATGTGAGGAATGAGCTCTGCAATGTCCAGTTGATGAGTTTTGATAACATTGAGGTTGTGACGTGCATGCCACAAATCTAAGGGAAGTGACACTTTGAGGGAGGTTTCTGAATTGTTCCTTGCATGTAACCTCCAACTACTAAACATAGATCCCTGAAACAAGGGACGCCTTTGCATGATGCCTTGGGAGAAATAACTCATGCATGCAAGTCTGTTTTGCATAGTCCCTAAGGGAACTGGTCAACTCAGCTACACATGCAAGAGACTGCTTGACTGCTGGAGAAAAATGCACATTTCTGGCTGGGAGCTGGGCTAGCTTCCCAGGGGATTTGCACAATTTATAGGCTAAGCAGATGACTACGGCCTAGATTTGCGCAAATCCTTGGTTAAACAGTCTACTGCTGGAAAATTTGCCCAAATCTTACTGGGAGGGTTGGCTGGCAGGATTGCACAATCCTGGAGCTAAGCAGGTTGTCAAAGAGGATTTCACAATTTCTAGAGGGAAGGCTAGTTTCCCTCCAGAAATGAGCAATTTTCAAGTGGAAGTTGCTCAACCTACAGCTAGACCAAGTCCGGGTGAGCAGCCTGTGAAGGGAAAAGATCAAATTGTGATCAACACGCTGCCTTTGAGCAAGAAAGACACTAAAGTTTGAGGACTTGACGAAGCAAGGAAAGCTACTGTGAAGGTTGGTAGGGAGCCTCCAAAATAGGCAAAGGAAAAATTTTGGAGGGTGGTTGTAGCTGCTACAACACTTGGCGACACACTGGTAGAACTCGAACTCTCTGAATGGACCTTGTTCGTGAAAAGCAAGTCTAACACCTCTGGAAGTATTGTTCAAATCTCAGCTCGTCTTCACTTCACACTAGCTTTATTGTAGGATGTAGCATCTGCTAGACCCTTGGTCGATTGACACACATTCCAACCCAAGGCAACACAGTTGTTTCGATTGGGGTTGAGGGGTATATAAGTGCACAAGTAGTATAGTCGTCAGATTCTAAGCTTCATCTCTAGTGTTGCTCCATTGCCAGCAGGCCTGGAGAGTAGCCCGGTGGAGTCACATAGGAACACAAGCATGGCTCCACTTCCAGCGAGCCTGGTCAGTACCCTAGTGGAGTTACTTGCATCACCTCCCTACGCAGGAAGCCTTTCTCTTCTTTCACCTTATTCATTTTTCATTTGAATTTTTTGACTTTTCATTTTTTTCACTTTCATTTTCATTGTGCATAGCACTTATTCATTTCAGAGGCGGAAGAGGGACCCTGACTTATTGAGAGTAGAAGAGGTTGTTCCAGTAGAGACGTAGTTTATTGTATCTCTGACGTGCCTGTTAAGGTTTCCCCCTCACCTTACTCTACTTGACCAGGCTGACAAGGGTTAACCCAAAAACAATCGACTAAAGAAGGTGACCCTAGTTAGCTCGCAAGTGTCGTGTTTACACCAAGGTTCACTTCGAAGAGTATGTATTTTCCTTCGATGTATCATGGACGAAGAGTAACAAGTTCATCATACAGAGGCAAGATGACAGATAACCAAGTAGTGATAGCTATACAAACCCTCTTGTACTTTACCTATCTCATTTCATGAGCCACACATGGTTTCATGCGAACTAACCTATGAACGAAACTAGCGAATGAACTAACAACAAAGCTAACAAAAAACAAAAGCAAAAATGAGAGCAAAGAAAGAAATCAAACAAGAAAACAAAGCATGAAAGAAAACAAGCATCCAAGCAAACAACTGAAAGCAAACACTACTCCTACTCCTACACTAATAGTGCATGAGCCCAATCACGTGAAGTGATACTTCCAATGCAGCCATTAGCGCGTTGGTAGAGCCATGTGGGTGAAGGCTTGGTCTGCGAGTAACCCAGTTGTGCAAACTAGCATACAAGAAAGATATAATAGTGAAGACAGCCACACTTCGTGTTTCAAAGTGCCCATGGGACATAAGTGAGTGTAGGTGCATGACGGATGGTCTGTGGACTTGTCATGGTGCTATGTGACACTACGTGAAACTTTGAAGCATAATCACACTCTTGACTGTGACATGCAAGGAAAGGAAAGAAACAAAGATAACTTGTGTCATGCATGAATGATTGCAATGTAAGACTCTCCAATGCATGAGCAATGGGATTGTGTAGTTCGAGTGGAGGAAGTGTGATCTATGAGTGAGATGGATCTTCAATGCATAGAAACAAGTGATGAGGAGCCATGGGTGATTGAATAGTTTCATGATCGGAAGTAAGACGAACCTCAAGAGAGCGAGGGCCTGACATAACCATCAGCTCAGGCTGAAGTGCCTCGATAGTCTTGGGTGTTTCAACTTCATCATCAGGTAGATCATCATACACTAGTGGCTTCAAAAATTGACTGTGATAGATTCATGAGCGTGATAAAAAATGGAAGTAAATGGATCACTACTTCCATGATAAAAAAAATCGATGAATTCTTCGGCATCCTCATGATCAGATGAATCATACAAAGGGGTAGATGAAAAGTGAATGAACTCATCCTCTGTGTTTCCAAAAAATAAAAATGAAGGATCAAGTGGATCTTCAATGAATAACTTATCCTCTCCATTGTCAAATGATGGACTAACATCCGGTGAGTCCTGCGGTGATCAACAATGGGGCACATCTGTGGATGAAGACACACATGCAAAATCATGGATGACAAGTTCACCAAAGATTCTAGGAAAGAACGGAGGGGGATCAGATGGAAGGGAGCCATCCTTCGCCGAGTGTTGATGTTCAAGCTCCCACTCATACTCTTCATGAATGATAGTGCATGTTGGTTGTGCAACACCAACTCCGTCAGTGGGTTGTTTCTCATTCACAACAAGTGAAGAGTCTGGAATGGACAAACACAAGAGAGCATCATTCGGAGGAACATCTAAATGCAAAGACAAAGTTCAAAGAAAAGAATGCACATGGGAACTCGAAGGACTCACAACCAAATCTGTGTGAAAATTGAGTGGAGTGATGTTGGGAGGGTGTGAATGATGAATAGATGTGTGAACATGATCCTCATCATCACTAGGCGATGATAGAACTGTTGAATGAGAGGGAGGCAGATATTTCGTTGAGATAGTGCCTGCTCCCACATGGGATTGTGAAATTCCATCAACGAAGAAGGTTGAGTGAGGCTTGACATCAATATTTCTCTTGGGATGGGAATATTTCTTAAGGCAGTACTCAAACTAGTCCCAGAGATAAGCGAACTTCATCTAGCTCCTCGGAGCTTGAAACTGCAAGTCATGGAAGCGCTACCAAAATCAATAACAGATTCATGTGGAGCCCTCCATTGATGTAAGAGTTTCCGGTCAAGATGGTCTCGATCAAAATGATAGAACATGTCTTCAATAAGATCACAAAAGTGATCACATGAGTGCATGGTGTCAACCGGTAGGCTGAGCACCCAATGAAATGGAGATTCACGAAGTGTGTATGAAAGCAGCAAACCAGCTTGTTTGTCAGTAAACTCATCTTCGTAATAAATCATGGAAAGAAATTTATGTAAGAGATTAGGCCACGCCACTTCCCCTTCACCATCATACGTGTGAGTGGACAAGAGATCAAACAACTTCCCCGAGATGGAGACATTCACGATTCGAAAAACACCTCGTGGGAAGAAGAATGCAAGACTCCATGAAAGATATGAAAAGGTTCAAAACTGGATGAGAGGACACTGCTTGTCATTAGAACCTCCTTCTAGTGCCAGAAATGTTGACGGTGCTGGACCCGCCAACATGTCAAGGGGATCTTCCCGGTAAGAAGTCTGAATTAGACCTCAAACCATTTGGTGTAGGAGTTCCAACAGTGGGTCGTAAGGTAATGCCTTGACCCCGATGTCATACAGAGGCAAGTAAGATAACTCTGTCAGTAGCAACTGTGTGACTGATGCAAAGAGTCAAGGAATGTGTACGAGAGGTTCCAACACTTCGAAGGGAGAGGAAGGTGAAGGTGAGTTCCAGGTTGAAAGGGATCAGTCCCAACTCAACTAGGAACACACCACACAAAGTACATGCATAGCTTCTGGTGGAGCAGTCCACTTGGATGTGGCAGTCACAACATACAAGGTAATATACCACAAACAACACTCATGGATCAGTCTGAGACGAGTGTGACAGTTGATTTAGCGAGGTTCATGGGAAAGGTCTATTTGATGTCTGGCAGAGTATTCGACACGAACAGTGACATCATTAACAACATATGCAACACATTAACAACAAGATTCATATAATTTCATACAAATCATTTCATATACAAGTACGTAAGTTAAATGAACTCTATCATTAAGGAAACCAAAACAATCCAACTACAATAACAACATATGCATGAAAATTTGTTGGCTCTTATTATTAAAGAAGTGTAAGTCACAATCATACAATACACCATGTAAACCTGCTAGCCCCAACAGTGGAACATTATAGCCACATCTGCCTGCTCCTCCAAAGAGATGTACTAGCTCTATGCAGTGGAGAAGCCAAGGTGCATTACAATATTGTCCAAGCCTTCTTCAAGATAGTTTTAGTAGAAGCTTGGCTAACCAAAATCCTATAAAATGAGTTATGAGGGACTATTTATAGTAAAGGGTGGGGTGACCCTTGACATTCCCCTTTGTGACAATTCAACTACCCTCATGACTCTTCACCTACTCTATGACTGTACATCCAAACATTGACACTTGACTTACACTTGACATGACTCAACATTACAATGCACATGTACTCATGTGAGACAACATGGCTTGAGCAAGACTTGCAAGACATCACTGACATTTGGTCTGCTGTGATGAGACCAACACATTGACATGCTTATGATGGTGAAGGTGGTGAGTTGATGCCAATCTTGGTCATCCATGATAGTGTGCATGCACCTCATAGTGACATCTCGCTGAAGCGAACTCTTGCGTCTATTGCAACCGGTGCATTGTTTCGGCCCCTTCATCCAACTAGTCTGCTAACATGCACATGATCTTGTTGGGTATGATTGAATCGACAACACACTAATGCATAGTGTCCATGCTGATCTTCAAGTGTGTGCTAGTGGTCATGCACATCAACTTTATAAAGTACATGTTCAGCCCCAGTTGGACTTTATTCTTGTCTTCACCTTGGTGAGTGTGTTTAATGGGTTGGATTGCATGCATGCGCTCAATGACATGCATGTTGTTGGATCCTTTGCATGTGATCAACAATAATGCTCACCATGTTTGCTCTGTATCAGCTGCTGGGATGGATCCTTAACCTGTACTGGTACAATTTCATCCATGAGAGCATGTTGCACCCATTTTTGTTCCTGTTCCAGCTGCAACTCATTGGACTGTATGTGTAGCTTCATGTTCTTCCTAAGTTGTTGCTTCAACACATGCGACTCATTCTTTGTTCCATCTTCTTCCTTTGCACGATCTTCATGTCGTGTCGTCACTTGATAGCCGGAGTCTCCAAAGTTGCTTTCATTATCAGTGGATCTACTTGATCTTGTAACTTTGCTCCACCTCTATGTTGTCAACAGCCTTCCTCTTTCATTCGCTTCATTCATTACATTCGCTACATTTGGTATGTTGCCTTCAACTATTCTTCATGATGCTACTCACTGTGATACTTATTCTTGATGTCATTTTCCATGCACAACTTGATGTCTTCATGTTTAGGTAAGCTCATATACACTTGATCGACTGCATCCCCAAGCGTGCTCTAAATGGTGTCTTCGTCTCTGCTCTTCTAGAATCCATTGTACCTATACTGATCAGAGGTAGATGAACACCTGTGATACCTTGAGACATGGAAAAACTCATAGAAAGAAATTTTTCAATCGAAAACTAGAATGAACATGAGAACTGACTTGTTACATACCTAGGTGAATGATCATGAAGGTTGCGCAATTTCGACCGGGAGGTCAGGAGACCAACTGCCAAGGCTACACAAGGCATAGCCTGAGATGGTGAGAGGACTAATATAAATGTGCAATGCAAAATCTAGTCTAGTTCTTGACTACTAGGATTGTGCATTGCGCAATTCCAGCTAGGAAGGACTGCTGACCCAGGGACAGATTTGTGCAATTTCTTGAGCCAAGCAGCCACTGTCCTTCAGAAATGTGAAAAATAGTCCTGGAGGCTAGTGTCGAGCAATAATGGGCAAATTTGTAGAGGAAGGTGAGCCTTCCTTCCCCATATTGCACAATTCAGCCTTGGTGAAGGCAGAGTCTGGGCTAAGGTTGACCGACTCACTGACGAGAAACTGAAAGAAACTAAGACAGTAAATGCATGGCAACACTAAGTGATAGCGGAAGTGATTGAAAGTGCATGCAAAACATGAATGAAATATTCAATAAACAGATCAACATGCATGTGGGTGAGGTAGTTCACCAGTTGGGCAAACGTTCATGCAAAACAGTTTCATGCATGTGATCATAGTGAGATAGCAACGAAAATTGAAAGAGAGCCAGGATAAGCTAGAATACACGTAAATGACAGCAGGTGCTCAAAGAAATCAAGGAAATAGCACTCACACAACCGAATACACGTAAATGACAGCAGGTGCTCAAATAAATAAAGGAAACAACACTCACACAAGTGAATACAAAAAAAGAGACAAAAATGTAGCACAAGGCATGGGAAGCAAGCTTACCCCTAAAGAGCTGAGCTGAATGTGCCGACTACTCCTAGATGTGATGTGGGATGTCATAGCTACAAGGTTGAGGTGAGGAATGGCTATGTAGCATCTGGTTGATGAGTTTTGATAACATCGAGGTTGTGACGCGCATGCCACAAATCTAGGGGAAGAGACACTTGGAGGGAGGTTTCTGAATTATTCCTTGCATCTAACCTCCAACTACTAAACATAAATCCCTGAAACAAACAATGCCTTTGGATGTTGCCTCAGGAGAAACAAACCATGCATGCAAGTATGTTTTTCTTAGGACCGGAGGGAACCAGTCAACTTAGCTACACATGCAAGAGACTCCTTGACTGTTGGAGAAAAATACTCATTCTTCCCAAGAGATTTGGGTTGGCTGCCCAAGAGATTTGTGCAATTTCTGCATTGAGCAGCTGACTGCTACCCAGATTTGCACAAATCTTGGGCTGACCAGCCTACTGCTGGGAAAATTTGCACAAATCCTACTAGGAGGGTTCGCTGTCAGGATTGTGCAATCCTGGATCCTAGTAGGCTGTCAGAGAGGATTGCGCAATTTCTTTAGGGAAGGCTGGTTTCCCTCTAGAAATGTGCAATTTTCAAGGGGAAGTTGCTTAGCCTGCAGCTGGACCAAGTCTTGGTGAGCAGCCTGTGAAGGGAAAAGATCAAAGATCGATAGGCTGCCTTTGAGCAATAAATACAATGAATCATGAGGAATTGATGAAGCAAGGCAAGCTACCCTGAGGTTGGTAGGGAGCCTCCAATACAGGTTAAGGAAAGATTTTGGAGGCTGATTGTAGCCGCTACAACGGGATGATAAAGAGTAATTTTCCTTTGCACAGGATGTTGAAACACATATATAAACAGAACAATTGGCTACAAGAAGATAGGAATAGGTTATAAGGACAAGTCATAGCACTAGAAACTCAAATTGAAATGATTAAGGTTGAACTCAAAAAAAGAAATCTCAAGATTATTGCTGAAATAGATTCTACTCCTTGAATATGGTAAAACTTTCAATTTTATCTTTACTATGATTAAGCTAGTAAACTCAGCCTTATGTATAGTAAACATGGTATTAGGAGTAATAGGGAGGCATTAGGAACCATGAAAATTTAGAAGACTAAAAATTTTGAAATTTCGTAGTAACTCCCCCATAATGAAGCTGAAAACTTGCTACAAAATAGTTGTAGCTTTTCATGGAGGAGAAGGAAAATTTAAAATGCAGCAAAGGAAGTTATGAAGGTATGTATTTAGCCTAAAAACATCAAGGAAAACCTTAGAACTTTCAAAAATATCAAAGGGGTATCAGAAGAGTGTTTTTTGAATTTGCTACTAAAGTTTGCTACGAAACTACTGAAGACTCTGCTTTTTGCTACAAAACTGTCAAAATCCTTTTTGTTTTCTGTGTTTTTGAATTTTTTGGACATCAAACATCCAGGTAGTTAAATGGATTACAAGTCATGAAGGGTGTCCACATCAACTCCTATTTTTTAGGGAGACAGGTCAACAAGCCAACCAAGTCAGCATTCACATGGCATGAGACACATCATTAACTCCAACACATTCATAAAATCAGTTTGGTTTGATAAGCTTCATCAAAATGAATATGGTTGAGTTCATTTATGGTGGAAGAATCCTACTTTTATTCAAATTATATAAAACAGAAATCCCTAAGATTTCTCAATACATGTCAAGTAGTATAAGGTTTCAAGGATAAAGTTTCAAAATTGTTTAATCGAATCTAGCCCAAGTGGCAGATTTTTGTAATTAATGCTATGATGGTGGTATTACTCTATATATTTGTAGTTCCTTGAATTTAAAAGGATTTATCGATAATGTGAAGAAATGACCTTATGTAATCTTTTGATCCAATTGATATATAAATTTGCAGCAACTATGTTTTTGTACCTGAGATTCATGTCATGGCTTCATGTGTTCTTACCATGTTTTTTGTTTTACTATCAGTATTCATAGTATTTTGATTACTTGGAATTCTTGTCAAAGTGATCCAATTTACTTCACTTACTATGTATGACTGTGAATGTTCATTTGATATTAGTTTTAAAGCCATAGATGCCTTAGATTCCATTAAACACTATTGTTTTCCATGATTTTCTTTAATTTGACTCTATGCCCAATGGTGGAAGTCATCACATTTTCCTTCACCTATAAAACCACATAAAAAGAAATCAGAGTTACTCATCTGTAGTTTGCGTTGTTTTAAGTAAACTTGATAAGTGTTTTGAGAGAGCCCTCTAAAATTGGAAGGGCTAACTTCCAGTAAAAGTGATTTGAAACATTTATGCTAGGTTGAAGGTTGACATAGCCCAACTCTATTAGCTCAGTGATAAAACCTTCCTCCAATTACCTGCTAAAATAGTTTTCCTAGGTTCACTTCTCTCCATGTGGAACTTCTTCAGTATCCCATTGGCATACATGTCGTGAGAGACAAAAATTTACCCATGTCCTTGCCATACTTCCATACCAAGAAAATAATGCACGATCCCCAGGTCCTTCATCTCGAATTCTCTTACAAGATCCTCTTTGAAAGATTTTATCGCCTTCTCATCACCTGTTATAATAAAATCATCAACATATAATACTATAATCAACAATTTACCTTCAACCAAAATATGGTAAGGATTTTCATCTGCTTCACTTTTGGTGAAGCCCAACCCAGTGAAATGGCTATCAATCCTAGTGTACCAAGCACGGGGTGTTTGTTTTAGTACATACAACACTCGCTTGAGTTTGCACACATGCAACTATCTGTTGAAGGTATCAAATCCTTCAGGCTGCTCAATATACACCTCTTCCTCAATCATACCATTGAGGAATGTTGTATTCACATCCATATAATGTATCTTCCATCCCATCTGCACTGATAGTGCTAGAATAGATCTGATTGAAGAGTACCTTGCTACTGGAGAAAAGATCTCATCGTAATCAATTCCCTTCTCCTGGGATAATCCTATGGCCACAAATTTGGATTTTTATTTCTCCACACTCATGTTTACTGCTTCCTTTACCTTGTAAGGCCATCTGGAGCTCACAACTAACTTGTCTGCTCGCCTTGGGACCACTTTCCAAACATTATTTATGATAATGGATTCATGCTCCTCAACCATGGTATCAACCCATACTAGTTGTTGCACTGCCTCCACGATTGAGGATGGATCAAACTTTACACTCTCGCTCTTCAGAGCCATGTATCCAGTGTACTGATCTAGTGACCTCCTCTGCCAGAGTTATGATGTGGGTGCTCCCACATTCTCTCTAGCATCATGCATCAATCTGTCAACCTCTCTCATGCGCTTCCTTCTATCTATGGAAGTCTCTGCATGAGTGGGTGCTTTCACTCTCTGCTCCTGTGCATGTGGTTTCTCCACATCATCCCAAGGTTACTCCTTTGGAGATAAAATCTCTTCATCTACATGTAACTAAATCTCCCTCTCAAGGGAACATCTCATGGCCTTCTCTTCATCAAACTTCACATCTATACAAACCATTGTCATCCTATCGGATGGCAGGTACACCCGATAGTTGTGAGGTGTATCAGTGCACCCCACAAATATTTCCAATTGAGCTATTGGATCTAACTTTTTCCATGAATTCTTGGTAACATGACAATATACTGATGAACCAAAGACCCTGAAGTGTGCCACATATGTTTTCTTACACGAAAAATCTTCTTCTGGTGTACTCATCACTAGAATTCGATGAGGGATTTTGTTCTGCAAATAAACAACTATGTTGCATGCTTAAGTGCAGAAGTGAAACGGTAGGCCATGATCATGTAACATCACCCGTGCCGCTCAGACAATAATTTTGTTCTTCCTTTCAGCCACCCCATTCTGTTGTGGGTTATGAGATGCTATTAACTCCCATCGAATTCCCTCTGATGCATAGAGGTTGTTGAATCCATTTGACACATTCTCCACTATTGCTTCTGAGAGATTTAACTTACCTACCAGTATATTTCTTGACAAGTGCTTTAAATTCACAAATTTTAGTGAACATTTGATATTTATTCTGCAATAAAATCCAGCACTTATGAGAAAAATCATCAACTAATATTACATAATACTTGTGCTTGGCCATGGAGGCTATTGAGAATGGTCCACACACATCTCAGTGAACTCAATCAAGGATCACTTGTGCTCGACTATCTTTATCATCAAAGGAATATTTGTTGTACTTTCCCAATGTACACCCATTACATGTGTCTTTCTTCTCTAATGTACCCTTGGGAAGTCCTATAGAAATTTACTACATGATCTTCAAAGCTCTGTGGTGCAAGTGACCCAATCTTCTATGCCACAAGTCACTGATGCCTCGGCTCTATACCTTCTCTACTTTAGTGCTCAAAGCAACACAATCTTCTACATCCAATTTGTATAGATTCTTCACCCAAACCCCGATCTGATTCACCTGTCTTGAGGCTATGTGACAAAGGAAATCCTTTCCCTTTCTAAATATCACATCGTAGCCACAGTCTTCCAAAAAAGAAACTAAAACTAAATTATTCTTCAAACCTGGAACATACATGACATATTTTAATGTCAGAGGAGTACCAGACTCCCTCTGAAAGGTAATAGTATCAATGTAGGTCGCGTTATCCCTCCCATCATCTCTCATCTTGATGTGCATCTAGAGGTCCTTATCCTCCAAGTTAATGAAGAACTCTTTGTTGCTAGTCATATGGAATGAGGCTCCACTATCTAGGTACCACACACTACCGATCATCAATGTCACCATGTAACCGATGAGGTTGAAATCCAAGTTGAATTGTGAAGCAAGAGCTTCACCTACTGCTTCTCCTTAAAGCTTATTACCAGCCTTCTTGTGTGGACACATTATGGCATAGTGTCCCAACTTATGATAGTGAAAGCATTTAATATTCGACAAGTCATTCTTCTTTCCACCCTTACTGGAATCTGATTTGGAATGCGATGAATTCCCACTCCATTTCTTCGCCTTTCCAGCTAAGGCACAATTCTCCTCATCATATTTCTTGGATGAGGATCCATCTCTAGTGCTCCGCTAAATCTCTTCTTGTACCAAGTTGGACCACAACCACTCCCACTCTGGTAGCTTCTCCCTCCCATTAGCTAAGTCCTGGTAACTATGCCATCTCTTGGGAAGGCCTAGAAGTGTTAGGCTCACCATATTGTCTTCACCAACTATAACACTGACACTTCCAAGCTCATCCCAACATTGGGTGAACTTGGTAATGTACTTCGGTATTCAATCACCCATTTTGCATCTTGATATTTCTGAACTTATCCTTCAGTGCCAGCTTCATGTGGTCACTATTAATTTTCAACATGTTTTTCAAGGCCTTCCACATTGCAAATGGATTTTCCTTATCATGGAGGTTCAAGACAATATGATCTCGAACTCCTTCTAAAATAATCTTACTCATCTTTGCCACACACTTTCTCCACTCTACCAAATCTTGAGCATCAATTGTCTTAGGAATATCTTTTACTATGAATTTCTTAAGCATGTTGTCTTCTAAAGTGCCTCCATCCTCTCCTTCCAAGCAATATAGTTTGAATTTCCCTCAAGGGCATATTCGAGTCTCAATTTGTAGAACTACATCCTGTTGGATATGAAGTATGATACTATAAATTCAATATCTCCTGCAAAAGAAAAACTCGTATTCTCCTCTTCTATAGTGATTTCATCTATGATACCATGTATAAATTCCTTGTAGATTCAAAATTCACATTGTAATATGCTAAAAAAATTGACTTGAACCTACTCTACTCATCAACAGAAACAATAAATGATCAATGAAATCACGAAGCATATAAATGAAAGAATTCAATGACACATAACACAATGAATTTATGGGGAAAGCCACACCTAAAAACCCCTTCTATCTATATATTGCATTAATTAGAAAATATGAGAAGATTATAATGCTTTTCTCAAGCCCAAGCAACCTCTGCACTATCTCTATCTGTCTCACTACTTCCCAGACAACCTCAAGCCAATAATTAACCAATTATGTTGCCTACCAAGCTCCTATTTCCTTACACAGTTCCCTTGGGAATTAGTCCATATTCAATTGGGAAATCCCACAATTATGAATTTTGCAGTACTCATAGGCCTTCCTCTGATTACATGCACAACCTATAGAATTTAGATGATTATACAACTTGAAGCCTCAAAATTCACTACAACAACATTGGGGGATGACCACCCAGTCTGGACCTTAAAGCAGCTCCTTTTCCATTTGGAATGGTGGTTCTGAATTGTTCAACTAGGTCCAGTTACCTTCTCTCAATCTACAAAATGGCTTAAATTATGACTTTCATCGACTAATGTAGAAGATACATCAGATCATCTCTCTTGTTGATCAGGCAAGAAAGTGATCCTTAAGCTGATTTGGGGCTCAGCCAGGCCACAACTAAAGTTTGCCTCTTTCAGAAGAGGACTTGTAAGAATATAAAATTAAATCTAAATGCAAACTTATTCTATAATGCAAGCAAAAGGAACTAAATCCTAATCCTATCTCAGTTAAGCAGATATAGATCTAACCCAACTGAGAGAAAGATATTTAAATGAATTGGATTTAAATATGTCTGGATTATAATGAATATCAAGTTAACAAAGTAGTTCATTTAACTACATTATGTATATCAAAACATATTCTATTTAGAGACCTCTTAACTCAAATAACAAACCAACAATATTTAGGAAGAAGTTCACAAAATGATTGAGAAAAATAATAACATATGATTGAGAAAAAATAATCATACTAACAATAGTGCACAAATATGAATAAAATGACACATTTCTGCCATCATAAAATGAAACTAGTATTTAAAACAGTAGTATTAGAAATACTAATTTATTGAATCCATTTCCCTGGCTCTGGTCTCCAACAATCCTTTACATTGTTTGAACTTTTGTTGTTACAACAAGAGATGCGTAAGTGAAAACTCTGCCCATCATACATAATTCAGAATGCAAAAGAAAAATCCTCAATAATCCCCAGATCTGAGATTTTCTCTCTCCCACCTACAACTCTAAATCCCTATTACAGAAGTGCTTTTAGAATTCCATAATTGCAGAGGAGAGAAGCCCTTATTACATTCTACAATCTATAGTTTATAATAGTTTCAAAAGAATTCTTAACAAGAAAGTTTGTTGAAGAAGAAATTTGTTTAATCAATTTTCATTGGCTCAAAATTTCATTCTTCTATTGCTTGAGCCTTCTCATTGATTCGGATTCTTTTCTCTCCATCTCTTCAACTGTTTTCCTACAAAACAAATCAAAACAAAAATAAAATACAAAAATGAAATCAAAATGCTAAATCTGGAATTAAAAGAAATCTAATCAAATTCAATTAAATAAATAATTGTGTTATGCTCTTGACCTGCGAGAAGATGCCAGAATACCAAATATGCGAAGAAATACAACCCAAAACATAGAACAAAATGAGAAATAACAGCATGTATTTTATTATTCAGAGATGAAAGCAATGTTCACTTGCCACTTCGAGGGGGAAACCTCCAATAGAGCAGAGATCAAATACAAAATAAGACACGATGCTCATCCTTTATATAGGATTCGTACATGCAATACCATGGGTCAGTACCATGGTTCTATTAATACCATCTATCTAATACCATGACCCATTTGCAACTAACTATGGTCCCTTTCTTTAAATGTGGGTCAACCACTTACAATTATTATTATGGGCTTTATTGACTCTTTAACTAACTATAACTATGACTCGACCCTATTACATAAATAATGGGGTTAGGGTTGGACCCTAACATGCCCTCCTCCATAAAAATAGCCTTGTCCTCAAGGTTGAAGCTGTGGAAACTTCTGAAGAATAGTGGCTGGTTCCCAGGTTGCATATTCTGGACAGGTGTCTTTCCACTTGACGAGGACTTCCTTGATCATGTGGCCACCAAGGTACCATTCTCGCGTGTCGAGACCCTGTTCAAGTTGGAGCCAGATTGAACCTTCTTCATCCAATTCTCGTAGACTGGCTTGAATTCTGCAATTGTTCCCTACCACTTTCTTGAGGCATGAGACATGGAAGACTCGATGGATTTTTACAGTGGGTGGCAAGGCTAGCTTGTAGGCTACTTCTCCAATGCTCTGAAGTATTTGATACGGTCCGTAGAATTTTGGAGATAATTTCTGACGACCCTTGTCTTTGGCTAATGTTTGCTTCTATGGTTGCAGCATCAAGAATACCTGATACCCTTCTTGAAATGTGCGCTCTGAACGATGTTGGTCTACCTATTGCTTCATGTGATTCTGAGCTTGAGGGAGATTATCTTTGAGGTGGGCGAGCATGGTTGCACCATTCTGTAGGATTTGATCCACTTCTTGTACCTTAGAGCATCGAGGGATATAAGAAGCAGGTGAAGGGGGGAGTTGACCATAAAATGCTTCATATGGAGTCATCTTGGTGGCAACATGATAGTTAGTATTAAACCACCATTCGACTAGAGATAACCACTGTACCCATAGATGTTGCTTTTTTGAAGTGAAAAACCTAAGGTAGGTCTCCAAACATTTGTTGACTGCTTCAATTTGTCCATCAGTTTGGGGATGATAGGAATTACTGAGTTGGGGTTGGGTGCCTTGTAGCTTGAAAAGTTCCTGCCAAAAGTTACTGGTAAAGATCAAGTCACGATCAAACACAATGGAAGTGGGCATGCCATGCAATTTGAAGCTCTGGTCCATGAAAGATTGAGCCACCAAGTGGGTGTAAAAGGGTGGGGTAGGGCGCAAAAATGAGCCTACTTAGAAAGTTTGTCTACAACCACCATGATGACTAACTTGTTGCCTGACTTTGGAAGACTAGTAATGAAAACTATAGAAACATCTGTCCAGATTGACGCAGGTATGGGCAATGGTTTTCAAGTGTGGGGGGACTTGACTGTTTCTCCTTTGTGGCACTGACACACATCACATTGAGCTACAAAAGTAAGAATGTCCTTTTTCATTCCTGTCCAAAAGAAGGAACGATGAATGCGAGCATAAGTCTTCTGAAATCCTGAATGACCTGCAGTTGGAGATGAGTGCAAGTCTACCAAAATGCACCTTTTGAGGGTGGATGTCGATGATATCAATCCTTTGTCCTTGTAGAAAAGAATCTCATCCTTCCAAGAGTAGCCCGCTATGGAATTTGAATCTTCTTGAAAGTTATGAATCAGTTGGCAGAGCGAAGGATGTGAAAACCATTCCTTGCGAGCTTCTTCAATCCACTCTGGAATGGGAAGAGAGATTTCTAGCAGGGTGTTATCCTCCTCAAATTGACGTGATAAAGCATCCACTACAACATTTTCGCGCCCTTTCTTGTAAATTAACTCATAATCATATCCCAATATTTTGCCTATCCATTTATTTTGTTGTGGCAAGGATAGGCGTTGCTCCAAAAACTATGTTAGGCTTTGATGGTTTGTGCGGATTTGGAAACGTCGCCCTAATAAGTATGGTCACCAGGTATCCACCGCATGTAGGATGGCCATCATCTCCTTCTCATAGGTAGATTGCCCCAAATGTTTCCCACTTAGTTGTTGGCTAGTGAAGGCCAAGGGTCGACCTTCCTACATTAAGATAGCCACAATTCCTGTACCTCAAGCATCACATTCAATCACAAAAGATTCGGTGAAGTCAAGTAGTGCAACACGGAAGTGGAACACGTGGCATGTTTGAGAGCTATAAATGCCTGTTGTGCTTCATCATTCTAGAGGAATGAATTTTTCTTGAGAAAGTGATTGAGGGGTATATCAATGCAACCATAATTACCCAAATTTGTGATAGTAGCTGGTGAGACCCAAGAATGCCCTCAAACTCTTCAAGGTCTTTGGTTGGGGCCATTCCTGCATTGCTTGGATCTTCTTGGGATCCACCCTGACACCTTCACACCTCACAATGTGGCCTAAATACCTGACTTATTTCATGACAAAAGAGCACTTTGACAATTTGACAAATAATTTATGCTTCCCGAGCAGTTGCAAGAGCAGGTCTACATGCTAAAGATGTTTTTCCCAGTTGAGGCTATAGATGAGAATGTCATCAAAGAAAACAAGGACAAATTTTCTAATATATTGTTTGAGCAGGGGATTCATGAGGCTCTGAAAAGTAGATGGGTCATTACAAAGACCAAATGGCATGACCAGGAATTCATAATGGCCTTCATGAGTTCGGAAAGCAGTCTTTGAAATGTCTACTTCTTTCATGCGAATTCGGTGATAGCCCGAGCGAAGGTCTAGCTTAGTAAAGAATTGAGCCCCATTCAATTCATCCAGCAAATCATCAACAACTAGGATGGGGAATTTATCTTTGACTATCAGCTTGTTGAGGGCCCTGAAGTCTGGACACATATGCCATTCCCCATCTTTCTTGAGCACCATGACCACAGGCGATGAATAAGGACTAATGCTAGGACTAATGACACCGGCTTCCATGAGTTCCTTGATGATTTTTTTAATTTCATTTTTTTGGGCAAAAGGGTATCTATATGGGCACACATTTGGTGGTTGTGCCCCTGGAACCAAAGTAATGCTATGATCATGTTCCCCTCTTGATGGTGGAAGCTCATGAGGTTTGTCAAAGACCTGCAAATGGTTGTTTAAGACCTATTGTATCTCAGGATGAATATGAAGAGTTGGGGTCTCGAAGGCTTGAATGACATTAAATTGGTCAATAACTCCATGGTGGCCCTTTCTTAACAAAGGTTCCATCTGATGCAAGCTGATGATAGAAGGAGTACCTGCTTGGAGTCCGCAAAGGGTATGCGTGGGGTAATTCTACTTGAAGCTCATATATAACTCCTGGAAATCCATTGTGATTGGGCCGAGTGTGTGGAGCCATTCAACACCCAAGACAATGTCACACCCACCCATGTTGATGGAAAACATGTGGGTCTTTAGGTGGTAATCTCCCATCTGAAGTTTGATATTTTCACAATGGCTGTCACATTTCATTTTCCCCCCATCAGCAATCTATACCTGGAAATTAGAGATTACTCTAACAAAACAATGCGCAGTTTCTGCGACTCTCTAATGGATAAAGATGTGTGCTTTGTCACTAATAATCAAGACTACTATAGGGCGATGTTTAATAAAACCTTTGATTTTGAGAGTTCAGGGAGAAGAAATGCCTGCCAAAGCATGGAGCGAGATAACTGGTTCTTCTGGTGTAGTTGGGAGCTCATTTTCCTGTTGGTTGTCCTCATATTCCTCCTCTGGTCCCTCAAAGGATGGGCTTCCTCGGATGAACTATGATCAGTAGCATCAATTTGAAAGAATTTGGGTTCCTTACATTTATGCTCCGAGGAGTATTTGTCATCACAGTAGTAACACAATCCTTGATTTCCTATTTCCGCCATTTTTGTTGGTGACACCTTTTGAACCTTAAGTGTTTGGTAGTGCCCGGAGCCTGGGTGGCGCGTCCCTTGGCTATGAAATTTGGACGAGGAAATTGGGCCACTAACGCGTGTTCCACTTCGCGAGCCGTTGTGCAAGCTTCCAGCCATGTGGGTGGGTGGTGGATCCGGATGTGAGCTTGGATGGTGTCTTTGAGACCACTAATAAAACATTCCAAGTAGAATTCATCTGCCAGACCTCCTGTGCGGAAGGCTAATTTCTGAAAGGCTGTAATATAGTCGTGTACTATGCATGTCTAACTGAGCTTAGTAAGATGACCGAAAAAATTGAATTCACATTCAAAGTGTTCACAACAAAATTTTGAGAATGCCTGCCAAGTAATTGGCCTTGCATAGCATTTTTTATGCCACTGCCACCATTGCCATCTTTCTTGGTCCAAGTAAAGGCCTCCCACACGTACCATAGTCTCATCATCTTTGATGTGATTTAGCGTGAAATATTGGTCCATTTGGGATAGCCATATGGCCAGATTAGATCCATCAAATTTGTACATGTCTAGCTTGGGTGGTCGAGGGTGGGAATGTTGGTGGTTTCCATGGAAGTGAAGAGAAGGACTAGATTCTCCTTCATGGTCTTCATTAAAAGCATATGCCTCCAATTGTACTGCTGACTTTCCCTTTTTGAATGTGCCGTTCAATGTTTGGATCTGCCTCGATAATTACTCCAACATGTTTTCAATGGATTCCATCTTCTCATTGGCCCTTTGGTTTCTACCATACATAGATATGGTTCACTTGTCGTCACTGTGAAAAAATTTGGGACCACCAGAAAATTGAAGTTGAAAAGTGAATGGTACCACCTCGCTCAGCCTATCGTCTTAATTCTTATGGGCTAAGTCTCTTATAAGTGTCCCGGGAGGGCCTTAGACTTTTTCTTTTTTTTCTACTCCAAATGGAGTTTTACTCCCCACTTATCAATAATGTAGTAGCCAATTCCCAAAAAAGTTAATTGTGCCCAATGTCCTGCGAGAATCACCCCAAGGTATAGGAGCCACAAGCCTTCATGTAAAAATGGTCAGATCTATCTGCGAAACCCTCAACTGCAGTGTGTGAGTAGGAATGTGGAAATGACCGAACCCCCATTGCTAGATCTGAATGGTATTCTGGTGAATCTTATTGTTGTGGTGGCACAGAACCCAACCTGCTAGATCTGATCTGGCAAAGAAGATGATAGGCGATCTTCAAAGAGACAAGGTAATTATGGTCTCAAGCAGTGTTAGGTGATATAGATCGCAATATACATAAGGGTCCAACAGTAGTACTCGGCCCAATCTTTCAGGGCGCTAACTAAGGAGGATCAATCGTACCCTTAGCCGTACTACCCAACTACCCTATAATACGCGCAAGTAATCTCCCCAAGTGTTTTTCTTGGTGTATTGTAGCAGTAAGACGGTCGATGGTTTGTCTATGGCGAGGTTTCTGGTGAGCCTAGGGGGCTTCCGATATACCCAGAGGGTATGTGGAAGACAGTCCGTGTGCAGTTTTGTCTAATGTGCTACTACTCGAAGGGGTAACCACAGGGGTTACAAGGGAGTCAAACAAGCATGACCATCTCTTGTATTTCCTGCATGCATGCCTCTTCAAATCTGCAGGTTTATGTGCTCAACGACAGGTCCTGTGGTTTAAAGATTCTGGAAGACATCTCTAGCCAAAAAAAAAAAAATCTGCTACAAATGGAGATACCACCGGCCTTGGAAAGTGCTTTGATACCACTTGTTATGCTCTTAAACTATGAGAAGATGTCAGAATACCAAATATGTGAAGAAATACAACCCAGAACACAGAACAAAATGACAAATAACAACATGTATTTTATTATTCATAGATGAAAGCGATGTTCACTTGCCTCTTCGAGGGGGCAACCTCTAGTAGAGCAGGGCTCGATTACAGAATAAGACACGACGCTCCTCAATGGGGAGTCTCTATCCTTTATATAGGATTCATACATGCAATACCATGGTTCTATTAATACCATTGCCCATTTTCAACTAGCTGTGGTCCCTTTCTTTAAATGTGGGTCAACCACTTACAATTATTAATATGTCTTTGTTGACTCTTTAACTAAATATAACTATGACTCGACCCTATTACATAAATAAGGTGGTTAGGGTTGGACCTTAACAAATTGAAAAGGAAATCTAAGCTTTCAATTGACGGCTATGATGATTTAATTATCCAAGGAGATTATTGACGAATGAGTCTACACTCAGAAGAAGTCGTGGGCAAATAAGAATGCATAAAATAAAACTGAGAAAAATCATTTTGTTAAAAATTTGGAGACTGAGCTTCTGTTGGATTTTAGACCCAATAAATGATCAAATCTGGAAATGAAACCACTTTGTAAATATTCTCCACAATTTTATCTTTCCAATGAGCCACCCTCGACTTCATTTGGCCAAGTAAAACTCCATTTATGAGCTTCTGAAGTTGGTATATTAAAATTGCCAAAATCCTAGAATTTCTGTTGTCTAGCCTAAAAATCAGAATTTTTAATTAAATTCTAATCCTAACTTAGAATGCTAATATTAATTAATTAATACTAATTAATTGTAATTATGTTATTAATTTATTACAATTTTAATTAAACAAAATTTAATAATTAAAATGTTATTATATCATATTTATATTATAATTTGAATTATATTAAAATTATAATATAATATAATTATAATATTATATTATATTTTAATATTTTAAACAGACCATTAGAATCAATCCATTTCAAATACAAACTATCTATGTAGCCATAAATAAGGAGGGTGAGTGGAGTAGTTAATGAGGAGAGGATGGAGTGATAAGGAAGGTGAGTGGAATAGTGACGTGGAGGTATGACAATTATAAGGTGTTGAAAATTATAAAACAAAAAAATTATATGAAACCTTCCTTACCGCATCGTATAATCACAAGAATTGACATCGGTTTAATGAATGGATTATATTTTTGTGATGTGTGATATGCAATATCGCAATATCACATCGAAAATTTTGATTGGAATTTTAAAATCGCAATTTTTGGATCGCATTTCTTTCTTAGAATAGGATTTTGGAAGGAATGAAGTGATATGAAGTGAGGCCCATTTGGAATTAATAATCCTACAAATTGGACTATAGCCACTTTGCAATTTTGAGAATTTAGCCTTGCCAACTTGTTTTAAAATAATAAATTGGAGTAAATTACCAAGATTTTGAAACACGTTTTTATCTGTTATATGACTTAGCTCGGTCATTTTGTAGGATCATTAGTGAAAAAATGAAAGAATATTAGTAAAAATTAAATAAGAGTTAATATTTACAATGAATGACCATTGAACTTAATTAGCTATGAAAAACGAAATATTATACATTTATTTACATTTTTAGTCTAGGAGAGAAAATGATCAAACTTCAAAGGAGTGTCATTTACAAATCGGTTGATCAAATGAGTCGAAACAAGTATCGATGGAAAGCTTGTGAAAATTCGAATTCAATGAAACAATTAAAACAAAAATTTGATGAAAACTGAAAAATGAAAAAATTGTAATACAATTAATCTAAATAAAAATCATAAAATATGCTTAGCCAAAAATTAATGGAAAGGGTCCCCATTATTTGAAGTAATGGGGTGTGTTTGGTTTTCTCTAAAACAATGGCAACACATTGGGAAGAACCAGTGATCTCTGGTTAAAGATAATGAACTTTAATTTACCCATAGATTAAAAATAATGGAAATCATGAAATCGTCTAACAATAAAACGTTTCCATAGGTCCCACATAAATAGATTAAGCAATATGAGTTTGTAAAGGTAAGTACTTAAAATAGAGTCAAGTAAAATTCATGAATCCAAATTTGAAAAAAATTGTTTTAAAACTACCTCATATAATAATAGAAGAAGGTAGATATAGGATTTTTTGATAAATCATATATCCATTTTATGATTGCCTTTGACATTGCTTCATTTCCAGCAAGCCTGAATAATACCCCAGTGAAATTGCCTTTTATGCCATACAAGCCTAGTCCCGCTGCGAGCGATCGTCCATAGTCCCAACGGGTTTACTTGTATTTCCCATGCTTCCTCTTTAATCACCCTTTTGATAAGCACATTTGCAAGCTTGTAGTTTATGATGTATTTGAGAAAAAGAGGTGGGATGGTAATAGATATTTATGTTTAATGGACATAATACTTTCATAATGTTTGTTCCAAATTCTTTCCTTGCAACTATCAATAAGAGCCTTTTATGTGGAGGGGTGGGAGGGATTCATTGTGTTAAACCCAAATCAATTATTTCCTTGAAAAAGTAAACTCAATCACCTAGAAAGGATGTGTGTTCCCCCATGAAAAATATTTAAATCAAGAGGAATTATGGTTCCATAAGGATAAGCCTTAAATGATATTTGAAATTCATTGATATAGGCAGAATTAAGATTCCCCCTATATGTTAAGCATTGTTGAATAAGAAAGGTCATTTCAAATATATCATGGCAGAGTCACAAAAATAAAAACAAAACTGGAAAGAAAAGAAAAACAATTCCTAAGATAAAGTAAGAAAATAAATTAGAAAACAAAAATAAAAATGAAGTGAAAGGTGAAAAACATCCAAATTTTTTAAATATAAACTCCAACAAGACAGTTTATACCAATGTCTCAACGAAACAAAGTAAAACAAATAATCATGTGAATGTTCCTTCTTTTGTTGAGATTTAGATAAATTTTATGTTGCAAAGTTATAAGCATTTTGGCTTCTGATAGCAGTAATGATAAAATTTAGTGACAATGAAAAAAATTCTATTACGTGTCAATTGTTTTGTTTCAAAGCATTATCTTAACCATTTTCTAACAAAAGTAATGCTTCAAGAAACAAACTAAAGGTTCAAAAACTCCCTAGTGTAGTTGATTCGATGAGGATCATTACTGAACAAAGGAGAGTGAATTCCAAATCTAATCTAGTGGAAGCATAAGGAGTTTTATGAGGAGCTGAAAAATAGAGTTTTATATCAAAAAAAAAAAAAACTGAAACCATAAGTAAAAAAATGAAAATAAATGAGAGTGGGCATATGAACTTATTCTTGAAAATTTTTGGTTAATTTTACCTTAGAGATATCATCTTCTCCAATATTAACTCGCTTCTTTCTTTGATTAAAATAAAAGGATGAAGAAGTTGAATTGAGTGAAATGTTATTGACCCACAATAATCACTTATTAAATATAAACTAAAACAAGCAACAAACTAGAAGAAAACAATGATTCATGTTCCAAGAATATATAGTAAACTGAATTCATTAGATATGAGAATGTAAATATTCTCCTTAATAAATCACAGTGATAAATGCTCTCTTTCATTTCTTTATTTTAAGTTTGTATTAGCTCCATTATATTGAAGTTGATTCGAAATCCCAAATAATATAGTAATTATATATATGAATATTATTTGAATATTTAAATGATAAGTATGGGGTGAATATCAAAATTCAAAATAAAAAGAATTCCAAATGAATTAATCATGATCTATTACTTTTACATGTTCCAAATTTTCCATGAATTGCTACATTACCATGGTGGATGCTCAAGAGTGCCTTTTTCGTAAATGAAGATGCTTCCTATAATATCATTGATATAATAAAATGTGCATCCAATAATGAATCGAAGGCAAAAAATTAAATGAACCACAGGTGATGAAATATTTCATTAGCCAAGCAGATTGCCAAGAAGAGTAAAAGAGGTCCATGTGCATATATTATGAAGAATATATATATATCCCTTTAGTCATAACATCATCCCTATGACTGAATTCTTGGATTTCACAAAGTTATGATCGAAACACATCCAAGTTTTGAGTCATCATGATAACATGAAAGTGGCATACATATTCAAAGATAATGGAACAAGACTTCACGTCATCATAGTAAATTTTTCCTTTGATAGATGTAATGGATATGATGGTGGTAAAAGGAAATGTGAGGCTCAAAGAAGTAAACCTGGAATTTGTTATTAAATTATTATTATATAATACAAATCCAAGAGTCTTTGAATTTAAAATCCTGAGAAAAGTCTAGAAAAATGTTAAGTAGTGGATTAGGATTTCAAATTTCATCAGCTAGAGGTTCTAAGTCCCTTGGGAAAAAATGAATATGACTGAAGGGAAACAATTTGGTAATTGTGATGCAATGGTTCAACTTTATTTTCGCAATTTGAATATTTGGAACACACATATATAAACTCATAGATAAGATCATTTGTTGTAAGCATATAGTGCAAAAATTTCCTCCATTTGAGTTTTATAATGAGCATAAGAATTTGATTACAACTATACCGATGGGAGATAGAATATGATTATTTATTCATAACCTAAATTTCTGATTGTATGCACATATGAGTGTTATTAGAGAAAAGTATCGGAGAAATATTATAGATGTATTTTTTGAACCATGTGATATTATGAACTTTCGATAGGCCTTGATTAAATATACGAGAAAAATTTTATATCGTAGGTCTTTTATCAGAGTTTCAATATCAAGTGTACAAAAGGAGAAAAACTGATTGAATTTTGCGATATGGAAACTGGCAAGTTATATCAGGGATCTTGTATCATATGTTACCTATCGGGAATTATTATGAATAAATGTTATGATATGGATGATGCGGTATGGAGGATGCGATATTGCCAAAAATTTTATCAGAAATCAGAGGCAATGGTGCTATCGGAGGATTAAAGATATGTGGTGCAATCTTATTTGAAAACCTCCAATATGCGATATGTAACATGGTATATTTGTGGGACCAACTTTGATCTTGATAAGAGATCGACGATCAGATGATTTAAAATGAGATGTAACATAGTTGATACGTCAATGTGCGATGTAGAATGAACGCGATAGTTTTATTAAATGGATTCAATCTCTTATCGGATTCGGGATATTGTAACTTTTAAATCTATGTCCCAATCAAAATTGAGATTTTATGAGCAGATAAAATATCTTTTAAAATTAAATTTAAATTTCATATCGGGTCCAAGACATCGAAACTTTTAAAACATGCACTTCAACTAAAATTGTGATTTATAAATGGATGTGATATCTTTTAGAACTAGAATTAAATGTGGTATCAGGTTCGGAATTGGGTGGATATCGCAATACTTCAATTGATGCTTTATATGAAATGTCCCGACATTAGGATGCTTTGATAATGATATACGACAATACAATGAGTTTGGGATGTTTTAAAGTATCCAAAATAGAAGTGCCCAACTCAATTTTTCCTTTCTATAAAAACTCCATTAAATAATTTGATTAACCATCAGATTATTCGATCAGAAGAAGATGTTATCGCAACTTTATTATGAGGAGAGTTGCGATATTATAATGATCCAACATGAATTTCCCAATAATGTATTTAAAAGTCTAAATGGAATTCTAATGAAATTTACAAGGAAAATTAATGAATTCTCAAATTCTGACAAAACAACTAATACTTGCCTGAGCATGCTGCAAATTTAAAATAGTTGCCTTCTTGTTTCAAGTCTCCAAAATCAAAGCAATGAAGACCTGTAAAAAATAAACAGAGCATAAATAGGCAATAAATCATGGAAAATAAAATCAAACAATATATGAAGATGAACATAAATTTCATACTTGGAAGAAATTTGACTGTAAATTTTACCTCATGAATCTTCAATTTCTCCCATGTTCAATATCATCTACTTATTCGATCTTAAAAATGCTAAGTAGGGAGTTTTCATTAAATTTCATCCACCTACAATTTACACCAAAATACAAGAGTGGTGAAAACGAGCTCCTTTTCAAAAATACTTACAAATCCAAAATTGTTAAGTTGTAGCAAATTCTTGGAATTTGTTCATGTATGATCATCGTGATGAATGTTTTGCAAAATAAGACAATCAAGTGCTTTTCAAAAAAGTGTATGATCTAAGAGCTTCTAAAATATTCTAAGTTTTTTTCCAAAAATGAAAGGGAATGCCCATAAGAAGTCAGATTCATTACTTGCTTCATTGAAATCTGAAATAATGAAATAGGTACTAGGAAAAAATAAATCTAATCTAAATTAATCTATTCCTACTTCTAACTTAATTAAGAAAACATGACTAGGTATAGCCATACTTCCAATGTAACCATGTAAGAATTTTAATTCCTGCATGTGTGTACAGATCAATCATTAGTAACAAAAATACAAATAAAATTAAACTAAGGAAAATAAATCTGAAAGAAGAATGTATAGTTATTGCTAATATATTATTTACAATTACCTTCTCTTGAAATTTCCTTTCTAGTTGAATTTCAATTGGATCATAGAAAGCTGGATGGATTTCTATTGATGATTGGAAGAGATTCAAAAGAGAGGATAATAGACCATATTGTGAAAATGAGTTTTTAGATTCATTGGCCTGCATAAATATGTTAGTGTTATGTGCAAATGTTAAACTATTAACAATCTTTCGTGAAGGAAAACTTTCCAAATGTTTTTCAAATGGGTCATTGAAATATGGATGGAAATATGTTAGATACAATGGAAGATCATTAATTAAATTAAATTGTTGGTCATATTGTGAAAATACACTCTCTTTTTGACACTGCCTTTGAGAAGATAGAAGTAGTTGATAGGAAATGAACATTAATTGGAATTGGAAGAGAAATAGCTCTTGATGTTCACGATTGGAATGTGAAACTTCATTTTCACACATCAATTGAGTGTTTAAAACTGAGTTGCTCAATATGCCAGCGCAAAGTATCTAAAAATTGAAAACTAAAAACAGAAAAGAAATCTAAAGTTGAACAAAATAAGTGAAGGAAAAATAACGAAATCAAATTGTAGTTTACACTAGTGTTAAAACGTAATTGGGAATGATTTGAAACAATTTCCGTTTCACAAGACTTGATAAGAATAAGAGAATTCGAATGATTTCTAATACCAACTTGTGAATTAGAAAGAGAATCATGACTATGAATAGGAATGGGAGCTTGATCGTCATATAAATCATAGATTGGAACATTTTCTCGAATGTTGAAATCATGAGTATGTTTAATTATTTGCAAATGAGAACAATTTGAAACAATTTATGAATTAGAGTGTTCTTCATTTTCACATTTGATTAGACTTTGATCACGAAGATTCAATAGTGAAGTAGACAAATCAATGTCCTCAATGTCAAAATAACTATCATAAATGACCTCACGACATTCATTAGAATTCCCTTCGATCTCATCCAATGTATCAAAACAACAAGGAATATAAAGTACATGTTCATTAATGTGAGAAGAATGATCAATAATTAATTTTCTATCTTGATAAAAACTAATTGAAAATTCATTACGATCAACCTCTTCTTTTTTTTCTGAAATATCATTAATGTTAAGAGGGAATAAATTCCAATCAGCAAAAATATCAGGATAAAGCAAAAAATGAGAATCAGAAGCAATGGATTTAAAAGTATCTCTATTTGAGAAGTCTTCTGCATTCTACTCATTATGAAATACATATTTGAGATCATTCATTTGTGTACTTGTGCTTTCTTGAATAATGTTTATTTTTTGTTCTAAATTTGACATTTGTTCATCGTAAAAGAATTCAAAAATGTGTACAACAGGTTGCGTGTTATTGGAAACTTTGATTGTTGCTTGTACTTGCTAATTTACGTTATGATTTTTTGAATCTGTCGTGCACTGAATTTCAGATTTCAAAGTGGTATCTTCTTCAAGATATTTGCTTGTATCTTCTTGTATTTGAATAGTAAAATTTTCCAAGCTTTTTTATTGAGATTCACTGACATGTGAAGGTACATCTCCTTCACGATCAGTACTGTAGGAAGTGTGCACTAAATGAAGAAATTGATTGTACATAATAGATGCCACTTCATCATCATTTGTTTGCATCTTCATATTGGAATTCTTAATTGTGTTAATGTAATTGGAAGGAGTTTGAGAAAAGATTGAAATAATTTCACATGGATTATGAATGGGAGGAAGAGAACAAATATGTTCATAGAAATTTAATAATTCCTCTTCTGTAGTTTTTTTATTCAATTTTAAATTTCAAACAATATAAATGAAACCTGATTGTAAAATAAATCAAAGACTCATTTCCAAATCTTCGTAAATCTTCGATTTCGTCACATACATGTTTGTAGTTATAATGGTCAAATTTAAAAAGGAACATTGCAACAAATTGATCCCAGCTGTGAATTGAGGCAAATGGAAGCGATTGATGCCATCTTCTCACTTTTGCCAATAATGTAAGAGTAAAAATCCTTCATAAAATGCCTTCATCAATTCCTTGAAAAATCGAATTTGAAATTTTTTTAATTAATTGTAAAGCACGATTAAATGTAGAAGTATTCCCCTTACCATTAAACTTTACCTGAGACAAGAGTCTTACCATTTCAGGTGTAGTATTGGAAGATGCAAATATGTGGATGCAACTCCAAATTGGAATTTTAAGAGGATCCATTGTAATAAAAATAAAATGTTAGAATACAAAGACTCTAAATAGACATCAAGTTTCAGTCCCTCCTTCTAGCACCAAAAATGTTGAAGCTTCGAAATTTGTTGCAACAACATTGGGGGATGACCGCCCAGTTTGGACCTTAAAGAAGCTCCTTTTTCGTTTGGAATGGTGGTTCTGACTGGTTCAACTAGGTCTAGTTACCTTCTCTCAATCTCCAAAATGGATTAAATTATGACTTTCATCCACCAATGGAGAAGAGACATCAGATCAATGCCCTTGCTGATCTGGGGCTCAGCCAAGCCATAACTAAAGTTTGCCTCTTTGGGAAGAGGACTTATAAGAATGTAAAATTAAATTTAAATGCAAACTTATTCTATAATGCAACCAAAAGGAACTAAATCCTAATCCTATCTCAATTAAGCATATATAGATCTAACCCAACTTAGAGCAAGATATTTAAATGATTGGTATTTAAATATGTTTGGCTTATAATTAATATAAAACTAATGAAGTAGTTCAATTAACTGACATTATGTATACCAAAACATATTCTATTCAGAGACATCTTAACTCAAATATTAAACCAACAAAATTTAGGAAGAAGTTCAAAAAATGGTATTGATTGTTTAATCAGTAATTCGAATAATTAAACAATAATATGAGGAAGTAGTTCACGCCATATCACTATTTGTTAAACCAATATTAAAAGACAGGTTTCTGAGTAAACAGTTACTCAAAAATCAGAATTCAACCCATAAGAGAAGAGATAAATAATAACATATGATTGAGATAAATTACTCATACCGACAATAGTGAACAAATATGAATAAAATTACGCATTCTTGTCATCATAAAATGAAACTAGCATTTTAAATAGTAGTATTAAAAATACAAATTTATTGAATCCATTTCTCTGACTCTGGTCTCCAACAGTCCTTTACATTGCTTGAACTTCTGTTGTTACAACAAGAGATGCAGAAGCGAAAACCCTATCTATCATACATAATTCAGAATGCAAAAGAAAAATCCTCAATAATCCCCAGATCTTAGATTTTCTCTCCTCTCAACTACAATTCTAAATCACTATTACAGAAGTGTTTTTAGAATTTCATAATTGCATAGGATAGAAGCCCTCATTACATTCTACAATCTATTGTTTATAATAGTTTCAAAGTAATTCTTAACAAGAAAGTTTGTTGAATAAGAAATATGTTTAATCAATTTTCATTGGCTCAAAATTCCATTCTTCTATTGTTGGAGCCTTCTCATTGATTGAGATTCTTTTCTCTTCATCTCTTCAACTATTTTCCTGCAAAACAAATCAAAACAAAATTAAAATACAAAAATAAAATCAAAATGCTAAATCTGGAATTAAAAGAAATCCAATCAAATTCAATTAAATAAATAATTGAAAAGGAAATCTAATCTTTCTATTGACGCATGTGATTATTTAATTAGCCAAAGATTATTGACGAATGAGGCTTCATTTAGAAAAAGTCGTGGGCAAATAAGAATGTAGAAAATAAAACTCAGAAAATTGATTTTGTTAAAAATTTGGAGCCTGGTTTTCTGATGGATTTTAGACCCAATAAATGATTAAATATGGAAATGAAAACACTTCACAAATATTATCCATAATTTTATCTTTCCAATGAGCCATCTCGGTTTTCATTTGGCGAAGTAAAACTTCAATTATGAGCTTCTGAATTTGGTATATTAAAATTGCCAAAATCTTGGAATTTTTGTTGCCTAGGCTAAAAATCAGAATTTTTAATTAAATTCTAATCCTACCTTAGAATGCTAATATTAATTAATTAATACTAATTATGTTATTAATTTATTACAATATTAATTAAACCAAATTAAACAAAATTTAATAATTAAAATATTATTATATAATATTTATATTATAATTTGAATTATTAAAATTATAACATAAATTATAATTTATATAATTATATTTTAATATTATATTATGTTTTAATAGTGAGGTGGAGGTATGGGATTTATAGGGTGTTGAAAATTGTAACACAAAAACTTTATATGAAACTTTCCTTAACGCATCCCATAATCGTAGGAATTGACATCGGTTAAATGAATGGATTATATTTTTGTGATATGCGATATCGCAGTATCGCATAGCAAATTTTGATTGCAATTTTTAAATTGCAATTTTTGGATCACATTTCTTTCTTAGATCAGGATTTTGGAAGGAAGGAAGTGATATGAAGTGGGCCCCACGTAGAATTAATAATCCTCCAAATTGAACAATAGTCACTTTGCAATTTTGAGAATCTGGTCTTAGCAACCTGTTTTAAAATAATAAATTGGAGTAGATTACCAAGATTTTGAAACAAGTTTTCATCCATTGTATGATTTAGCTGGGTCATTTTGTAGGATTGTTAGTGAAAAAATTAAAGAATATTAGTAAAAACTAAATAAGAGTTAATATTTACAATAAATGACCATTAAACTTAATTAGCTATGAAAAATTGAAATATTATACATTTATTTAAATTTTTAATCTAGGCAAGAAAATGATCAAACTTCAAAGGAGTGTCATTTACAAATTGGTTGATCAAATGAGTCAAAACAAGTATCTATGGAAAGCTTGTGAAAATTCGGATTCAATGAAACAATTAAAACATAAATCCAACAAACACTAAAAAAATGAAAAAATTATAAGACAATTAATCTAAATGAAAATCATAAAAGATGCTTAGCAAAAAATTAATGGAAAGGGTCCCCATTATTTGAAGTAATGGGAGTGTTGGGTTTTCCCTACAACATGTCCCTGAACTCCAATCTCAATTGGGTATTTCTCTGATCTAAGATGCATGAGTTAATTATGAGTGATTCTTCAATTCACTAATTAGTGTTGGTTACACCCCACTACTACAGGTTACACCTCGCTACAGTAAATTACACCCCACTGTTGTTGGTTACACCCCACTATTTATGATCTCCCACTAATTCCTCCATCAATTGGAACTAGTTTAACTGAATTTAACTCAGTTAGACCAAATTAAATAATTACAGCTGAAAATAAACTCAACTAGTGCTCCTAATTGTAGGAGACACTCTAAATGACTCTAGATATACCCTCAACTCAAATTAACTGAGCTAACTAAGTCAAATTAACTTAGTTAACTATTACAAGTTGTCATGAGATATGGAATTACAATCTAATTTCTAATTTAACTGAAGGACAAATTAAATTAGGATTTTCTTATTACATTCTCAACATTTCTTATTCATTGTAACAAACATGTTATTTTTATATATGTTGGGTCCTAACCTCAATGGGTTTGACCCTAGGGATGCGAACCCATAAAACTATATATGCAAAAGAATTTTCCATTATACCGCAACTTTGTGGTTGTAATAATTTAGCATAGCACTTGTCTTTGAGGATTAGTTTTAAACTGTGTATTATATGTAGAACACAACATTGGCCCCTTCGAAGTGTTTAAAAAGGAGAGGTAGGTTTGCAAGAGTTATAGTGTGAAGTGAAAGGTTGAGCCCTGTTATTTTATAACATTATTATCATTGTTATTTGAAAAATCATAGAGTTTTTCCCTTTTGGATAATTTTGAAAGGAGAGTTTTTGTAAGGGTTCTTAAAGTCTATTTGTGAAGCTACAAACTAGAGAGAAAGATTTGGAGATTGGGGAATTGTTGTAATTGGAGTTATTTTTACATCATAATTGAAGAGGCCACTCCATTGGAAGTAGACCCGGAGACATAGCCCACACAAGGTGAACTTCATTATCAATTTTGTTTGTGTTCTTTTATGTTATATGCAATTGTTCATTTATATTATTGTGTTTTTAATATATTTTTGTCAAGCTTGGTATTTCGAATTTTATTTAAGCTTGATAAATCAAAGGCTCGCGATAAAAGAACTCAATCATCTAGTTTTGTAGATTTTTATAGATAGTAAAAGGATATTGGTAGAGCGAAGGATCACCTTAAAGAAAAAAGGAAAGGTTGATTCTAACCCTAGGCCTTCCAAAATGAAAAATCCCATAATGGAGCCAACAAAAAGGTAAATTTCAACTACCTTGGTTGAAATGGGGACTCCTCTAAAGAAAGTAACTCCTCCCAAAAAACAAGACTACAAAAAAAAAAAATCCAATCATCTAGTGGGAGCACCAGAACTTTAGAAGGAACTTACCAAGGAGAAGGGTCCCTACTCAAAATAAGGAAACCTCTCTAGTATTGTTTCATATAAAAGAGGCACCAAGTACTAAGGAACAATATGAGTCATCCACTAGAAAGTGAGAAAATGTATAGAGTGGTGAGTCTAAAGAAGAATCACAAGGCTAAAAAGGAAGTGGGGAACAATCACTCGAAGAAGGGGACACTATGAAAACAATGCAAACCCTATAGGAAACCTATAGGAAATAACCCATATTTTTCAAGAAAGAACACACAAATAAAAAATATAGGTAGAGTTATAATAAAAGAAACCACGTCCATTTAATATAACTCACACTCAGAAAGAACAATCTCTTCCCCCACAATAGGTTGAAGAGACTGAAACTGAGGCGTAAGAGTCGCAGCCTATAGAAAAGGCTAGACCTTATATATGAAGGTGGGTGCAACTGGAGTCCTTAATATTCCCTCCTAAGGGACAACTCAAAGCACATCACCTCCTACCCCATGTCATGCTAGAAATTGGAAAGAAAAAAATAGAAATGCATAGTTGGAAGAGGATAGAAACAAAGAAAGGGGTGGAAAATGTGGGTAAATTAGAGGACAAGGTTACCCAACCCAAGAAGGAAATGGCACTCCCTCAACATCAAGAAGCCTACATGAGGGAAAACTTAGAAAAATAAAGGAAACGACTAAGGAAAAAATTTCAACAATTGTAATCAACCAAGTTAGTTGGAAATAATCAATTAGCAAGAATGGGGACCAAATCGAGGATCATGGCCTACTTGTATTTAGAGATGGCTAGCTACAAATGACGATCCAAGGCTTACAATATGTTTTTAAAGGAGAAATGGTGTAAGTTCTAAATCTTATGTTTAGCAAAAGGAGAATTCTAGTTATAGGTGCCCAACAACTTCATTAGAATTTTTCAAAACTACAGTATGGAGGAAACAACTAGATTGTGTGGGTTTTACTTACACAATATGGTACTATAAGACTCCTCAAAATGGGATCCAAACCCGCATGTGCAGGATGTCCAGATTTTAGGACTTTCCTCTTGCATAAGGCATGAATAACTAAGGGTTGAGGAAGTAAATAAAACACTATAAGATGAAATTAACACACCATCGAACCCCTTAATATTAATTTCATCACACTACATCCTCAAGGAAGACTAGTAGGTGGATCTAATTTGGAAATAGAGTTGATAGGAAGCTATCCCACACTTAGAATACATGGTTAGAGTGATGGGAGATCATGCCATACAAGAATGTTAGAGGATATGGAAATCCCTACCATACGACCTATAACTAAGAGAAGTCCACACACCCACTAAGCTACATAATGCTTCAGCTAAAACCGCACTTTACAAAATAATAATCCAATATTTTAAGATATGGTAGGTTATACTGAAATGTGCCACCCCATTACTACTAAGGATGACAGAATAGAGTATTCAAGAAGAAGAGTCAAGGGAATGGAAGGAAATAGAGAGTGTATCCAGATTCTACTAACCAGGAGAAATACCTAACTTTGTAACATGGGATGTTAGGCAAACTCTTAAGGAGATAAGGGAGCAACAACTCAAAGATCACAAAGGCTGAATAAGGTAAAGTTTTGTAGGTATGGGAAAACTTATAATTAGGGGGTATGATGGGCCCTTGTATTGCAAATCTAAAGACTCATCCATAACCCATGAAACATAGGAAAGCATGTACCCCTAAGCTTGATTTTTTTTCATTTTGTTAATTTACATGTCATTCCTTATGTTGAAGTGTGTGCCTATAGGATTTTGCAATACTAATGAATTTTTTTCCTTTGGTATCCTTAGAATCCTAAAATAGATAGGCTTTTTAAGATAAATGAGTTCCTCCATCAACTCACTAGCATCCTACCATAAATATAGGGGATTCTCCCTTGATTGTCAATACCAACAAGATCACTAGAAAATTAGGTATACCAATAGTTAAAAGTAAGGTGGCTATGCAACAAGCCTGAAGGGTGGAAATCACCATAATTTCAAGTATTTTTCGAGGGAAACACAACCCTCCTATAAAGGAGGTTTATCTCTCACACTTCGGATAAAAGGCTCAAGAAATTAGAGGTTACTAAGTTTTAAAGAAAATGATATTGTTGTTGTGCAGATTTATACTCACTACATTTTTATCTTTTGTTGTGACATTTTGTTGATAATGAAAGAAAAAAACTTTTTTCAAGTTCCCTAAGTTAATTTTCTTTGAGGTTCTTGAGCACCTTAAGGATGGCCCAACCACAAGCACTTCCACCCACAAGCCCTTTGGAACCATTTTTGTATATTTTGTACATAAGTTTCTACATATTCCTTCAAAGTATCATAAATTATTTTTATCATGCAATAGATACAATTTATGAATTGTTCAATATTTTTATCCTAAAGATAACTATAGATACAATTTTTGAATTGTTCAGTATTCAACTTTGTTTCCATAAATTATTATTAGTCTCACATTTATGATTTCACCTTTCCTTCACTTTTGTTTTTGCATTTATATCAACTCTATGGTTTCCTATAGCATTACAATCCTTCTAGTAGAAATGTAGGGTTTCCTATAGAACAAACCCGAGAGCATTATTTTTGCTTGGTTATTCATGATTTAATCTTGACTATTTGTATAACATCTTAGTTAGCTAGTTTTCATGATTAAGTGAAGGAAGAGGGATTGAGAATGAATTTGTTACAACTATAATGCTTCCTATAGGGTTGTCTTATTTCAATTTGTTGAGTGAATTTCTTTGTTTTGTTCTACACATTAGTATAGCATGTTTTCCTTAGCAACATAAAATAGTTTCTTGAATTATAGTCATAATTTTGTTAATTTTGGAATCTCGGTGACAAATTACAACCATGGTACTATATTCCTCTTTTCTATAGGATTCATTTTGACTATTGAAGCACTCAGATCAGATATGGGAAAGTGAAATTATGAAGAAAATCCATCATATGCACATTTGGATAGGTCAACCCTAACAAGAAATTGGTCACCCTAGGAAGCCTATAAATGCAAGTGACCTCAAGCTCATTTAGAAATCACCAAGCATATTAGTCTTCTATTCTTCATTGATTTATTTGCATATGTCTGAGGCAGGGTCAAGGAAATTGGTTCACACAGGTCTGACATTACAGGGTCTGAAGCTCGCACGTGTTTCTAGGGTTTTTGGTAACAATCCTAGGCTTGTGAAAGGAAATTCTACTCTAGTCATAGGCTTGTGAAAGGAAATTTCCAACTATAGTCGCAGGCTTATAGGATCAAGGTAGCAACTAAAATATCTTAGTCACACATATGTCTCTTCCTCCATGCGACTAGAAACAAAGGAAAAAATTTGACAGTTGACTGAAGATAGGAAAACTTGTCTCGGATATATAATGATGTTGGGAACATATTTTTGAATGTTATTGGGTCACTTTTTGATGGATGGTTTTGTATTGGTCTCATTGTACTCTCTATTAAAAATTTTATGACAATCTATTAGAAGAATAATTTCAAGGGTTTTCCCTGGTCTTTGACCAAACCTGGTGTCTCTTGTTGATGTGTTGATTGTCTCCTTTGCCATTACATTTATTGTTATCTCTTCAATTATTTTTTTATGATTGGAAAGATTAATTGTTATTGGAAAGATTGCTAGTTGAAGAATTCAATTGGGCTAAAGTAATTGAAACAACATAGAACAATATGAAAATTAGTATGGTTTCAGAGCTAAGGTGAATAACAAACCAAACAAGAGACAAGCATTGAAGTAATCATCTTTGGAAAGTTAAAGGAGCCTATCTAGTCAAGTCAAGATGTCTTCTTATTTCTTTAAGGAACATGAGAAGTTGGGTGACTCATCTAAATATTTTGCATGGAAAATTAGGTTGGATATCATAGCTGACAACAATGATGTTTTTGGTTACATTCAAGGAAAATTACCTAAGCCTCTAGAGAATGCTTTCACTTTTTCCAAGAACAAGCACAAGAAATGTGAGTTAAAATAAAACCAAATTATAGTTGATGGTTTAGAAGATAATATACTTGCATATGTTGGAAATTTGAGGAAGTATAAGGACATGTATGATAAGATAGATGGCATGTATGAAGTCAACAATTTGAATGAAATTATCTCCTTGAAATATAAACTCAAAGAAACAAACATGAACAAAGGGGTATCTATGCAATCCTACATTATGAGGATATCTCATCTTAGAGATCAAATCTAGAGAGTTGGGGAATCTGTGTTTGACAGGGAATTCGTGATTGTGACTCTAAGAGGTCTCCCTCCTATTTGGGAAACCTTCATTACTACTATAAGAAACAATAATACCCTCCTCTCATTTAATGATATTGTTGGGTTGTGTTATATTCTTTCCATGACTAGCTAACGTAGTTAACCGAGGGGGTTAGAAGGGGGCCGGAGCCCGCCCTTCGTTGCTCCAATTACATATCAGGGGAGCTCACAAGGTGTTTGAGGGGTGCAGGTAACCCGACTCTATGGGGTTCGGGGCAGCGCCCTGGAATTTTTTTTTTTTGGAGCTTATATTAGGTTGGGCGGACCTACCTATGGTTTGTGCATGATTTTTTGCACATGGTTTTGGACGCGATGGTTTTCGGTCCATGGTTTTCTATGCGATGGTTTTCGGTCCATGGTATTAGATGCTTTGGCACGTATAAATATGTATTGTAACATTGAAAGGAACATAATGAAAAATCAAGATGGTAGTCTCGGTTTTGGGATCCAGGGGAAAATCTTTGTGTATATGTGTTTTATGTGTTATGCTCTCACATTATTTATTTTCTGTGTTTTAGAATTTGTACGCGAGTAATTTTTGTACAGGGTTAAAAACCTACATTTGGTATCAGAGTTGTTTTGGCTTCAAGGGGACACCTTATTGCTGAGGGGTTTCACTTGAGCCTGTGGTAGACCCTGTTCAGTGGGAGATATGCGAGATCGATTCTGGTGGTGAAAGAAGATGGCAAGCAGTGGAAAGATAGAGATCAAGAAATTTAATAGTCAGAGTTTTGAGTTGTGGAAACTCAAGATGGCAGATCTGTTGGTCGATAAAGATCAGTGGATCGTGGTAGATCTGGGTACTAAACCAACGAGAGTGTCCGATGAAGAATGGAAGAAGTTGGATCAAAAGGTAAAGAGCACAATACGATTGTGTGTTTCAGATTCAGTATTACTGAATGTATCAGGGGAACCTACAGCAAAGGCTTTGTGGGACAAGTTAGGGACTTTGTACCAATCTAAGTCTCTGGTGAATAAACTGTTCTTGTGGAAAAATTTGTATAACTTGAGGATGAAAGATGGAGACTCAATGACAGAGCATCTGAATTTATTTAATAATGTGGTAAGACAGTTATTATTTGTTGATATTAAAATTTCAGATGAAGATAAGTGCATCAGTTTGTTGTGTTCTCTACCAGATTCATGGGATAGTCTGGTTATTGCAATAGGTAGCAATACAACTGCCTTGCAGTTTGATGAAATAGTCTCATCCTTGTTGACGGAGAAGATGAGAAGGAAAAATATGGAGAGCCAGAATGGTGATACCTTGTCTGTGCGAGGAGGGTCATAGAACAAAAACAAAAATAAGTCATCGAGTGGGAGATCTAAATCTCCAGGAAAACCTGTAAAGGTGATGTGCTAGAAATGTGGAAAGGAAGGGCACTACAAAAGGGACTATAAATCTAAAGCTCCTAATAAAGGAAAGGGATCTAATGATGCTCCTTCTGTAGAGGTGAAAACCACCTAGATGAAGGTGGGGATGTACTTATCTTCTTCAAGTACACATGTAGATCATGAGGCATGGTTGATTGACTCAGGTGCATCCTTTCACTTCACTCCCCATAGAGAGTGGTTATGCAAGTATGATAAATATGTTGGTGGTGATGTGTTCTTGGGGGATGACAGGAAGGCTAGAATCGTTGGTCGTGGAAAATTAAAGTTGAAGTTGCAAGGTGGAAGGGTTAGAACACTTCCAGGTGTTCTGCATATTCCTGCATTATCCAAAAATCTAATTTTTGTAAGCAAGTTGGATAATGCAAGTGTAAAAACAGTGTTTGATAAGGATACCTGCAAGATGGTTTGGGGGGCACTGGTATTGATGTGGGGAGTTCGAATTAGAACTTTGTACAAGCTACAAGGTAGCACTGTTGTTGATGGGTGCAATAGTTATGTGGTTCCTGAAACTGGAGTAGAAAATCTAGTAGTCTCTTGAGATAAGACCATGTTATGGTATAGTAAGATTTACATCCAAGGAATTCAGAGATACAGTCATCAGTGCTGGGCCATGGTTTTGGGGAACATCGGGGTTGTTTATGACCCCATGGTTCCCAGATTTTGATCCAAATAAAATGACTGTAACCAAAATGCCAGTCTGGGTTAGACTCTACAATCTTCCACTGCACTTTTGGAATGAACGAGTGCTGGAAGGCATTGGGAACAGCATAGGGAAATTTATCAAAACAGACCTAGAAAGGATTGATGAAAGGATCTACACTTACGCACGAATCTGTGTGGAAGTAGATCTAAGTAAAGGGCTGCCGGACAATATAAGGCTGATCTACAAACAACAGAACTGGTTACAGGTACTAGATTATGAAAATACCGCCTTCAGATGCAGGCTTTGTAGGCAGACAGGACACTTACAAAGCTCATGTCCTGAAGCCAAGAATAAAAAGAAGCAGAAAGGGAAGCAGAAAAAAGGATGGCAATTTTCACCCCAAGATTCAGAGGATGAAGATTCAGAAGCAGCAGAGGAAGAGTTACGAGAAGAGAAGACCGAAGTAACACAAGAAATGGAGAATCAGAAGGAAACCCCATCAGACAACAAGGCAGAGAAGTCTAACATGGATCCAAGTACGGGAGGCATCAAACGGCAACATCACTCAGATACTTCAGATTCAGACAAAGAAATTGGCCCACAGAATACAGAAACACAGTTAGTCATTGCTTCGATCGAGCCCACTCAAGGTGAGTGGCGTAAGGTCGAAAAGAAAAAGGGGAGAAAAACTTGAAGCGTGAGTCCTACTCATTGTCGGAATTCAGTTTTTTGCCTTTTTTCTTTCTCTTTCCTCTCTTTCTTTTTTCTTTCTCTTTGTGCACGTTAGTCCTCTAACGTTGCGTGGGGTGCAAAAGCACTCGAGCCCTTGTGGCAGCTTAATGTATGCTTCAATGACTGTAACTTTTCATTATTTTTTAATAAAAAGTTACTGTTTTTTCTTCGGAAAAAAAAAAAAAGACCATGTTATGGCATCAAAGGCTTGGACATATTGGAGAGAAGGACCTTCGAATACTTCATGGTAAAGGTATGGTAGAAGGTATGAGTAATAGCTCTCTAGATTTTGATTTCTATGAAAATTGTGTATATGGGAAGTAGAATCGGGTGAGTTTCCCCTCTGGTGGTAAGAGGGAGAAACATATATTAGAACTTGTGCACAGTGATGTGTTTGGACCTATGAAGGTTCCATCACTAAGTAAGCTTGTGTACCATGTATCATTTTTAGATAACTTCTCAAGGAATACATGGATATATTTCCTTAAGTAGAAATCTGAAGTAATTGACAGGTTTAAATAATTTAAGGCTTTGGTGGAAAACCAGATAGAGAAGAAGATAAAGGTGTTGACGACAGATAATGGTGGAGAATTTTGTAGTAAGGAATTTGCAGAATTCTGTAAGAAGTGTGGTATAGCACAGCAGAAGACTACTCCATATACACCTCAAAAAAATGGAGTTGCAGAAACAATGAACAAGACATTGATGGAAAGGGAAAGAAGCATGCTCAATGGTGCCAGGTAAGGACAAGAATTCTGGGCAGAGGTGGTGGAGACTGCATGTTACCTGGACAACAGGTCACCTTCATCAGTGTTGGAGGATAAGACTCCATAAGAGGTATGGATTGGTAAGAAATCTTCTCTTTCACATCTGAGGGTATTTGGATGTGATGCATATGTACAAGTTCCAAAGGAGAAAAGAACAAAGTTGGATAGTAAATCTGAAAAGTGCATCCTTATTGGGTATAAGGATGGTTTAAAGGGTTATAAGATTTGGAACCTAGTAACAAGGAAGGTTGTGTATAGCTGAGATGTAGTGTTCAGAGAGGTGAAATATGTTATTAAACATGAAGTCCAACCAAAGGAACCTGAGAAGATAGAGTTTAAGCTTAAGGAGGAAGAATCAGACTCTATAGAAGAGGATGAATCAGAAGATGAAGAGCCACAAACTCTGGGTGTGAGAAGATCAATTCAAGAAAGAAGGCAGTCAGAAAGGTATAGTCCATCTACTTTCTATTCAAATTTTGCTTTATTTATTACTGATGCTAATCCCTGAACTGTGAAGGAAGTGGTAGATTCAAACGATGGAAAACTCTGGAAAGAGGCCATGGTTGATGAAATGGCATCTTTGCACAAAAATGAGGCATGGGATCTGGTGGAGTTGCTGGCTGGAAGGAAACCCATTGGCAGCAAATGGGTGTTCAAGAAGAAGACAAATGTAGAAGGAAAGGTGGAGAAATACAAAGCTCGGTTGGTAGAAAAATGTTATTCCTAGGTGTCGGGAATTGATTTTGGTGATATTTTTTCTTGTGTTGCCAAGGTAACTTCTATTAAATTACTTTTATTTGTTGCTACTGCTTTTAATTTTGAGGTAGAACGGATGGATGTGAAGACAACATTTCTTCATAGGAATCTGGAAGAGGAAATCTACACGAAGCAACCTGAAGGCTTTGCAGTGAAGGGTAAGAAAGAACTGGTATGCAAGTTAAAGAAGTCTCTATATGGGTTAAAACAGTCACTAAGGATGTGGTATCAGAAATTTGATACATTTATACGGGGACTTGGCTTCACCTGAAGCAAAGAAGATCATTGTTTGTATTTTAAATTAATTGGTGACCATGTTATTTATCTGGTCTTGTATGTGGGTGATATGTTGTTGGTTGGAAATGACAAAGAAATTATCCAGGATTTGAAGACCCAATTTTCCTCCAAATTCGACATGAAATATCTTGGTGTTGAAAACTAGATTTTGGGCATGGAAATTAAAAGAGACTGGGAAAAGAGGAAGCTCTGGTTAAACCAGAGGAAGTATGTCCAAACAATACTACAGAGGTTTAATATGCAGGATAGTAAACCGATGAAGGTTCCTATTCCTCTAGGTGTGAGGTTATCTACTGAATAGTGTCCCAAGACACAAGAAGAGGAAGAGGACATGTCATGTGTTCCATATGCAAGTGAAATCGGTAGCTTGATGTATGCAATGGTCTGTACTAGACAAACATTGCACATGCAGCGGCAGTATTCAGCAGGTTTATGTCAAAACCAAGGAAGGAGCATTGGACAACAGTGAAGCAGGTTTTTAGGTATTTGCATGGCACTAATGATTATGGTTTGTGCTACTAAGGAAGACCAGGATTGGATAGAGTCTTGGATATTGATGGCTTTGTTGGTGCAGACTGGGCTGGAGATCTGGATCAAAGAAGATCTACAAGTGGGTATGTGTTTAACCTATTTGGAGATGCAGTCAGTTGGATGAGTAAGAAATAATCTATAGTGGCACTATCAACTACAGAGGCAGAATACATGGAAGCCACTCATGTAAGCAAGGAAGCAATTTGGTTGTAGAGATTGTTGTCAAGTATGGGGTTAGTACAAGGAGCTATAAGGATAGACTGTGACAGCCAAAGTGAATTTTTTTTAGCAAAGAACCCTGCATATAATTCAAAGACAAAGCACATTATGTTGAATATCAATTTGTGAGGGATATGATAGAAGACAAAAAGGCGTTGCTGGTAAAGGTGGACACTTTGAAGCATACTGCAGATGCATTGAAAAAATATGTGAGCTCTGAGAAGTTCTCTTGGTGTAGAGAAACAATGGGCATTGCAGGGCTGGATAAATGACTAAGCTCTCCTATGGCCCCTTGTGGAAAGAAAACAACAAGTGGGAGAATGTTGGGTTGTGTTATATTCTTTCCACAACTAGCCAATGTAGTTAACCAGGGGGGTCAGAAGGGGGGAAAAGCCCCCCCTTCATTGTGTCAATTGCATAGTGGGGCGTCACATGGGGTTTGAGGGGTGCAAGTAACCCCACTCTATGGGGTCTAGGGAAGCACCCTAGAAAGTTTTGTTTTTGGACCCCATATCAGGTTGGATAGACCTACATATGGTTTTGTGCATGATTTTTTTCACATGGTTTTGGATGCGATGGTTTTCGATCCATGGTATTGGATGCTTCGGTATGTATAAATATTTATTATAACATTGAAAGGAACATAATGAAAAATCAAGCTGGTAGTCCCAGTTTTGGGATCCAGGGGAAATCTCTATTTATATGTGTTTTATGTGTTATGCTCTTGCATTGTTTATTTTGGTGTTTTATAATTCGAATGCAAGTAATTTTTTTACAATGTTAAAACCTACAGATATTGTTGGAAAGCTCACTTAAGAAGAATCAAGGATGATATCAAGAAGAAGGATTAGAAAGCATGAAGAGCGAGATCCTACTTCATTTTTCAATCAAAAAAAAATAAGAAAGGAAAATGAGGTCCATTAAAGTCAAGAAATACTCCTCCTCGAAATTCAAAGAGAAGGGATGATAGAACATCCTACCTCATTGAATGTTACAATTGTCACAAGAAAGGTCATTACACTTGAGAATGCCTCGACAAGAAAAATGGTCCACACTTCAACAATAGAAGAAACAACAACAAGTTTGGTGATCAAAGAGGAAGAGATAACCAAAGGAATGATCACAATGGAGGAGATGAAATATGAAGAATATATGCTCCAAGTTATCATGAAGAATATTATCATCCCTAAAATAAGTCAACATTCTCCAGGTATGAAAGTGATGTTGCAAATCAATTTGAATTTATTCTTATTTTTGCTATCACTAGTTCTTCTACTTTGGATTCATGGGATAGTTGGTTGGTTGATAGTGGGGCCACTCAACATTCTCTAGGCATAGCTAAATTATCTCTAATTTGGTAGAGAGGGAGTCAAATTTGAAAGATATTCTTGGAAGAAACACCACTCATCTCTTTAAATACATTGGGTTTGTCAAATTCCATTTGGGTCAAGGGAGTCTCTTGTGCTCCATGATGTGATGTATGTGCCATGATTGTAGAATGATTTGGTATCAAAATCTTCTTTGGAAGACAAATGGATGAGGGTTTCCTTCTTCAGGGGAAAATTTCTTACTTGGCCTATTGGATAACCTATGAGAGATGCATTCACATTGGGATCGAGATTTTGAAGGATTCTACAGGGTTACTAGAATATCTATTCTAGCATTGGTCCATGATAATAATCATCTAAGAAAGTTATGGAACTGAAGATTGGCCCATCTACATTATGATTTTGTTCCGAAATGAGAGAAATTGGTCTTAGGCATTCCTAAGGTTTAAGCCCAACTTATGGAGCATGTCCAAGTTCTTCCAATGGAAAGAAGACAAGGGGACCATTTTCCTCTAGTGAGAACAAGACAAATGACATCCTACATCTCATTCATTTTGACATATGTGGTATGATGCCCATGCATTCTATTCGTGGCCATCTTTACTACATCACCTTCATTGATGACTTCTCAAGAATGATGTGGATATACTATTCCAAGAACAAGGATGAAGCCTTCGAAATGTTCAAGGAGTTTAATTCTTTGGTATAAAATCAAACAAGGAAGAAAATTAAAATATTCAGGTTTAACAATGTTGAAGAGTACATATCAAAGGAGTTCATTTATTTTTGCAAGAAGGAAGGTATCAAGATAGAGACAATTGTGCCCTATATGCCCAAACAAAATGGAGTGAAAAAAGAAAGTAAAGGTCCATTATAGAAGTTGTTTGTGCCATACTCCATGATAAAAAATTGTCAAAGCTCCTTTGGGGAGAAGCAACAAATGTTGTCGTATATGTTCAAAATAGGGTGTCTCATCAAGACTTGGACAAAAATACCCCCGAAGAAGTATTCACAGGTGAAAATCCTAATGTTTTCCATCTCCAATATATCTTTGGCTACTTTCATGTGTCGAAGGACAAAAGAAACAAGCTAGAATTCATGGGAAGAAAATGTCCATTTGTTGGATATTGCGAAAATTCTCAATCTTTTAGAATATATATTCTTGGTTAAAGGAATTTTTAGATTATTAGGGATGTAACATTTGATGAAGATGTTTCCCTTGAGAAAGCAAGGGACCTTCCTTCACCTCCTCCTCCTGAGAATAATGATGATATGGATATTTTAAATGGTCCTTCGATGCCTGAATCTAGGACAAATATTTTTTATGATCCCATGGAGCCTATGGATCTATTAGATCCTCCTCCATGTGATCCTCCTAAAAATAAGAGGCCACTTTGGCTCAGTGACACATTATAGGATGATGAGAGATGAGTTCTTGTTCAAAGATCATTCAAAGAAAGGAGGAAGACATGCAGATACTAGGGATATGTTGCAACCATGGGCACTATGATACAAGCTGAACCTCCCACCTTTGAAGAAGTCGTGAAAGAACAAGTTTGGAAGGATGTTATGGCAAAATAATATGAATCAATCATGAGTAATGATGTATGGGATGTTGTGTCGAGACCAAAGGGGAAATACGTGGTGACTTCAAAGTGACTATTCAAGTTTAAACATGGAGTTGATGGTAGCATTGAGAAATATAAAGCAAGGTTCATGGCCTGAGGATTCTCCCAAAAAGAGGGAGAAGATTATGACGATATATTTTCACTTGTGGCTAGATATACAACCATTGATTCGATAGTTTCCCTTTCCACAATTCAAGGGTAAACACTTCATCAAATGGACGTAAATACGACATTCCCCCATGGCATGTTATAGGAATAAGTGTATGTTGAGAAACCACAAGTATTTGAAGTAAAGGATTGAAGGACACATGTTTGTAGGTTGAAGAAGGCACTGAATGGTTTGAAGCAAGCCCCTAGAGCATGGTATGCCTACATTGACAGTTATTTGGTGAATTTGGGATTTCCAAGAAGTAATGTCATTCCTAACCTCTACTTGAAGGTATTCTAAGTTATGCCATTGATTTTTGTTTTATATGTTGATGATCTATTGTTGACAGGTAGCGAGCCCCTGAATTTGAATTTGAGATGAAGAAACTTCGACTCATGCACTACTTTCTAGGCCTTGAGGTGTGGCAAAGGATTGATGATATTTTATTTTCACATCGTTGCCAAACACATTTTGAGATATTTTCATGGGATGATCACACTTAGTCTGAGATATTCTATTGGAGATGTTCGACTTCATGGATACACCAATGCTCACTGTGTAGAAATTCCTAGTAGATTCAAATGGTAGATTGTAATATGTTAAAACAATTGACTTGAATCTACTATACTCATCAGCAGAAACAATAAATGATCAATGAAATCATGAAGTATAAAAGAGAAATAATTCAATCACACATAACACAATAATTTTCTAGGGAAATCCACAGCTAAAAACCCCTACTATCTGTATATTTCATTAATAAGAAAATATGAGAACATTACAATGCTTTTTTCAAGCCCAATAAACCTCTGTAATATCAAAATCTATCTCACTCCTTTGCAAACAAGCTCCAGCTAATACTTAGCCAAATCTGCTACCTGCCAATCTCCTATTGCCTTGCATAGTTTCCTAGGGAATTAGCCCATATTTAATTGGGAAATTCATCATACATAACTACACAATCCATCATAGGCCTTCCTTTGATTGCATGCACCATCAGTTTAATTTAGATTATTTTACAACCAATAGTACACTGTCCATAAACTCCAATATCAACTGGGTCTTTCTTTGAGCTGAGATGCATGAGTTAATTATGAGTGAATATTCCATTTACTGGTTGAGCAGTGTTGGTTACACCATACTACTGCAAGTTAAACCCCACTACTGTATTTGCCACTAATTTCTCCATTAATTGGAACTAGTTTAACTGAATTTATCTCAGTTAGATTGAATTAAATAATTACAATTCAAAATAAACTCAACTAGTGCTCCTAATTGTATGAGACACTCTACATGACTCCAGTTAGACCCTCAACTCGAATTGACTGAGCTAACTAAGTCAAATTAACTCAGTTAACTTTTACAAGTTGTCATGAGATATGGAATTACGATTTAATTTCTAATTAAATTCAAGGACAATTTAAACTAGGCTTTTCTTGTTGCATTTTCACCACTCCCTCTCAACAAGAAAGGGATTGTCTGCTACCCCAACCATGCCTTTGTGAAACTTGAATTTGCATCTTGACAATGCCTTTACGGAAATATCTACATCTTGCTCCTCTGTAGGAATGTACTCCAAAAACATGATTCTCCTCTGCATATAATATCGTAGATGGTGATACCAGATGTCGACATGCTTGGACCGATCATGAAAACCTGGATTCTCGAAGATTTTGATATAAAAATGATTGTCATAGCAAATCATTGTAGGATCCATCTGCCGACCAAATAACCCAACAAGCATCTTCCTCGTATAGATAGCCTCACAAGTTGCTTGACTAGTAGCCATGTATTTTGATTCTACTGAATTGAGTGCAACTGATCTCTACTTCCCGTTGTACCAAGAAATTGTTGCTAACCCAATACTGAAGATTTCCCCTGATGTGCTCTTCCTTTGGATGGACTCCCTATCCAATCTACATTTTTTAAGTCTTGAAGCTTCACTCCATCTATCTATTTGTACCAAAGACTAAACTGAGTGGTGCCTCTAAGGTATCTCAACACATGTTTAGCTTCCTTCCAATAATGTTTGGTTGGCTTAACCATGCCTTGACTAAGCTAGTTAACTACAAAATACATGTCTGATCGTGTGTTCACCAAATACATGAGTGAACCCAAAAGTTGTCTATAACCAGTATCATCCACTACTTCACCTGAAGTAGCATATTCGTTCCTCCAATTACCTGTTAGAGGAGTCTCCATGGGTTTATTGATCTCCATGTGGAACTTCTTCAGTATCGCATTGGCATACTTGCCCGAAGAGACAAACAATTCCCCATCTCCTTACCATACTTCCATACCAAGAAAGTAATGCATGAGCCCTATGTCCTTCATCTCGAATTCTCTTGTGAGATCCTCTTTACAAGATTTTATCAACTTCTCATCACCTATTAAAATCAAATCATCGACATATATAATATTCTAATAAAAAATTTACCTTCAACAACAATATGGTAATGGTCCGCATCTGCTTCACTTTTCGTTAAGCCCAACCCAGTGAAATAGTTGTCAATCCTAGTGTACCAAGCATGGGGTGCTTGCTTTAGTCCATACAATGCGCACTTGAGTCTACACACATGTGACTATGTGTTGAAGGTCTCAAATCCTTCTAGATGCTCAATATACACCTCTTCCTCAATCATACCATTGAGGAATTTTGTCTTCACATCCATATGATGTATCTTCCATCCCATATGCGCTGACAATGCTAGAATAGATCTTATTGAAAAATACCTTGCTGTTGGAGAAAAGGTATCCTCGTAATCAATTCCCTCCACCTGAGATAACCCTCTAGCCACAAATATGGCCTTGTGTTTCTCCACACTCCCACCTACTACTTCATTTACCTTGTAAATCCATCTAGAACTCACCACTGACTTGTTTGCTGGTGTTGGGACAACTTCCCATAAATTGTTTCTTATAATGAAGTCATATTCCTCAACCATGGCATCAACACATATTGGTTGTTGCACTTCTTCCTTGAATTAGGATGGCTCAACCTCTACACTCTTTCTCATCAAACCCATGTAGTTAGTGAAACGATCTGGTGACCTCCTCTCCCTATGTTGTAATGTTTGTGCTCTCACATTCCCTCTAGAATCATGCATCAATATGTCAGCCTCTCTGGTGCACTTCCTTCCATCTCTAGAAGTCTCTTCATGAGTGGGTGCTTCCACTCTATGCTCCTTTGCATGTGGCTACTCCACATCATCCTGAAGTTCCTCCTTTGGAGCTAAAAGCTCCTCATCTGCATATAACTTAAGCTCCCTCTCAAGGGAACATCTCATGGCTTTCTCTTTATCAAAATTTACATCTCTACGAACCACTTTCGTCCTGTTGGATGGAAGGTACATCTGATAATTGCAAGGTGTATCAGTGTACCCCACAAATATGCGGATTAGATGTTGGCTCTAGTGTTTTCCATGCATCCTTGGTAACAGGACAATGGACTAATGAACCAAATATCCTGAAGTGTGCCACATCTAGTTTCTTACCTGAAAAATATTCTTTTGATGTACTCATCCCGAGAATTCGATGAGGGCTTCTGTTTTGAAAATAAACAGTTTTGTTGCATGCTTCAACCCACAAGTGCAACCGTAGGGCCCAATCATGCAACATCATCCGTGTCACTCCCATAATACTTTTGTTCTTCCTTTCAGCCACCCCATTCTGCAATAGGTTATGAGGTGCTATTAATTCTCGTCGAATGCCTTCTGATGCACATAATTTTTTGAATTGATTCGACACATATTCTCCACTGTCATCGCTTCTGAGAGTTTTAACTTTCCTGCTAGTATATTTCTCAACAAGTGCTTTAAATTCACAAAATTTAGAAAACATCTTATCTTTCTTCTCCATGAATAAAATCCATCACTTACAAGAAAAATTATCAAAAAATATTACATAATACCTATGCTTCGTCATGGAGGTTGTCGAGAATGATCCACATACATTTGAGTGAACTTCATCAAGGATCTCTTGTGCTTGACTATCTTTATCATGAAAGGAATATTTGGTGTACTTCCTCAATGTACATCCTTCACATGTGTCTCCCTACTCTAGTGTACCCTTGGGAAGTCCTTTATAAATTTTTTGCATGATATTCAAAGCTCCATGTTGCAAGTGAACCAATATTCTATGCCACAACTCACCGATGTCTTATCTTTGCACCTTCTCTACTTTAGTGCTCAAAAAATGCAGTCTTCTACATCCAATTTGTAGAGGTTCTTCATTCTAACCCTAATCGACTTCATCTATCCTAAGGCTATGTGATGAAGGAAATCCTTTCCCTTGCTAAATATCACATCGTAGCCACGGTCCTCCAATGTGGAAACTGAAACCAAATTCTCCTTCAAACCAAGATCACACATGACATCTTTTAATGTGAGAGGAGAACCAAACTCCCTTGGAAAGGTAACAATATCGATGTTGGTCACACTATACCTCCCATCATCTCCCATCTCGATGTGCATCTGGAGGTCCTTCTCCTCCAATTCACTGAAGAACTCTTTGTTTCCGATTATATGGAATGAGGCTCCACTACCCAGGTACCACACACTACCCATCACCAATGTCACAATGCATTTGATGAGGGTGAAATATAGTTCAAATTGTGAAGAAAGAGCTTCACCTACTGCTCCTCTTGAGGGATTCTTACGGCCTTCTTATGCAGATGCTTTATGGCATGGTGTCCCAACTTGTGACAGTGAAAAAATTTAATCTTCGACATGTCCTTCTTTCTATCATGAATGGAATCTTATTTGGAATGGGATGACTTCCCCTTCCCTTTCTTCACCTTACTAGCTAAGGCACAATTCTCCTCATCATCATGCTTGGATGAGGATCCATCTCTAGTGTTCTTGTGAATCTCTTCTTGTACCAAGTCGGACCATAATCGCTCCCACTCTAGTAGCTTCACCCTCCCATTAACTGAGTCATGATAGTTGTGCCAGCTCTTGGGAAGTCCTAGAATTGCTAGGATCACCAAATCATCTTCAGCAACTATAACACTGACACTTCCAAGTTCATCCCGACATTGGGTGAACTTGGTCAAGTACTTTGGTATTGTGTCACCCTTCTCCATATTGATATTTTTAAGCTTGTCCTTTAGTGCCAGCTTCCTATGGTCACTTTTATTTTGAAATAAGTCTGCCAAGGCCTTCCACATTGCAAATGGAGTTTCCTTACTATGGATATTCGAGACAATATGGTCTTGAACTCCTTCTAGGATAATCCTTCTCGCATTTACCACACATTTTCGCCACTTTGCCAGATCTTGAGCATTAGCTAGGATAGGAATATTTGTCTATTAATTCCTTAAGCTCAGCTTCTTCCAACACTGGCTCCATCATGTAATTTTTAACTACCCTCAAGGGCATATTCGAGTCTCAATCTGTAGAATGACATCATGCTACCTCTGAAGTATGATATTGCAAATTTGATTTCTCCTACAAAAGAAAAACTTGTATTCTCCTCTTCTATAGTGATTTCAACTCTCTTACCATGTAGAAATTCCTTGTAAATTCAAATTGCAGATTGTAATATGCTAAAATAATTGACTTTAATCTACTCTACCCATAAGCAGAAACAATAAACGAACGATAAAATCACAAAGAATAAAAGAGAAAGAATTCAATCACACATAACACAATAATTTTCTAGGGAAATCCATAGCTAAAAACCCCTACTATATGTATATTGACTTAATTAGAAAATATGAGAAGATTACAATGCTTTTCTCAAGCTCGAGCAACCTCTGCACTATCACAATATATCTCAGTGCTTCACAAACAAGCTCCGACCAATACTTTTCCATATTTGTTGCCTACCAAGCTCCTATTTCCCTATGCAATTTCCTAGGGAATTGGCCCATATTTAATTGATAAATTCCTCATTCAAAACTATGCAATGCACAATAGGCCTTCCTCTGATTGCATGTGCCATCAATTTAATTTAGGTGATTTTACAACTGAGAGTACACTATCTCTAAACTGCAATCTCAACTAGGTCTTTATCTGGTCTCACATGCATGAGTTAATTATAAGTGAATCTGTATTTTACTGATTGAGCAATGCTAGTTACACCCCACTACTACATGTTAAACCCCACTACTGGATCTCCCACTAATTTCTCCATTATTTGGAACTATTTTAACTGAATTTAAATTAGTTAAATTGAATTAAATAATTACAACTCAAAAAAACTCAACCTAGGCCCTTAAAATTTAGGAACCACTCTACATGACTCTAGATAGACTCCCAATTCGAATTAACTGAGCAAAATAATTCAAATTAACTTATTTAATTATTACATGTCTCTATGATAATTATAATTACAATTGAATTCCTAATTTAATTCAAGGAAAAAATTAAACTAGGATTTTCTTGTTGCGTTTTTTAACAGACTAGGCAGGAAATGTTGTCGATGGGAAGAGTACATCTGGATTTTATTTTAGGCTTGGATCAGCCATGATATCTTGGATGAGCATAAAACATAAATCTGTAGAATTGAGTACCGCAGAGGTAGAGTACCTTGTCACTAGCATGACTAGTTGCGAAGTAGTTTGGTTGAAGAAGATCTTTGGATAGTTATTTAAGCAGGTCCTAAACACTACAGTGATATAGTGCGACAACAAGAGTGGGATATATCTGGAAGTGAATCTCATATTTCATGAGAAGTCCAAGTACATAGAGATTCAATATCACTTCATTCAAGACATGGTGTAGAGAGGAGTTGTTAGACTCCATCACATATCGACAAATTAGAGATTGTAGATATTCTCACCAAACATTTACTGAAAGGGAAGTTCTTGGTCTTCAAAGAAAATCTTGTACTGATGGACGTGACCCCCTTGATAAGGGACATCACTGATTGAGAACACTGAGCTGGCTCTTCCTGTTGAAAATGGCAACAAGAAATGCTAAAAATAGAAGTGTTAAAAATAGCACTGCTATAAATAGCAGTTCGAGTACCAATGTTGGACATAGCAAAAAGGAATGAAAAATGGAAGTGCTATAAATAGCATTGCTAAAAATAGCAGTTTGGGATAGATTCCTATTTTAGTTAGTCCCTGAACTAAAATAGTGAAGTAAAATTCGAATTTGATCTTAGCAGTTGTTTGTAAAATAATTAATTAATTCATCTTGAGTTAATTAGTTAAATAAAATCAAACATGAAGTCTATGTGAGGACATGCAACAGTTTCTCCATTAATTGAGGAATTTATCCATTAGTTAAAGAGATAAATATGAGTTGTAATATTGAGTTGTAATTAGTTGGCTCAGTTAACTAAGTCAAGTCCAAATAGATTAATTCAAATAGGTTTTTGAATTAATTGTGAGTTCAGTTAGTTAATGCTTGCATGCATGTAACTGTTGCTCTCCAAATAACTGAATATTCTCTCATAAATAACTCATGCATGTCAGTTCAGATAGAGACCCAGTTGAGATCAGAGGAGGGACAATGTACTATTAGTTTGATGAATTTTTCCTACAAAGGAAACTCATCCATGCAGAAAGATTTATCTCCTTCAAGTTTGTGCAGTTATTTCTAAGCCAAGTGAGCAGTTTGAGGGGGGAATTCACACAAGTGGAAGCATTGGACCCTAGGAAAAACTAAACAAGGAAATAGGAGGCTTGGAAGGTAGAGGAGAAGGTTGTGAGAGCCTTTGACTGTCTATGAGCAGTATTGTTTTTTATTGCAGAGAGAGCGGGATAGCTTGAGAGCTAATTCTTTTTGTAATTTGAACAAGATTTCCACTTGTATGATAATACAGAGATTGAGGTTTTAGGCTGAGGCTTTCCCCAGGTTATTTCTTCTGTGTTATGTGTGGTTGATTTCTCAATCTCTGTTATATGTGTTCCCTTGAACTTCCTGAATTAGATTAAGCTTCCGCAAAGTGTTGTAGAAGTAGATCTTGTATTGTGTTTTAGTATGTTGCATAATTTGTTGATCTACAATGGGAATTTCTACACTTCCCCCCTGTATGAGCTCCCAGGGTGAGGAATTGAGATGGAGGATTCCTGGAGTTGAGGGATATCTAGACAATATGGTCATAAATGTTTCTCCTTTATCTCTCACCCACAGGGTTGGATATTTTAGCTTCCCCATATTTATCTTTGCAGAGTATACCTGAGTTGGCACCATACCCACAAGTTGGACTTGTTGGGATTATCGCTCCCTATTTGGCCAACAGGTTGAGAGTGTACATCAGGGTGCACATCCCAAGATGATCATGATGTAGGTGTTCTACAATATAACTCTTGAGGTTCATTGTTGGGAAGATCAGTGGTAAATAAGATATGTGCTCCAATATATCACCTATTGCTCTATATGGTGTTGTAGATGTTTAGCTCCCCCATGCAATTTTAGGTTGAGATGTGCTCCCTGATGTGGTTTCAAGTTGAGATGTGCTCCCTAATATTGTTTTCAAATTGGTATGTGCTCTTTGTAATTATAGAGGCTGGAAGATAATGCACCCTAATTCTTCTTTTTTAGATTCGAGAATGTTTTAGCAGATAGAGTTGAGCAGAGATGGGACATGATATGACAATAGGATACACATGACATGATTTATTTGGAATTTCTCCCTAGCTAAGAGGGAGTATTAATTTTGGAAGCTCAATGACGAATTCCAACGATGGGACTAGATTCCTCTTTTATAGAGTACCAATTTTGACTATTGAAGCACTCAAATCGGATAAGGGAAAGTGAACATATGAAGAAAAGCTAACATATACACATTTGGATAGGTCGGCCCTAACAAGAAATTGGTCATGCTTGGAAGCCTATAAATACAAGTGACCTCAAGCTAATTTGGACATCACCAAGCATCTTCTTCTTCTCTTCTTCATTGATTGGTTCGCATAGGCTTGAGGTAGGGTTGAGGAAATTGGTTCACACAGGTCCAATATTACACGGTCTGAAGCTCACACGTGTTTCTAGGGTGTTGGGTCAATCACAGGATTGTTAAAGGACATTTTCGATTGTATTCACATGCTTGTAGGCTCAAGGTAGAAACTAAAATTTCCCAGTCTCATGCATGTCTCTTCCTCCATGCGACTGGAAACTAAGGCAAAAATTTGACAGTTGACTATAATTGACCACATATGAACGAAGATAGAAAAAAATGTCTCTGATATATGTTAATGTTAGGAACATATTTTTGAATGTTATTGGGTTAATTTTTGTTGGATGATTTTTTATTGGGCTCATTGTACTTGTTGTTGGACATTTTATGACAATCTAATAGAAGAAGAATTTCAAAGGGTTTTCCCCCTTGTGGGGTTTTTTCCATGGTCTTTAACCAAACCTAGTGCCTCTTGTTGACGTTGTTACCATCAAAAAATTGATCATCTAGCCTAATTTACTAGATGGATCGAAGTACACATGTAAAGCCAGTTTTACCAGTTTTACCATAGTAAAAGTACTTTCACTGTGAGAAATTACTTAATAAACTTAATAAGCCACCTTTGTTAAGTAATTTATAGTTAAACCCATGAAGAATAATTAAATAAATCACTATTTATTCTATTTTATTCTAGGAATAATTAATTAAACCATTGTTCAATTATTATTCCTTGTCATATTTGACCCAATTATGAAAAATCAATAAATAAATCATTAATTATCTTATTTTTCTCTAAGAATTATTAATTAATTATTATTCTTTGTCAAATTTGTTTATTGTTCCTTAACCATTTTCTTGAGATCATAAATAAATCATTTACTTATTTATTATTTCTAAATAAAAGTTTAAAAAACTTTTCCCTCCTAACCAAATATAATAAAATATTCCAAGTGGTTACTCCAAGAATGGGGTTGATAATATTTTATTATTTCTCATTATTCGAGGATAACTCAATGTTTTATTATAAATAGAAGGGTTTTCCATTCATTATTCACTTTTGATTATTTTCATTGTTGCACTTATCGTTGTAACTCTAATTATTTTCATTGCCGCACACCATATTTTTGTTGGGTTTACACATTATAGAGGAGAGAGACTCTACACAAGCCAAAGATGTTTGAGGATAGCCAAGAACCCATCCCATAGACGGGGACTGATAAAATTTATATGTTCCCTTCACAAGTGTTATAATAAAAACTATTCTTTGTATATTTGGTTCCCACTAGATGATTGGAGTTATTAAATAATTATTTTTGCTATTTAACTATGATTGTGGCATAGATTGGGACTTTGGCAGGCTTTGTTTCCATTAGTTGCTGCAAATCTACAATGTTTAGCAGCCACTTATATTGTTGAGAATGTTTTTCATCCACAATCTTAAGTGGGTTCTTTTCGTATATCTTTGAGAAGAAAACCTTCCAAAGTCATTATCTATGGAACAATCATAGTTAAACAGTAAAAAGAAATAGGAATAACTTCAATCATCTAATGGAAACCAAATATACAAAGAATAGTTTTTATTATAACACCTATGAAGGAAACAAATAAATGTTACCAATCCCCCTCTATCGGATGGGTTTTTGGCTATCCTCAAACATCTTTAGCTTGTGCAGAGTCTCCCTCCTCTATAGTATGTAAACCCAGCAAAAATATGGTGTGCGACAATGAAAATAATCAGAGTTACAACAATGAGTGCAACAATGAAAATAATCAAAAGTGAATAATGAATGGAAAACCCTTCTATTTATAACAAAATTGAGTTATCCTCGAATAGTGAGTAATAATAAAATATTATTAACCCCATTCTTGGAATAACCACTTGGAATATTTTATTATATTTGGTTAGGAGGGAAAAAACATATAAACTTTTATTTAGAAATAATAAATGAATAAATGATTTATTTATCATATCAAGAAATTGGTTAAGGAATAATAAACAAATAATGATTTATTTAATTATTCCCAAGGAATTTAGTCAAATTTCACAAAGAATAATAGTTAATTAGTGATTAGTTAATTATTCTTAGAGAAAAATAAGATAATTAATGATTTATCTATTGATTTTCCATAATTGGGTCAAATATGACAAGGAATACTAATTGAACAAAGGTTTAATTAATTATTCCTAGAAGAAAATATAAATAGTGATTTATTTAATTATTATTCATGTATTTAACTATAAATTACTTAACAAAGGTGGGTTATTAAGTAATTTCTCACAGTGAAAGCAATTTTAATATGGTAAAACTGGCTTTACATGGTGTACTTCGATCCATCTAGTAAATTAGGCTAGATGATAAATTTTTTGGTGATAACATATTTCCCCCCAACGTACGAGTGTTAGCAGAAAAACGTATGAGTGAAGTACGTTGTAAATACACAGTCACTAGACAACATAGGGGAGAGAGAGAGAGAGAGAGAGAGACCAATAAAGTTGAAGCAAAAGAGGAAAGGGACAGAGGGGGTGAGACTAATGCAAGTCTCCTTTTATGTTATGGTGCTGGACCTTAATGAGGTAGGGGAGGCATACCCATACCTGTCGAGATAAATTAGTACAAAAATAATGTTGCGCCCAGAAACATAAAACTGAGTAATGAAGTACATGATGAATGGTACATGACATGCTGGCATAACAAAGCCAGAAAATAATACAATGTGTCTAATATACCTAATGCACCAGGAGAAACATGATCCAGAACTAAATATAATAATATCTGAGTACATGAGATATAATGACCCTTCCTTCAAAAAATGGGTGGGAGGGAGGGTAGAATAACTGAAGAAGCCTTGTTGAATAGGGAAGGGCTCTGTAAAACTGAATGGATCATTTGAAGGAGATGTGCATGCTATGAACACTACGATCGGTAGGAACTGAACCTATAAAATCTGCGGAACTACATCTGAGGCTGTAGCATAATAGGAATGCATCTGGTCATGTGGGGGGCTACCTGAAGGGACACCCCCTCATGAGGTCTGAAACATCTCACACACACCTGGGAATCACTGGTACAATCTGCTGCATCATTGGACCATCAAGTGTATCAATCACGAACATGAAACAACCAAGTCAAAGGAAAATAATGAGTTCCTCTTCTCGATCCGAGGTGTCGAACAAGAATTGAAGCTGGAACCAAGATACACCACCCTCTAGGCCATTCTTCTGGAATAAATGAGTTGATGTCGATAGAATAGGGCCCGTGATAGATGAGGCAATGAGGATCCTCAACTAAGGCACGAGGGAAAATAGTAATGTGACTGATGGACTCACACCAAGGATAATGGGAAAAGTGGTACTAAGGGACAAGTAGACGACTTCCCTTGTCAGAACATAAAGTGCATGGTTGACCTGGCAGCGATTGACTCAACTCCAAAGGGGATAGGGACAATATGACTAGAAGCCAAAATCAACAACACGAGATGAACAATATGCAAATATCGATGGAATATTGTGACATGATAGAATGGGACATGAAACAGGCTCCATGGATGCAAATGTGACTCATCGCAGATGCTCTGAACAAGGGTGACTCGAAGACGCTGCCACATAGAATAGGCCTGGTGGGGACCATGAAAACATGAGTAAAAGATGGTTACTCATGACGAAAATCGACATGTGGTACGAAAATTATTAAGAGGAGGTGGAACTCTAAATACAAGTTTTACTTTATGAAGAAATTCAATTTTGAGAGGCGACGAAGTGACCCTTCTTGGAAAAATGGCTTCCTGGTGAAGTGTCAAATCATAAAAAAATGAGGAAGACCCATTATAATAATCGATGAGAGCTTTTCAACGTTCTTGACGCCTTGTCAAACTGAGCTACGGTAACGTGTAACATAAAAACTGTGGGTTTGCCAATGAAAGGATGTTTTACTTCCAATCTGAGAGGAGGAGAAGGCCCTAAATCTTATGGAGATTGTAGCGGAAAAACCAACCATCGGAATTGGGATCTGCAACTTTCAGGAAAGTGGCCTTACTTTTCTAAATATCACCTCAATGCTTCTTGGAACGATGGTTCTTGGTGAAGAATTAAGGGAAGATGAAAACAAGAATGAAATACTAGAGGAGGTCTAGAATCATTCTCACCCACTAAGTCAAACATGCGGACTATGTGGACATAGAGTAGAATATTTGAAGATATCATATCAAACATCGATGATATGCGATGTGCATATGGCTCACCGAAGAGGCCGATAAGACAAATTGACCAAGGAATGGGAGGATAATCGACCATACTTAGACTCAGTGGGATCTAGGCTAAGACTTATGTTAATCAATTGAGGATATGGCCAGGGGAAAACCATCATGCCCCCAAGCATGGGATACTTCCCACAAACATATGTGAGGGAGGGGACTGATCTGGTATGCAAAGGTGGGAATGATTACCCTTAGCAGGAGGAATTTGTGGAGCGCCATTGTGTTTCAAGTGCTTGAAAAAGGGATTCAAGCATCTCAGACCAACTTGGCATGAGATCCTCCAAAGGATGATAAGGAGATGTAGGATCCTATGTGCCCCCTAGTATGCTATGGCCATACCAAATGTATTTAGAGCTATGGCCTCTAAACACTTATATGTTTTATGTGATACATAATATGATTATGCATTTTTACATGACAATGATGGTTCTCCATGCATTTTTTTTATGGTTGTCTTATGTGGTATACATGTGATAAATTCCAATCTAGAATATTATTTTCAATGGTATCTATGTAGTTATTTTAAGTTCTAGGAACATGACTGAAAGTGATGGTTTCAAATTCGCATACCAACAGCTTAACTTATAGATATTTTATAAATAGGACTTGGTTATGCACATGATACACACCATTCAATTGCATTACAAGTAGCAAGGAATCTAAATGAACATGAATATGAAGGATGCGATGAGCAAGGGCATCGGCTAACAAACCTATCACTGCATCATATTTGGCCTGATTATTGGTGGAAAATCCAATGCACACGTTGTTCGAAAGGACTAACATATGCAAGGGGGTAAAAACAGCTCAGGCTGCTAAGGTTAGATTCCGGGAGAAGCGACTTGCACTGTCAGCATGACCAATATACAATGTGGATGAGGGATCCATATGAAAGGTGCAAAATACAATGGATGAGATGATGCAATATACCTAACTTCATGGCAGAAATAAAGACACGCAAATAAAAGGGATATTATATGATAAAAAATTATTGAGGTAGAGTGCATTAGGAGAATTAGGAAGGAGATGGCCTTCAAAATCCTCCAAGCAATATGCCCCATTTCCTAAGTGCAAGGGTAATCAGGGGTAGACATAGCTTCCATGATATCCTCATCAAAATGGAAGATGGGAAAATGGGAGGAAGACTGACTACAAGATGCGGAAATGGTACTTGGTGCATCAACTTGAGAAATAAGGTTCACATATGCATCATCTTGAATGGTAGACGATGAGCGAGTAGATGGAGGATCTATGGATGTTGAGACCTAGGATTCTGTCAAAACAGGTTCGATAGAAGCACGTGCAAAATCCTTAGGAAGGTTTTCCTGTGAGGAACTCAAAGATGATGACAGGCAAAGGATATGGCATGCGGTGTTCGTCATCTCGACATCAGGGGGAGGGATCACGATGGTGGGACTAGAGTCCCCCTGTTCTGGTTGACTAGGGTTACCAGAATCCACAGGTAGAGGAGTAGGTGTTCCAGTATGAGTGGTCTCGTATTCGTGAAGCGTGTCAAGGAAATCATGAAATTCATCAAGACAAGGGAAATAATGGGAATAGTGACCATGATGATCACACAGGGCACAAGGGTAATTTGTGTGCAACGTTCTAAGTTTCTTGGGTGGACCCGACAAGTTAACATGGACTTCGGGGATATTTGACTCAGGGAATGTTTCATGAAGCAAAGGTTTGAGATGAAGAAGCTCAAGACAATTATTGGTGGCGTGCCCAAAAAATTTACACAAAGCTCACGGAGGTGACAGCTTTGGGGCCTTAGGAGTTGGAGGAGCTTGGGGAGCCTTGTCCTTCATTTCTTTCCTCTTAGCTTTGTCCCCCTGTCCAGATGCTTGCGCAATAGGAGTGGGTTCATGTTGGGGTTGTGATGGAACTGAAGCATCGATAGGGGCCATATGGACCGGTTGAACTGGGGTTAAAGCATGATAAGGTCTTAGCTGACCAAATGGAATTCTTGCAGGGGGGTCGATGTACCATACTGGGATCCCTAGAGTCATGTTAAGAAGGACCAGTGAAGCCATGAAGGGATAGAAAATACTCCTGGAGGGGGAAGTAAGAAAGGTATCTAGCCTGCAGGGTAATGTCCTAACGGAGTTCTTGGTGGAAACATAGGAGAGGCACCACAAACAGAGGAGGTCCTGGGGGGTGGATCCATAGGGCTCAACTGGGATGGCAACAACAGGGTGATAAGGAGCTGGTTTTTGATCAGATGTACCAGACTCCTTAAGAGCAACCCATGAAAATTGTAACATGCAAACACTCATAGAGTTAGGCCCTAATATGGGAGGGGGAGGACCATGGAAAGCATCCAGCAATGAGGAATCTTTGTAGACTCCGGGTGAAACACCAGTGAGAGGAGTTGAAGACTACTTATCTGACATTAACAAGATAATGGACTTGGGGGAGGTCATGGATGTTGGCTCATATTAAGTCAACTGATCCATGGTAATGATATTCCCTTCATGGGGGAAGCACATCCTGCAGAACACCGCAGACGCGACAACTGACATGGCATATGTGTAACTATGACCTAAGAGAATGTTGTAATCCAAATGGGCATTGATAACCTCAATGTCGACGTGGACAGTCTTGCACGCAAGGGTCACTAGACAGTTGATCCAGGTGAATATTGGTGGCCACCCACCAATTCCACTTGGACCCCACCATAGTTTCTTTCAGTTTTTCAGTTTCCTTAATTGTAGCAGAGTTTACTATTTTTAGCAGTTTTTCGAGTCCTGGACTTCCGGAGCCGTTTTGAGACCACAAATGACGTTTTTTTGGGAAAACTGGGAGCAACATGGGTACATGGATTGATGTTGTTCATCCCAAAGTTGTAATCCTCGAATAGACCTTTCTAACGAGGTATTGTGCGTGTCAAATAGAGATCATATGCCAAAGTTATGACCCCGGGATGTACCAATTTACCGAAAACTGGGTCCATAGTTTGGTGCTTCATCTCCTAGGGTTAGGTTTCTGGATGTTTATGGTTTTCCATTGTTTCTCAACAATAAATAGGCCTTCAAGCCTCATTGTAAGACAATTTAGAGGCATGTATCTACCACATATCTTCTTAGAGGTAAGCTACCATCGCCCTAGCTAGTTTATTTCCATTTCTGTTTGTAAGCATATTTCAGTATTTTACAGTAATAAAATGAATCATTATTTGTGGTGCATCTCTGTATGTATGGTTATATATGTAATTTGTTGTGTTCTTATTTAAATATAGATTAATGGTATTAGAGCAGTCTACTCTTTCTCTATTTTTCTTTGCATGTCCCCAACGAGGTCGGGATATAAGGAGTTAGGGCTTGAACTGGTCGAACCTTTGCAAGACCAGCCTCGCAAATCCTTATGGCCTCCTAGGGCAGATGAAAATAAAGATGAGGGGGCAGGAGATCCTATCAAAATCTTGCTCGAAGAGGCCCTCGAGCAACAAAGGAACGCGATGATGGAAAACTTTGCCCAGATCCTTCGGTGGCTACCCAAGGGCAACACATCTACTTCTAGCAGCTACTCTGGAAGCACCACACCCTTTAAGGTACAAGTTAACTTTTAAATTCCCCTATTTGAGGGTCAGATATATGCAGACACCGTAGATAAATGGTTAAATCTACTAGAAGGGTATTTTTATTCTCATGATTTTTTCAGCCAGAAAAATATCACTTTCGCTCTTCTCAAAGCCGCCCCCCACGTCAAGGACTGGTGGGAAACCTACTGCTAGCAGAAGGTTGAAAGTATGACATCAGTGTTTTCAGCTACACCCACTTGGAATTCATTCCGGGCTAGCATCAAGGAGTAGTACTACCCTGTCAGAAGCTATGAGGATCAATACATAAAGTGGACCATGATGTGGCAGGGAAGGGACCAAGACGTGCTCGAGTTTACCAATATTTTCCATACCCTTTTGCACAAAGTTGGGTATCAAGGATTCAGAGCAGCATTTGGTACTCAAATATCATGGCTGCCTACACAGGTACATCTAGGATGTGTTGAGCATTGGAGAAGGTATGTTATTATCGTTTATTTTGTCATCTTTTCTTTAAAACTCATAACCTCTTTACATCATGAACTAGGTAGATAATAATAAATTATGATAAAATCTATAGAATTTGTATGTAACGCAAAATAACTAATAATTACCCTTTTCCTATCCAGGAAAAGGAGAAAATGGAAGATTTCCATCCCAAAGGAAAAGACAGGACAAAGTTAACTGTTGTCCCTTTGGAGTGTATCAGCCAGGAAAGGGAAAAGGAGATACCAAATCGGCGCAAGAGAACAAGAGGATAATTGAGAATTAATAGTTTGGCAAATCCATCAGGATCCTTTGATCCTGAGGGATCACTATCTTAACGATTTTTTTGTATTGTTGATATCTCCGCTTGGCTGTTATAAGAAGGGGCAACACTGCTAGCCCGGGGGAGGAACTATTGTTGTTTTTATGAAATTATCCTTTGTATTTGAATCTTTGATCATTGACTCTCGTTGAAGAGCGATTCACTGTAACTCTGTTTTGATGCTTTAATATAAATCTGGTTGTTTTTCCAACTTTGATTCTAGAGTGGTCTCAAGTGGTGTGTCCCTGGAGGCTAAGGGCCCAGCCCTGGTGGAACACTTGCTCCTGTACCATTATTTCTAATTCGTGTGTGGTTTGATCTTCTTTATTAGCTCTGTTCAGTAATCTGATGTGCTTGGCTATTTTACATAACGGTTCTACTATATTTTGTCTATAATCGACTAAGTAATGTTGTTTTCTGTAACAAGAATACTATGTTGTTCATTCTGAATTTATAACGCATTGTTGTTCCTTTAACCTTTGACATAACATTGTTGTTCCTTACAGATTTCCACTGCTGTTTGATTACAGGGTAACCGTGTTGTACATTCATAAATCAGTATTATTGTACTTATCTATGGTTTACACTTAAACGCAATTGTTGGGATTGTTGTTCCATTGCGGATCACAATTGCTACTCTTTATAACTGTGATTTATACTTGTTGTATCGAAGCCATATTACTGTTCCTTTCAATATTAAGCATGCCATGTGTGATATTCGACTTGGTTTGTTGTACAAGTTGTTGTTCTATATTTCATTTCTATTAGTTTGTTGTTCTATTTCCGTGTGTTGTCCAATTTATCTTTAGAGTAAAAATTGTTACTTAATTCCTGTAGGGTATAATCATTGTTGCATTCATTTCCGTAGATTAAGGTTTTGTTGTTCAATCCTGTCCATAAGTATATTTGATGTTCCATTTCCTGTCATTTGAATTATCATTGCTTTGGTGTGCAGAACGATCTGAGAATGTAGTGAATGATGACATATGTTGTCTAGTTCCCAGATTGATGATCTTTTCCCTGATTGTCTTTTAATTACATCAGTTTACAGAGGGAAGAGTTACCATTACTGTACCCTTGACTGATAAATTGTTGTAGCTTTTTGAGTGCATGATTTGAGTTTTAAGTTTCTTTTCTGTAAGTAGATCTTATTTCAAGCATCCGTTTACTCTTGTATTTAGAGCACTATACTACTAGCATTACTCTGACAAATGACCACCTCAAACTGAGTACACTCTTTGAGATAACAAATCATTCCTAGATTGACAAGTTAATGTAGGGTAAATAGAGGTGAAAAAGACCCTTTTTACTGCTCGACATTTTGGCGTCGTTGCCAGGGAAGAGTGTAGCCATTTGTTCCTTTTCCAGAGTGATGTAAGAACCTGCTAGGAGAGAATTGGGTTTTAAAAACGGAAGGTAAGAACCTACATACGAAGCATATAATATTCCTGCTCCCCTACCCGCTTTCCTGCAAATTTGTTGTTGTTTTTTGGAAGAAATTAGCATTTTATTTGTGTGCATGAATAAGTAGAAAAATCCTAAAAAGAATCCTAAACCACTACCCAAGTTTGATAAAGCTAAGGGGCCAGTTACCCTTGGCCGATCAACCTTTATAGACGAAATCCTTAAGAAAACAGAATCTCAGCCTTTAGTAGGACCTAGAAAAGTTGCTTCTAGACAACCTACTAGTTCCCTTCAGGCCACAGGATCACCATCTGTAGCCTTTGTTGAGGTGCATAGTCAAACCAAAGAGCAAGATTTTCAAGAAATTGAGAATTCTAGCCCAAAATCATTGCAATAAGGGAGCCTTAGTGTGAAGGGAGAGGAGAAACAGGGGAAACTGAAGAACCAAGATCTCCTCTTGGGATAATTCAACCATTAAGTAGCCCAGATAAGGGAAGTGCTGCAAAAATCATTTATAACAAAGTTGAAGAACCTCAAGAACCAGAATCCCCCCAGACATTAGGCACTCTCATCATCCCAGATAAAGGAAGTGTTGTTAAGGCCATTCCTGTTGAAGCCATTCCCCCTCAACAGCCTAGGAATACCCTCCTAAATATCCCAGAAGGTTATTGGCATATATTTGACCAAATGGTCCAGAACTAGCCAAACACCCAAACCTCTACACTGCAATATCCCATTGTGGATACTGCAGCTAATGTACCTATGAAAGAAATTCCTCTCTAGAATATCCCTACATTCCATGGCCTTACATCAGAATATCTGGATGCATTCTTATTTGAATTTGATGTGCTATGTAGAGGATATGACTATACCACCAATCCCCAGAAACTAAAATTGCTTCCCTCTACATCCCTCTACATTAAAGGGGCTGCTTTAAGATGGTTTATGGGATTCGGTGGTGGTGTTATAAATAACTGGGATCAAATGAAGGATGCTTTTCTAAAGAAATATCAGGACTATTACAGGTTTAGAGAATTAAAAGATGAAATATTTCAGATGGTAGCTAGACCGAATGAAACATTGGAAGAGTATGTTGAACATTTCCAGTATAATCTTCAAAGATCTCCTTATGCATCATTACCCTTACCTGATAATGTATTAAAAACAACATTAATTAGAGGAATGATGGAACAATGGATTGAAACATTAAATATTATGGGAAAAGGAGATATTTATCAGGAAAATTTTGCTGACATTATTGATTTATATATCAGTTGCTTGAGATGCAGCACAAGAATAAAACCAGTAGAACATGACAGGTTTACAAGAGACAACAAGATCCCCGCAGAAGGAGTAAATCGTGCAGAAATTGGAAATTTATTAGAAAATTTTAAAACTAACATACTGGGGACTCTGACAACACAACTTGATATTATGTAGGCCAAACAGAAGCAAGCAGAGGCAGAACAGAATTTGGCAATCTTCTGTCCTAGATGCAGAAAGAAACACAGCCACAAGGAGTGTCCATTAGATGAAGTTCAAGTTTGCACCATTTGTACAAAAGACCACTCTACAGAGAGTTGTCCCTCACTTCCTGGATTGAAAGCAGTATACAAGGAAGCAGGCGAAGAGCTAGAACCGGTGTACCTACTCAATCAGTGTCGTCAATGGCAGTCGCGACAATCAAGTATGTTCCCAGATCCAGCTTATTCTTTTTAGCCTCCATAATATCATGCCCAACAATATAATACAATGTGGAAAAATCAACCTCCCTTCTCAAATTGGTCACAACAACCATTTCCTTCATCATCACCATGGCCAAACCAAGCAAGTCAACCCAATTGACCAAATTTTCCCTATGCCCCACCATATTGGCAAAACAATGTATATCCAACACAATGGTCCCTTCCTACTTCACAGAGTCAAGCCTGGCAGACAAACTGGCAAAGACTGATGAATCAGCTAGTAGGAACTATTCCGCTCCCTCGACCTACACTGCCAGCATTACAACAAAACCCCCAGTCTAACTTAAGACCACAACTCCCGGCCCAACCCAACCCTAATCCAAATAATAGACCAGTTCAATCTATCCAAATAATCGAAACACCAGAACCAGAAACCGATCTAAAGGAGTGTAATGATCTTCAATTAAGATCTGGGCGCATTATAGAAATAGAGGGAGACAAAACCGCTCAAGTTGAGAATTAGTTACGTACAAAACAACCACCACAAGAAGAGGATATGATCAAACAACAAGCTCATGATCAAGCAACCACATCTTCTCCCCCATTCCCAAAACGATTAATTATACCTCGACCTATACAACATCCTGATTTTGACATTCTGGGAGAACTGAAAAATCTGTACATAAAAATCCCACTCCTCCAAGCCATCCAAGACATCCCAATATATGCAAAGACCATCAAAGAGCTATGTATAAAAAAAACAAAGGAGGAGATTAACAAATAACCCAATAGTCCAAGTAGTTGGTACCTTATCTGATCTATTATCAGGAAAAGAAAAGCCCGTTAAATATGAAGACCCTGGAAATCCAATAGTAACAGTACAAATCAATGGACAAACCATTTCAAATTCCTTAGTTGATCTAGGAGCTGCAATCAATATCTTAACAACCACCAGTTGTCAAAAACTAGGCATTACATCAATAGAACTGACTTCCACTTTATTAGAACTGGCTGACCAATCCGTGGTTAGGCCAGAAGGCACACTACATGATGTCATGGTATCCGTTGATTCTTGGGCGTTTCCTATCAATTTTCTAATAATAAACCCCAAAAATCGACTTGATGGACATCCATTGATTTTAGGCCGACCTTGGCTTGCAACTGCTGATGCTTATATTGGCTGCCGACAAGGCAGTATGACCATAACCAGCGGGGCTAATATCAAAAATCTAGCTTTTTATCCTCTAGCCCAGCCAAGTGTCACAATAATAAGAACTAAAAAACATCCTGTATCTTACCTCATCGAAAATATTAGATCCCCATTAACCATAGAAGATGCCCTCGATTTCAAAGATCAAACGGAGGATGATGTCATTAACAATTTCATTAGCCAAGCTGAATCTAGATCCCACATACAATGTCACATGATAGAAGTAGCATTTGATAATGAATTAGAAGAAGATCCTCTTAAAGAAACTCATGATCAAACAATACCTACTACCTCTGTCGCAAATAGCAAAACTGTAGAAATTGAGCCAAGAAAAAAATTAAGCATTAATGGCAACCTGACTCCCGAACAAGAAGAGAAGTTGATCCAACTATTGAGAAAATACAAAGAACCATTTGCATGGGATTACCCTCACATGAAAGGAATCGATCCCCAGTTATGTACACACCACATTTACATAGAGAAGGATGCAAGACCTGTTCACAACCACAAAGGAGACTTAACCCTCATCTAAAATACATTGTAAAAGCTGAACTTCAAAAACTTTTAGATGTGAACTTCATCTACCCTATCTCCAATAGCAAATGGATCTCTCCACTTGTCGTGGTGCCAAAGAAGATTGGAAAATGGAGGATTTGTGTAGATTACAGAGAGCTAAATAAAGCAACACAAAAAGACCACTTTCCCCTTCCATTCATTGACCAGGTATTACACACTTTAGTAGGAAAGAAATTCTTTTCTTTCTTAGATGGATTCAGTGGATACAATCAGATTTAGATTGCCCCTAAAGACCAAGAAAAAACTACTTTTACTTGTCCTTGGGGAACATTTTCCTATGAAGTTTACCTTTTGGCCTATGTGATGCCCTTGCCACATTTCAAAGGGCTATCCTCAACATCTTTTCAGATTTAATAAATGAAGGGCTCGAAGTATACATGGATGATTTTACACCATACGGAGATGATTTCGACCCAGCATTGGACACACTGGAAAAAGTGTTGTAGCGATGCATTGCCCCCAGGCTCTGTTTGAGCCATTAATTTTTTTATATGATGATGATTGAAGGACTTATTTTAGGCCATTATATCTCAGCAACTAGAATACAAGTAGATCCAGCCAAAATTCAAATAATTTTGCTAATTCCCACTCCTACCACTCAGACAGAGGTACGCAGCTTTCTTGGATTTTTTGGTTATTATAGAATATTTATAGAACATTTTTCTCATATTGTTGCACCTTTATATGCACTAACAGGCAATTTTGACTTTGTTTGGACAGATAAATGTGATCGTGCTTTTGAGGATCTGAAAAAGCTTGTGTCAACAACCCTAGTACTCAGAGGTCCAAATTGGAACTTGCCATTTCAAATTTCATCAGATGCTTCAAATACAGCTATTGGAGCAGTCCTTGGGTAGGAAGAAGATAAAAAACCATATGCAATTTATTATATTAGCAAGAATTTATCTCCTGCTAAATTGAACTATACTGTTACTGAAAAGGAATTTTTAGCTGTAATACATGCTATCAATAAATTTAGGCATTATATCATTGGACATCCTATTATCTTATATACAGATCACTCTGCCATAAAATATTTAGCAAATAAACCAATCACAAATGGTAGAGTAACCAGATGGCTGATTTTATTGCAGGAATTCGATATCACAATAAAGGACCGACCTAGAAAAGAAAATCCTGTAGCTGAATTTCTCTCACGAATGCCAAAACCAGTGGACGCAGCAGTAGTTGAAGATCAATTTCTGGTTGAACATTTGTTCGCTATCACTATTAAAACACCTTGGTATGCTGATGTTGCAAATTATTTAGCAGTAGGTAAATTACCGAAACATCTAACCCTCGATGAATGAAAACAGATTGTCCAGCGTAGTACTCGATTTTCTTGGATTGGGGGCTACCTGTTTCATACAGGGGCAGATATGCACATCAGGAGATGCATCCGTGAAGATGAAATTTTTGACATTTTGAAAGTTTGTCACGACGGACTCTGTGGTGGAAATTTCCCAGATTGGAGAACATGTCACAAGGTGCTGCAAACAAGGTATTATTGGCCCACAATCTTCAAAGATGCAAAAAAATTTGTTCAAGCTTGTGACAGCTGCCAAAGAGCGGGTCACGCTGGACAGTCTGGCGAAATGCCCGTGAACCCACAACTAGTCATTGAACCAATCAAACGATGGGCCCTCGATTTTGTTGGTCTAATTAACCCATCATTGAACCAGAAAACATATATTTTGGTAGCAATAGAATATGTCACCAAATGGGTTGAAGTAGAGGTGTTGCCGAGAGCTACAGAGGATTCCATCATACAGTTCCTATTCCATATATTTATGCGATATGGCCTCCCAAGAGATATAATTACAGATGGAGGACCACAGTTTGCTGGTAACAAAATTGCTGCAACACTAAAAAACTATCATATCCAGCATACAATTACTACTCCATACCACCCACAGGCAAATGGTCAAGTAGAAAGCACCAATAAAATAATAGAAGCAATCCTGACAAAAACCATTGCGTCACATAGACGCGATTGGGATACAAGATTACCGGAAGCCTTGCGGGCTTACAGAACAACATGGAGAAGCACTACCGGTTATTTACCATACCAGCTAGTGTTTGGAAAGGAGCCCATCTTTCCAATAGAGTTCGAATACAGACACTACGAACAACACAAGAAGTTGGTCTAGATTTAAACGAGGCACATATTAATAGATTACAGCAAATCAATGAGCTATATGAAATCAGGCTCTCTGCTCTTCAACACATGGTGTTGATCCAACAGTAGTGAGCTAAATGGCACAACACCCTCATTAAAAAGAAAGTCTTCCGCGAAGGAGATTGGGCACTCCTATACGATTCTAGGTTTTAGGATTTTCCGGAGAAACTTTAGACTCGTTGGCTGGGGCCATACAAAATCCAGAAGGTACATGATAATGACACCATTACTCTAACCACCACTGATGGATCTGGACATACCTTTAAGGAAAACCGCCACCGAGTTTGATTATACCGAAAACCACTTACTCAGGAATCCTTCTACCAGCAACTCCGCAAAGACTCAGACATGCAGATTCTGGTGGAGTGTTATAGACATTTTTGTGCCTCGCGTCAAGGAGCAGGGAATGTCGATAATTACAGGGATCCTCAGTCCCTAAACATGTTGTTCTTACCCCTAAAAGAACAAGGTCATCAATCAACAACACTTCCAATCAGTTCTCCACCTGAAAACACTTCAGAACAGGCTTATTTTGGATCATGTCAGCTGCTTAACTGAGCTTCTGCGCTGTATTGCAACTGTCCCACTCTGTACCTGCGTTGGAAGTCAAAAACAATGAAGGCTACCTGCGCTGGGCGAGATTGGCCAAGTGGCACAGTCATCCTGCAAGGTGTCATTTGCCCAGGAAGCTTCCAAACTGACACTTGGGTCATGAGATTCGCCCTGTGATGAGTAAGAGGTACTTGATCACCACGTGTAAGCAAGGATCTCCAAGTGGACACAGGAACTGAAGATTAACTGAAGATGGAGAGGACACTAGTCAGCTATATGCCAGCCTCCAGCTGACTCATCCTTTCCTCTTCCCTCCTATATATAGAGCTCTTCTATGAGGTCTAAGGGAGGCTGGAATTTTGTATAAGCAAGGAGGTGCTGTTGGTATACTGCCAGGATTATTGGGTGATTGTTTTACTAGAGGTGAAGAAGAGAGTTCTTGCTGCCGAGGAGGTGCTGCTGGATTGGGGCCAACATCATTGGTTGTAACTTCCTCTGGAACCCTGTTACTTTCTATCAATAAAGTTTGCATGTTCTTCTATATACTTGTTTTACATAGATGCTTTTGTGTTTACATGTATATTTGATGCAACCTAATCCATGCTTCAATTATGATTGCTTGTATCTCGTAGTTTGCTCCCTTTTGTTGTGCAGATTCTGTGTGCAGCTGGATCGGCTTGGAGAGTAAAGAGCTGGGAACGGGATACAAAGCGAGAAGGACAAGGATCGACTAAACGCAAGACACCAGGTTGGTTGATCCTCTTTCTATTCTCTCTGTGCTTTCATAAAGATGAACATGAAAACTTTGTCATTCAGTTGTTGCTAAAGTCTGTCACCTTTAGAAAGGGTTAGTGTCATCCGCATCGGATACTTTTCCCCACAACAAACTGGCGACTCCGCTGGGGACATCCTAGTATCTTGTTGTTGTAGGATTTTGCTATTCATTTCTTGAAGAAAGGAGTACCGAATCGAAAAGCTTTTGACTCTATCAAAAGCGAAGTAGAGGGTTTTGCTACTCTTGCTCCTTTGCTGAGCAAATTCAAGATTTAAAGAGCTAATCTACAGACGAATCTTTACTCTTTGTGATAGATCTTTATCCTCTTGATCATCCCTTAGCCTGTACTTAACCCATAGCATTTTATTTCAGTCAAAACAGTACATTTTTGAGCTTTTTATGACCCGGAATTCTTAGCAGACGTAACTCTCGTAAGTCAGTGCAGGCTGTCCACTGGCAGTCTGCATTACAGCGCAGGTGCTCCCTTCGGGAACTGCGCTGAGAGTGAAACTGACAGACCAGTGCCTGCGCTGGTCCAGTTGGCCTTAGTCTAGCTCAGCTCTTCCTTTGTGTCTTGGCCCTGTTTGCACTTGTTTTTGGCTGATTACTTGCTGGTTAGTGTACTTGCTGTAGACCACTTCTCCTTGACATTATTCCGCATCAGTTGTGTGATGAAATTGTAAACGTTCTTTCAGTATTTCTTGTCTTAGTTACAATTTCCCATTGTGAGAAGCGAACCTAGTAGCTATGGCCTCTTAGATCCTGAATTGTAAAAGCATTTTTGTGGTCTTATGAGTTAGTGTTATTACTGTTCATAGCTGTTTAAGTTGGTTTGTTTTCACTTTATGGTTTGAATTCATATATTTTTGGTGTAAAACAAGTACCTGTAAAGCGTCTTTTCATTTAGACAATACTTGTTTGTTTACGCTTCAAATTGAATTCGAAAGTCATACAACAGTTTTCCTTTTGTTAGCATCAACATTAAAGGAAAAGAAAAGAAATACATGCATCTTGCATTTGCATTTTTGATAAGTTTGGGTGTCTGATCTAGGAGAAAGTGCATTAGTTTGTGCTTTGTGCTCTGTGTGGAAAGATATTGTTTTTCTCTCCCCTCAGTAGCTAGGATTTTCAAAGCTAAAAAGATTGTAAAGCTTGCTTATCATTTTAGCTGCATTTAGGAATTTGTACCAATACATCTCGTGGTGATCCTGAAAGACAAACTGTTAAGAAAGATCAACATTAAAATAAACTCAATTTACATAACAACGCTTTGGAATTTAACGCAAACATCTAGAGGTCTAGGTAGAGACGTGTTCCGGCGTCGTTAAACATAGTGACTGTCGATCTCTACGAAGGTGGGTGATTCCTCCTGAGAGTCGGTGGCACTAACACGGACTTGTGCTCCCGCGTACCGTCGCGTATATTGGGAGACCCCTATAGGCTTTTATCCTTTATCCTTAGGAAACCGTGTCGGCCGCCCTACTAATCGCGATGCAGTGAACACAGCATTCACGAAGATCGACCACCCGTACCGTAAAACGTATTCTGTGGTTTCGCGAAAGGTTTGGCACACCCTCTGCCTAGATCTCCAGAGCAGTTTCTTTTGGCCTTTTTCAAACTCTATAACTGAAAAAGTCCAACCGAGCATTTGTCACTTCGGGCTCGTTAATATATCGAAGGCGACTAGAGTCATCTTTAGCTTTTTCTCGACTCTTAAAACATGAAAAAGCAAGTTTGTGTCTAAAAGCGTCGTTAATAAAATTTATTTTAAGCGGAATAATCATCACCCTTCCCTCGTTGATCTTCGAAGTTAGTCCACCACAAGTGGAAGTTCCTGTAAAATCGCTAAGAAATCTATTGGATAGACTAGATATGTCTGAACAACCGTCGACATCTAGGACTGTGTCGTCCGACACAGCAGCAGCAGAGGCTCCTACTGCTACTCCAACGATGTTCGCTGGTATACCATCTGTCTCGGCAAGTTGTCAACAACAAGCCGGAGTCCCATCAGGGACGATGACATGGTTAGTTCCTATTTCTTCGTCCGGATTATCATCTGGTATTTCTTATGTTGAAACTCGCCAAATTGATCCATTTAGAGGTCAACCTGGGCAATCGATCCCCTTGAGTTCCGGATTGATACCATATGGGGGGCAGTATGCCTTTTCATTACCTCCTTCGGGAGGATGTCCATCCGTGAGTTCACAACAAAGTTCAGGTCAAACTGGAATTACATCCGGCAGTTGGGTACCAATACTGCCTCAACAACCAGGAGTTGTATATTCTATGCAACCAGTCCACCCTGTGTCGAATGTTACCACTATACCTGGTATGGCGAATGTGTCGCAAGTACAAACGCCACCTGTTGTAATACAACAACCTCTTGGCTCAGCGACTCAATCACAATCTCAGGGTAGTGCCTCCTTATCTGGAGCGACTCAGACTCAAACAAGTACTGTGACTCCTCATCCTGGTCAATCATCCGGTATTGGTCAACAGCAAATGGTCCAACAACCAGAGCTGCTTCAATCTCAACAACCGCCTTTCCAGCAATCATATCAAGGACCTGAGCAACAAGTCTTTGTAAGTAATGGACAACCATACTATAATGGTTACGCCCATCAACCTTGTCAAAGTTGTCAGCATAATGCTGGTCTGCAAAGACCCATTGCTCAGGCGATACCATCTTATCCTGGATATGCTTCGCCTAACCTGAATCAACAGTTGCCCTTTGTAGCAACTCTAGAATTACCAGATCTAAACCGGCTGACGAATGATCCAATTGCTTATGCCCCTTGGTGGCCAGCGATTCCACATAAACTTCCGTCAGATATTCCTAAATTTAATGGAAATCCGGGTGAAGACCCGTCGAATCATGTGATGACATTCCATCTATGGTGTTCATCGAACACCCTGAATGATGATTCGATAAGACTTCGCCTCTTCCAGAGGACATTGACAGGTCCAGCGGCTAAATGGTACATTGAATTGCCAAGAGCCTCTTTCGACAATTTCAGCTCCTTAGCCACGACTTTCTTAACCCATTTTCAATTACCGATAAGGTATGAAACAGGGACGGAACTCCTTACCAACTTCAAATAGACAACGGCCACTCACATATCTGATCATATACATGAGTGGCGACGTCGTCGTAGGATGGTGAAAACTTACGTTCCCGATCAGCTGCTAGCTGAATGGTTTATAAAGTCGTTACTTCCAGCTATAACGGAAGATGTGGCCAAGGGAGGAGTCGTAACAGAGGAGCAAGTCATTGCTCGTGCTCAATATTTAGACTTAGTATATACTCAGTCGGGCACGCTCTACGACAAAATACCTGACGCCCCTAGACCTGAATTTTCAATTCCTCCCCCTCCTGGATCAAATACTAACTCTCACACCAGTAATGGCGTGACTGGAAAACGCAAAATTTCTAATCAAAATGCAAATGAAGAACTTCTTACCTCAGAAGTAAATGCCATGTCGACCGACAAAGGCAAACAACTGAAGCAACCAGGGGGCAAGAAGAAAAAGACAGGAAGAAAAAGGAAACCCCCGACAGGGTGTCATATATGCGATGAGGATCATTGGACGAAAGATTGTCCACATATAGCTGAAGTTAAGAAACTCTTCAAGAGTTCAAAAACCCCAGCAGTATTGACTGATCCGTTTCCTAATCCAGGTCAAAATATGGTTGCTAATCAAAATGCTTCCACATCCCAAGTGCTTATGTTGTCTACCTCGAAGCAACAGAATAATGCTTTGACAAGGAGTAAAGATTACAAGAATCCAAAGCTGTCGAACAACAAGGTTACTGAACGACCTAGTAGTTCGACAACAACTTTGAACGAAGTTGTGCCGCCCATCGTTCCTAAGCCAATAATAAACTCGCCAAAGGGAGTAGTACACAAATCGACATTTAATCCTCGTGCAAAAATAACACAGGATTATAATATAATAGAGGACCTGGCTCAATCATCGTCCGCTATGTCGACACCTGAGGTAGTGCAAAATTGCACCTCCCAAGAGCAAGCTTTATTATCAGCTATAGGTGAGATTGGCCCAATGGATTCCAATCTTGTGGCCTTTGACCATAGAGGATATGACCCTCAATTACCAGCTCAACTAGCTTTCCTTATTCAAGTGAAAGCCCTCAACAAAACTGTTCATCGAACAATTATTGATGAGGGGGCATCTGCATGTCTTATGTCGATGAGTTGCTGGAAAGAATTAGGCTCACCACCCTTGTCGGAATCGTCAACGACGTTAAAAGCATTCGATGGACGATCATACACTCCATACGGGGTTTTAAGTAACTTACAAGTTGAACTGGGGGGCAAAACAGTAGGAATTGATGTTGAAGTAATTGATGGAAACCTCGATTACAACATCCTACTAGGAAGACCCTGGATCTATGCCATGGCCGCGGTTGTGTCGACCTATTTCAGGAGGATTGCATTTCCCTCCCAAGAAGGAATTACAATCGTCGACCAACAAACTTTTCTCCCCAACAGTTCACAAGTTACAGGAAGCATTCCAATGATCCATGCAAGGAATCATTTTTTCCAAAATATCGGAGTAGGTTTCCTAAAAGACCCTGCCTTAATGGGTACTTTCGCCCTACCGCCTACAAGCAATCTGGCGGAAGTGGCCACAGTGGAAACCTACAAAATGAAATCTAATCCAATCTTCTGGTTGGATTCGGAAGATTCCTAGATATTTTGTCGGCTCCGAGGATAGTTCCTATCTCAGGTCAACCTCGTTAAAAAATGAAGATCCGAGGACAGTTCTTATCTCGTGTCAACCTCGTTAAAAAATGAAACAAGGAGTCGTGAGGATAGTTATTCTATTATGTCAACCTCATTAAAAAATGAAACAAATCCCCTTTTCAAAATTCAAAGGTAAACCTTCATTCCAATCACCAAGTTGAATGCAATGAAGCTTGGGGGGCACCCTCCTTTGACATGCGTTATTATGATGCTGGGGGCATGCAGAACCGAGCAGTTTTAGCACATAGTTCATGCTCGTTAAAAAATAAACATAAGGTGGAGCAGTGTTTTGGCGCATTCAAGCTCATTAAAAAATGAACCCATCCCGGTAAATAACCCTTGTGTATGTAACCTCATCAGCCATAAAAGCCTTGGTCGTGTTTGTACACCGTCACCTCCACTTTTCACTTGGCCGATCATTCACTTCCATTTGTGTGTTTACCTATTTTGAGGAACAGCTGCGAAGAGTGATTCCACCTAGCCATCCTTGTGACACTGCCGTGATTGGAAAATTCCAACCTGTACCTGGAATCTGCTGCTATCCCTGTTTATCACTCGTTCCTCAAAAGACGAGTCTTCTTTGAGCTCTTTTCACTGACTCGTAAAATATGAAAAGTTTGCCGAGTTTTGGCCTTCCAGCTCGTTAAATGACTGGAACGCTATCCCTCCTCTGAATTTTAATCTTTTTGGACCTGAGGGATTATTGCACAAAAGGATCGAGCGCTTGTCTTGTTCGGCTCGTTAAAAGTACCGAACAGCCATCCCTTCTGTATTGTTTTATACTTTTTCGGACTTAAGGGATTAGCTGACGAAAAAGGAATCATGGAGTTGACTTTCTGTACCTTTTTAGACTCTCTAAAAATGAAAAGGACCGAGTTTTCCTTGTCGTTAGACTCGTTAAAATGATTAAATAGCGACAAACTTGTCTTTAGACGAGAACGAGTTTCCCTATCGCTAGGCTCGTTAAATCATAGCGATGGGCTTGCCCGAAGGGCAGGTTATAGAACAAGCATATGTTATCCTCCTCAAGCTTGACAAAAATAAAGAGGTACTGGTCAGAAATGACTGGGGAAAAATTGGGAGAACATCAAATTTTAAAGGTAGCAAGTCACTCTTGAACATGACACTTTTCCTCCATACCACATCGGGTTGGGTTGTTTCATTCACTGGTCTCATCACCATGGTCCTCGCCAAACCATCCACATTTGGGGTAATGCTACCAATCCATCGCATCAGTGTCGTTATATGTTCAAGAGGGGTCATTCTGAAAGTGTCAACCGTGTCCCATCCACTGCCATACATTATCCTTCATCCATTCATGATCGCCACCCTGAATCATATGTCACAGTTTGTTTTCACCTCTACTAAAATCATTAGCTCCGTTCCGTGTCATTGATGTGGGATTCATTAAGGCCCTCCTTTGACGGATCGCTTCTTGTCGACTTCAGCTCATTATCCAAGAAGTTGATCTAGGAACACCCCCATCAGTACTTTGAAGCTTGCATGCCTCAATGGCAAGTTTCTCACTTCCGGCGACAGGTATACATCAATGACCTTCGACCAGAAGATTTTGCGTGGCGTTCGACGCCAAGTCCTTTATTCACGCCACGTGAATTGTACTGCAGTACCTTGAGGGTCATCATCATTATTGGTGATTCCTCTCGCGCTTGTTAACGGTTTTCATTATTGACCGGTAATCAAGCGATGTCTTTTCATGTTCGACTTCAACGCAATTCTCACATGGATCGACTTGTACTTAGAGTGAAGATCGAACGAGTTTGAAGACCCCGGATCTAGTTTCATCCATCCGGGCTGCGATATATATTCAGGAAATATAAAAGCATTTGCCATGTACATCATTGCAGCAGATGATCATCCTCCTCAAAGGATGATAATTTTAGCGGAAGATTATCAGTCTGTCTTCAGACAATCGTCTGTCATATGTACCAAAATGTATTTATAGAAAGCTGAGCATGGGAATGCCCGCCTCAGCTAGATCATGAGAATAATGATGAATGAAAGATAATGTATTGTATTGTATTGTATTACAGGGCACTCTCCTCAGCACTGGAACGAACTTCGGACCCTCTAGCTAAAGCATTTCACCCGATTAACGGCCTCATACTTTAGGGGGCAACTGTTATAGACATTTTTGTGCCTCGCGTCAAGGAGCAGGGAATGTCGATAATTACAGGGATCCTCAGTCCCTAAACATGTTGTTCTTACCCCTAAAAGAACAAGGTCATCAATCAACAGCACTTCCAATCAGTTCTCCACCTGAAAACACTTCAGAACAGGCTTATTTTGGATCATGTCAGCTGCTTAACTGAGCTTCTGCGCTGTATTGCAACTGTCCCACTCTGTACCTGCGCTGGGCGAGATTGGCCAAGTGGCACAGTCATCCTGCAAGGTGTCAATTGCCCAGGAAGCTTCCAAACTGACACTTGGGTCATGAGATTCGCCCTGTGATGAGTAAGAGGTACTTGATCACCACGTGTAAGCAAGGATCTCCAAGTGGACACAGGAACTGAAGATTAACTGAAGATGGAGAGGACACTAGTCAGCTATATGCTAGCCTCCAGCTGACTCATCCTTTCCTCTTCCCTCCTATATATAGAGCTCTTCTATGAGGTCTAAGGGAGGCTGGAATTTTGTATAAGCAAGGAGGTGCTGTTGGTATACTGCCAGGATTATTGGGTGATTGTTTTACTAGAGGTGAAGAAGAGAGTTCTTGCTGCCGAGGAGGTGCTGCTGGATTGGGGCCAACATCATTGGTTGTAACTTCCTCTGGAACCCTGTTACTTTCTATCAATAAAGTTTGCATGTTCTTCTATATACTTGTTTTACATAGATGCTTTTGTGTTTACATGTATATTTGATGCAACCTAATCCATGCTTCAATTATGATTGCTTGTATCTCGTAGTTTGCTCCCTTTTGTTGTGCAGATTCTGTGTGCAGCTGGATCGGCTTGGAGAGTAAAGAGCTGGGAACGGGATACAAAGCGAGAAGGACAAGGATCGACTAAACGCAAGACACCAGGTTGGTTGATCCTCTTTCTATTCTCTCTGTGATTTCATAAAGATGAACATGAAAACTTTGTCATTCAGTTGTTGCTAAAGTCTGTCACCTTTAGAAAGGGTTAGTGTCATCCGCATCGGATACTTTTCCCCACAACATGGAGGAAGAGAAATCTTCCTCACCTCTGGTTCATTAAGTAATTCGACTATTATTACATTCTGTACATAATTCTTTTGTTTTGTTCGCATAAATTATTTTCTATACATATTTTTGTATTTGCATTTTACTATTCCTTTTAGGAAGAAACAACATTCTCACCGATTTGTTGTTCCTTTTTCAAGGAACAGCACCTCTGCATTTTGCTGTTCCTTTACGAAGGAACAGCAGTTCCATAATTTTTGTTGTTCCTTTTTTAAGAAACAACACTTTTGCATTCTACTATTCCTTTCAGAAGGAACAACATTTTTGCCATTTTGCTGTTCCTTTTTGGAAGGAACAACACTTGCATTGTTTGCTATTCCTTTTTCTAAAGGAACAACACTTTCGTTTTTGTTGTTCCTTTTCCAAAGCAACAACACTTTTGTTTTTGTTGTTCCTTTTCTAAAGGAACAACACTTTCGTTCATTGTTGTTCCTTTTTCCGAAGGAACGGCACTCGTATTTTTTTTTCTGTTCCTTTTTCCAAAGGAACAACACTTTCGTTTTTGTTGTTCCTTTTTCAAAGGAATGGCACTTTACTTTTTTTTTTTCTGTTCCTTTTTCTGAAGGAACAACACTTTTGTTTTTGTTGTTCCCTTTTTGAAGGAACAACACTTTTGTTTTTGCTATTCCTTTTTCAAAAGGAACGGCACTTTTGTTTTTGTTGTTCTTTTTTTGAAGGAACGCCACTTTACTTTTTTTGATGTTCCTTTTTCCGAAGGAACAATACTTTTGTTTTTGTTGTTCCTTTTCCGAAGGAATAGCACTTTTGTTTTTGTTGTTCCTTTTTCCGAAGGAACAACAGTTTCATTTCCTGTTGTTCCTTTTCCGAAGGAACAACACTTGCATTTTTTGTTGTTCCTTTTCGAAAGAATAGAACCTTCATTTTACTGTTGTTCCTTTTTGAAAGGATAAAATTTTCACATTTCTTTTACTTGTGCTTGTTTTCTTTGCTATTCCAATTAAAGGAAAGTTGTTGTTCCTCTCAATGTACAATAGTTTCGAGTATTTTTCTTCCTTTTTCTTGTGATTTAGAGCACAGTTATACATTTATGTAATGAATACAAAACTAGAGGATACTGAAATCAGAAAATTACATAAAATCACTATTTCTACAATAAATTGCTTTGAATTGATAGGAGGAAAGAGGAAAGGACACAACTATTGATCACTTTGTTGTGATTATTCTACTAATACTGATATGATTGGTTATCTTTATCATGATGGTTCTTTATAAATTCCAATAATCCTCTTTGATCATGATTAACGAATAAGAACAAAGGGTATATTTTTCTATTGGGATGTTAAGACTTCTTCCACCATTCCTACTCTCAAGGAGTGTTGAACCACCCTTTGTGTATAAATAGGAAAGTACTTTATAAAAGAGAAAAATGTTTATATGATTTGCTAATATGGTTTTTCAAATGAAGGATCAGGGGTCTCATCAAGAGCCAGCCTACCATGATCATAAGGAAGAAAGTGAAGTGGCATTCCCACTATGGCCACCACACCAGGGATATGATCCAAGAGGCATATCAAGAAAAATAAAGAGTCCTTGGAACAAGAGGTCTCATCACGAACTGGCCTACCCACCTTTCACTCCTTCCTGGTGAATGGCATTATGATTCATCTAGTTACCAAGCTTGCATAGCAACCTCCATTTTGACATTCTACAACACTTTCCTAAAGCATACACAAAGGATCATGGTTCCATGGGTGAAATAAACAACTCTGTCAAGGTTATGGACACATGTGGGAAATAGAGCTCTGTTGATGGTATTGAAGTCACATTCCTTATACACCAATAGCAATTATCAAAACCCTTCTCCATCTTATACCTTTGTAATCGGTCAAATGAGATTATGTATATAATTTCCCCGAACCTTTAACACATGAGAATCTATTACAATCAAACATGACAGAAAAAGTTGATAATGACCACATCAGAATTTTTGTGCACGTCAACTATCCTATCCTCCCAATCTCGCATCATATCACGGCATTCTCTTATTTATTAAGCGATTCTATTATACACCTTGATTTCGGTAATCTACTCATTTTGTAAACATGGCATCTCGATATACGTTGTTCCTTTATGACGCTGTACCATGGCAGTTCAGCATGCTGCTCCACCATTTGATGGCCGAGGACGGCCTATCACATTGCAGGGGGGAGCAGGTGACCTCATAATTTTCTGGCATACGTGTCAGACTATTATTTGGAGAATTCTCACTCGGGAATAGCAAGGCTTAACAGTATATTTTTTTCCAATTTGCATGGCTTGTTGTTCCAAAGCTATTTCCGTATTATGCTCTGCAACAATTAGTAGTAATTCAGAATTTGAACAAGCTTGTTGTTTCATCATTTTCTTTGTGTTCCCTAACAGCTTGAATAGCCTATTGTTCCATTTCCGTCTCTGCATTTTTACAGTGTGTTAAGCATGGGAGGAAGATCAATTCGTAGAGAACCACAGGTATTGACAGTCTCTGATACTGCACGAGAAATCCTAACAAGGGCAGGATGGATAGTTTATCTCAATCATTTACAACAATCCAACGAGACCGTAGCAATTGAATTCTTGCAGAACTTGCAAGAACATCACTCCACAGTAAGAGGGAGACAGATAGCAGTTACCGATGACATAATTGTAGAGGTCTCGGCACTGTCAGCCACTGGACCTGTGTGGACTCTAAAGAAGGAGAGACTACAAAACGTCATAAAAATCTTCTAAGATGAAGGCCAGAAACTAACTGTAAGAGGAAAGGGAGTTCTACCAGAAACATTGGGAGAGTCGTGGGCAGAATTGGCAAGAATCATCCAGAGTTACATCACCTGTGAAGGCAAAAAATATGTGGTAAGACCATGCCACCTTAAACTTCTAGCCATATTAAAATAGAAATGCACTGTGAATTTGCCTGCATTTTTAAATTCTCTATTACACAATGTTGCCCGAAGCATGAAAAAATCTCGCCACGTAGAATCAGTAATAAGTCACCATGGGTTGATACGACAGATAGTTAGCTACAGTCTTGCTCAACAACAGAGCAGTTGGGAGGAACTGATCTTCACAATAGATGGGGGACTAGCTTTGCCAGCCCCAAAACGAAAACATGCTGCCAGTAGATCAAATAAACCACTGAAACGAAGGAAATCAGTTAGATTGGCATGGATGAGACGGAGGCTAGAAAATTCACAAGGGAATACCAGTCAACCGGTGGAGATAGATGATTCAGGGGATGTGCAACCCCTATAATTGGAAGGAGAGGAGAATGAAAAAGAGTTGGAGAAAAACGAGGAAGGAGAAACAGAGGAAGAGACTGAGCAATCTGGGCAGGCGGAGGAAGAAACAGAGCAACGTGAAGGAAACTCATTGAAAAATCCACTGCAAGAGGATGAATTGGCCCAAATTCTAGCCAATATGGGTGAATATGCTCAACCTCTCAGCGCACTAAACCTCCACACCAAAGAAGAACCATAGGAGCACTTTGTTCATGATAAGAGTGCATCCGAAGAATTGTGCGACGAGGAAGAAGAAGAAGAAAATCACTCCGCTCATGATGAAAGTATATCTGGAGAGAAAAGTGATGAAGATAAAGAAGAGGAACAATCTGTTCGTATTCAGACTACACCAAAAGAATTTCATGAAGGAGAAGGTGTGGAAGAAGAAGTTACCCAGGAAATAACAGAAGAAACTAGGGTTTCTACTCCTGAACAACCTGATCAGAACAATGAGGAAGCACCCCAAGAAGAAAACCAGGGAATTGGTCAAGGCGAAAGTCTAGGCCTAAGTAAACAAACAGTTGTTCTTTCTAAGAAAACAGAAGATTAAAAGATTATGAAAAGAATAGCAAATATTGCTTAACATGATAGCACAACTTTAACAAAAAATCAGGGTTTTGAAAATGGGAAAGAGAGCAAAAAGAACTTTGGTGGTAAATCATGCAACCATTCCGGCGAAACCCCTCAAGAAGAAGATTAGGAGGACTCATGCCCAGCCTGCCATTCAAAACCAAAAGGAACGGCATTCAACTATCGCCCATGTCGAAGTACAAACAGATAATATATCAGCCTGTGACAAAGAAGTTCAGACAGAGGCCCAATCCTCTGAGGAAATTCGAACCATGAACATAGGATGATGCAATAAGAAGATTCAATTAAACATCCTGCTTATAACTACTATGTGGGATAGTGATCCGAGAACAGTAACGCTGCAGAAGGATTTGGTGCAAGCCCAACAAACAGTAGAGAAACTTACAGAATAGACTGTCTCTCGAGAAAAGTATGAAAAATTGCAACAGCAGCTGAGGAACGTCAACTTATCCAAAATCCAGGCCTTTGAAGGATGGTGAAAGGAAGAAGAAAGGGTCAAAACGGTAACTCATAGACTAAATGTAGTCATCAAACAAATGGATACCTTATGCTCTTTGTATACTGACATCCTAGCGTGTAGAGCACCTGCCAGGAACAATGCCTTGTTTTTAATGGAACGATATTTGCAATTGAAAATTAAAGTTGTCAAAGTAGGAGCCCCTATAGAAATAAACACTATTAACGATTTCATAAATTGTTGTAAGCACTATGGGGTGAAGGTTCAGAGATTATTATGTGAATTCTATCTGCACAACCTTGTGGTAGATCATGAAACAGAGCAGAATCCCAGCCCTTTCGTTGGGGATATCCAATTGCAGGCATTCATTTCTTTTGGTGTTAATTAAATAAAATGGCTTAAACCCTACAATGCCTTTCAAAGACAAGAAAATGGATTAGACTTATGGGTGCGAGCTGAGCCTAGAGACCCATTACAGTTGTGGAATAAACATAGGAACCTAATGAGGACTCTGGACATGATTAAGGCATTACGACCTATTCATTAAACAATCAATCGACAAGGGATAGAATATTTCTTTTCCATCAAGGACCTTGCCATTGCAGCTGCCAAATTCTGATATCAGACTTCTAATCCGAACATCCAACTTAGGGAACTGTTTAACTATGAGAACTTTAAGCTAGTTGTTGATCTCTTGGATCTCTGTGGTAACCTTATTTTGAGAGAAGGCCCATCTTGGTTAGGTGGTAGGTTTCGCAGTCCGGTTATTTGGCACCCTACACCAGGATACCAAGCCTTGTATGAAATGCCTGAGGGTCAGGCAGGACATCTTTTTGAACACCTAGCTAGTCATCACGGTTGTAGACCACTTCATGAGATCCCATCTCTAGCCTACTCCCTCACTGCCTTGCATGTCAACTACAACGTTTTCATGAAGGCATGAAAAAAGGTAAGCAGGGGGTGTGTTGAGCACTGGAGAAGGTATGTTATTATCATTTATTTTGTCATCTTTTCTTTAAAACTCATAACCTCTTTGCATCATGAACTAAGTAGATAATAAGAAATTATGATCAAATCTATAGGATTTGTATGTAACGCAAAATAACTAATAATTACCCTTTTCCTATGCAGGAAAAGGAGAAAAGGGAAGATTGTCATCCCAAAGGAAAAGACAGGATAAATTTAATTGATGTCCCTTTGACAGGGAACCACATGCAAACAAGGTGATCCAAATTGGAGCGAATCAGCCAAGAAAGGGAAAAGGAGATACCAAATCGGCGCAAGAGAACAAGAGGATAATTGAGAATTAACAGTTTGGTGAATCCCTCAGGATCCTTTGATCCTGAGGGATCACTATCTTAACTTTTTTTTTGTATCGTTGATATCTCCACTCAGTTGTTATAAGAAGGGGTAGCACTGCTAGCCCAAGGGACGAATTGTTGTTGTTTTTATGAAATGCTCCTTTGTATTTGAAACTTTGATCATCGACTCTCGTTGAAGAGCGATTCTCTGTAACTCTATTTTGATGCTTTAATATAAATCTGGTTACCGTTCCATCTTTGATTCTGGAGTGATCTAAAGCAGTGTGTCCCTAGAGGCTAAGGGCCCCACCCTGGTGGAACACTTGCTCCTGTACCATTATTTCTAATTCGTGTGTGGTTTGATCTTCTTTATTCGCTCTGTTCAGTAATCTGATGTGCTTGGTTGTTTTACATAATGGTTATGTTATATTTTGTTTATACTCGACTAAGTAATGTTGTTCTCTGTAACAGGAATTCTGTGTTGTTCATTCTGACTTTATAACGCATTGTTGTTCCTTTAACCATTGACATAACATTGTTGTTCCTTACAGATTGCCATTACTATTCGATTACAGAGTAACCGTGTTATACATTCATAAATCAGTATTACTGTATTTATCTATGGTTTACACTTAAACGCAATTGTTGAGATTGATGTTCCATTGCGGATCACAATTGCTACTCTTTATAACTCTGATTTATACTTGTCGTATCGAAGCCAGATTACTGTTCCTTTCAATATTAAGCATGTCGTGTGTGATATTCGACTTGGTTTGTTGTACAAGTTGCTATTCTATATTTCATTTTTGTTAGTTTTCCATTCTAATTTCGTGTGTTGTCCAGTTTATATTTAGAGTAAAGATTGTTACTTAATTCCTGTAGGATATAATCACTGTTGCATTCATTTCCATAGATTAAGGTTGTGTTGTTCAATCCTATTCATAAGAATTGTTGATGTTCAATTTCCTATCATTTGAATTATCATTGCTTTGGTGTGCAGAACGATCTGAGACTGTAGTGAACGGTGACATATGTTGTCTAGTTCCCATATTGATGATCTTTTCCTTGATTGTCTTTTAATTACATCAGTTTACAAAGGGAAGAGTTACCATTGTTGTACCCTTGAATGATAAATTTTTGTAGCTTTCTGAGTGCATGATTTGAGTTTTGAGTTTCTTTTCTGTAAGTAGATTTTATTTCAAACATCCGTTTACTCTTGTATTTAGAGCACTATACTACTAGCATTACTCTGACAAATGACCACCTCAAACTGAGTATACTCTTTTGAGATAACAAATCATTCCTGGATTGACAAATTAATATAGGGTAAATTGAGGTGAAAAAGATCGTTTTTACTGCTCGACAAGATGAAATAGAATTCATTAACATCTCCTTGCTTGGCACAACATACTGATATGCTGTCAAGATCAATAAAAAGTTTAAATAGAAGAATTGAGACTTTGGATCTGTGAATCCGAAGCAAGGGAAAGGTGCCCCCAAATTGCAGAACAAAGGACAAAGCCAAGGTGGGGCAACCCAAGACAACCCGCCAAAGCCACAAGAAAAAAACATCGCCGCAAAGCCGAAAGAGGACATGGGAAAGTGGTGTGAATTCCATAAGAGCTCCACTCACAACACAAGTGAGTGTTGGGCCAAGTAGTCACCGGAGGTTGAGCTAAAGGTTTCATAATCATATGCATGTTCTGACTCTGAGTCAAAAACCAACAAGGGGAATGACAAAGGAAGTAGATTATCGATGCGGATCCCAACACCACCTTTGCCACCACGAAGATTCAGAAGGAGGAACCCGAAGATCCGGAGGAGGAGGATCGCCTCTTCCACTCCCAGATATGGGTAAAAGGATTCCCACTACAGTTCATTATCGATAGCAGGAGCCAAAAGAACCTCATTTCGGCAGAGTTCGTGAATCGGCTGGTCTTACTGACCAAAACATATCCACAATTGTCCACCATCGGGTGGCTTCACCAACGATGGGATCTTCGCGTGAGCCAGTAGTGTCACCTTCAATACAACATCAAGCCCTTCACAGATGAGGTATTGTGTGACGTTGCTCGCCTTGATGTTTGTGACGTATTATTAGGCCAACCATACTTGTGGAAGTGACAAGCTGTGTATGAATCAAGCCCTCGTGTTGTTATTGTTACTTTGGGAAATAAGTTGTACAGGATACCAGAGGTAGTGTTGCCTACCGCTATCTCTTTGTTTACTGCAAAACAATGCAGTGAGATCATTTCCAAAACCAAGAAATTTGTTTTCCTAATGATACACCCTCAATAAAAGAAGAATACGGTGGCCATGACCTCCAGATAGGGCCCCTCCCCATGACAACTATAGATGGACAAGGTCATGGAGGAGTATAATGAAATCTTCACCTCCCTCGTAAGGGTTCCTCTACACTGTCAGGTCAAGCACTCCATCAATCTGACCCCAAGTGCACCGCTGCCTAATGGACCAATCTATTGGTGCTCCATTTTGGAGAACGGTGAAATCAAGAGGTAGATTCAGGAGCTACTGCAGAAAGGTCACATCCATATAAGTTCATCGCCTTGTGGGAACTTGATCATGTTGGTACAGAAGAAGGATGGGACATGGAGACTCTGTATTGACTAGCGGGTGCTGAACAAGATCACAATCTAGAATAGCTACCCAATCCCATGGATTGATGACCTCCTAGACCAACTAAAGGGCGGAAAATATTTCAGCAATATCGATTTGAAGTCAGGATATCACCAGGTACCAATCGAACCCTCTGATGTGTGGAAGATTGCCTTCAAAGCCAAGGAGGGCCTTTTTGAATGTTTGGCTATGCCTTTCATGTTAACGAATGCTCCTGCAACCTTCACGAGGCTAATGGATAACATCTCACAGCCATTCACCAACTCATTTGCAGTGGTATACTTGGATGACATCCCGATCTTCAGCCAAAGTTGGGAAGAGCACCTCCACCACAACTGATAGGTTCTCCAAACACTGCGGCAACACAAGTTATGTGCCAACTTGGAGAAATGCACTTTTGGCATGACCTAGGTTCAGTATCTGGGATACATTATTGATGAACGGGGGGTGCATGTGGACCCAACCAAGATCTAAGTTATTCAAGATTGGTCATCTCCAACCACTCTGACAAAGCTCTACAGCTTTTTGGGTATTTCCAACTTCTACCACATGTTTGTGTTGGGATTTTCTCATATCACTTGGCCCTTGAGTCAACAGAGGCATTCACAGAGTTGAAACATCACCTCTTCTCGGCACCAATGCTCGCATTCACAGAGTTGAAACATCACCTCTTCTCAGCACCAATGCTTACATTACCAAAATTGCAACAACCATTTGAAATCAAGACAAATGCCTCTGATTATTCTATTGGGGCATTCCATACTCAACACGGGCATCTAGTGGCATATCATAGTGAGACACTTTTAGACACAGTCTGGAAGTATCCCACTTATGACAAAGAGATGTATTCCATTGTGTAGGTCTGCCAACAATGAAAGCATTACATTTTAGGGAAGGAAATGGTCATCCACACAGACCACTGGCCCCTAATGTTCATACAGACCCAAGGGAAATTTCAGAATGATCGCCATCAGAAGTGGTCCACATACCTACAATAGTTCCATTTCAATATCAAGTATAAGAAGGGCAATACCAATAATGTTGTAGATTGTGTCAGTCGACCACCAATCATATCATTAACCACCATGCTCAACTCTTGTGGGCATGAGGCTTTTGATTGGCCACTTCTGTACAAAAGCGACCCAGAATTCGGCCACACATACCAGACACTCTTAGAGGGTCAGCGTGTTCCAGATTTTCACCTCCAGGATGCCCTGTTATGCCACCTGGGTACCTTTGTGTTTCTTCAAGTGAGCATGCCAAGATGATTTTGGAAGCACACTATAGTCAGGTTGTTGGACATTTCGGGGTCGAGAAAATAGTGGCAGTACTGCAAAAGTATTTCTATTGGCTGGATCTTTGACAGGATGTCGGGAATTACATCAGATCCTGCATTACCTACACCATTTCCAAACCGACCATCAAGAAGAAAGGCCTCTATAGCCAGTTTCCTACCCCTATTCAACCTTAGGAATCCATCTCCATGGATTACATGTCGGGCCTTCGTTCTACTAAGCATGGAAATAACTGTGTTTTTGTGGTTGTTGACAAGTTCTCGAAGATGGCCATCACGACATCCTACAAGAAGAATATCACAACGGAAGCCACTACCAAACCCTTCTTTGAACGAGTGTGGGTACACTTTGGGATCCCATATTCTATCATCTTAGATCGGGACAACATGTTCCTCAGTACATTTTGGTCCAGTCTCTGGTCGATGCTAGACACCAAACTCACTAAGTCCACAATCTTCCATCCCCAAACTGATGGCCAGACAGAGGTTGTCAACAAGATGATCATACACATTCTGCGCATGTACAACTCAAAGCATCCACGCACATGGGACGAGAGCCTCCCCTATGTTCATAATATCTATAACCAAGCTCTCCACAGCTCGACTGGCCATAGCCCTTTTCGGGTGGGCTTGGGATTCTAGCCACTATGTCCCATTGATGGGGCCATGCCATTTGTAGCTACTCAAGCATATTTGGCTCATGTCCAGTCCTAAACAGATAAGGAAAACAACTTCATTTAGCACATCCAACATATCCACCAGCAATTCCACAACAATCTGGAGAAATCAAATGCTAATTACAAGCAGTGACATGATCAACATCGAGTGCCACACAAGTTTCAAGTGAGCAACAAAGTCTAGTTGCATTTGCAAAAGGAACACCTTACTAGAGCGTATTGGAAACTGAGACCAGTTTGATATGGTCCTTACACCATTACCAAGGCTATGCGAGACAATGCATTTGAGCTCAACATTCCCCCATTCCTTGGCCTACACCTAGTGTTCAATGTGGACTGCCTTCGGCCATACTTTCCACCATTACTAGACACATCCAACATTGTAGAACAACTCACACCAATAGAGTTAAATCCAGATTACATGGAACAATTTGCAATTGATTGGATCATAGACACACAGATCAAGCACACTCACCAGTAGAAGATCCAACTGTATCGAGTTGTCAAAGTAGGCCAACTCCTTCACTAGGGCAAGTGGCTCACCAAGGACCAAGTTCAGCAGAAGTTTCCACATCTCATGGAGGAACTCAACGCAATGGGGACCATTACTTCCTAAGGGGGGAGGAATGATCCAAGTGGATATTAGTGGCCACTCGGCAATTCCACTTAAACTGCCACCATTGTTTCTTTCAATTTTCCATTTTCCTCAATTGTAGCACAATTTACTATTTTTAGCGGTTTTTCGGGTCCTAAACTTCCGGAGCCATTTTGAGGCCATAAACGACGTTTTTTTTGGGAAAGATGGGAGCAACATGGGTCCATTGAATGATGTTGCTCAACCCAAATTTGTACTCCTCAGATATATCTTTCTAACAAGGTATTGTGTGCATCAAATGGAGATAGTATGCCAAAGTTACGACCCCAAGAAGTTGATGTACCAATTTACCCAAAACGAGGCCCATAGTTTGGCGCTTCATCCCCTAGGGTTAGATTTTTGGATGTTTATGGTTTTTCATTGTTTTTCAACAATAAATAGGCCTTTGAGCCTCATTGTAAGACAATTTAGAGGCATGTAGCCACCACATCTCTTCTCAGAGATAAGTTACCATCACCTTAGCTAGTTTATTTCTATTTCTGTTTGTAAGCATATTCCAGTATTTTACAGTAATGAAATGAAGTATTATTTCTATTGCATCTCTATATGTATGGTTATATCTATAATTTGTTTCATTCTTGTTTAAATCCGGATCAACAGTCGCGTACATGCCAAGGGGCTAGGAGGAGTGTCCATCCCAAGCATGCAAAGTGATGGTGGAGGGGGGCAACTCAGGTGACTTAAGTTATTTCCAAATGGAAACAGACATCACACAGGTGGATGCACCTTCGTCAATAATGCATCGGGAGATGATGGAATTACGCATCAGACTGGTATCTGGAAAGCAACGAATGAAGGTAATGGGGGGTGTTCTGATGTATCAACATGGAAGAAAATCAAACAATCGTCAGAGGGATGAGATGCCCTGGGTGCATTGGCACTTCTAGGATGAGGGAAGTCTAGAATGACAGTATAGACATAACTGGATTGCGCATAAATCATGTCATATCATAGAGCGGTTTCGGGAGCTTCTTCCTCAATCTAAGGAAAATGGGACACAACATCCAACATTGTAGAACAACTCACACCAATAGAGTTAAATCCAGATTGCATGGAACAATTTGCAACTGATTGGATCATAGACACACAGATCAAGCACACTCGCCAACAGAAGGTCCAACTGTATCGAGTTGTCAAAGTAGGCCAACTCCTTCACTAGGGCAAGTGGCTCACCAAGGACCAAGTTCAACAGAAGTTTCCTCATCTCATGGAGGAACTCAACGCAATGGGAACCATTACTTCCTAAGAGGGCAGGAATGATCCAAGTGGATATTGGTGGCCACCCACCAATTCCACTTAAACCGCCACCATTGTTTCTTTCAATTTTCCATTTTCCTTAATTGTAGCACAGTTTACTATTTTTAGCGGTTTTTCGGGTCCTAAACTTTCGAAGCCGTTTTGAGGCCATAAATGACGTTTTCTTGGGAAATATGGGAGCAACATGGTTCCATGGACTGATGTTGCTCAACCCAAATTTGTACTCCTCGGATATATCTTTCTAACAAGGTATTGTGTGCATCAAATGGAGATCGTATGCCAAAGTTACAACCCCAAGAAGTTGATGTACCAATTTACCCAAAATGAGGCCCATAGTTTGGCGCTTCATCTCCTAGGGTTAGATTTTTGGATGTTTATGGTTTTTCATTGTTTCTCAACAATAAATAGGCCTTCGAGCCTCATTGTAAGACAGTTCAGAGGTATGTAGCCACCACATCTCTTCTCAGAGATAAGTTACCATCACCTTAGCTAGTTTATTTCTATTTCTGTTTGTGAGCATATTTCATTATTTTACAGTAATGAAATGAAGTATTATTTCTATTGCATCTCTATATGTATGGTTATATCTATAATTTGTTGCATTCTTGTTTAAATCTGGATCAACAGTCGCGTACATGCCAAGGGGCTGGGAGGAGTGTCCGTCCCAAGCACGCAAAGTGATGGTGGAGGGGGACAACTCAAGTGACTTAAGTTATTTCCATATGGAAACAGGCATCACACAGGTGGATGCACCTTCATCAATAATGCATCAGGAGATGATGGAATTATGCACTCAGACTGGTATCTGGAAAGCAACGAAGGAAGGTAATGGGGGATGTTCTGATGTATCAACATGGAAGAAAATCAAACAATCGTCAGAGGGACGAGATGCCCCAGATTCATTGGAACTTCTAGGATGAGGGAAGTCTAGAATGACAATATAGACATAACTGGATTGCGCATAAATCAGGTCATATCATAGAGCAGTTTCAAGAGCTTCTTCCTCGGTCTAAGGAAAATGGAACACAACATCCAACATTGTAGAAAAACTCACACCAATAGAGTTAAATCCATATTGCATGGAACAATTTGCAACTGATTGGATCATAGACACACAGATCAAGCACACTCGCCAACAGAAGATCCAACTGTATCGAGTTGTCAAAGTAGGCCAACTCCTTCACTAGGGCAAGTGGCTCACCGAGGACCAAGTTCAACAGAAGTTTCCTCATCTCATGGAGGAACTTAACGCAATGGGGACCATTACTTCCTAAGGGTGGAGGAATGATCCAAGTGGATATTGGTGGCCACTCGCCAATTCCACTTAAACCGCCACCATTGTTTCTTTCAATTTTCCATTTTCCTTAATTGTAGCACAGTTTACTATTTTTAGCAGTTTTTTGGGTCCTGAACTTCCAGAGCCGTTTTGAGGCCATAAATGACGGTTTTTTGGGAAATATGGGAGTAACATGGGTCCATGGACTGATGTTGCTCAACCCAAATTTGTACTTCTCGGATATATCTCTCTAACAAGGTATTGTGTGCATCAAATGGAGATCGTATGCCAAAGTTACGACCCCAAGAAGTTGATGTACCAATTTACCCAAAACGAGGCCCATAGTTTGGCGCTTCATCTCCTAGGGTTAGATTTTTGGATGTTTAGGGTTTTTCATTGTTTCTCAATAATAAATAGGCCTTCAAGCCTCATTGTAAGACAGTTCAGAGGCATGTAGCCACCACATCTCTTCTCAGAGATAAGTTACCATCACCTTAGCTAGTTTATTTCTATTTCTGTTTGTAAGAATATTTCAGTATTTTACAGTAATGAAATGAAGTATTATTTCTATTGCATCTCTATATGTATGGTTATATCTATAATTTGTTGCATTCTTGTTTAAATCCGGAGCAACAGTCGCGTACATGCCAAGGGGCTGGGAGGAGTGTCCGTCCCAAGCATGCAAAGTGATGGTGGAGGGGGACAACTCAGGTTACTTAAGTTATTTCCAAATGGAAATAGACATCACACAGGTGGATGCACCTTCGTCAATAATGCATCGGGAGAAGATGGAATTACACACTCAGACTGGTATCTAGAAAGCAACGAATGAAGGTAATGGGGGATGTTCTGATGTATCAACATGGAAGAAAATCAAACAATCGTTAGAGGAACGAGATGCCCCAGATTCATTGGAACTTCGCGAATGAGGGAAGTCTAGAATAACAGTATAGACATAATTGGATTGCGCATAAATCAGGTCATATCATAGAGCGGTTTCAAGAGCTTCTTCCTCGGTCTAAGGAAAATGGGACACAACATCCAACATTGTAGAACAACTCACACCAACAGAGTTAAATCCAGATTGCATGGAACAATTTGCAACTGATTGGATCATAGACACACAAATCAAGCACACTCACCAACAGAAGATCCAACTGTATCGAGTTGTCAAAGTAGGCCAACTCCTTCACTAGGGCAAGTGGCTCACCAAGGACCAAGTTCAGCAGAAGTTTCCTCATCTCATGGAGGAACTCAACGCAATGGGGACCATTACTTCCTAAGGGGGGAGGAATGATCCAAGTGGATATTGGTGGCCACCCGCCAATTCCACTTAAACCGCCACCATTGTTTCTTTCAATTTTCCATTTTACTTAATTGTAGCATAGTTTACTATTTTTAGCAATTTTTTGGGTCCTGAACTTCCGGAGCCGTTTTGAGGCCATAAACGACGTTTTTTTCGGAAATATGGGAGCAACATGGGTCCATGGACTGATTTTTCTCAACCCAAATTTGTACTCCTCGGATATATCTTTCTAACAAGGTATTGTGTGCATCAAATGGAGATCGTATGCCAAAGTTACGACCCTAAGAATTTGATGTACCAATTTACCCAAAACGAGGCCCATAGTTTGGCGCTTCATCTCCTAGGGTTAGATTTTTGGATGTTTAAGGTTTTTCATTGTTTCTCAACAATAAATAGGCCTTCAAGCCTCATTGTAAGACAGTTCAGAGGCATGTAGCCACCACATCTCTTCTCAGAGATAAGCTACCATCACCTTAGCTAGTTTATTTCTATTTCTTTTTGTAAGCATATTTCAGTATTTTACAGTAATGAAATGAAGTATTATTCTATTGCATCTCTATATGTATGGTTATATCTATAATTTGTTGCATTCTTGTTTAAATCTGGATCAGCAGTCGTGTACATGCCAAGGGGATGGGAGGAGTGTTTGTCCCAAGCATGCAAAGTGATGGTGGAGGGGGACAACTCGGGTGACTTAAGTTATTTCCAAATGGAAACAGACATCACACAGGTGGATGCACCTTCGTCAATGATGCATCGGGAGATGATGGAATTATGCACTCGGACTGGTATCTGGAAAGAAACAAATGAAGGTAATGGGGGATGTTCTGATGTATCAACATGGAAGAAAATCAAACAATCGTCAGAGGGACGAGATGCCCCTGGTGCATTGGCACTTCTAGAATGAGGGAAGTCTAGAATGACAGTATAGACATAACCGGATTGCGCATAAATCAGGTCATATCATAGAGCGGTTTCGAGAGTTTCTTCCTCGGTTTAAGGAAAATGGGACACAACATCTTTTCCAATGGGTGCTAAAAGGATCCTAAGAAACCAATCTAGATAAACACGGTCTTCAAAGGGTGGGGCATGACATGTGCTCCTCCTTCTATGCCACTCTTGAACATGGTCAGAAAGGTGAGTGGTAGAGGACTTACGGAATGAGGTCAATAACTCGGTACCAGTGTCACAACATAGAGGTAACTGGAAATATGAGAGGAACGCTTTTGCAAGCGTCACGAAAATGGAATGAGATATGGTAGGCTAGTCTACATACCATTTTGTAGCATCTCGAGTGAGTGTGCGTTGGAATAGCTAAAGACAAACGGATTCATTGGTAATAGATTTGGACAAACACCACATGTGGAAGGGTTAGACATGGTTGGTAGGATCCTCTCCAGCATTACCCTCAAACTTTGGGATGTCTGAGGGAAGCTTAGTCGGCATAGCAGGCCAACCAATGTCGTGGTGTATGGGGTCGTTTATCAACTAGCTAAAATCTAGTAGACTTAACCTAACCATAAAAGGGAGCATGGGGGTTGTCATAATGATTCTTGAAACTGTTATGCTCGATGTGACTACCAGGTTAGAACCGAAGCCCCATGTAAGAAGATGAAGGGATTTTCTTGAGATTCTAAATAGGATTTCAGGAAGAAAGTTTCAATTCAAGGAAAGGTGTTTAGATCTTTGGAGGAAATTCCTAGTTGCAATTCCTCAGTGAGATTTCCTTCTTTAATACCAAACTTTAGGTTCTGGGCATGCATGCACTTCTACAGGAGGATATTCTCATAGCTTACTTCTCTCCAACTCTATTTCTAAAGATCAAGATGTTTAGAGGATTCTCACTCTCTTTCTTACAATTAATATAAGTATTTTTTTTTAATTTTTAAATTTCATTTAGTGTTTGGTATTCCTTGGATTAATGATTGCTGAATATTTTTTACAGGGCAAGTGGGTTATTTTCTTTTCATTTCAGTTCACTCTCAGTGAGTTAGTGGTCTCTATTAGTATCAATTTTAACTTGGTGGTTTGGTGGAGGACCCTCTTGGCCTACCCTCTAGGGACCTCAATTAGTCTCATTGTTATCTAAGTGGTTTGGTGGAGGACCTTCTTAGCCTCTCCTCTAGGGATCTATGCTTCTCTTTATTCTCCTAGTTCTTATTATGTCTATAGGCAAGAGTTGTGGCCACAAGCTACTCTTCCCTCTATCCCTCATTTTTATTTCTTTTACATTATCTCATTATGCCTCATGTTCATTATCCTTCTAGTTGTAGAGGCCATTGAGGTGGTTAGCCTTCCCCTTCTCATAGGGCTCAATAAGTTGTTGAGCAGTCTACTATAACTTATGTATCCAAAACACCCTTGAAAGTTCATAAGAAAATTCAATAAACATAAGAGGAAACTAGGGTGGAGAGAGGGTTTGTCTTTGATGTTAAAATTCAGAAAGAAGTGGGTAGTTGGATTCCAAAAACTAGAAACACATGTACAAGATAGATTATATGCATGAAAATTGGGGACATTTACTAGAAGCTTAAGACCATAATCTTAAAAGTGATCATGGAAATTTTTGAGGCTCAACAAAGAATCCTCCTAAGCATTATTGAAGTGTAGAGGAAATTATATAAACTTGGTGATAAAGTTGTTATGTCAACAAAGAGAGTTACAAATTTGGAATTCTCCAACTTAGAGGAAGGAACTAAAGCACCTACACTATACAAGTGAACTCACCTTCAAACTAAATGATTATCTTGTGTATATTTATTTTTTGCATCAGAAGCAACAATGTTACCAATCATAAGCTAGATAGGATTCTATTTTATGGAAACCTCTTAGACTATGTCTGACTTTTTGATAGTTTAGAAGGAGGGATCTCATATATTCCAGTAGTATGGACAAAGGAAAATTTTATTTGTTATCGGTATGGTTTCCCTATTGGCAAGCCAATAGTCATAGAAAGAACATTGAGAATTTTTTTTTTGCTATATAGTAATATAAAGCTCTACCTATCCTTACCAAAAAAAACCTTGAATGTGGGAATTTAAAATTTCTCCCAAGTGTTTGAAGAAACCTTCTAATGAAAATTGAACTCTATTAATATTTAATTTAAACTCTTAATTGAGAGATTTTATAAAAAAAAAATCACATTGAAAATTGAGTAAACTTCGAATCACCATTTTATATTTTAACTCTCAAACAAAAGATAGAGGAAAGTTATAATGAAAATGTATATGCTTACATTGAGTAGAATCCCTTTGACATAACCGTAGTCAAATAAAATCCAATAATGTAAATAAAAACATAGGTTGCAATGTAGAAATTTATTATATTAAGTAGACATTAACACTAATAAACTGTGCAAATACATTATTCAAATGGCACTATGGAAGTTAATGATTTTTACTATATTATTTAAAAATAATGTACATGATGTAGAAATTCCCATTGTAGATCAACACATTATGCAATATACTAAAGCAAAATACTTGATCTACTTCTACAAACAAACTTGCGAAATCTTAATCGATTATGTGTAAGATCAAATAGAACACATATAACTAAGAATGAGAAATCAATCACACATGAACACGAAGAATACTCTAGGGAAAGCTTTAGCTAAAAACCTCGATCTCTGTATTATCATACAAGTGGAAATATGTTCATATTACACAAAGCATTAGCTCACAAGTTATCCTGCTCTCAGCACAATCGAACAATACAACTCACAAACTAAATAGACACAAGATATGCCTTCCCTTAGCCCTCCAAGCCTCTTATTTCCTTGCGCAGCTTTCCTTGGGGTCCAATGCTGCCACCCGTGTGAATTAACCTCATCACACACTCACCAAACCCAAATGTAACTGCTCAATCTCCAAGGAATGAATTCCTTTTGCATGCAAGAGATATCCTCCATGGAATATTCCTACAACTGATAGTACATTGTCCCATCATCTGATCTCAACTGGGTCTTTGTTTGAAGTGACATGCATGAGTTATTTATGAGAGAATATTTAGTTATCTGAAGTGTAGCAGTTACATGCATGGATGCATTAACTAACTGAACTCACAATTAGTTCAACAAACTATTTGAACTAATCTAACTGGACTTAACTCAGTTAACTAAGCTAACTAATTACAGCTCAAAGTACAACTCATCCTGATCTCCTTTAATCAAGGGATAACTTCCTCAATCAATGGAGAAACTGTCGCATGTATTCACATAGACTTCATGTTTGATTTTCTACAACTAATTAACTCAAGATGAATTAATTAATTATTTTATAAACAACTGCTAAGATCAAATTCAAATTTTAATTCACAATTTTTGTTTAGGGACTAACTAAAATTGAAATGTATCCCGAAATGCTATTTATAGTAGTGCTAATTTTAGTGCTTCTATTTTTAACATTTATTGTTTCTATTTTCAACACTCCCTCTCAACAAGAAATGGATTATCGGTAACCCCAATCCTGTCTCTATGGAACTCAAACTTGCATTTTGACAATGCCTTAGTCAAAATATATGCATCATGTTCCTCGGTCGAAACATGCAGCAACAGCATGATCCTCTTGACCACACAGTCTCGAAGATGGTGATACCAGATATCAATGTGCTTGGATTTGTCATGACAAACTATATTATCATAGAGTTTGATACAACTTTGGTTATCACAGTAGATCATAGTTGGATCCATCCTCTAACCAAACAATCCCATTAGAATCTTCCGCATCCAAACGGCCATGCATGCTACCTGACTGGCAACCATGTATTCAACCTCTTTTGAGCTAAGTGCAACTAACATATGTTTCCTTCTGTACTAGGAAACTACAGCTTAACCAAGGTTGAAGATTCCTCCAGAAGTGCTCTTTTGGTCTGATGGACTCCCTACACAATTCGCATTTGTGAAGCCCTGAAGCTTCACTCCCTCTATTAGTCTGTACCACAATCCATACTGAGATGTGCCTTTGAGGTACCTCAACACATGCTTTGTTGCCTTCCAAAATAGCTTGGTAGGCTAAACGCTTGACTCAGCTGGTTCATCGCAAAGCATAAGTCTGGTCGTGTGTTCACTAGATACATAAGTGAACCCACAAGCTGCCGATAAATAGTAGTAGCTACTACCTCACCTGAAGTAGCATCCTCCTTCCTCCAGTTCCCAGCTAGAGGAGTCTACATGGGCTTGCACTTCTCCATGTGAAAGTGCCTGAGTATCTCTTTGGCATACTTGTCTTGAAACACAAACACTTCCCCATCTTTCTGCCATAGTTCCATGCCTAGAAAGTAGTTCATAAGACCCATGTCTTTCATCTCAAACTCTCTTGCAAGGTCCTCCTTGCAAGACTTGATCAACTAATCATCACCTGTCAAAATCAGATCATCCACATAAATAATAATGATCAATGGCTTACCTTCTACCATGATGTGGTAAAGGTTCACATCTACTTCACTCTTAGTGAATCCCAACCCGGTGAAATAGCTATCGATCCTGGTAAACCAAGCACGGGGTGCTTTCTTCAGCCCATACAAAGCCCTCTTGAGTCGTAACTCATGTGACTCATGATCAAAGGTCTCGAAACCTTCTGGTTGATCAATTTACACCTCTTCCTCAATCTTCCCATCGAGGAACATGGTCTTCACATCCATCTGATGGATCTTCCAACTCATCTGAGCTGATAGTGCCTATTAGCCTTGGAAGCATTTGGCCCAAAAATGGATCCAAGTATGCTTTTTAAAGTCTCCATAAGCTAGCATAATCATGCCAAAGGATCCAAATATGCTCTTGAAGGCTTTGAAATTTTCATAAGGATCATTCAAAAATCCCAACAGACACAGGAGAAAAGCCCTTAAAAAGGAAAAAAACACTATCAGGAGGCTAAAATACATTAAAACAGTCAAAAGACCAAGTATCGTAGGCTTGAGCATGGCAATGCATAGCAACCATTAGATCTGGCCGATCAACGGCCTAGATCTAAGCTACAAATCACAATCGATAGTCACAATCAGCAGGGACATACGCCATATTATATAAAGACCGTTGGCTTGGGTGATATGCGATTACGACATTGTCACATCACAATATCGCATCGGAACACTGCGAAGGAGTGGGGTCTTTATACAGGCATATGCGCGATGCAATGATGCAGACATGATGGAGTGCCAAATAATATTTTATAATATTTGAGGTTCGCGGAAAGCCATTTTTTAATGCATTTGTCGCGTATTTCATTATTTAATGAAATACAAAGGGAAGCTTGGATTTGCGATATGCAATAAGACCCTGAACCGAATCGGTCCAGGAAGAAAAATACATAATATTTGAGGTCCGCACCAAAGATATTTTCAGTGCATTTTCAATATATTCCGTTATATAATGAAAATATAAAGGGAGCCTTTGGCAGCGCCGATGTGATAAAACCCAGACCTAAAAGGGTTCAGGAATGAAATATATAATATTTGAAGTCCGGGGAAAGCCATTTTCCATGTATTTTCAGTGTTGTACGTATTTCATAATATAAAGGAAATATGCAGGGAACGGGCCGAATATGACTTGCAATAACCCTAAGGGTGGACCCGATAGGTGAATAAACCATTTTTTAGGACTTTTGAAGTCCAAAATATAGAGAGAAGGCAGGAATTTACAATATTGCATCCTTTCTCTATTCATAATAGAAAGCAGTCACTGTCCGCATTTTAAAGGTATTGCATAGGCCCGAAGAGCCATTCCACCACAGAGCAGAGGCCCAATCGATCCAAAGTGATCGTGGAGCCACAACACGATATAGCCAGAATAAACAGAATGATTGTGGGGCATCTCTGGCATGAGAGTGCTCCCAAACAGCACAGAAAACTACCCAAAATTTCTGAATGTGGTTATTCTTCTGTCAGAAGAAGAAACCTCTAAGCCATGCTTGCCTAGCCAGAGATCAAACAATTAAACAAGATAAAGGGATAGATTAAGACCTCTCAAGCCTCAAAAGGCTCAGCATCACTGTAAAGAGCTATAAATATCTGAAAGCAAAATGTAATAGGGGTTCAACTTCTGGAGATTGTTCCTCCTCTGTTCCTTCAAGCTTCACATCTTCATTCTAGCAATATAAGATTATTTTTCTATTATATGCTCAATTTCCATTCTCTTTGTTGTTCTATGCTTACACTTGAATAGGTTATTCATGTTTTCTTCTGTGTCTAATGCCAGATAATTGTCATCTTATCTCTGCATTGATAAATTAGATCTGCAAGTCTCATTTACTTCCTGTAGCTGGCCATTCATATGTGTTTATGTATGAAAACTGTTGGTACAATCAGTATTCTCCATCTATTCATTGAATCTATAAACTATTGAGAATTAGTGGTCTAAAGCCTTGTATTGTTGAGGGTGTTCATGCATGTCTTGAGTGAGAACAGAGCTAAATTGGATATCTGAATTGATCCAAACCATCATCCATTCCAATAGTTCTAAGAACAATATTGAAGATTATATGTTACCAGGCATCTTCGAGCTACAACCTAGGAGAGTTTCCTGAAGTGATAACATATTTGGTGCCACTACCAGGGAGAGGAAACTGAAGCTCAGCTTCCCTGGGAAATGACATAGATCCATCTTTGATGATAGACAAAGAATGGGCACTTTTTTGGTTGTAATCATCTATCCGGTGACTCTACGGGAGGACAAACCTCTTGGCGACTCCATTGGGGAGTTCTAGCTCAATTTTTGAGCCATACTCGGAGAAATCCTTAGAAGCTACAAGCTGACCTAGTACCTGACCCTGCAAAAATCATCAAAGAGAGAAAGGTATTGCTAAAAGGAGCATCAGGTTCAAGTAAACCTAAACAATCTCCTATATCTCTTCAAGAAAGGCCTGTAATAGAATAAAGACATGTTGAGAGTATAGCATCTAATACTAGCAGTTAAGAAAAACTCTGAGAGATTCATAAAGCTCCTTATTCTTTAGGTTCTCCTTTTTTTGTAAGCCCAAAGGAAACCTCACCTCCTATCCATCGTACTCCTTTAGTCTTATTAGTCACTCCTCAGCCCTCTATTATTCAGATTTCTAGTACTCTTTTAGCCACCATAGCTATGGCAGGTCCACAAGCACCTACCAAAATGGAAAGGATCATAGTTGCTAGGTATAGACCTCTAACACTGCCCACTCCTTTGAATGCCATGCCTACTGGAGAATATCAAAAATATAGGCCTAAGTTCACTGGGACTGAAGGTGTTACTACTGAGGAACATCTTGAGTCATTTTATAGCTATGCTGATAATCTAGACATTAGTGAAGATGATGTGTGGATGAGAGTCTTTATCCAAATCTTAGATGGAGAGGCTAGAAAATGGTTCAGAGAACTAAACCCAAGATCTATAGCAGATATTGAAGCTTTAGATGATGCATTCCTAAAGCACTAGGGGGATAAGAAGGATCTCCTCTACTACCACACTGAGTTTGGGAACTTAAAGAGGGAAAATGGTGAGTTTTTGTCTAATTTTAATAAGAGGTTTAACTGTATGTACAGCAAGATACCAGCTGAAGTAAAACCCACTACTACCTCTGCTAAACTCACCTATGCCAGTGCTTTTGATTCTGACTTCTGCCTACTATTGAGAGAGAGGCGATGTGCTACTTTGGTTGACATGTAGGATGCAGCCTTGGAAGTGGAATCAAACATCATGGCTGTAGAGAAGCTCAAGGGAAATGTTGATAGAAGAAGATAGAGGGGCGAGTCTTCATCATCCTCAAATCCTAGGATAGATAAAATGATCAAAATGGTCGAGTCATTAGCCTCTGAAATCTCCAAATTAAAGGTTGACCAGCACCCTAGGAAAGGAAGAGTTCGTAATACCTTTGCTCCTAAAAATCCAAATCCAAATCCATATAGAAGAACTAATGAGCAGTTTCAGATTTTACAAAGAAGCAAAGATGCCAATGAAGACAAAGGGTGAAGGCCCCTTTTCAAAATGTAGTCATGGAAGAAGAGTAGTTTGAAGAAGATCATGAGATCCATTGTCTGGAAGACAAAGGAAATGCTTCCTTTTTAACCTCAGCTACCTATGAAAATTCATTATTAAATGAACAGATCAGCCAAGAATGGGATGGTGAAGTTGTTCTACTAACTAAATATCAGCAAAGATATAATCTGGGGTCAAAGATGAATCATGCCAAGGAAGCTCCTATTCAAAGAGCTGATGTCCCTGCAGTACAACAAGCTAATAAGCAAAAGCAACTGGCAGTTGATCCCATCATCCTCAAAGCTCCAAATCATGAGGTAAGAAGCCTTCACAAGTCTCCTCCCCCTTTTAGTTTTCAATCAGAAATTCAAAAGCTAAGAATACCTATGCCTTTGATTGAACTAGTGAAGAATGAGTCCTTCAAAAGATCCATCCTTGAGGCCGTTGAGCCTAAAGCCATCTAAGCCTCCACTTACTATGTAAATCTGCAAGATGACAAGCCAATTGTTATTCTCAGCCCAATGATTGAAAATTGTGAAGAAAGCTCCCCATCATTTTATGTCTCTCTGACTATTCTTGAAAAAATCCTTCACAACTACCTTATGGACACTAGAGCCAGCCATAATCTAATGCCTAAGGCTATCATGGATGAGCTAGGTCTTGACATTATCAAGCCTTATCATGACCTGTTCTCTTTTGACACTAGCAAAGTGAAATGTCTGGGATTAATCAAGGACCTAGCCATCACGTTGTCTCAACTGCCCATGAAAAGCATGATGATGGATATTGTGGTAGTAGATGTATCCCCTAAGTTTGACATGTTACTTTCCAGAGGTTGAATCAAGAGATTAGGTGGATCATTACAAAATGATCTGTCCTATGCTACTGTCCGAGTTTTTAGAGGTGAGAGTAAGAGATTATATAGAGAAGCTCAGTTGGCTTATATAATCAGCGATGAAAATAATCCCACCAATCATCCCATCTATGCTATTGACACTGATTTTGGAGCTTGTATTCTTCAGATTGAAGAATCTTAGTTGGCCTCCACGCAACTCAAGAAACCATTTTGCCAGATCGCAGAGGAAGAAAAACCATAGATTTGGGATATGTTCTTTGATGGGGATTACTCTAAAAAAGTTGTAGGGGCAGTTGTAGTCCTTGTGCCCCCAACACAGGAATACATTCATTCATCTTTCAAATTAACCTTTCAGGTCACAAACAACATAGCAGAGTACGAATATTTGATTTTGGGCTATAGCACTACTAAAGAAATGGGTATCAAAGGCATGAAAGTGTTTGGAGATGTAGACCTCATTATTCAGCTAGTCAATAAAACTTTCCAAGCTAAGCATCCAAGGCTAAAAGCATACAGAGATGAGGTATGGAGGCTCAAGGATTCTTTTATTTATTTACCATGCATCTAGTTTATTTATATTTTTATTTATTTACCATACTTTTTGAGTAAGTATAAAAAGACGTTTTATTTATTTACCATACCTCCACTTTACTTATATTTTTATTTGTTTACACCCTTGCATGTATATAAGGTGACTTATGGAGTAAATATAAAAAATGTTTTATTTGTTTACCATACCTCTCATTTATTTATATTTTTAGTAATTTACCATACCTCTTTTATAAATATGGTATTTGGGCCTTTGGCCTATAGGATTCACTTAAATAAAACCTATTATTGAAAATGGGCAAATGGATTCACTTAAATAAAACCTATTCTTGAAAATGGGCGAATGGAAGGTTGTAACTCCTAATTTCAAGGGCTAAATTTACCTTTTTTACCCTCTCCCTTAAAATAAGGTGGGCTATTTGAGGTGATTTGTAAAAATGTACTATGATACAAAATATTCGCCCACTAAAAATTTAAAACCCCTTAATTTCGCCAAAGGGCGAACATTCACCCCTAAAATTTTCTATGCATTCCAAGAATGAAGAATAAGCTTGTTGACTCCCTTCCTATGTCTGTTATCATGTTTATTCCTCCTTTGCCTCCTAAATTAACGTATGAAGCTCAGGTGAAATATAGATCGTCTCTACATAACAACATCAAATACTGGTAATTTTTTGAAGACGATGATGAAATTGACAGGTTTTTGCAAGTCATGGATGAATTTTCTGAAACACACATTGATCAGGAAAATGAAACCATGGAAGAATGCAGCTAGTCCAAGCTAAAAAATGAGATCGGCGGAGGAAGCATCGTCCAACTACCTTGTAATCATATACCAAAAGGATTGGTGCCTCTAGAGAAACTATTTGATCATAACGATGTGCCTTATAAGCCTGCCAAAACAGAAAATGAGTCTGTTGTTTGTAAACATAATATAGGGAGCCCATCCCATCCAAAATACAACAACCTGTCCACTCATTTGTCTTCTGCCTAGAATTTCGAGTATTGCGCCCTCATGAAGCAATTCGCTGATATTTTTTCTTGGGAATATAGTGATCTTAAAACCTATGATACAAACATCATTCAGCACAAGGTTCCACTGGAACAGAACACTACTCGTTTTAAGCAGAAATTAAGACCTATCAACCCTCTCTTATTGCCTTTGATTGAGAAATAGATCAAGAAGTTGTTGGATGCCAAAATCATAGTTCCCCTAAGGTATTCAAAATGGATAACTAACCTTGTGGTAGTGAGAAATGTATAAATTTTGAATAATATGACACTTATTCATAGATATTATCCCGATTATACACTATTGCAGAATACATGCACAATACATAACCTCCTATACGTTGATCATCAATTTAGTAGCATTAAAAACAATGAAATATCAATCGCATGCACACATTAACACAGTATGTAACCCGGGGAAAGCATACAGCTGAAAACCCCACACTATCTTTATATTATAATGATTGAGAACATGTAACAATACATAGTACAATACTCCTCACAAGTACTCAGTACTATCTCCACCTGTTACACACAAACTAGCTCAGATCTGATGCCTCAAATCTCCTCCACTGTTTGCCTGACTCCACTGCACAATCCTACAAGAGAATAATGATGAATGGCTGAAGGAAACTCGTATTCCTTAGCTGAACCATGCAATCCTCATTGGCATTACTCAATCCCACTGATTGTGCAAGATCTCATGCACAACTATAGTCACAACTGATAGCAATCTCAACCTCTAACACCTGTCTCCAATGAATTGTACATGCACTGAGTTAACTGATGTATTCTTTAGTTTCTTTATGAGTTAATAATTAGTGAATTAGTTTAACAATTAATTCACATCACTCATCACTAGTGTATTTGCAGTTAGACTAAATACAACTATTTCAACCAAGTCAAACTGAACACAACTCCATCAACTCCACAATCAACTCCACCGAAACTCAACCACATGAGTTCTAACTGAAGTCCTACATGCAATAGCTCAACTGACCCACAAGAAAAGCATATTTCCTTCTGACAGCTGCATGTTCCACATCTGTAGCTCAAACTGAAGTGCTCCAAGAGGATAAGATAATGTTTATAGTCCAAATATTATTATGAGCTAATAATATTCTACTGTACTATTTTTAGCCTAACAGTCTAAAAATAGAAACTGCCCATATGTCTAAAAATAGAAGTCCATCTATTTTTACCAACATGAACAATCATCCAAAAATAGCATCCTGCAACTCATAGACCATGATCCATATGTCTAAAAATAGACATAGTCTAAAAATAGACTTTGCGCCAAAAATAGCCTACGGGCCCACTTAGTGAAGGCGACTTCTTTCCACTAAGCTCCATCATCTTGTTGCATTCTCAACACTCCCTCTCAACAAGATATGGATTATCAGCAACCCCTATCCTACCTCGGTGGTATTCGAATTTTCTCCTGGTGAGCGCCTTCGTCAAGATATCAACATCCTAATCCTCCGTTGGTATGTATGAAAGTAACATGATTCTCTGCTGCACACAATCTCTGATATGATGGTACCCGATGTCAATGTGCTTAGATCTATCATGAAATACTGGATTATCCTAGAGTTTAATGCAACTCTGATTATCACAATAAACCATAGTAGGCTCCAAGTAAGAACCGAACAACCTGACCAGGATCTTCCTCATCCATATAGCCTCGCATGCAGCCAAACTTGCTGCCATATACTCGGCCTCTACTGAACTGAATGCCACGGATCTCTACTTCCTGTTGTACCATGAAACTGTTGTCGACCTGATACTGAAGACCCCTCCAGATGTTCTCTTTCTGTCCGTTGGGCTCCCTGCCTAATCTGCATCCGTGAAGCCACATAGCTTCACCTCATCCTCCTGTCTGTACCACAATCCATATCTCGATGTGCCTCTGAGATAACGTAATACATGCTTGCCTGCCTTCCAAAAGAGCTTGGTTGGCTTAACCATAGCTTGTGAAAGCTGGTTAACAGCATAACATATATCGAGTCATGTATTGACCAGATACATAAGCAACCCCACCAACTGTCGATAAATAGTGGCATCCGCTACTTCTGCAGAAGTAGCATCCTCCTTCCTCCAACCTCCAGGAAGAGGAGTATCAACAAGCTTTCAGCCATGCATGTTGAACTTCTCCAGTATCTCCCGAGCATACTTGCCCTGAGAAACAAATAGTCCATCACTGCGCTGCCAAATTTCCAATCCCAGGAAATAATGAAGGAGGCCCAAGTCCTTCATCTCAAACTCCTTAGCAAGATCATCCTTGCATGAAAGTATCAACAACTCATCACCTGTTAGAATCAAATCATTTACATAAAGTACAGTGATAAGCAACTTACCCTCCACCACAATCTGGTATAGGTTAGGATCCACCTCACTCTTGGAGAATCCAAGTCCAGTGAAATAATTGTCTATCCGTGTGTACCAAGCACATGGTGCTTGTTTCAACCCATACAACGCTCTCTTGAGCCTGCACACATGTGACTCGTTGTTGAAGATCTCAAAACCTTTGGGTTGTTCTATGTACAACTCCTCCTCAATGACTCCGTTGAGGAATGCAGTCTTCACATCCATCTGATGAATGTGCCACCCCATCTGCATTGAGAGAGCAAGAATCGTCCGTATCGAAGAATACCTTGCGACAGGTGCAAAGGTATCCTCATAATTGATCCCCTCTATCTGTGAAAAGCCTCGGGCAACAAATCTTGCCTTGTACTTCTCCACACTTTGGTCAGCTGCCTGCTTAACTTTGTAGATCCATCTCGAACCCACCACTGATTTCCCTTCTGGTCTTGGGACAATCTCCCATGCACTGTTTTTGACAATCGAATCATACTCTTCCACCATGGCATCTACCCATGCGGGATACTCCATAGCTTCCTCGAAAGAGGATGGCTCAGTCACAACACATTTGCTCACAAGAGCCATGTATCCAGTGTACCGATCAGGTGACTGTCTCTACCTGCGTTGGGCTGTAGGTGGTCCTACAACTTTCTCTGCATCTTGAGCCAGTCGCTCAGCTTCTATCAAGCGCTTTCGCCCTTTGATGGTTGGCGCTGCATGAGTGGTCTCTTCCACTCCATGAACCTGTGGTTGATCCACGTCTTGAAGCTCATCCTTAGGAACTAATAGCTCCTCATCTACATGCAAGTGTGGCTCCCTCTCAAGCGAACACTTCGTGGCTTTCTCCTCCTGAAATTTTATATCCCATCGCACAACATTCTTGCCACTGTCTGGAAAATACACACGATAGTTGTGGGGCGTATCAGTGTACCCCACAAATATCCCAACCTCTGCGGTCAGCTCCAGCTTCTTCCTGGCATCCTTCATCACATGCATGTAAACATTAGAACCAAAAATCCTCAAATGAGAAATATGAAGTCTCTTACCAGAATAGGCCTCCTCGGGTGTACTCATGCCAAGTATCCTATGAGGACAACGGTTCTGCACATATACTTCAGTATTGCATGCTTCCGCCCACAAGTGAAGGGCTAGGCTCTGATCATGCAACATCGCTCGTGCAGCACCCACAATCGTTCTATTCTTCTGCTCAGCAACCCCATTCTGCTGTGGGTTATGGGGATCTATGAGCTCTCTTCGAATCCCTTCTGCGCTGCAGAAGTCCTTGAACTTGCTAGAGATGTATTCACCACTATTTTCGCTCCTAAGAGCCTTCACCTTCTTCCCCGACTCCTTCTTGACCAGTGCTTTGAACTCACAGAACTTTGAGTATGTCTCGCTCTTCTTCTGCATGAAGAAGATCCAGCATTTTCGAGAGAAATCATCAACAAAGATCACATAATACCTGTGCTTTGCTGTCGAAGCTACTAAGAAAGGTCCACACATGCCTGTGTGAATTCTCTCAAGGGTCATCGTGGCGCAACTATCCTTCTCATGAAAGGTGGCTTTCACAAAATTTCCCAAAGTACAACCCTTGCACTGATCTGACTGTGCAAGGGTGCCTTTAGGAAGCCCAGTAGTGATCTGTTGCAGTATCTTCAAGGCTCCATGGTGAAGGTGACCCAATCTCCTATGCCACAGCTCTCCATCATCCCGGCTCACCAATCCTTCTGCCTTGCATGCCATTGCTGCACATCCATCTACATGCAACTGATAAAGGTTCCTGACTCGAACCCCTATCTTCCGGGTTTCTCCAGTTGTCTTACTGCGCAGGAAAGCCTTTCCCTCGCTAAAAACAACATCATATCCCTTGTCTTCTAACATCGCCACAAAGATAAGATTCTTCTTCAATCCTAGAACATGCATCACTTCCTTCAATACGAAGGGTTTACCAGAGTCCCTCTCAAAGGAAATGGTACTGATACCGGTCGCACTGTATCTACCATCATCGCCCATCTCGATGTGCACTCCAAGATCTTTCTCCTCCAGATCAGAAAATAAATCTCGATCTCCTGTCATGTGAAAAGACGCACCACTGTCCAAGAACCATAACAATCCCATCACACTTGATACCAATCATGTGATCAACGAAAAATCAAGCTCAAACTGCGAGGCTAAGGCCTCTCCCCCTGCAGATCCAGCAGATTGCTTGTTTTTCTTCTTCTGCGGACAATTTGTGGCATAGTGTCTGTGTTGGTGACAGTGAAAGCACTTCACCTTGGAAATGTCCTACTTCTTTCCTTTCGCACCGGAATGAGAAGCCTTCTTGTTCTTCCCCTTCTTCACTTTGGCAGCCAAAGTGCTATTTTCTTCATCAGTTCCCTTTGATGAAGATCCGTCCTCGGTATTCCGCCTTATCTCCTCTTGCACAAGATCTAACCAAAGTCTCTCCCATCCTAGCAATTTCTCCCAACCATTGACAGAGTCCTGATAGGAATGCCAACTCTTCAGAAGACCAAGGAGAGCCAAGCTCACCAAGTCCTCACCATCGACAGTCACCCCCACACTTCCTAGCTCATCCCTGCACTGAGTGAACTTTGTGAGATACTTGGGCATACTGTCTCCCTTCTCGCACTTAATGTTTCTGAGTTTATCCTTGAGCACCAGCTTCCTCTGATCGCTCTTGCTTTGGAATAGATCTGTCAATGCTTTCCACATCAAGTATGGAGAAGCCTTTCCATGCAGGTTGGACACAATGTGATCCTTCACGCCCTCCAACAGAATCTTTCGACACTTTGCTGTCTTCTTTTGCCAAGCATCAACTTGCGCAGTATCAGTAGTGTTATTTGGAAAACTAGTGTCTATACAGAGCTGCTAGTCCCACTAAGGCTGGTAGCTACCTTAGAAACAAACACACTAAAAACTACTTTCGTTTTCCTTTATGAGAAATAGATAAGAGAAGAATAAGGAGACCAACCTCTATCTTGCACTTAGTTCCTTGCTCGATTCCTCTCTATTCTAGTAGGTCTTTGCCACTTACTTCCTTGTCTACCCAGCTTCAAATAATACCTGTAGAATCAAAGCAGCATAAAACTATCCAAGAACATAGATCTATTATCATAAACAATATAGGATCAGATGTACATTGACCACACAAATGCATAAATCATCAATCATACAAAAATGTGGAGGAAAACTTGAATAGCTTTATTGATAATCAAGAAAGAGCAAAGAGGATTACAACCAATTGTTCTGACCCATCATCATCCTCTCAGCAAGAAAGCCCTTCTTCACCTCATGAAAAAGCTTAGATCACCCAACAATATGATATTGCACCAAGAAACCAACAGCACTTCCTTACAAGATACAAAATTCTAGCCCCTGGATCTCTGGGATGAGGGATCCATATATAGATGTCTGCAAGGGGGGTGAGTCAGCTTTTGAGATTTGATTAGTTTCTTCTCTCTGATAGTTCTTGATTCCACTTGGAGATTGATGATCTCTTACTCATCCCTGGTCGAATTCAGAGAGGCAAGTATCACAGGAGAGGTTTCTGGAAGATTCCATGCTCCTCCACCTTACGGTTTGACCCTGCCATTTGTCCCTTCTCGCCCATCGCACCCCATAGAAGGGTTTTTTGACATGCATCGCACCTACTGTGTGTATTCAGGTGGGATGCAACGCACTTTGCCTATGGAGCAGGTGAAATGGTCCAGTTTTGACCAGTTCTAAGTAGTTTTTCATGGAGAACTTCTGGGAGATGTTGTAATCAGTTGACCTTGCTCTTTTAGGGGTTGGAACAACACCTTTAGGGACTTAGGAGCCCTTTGTTTATGGAGATTTATGCTTGGGGTTGCAGTGCCCAAAAATGTCTATAATAGTTGCCCCCTAAAGCATGAGGTCGTTAATCTTTTGATGTCGAGTGAAATGCTTTATCATGAGGATCCGAAGTTTTTTCGAGCTGGAAGGCGACCTGTAATAAGATACAATACAATACATTATCTTCATATTATTTTCATGATCTAGTTGAGGCGGGCATTCCCATGCTCAGCTTTATAAATTCATTTTCATGTACATAGGACAGACAATCGTTTGAGTGTAAACTGATGATTCTGGTAGAGCCATCATCCCTTAGATTGGATGATTATCTGTGCAGCAATGATGTACATTTGATGTCTTTATTTTCCTGAATATATATCGCAGCCCGGATGGATGAAACTAGATCCGGGGTCTTCAATCTCGTTCGATCTTCACTCAAAGTACAAGTCGATCCATGTGAGAGATGTTCTGGAGTCGAACATGGAAAGACATCGCCTGATTACCAGCCAATGATGTAAGCTATTAACAGGCGCGAGAGGAATCACGGATAATGATGATGACCCTCAAGGTACTGCAGTACAATTCACGTGGTGTGAATAAGGGACTTGGCTTCGAACACCACGCAAAATCTTTTGGTCGAAGGCCATTGATGTAAACCTGTCGCCGGAAGTGAGAAACTTGCCATTGAGGCATGCAAGCTTCAAAGTACTGAAAGGGTTGTTCCTAGATCGATTTCTTGGATAATGAGCTGATGTCGACAAGAAGCAATCCGTCATAGGAGGGCCTTAGTGAATCCCACATCAATGACACGGAACGGAGCAAATGATTTTAATGTTGGTGAAAACGATCTGGTGATATACGGTTCAGGGTGGCGGTCATGAAAGAATGGAGCGAAAATGTATTATAGTGGGTGAGACACAGGTGAATTCTCTGAGCGACTTCTCTTGAACATATCGACGACACTAACATGATGGATTGGTAGCATTAACCCAAAATGTGGATGGTGTGATGGAACCATGGTGATGTGGCCAGTGAATGGAACAACCCAACCCGACTTGGATGCGGAGTGAAAGTGTCATGTTCAAGAGCGACTTGCTACCAACAAAGTTTCTTCAAGTTTTCTTCCCAATTCTTCCCCAGTCATTGCTGACCAGTACCTCTTTATTTTTGTCAAGCTTGAGGAGGATAACATATGCTTGTTCTATAATTTTCCCTTCGGGCAAACCCATCGCTATGTTTAACGAGCCTAGAGATAGTGAAACTCGTTCTTGTCTGTTATGGACAAGTTTGTCACTATTAGGTTTTAACGAGTTTAACGACAAAGATAACTCAGTCCTTTTCAATTTTAGAGAGTCTGAAAATGGACATATAAGGAAACTCCAAAAATCCTTTTTCGTCATCTAATCCCTTAAGTCCGAAAAAGTATAAAATAATACAAAAGGGATGAATTTTTGGTAATTTTAACAAGCCGAACAAAACAAGCGCTCGATCTTTTTGTGTAATAATCCCTCAGGTCCAAAAAGATTAAAATCTAAAGGAGGGATATCACTTCCGGTCACTTTAACGAGCTGGAGAGGCCAATGGCTCAGCAATCCTTTCATATTTTACGAGTCAGTTGAAAAGAGCTTAAAGGAGACTCGTTTTTTGAGGAACGAGTGATAGATTCGGGTAGCAGCTGATTCCAGGTAAGGTTTGGAATTTTCCAATCACGACAGTGTCACAAGGATGGCTAACAAGATCACTCTTCATAGCGGTTCCTCAAAAGAGGTAAACAATCAAGTGGAGGTGAATGATCGGCCAATACAGAGTGGAGGTGATGATGAGAACACGACCAAGGCTTCAAAGGCTGAAGTAATACACTCACGATGGTTATTTACCGAAAATTGCTTCATTTTTTAATAAGCTTAAACGCTAGGGGAAACACTTGCTCATTGCTTATGTTTATTTTTTAACGAGCTTGAATTCCGCGTTAAAACTGCTCGATCCATTCATATAATAAGAATGTCTCATCTAAAAACGGCATTTTTTGAAAGCTTTGCCCCACATCCTTTCTTTATGCAAGTTAGGAAACGACCAATCTTATGAGTTTAAAGGGTTAGAGGGCCTATAAATTTAAAAAATAAATGGTCGCTCTTCGCTTGCATGCCAAAAGGTTTGCATGCCCCCAGGTATAGTGAAATAGAGTTTCGCGGTTACCCCTCAATTTGTAGACAAAACATTTGTTTTATCGGGAAAGGCCTACCTTTTTCAGGTTACCAAAGATTGTTCTATTTGTACCACAAACAAAACACTTCTTCGGCAATGTCTACCGAAATAGACGAAGGTGAGTGGCGCAGACACCTCCACTCACATAACTTTGACGAGGGAATCTTATTCTAGCCTAATCCCATTTTCCTAAACAGACGGGTGTGTCAGACTAGTCATATATCCTTCGTGGAAACCTACCCTATACCTGAAGTTTTCCTGCCGAAGCAGACCAAGGTGCATGCCCCCTGGGTTTCAGTCATGCCCTCTGAATCACTCGTGCTCATCAAGAGGATGGACTGGGGATTGATGAGACATTCCTTGCGTGAAAATACCGTTCAGGGTTGGTATATGACTATTTGCTATGTGTGAACCGGGGAATGAAAGATGGTCTATGAGCTTGACCACTCTTCCTTCGTGCGGAAAACACATTACTCTAAAGAGTGAGGAGACGACGGCTCCCATGTAATAAATATAGTCTCGTCCAAGGAGTAGATTATAATCCAAGGGTCCTTGGACTACCATTACGTTCATGTGAACAGATTTCTTTCTCAATGTTATTGGCACATCGGGAAGGATCCCTAATGGTCGACTAGTTCCTTTGTCAAAGCCTGTTAGATTTCTCATCTCAGGCAAAAGCGATGGCAAACCAAGCGCTTTCCAAGCAGTTGAGGAAAGGATACTCACAGAAGCCCCTTCATCTATGATCATACCAGCCATGACCATTTTATATATTTGAGCAATGATTTGAAATGGTACACTAGCCGGTAAACGGGGTCTACCTAGTAGATTCCAGTCAAAGGAAACAACTAGGTTGCTTGGAGGTGGGACTGAATAGACGGCCGGATACGACTCTGACGAACTTCCTTCCTGCGGTAAAGGAACGGGTAGATTGCCCCCATTTTCATCGGAGTCTGTGCTTACGAAGAGAATTTGAACGGTGTCGTTCTTGTTCTCTTCGATGACTGTATCATCTGAATATGGACCTTCTGAAGGCAAGACCAGGTCAACTGCCACCTCGACCTTTTGACTTTCGTCTGGTATGGATTCAGATGGTTTATCTTCAATGATAGACGCTTCGGCTAACCACAAGGGCGTGTCAGCCAGATTTTCAACTAGTGACGGACTCGGCAAGAGTTTCTTGTATCCAGGAGGAAGCTGTAACGGTGAAACCGGACGGTCGTCCAAAACTCTTTTAGCTTTGTCTAAGAAGGGACAATGGTGGACGGCGTGATCGCCTTCACACAATTTACAAGGAAATTTATATTTTCCTTTTTGTCCAGGGGCTTCACTTTCACTAGTTGACGGTGTATGCTCAACATGATCGTGAGAGGTTGATGACACCGGATTATGCAAATGAGGAGACCAGTCCCTTAAGATCCGAGGGATGCAAGGACAATCTCGATGATAGTGGTCTCCTTTGAAAATGACACATGGCGATTTAGGCCTGGTCGGTGTAGTGTGTGGATTTTTGCTAGACGATGCTTGGTTGCCCGTTTTCGCCTTTGGCTCCTTCTTCTTCTTCTCTTTCTTCTTCTTCTCCTTCTTCTTCTCAGTTACTTGATTTTGGGCTTTACCAGCTTCATCAAGCGAAGAGGAAGGAGGAGAGGAAGAATTGGACGAAGTAGAGGGTTGGGGGGTAACTCTAATATCGTTTAGTTGCTGACTTGATTGTTCAGGAATCACGGTGTTCTGAACGACAGAAGTTGAGAAGAGCCATACGGGCAAGCCAATTGTCAATCCTGGAAGAGACAATGTGGCCATATGGGGTGCACCAACATCTCCCCAAGAGGAGAAGGGACTAGGATTTCCTCCAAGGGGAACTCCTTGGTTGGTGGACTCCATTTTTCTCAACTTAAGATCAACGTAGGAAAGGTGATGATTATTCCGTTTAAAATAAATTTTAGACACTTTGACACAACTTGTTTTTTCAATTTTTAAGAGTCGAGAAAAAACAAAAGATGACTCTAGTCACCTTCGATTTTTAATGAGCCTGAAGTGACAAGTGCTCATATGGACCTTTTCCGTTAAGGAGTCTGAAAAGGAACGAAAGGGAGTGCTCTGGAAATCTAGACAGAGGGATTACCAAACCAATCACAAAACTACAGAATACTTTTTACGGTACGGTAGTCAATCTTCCCGAATGTTGTGTTCAGTGCATTGTGATCGATAGGGCGGCAAACACGGCTTCCTATGGATAAAGGATAAAGCCTATTGTGGTCTCCAAAAATATACTAAACGATATGTGGGAGCACAAGTCCGTACTGGCACTTATCGTCTCAAAGTGGAGGAATCACCCAACCAACAGTGAAAACAACAGTTACCAGGCTTTACGACGCCGGAATACGTCTCTAGCCTAGACTTCTAGATGTTGTGCGTTAGGTTCCAAAGCGTTTTTAGATTCATTAAATTTATTTTATGGTTGATCTTGCTTAAGAAATTTGCCTTTCAGGTTCACCGCGTGATGTAGATGTACAATTCCTAAAATACAATCTAAGATGATAAACAGTCATTTAATCTTCTTTTTGCAATGAAAATCCTAACTACTAAGGAAAGAGAGATGGCGTTCTTTCAACAAAGAGTAGAGAGCACACACTATATGCACTATCCTAAATCAAACCAACAAACAGTCTAAATGCAAATGCACATGCATGTATTTGTTTTCAGCCTTCTTAATGTGTGACTGATAAAAAGAAAGCTAAGCGCAAATCTGAATTATTTTCCAAAGCGACAATTACTAACAAGTTTCTTTTCAAAACAAAATGAGGACAATGACAACTCTTTGTTATTTGGAATTGAAAACTTGCTTTCGACACTTGAAAAACTAGTAACTCAAATCAAATACAAGAGTAACAGTGTAATCGACTATCAAGAACAATCAGATTCTCTTCTATGACTGAAAACGACACTTGCGACACTTTCAAATCAAGAAACGACAGTACAATTACGCTAATTCTTTGTAAAGGAGAACTGAAAATGACTCAAAAATACATAAAAACATTTACAGTTCTTTTCATAATGGAGGTGGAATAACATCAAGGAAAGGGGTTTCAATAGAGGTGTACTGACTACAGGCAACAAAACTCCTGAATAGAGCTGAAAAGAGTGAACACAGAAACCAAAATTTAGGAACAAGGCCTTATCTGATCAGCGCACCTGTAACACAGTGAAACTGAAATGCAACGCACCTACTACACTCGGGAAGTGCGATGCATTTGAAGTTCACAGAACAGACAGTGCATTGGACCAGGGACGAGACTTTGATTGGATTCTGGGTCATAGTTTGTAGTTCAGTTCAGGTATTTAGGCTGAGAAAGTGGTAATCAGTAAATCAATCACAGGGGTAGATCTAAGGAGGTTACTAGAGCCACCACGAGGGCAATTAGAGAGCTTGTAAATCAATCGTTTAATTCATAAACAAAACCTGGAGATAGACTGAAGCAACGTTGATCTACTTTGCACTTGCATAGCAAATGCAGTTCGAAGGCTAGTTGGCTTGACTTCAGGCTCCGTCTGTAAGTTTATAAAGTAAAAAAATGTAGATGAACAAACAATCTATTCGTCCCCAGTGGAGTCGCCATTTTGTTATCGGGAAAACTAGTGTCTATACAGAGCTGCTAGTCCCACTAAGGCTAGTATCTACCTTAGAAACAAACACACTAAAAACTACTTTCATTTTCCTTTATGAGAAATAGATAAGAGAAGAATAAGGAGACCAACCTCTGTCTTGCGCTTGGTTCCTTGCTCGATTCCTCTCTCTTCTGGTAGGTCTTTGCCACTTGCTTCCTTGTCTACCCAGCTTCAAAGAATACTTGTAGAATCAAAGCAGCATAACACTATCCAAGAACATAGATCTATTATCATAAACAATACAGGATCAGATGTACATTGACCACACAAATGCATAAATCATCAATCATACAAAAATGTGGAGGAAAACTTGAATAGCTTTATTGATAATAAAGAAAGAGAAAAGAGGATGACAACCAAATGTTCTGACCTAGCATCATCCTCTTAGCAAGAAAGCCCCTTCTTCACCTCATGAAAAGCTTAGATCACCCAACACTATGATATTGCACCAAGAAACCAACAGCACTTCCTTACAAGATACAAAATTCCAGCCCCTGGATCTCTGGGATGAGGGATCCATATATAGATGTCTGCAAGGGGGGTGAGTCAGATTTTGAGATTTGATTAGTGTCTTCTCTCTGATAGTTCTTGATTCCACTTGGAGATTGATGATCTCTTACTCATCCCTGGTCGAATTCAAAGAGGCAAGTGTCACAGGAGAGGTTTCTGGAAGATTCCATGCTCCTCCACCTTACGGATTGACCCTGCCATTTGTCCCTTCTCGCCCATCGCACCCCATAGAAGGGTTTTTTGACATGCATCGCACCTACTGTGTGTATTCAGGTGGGATGCAACGCACTTTGCCTATGGAGTAGGTGAAATGGTCCAGTTTTGACCAGTTCTGAGTAGTTTTTCATGGAGAACTTCTAGGAGATGTTGTAATCAGTTGACCTTGTTCTTTTAGGGGTTGGAACAACACCTTTAGGGACTTAGGAGCCCTTTGTTTATGGACATTTATGCTTGGGGTTGCAGTGCCCAAAAATGTCTATAACAAGTAGGCTTTGGGACCTCAGCCTCTATGAACTCCTTCAGCCCATTATCATCTAACACTGCCTCCATCCTGTCCTTCCATGCAATATAGTTCGAGCTGCTCTCAAGAGCATACTCCAATCGCAATCCGTTGAAAGACATTGCCATGTTGACACTAAGAAAACACTGCTGCAAATTCGAATTCCACTAGCTCAAAACTCAACCTCCTCTGATCTAGAATTCGTGAGAACAAAGTATTTCTCGTATAGAGATTGACTGTATGGGCTTTTACCAAATATCTCACCTTCCAAAGGAAGGATTAATCCAGAGGCTACCTGGCCCGATTACAGACTCTGCCTAAAGAAATAAAATGTAAACACTTTCTGAATAATAGATCTGATGATCAACAGCTCTGATACAATGTAAAAATTTTGAAGAATATGACACTTATTCACAGAGATTATCCTGATTATACACTATTGTGGAATACATGCACAATACATAACCTCCTTTATGTTGATCATCAATTTAGCAGCATTAAAAACAATTAAATATCAATCGCATGCACGCATTAACATAATATGTAACCCAGGGAAAGCATACAGCTGAAAACCCCACACTATCTGTATATTATAATGATTGAGAACATGTAACAATACATAGTACAATACTCCTCACAAGTACTCAGTACTATCTCCACCTGTTACACACAAACTAGCTCAGATCTGATGCCTCAAATCTCCTCCACTGTTTGCTTGCCTCCACTGCACAATCCTACAAGAGAATAATGATGAATGGCTAAAGCAAACTCGTATTCCTTGGCTGAACCATGCAATCCTCATTGGCATTACTCAATCCCACTGATTGTGCAAGATCTCATGCACAACTATAGTCACAACTGATAGCAATCTCAACCTCTAACACTTGTCTCCATTGAACTGTACATGCATTGAGTTAACTGATGTATTCTTTCGTTGCTTTATGAGTTAATAATTAGTGAATTAGTTTAACAATTAATTCACATCACTCATCACTAGTGTATTTGCAGTAGACTAAATACAACTAGTTCAACCAAGTCAAACTGAACACAACTCCATTAACTCCACAATCAACTCCACTGAAACTCAACCACATGAGTTCTAACTGAAGTCCTACATGCAATAGCTCAACTAACCCACAAGAAAAGCGTATTTCCTTCTGACAGTTGCATGTGCCACATCTGTAGCTCAAACTGAAATGCTCCAAGAGGATAAGATAATGTTTATAGTCCAAATATTATTATGAGCTAATAATATTCGAATGTACTATTTTTAGCCTGGCAGTCTAAAAATAGAAACTGCCCATATGTCTAAAAATAGAAGTCCATCTATTTTTACCAACATGAACAATCATCCAAAAATAGCATCCTGCAACTCATAGACCATGATCCATATGTCTAAAAATAGACTTTGCACCAAAAATAGCCTACGGGCCCACTTAGTGAAGGCGACTTCTTTCCACTAAGCTCCATCATCTTGTTGCATTCTCAACAAGAAATAAAAATGGAGAAATCAGACTTTATGTTGACTTCAGAAATCTGAACAAGTGCTCTAGAAAAGATAACTACCCCCTGCCTAAGATGGAACACTTGCTGCAAAGAGTTTCAGGGGTCAGAGTCATGTCTTTCTTAGATGGATTTTTAGGTTACAATCAGGTTGTTGTACATCCAGAATATCAAGAAAATACTGCCTTCACCACTCCTTGGGGCACTTTCATGTACTCCAAGATGCCTTTCGGACTGATGAATGCTGGGGCTACTTTTCAGAGGGCCATGGACATAGCCTTTGTGGGAGAGAAGGACAAGTTTGTCCTTATTTATCTTGATGACATAACAGTCTTCTCCAACATTCACAAAGACCATTTGCAGCATTTGAAGAAGGTTTTCCTAAAGTGCAAACAGTTTGGAATTTTGGTGAACCCAAAGAAGTCACAGTTTGCTCTAGAAAGGCAAACTTCTGGGACATATTGTTTCTGCTGAAGGTGTAAAAATTGATCTAGCAAGGGTTCAAGCCATCTAAACATTGTCATCCCAAGGTCAAAAAGGGACATTCAATCCTTCCTGGGTAATATTAACTTTGTAAGGAGGTTCATTCCAAACTTTGCAGAGCTAGTAAAGCACATCACTTCCATGTTGAAGAAAGGATCATAAATAAAATGGACAGATGCTTCAAGAAGCTCTTTTGAAGCCATCAAGAAAGCTATCATGGAAGCTTCCACTCTAATCAGCCCGGATTACACTAAGGATATTTGTATCTTCTCTTTTGCCTCTTATGATACACTTGTAGCAGTTTTGTTGCAGAAAAATGATGAAGGCATAGAGCACCCCGTGGCCTTTTTCAGCAAGACTCTAAGGGATGTTGAACTAAGGTATGACCTTATTGAAAAACAAGCTTATGCTCTCATAAAATCTTTAAAAGAGTTCATAATTTATATTCTACATTCCAAAGTGGTTTCATATGTACCTTCAACCTCAATAAAGGATGTCTTAACTCAGCCAGATATTGATGGAAAGAGAGCTAAATGGATTGCAAAATTCATAGAGTTTAACATAGAGGTGAAGCACACTAAGCTTGTCAAAGGCCAGGGCTTGGCTAAACTTATGGCTAAAGAAAATTGCAGCTTTTTAGACATAAATTGCATAGGTATAAATTCAAATGATGAGCAGACAGAGGGAGCAACAAAAGAACAAAAGTAGAATCAGCCTCTGGCTAAAAATCTAGCCACCTATGAATCATATTCCAGCATAGTTCATTTTTTGCAGAAGCTAAAAGTCCCTCCAGGGCTTAGCTCAAGTCAAGCCCGAGCCATTAAACTCAGATCAACCAAATTTTACATTAATAAAAATCTTCTTTATTGGAAAGACCCATCAAGAATCCTCTTCAGATGTCTAGATAAAGAACAAGTTGTGGAAGTCATGCACCAGTTCCATTCTAGCATCTGTGGAGGGCATCATTTTTGGAAAACCACAGCCCACAAAGTCCTGAGGGCTGAGTATTATTGGCCTACTCTTTTCTCTGATGTGTTTTCTTCTGTGAAATCTTGTGACAAGTGTCAGAGGTTTGAAGGAAGATAGTAGCTAAAATCTCTACCCTTGAAGTCAGTACATGTCAATGGTCCCTTCCAGTAGTGGGGCTTGGACTTTATAGGTGAGATCAACCCACATTCTAGTGGCCAACGCAAATGGATCTTAGTAGCCACTGATTATTTCACCAAGTGGATTGAGGCTATATGCACTAAGAATGCCAATCATCAAGTTGTCATAAAGTTCTTGAATGAGAATATTTTCACTAGATTTGGTTGCCCAACCAAACTAGTCACTGATAATGCAACAGCTTTCAAGGCAAAAGAATTGGTGGACATGACTAAATCCATGGGCATTCAAGTGGTGCATTCTACCTCATATTATCCTCAAGGCAATGGCCTGGCAGAATCATCTAACAAGAGTCTGGTAAGGGTAATCAAAAAACTGTTAGAGGACAACAAAAAGAGCTGGGATTCCAAGTTGAAGTTTGCACTATGGGTTGATAGAGTTACCATCAAAAATTCCATAGGGAATTCTCCATTTAAACTGGTTTATGGCACTGATGTTGTTTTCCCTATCCAGCTGATTCTCCCTGTGGCTAAATTCTTGCAAGAAGAACAAGATGAAGAGAATGAAATGGTAAGAAGAATGAATAACTTGTTTGAAATATAGTAGATCATAGAGCAGCAGGTTGAGAAGTCAAAGGCTCATCAGAAGAAAATCAAAGAAACTTTTGACAGGAAGGAAAAAGTGGACAATTTCCAAGTTGGTGATTGGGTGCTTAAATGGGATGCATTTAAAGAAAAGAAAGGTAGTCATGGCAAGTTTGACTCCTTATGGATAGGTCTGTTTGTCATTTCTCAAATTCAGTAGAACAATACATTCATTCTACACAGTCTGAAAGGAGGAGATAATTTTGGTAGCCTAGTAAATGGGTGGTTCTTGAAACTTTATTTCATTTAAGGCTTTAAAGCCTTGTCATTGTAAATATGTTTTTCCAATTTCTATTTCATTACAAAATAGACTCCATGCCCAATGGAACACTATAAGGAAGATTTTATTTTTGTTTTATAGGAAAGGCATTGATCTGTGATCTTTGAAACCTCACAAGGAGGATTTCATCCCCAGAAGGAGCCAGTGTTAGCCTTGGAAGCATTTGGCCCAAAAATGGATCCAAGTATGCTTTTTGAAGTCTCCATAAGCCAACATAATCATGCCAAAAGATCCAAATATGCTCTTGAAGGCTTCAAAATTTTCATAAGGATCATCCAAAAATCCCAACAGTCGTAGGAGGAAAGCCCTTAGAAAGGCAGAAAAACACTATCGGGAGGCTAAAATACATTAAAACAGTCAAAAGACCAAGTATAGCAGGCTTGAGCATGGTAATGCACAACAACCATTAGATCTGGCCAATCAACGGCCTAGATCTAAGCGCAAATTGCAATCGGCGGGGACATACATTGTATTATATAAAGACCATTGGTTTGGGTGATATGTGATTGTGACATCGCCACATCACAATATTGCGTCGGAACATTGCAAAGGAGCGAGGCCTTTATACAGGCATATGCGTGATGCGATGATGCAGACCCGACGGAGTGCCGAATAATATTTTATAATATTTGAGGGCTGTGGAAAGCCATTTTTTAATGCATTTGTCATGTATTTCATTATTTAACGAAATACAAAGGGAAGCTTTGATTTGTGATATGCGATAAGACCTGGACCCGAAAGGGTCTGGGAAGAAAAATACATAATATTTGAGGTCCGCGCCAAAGCTATTTTCAATGCATTTTCAATATATTTCGTTATATAACGAAAATATAAAGGGAGCCTTGGGCAGCACCGATGCGATAAATCCCGAACCCGAAAGGGTTCGGAAATGAGATATATAATATTTGAAGTCTGAGGAAAGCCATTTTCCATGTATTTTCAGTGTTTTACGTATTTCATAATACAAAGGAAATATGCAGGGAACAAGCTGAATGCGAATTGCAATAACCCTAAGGGTGGACCTGATAGGTGAATAAACCATTTTTTAGGACTTCTGAAGTCCAAAATACACAGAGAGGGCGGGAATTTATAGTATTGCATCCTTTCTTTGTTCATAATAGAAAGCAGTCACTGTCCACATTTTAAAGGGATTTCATAGGCCCAAAGAGCCATTCCACCACAGAGCAAAGGCCGAATCAACCCAAAGCGATCGTGGAGCCACAACATGACATAGCCAGAACAAATAGAATGATTGTGGGGCATCTTTGGCATGAGAGAGCTCCCAGACAACATAACAAACTACCCAAAATATCTGAATGCAGTTATTCTTCTGTCAGAAGAAGAAGCCTCCGATCCATGATTGCCTAGTTAGAGATCAAACAGTTAAACAAGACAGAGGGATAGACTAAGACCTCTCAAGCCTCAGAAGGCTCATCATCATTGTAAAGAGCTATAAATATGTTGAATTGAGGCTTCTGTGATCCATAATATTTATAAGTAGGACTTCGGCGTAAATCACATAAAGAGAGACATTTGTCGACGCGTTTCGAACCAACTAGTGTGGTTCATCGTCAGGACAAGTTGAAGAAACAGATCCAGCTTAGCAAGTTAAATAGTCTAAGCAGAGCCTCCAATGGCTAGTTTGACTCTAGGACCGGGGTCAAAATTATTTTATTAATTTAATTAGTAATATTTAGGACCAATCCCTTAAAAATATATATAAAAATATATAAAATATTTTTAATGGGTATTTAGTTCAAAAAAATAATATTAAAAATTATAAGTTAAATAGTATTTAAAAGGAAATTTAGTTAAATAAAGGACCTTATAATATATGAATAAATTAAGTGCCTAAATACAAATATATAAAGTAAAAAAGTATTACCAAAGATTATAAGTTAATTAATAATTAAATGGAAAATCAGTTACATAAAGGACTTATAATATCTGAATAAAATAAAGTAAAGTCAAAAGGATGCTAGTTTAGTTAGAAAATTAGTTTAAAAGTATAAGTTGATTAGAACCTAATTATATAAGTTGATTTTAACTAATTTTCTAACTAACCTAGCATCCTTTTGACTTTACTTTATTTTATTCAGATATTATAAGTCCTTTATGTAACTAATTTTCCATTTAATTATTAATTAACTTATAATCTTTGATAATACTTTTTTACTTTATATATTTGTATTTAGGCACTTAATTTATTCATATATTATAAGGTCCTTTATTTAACTAAATTTCCTTTTAAATACTATTTAACTTATAATTTTTAATATTATTTTTTTGAACTAAATACCCATTAAAAATATTTTATATATTTTTATATATATTTTTAAGGGATTGGTCCTAAATATTACTAATTAAATTAATAAAATAATTTTGACCCCGGTCCTAGAGTCAAACTAGCCGTTGGTCAAGTTAGCCGTTGGAGGCTCTGCTCAGACTATTTAACTTGCTAAGCTAGATCTGTTTCTTCAACTTGTCCTGACGATGAACCACACTAGTTGGTTCGAAACGCGTCGACAAATGTCTCTCTTTATGTGATTTACGCCAAAGTCCTACTTATAAAGCTATAAATATCTGAAAGAAAAATGTAATAAGGGTTCAACTTCTGGATATTGTTCCTCCTCTGTTCCTTCAAGCTTCTCATCTTCATTCTATCAATATAAGCTTCTTTTTCTATTATATGCTCAATTTCCATTCTCTTTGTTGTTCTATGCTTGCACTTGAATAGGTTGTTCATGTTTTCTACCGTGTCTAATGCCAGATAACTGTCATCTTATCTCTGCATTGATAAATTAGATCTGCAAGTCTCATTTACTTCCTGTAGCTGGCCATTCATATGTGTTTATGTATGCAAACTATTGGTACAGTCAATATTCTCCATCTATTCATTGAATCTATAAACTATTGAGCATTAGTGGTCTAAAGCCTTGTATTGTTAAGGGTGTTCATGCATGTCTTGAGTGAGAATAGAGTTGAAATGGTTATCTGACTTTATCCAAACCATCATCCATTCCCATAGTTCTGAGAACAATATTGAAGATTATATGTTACCAGGCATCTTCGAGATGTAACCTAGGAGAGTTTCATAGAGTGATAACACTGCCGACATCGATCTGATAGATGAGTACCTTGCTACAAGAGAAAAGTTATCATCGTAGTCAATCCACTCGACCTGTGAGAAACCACGGGCAACAAACCTTGCCTTATGTTTCTCAACACTGCCATCAGCTGCCTGCTTTACCTTGTAAAGCCATCTAGAACTCACCATTGACTTGTCTTGAGGTCTTGGGATAACAACCCACACACTATCCAAATGATAGAGTTGTACTCCTCTACCATTGCATCAACCCAGACTGGTTACTGCACTGCCTCCTCGAATGAAGAAGGTTAAGACTCTACACACTCCCCAACCAGGGCCATGTAACCGGTGTACCGCTCAGGTGACCTCCTCTGTGTGCGGTAAGAATATGGTTGTCCCACATTCTCCCGCACATCCAGCATCAACATCTCAACTTCCCTTGAGCGTTTCTGCCCATCTCTGGAAGACTCAACATGAGTGGATGTCTCCACTCTCGGATCCTCTACATGCAGCTGCTCCGCATCAATCTGAGGCTTCTCCTCCTTAGGAATTGAAAGTTCCTCCTCTGCATGCAACTTGAGCTCCCTCTCAAGTGATACTCACATGGCTTTCTGCTCATCAAACTTCAAATCTCTATGTACCATTGTCCTTTGACGAGTAGGAAGGAACACCCGATAGTGGTGGAGTGTATCAGTGTACCCCACAAGTATCCCAAACTTAGCTGTTGGATCTAGCTTCCTCCGGGAATCTTTGGTCACATGGCAATAACCGATGATCTTAAGACCCTGAAGTGACTCGCATCTGGTCGCTTCTCGGAAAAGGCCTCCATAGCTGTCTTCATTCCTAGTATACGGTGCGAGCTTCTATTCTTCAAGTATACTGTTGTATTGCATGCCTCAACCCACAAATGAAGTCGTAGGCTTTGGTCATGTAACATCACTCGAGCTACTCCCACAATCAATTTGTTCTTCCTTTCGGCCACCCCATTCTGCTATGGGTTATGGGGTGTCGTCAACTCGCATTTAATTCCTTCTGCAGCACAGAAGTCCTTAAACTATTAGGAGACATACTCTCCAACATTGTCGCTACGCAAGGCTTTTATTTTCTTTCCAAATTCTTTCTCTGCAAAGGCTTTAAAATCCCAAAACCTCAAGAAGGTATGATCCTTCCTTTGCATAAAGTAGATCTAGCATGTACAAGAAAAATAATCAATAAAAATAACATAGTACATTTGTTTAGTGGTGGAGGCTATAGAGAATGGTCCACAAACATCTGTGTGAACTCATTCCAGGATTGCTCCAGCTCTACTATCTTGATCCTGAAAGGAATATTTCACATATTTACCCAAGGTACAACCTTTGCGTGTATCTGTATGCTCCAGTTTTCCCTTGGGAAGTCTGGTAGAAATTTGTTGCATGATCTTCAAGGCTCCATGGTGCAAGTGGCCCAATCTTCTATGCCATAGCTCACCAACATCTTGGCTTTGCACCACCTCTGCTTTGGAACTTAATGCAGCACAGTCGTCTACCTCCAACTTGTAGAGATTCTTTACTTGAATCCCAATCCTCTTTGTCTGTCTAGTATTGATATGCCTCAGGAATACCTTTCCTTTACTAAATACTACATCATATCCTTTATCTTCTAGAATAGTGACAGACACAAGATTCTTCTTCAGACCCGGTACATACTTTAAATCAGTCAGGGTGAGAGGAGCTTCACGCTCCATCTGAAACACAAGCATACCTTCACCTGAACCATGGTAATTTCCATCATCACCCATCTCGATCCTCATCTGGAGATCCTTTTCCTCCAGGGTACTGAAAATATTCTTATCGCTGGACATGTGGAAAGAGGCTCCACTGTCCAGGTACCAAACACATCCCACCATGGATGAAACCATGCATGCGATAAGAGAGAAATCCAACTCGAACTATGAGGCCAGTGCCTCACCGTCTAATCCCTTTGAGGATCCCTTCTTGGATTTCTTCTGTGGACAATTTGTAGCATAATGACCCACTTCATGACAATGAAAGCATTGCACTTTCGATTTGTCAAAATTCTTCCCACCATGGGAAAAACTGGATTTGGGATGGGATGCCTTCCCTTTCCCTTTCCTCGCCTTACTCACTAAGGCTAGATTTTCTTCATCATCTTGTTTTGATGAAGATCCTTCTCTAGTGCTTCTTCTTATCTTCTCCTGCATCAAATCCGACCAAAGTCATTCCCAATCTGGTAGTTTCTCTCTTCCATTAACCGAGTCTTGGTAGCTATGCCAGCTCTTAGGAAGACCAAGGAGTGCAAGACTCACCATGCTATCATCGGCTGTCGTGATCCCTACACTTCCAAGCTCATCCCTGCAGGTGGTGAGCTTGTTCGGATATGTAGAGATCGTGTCGCCCTTTTCACACTTGATTTTCCAAAGCTTGTCTTTCAGCACCAGCTTCCTCTAATCGCTACTATTCTAATATAGATCTTTCAATGTTTTCCACATCAAAAACGGTGTCTCCTTCCCATGGAGGCTCGAGACAATGTGGTCTCAAACTCCCTCCAGGAGGATTCTCCTTTCTCTAGCCACACATTTCTTCCATTCCGCCAATTCTCTAGCATTAGCTGTTGCTGGCTTGGGGACTTCTTGATCAATGAAGTCCTTTAGACTGTTGTCCTCTAATACTGCTTCTATGCGATCCTTCCAGGCTATATAATTCGAGCTGGCATCAAGGGCATACTCGAGTCTTAAACTGCTGAATGCCATTGGTGAAATTGATATGTGATAATAACTCGATTTCTATAATCAAGAACATGAAAATTCAAACTTCTCACTTCTTTGTATATTTTTCTTTGCTTTGATCACCTTTGCTCTGATACCATGTAGAAATTCCCATTGTAGATCAACAGATTATGCAATATACTAAAGCAAAATAGTTAATCTATTTCTACAAACAAACTTGCGGAAGCCTAATCGATTATGAGCAAGATCAAATAGAACATATATAACTGAGAATGAGAAATCAATCACACATGAACACAGAATAATACTCTGGGGAAAGCCTCAACTAAAAACCCTGATATATGTATTATCATACAAGTGGAAATATGTTCATATTACACAAAGCATCAGCTCACAAGCTATCTTGCTCTCAACACAATCGAACAATATAGCTCACAGACTGAATAGACACAAGATATGCCTTCCCTCAGCCCTCCAAGCCTCCTATTTCCTTGCGCAGTTTTCATTGGGATCTAATGCTGCCACCTGTGTGAATTGGCCTCATCACACACTCACCAAACCCAAAAGTAACTGCACAATCTCCAAGGAATGAATTCCTTCTGCTTGCAAGAGATATACTCCATGGAATATCCCTGCAACTAATAATACATTGTCCCATCATCTGATCTCAATTGGGTCTCTGTTTGAACTAACATGCATGAGTTATTTATAAGAGAATATTTAGTTATCTGAAGTGCAGCAGTTACATGCATGCATGCATTAACTAACTGAACTCACAATTAGTTCAACAAACTATTTGAACTAATCTAATTGGACTTAACTCAGTTAACTGAGCTAACTAATTACAACTCAAAGTACAACTCAGCCTGATCTCTTTAATCAAGGGATAACTTCCTCAATCAATGGAGAAACTGTTGCATGCCTTCACATAGACTTCATGTTTGATTTTCTACAACTAATTAACTCAAGATGAATTAATTAATTATTTTACAAATAGCTGCTAAGATCAAATTCGAATTTTAATTCACAATTTTAGTTTAGGGACAAACTAAAATTGGAATGTATCCTGAAATGCTATTTATAGCAGTGCTAATTTTAGCACTTCTATTTTTAGCATTTCTTGTTGCTATTTTCAACACATGATTCAAAATTTAGTTGATAGTTAGGAATTTAATTTGGTTTAACATATCTTAAATTTTAAATAATGATTACCATATGGGATATTCTTATGCAGCCAAGTCAAACTAGTTGGTAGATGATGTTTAAAATACATTGTATCCTTAAGAGCATTCTGCACCAAATATGCAATAACATCTCAACATCTATATTTATCTATTATTACAATGCACAGGTAGCAACAATCAAAATTCAATCAACATTCCTTCAAAGGACCCCTAAATTCCACCCTACAACTAAATTTATTTATCAATTAAATGTCAACACATGTCTATTTTATTCCTACTCTATTAGTCCTAGAAAAGGTAAGTAAGAAAAAAAATAAGAACAAATCTTACATATATTGAGGAAATTGAGGTGCTCATATGTTGTGGTTTGGTTTAGCTAGAGAATCATGTGTACGTATTATGTAAATAATGTTAATAATATAAAATAGAAATAGTAATATAAATAAGAGTAAGAATTGACATAGAAATCAAAAGTGAAATTTCAATTGGCATGTACAATGAAATTGACACATTGATTTCAATGTACATGAATTGATACAGAAATTTGATTAGGAATAAATGACACATTTGTACGTAAACCTGATAATGGAGTCTAAATTCTAATAAGAAGAATCATAATTAGAAAAATGTCATTGTCTTATGAACACAATCCACCAACCAGATTCACTAGGCTATACAGATTAACAACATTGCAGTAAACACATATAGAGTGAAAATGAAGATGAACATCATTTGTACTAACAATCCTATTAAAGCCTATGAATACCAATTATTCTTAACATCTAAAAATATCATTTTAAGATTTGTAAAAATAATATCATAATGTTAGTAGACATAGACATACAAGTAATGACATCTTTCTAGTTCTAAGAAAACTTGATTTCAATGGACATACATTGATTTCAATGTAGATTTTTCATCATCTTTAGATCAATACATATAGAAATTGACATATAAACTAAAATCAATGAATTAAAATTAACATTGAATAGAAATAGAAAGTGACATGTACACTGAAATAAACACATTGATTTCTATGTACATTTCTTACCATTTCTAAATCAAAATTTGTGAGTGATACTTTAAAAAAATACTTTCTATGTTCTCTACAAATTGAGGAAACTAGGTAAATTTCAAATGGTTAAGTTAATACATACACATATACATATTGTTGATCATCTACAAATTATGCCACCATACTAAAAGCTAGCAAACAATCTTTATTCTCTACAAATTGAGGAAACTAAGTAAATTTCAAATGGTTAAGTTAATCCTAGACATATACATATACATATTGTTAATCATCTACAAATTGTGTCACCATACTTAAAGCTGGAAAAAAAAGAAAGAATAATACTAATCGTTCTCAATAATACTCTCTATATATTCAGCAACTAAAAAAAGTGAGTCAAATTCAAATGATCATTATTCATATTAGACATATACACAATTTTGATCATATAGAAATTATGCTACTATGCTAAAAATTGAAGAAGATAGATTGGCATTGGTCCTTCTCAATAATACTCTATATACTTTCTATCAATTGTGGAAAGTTGGTAAATTTCAAATGGTAAAATTAATCTTACACATATAAATATCTACAAATTCTGTCACTATAATAAAAAATGAAGAAGATAGGTTGACATTAATCATTTCGATAATACTCTCTATATTTTCAACCAATTGAGTAAAGCCAGTAAATTTCAAATGATTAGATTAAACTTAAACATATACATGTACATGTACATAATGTTGATCATTTACAAAATTTTGCATGACGCCCGCAACTAAAACTAGCCTAGATCTATCTCTCTTTTAAGCTTACATCTATAAGTGTCGAGAGATCAAATTTTTCAAAATACAAACATTTCCTTAAATTTTACACTTTAAAAACTATTTACACCTCAAAATAATTGATCTCTCTAAACACTCATAAATTTAAGGCTCAAAAAATATCTAAACACTTAATAAATTTGAAACTAAAATAAATCTAAACTACCTAAACACCCAACCTAAACTACCTGTTTATAATAAATTTGTATATACAAATATGTGGAATCAAGCTTTTTAGAAAAATATAACTAAATATTATTATTAAAAAAATCACAAATTATACTAAAAGACAATTAATACGTGGGCCATATTTAGTGCTCATAACTATGTACAGATATCTATACTTCAATAATATTGTCGTATACGAAACACAAATTCCCTTATCATTAAGCTCAACCTCTAAGATATTAGCATTAATTAATAACTTCTCGTCATCATGAGTGCATGTGGTGTAGTGTCAAAACAAAGCATACAAAATGACACTCTACCACCTTTTGTTTTTTCTGGTTATGGTGTGATTAATCTAAACACTTTTGGTTTACATTTACAATGTTAAATGTGTTCAATGATTTGAGATTATGTCGTTCCTCACGAAGCACGTGAGAAAGTGGTTGGAATTGTCGGCTACCGGTGGTTTTAGTTTTATTTTGCTTAGGTGCGGAATTTTTTTTTCCAACAGCTTTTAGACGAGGGAACTTTTATTTTAAGTTTTAATTATTAAATGAAAACTTGAAATAGATAAATAGTATGATATAGCATATTTTGTTAATTTCTTTCCACTTTTATGAGTATTACTTGATACAGAGTGTTACTTAAATTATGAATTTAAGAAATATATAAGAAATATATAATTTTGTTTTTTAATGTAGAATTTTGGTGGATTTTTTAATCATATATATTGATTTCAAATTGGATAAGATTCTTTCCAACATAGTGAATACACTTTGAATTACCATGAAATTTGCTCATGCTGGAAATGCTTTTGAGATATTTATCAAATTTATTATTAGAAAAATGCTCTATTTGTTATAAAATTAACTTTTTCAACTTTATGAAAAAATAATTATTATATTTAATTATTATAGGATATATGTCCTACATGATGATTTGTTCTGTGATGTTATTTTAATAGGAAAGGCAATAAATTCACACTCACCGTAGTTCTTCCATGTTTGTGTAGAAAATGCATACTTATCACCATTAATCACACATAATCATGGGTAGCAACATCTTAGCTAGTGAATTCAATAATGTATTTTTTTTATCCAATTGATGAGATTGACCAATTGCTAAGGTAGAAACAATGGATACCTATTTAGGATTTTCAAGGTTCACCTGCAAAAAGAGAGTTAAGAGTAGAGGTAGCAAGGGAAACACCTCGCTCAGCATTCCTTCTATAAAGATCAAATATGAGATTCCATCTACTAGACTATGCAACCTCCTTATATATTGAAATAAAAATTGAGTGAACCTTCAATGAATAATTAGTAAGAAACAATCTATATTAATGTTTTACAAATAAGATAGTAAACAAAGTAAACTTAATTATTAAAACAACTTTATAATTAAATACAATCAACTCAAAATTATCTTATCTTATAATATGTAATTTAAAAAAAATGAGTATTAAATATAAATTTTAAAAATATATACACAAAACATTACCATATTATATCCATAAAACTTAAATATATATAAACATTTGTACTATATTACTAAAACTATGATAAAATTTGTTTGAAACAAGTGTTATTTAGTAGCTAATACTTACTGCTTAGTTTAAATATAGCTAAATTCGAGTATGGATTGCTAACAAGCTATGAGTTGATCTTAAAACTTTGATGAAAAATAGATGTGCAAGTGAAAATGTTGTGCTAAAATGGTGTTTTTTGGTGAGCACCCTACCTCATTGGTTGTAATGAAGCTCTATAACTTTATTTCTTTGGTAGTGTTTCATTCAAATTGATATGGAGAAACTTAGTTTCAATTGAATGAGATGTGAATTCCAGGAAACTTGTTTTGCATGAACATTTGTCTCCTAAAATGTTCATGGGAATTGTACATGATTGATATAGAGATGAATGCAATTGTGTTTGTGGCAGTGAAGACAGGAGATATGAAACAAAACTTTTATTGTTATCTCTCAAATTATAATTTCCATTATTCAATTCTAATATATTAACTTTAACTATAAAGAAAATCATAATTTTTGCAACACATACTTACCTATGCAATAATATTAAACAAGAAACATTATATACAACAGATACATTGTAATGGGTGAAATGGGGTAGTAAATTAGATATCAATATGATCAACTACAAAAAAACTTTTATCGAGTGAAATGGATTAGAAAATTAAATACCAATATGCTCAACTACGTAAATAAATAATGAAATTTAAAAAGAAAACTAGACATTAACATAAACAAAAGTGTATACAAAATTTAAATGATTCCTCTACAAAAACACTTCTAAAATATGACTATGAGTGATAAAAATAATTTTTGTAATGGAGGCCTAAACTTGGAGGCTCATTCCCAACAATTCTCTTCAGGCCACACAAAAAACAAACCCTAAGAGACGGTTGTCAGGAAGCTCACTAAACAAGTTCGAGGTGACCTCATGGCTTGAGCTTTAGATCCTTCGAATGCAACTTATGGGATTCAATCACATGAGGCATCTGCCCTAAAACACTAGCAATGATAGGAGCATTGAAGCCATATATTCTCATCCAATCTCCCTTCCTACAATCAACAATAACAATTATTACTTAAATAACTCTAAGCCCATAACAACTAATCTTCATGCATAGCATAAATAATAACAATTTATTAAGAGATGAGCAAGTTTGTCAGGGTACTGGTCATCAAAGGCTTCCCAATTTCACTCGACATCCTACCAGAGAAAAATCTCACGACCCAAGATCTCGAAAGGTGTGGGAATGTTAGGATCCAGGGCTTCAATTAAAGAATCCAAATACCAATGATCCCTTCATATAAATTTCCCACTCTCCTATTCTACTTCATGCCCTTTGTCAAATTCTTCAACAGAAGAAGAGCTAGGAATGGTGGGCAGAGATACACTTGCAAAAACCACATGTAAATTTTGCCTCCTTGCAACAATTTTTTTTATTTTTCTTCTTATATATTGTTTTTTAACTTTTAAGAATGAGATTTTGGAAGCTCACTTGGATTTATTATTACATTAGATGACAATTTTGGGCAAGAAAGTGGTGAATCCAATAGAAGTTCCATTGATCAATGTTTCCATTATGTAGTGCAAAAATCAAAAACTTGCAATTGATTGTATGATGGTGTGTGAATGAGTTTAGAGTATTTAGTCATCTTCTTCAAGTTGTCGATCCCTCTCGATTGCATGTTTTGCATGGATTTTTTTACTATGTTTTCTTCATTTCGGAAACAACAACAAAGTATAAGAGGAAATGGGCACTACACAGAAAAGGGAAAAGGAAACAGTAGCGAATGTTGCCCCAAAGAAGGGGAGGATGCATGGTAGTGTTTTGAGTGTAATTGGAAATAGGTAAGAGAAATAGTTGTTGTTTCCAGGGAAAGAAAATCATAGAAATGTGAAGGAAAAAAAAACGAAAGTCAAATTAAAAATTAATATGAAAAAAAAAATATGATTAATAAAATTAGAATTGAAAATAGAGAAAAAACCAAAGCCAAAAGATACCAAAAAAAAAAAAAAAAATATAAGTCAAACTAAAAAGAAATAAAACTGATATATATATTAAAGAAATAAAACTGATATATATATATGAAAAAAATTAATTATTTTTCCCACTTTAAAGTTTGTCATTTTAAATTGAAAATATGGTGAAAAAAACTATAATTCCTGAAAATGAAAATAATAGAAAAGGGAAAAAAATATATAAATAAAAATTAAATAAAACTATAAACAAACACATTAATAACTCATATAAAAATACAAATTGCTAAACAAAACCATAATAAAAATACTCACCACCAATCCTCCCTAGGTACCGCATGATGAATGGACGTTGCGCTGATTTTGAACGCCACTCTTAGGCATACCATAACTCTTACTCATACAAAAAGGACTTGAGGAAGATAAATTATGTATTTTCATCTCTTTGCTCATTACATGTTGTCTTTCTTCATACCAGAAAGAGAGGAGAGGGACTAAAACCTCTCCTCCATTGCTTACATAAATGGAGGAGAGGGAGTGTGAGAGGATGGGGTGACGGGTGAGAGGATGGGGTGACGGGTGAAAGTTATGTTAAGTAGTATGTTTATTATCATTTTGATGGGAGTAAATATGGTCAAAGTCTTATTGTTGCATATATATTTCATTTATATTAATTAAGGTGTTGTTTAAGTTTTTTTAAAACTTATATATGAAATTTTATAATGTTAAATCGTATTTATTTTTAATGAATTTGATTAGTGGATAAAAAAATTAATAATAATAAATATTTTTGGATTTAATTTAAATACAATTGTGATTAAAGTTAAAGAAATATGAATCTATGGAACAAAATTTTATAAGTAAAAAAAAAAAAAAAAAAGATATTTTATTCTATGTTATTTGTAAGTAAATTTAGAATGAGTATGTTGTTATTATATTTATTAGGCATATCATATACATGTTTGTAAGTGAAAATTTTAATTTACTAGTTAACAATATTATTTTATAATAGTTTAAAAAAATTGTTAATGTTTTTTTCTATTGATAATACAAACTCATGAGTTTTTATCTAATTGTTTGCACCCTAAGGGAAAATGACCTGTTTGGATCTCTCCTTGTTTGAGGTTGTAGGTAGTCATGGAACTCTATTACTTCATCTTAATTACACTCAAAGATTTTAATAACTAACTTTGTTACCTTCAAGATTAAGAAGATCATCTCTTACTTCTTCTATCTGTTACCACAAGGCCACAGTTTGCTCATAAATATCTATCACTCCCTTTTGTTGAACAAACTTCTACAAAAAAATGATAATAGGACCCTGCATTTGTTGGCATTCTTAGTCAACAATTCCTCCCTCAAATTATCTATATTCTTTCTATAATTTTAAATTTATTATAAATGCATCTCAAATTACCTATAGTAGTTATGTGATTAATATCTATTTCCATTTCTCATTTGAGGTAAATAATATTGAGTAAGGGCACATACTCACTGCCCACAGGGCTTTGGATTGATGGTGAATGGGTGCGCTGTTAAGGCACTCCTTGCGATAGATCACCAGTTCAAATCCCTCGTGGGTACTTAGGTTAGTCTTAACTAAAAAAAAAAAAGCGGGCACATACTCACTGTGTGCGCCCTTACATAGAATGTCAATTTTAATTTTTGTCATTTCCTTGAAGAATGTGTACTTCATAATTTTCCAACAAGCGAATCTGATCCACTAATGGTCTCTATGATATAAGAGGGAAATTGATTAATTTAACTCCATAACTGGCTTGAGACGTTGAATGATTGTGTTATTTATAATCCTTGTTGATGTTTAATTGACCAAAACAACCTGAATATGCATACATCTTCTGTGTTTAAATATATAATTTCATTATCCCGAATTATTACAGGGTGTATATATCTATAATCATTTATATAGAATAATTACACCTATTTTGATATAATTTCTTTTATTTCAAAATAATTACAATTTATGTAGCAATCGTTGTAGACATAACTCTAAACAAGTAATAAATTATTTATTGACAAAGTATGACATGTGTATGTAGTCTATGTTGTTATTATATTTCTTACTATAGGTTTAAAATCATTAAAGACCAACACCCATACTTTGTTGGCCTAGGAAATCAACTTTTTTTGAAAATATAGTCATTCATGGCTAGCCATTTACCCTAAACATTTCTGAAGAATAAAATCAATATCTTATTGGCTAATCAACCTAAGTGATAGGTTCTATTTGGAAAAACTCTCGAAAACAATAAACTATACCTTTATAGTTTCATTATGGTATATAATAACCAGAGTAGTTATAACCTTCTTTTGACACATTTTAGGGAATAATCATTCCTCTTGTTTTTATGAAATGACACTCCTCTCTAATAAAGAATTATGAAAATTAAAGGAATGCATAAATGAAAAAGGCCTAAGATAGGAGTAGGGCTAAAATGTTATTTGTTATGAAGATGTGATGCATATAGATATAAATATAAATGAATTTCAAAGTTAATATATTTTCCAACATAACTCTAAATAAAGAATAAGCATTTCGATTAATAAAACAAATCATCAGAAAAATTTAAAATATGTTTTCATTTAAGCTCATTAAAATGAAAAGAGGTACACCTTAGTAAGATCTTAAGCTTAAACTTTAAAGTCCAAAGATCGCACTAGAGATGGACTCTTAAATAGTTCTCTAAGGAACCGTTGCAAAATATACAAGTGTTTAAATGAAGTGTGTAATATTTGAGAAATGTAAAGGAATTTTTCCATTTAATAATAGGGATTGGGATCCCATGGTGTTTAAATGAAGTGTGTAATATTTGAGAAATGTAAAGGAATTTTTCCATTTAATAATAGGGATTGGGATCCCATGAACCATATAAAAAAAGAAATGTCCTTGAAGAGAAAAGGAATAACAACCAAGAATCGACCTTGTAGTTTGAAAAAATTCAACTTTAAGAAGGTTGTATGCTCTCTAAATGAGAAGAAAAGGTAGGAATCCAAAATTTAGACAATTTGCTTAAAATAACAGGGGAAAAATTATCTCTCATGTTGAAAAATCTTAATGCTACATGTGTGCCATAAACTTAACCATCAAAATTGTCAATTAGTTATCCTAAAGTAGTTACCTTCTCCAAAAAATCTCTTAGTGATTCTTGAACGAAATCTGGTAAAGGTGCCGAGGTAACTTCTCATTTAACTTTTACTTGAAATAAATCATCTTCAATGTGCTTGAATTCATAATCGAATTAATGTATTATGTCATATTGGTCTTCATTCTTGCTAATGAAATGAATTAACACTTCTCAATTTGTTCTTTGGGGAAATACAAAAATTGGTTAAATTTATTTCCCGGAGTGATCTTTAGTACATCAATGCACTCCTACATTTGCTCCCAATTTAATAACAAGCATCAGTGATTCGATTAGGCCCCTCCAATTCTTTTTATGCCTCGATCAACTCAAAGAACAACTCACTTCAAATTTTTTCAGATATTATCACACGTAGAAATTAATTCACAATGTGTCTTAATTATTTCTTTACAAGGGGATTTTAATTATTCAATTCTTCCTTGAGATTGAATATTTTGTTATTTTCTTAGCACCTCATTCATGTTTGACACTTTCATGAAGAATATAGTTAATTTCCTTTTTTAGATATTTTTGTAAATATTCAATAAGAAAGTTAATTCTGGAAGATAGGTTGGTGAAAGTTGTAGGTACCTCCTCACACTTCTAAAATTGTTTCAATTCTTTTATTAATATGCTTGGTGTTGTATTACTAGATTCAAACTAGCAAAATTGGTGTTGTATTGATTCTTGAATTGTTATTTAGGATGTCATTTGAAGCTTGAACTAACCTAAGAGTGGAGATTGGTTCGACAAATAATGGCTTTGGTAACAAAGTAATTTACAAATCCTTTATCCTTTATTTGTATTTTCCTTTGAGATATTTCGGATTGTCTAGGAACCATGCCAAGGCATCAGATGTTGACTTTTGACCTCAAGTTGGCCCTTAGGTTTGAGGGGGCTCCCTCATCGGGTTCAAGATAGCTAGTTGCTCACTGTGACTAGATAGAATCCCAAAATATAAAACTCAATTTCCAAATTCAAAGAACAAGAATAAAGGTGGAAGAGATATTACAGGGGACTAGAAATAAGGGATTGTAAACTATTGGTCAAAGGCCTCCTCCAATGGGCATGGAGTCTTTAGTAGTAGAGAACAAAAACTTGTAAAAAAAGGTGGAAGAAATGAGAAGGACATAAAATTTATGGCTTAACAATGTGTAAGGAAATTATTATTAATATGAGATGAAGAAGAATAATTTGTTGGGCATAAAATAAGCAATCTGACATTAAGTGCCAAAGTTGAGCATTATGTGTGAATTTAGATAACACATACTTAATTGTAATTTAAATAACACCATTTGGATACATAAAAAGTACATAAAAGGGTCACAACTGAAATCCTTTTACTATTATTGTATAAATGCATGAATATTCTATACATAAATAGAAGATTGAAATAAATATATATATTTTATTGGTGTATGTAATACCAAATTGGTCTCTAGCTATATATCAAAATTACATAAGAAAGAATAAGGATGTAATACTAATAAAGTTCAATACAAAGAAATGAAGAAATAAGAGGGTTCTACCATCCATAATATATGAATCCAATAGATCATTCACTTGGACCCAAGAATTTTACAAATAGCCCTAGGGGCTAAATTACAGAGAAAATTTGGTCTCTTGCTACTAGAAAGTATCCCCTCCCCCTCTGAAGCTTCAACTCCTTTGTTTATCTGGATCAAATATTGATTTGGTGCCTTGAACTCTAAAACTAAATGCTAAAAATAGATTGATGATAAAATTGTTAGAGAACATTTTTGCACCAAAAAAAAATTATTGTTATCTTATTTGTCACTTGTTCTTTTCTAGAATCTCAAAGCCACCATTTTCTACCTAAATATCAATTTCCATTAAAAAAAAAATATTAATCTATATTTAGGTTTTTTTTTCAATTCTATTTCTTAAAACTTTATGTTTTATGCCCCATAAATATTTAAAAAAAATATTTTTACTTTATATTACCCTATTGAATTTTTCTTTCATATTATTGATGAGCCTCATAAATGGGTAATTATGTGGGCTCATTTTACCTCCTAACCTAGTCAAATCAACCATTCTCTTAGCTTATTGTATGATTTTCTGATTATATTTATGCTTATAGGGTGAGTTGAGTTAGTTATTATGCCATGTGGTCTAACATGTATTTAATGCAGATTATTAATGGATTTTGAGGTCAAAGTCAAGGATCTAGTGGTCAAACTACAACAATAACTCGAAGTAGACATAGGAGACGACTTATAGGAGGTAATCCCGCTCATTTATTGCTCCTCACTTCAAATTCCCCTTCATTCAGCCTGAAGTACAAGCAGTTGAATCATGCACTAGAAGGCAGCTGAGCAAGTGGAAGATGATTGATAGTTATCTCGAGTTTTGGGAGCCAAGCCTCCCTGATTTTAAGGAAGTTGTTGGTAGCTTCAGATGTATAAGTAGAGAGGCCTAGGGCCTCACTAGGGTCGATTTTTTTTTTTGTGTAAACTCTGCTCAAATTTCGAGCTTACTATTTTATGACAGTTTTATGTAATCTTGCTATTTTTTGATAATGAAGATGGAATCCTTTTTGAGCTAGCACTGAGTTACCTCAGAGGGCTGAAGCTCTTGGATTAGGGCCCAATCCAAGTAGCCAAGCTTCTCTTTACTTGTATTTGTATGCTTTACTTCAGTTTGTATATTAGTTTGATGTTAGATGTATTTCTCTTATGGTTAAGAATAGGTTGATTTTGATGATTTAGTAGCTTGCTTACATTTGTGCTTTCTGTCGCAGGTTAAGTAGTGATCAGAGAAGATTCAAAAGGATATCAACAGTGCCTTGGCCTCTCTTCCTCCCTCTGGGACCATGACTTGAGGCAAAGACTCTAGATTTTCCTCATTCCTAGGACTTCTAGTGTTTGCAGCTCTCTAGTAGGTTGATACTCCAGTTTTGGTTTGCTTTAGATATTATTTATCATGTTCACTTCCTGATTTGCAATATTCCTTTTGCATGCTTTACTTTCTTAAAACATTTCCTTCTATACATCATAGTTTAGGCCATTTTAATGAAAAACTCTATTTTTCCTAGGATGCACTCATTTCATTGGTTTCTTGATTTTCTTGGTTGACTGTCAGTTTCTATGCAGCAGATTCCTTCCAGTAGTAGGCCAGCTTACCAACAATCACACCCTCCATCTGATCCATGCCCTATAGGTCTCCCAAACCTCACCTCAATTATGCCCTAGTTTCCTTCATTTTTCATAGAACTTCTTCCTCTCTCCTTGAGAAAACCCATTCATCTTTCTCTCTCCTGGTGATTCATGGTAGACCTTAGGCACCCTAAAACCTCATTCAAACCTTCATCCACCTTTCCCACCCACTCTCACACCCTCAAAATAGTGAAAATTTCTCTTGGCCTCCTCTTATAGGCCTCCTATAGTTTCCCTGTTTTCCTCTTGTAGTTTCCCTGTTTTCCTCTTGTAGTTTTCCTGTGTCCTCCTGTAGTTCTTCCTGTAGGCTTTCTTTTGAAGGCCAAGTGTGGGAAAATCCTCCAGAAGGCCACCTAAGACCTCCTAGCATCCATACACACCATCCTACATCCTCCCAAGCTCCAAAACTGCCCTCTAACGCCACCTGTTTGTTGCCACACTCACACACAATAAATTAGATGCATGTTAAATTCACATAAAAACACATAAAAATCCAAAAATATGTTTTTTGCTTATTTACTTCCAGAAATAGCACGGTTAGATGTTATTTAATTCCTTGAGTAGGTAATGGCATTTCTTTCATGGTTTTCATAGTGTTTTTGGCAAAAGTAGAATTAGCTTATTAATTAGGGTTTACTAGGTTTTGCTTTACATTCCAGTCTTTCTCCTTTCTACAGTTAGGATAGCATCTGTAGAGTAATCTTTCTTTCCTATCATCACACATAGAGCTTCTTCTGAAATCTATAGAAATTAGCTTGAGCTCCTAGTGATCTCGTGTCGCCTGACCAAGTGACAACCTGCAGCGAGAAATAGTACTTGTGCATATAGCACCGATGCTTCCAAGTTTGTTACGAACTACCGGGTTAATAAAAGTAAAGTTGGTAGCCCAAGAGTTGCAGCATTCTTGCTGCAATACTAGCGCTCACCACTTTTTGGCGTCATTTCCGGGGAAGCGTCAGAGTATTCTGTGATTACTGATTTCTTCTGTTTCCTATTGCAACATTATGTTAATAGTTTATTTCAGTAAAAGTAGACTAGTCATTTCTTTTCTTTCATTTCTGCATTTCCTTGCTTTCCTTTTCAATTCTGCAGATTTCCATTCAGCAATTTCATTTCAGCTAGTTGCAGTTTGTTTTGTTTAATCACAATTTTAGTTTCTGCAGGTACTTTCAGTGTGGGGAAAAAGAAACAAAAAACCAACCAAAAATATTTCCTTTCATGCCTCGTAGGAGTAGAGATAACTTAGGAAAAATTTTGCCCAACACCCCCACTGCTTCACACAACCAACCTTCTCTCTTCTTCGATGGTTGTAATCAAGAAGAACCCTTAGGTGAACATCCAGACATATTTGAAGAACCTATAGGGGAAGAAGAAGAAGAAAACATTCCTCTAGAGCCAATGGCTGAAAACATAAATTCTAGGGGAAATGGAGAGAGAATAGAGGGTACCTTCCCCATTCGGGAGACCAATGGGGACACCAAAATGAAGAATATAAGTCCTTCAACCCTACCTCACTTCCATGGTCTGACTACAGAAGATCCTAACACCTTCTTGTTTGAGTTTGTTGTCATCTGTCGAACTTATGACTACTCAGAAGACAAGAAAAAGTTGAAACTGTTCCCTTCTACTCTCAAGGACACAGCATTGCACTAGTTCATGGGATTACCTAGCAATAGCATCACAACTTGGGCTCAGATGCAGCAGGCCTTTAACAACAAGTATCGAGACTATTGTAGGTCAAAAGATACTAAATAAGAAATCTTCTGAATGACCATAGGAAGTGATGAGTCCCTAGAAGACTATGAAGAAAGGTTCCAACTCAGTTACAAAAGGGCCAGGTGTACACTTGACCCTGAGTCTTTGAAGTTGGTCCTGCTCAGGGGAATTCGGGAAGACCTGCTCACACATCATAAGGTCAAGAACAGACTTCCACCCCTTACCATCCATAAGCAAATGGGCAAGTGGAGGTCACTAATAGAGCATTGGAAGGGATCCTAACCAAGGTAGTGAGCAACACCAAAAAAGACTAGGCGAACAGATTAGTTGAGGCCACCTCGGCCTACAACACAACATGGAAGACCACCACTGGGTTCACACCCTATGAACTGGTATATGGGAAGAAGGCTTTGTTTTCAATAGAGTTTGAATTCAATACCCTAAGGATGGCAGCTCAGCTAGACTTAGACCTCAGCCATGCACAGAAGGAGAGATTACTTCAGCTCAATGGATTGGATGAATACAGATTGCAAGCCCTTCTCCATAAAGAGGTAGTTCAACTTCATAGAAAGATATGGCATGACATAAATATCATGGAGAAGTAATTCCAAGAGGGAGATTGGGCACTACTCTATGATTCAAGATATAAGGATTTCAAAGGCAAACTGAGGACAAGATGGTTGGGACCCTACACTGTGGAGAAATGCAATGACAATGGTTTAGTTCTGATCAAAACCATTGATGATGAAGCCATCCCCATGCTTGTCAATGGACATCGGTTGAAAGTATACAAGAAACCCCTCTCCAAGTGAGAGTTTATTGAAGATCTGAATAAAAAAATTGATGGTAGTGGAGCATTTCTTAGCTTCCACTTCACCCACTCACTGATTAAAAAGGAGAAAAAATAAGGACTCAAGTGAAAACCTCCTGCAGGCACTTGAGTGCCATCATTGGGTTGAAAACCTCTTATGAGGCGGCCTAGTGATGTCAAAAAAAAAGGAAAAGAATAAGATCCCTGGGTGAAAACCTCCCTTGAAGGTGCCCAGGGCAGGAAATTAAGGTGAAAACCTCTCGAGGCACCCTACTTGTTTTCAAAAATAAAAAAAGAGATAAAAAAATGAATTTTTATTGCATTGCAAGTTTGCAGTAGGACTACAGGGAGCAGAAGAAGGAGCCAAGGGGACCCTGACATTCATACTAGCGTCCATCTCATCTTCTCCACACCTTCCTCCATCATTTTTGGCATCTCTTTCACCCCACTGTACCTCTTCTTCCAAAACTGTGTTTTCTACAGGAGGCTCCTATAGGAATTACAAAGAGCCAAAAGTGTCTATAGGAGGCAGTTTGAGGGACAAGAAAAGCTTCATGAGGAACCTATAATCCCTCTTACCATATTCAAACCTCCTTGCCATCATTTCCAAGCCTACATCACACTTCAAGCATCATTATTATTATTTTTTTTCCTTTCCAAGAAAAAACACGTAAAAATAGTTTTTTAGTTTTGAAAAAAAAAAAACAAAAATAAAAGGAGGAAAAGGCACCATTAACTTTACCTGAAGCTTACCTACTATCCCTCCATCATTCATCTCCACCTATGGCATCATTCTCGAGCTCCAAGAATAGGTAAATATCTGAAGTTTCAAGGGGAGAAGTAGCTACAGGAGCTCCTGTAGGAATTCCTATAGCAGCTGATCCGATAGAAGTCCAGCACTAGCAGCAAGGGACAACACATCTAAAGGTTTAAAAGGCACATGTAGCTCAGCTCCAGCAAAAGAAGAACCCGCAAAAACACACAACAACACATCAACAAACAGAGACAACATGCATGAAGGAAAACTAATGCATGCAACAGAGAAAGCCACAACACCTCACAGTCGATGGTAGCAAATACACTTGGATTATAGGTAAGTGGCTAAGTCACTCCTCTTTCTACATTTGTGTAATTAGGATTCATACGAAGGCAACGAGATGGTTGAAATCGAAAGAGGGAAATGTTGGAAATAATACTAAGAGGTGGGGGGGTGAATCAATATTAGCAAATCAATATAACTTTTTCATTTCATACTCTGATTCATATACGCTATTTCAGTTAAGGGAAGATGCATGTACACGCAACTGTGTTTAATGCAACTAGCGTATATCCAGTAAACTTATAATTCAGTTAATCCATCATATGTTGATATTTAGTTAGTGCATCAGAACTTCATTAACCATATAAACAATAAACAAGTGCATTAAAATAGAATAGATCATCACACATAAGAAACACACATGAACACCATGATGTAAGGTGGAAACCCAATGCTGGACAAAAACCACCTTCTGTCATCTTCCTTTAATATAAGAAAAACTTGTTTACAATCTTGTACTGGTGCAGACTCATACTAGTATGCAGGCACCCACCTGCAGAAGGTTACAACCTTCTCTTGTTCTCTAGCTACCACTGGAAGGGAGCTACAACCCTCTGGCTCTTGTACTATATGATATATTTACTAGTACGTAGGCGCCGACCTACAAAAGGCTACGACCTTCTCTCTTTCCTCCAAGGACCACGTTTCATAAATTTTCAGACTCGATACACCTGGATCACAACACCATAACATGAAGGCCACGTTTCATCCAATTTTGATAATGGACCCATCAACAACATTGAAGCACAAAATCAATCACCACTGCAATACAACCATCAACCACATCTACATGATCAATCTCTGAATCACCCAACAACTGAATCACTGAAACCCTATCATTAAACATAGTTACTAGCACACAGAGAAAAACCCAGAACTCTGCAACAACAATCAGATCCAACTGCAACTTCAAATATCATACTTCATACTGTATATGCGACTCTGCTAAGCCGAACCAGCATGTATACGCGCTTTTACCAAGGCGAACCTGTGTACAGATCTGCAAATATTTACTCATAACTTTGCAGCTATGACAAACATCATTCATACCCAGATCATAACATTTATACTATAAAATATGCATCAGTAATTCAGATCTAGTCTATCCATGATCAAACCACATAATGATAAAACATTCCAAGCATTAAGATCCCAATCCATCGTTCATAATCATCCACATGGGTGCATCCTTAGTTCAGATCAAGCAAAGCATCACAAAGCCATAACCATCATACTGGATCTCACACTTCATCAGATATTCAATCCTTGCACTTCTTTCTCCCTTAACTTAATGATCTTCTCCTCCTTATATAGTTTTAGGCCTCTCTCAATACCATGGTCCAAAACCACTTTGGACCAATACCTTGGGCCAAATACCTGGGGTCAATACTTCAAATCAAATACCTTGGACCAATACCATGGAACCAAATACCATGGACCAAATACCACAGACCAAAACTTAGTTTTCCAACATGTACACACTTTTCCTTCTGTGAAAGTGCATGTGTATGTTATACACTTCTTTTTGTCTACTAACCCACGTGTATACGCACCTTTGTCACGGTGAACCTGCATATACCTCTTTCTGATCATTAATTCTTTGCTCTTGACCTACTGCACTATGGTCTGTCATCTGAGTTACCATCAAGGACAACACCTGTATCATACATGTATCATAATGCCAACAATCTCCCCCTTTGGACTTGATGGCAACAACAACACCAAGTCACTCTTCCCCTTTGACATCAAGGGCAAAGGGCGGACCAAGATATTCTCTCCCTTTGATATTCATTATGTTGTCCATACTCCCCCTGAGTACATGCTGAAATCTATGATTAAGCTCCCTCTTTGTACATGCTGAGATGTACCAATCCGTCCATGCTCCCCCTAAGAACATGCAGAGTCTGCAAAAATATTTTTCAAAAGAATAACATGACTCTACAACTCAACTAAGTGTGTATGACCTTCCTATCACCAATTACTCATACATACATCAATTTCCCAACCAAGTGGGGATACACCATTTTTTATTCATCCACCCAACCAAGTGGGGATATACCAAATTTTTATACATGATTGAAATAGACATTATTACATCATCCTTCCCATGCATAGTGGGGGTACAACTTAGGTCTTTGCATGACATTTACATCAAATGATATACATGAATTTTATAATAGAGACCAGTAATCTAATCAAGACCATGATAGTCATCAGCCACTATCATATACCATATATGATCAGCACCATAAGCATCTGTCAACAGCATCCATACCTATAACCTGGAATACCATTATTTTGACCAACCAACAATAATTAGCAAGATCTATCATTTAGCCACGTAAGCATCATTACCAAAGACTTCTAACCATAATGGAAACAATGCATTATTTGAAGCATATGCTCCCCCTGAACCTGTGCCATACCATCATCAAATAGAGAAGATAAGTGACTGAACCATATCAGACTTATGTATTGTTGCTTTTCTTTAGAACATCATATACACGACTGTGCAGCATCTAACTCGCTTATACACACGACTTCTCTTCATGAAATCTACGTATGGGATTTAGAATGCTGAAGTTTCACACTTTTAGCTCCCTTTGAGTCTGTCATGTATGTATACTCTGCTATGCCACATCTTTCTGACTATACTTCCTTCTTCTTCCATATCTTCGACTGTGATGATGTTTTCTCCTTTTGGTATGGTGCCCATACTTTGTTCCTGCATTCCTTTGCTATATGTCCAAACTTGTTACATACATAACATCTTACATGTTTCATATTCCTTCTGTAGCAATCAATGGCTTTGTGACCAAACATATTGCAAGAAAAACAATATCCCTTAAAGTACCTGGAATGTGATGATCTTTCTGTGTGATAGTCTTGCATCATTCTACTTCTGCATCTCGCTGCAACATGTCCAAGATTATGACATACATAACACTCAACATTATTCATCTGAGAAAATAACTGACTATCACTTCCATAGTTTGGAGTAAAAGATTTTCTTTGATGGATTTCTTTCCTTGGTTGTTGATGTGGTTGACCTCTTATCTCCTTGTTGAGCATTTTAGGTTTTGCATTAGAGTTCCTTGCCTCACCCTGAGAGCTAGATTCGCCTTCAACAAATTCATGAAAACCAAGACCAATTTTGATAGCAGGGGATCTTTGACTACTAAGAATATCATCCAAAATCTTAGTACTGTCTTGAAATCGTAAGAGTTTATCCTTTTCTTCTAATTTACCTTTTAAGGTATTTACCTCAACCTGATGTTGCTCTTCCCTTTCCAAATGTTGTTTCTTCAAGATTTCTGCAGCCTTTCTTCCTTCTTCCACTTGTTGCCTTAATTTGAGAATCTCATTTTCTTGTTCTTTATTTGCTTGAGGTAGTTCTTCATTCTGCTTATTTTTCAATGATATCACTTCATCTTGTAGCATTTGATGTACTTTGAAGGCACACTCTAGCTGAGCTTTTAATCTAGAAACTTCTTCTTGCATGGCACTCTCTCTTTTGTTAAATAGATCTTGTTGATCTGATGCTACATTTGCTTGTTCATCTTCAATCTAAGGTGATTCAGAATCTGAATACTTACTTCCACCTGACGGCAAGCTGTCGTTGTTCCTTTGAGCTGTCTTCTTCTTCTGACGTGCTTTCTTTCCCATTGTTCTACGGATCTCCTTCAAGCGATCAAGCTTCTACCAAAGGACCTGCTCTGATACCAATTGTTGGAAATAATACTGAGAGGGGGGGGGGTTGAATCAGTATTAGCAAATCAATATAACTTTTTCATTTCATACTCTGATTCATATACGCTACTTCAGTTAAGGGAACCTGCGTGTACACACAACTGTGTTTAATGCAACTAGCATATATCCAGTAAACTTATGATTCAGTTAATCCATCATATGTTGATCTTTAATTAGCGCATCAGAACTTCATTAACCATATAAACAGTAAATACGTGTAGTAAAATAGAACAGATCATCACACATAAGAAACACACATGAACACCATGATGTAAGGTGGAAACCCAATGCAGGACAAAAACCACCTGCTGTCGTCTTCCTTTAATATAAGAAAAACCTGTTTACAATCTTATACTAGCGCAGACTCATATTAATACATAGGCACCCACCTGTAGAAGGCTATAACTTTCTCTCGTTCTCCAACTACCACTGGAAGGGAGCTACAACCCCCCGGCTCTTGTACTAGCCGATATATTTACTAGTACGTAGGCGTCGGCCTACAAAAGGCTACGACCTTCTCTCTTTCCTCCAGGGACCATGTTTCATAAATTTTCACACTAGATACACCTGGATCACAACACCATAACATGAAGGCCACGTTTCATCCAATTTTCATACTATACCCATCAACAACATTGAAGCACAAAATCGATCACCACTACAATACAACCATCAACAGAATCTACATCATCAATCTCTGAATCACTGAAACCCTATCATCAAACAGAGTTACCAATACACAGATCAAAACCTAGAACTCTATAGCAACAATCAGATCCAACTGCAACTTCAAATATCATACTTCATACTGTATACATGACTCTGTTGAGCCGAACCAGCATGTATACATGCTTTTACAAAGGTGAACCCACGTACAGATATGCAAATATTTACTCATAACTTTGCAGCGATGCCAGACATTAGTGATATCCAGATCATAACATTTATACAATAAAATATGCATCAGTAATTCAAATCTATTCTATCCATAATCAAACCACATAATGATAAAACATTCCAAGCCTTAAGATCTTGATCTGTCATTCATCATCATCCACATGGGTGCATCCTTGGTTCAGATCAAGCAAAGCATAACGAACCCATAACCATCATACTGGATCTCACACTTCATCAGATATTCAATCCTTGCACTTCTTGCTCCCTGGCCTAATGATCTTCTCCTCCTTATATAGTTTTAGGCCTCTCTCAATACCATGGTCCAAAACCACTTTTGACCAATACCTTGGACCAAATACCTGGGGTCAATACTTCGGATCAAATACCTTGGACCAATACCATGGATCAAAATACCATGGACCAAATACCACAGACCAAAACCTATTTTTCCAACATGTACACGCCTTTCCTTCTGTGAAAGTGCATATGTACGTTATATGCTTATTTTGGTCTGCTAACCCGCGTGTATACACGCCTTTGTCACAGTGAACCTGCGTATACGTCGTTATGATCATTAATTCTTTGCTCTTGACCTGTTGCACTATGATTTGTCATCTGAGTGAGTTGCCATCAAGGACAACACCTGTATCATAATTCCAACAGGAAATGTGGACAGTTAACTTGGCCACCTTCATTTAGTTGGTTCCACTTAACTGAGATATCACCCACACGTGCGCACAGTCAACTCAAGAAAAAGATGTGAAGGACAGGTAGTGGGAGGAAGAGTTAACTCTGATGCAGTAATGAGGGTATGATTACGAGCGGGGTCATGATGACCAACTAGGTGGGGACCAACGGTCCTAATCTAGGCAACGTACACCTTGCAAGCTCAGAACTCATAACCGAAAACAGCCATAAAAGGTAATGAGCACTCCTCCCCACGCATTCTCACCACCTTTTCTTCAGTTTCTCCTTGTAACTCAGCCACACAGCAGTCTTCTTATGCCCCCACAGCCTCGTATCCACCATCCTCCATCGATTTCCTCCATATTTTTTCTCTCGGCATCTTCTACAGGAGCACCTACAGGAAATCTATAGGAGGGACAGCGGGCTTCTATAGGAGGGGCAGTGAGTCATTTTGAAGGGAGGAAACGTGATTTTTGGCACGAATTTCAGTCTAAAGAGGTAGGGTTCATGAATTCCCTCTGTTGAATATCAAAATATGAAAGAGTTGGTCTCAAATTGAATATAAAATGAGTCTTTAAGAGGGTAGAAATACATTAAAAAAAAAATTTATTTATTTTTTAAACACAATCCCCTCTGTTTTTCTATTTCTCTCAAAATTCTTTGTCTCCACCTCCATATCTAGTTTTTCAAAAGAAGTATAGGCAGTATGACAGGGGTCTTTATGGGAAAAGAGCCCACTAACTCCACTAGACTCCATGCACATCCTCAAGTGGTGGAAATATTTACAAGGGAAAACTGGATGAATTTCTTTGAGAAGTTTAGAGGGTTTGATGATGAAATTGCCCATGAATTTTCTCTCTCTTTGGTCCCTCACAGAAGAACTCATGCTATTGTAACCATTAGAGGCCTCTCCATTGAAATAACCCCTGAATTCATCAGTAGGGTCACCACCCTTCCTCTTGGGCTGCCTTGGAGTAAAGATGAGAAAATAATTGGCCAAGCTACCAGGAGGAAATTTTTCTAAGATAATGAAACCTTTGTTGAAGACAAAAATGGAATTAGTAGGGCTAGTGTACCATATCTCTGGGATGAGGTTAGCTACCAAGTGATCAAATACATTTCTTGTGAGGGGAGGCACAACATTGTTTATGGATATCATTTCATAATCCTCCAAGAATTGAGATATGGCATGGATACCCTAGCACATCAAAGGCTCAGTATCCCTTAATTTCTCCTTCAGTCCCTCATTGACTCTAGCACCAAGGTACAAGAAGGAAATTCACAGTAGCTATCTCACCATGTCCTAATCAAGATCCTAGTAGAAGAAGCCCTCCATACCCTTACAATCCCTATAGCGTGGGAAGTTTTCAGAAATATGACAGCTGAGGATGACATCAAGGAATTAACCTATGATGTTAGTCCTGTTGTCAGTAAGGAGGGAGAACAGTAAGGAGGAGAAGATGAAGCCAATGGTGACTTAGTATAGAAAGAGAGGAAGGAGGAAAGGAAAGAAATAGAGGAGGGGAGAGTTGAAGAGACAGAACAGGAGGTAGAAAAAGAGACAGAAAAGGAGGTAGAAAAAGAGACGGAGCAGGAGGAGGAAAAAGAGAGAGAAGAGGGAGAAAAGGAGGTAGAGAGGGTAGAGAAAAGAGAAGAGTCCCTTGAAACTTTGGAAAGAGAAGTAGTAGCTATCGTCACTTCGCTCAGTAAACCAGTCAAGCAGGAAAAGAAAAACCTCCATGTATTTCAGGGCAAGGAAGAGTACCAGAATTAAAACAAGAAAACCTCAGCCCTCATCAAAGACTCCCATTAACATTGAACATTCACCATCTTCCAAGGTGAAAGAATCTCCTTCCAAGACACCCATAACCTATGAAAGGAGGACTACAAGATCTTCTACATGGAAGGGAAAGGTAATTCTACAGGACCCCAAACCAGACCTACATGAGGCTAAAATAGTCCTATAGGAGACACTGTCCAAAATACAGGAGACAAAAACTTGAGGAAAAGATAGGAGGACAACCAAAGGTGAAAGAGGAAGCACAAGAGCTACAAGAACCTGATCCCCATCCTAATCTTGACTCCTATTATAGATTACTTGAGGGAGTCAAGATAATACCATAGAAATGTGCAATTCCACTATTTTTCGAATTGGAAAAAGAGAGAGTGAGAATGCATAGGTGGATGCAAATAGCCCAGTCCAAAGGAGTTGAGGATATTGGCCACATGGAAGAAAAACTCAGGGAAATGGGTAGGGAATTGAGTGCTCTTAGAGACAAAGAATCCATTACAAGAATCCTCCTTGAGAATGAGAATAAATTACTAAGGAGGTAGCTGCAGGAGAAAGAGACTCATTTGGCATACATGGCTAGCTTATCCCTAGAAGCATTACAATGCAAAATGCCAGCCAAATCTTGTGGCCTCTATCTGAAGGATCAATGGCTTCAATTCCAAATAAAAACTTTGGCACAAAGAGACATAATGCCTTTCCAAGACTATAGGAAGTTCATGGATTTGTGTGACCAAAGAACCTCCGAGGACAAAGCAAAGATGGAAGAGTTCTATCTACACAACATGGCCCTCACAGACCTGAATGTGTGGGACCCCAATGCCAAGCTAGGGGATCTACAATTAATGACCATTGCGTCATGGATGAACCATGAAGAATTGAGGGAAACAGAAATGAAAACATTATTAATAAAAGAGCAGAATGAATCATTGATGATAAGAGTTGAGCCATCAAATCCTATGGCACTCATCAGCATACACAACCTACTTGCTAATGACCCTCAGATTGCCTCTAAATATCTAGCCAATCAAGAACAAGCCATTGCACACTTTGAAGATATGCTTAGGAAACTTAGGGATGAATGTGTGCATGCATGCATGAGAAGATGGAACACCCTACCCCACAACTTTTAGATCATAGAATACCATCCCCCCATGAGGTTGAAGGAGGCATTGAAAAGATTTCCAATGTACAAGCGCTCCATGCAAAGGCTGAAGGTCAACTAGATTGGCCTCAAACTGAGTCCTCCACTCGTATTAGGCATGCTGGAACATAAGAGAATAAGAAGAGGAGCAGTGGAATGACATAGATAGAAAGGAAAGATTTTATGGAGAACATGAGCAGACCACATCAGAAGCCTGGAATGCTAGGGAGGCCACCAGGGCCATGAAAGACCAAGAGATTGACTAGGTTGCTCAGAGGATGAGCAACACCTTCAGTAGGGGGTGATGATGAGCCTCATAAATGGGTAATTATATGGGCTCATTTTACCTCCTAACCTAGTCAAATCAACCATTCTCTTATCTTATTGTATGATTTTTTGATTATATTCATGCTTATAGGGTGAGTTGAGTTAGTTATTATGCCGTGTGGTCTAACATGTATTTAATGTAGATTATTGATGGATTTCGAGGTCAACGTCAAGGATATAGTGGTTAAACTGCAGCAATAACTCGAAGTAGATAGAGGAGAGGAATTATAGGGGGGAATCCCCCTCATTTATTTCTCCTCACTTCAAATTCCCCTTCATTCAGCTAGGAGTACAAGCAGCCGAATCATGCACTATAAGGCAATTAAGCAAATGGAAGATGATTGATAGTTATCTCGAGTTTTGGGAGCCAAGCCTCCCTGATTTGGAGGAATTTGTTGGTAGCTTCAGATGTATAAGTAGAAAGTCCTAGGGCCTCACTAGGGTTGACTCTTTTTTCTTGTGTAAACTCTGCTCAAATTTCGAGCTTACTATTTTATGATAGTTTTATGTAATCTTTCTATTTTTTGATAATGAAGATGGAATCCTTTTTGAGCTAGCACTGAGTTATCTCAAAGGGCTGAAGCTCTTGGGTTAGGGCCCAATCCAAGCAGCCAATCTTCTCTTTACTTGTATTTGTATGATTTACTTCAGTTTGTATATTAGTTTGCTCTTAGATGTATTTCTCTTATGGTTAAGAAAAGGTGCTTTTGATGATTTAGTAGCTTGCTTCCATTTGTGCTTTCTGTAGCAGGTTAAGAAATGATTAGAGAAGATTCAAAAAGATAGCAACATTGCCTTGGCCTCTCTTCCTCCCTCCGGGACCATGATTTGAGGCAAAGAATCTCTTGCTGCCCCGAAAACACAGATTTTTCTCATTCCTAGGACTTCTAGTGTTTGCAGCTCTCTAGTAGGTTGATAGTCCAATTTTACTTTGCTTTAGATATTCTTTACCACATTCACTTCCTGATTTGCAATATTCCTTTTGCATTCTTTTCTTTCTTGCAACATTTCCCAATATTTCCTTCTATACATCATAGTTTAGGCCATTTTAATGCAAAACTATGTTTGTCCTAGGATGCGCTCATTTCATTGGTTGCTTGATTTTCTTGGTTGGCTGTCAATTTCTATGCAGCAGTTCTCTTCCAGTTGTAGGCCATCTTACCAGCAATCACACCCTCCATCTGATCCATGCCCTATAGGTCTCCCAAACCTCACCTCAATTCTGCCCTAGTTTCCTTCATTTTTCATAGAACTTCTTCCTCTCTCCTTGAGCAAACCCAATCATCTTTCTCTCTCTTGGTGATTCATGGTAGACCGTAGGCACCCTAACACATTATTCTAACCTTCATCCACCTTTTCCACCCACTCTCACACCCTCAAAACAGCAAAAATTGCTCTCGGCCTCCTCCTATAGGCCTCCTATAGTTTCCCTATTTTCCTCCTATAGTTTTCCTGTATCCTCCTGTATTTTTTCCTGTAGGCTTTCTTTTGAAGGCCGAGTGTGGGAAAAGCCTCCAGAAGGCCACTTAAGACCTCCTAGGACCCATCCACACCATCTTACATCCTCCGAAGCTCTAAAACCGCCCTCTAACACCACTTGTTCGCTGCCACACTCACACACAATAAATTAGATGCATGTTAAATTCACATAAAAACACATAAAATTCCAAAAATATGTTTTTTCTTATTTACTTCCAGAAATAGCATGGCTAGATGTTGTTTACTTCCTTGAGTAGGTAACGGCATTTCTTTCATGGTTTTCACAGTGTTTTTGGAAAAAGTAGAATTAGCTTATTAATTAGGGTTTACTAGGTTTTGCTTTACATTCTACTCTTTCTCCTTTCTGTAGTTAGGATAGCATCTGTAGAGTAATCTTTCTTTCCTTTCATCACACATAGAGCTTCTTTTGAAATCTATAGAATTTGGCTTGAGCTCCTAGTGATATCGTGCCAGCTGACCAAGTGACAACCTGCAGTGAGAACTAGTACTTGTGCATATAGCACCGACGTTTCCAAATTTGTTACGAACTACTCGATTGATAAAAGTAAAGTTGGTAGCACAGGAGTTGCAGCATTCTTGCTGCAATACTGACTCTCACCAATTATAAACCACCCAACATTAAAATACTAAAATATTAATAAACCCCATGCCTCGTTCCAGGTCACTAGCCCCCATTATTTTCAAAACCATGATGTTACCCCCTCTCTGAAATGATTAAATTTATGTGGGATAATAATAAATTAATTTTTTCATGCAATATTGACTTTGTCTAATAATTACCCATGAAAACTGGTGGGCACAAATACCTAGTAAATTAGTTTTTGATTTTAAAATAAATTATTCTTACTCGTATTCTTATTTTTATTTTAAAGAAATATTATTTGTTTATTGTTTTTTTGAGATGCTCAATTGTTAATGGCCATGAAAAGGAAGTATTATTTGTGAGAAAGTTTGAAGTTGAAAGTTTACCTTTTCCTCTTGAAGCGGTATACATGTATATACCTAAAAGTTATAACGGTAACGATTGGAATTGACCATGTTGTTGATTCACACACACACACACATACACTATATATATATATATATATTCCTTAATAATAATAATTCTTATTACTGACACTTATTTTTTATATATAAGGTTGGAATTGACCATGTTGCCGATTCACACACACACAATATATATATATATATATATATATATATATATATATATATATATATATATATATATATATATAATTCCTTCATAATAATTATTATTATTGACACTTAATTTTTATATATATTTTTGGCTTATTGTTATTTTTTTCTAATTTTGGCTCTTATTTAATGATGGATTTGGGTAATAAGATAAATAATTAGTGCATAAAGATTGGTTTAGGGGATGAGAACAAGATTAATAAACCAAAACTTCCTAGAGTGTGGTCATTTTATTTTAAAACATCTAGGTCCATAGGGATAGCATCTCCATGTGAGATTATAAAAACAAGCAAACAAGGTGACTCCATTATTGCTTTGCAAATCACTCTCTACACCCCTTATTATCTCCGAAATTTTCTTTGAAATCAATTTCTAAAACTATATGCTTTTTTTCTGAAATCTTCTGAATGAACCTTGCTTATTTAGAATTGAAATAAACTCCTCTTTTGCAAACTCTACACAATTTTGAAGTTAATAACTTATGAAAATGCTCAAAATATGAAGTTATTTATATATAATTCGTTATGATACTAATTGACTCCACTACTTTAGTTAAGTAAAATATGCTTCCAATGTAACCACAAAAGCATAAGATTGAATGTCCAAATTCCGAAAGGGTAATGTGAAAAGTTGCAACTCAACACAAAGTTGGCACTCATACTAACAGTGAAGATACCGTGCATTATTTGAGTTGATAAAATCTCTTAATATGTTTCTACAAAATCATGAAAATGAAAATTAGATAGTAAATGCATCTTTACTATCTACATAGTTGAATTGCCTTTGTGAAATGTCTAATCTGTCTACTCCATTTATGATATGAATATTTTCATTTTGAAAATTTAATCAAAGAAAAGAAAAAGGTAAGATATTTCCTTTATTTATTTTATCTGCTATCAACTCATTCACATATTCTTCACTGCTTTCCATTGACTCTAATTCATAATTGTTATATGTTGGTTGAATTCTTTCATGAGATTGTTCATCAAAGTTTTCTACTAAAGTAAATAATTTTGGTTATGGAAAGTCAATAGTATGTTCATTATTATTATGAGAAAGAGGTGAGCTATTCTGAATTTCTGTAGATGGTAATTTAAAATTTTACTCAATGAAGTCTTGATTTTGAATAACAGGAATAGAAAAGGAATTATATTTTCTTGAAATTAATCCTTTATATCATCACCACTTTGGTTCATATCTATCATCTGCAATTTCCTTTTCATCCACGTTATAGTCAACAAAACAGTGTTCTAAATTAAATTCAACTAGATCAATCCTCTTATAATACGAATTAAATAGTATATGAAAATCTTACAATGAAGTGATGTCAAGAGTTGGTAAGGATTTATATCATTGAATGACATCTCAATCCAAAGAAATCATGAATATTTTCATTAAAAAATATTCATGTGAAACACCAAACTGATGCATATATGAATGAAAATATTTTAAGTACTAAGTAGGACTATCATTAGCTTCTCTTAATTACGGAAGTGAATCTCTCTAGCCTTTTATATTAGGCATTAGATTTGGAAAACTAGGTACATTTGGAAAATCGAAAGGATCATACCTCACAACTTCTAGAGAAATGACTAAATTTTCCATTTTAAACAAGTAAAGTAACCAAAACATGGAGCCTTCTAGTGAAAATACATAAACTATGTTTGACCCTTGTCACTGTCAAGAATTGGATATAATATTTGTAGAACCTAGGGAAATATTTCTTTAATTCTGCTCTCTGGAAATGGTGCCAAAATATGATTTCCCTTGAGAGATTCCCAACTATATCCAAACTATGACAAGGCATCACATACCAACTTTTGACCTTAAGTTGGACCTTGGGTCTGAGGGAGCTCCCCCATGAAGTTCAAGGCAACTAGTTTCTCACTGTGACTAGATAACATCCCAAAATATAAAGCTCAGTAGCCAAATTCAAAGAACATGAATAAATATTGAAGAGAGATCGTGAGGGACTAGAAATAAAGGATTGTAAAATGTGGATCAAATCCCTAATCCATTAGGCATGAACTCTTTAGCAACTAAGCACAAAAAATTCCAATGAAAGGTAGAAGAAATGGGAAGAACATAAATATGTAACTTAATAGTGAGTAGGGAAATAATTGTTAAGATGAGATGAAGATGAATAATTTTTTGAGAATAAAATAATGAATCTAGCATTAAGTTCCAAACCTGAGCATTATGTGTGAATTCATTTGACAACTACTTAATTGTAATTTTAATAAAAACATTTGGATATGCAAAATGTACAAAAAAAGGTCTCTACCAAAATCATTTTATTGATATCATATGAAGGCATAAATACTTTATACATAAACAGAATATTGGAATAAATATATCCTTTTATTAGTGGATGTAATACCAAATTGATCACTAGTTGTATATCAAAATTACATAAGAGAGAACATGGATGTAATACTAAGAAAGTTTAATATAGAGAAATGAAGACAGAACATAGCGCTATTATCCATAAGAGATTAACCTAATAGAAAATTGACTTGGATCCAAGAAGTTTATAAATATCTCTAAGGGTTGAATTAGAGAGAAAACTCGGTCACTTTTTCCTAAATAATCCCCCACACACACCCTCCCCCCCCCCCACCCTGAAGCTTCAACTCCTTCATTTGTATTGATCAAATATTGATTTGGTGCTTAAACTCTAGAATTGCAAGCTGAAAATAGATTGATGATAAGACTGTTGGAGAATATTTATACACCAGAAAGAGATTTATTGCTATCTAATTTTCCTTTACTTTACCACATGTTCTTTGTTGGAATCTCAAAGCCCCCATTTTCTACAAAAATTTCAATTTTCATTAGCAATTTTATTTATTTTTACTTGTTTTTGTTTATTTGTTTTAATTATTTTTCACTTTTGTTCCTTCAAAATTTCTACATATTGTGTAGAGTGAGTATTTAAAAAAAAAAATACTATGTATTACCCCTTTGACTTCTTATTTTCATATTATAAACCACGTAGCATTACAATATTAAAATATTAATAAACCCATGTGCCCTATTCCATTGGCTTTATAAATGTTGAAAAATGCAGCGATAAATTCTTAATTTTGATTTTGCCTTAGTCAAAATTGAAATTGCACCTCAACAGGGAGCTTGAATGAGTTAATTGTGGTGACATGGTTGCTATCAGTCAGTTAGCTTAGTTAATTCGAGTTAGGGGCATGAAATTCATTTGTGTGCAACGATTCCTAATTTTTAGGAGCCTAGGTTGAGTTAATTTCAGTTGTAACCATTTAAATCAGTTAAATTGAGTTATGGTTAGTTAAACTAGTTCCAAATGTTGGAGAAACTAGTGGAGGGTCTAATAGTGGGGTGTGTACCTCATTCATCAACATGTTAACTGATCAATCAACTTAAAATATCTCATGCATGTAGAGAATACAAGTTACCTAATTGAGATTGGAGTTCAAGAGCAGTGTACTATCAATTGTAAACTATTCCAAGTTGTACAGGTGGTGCATGTAATCAGAGGAAGAGCCTAAATAAACTGTGCAATCCAATGGAGGAAAAACCCTATTAAATAGGGGCCTAATTCCTCAAAATACAACATAAGGAAATAGGAGCTTGGCAGGTTGAGAAATTGGCTAAGTCTTCGCTTGACTCAATCTGTGAGGTAGCGAGATAGATTATACTAGTGCAGGGGTTTCTTAGGCTTGAGAAAGCATTGTATTTCTTCTCTATTATTTGATTAATGGAATATAGATAGTAAGGGGTTTTGAGAAGTAAATCTTTTTGTATATGTGTTGAATCTTGATGCGTGTTAAAGATTTGTATTGTCTGTCATCAATTTTCTTCTGCAGATGAGTAGAGTAGATTCTAGTCTTGTGATTTAGAAAATTTCATGAGAATTTTAGAATCTAAAAATTAATTTCTACATGGTATCAAAGCTAGATTTTTAGAAATTTCTACATGTTATTAGAGAAGGAACCACAACAGAAAATAGAGTTTGAAGTTGTTCTTGCAGGTGGATTGAATTTGTAGGATTAATTCTTTAGAGATAGCAGGATGGTTTGCTATCGATTGAGACTCGAGTATGCCCTTGAGGGTGCTAAAATTATGTTTCTTGGAAGGATAGGATGGAGGCATGGTTGGAAGATAATGGGATGAAGCAATTCTTAGATAATGATATCCCGAAGCCTCCAACATCTTATGCTCAAGATATATAAGAATGGAAGAAGTTTGTAGCAAAGCTGAGGATGATCATATTGGAGGGATTTTGAGACCATATTGTTTAGCCAATTTAATGTCCTTAAATTGTCAACATAAAATATCAACCAGGGAAGGTATACTGATGAAGCATAAGTGCACTATATGTGCTAGAAGTTAATTGGTGTTGTTAAGATATCTATGTTCTTGTTAAAATCTAAATTTAGAGTTAATATGAAGATGGTATTAATGAGTTGTGCCTTAAAGTTGTTAGCTACTTATCTTTAGAAATTAGTTTCTATTGAATCAATTTATGGATGGTTTAAATATGATCCTAAGATTTTACTCTTGTTAGACTATTTTGGATTTTATCTCTGAATTTTATGTTGCGGCCAAGCCTAAATTACTATGTGTTAAAGAGATCTATTCTAACATATTGTAAATGAATGGTGTCTGGATTTAATTGTCAAGAAAATTATTGTGACTCTTCCACTTATTCAACTTCATCTAAATAAGTCATAAGTATGATAAACTGAAAAGCAGTTATGCTATGACAATGAAATAGTTAACTACATTAGGTAGAAAGCAAGGAAAAATGATTAAACCGTACGGGATAAATTGCAAATGAAATAACATAATTAATATACATATAAAGCAAAGCAAATTTCTTATGCAGACAACGATTCAATGATGAATTCCATTATACTGCATTTCAAACACAGAACATAGCATCTAGGATAAGGTAATTAAGGAAATCTATGTGCAATTGGTTAAATACATGTACTGGTCATAGGGGTCCTCCATGAAGCAGTCAACAATCTCCAATCAACACAGTATGGAAACATAAACCAAGTTTATTACTTGCAAACAAGCGTAACAAGATATTCTTTAAAGTTTACATGTATCAGTGCGCACCCAAAACACAGAGCGACCATTTCCTTTATAATACTTCTCTGTATAACAGTGAGAGAGTTTCAAGCCTATATATCTTTATTACGACCCTACTAAATCAAACTATATCGCTAAATAATTGATTTTCTATTTGGAAAAACAAATCGATAAGATTTCGAGAAAACTCAGCCTCTGCCCCGGCGATAATCTTGCAGTTGACTTTGATATTGATTGTGTTGTCATGTGCTCTTCTTGAAGGATTGTCTAGAGAGAATGGGACAAGAATCCACAAGGGAATCATTTCTCATCTATCCATATCTTCCTTGGTTGAGCTGGAGCACCTGAACCCTGTTAACAAAGGAGATAGCTACAAAAATCCAGATTAGCTGTAGAAACAGGCCAATTCCGTAGCCAAATGCATACTTTAACAAAACAATAAGGTATATAGACAAATATGAAGAATAAGACATTTAAATGCTTACCTTTAACAAAACCTTGTGTCTATTGCATTATTTAGGTGATAGGTATAGGGAAAAAGGAAGAAGTATAGGCAAAAAGGGTGTCAAGGTAAGACAGTCCTTGGACTCTACATTCCCCCACGCTGGAGGTTTTGTATGTCCTCATACAATCCATCATTGTCATTCTCTTGTTCCTTCTGATTATTGCCTTCAGGATTCACTTTTTTCTTCTTTATGGCAACCACTGGCATCCTTGGTTTTCTCATGAGGATTTTGTATTTTAGGTTGATAATTTCTCTCTACATTGCCTTGTTCTCTTTCTTCATCCTTTTGTTATTTTTATACCACAAACTCAAATGAAGGATAAGGTTTTCAATTTTTACAATTTGGATCCTATTTTGTGCTTTCAATGCCTAATTTTCATTTTTGAGATATCTGTTCAATGTCTCCAACTCAAAAATGTCTTTCTTTAAAACATTGGATGTTGAAGGTTCTGGTGGCTCATTGAACTGATTTCTTCATTCTCAAGGGCTTTAGATTGATTCTTTAGTTTCTGCTTCCTTTCTTTCCAATGACTATAGGTAGTCATAAATCTCTTGTTGAACATGGTCAACACCTAGACTGTGCACTAGACTTTTTGGAGGTGAACTACAAGGTGGTGATGACACTCTTGGTGATAGTTTTGGTGATCCTTCCTGGGAACATTCGGGGTTTTCAATTGGCTCATCCTCCTCGAGATCAATATATTCCATAGTTCCTGAGACTGTTTGTTGCATTGTGTTCAACCTAGTACTCCTTCTTAGTCCCGAGGTCTATAATCTCTGTGCCTTCCTTCTTTTGGCTTTTGATTTTTCTTCCTAAGGAAGGGTCTTCGTTTGTGGTAAATCTTCTATTCTTTTGCTAGCTTTCTTCCTTCTAAGATTTCCCCCTTTAATTTTTGCAAAATATCAACTATAGGCAGTTCATCTTTTGATAACCCATGTTGAGACTGGGTTTCTTTTATTATTTCCACTGTTCTCTTCTTTCCTCTAAGGGTTCTACTATTGCTAGGCTATTCAAGAGCTTTTTCTTCAAAATGGTTTCTTACTAAGAAATTTTTCCAGTTGTCCCCTACACTCTGAAGGTGGAATTCAACCAAGATATTTACCAATCCATGATGATAAATGGTACATTCTATTAATTGAATCTTCTTTTGAATATTCATGGACATTTTCTTAAGACTATGCAAGAGGAAATAAGGAAGATTCATCTGGTGTTCCTCACGAAAATGCATCATTATCCTAATATGGCAGAAATACATGTATCCAAACTGACTCTCACAAGTAATAAACTTATGAAGTACAAGAAGTAAATTCCTCCATTTACTCTTAAGGGTTGTGGTGGCCTGGGTGCTTCAATATGGACAAGTGGCTAAAAACCTGAGATCATTTCTTCTAATGCTGGCTAAATTTCTCCTTCTCCTTCAACTGGTGTATCATTCATTTACTATTAGACTAACTATTATAATAATCCCCTAGCTCCTTCATATAACCATTCTTCCTTTAGGAATCACCACAACCCTTGTTATCGACACTTTTTTATTACCCAAATTCCCTTATTCTCTATCGAGACTATAATTCCAAAGGAATTATAAAAAATACACTATCGTGGCCTTTTAGAATGGGGATAATGCAAATAGTGTTAAATACACTATCGACGTTAAAACCCAAAGGAATATGCGTTAAATGCAATAACACAATCGAGGGCTTTTATTCCAAAGGGTCGATATAACACTATCAGTGCTTTTATAAACTATACGTGCCTTAACATGGTAATTCCCCAATGCGATATGCCATGTGGTTGTTGGCAATCACTATCGGCTGGTGCCAAAATCCACACAACAGGCTCCTTCCACTGTGACTGTGTGATTCGATACACTTTGCAGACTCGATAATTTATCCAACCTGCTATATAATATTTCGGGTCCGGACTATCAGGATTTTGGACTTCGGCAGTTCCACAGCCCTTTCCACTCCACTTGCGATTATGCGATGCGATAAAGGTTCGGACCCGATACGGGTATGAACCAAAATCAATAAAATTTCAGGTCTAGAGCTACATCCAAACTAAGGTTTTTCACGAATTCTCTGTGTAAAATAGATTTTAGCCGTGGAATTCTATACAACGATTTAAGAAGCCTACATTCACTGATATGAGGGAAAAACAATTTTAAAGACTCCAGCCTAAATATTCATGGGAAAATAAGGCTAATTCATCCATATTCAAACTCAGAAGAAAGAAATTGAACAGATACACGCATATAATTATCAATTAACAGAGAACCACATAATCAGATGAACATAGAGGTTTTTCTTCAGGTGATAATGCTTCTGGGCATGACTCTCCCTCTGAGCCTCCTGTCATTTTATTTATAATCCACAGATAAATCATTCTTGGCCATTATCCTTTACAAAAGCATGCTTTTACATAGAGTGATTTAAAGCATTCATGCATACAAGTTATTATCGTTTATCTATGAGCAATTATTACATAATGTTTTATTCTTAATTCAATCCCTATCTTGAACTAGAAAAGCATGGAAATAGTTGGCTAAAGGACCCCACTCCCTTTCCTGTAGATTTTTTTGGATTTTTGGAATATGTTTGAAGATTTTTTCCCTCTAAGTCACATGCTAACTACCCAATTTGTGTAGCATGTCTTCTATAACCCAAGTAGCTTCAGCGATCAGCTGATCCTTCCACTTTACCAAATATTGGAAGTACTCTTGTCCCCTTGTTTTCTTAAACACCTTCTTGTCCATAATTCTTTCTGGCTACAAATTTTTTGCTGTGGGTAACTGTTTTACCCAGTCAATCTCTTGGGTCTCTTGATCTTGTGTTGTATCATCTGCATTTTCACCTTCATACTTGTACAGGTCTGCAACATTAAAAATTGGTGATATTCCAACATCAAGGGGTAACTTAATCTCATAGGCATTTGTAGAAAATTTTCTCAACACTCTGCACAGTCCAATTTTTTTGAACTCTAGTTTGTTATACTCCCTCTTTGGAAACCTCTCCTTTTTGAGATGTGCTAAAACTAGATCTCCAAATTCAAAGTTCACCTCTCTTCTTCTCATGTCTGCTCTGGTTTTACACTTGATGTTGCTATCCTGCAGCTGTTGCTTCACTTGTTCATGTATTGCCTACATTTCTGAAGCAAAGTCTTCACCCTCTGAACTTCTCATCTCTTTTTTTCCCAAGTTTCTTAACTCAGCTACTCCTCTTGGATGCATTCCATAAAAAATATGGAATGGACTTTTTCCTGTACTCCTGTTAGGTGAGTCATTACATGCATATTGAGCTTGTGCCAATACTTGATCCCATTGCTTTGAATGTTTTGCAGTAAGGCTCCTTAAAAGATTGCCTAAACTCCTGTTCACCACTTCAGTCTGTCCATCAGTTTGTGGATGATAGGGAGACTTGAAACTTAATTTAGTTCCCAGCTTCTTCCGTAGTGTCCTCCAGAAATGTCCAACAAATTTGGAATCCCTATCTGAGACAATACATTTGGGTAACCCATGCAATCTTACGACCTCCTTAAAAAACAAATTAGCAATGTGAGAAGAATCACTAGTTTTATAACATGGAATAAAGTGTGCCATTTTTTAAAATCTGTCCACTACAACAAAATTTGAATCATTACCTCTTTGAGTCTTTGGTAAGCCCAGAACAAAATCCATATTTACCATATCCCAAGACCTATCTGGAATTGGTAATGGGATATACAAACATGTGTTTTTGCTTCTTCCCTTTGCATGTTGACAAATTTTGCAAGTTTTCACATACTTCTCCACTTCAAATTTCATTTTTGGCCAGAAATAAAATATGTTTAGCTGCTCATAAGTCTTCTCTATGCCAAAATGTCATGCAAGTCCTCCACTATGTTTTTCTTGATTAAATTCTCCCTCATTGAATAGTTTGGTATGCACAGCTGATTTTTTTTAAACAACAGTCCATCTTGTAAGAAGTAATCCAACCATTTACTCCTATCCATCAAAACAAGATTTTTACAAGCTTCAAATGCCTCTTTAAAATCTGAATCAGTCTCATACAATTCTTTAAGAAAATCAAAAACCAACACTTGGATTTGACTCTCTTGAAATAATACATTCCTCCTACTTAAGGCATCTGCAACTTTGTTTGATTGGCCATTTATATGCTTCGAAACAAAATGGAAACCTTGAAGATACTCTACCCATTTAGCATGTTTTTGGCTGCTGCATTATCAATTGTAGTGCATGGTTATCTGAATAAAGGATAAATTCTTTTGACATTAAATAATTCCTCCATTTTTTTAATGGCTGCACAATTGCGTAGAACTCCTTGTCATAAGAAGAATACTTCCTTTTTGAATCATTCAGCTTTTCACTAAAATAAGATATTGGTCTATCTTCTTGACTTAGAACACCTCCAATTGCTTCTCCGCTGGCATCACACTTCACCTAGAAAGGCTTACTAAAATCGAGTAAAACCAAAATAGGATTTTCAGTGATTTTCTTCTTTAATAGCTGAAAATTCTTCTCTGCTTCAGCAGTCCATCTAAATGGCTATTTGTCCTTCTTTATGGTCTCAATAATTGGTGCATTGATCTTACTAAAATTCTTGATGAATTTTCTATAAAAGCTAGCAAGACCATGAAAACTTCTTACCTCAAAAACACTCTTGGGTGAAGGCCATTCCATGATTGCCTTGATCTTCTCTAGATCCATCTTCAGCCCTTCAGCAGAAATAACAAAACCCAAGTATACTAGTTCTTCTTTCATGAATGAACACTTCTTCAAATTCAGCAATAATTTCTCTTACTGCAGCCTTTGTAAGACATAATTCAAATGCCTCATATGCTCTTCTTTAGACCTGCTGTAAACTAATATATCATCCAGATATACTATTACAAATTTACAAATGAAATATTTAGAAACTTCATTCATGAGTCTCATAAATATACTTGGTGCATTTGACAACCCAAAAGGCATTACTCTCCACTCATACAATCCCTCGTTTGTCTTAAAAGTGGTTTTCCACTCATCCCCTTCTCTTATTCTTATCTGATTATACCCACTTTTAAGGTCTAGTTTTGAAAAATACTTTGCTCCACTCAAGCAATCCATTAAATCTTCAATTCTAGGCAAAGGAAATTTGTACCTGATTATGATTTTATTGATGGCTCTTGAATCTGTACACATTCTCCAGCCTCCATCTTTCTTTGGACTTAGCACTATTGGTACTGCGCAAGGACTCAAGCTCTCCCTAATGAGCCCTTTGTCAAGCAATTCTTACACCTGCTTTCTAACTTCTTCATTTTCTGTAGGAGTCATTCTGTAAGCTGCTTTGTTAGGTCGACTTGCTCTAGGCATCAAATCTATATGATGGCTAATTCTTCTAATGGGTGGCAACTAATTTGGCAAATCATCAACAATAATATCACAATATTTCTCCAACAATTCTTGAATTTCAATGAGTAAATCAGAAATTTTAGTAGAATTCATTATTACCTTGGGCTTACAAATCACAGAAAAATTTACCTCATTCTCTTCAATCTACTTCAAGTATTCCTTTCCTCCTAATAACAGATTTTTTGGACCAGTCTTCTTTCCTGGTACATCTTCTTCTTGCAAAGGCAGCAACGTATGATTGACACCATCCTTTCCAAACTTGTAGGTGTTTCTTTTCCCATCATGCATGGCTCCTCTATCATATTGCCAAGGTCTTCCAAGCAATATGTGACACACATCCATTGGCATCACATCACAAACAATTTTATCTTTGTACTTGCCCACCTGAAATTCCACTTCACACTGTTCACTTACTAACAGTTGATGTCTCTTTTGCAACCATGACACCTTGTAAGGTGTTGGATTTTTCATTGTTTTCGGCTTCAATTTCTCCACCACTTCTGTAGAGACCAAATTATCAGTGCTACCACTATCAATGATCATCTGGAAACATTTCCCTTGGACTTTACACGCTGTTTTGAATAAAGTATTTCTTTGTGATGGTTCAACTATCTCCTTTGTTGGCTTAAGAAAAAATTTATTAACTACCAAAGATTCTCCTCTCTCTGGTATATTTTATTCTTCTGGCACTATTGTTGTTGTTGCTTCTCCCTCAGCGTGAGCAAAAATGGTGTTCCTCTAATTTGTTTTTGCATTCTCTGGGCACTCAAAAGCTCTGTGTCCCAGTTTGTTACATCTGTAACATCTTATTTCTCTGCCTCTTCCTTTTCCTCCTCTTCCTCTAGAAAAACTCCCTCTATCTCTTGCATCACCTCCTCTGGGTGTATATTGGGTTGAGCTGCTACTAGCTCCATCTTTAGGTGTTATAGATCTCCCTCTACCACCTTGACTTCCCCTTCCTCGGAAAGTACCTCTCCCTCTGGCAGACTGCTTCCTCATGAGTTTTTCTTCAGCTTTCAGTGCTATCAGATAAGCTTCCTATACTATTTTAGGAGACAGTAGACTTATTCCATATTGAATGTCCATCCTAAGGCCATTCACATATCTAGCCACCTTCTCATCTATATCCTCGGGTTCTCCAACTCTTATGCTTACCTTGTAGAATTCCTCTATGTACTCTTTCACTGTCAAAGACCTCTGTCTAAGATTCTGCATCTGTCTGAACAAGGTTTGCTGATAATTACTAGGCAGAAACTTACCTCTTAGCTTTGCTACCATCCTACTCTGATTCTTGATTGGTTGCTTGCCAAGTCTCTTCCTTTTTGCGTGTACACCATCCCACCAAAGCGTTGCATGGCCTTTCAGCTTGGAGATAGAAAACTTCACTTTTTTCTCATCTTCTGTTTCTTCATAGTCGAAGAATTTCTCCATGCCATTAATCCAATCTATTGATTCTTCTGGATTTAGTCCTCCTTCATATATTGGAACCACAGTCTTTGGCCTAGCTGTGGATCTCAATACTAACTGAAAGAACCTCATCTCAGGAGTAACTGCTACAGCTTCCTCCTCTTTAGCTTCAACCTCAAGATCACTAACATATTCATCATCTATGTTTATGCCTGTTGTTAATGCATCCAATCTAGCTTGCATTTGTTGCACAACTTCCATTACTTCAACGTTTGCAATAGGCCATCCTCTTCCACCACGTCCATTTCCTCATCCTCTTCGAACTATGAAATCCATATTAACTTTCCTTCTCCTACTTCTGAGATTCAATTCAGTATCAAAAGGGGTCTCTTATACCACTAATGGTGGCTTGGGTGCAGGCGATATGGACAAGCGCTAAAAACCTAAGATAATTTCTTCTAATGCTGGCTGAATTTCTCCTTCTCCTTCAACTGGTGTATCAGACATTTACTATTAGAATAACTATTATAATAATCCCCTAGGTCCTTCATATAACCGTTCTTCCTTTAGGAATCACCCCAACCCTTGTTATCGGCACTTTTTTATTCGCCAAAGTCCCTTATTCTCTACCGGGACTATAATTCCAAAGGAATTATAAAAAATACACTATCGCAGCCTTTTCAAATCGGGATAATGCAAATAGCATTAAATACACTATCGGCATTATAACCGAAAGTAATATACGTTAAACGAAATAACACAATCGACTGGCTTTTATTCTGAAGGGTCGATATAACACTATCGGTGCTTTTATAAACTATAGGCATTTTAACATGGTAATTCCCCGATGCGATATGCCACGTGGCTGTCGGAAATCGCTATCAGTGGTGCCGAAATCCACACAACATGCTCCTTCTGCTACGACTGTGCGATGTGATACACTTTGTGGACCCGATAATTTATCCAACCCGCTATATAATATTTCGGGCCCGGACTATCGGGGTTTTGGACTTCGACAGTTCCACATCCCTTTCCACTCCACTTTGATTATGCGTTGCAATAAAGGTTCGGACCCAATACAGGTGTGAACCATAATCAATAAAACTCCAGGTCTAGAGCTACACCTAGACTAAGTTTTTTCACGAATTCTCTGTGTAAAACAGAGTTTGGCCACGGAATTCTATACAACGATTTAAGAAGCCTGCGTTTGCCGATATGAGGGGAAAATGATTTTAAAGACTCCAGCCTAAATATTCATGGGAAAATAAGGCTAATTCATCCATATTCAAACTCAGAAGAAATCAATTGAACAGATACACGCATATAATTATCAATTAATAGAGAACCACATAATCAGATGAACAGAGAGGTTTTTCTTCAGGTGATAATGCTTCCGGGCACAACTCTCCCTCTGAGCCTCCCGTCATTTTATTTATAATCCATAGATAAAGCCTTCTCAACCATTATCCTTTACAAAAGCATGCTTTTACATAGAGTGATTTAAAGCATTCATGCATAAAAGTTATTATTGCTTATCTATGAGCGATTATTACATAATGTTTTATTCTTAATTCTATCCCTATCTTGAACTAGAAAAGCATGGAAATAGCTAGCTAAAGGACCCGGCTCCCTTGCCTGTGGATTTTTTTGGATTCTTGGAATATGTTTGAAGATTCTTTCCCTCTAAGTCACATGCTCCTGCATCAGGCTGTACTAGGAATACCTTTCTTGAAGATTGTGCTATCCATGTTTGGATTTTTCAGGAAGACTCTCCAATCTTCTCCATTAATCCCCCTGTTTTTGAACCATTTCTCTTTGCTTATAGGAAATTCAGTAGCTTTTGTGATCAGAGACTTCGTTATAGTGAACTTAATGTCTCCTATCTCAACCTCCGTTCCATCAAATGAGTGTGCAAAAGTCTTTGTCACTTCCCTGTGGAAACCATTGAATTTCTCTATGAATTTTAACCATTGTTTCTTTCGCAACAACTCCCTTGTATGAGGATATCCTTATAAGAATTTCTTTCCCGCTGGCTCAATTTGGACAATAACACCCATTATGAAGGATGCGTCATCTCAAGAACTTCTTATTTTGACAAGAGAAATTGTGTTGGTAGGGTTGGTTAATGGTGGAGAGATAGACAGGTTATATGAATTCAGGGAAATGGGAGAACATGAGAATTATAATGGAGGTTGTGGGAGTGAATTTGATCGTTGGAGCACATTTAAAATAATTATTTGGTGCTTTACTTCAACCAATTTGGAATAATGACAAGACAGAGGTTTTAAGTGGTGGTTTATGATGATTTTTACAAGCGACCTTCACCCTTAATTTGCAATGATTTCGTTTTATTTTTGGCAATGCTATGTGCTCTTAGTTCATATATGCAATATATTAATCCTCATTGTTAAATTAAAGTATCACATACCTTTGATTAACTTTGCTACCCTTGATTGTTATTTGATATCTCCTGTAGGTACTTTGCACTGTCAATTATCCTTCAATTCGAATCACCAAGTGTTCCTGTCAAGTGGCTTCAAAAATTTATTAGGGCTACAGAAACTTGTCCTAGCTATAGAAAGTTGTTGATTTTGTAGCTAAAAAGAAAAAACCTTTAAGAAAGGAACTTTATTTTTGAAAATAAAATTTAAGGTGCCAACAGGAGTTGGTTTTCACTTCAAATTTTCTGTATAAACATGCCAACAACATGTTGGTTTTCATGTTTATACCTCTTATTATTATTATTATTATTATTATTATTTAATTTTATAAATAAAATTGAGTAAAATTTCTAAGGTGGAAAAGAAGGAGAGCTCTTTTCAACCATCTTCAATTCTGAATTATCTTGGAAAATTTTGACAAATACTTCTTTTGTCAGTGGCTTCTGATAAAGTCCGAGTCAATGTCCATTTACTAAAAGAGGAAATTTCTCTTCGTCAATAGCCCTGATTCTAACTGCACCATTGTCAAAGACATTTTCAACTTCATAAGGTCCAAGCCAGTGGGTTTGGAATTTCCCTTGAAAATCTTTGAACTTTGAACCAAAGAGTAATGCCCAATATCCTGGATGAAATTTTCTTTCCTTAATGTACTTATCATGCCATCTGGATCTCTGTTGTTGAACTAGGTTGGTTCTCTGGAGGGTTGTTTCATCCTTTTCTTTTGTGCTTCTTATAGGTCAAGATCTAGCTGGACTGTTGTTTTATAATTCTGGATCTCAAACTTTATTCGAAGTAAGACTTGCTTCCCATACACAAGTTCGTAGGGAGTATGTCTTGTAGTACTTCTCCATGTAGTTCTATAGGCCCAAAAACCTTCTAGAAGATTTTCTACCCAGTCCTTCCTATGTAAGTGTACAGTCTTTGTAAGGATTGCTTTAATCACCTTATTTGTAGACTCAACTTCTCCATTGGCTTGTGGATGGTACGGAGTAGCTTTCCAGTGTTTGATTTCGTATTGCTCCACAAGCTTCTACACTAATATAGATGTGAATTGTGTTCCTTGATTTGTTATGATTTCTCTTGGAACACCAAAATGAGTGAAAATATCCTCAAAGAGAAATGAAACTACAACATTTTCAGTAGCAAAAGGAAGTGCTTTAGCTTTTACCCATTCATTGACATAATTAGTACATACTAGAATATACCTCTTTTTCTTTGAAGGTGGGTTTATTGGTCCAACAAAATCTAGTGCCCATTTTTCAAATGGTTCAAATAGTACCTGTGGTTGTAATGGAATTTCTTTTGAAATTGTGGGTTTGCCCATTCTCTGACAACTATCACATCTTTTAACATATTCCTTGGTATCCCTGAAATTGGAAGGCCAATAATATCCTAAAAGTAAGACTTTATAAGCAGTTCTTTTGTTAAAAAAATTTCCTCCACATGGTTCATCATGGCAAGCTTTAAGTATTTTTGGTATTTCATCCTCACAAACACATCTTCTAATGATGAGATCTGGTCCTACGTTGTATAACTGTTCATTTATCCATGAATAAGATGTGTTATTGTGGGCTATTCTCCTCTTTTCTCTAGGAGACAAATGAAATGGCAATTTCCCTATAGCTAAATAGTTAGAAATATTTGCATACCAAGGTGATTTATTAGATACTACAAGAAGATATTCATCATGAAATTTATCCTCTACAGGTTGACCATTATTATCATTTTGAATTCTAGATAGAAAATCAACAATTGTGTTCTGTTTTTCAGGCCTATCTAGAATGGTGATGTTAAATTCTTGTAATAATAAGAGCCATTTAATTATTCTCCCATTAGTGATTGCTTTTTTCATTAGGTATTTAATGGCAGAATGGTCTGTGTGAATGAAAGTTTCATAGCCAGTTACATAATGTCTGAATTTGTTAATGGCATGAACTACAGCGAAAAACTCCTTCTCAGTTACAGTATAATTTAACTCTACAAGAGTTAAACTTTTATTGGTATAATAGATTGCATAGGAGTAAGATCTTTTTGCCCTAACATAGCTCCTAAGGTTGAATCTGAAGCTTAAATTGAGATATGAAAAGGTAATTTCCAATTAGGTCGTTTTAAAATAGGGGCTTCAGAAATTATCTTTTTCAAAGCTTCAAAGGCAGTTTGACATTTAGAATCCCACTTGAATTCACAGTCCTTGGTAAGAAGTTTAAAGAGTGGAGATGCAATTTTTGTGAAGTTTTCTATAAATATGATATAGTATCCATTAAAACCAATAAAACTTCTAACATCTTATTCGCAATTTGGCACTGATAACTTAGAAATGAATTCGACTTTAGATGAGTCTACCTTAATTCCATTTCCTGAAATATGATGACCTAAAACAATTCCTTCGTTAAACATCGTGAAAATTTGTTGTGACTTAGCGAAATATTTGTTTCTTTGCATCTTATTAACACTCTTTCTAAATTTGCAAGTGCTTCACTAAAATAATCATCATAAAATGTGACATCATCCATGTATACTTCCACACAATCATGAATAAGACTAGAGAAAATTCTGAGGACTACTCTTTGGAATGTTGCCGAAGCATTGCATAATCCAAAGGGAAGTACTCGGTAATCATAAGTTCCCCATCGACAGGTGAATTTGGTTTTATCTTGATATTCAGGTGCTACCTGAATTTGGTTATATCCACTAAAACCGTCCAAAAATGAAAACTAATGTGTCTAAGACTTTCTCTATGAAAGGTAGTGGAATGTGGTCTTTTAATGTTGCTTTATTTAATTCCCAGTAATCGATGCATACTCTCCACTTTCCATTTTTCTTCGGAATGATTACTAAGGGTGAAACCCACTAACCGTCTGATATTATATAAATGAAATTTACATTTAATAGATTTTGAAATTCCTCCTTAAAAATTTCTTTTAGATTTGGGCTCATTCTTCATTGCGGTTGTCTAACTGGTCTTGTACTTTATTCAATGTAAATATGATGTATGCAAGTTTTAGGATCAGTTCCTCTCATATCATTGTATTCCCATGCAAAAGCAGAAGAATGTTTCTGTAAGATTTCCACCAATTGATTCTTTTGTAGTTCTTCCAAGTTTTCATTAACATTCAAAGTTTTACCTGGAAAGATTTCTATTAAAGAATTCCCAAAATTTTCCATAGAAAGCAATGATACTTGTCTAGATGAGAGATATTCATTTCAACTACGGTCATAATGTGACGAAGATCCAATGTTTTCCAATAGATTTAAAATTTGTTATTCCTCTCTTACTTGTTCTTCATTTCCTATTTCTATTATTTTTCTTGCAGGAGGGTATAATGTAAATTTCTTTGTAGGATTTCCATTTGAAATAAACATGTCACCTGATCAACAACCGATGAAAGCATCAACTATAGCTAGCCAAGGTCTTCCTAGGATTAATGGATGTCCTCCTAGATTGTTCTTGGGTGTTAAAACCATGAAATCAACAAGATATTCCTGAGAATCTAAGGATACACAAACATCCTCCAATACACCATCAGGTTTGATAACAGACATGTCTGCTAATTGTAATAGCGTTGATGTGTATTGCACGTTAGCAAGCTTAAGTGTTTCCATAACTTGTTTACTCATTATGTTTATGGTTGCTCCTAGATCAATTAGTGTGTTTGGGATTTCAGTTCCATTGATGTGAATTTTTACAATGGGGCTTCCTAGATCTAAATATTTTTGAATTGTTGTTTTCCCCATCATGATGTTTGCAATTTTTCCGACTAATTGAATTCTTTTTATGTCCTTTCTTTTTCTTCCTGATCTTTGAGTACTTAATTCCTTAATTGTTTTCGCAAAAATTGTTATTTATTTTATGGATTGTAACAAAGGAATTTTGATACAAACATTTCTTAATTCATCCAACATATCATAATCAGGCAATGTAATTTGTTTTTCTACTCCATCAATTTTCAACCGTTCAGGGAAAGGTGGCCTAATTGATACCGAGGGTTGTTCTATGATAGCAGTATTTATTAGAACATTTTTTGTTTGATTATTTTCTTTTTGAGGGAGAGAGGTCTCTCCTTCTTCAGATTGATTTTTATCTTTTTGAAAATTTGGTCTCATTTCCTGAATAACAACAGGGGGTTTTCTTTGTAACACTCTTCCAGACCTTAATTGGACATTATTTAGATCTAGTGGAGTTATTACATAAGTTTGAGGATTTTGCCCTTCCATGTTGTACACAGGTTGTTGTGGTATTTTATTATTAGGGTTCAGAAGTGGTTGAGTGAGTAGTTGATTTTGTTTTCGTGGAAGTAGTAGGGAGAGTTGTGGGTTTTGATTTTGAACTTGGATTTGAGGTAATTGATTAGCTTGGGGAATTTGACTAGATTTGGATAGAAATTGTGGTGGAAGATAGGATAGTGAATATTGTTGATATTGAGCATAAGCCCCATAAGGACTTTATCGTCCTTGATTCCAAGATTGTGATTGTGGCTAAGCCCAACGCTGCCAAGATGGATTCCAACTTTTTTGTGAATACTAAGAAAATTGTTGTGGTCTGAAGCCTTGTAGTTGATTTGGTTGAGAGTTTGCCATGCTCTCTTGGCTATAAAGTAGGGAGGGTCTACTTGTTCTGGTATTCCTTCCTCATTAAATACGGCCTTGAGACCTAGTAAATAAGGACATTCCTTAGTATCATGATTATTTGCACATATGACACAAGTTTCTATAGCCTTTAAGTCTAAGGGACACTCTCTTAATGTGTGTTTCTTTTGACATCTAGGACATAAGATAGATAATGCAACATTTTCATATTTTTGCTTGTTATGTATTTTAAGGGTGTCTATTTGTTCACTTAGACTCCCTAAAATATCTGTCTTAAAGGTATCAAGAAAAATTCCTAATTCTACCCTGTTGGCTATCCCTACTGCAGATTTATTAATTCTTGATAAGAGAGGGTCTCTAGGACTCTTTCCAACTCGTGATTTACCCCTTGATATATGTACACATAGATAGCAAATATCTACAAATGGTAATTGAGAAATGTCTCCTTTCCTAATTAACTTAAGGAGATTGATCCACTCATCTTTAATAGCTTTAAGTAGGAGGGCTTTTAGATTTTCCTCATCCAAATTGTCCATTTTTTCTCTTTTAATATTGTAGACAAATATCTCTACTAAGTCTTCAAGATTTTCATCTTCTTTTTGTGTCATTTTGAAGACTTCATCCTTAAGGTTACTAGACATACAATAATCTTTATATTTTCCTAGGAAAGCATCTTTCATTTGTTCCCATGTTCATATAGAATGTGTCCCTAGACTCATGAACCATTTTAATGTTGAATCCTTTAAGGTAGTAGGGAAAAGTTTTAGTTTTTGAGCATCATGCAGATAGTCATATGATCTGCATAATACTTCAAATTTGAAGAGAAATGTCTTTGGGTCTTCATTTCCTTTTCTGTGGAAATTAGGAAGAATCGAGGGTGATATATTCTTCATTGTTAGAGTTGTATCTTCATCGAGAATAGGAAATCCAAAAATATCTTGGTTTCCTCTACCTCTACCCCTTCCTCTATTCCTATCTCCACCTCCTCCTCTACCTCTACCTCTACCTCCTCCAATCCTATTTTCCTCACCATTGACATTGTGTACCTCTCCTTCCCCTTCCTCAGCCATGACAGATTCTTCAGAATCAATATAGGGTTCTTCTAATTCTTCTAGTTCTTCTATCAATGGTTGTTCAAAATAAGTTTCATGTTCCTCTCCTTCACTAGGAATTTCTAATTCTTATCCCAAAATTTGTTCACCGGTGGAGGATAGAAAAACTACTCCTGTAGTTGGGGATATAGGGTTCTCTTCAATTAAAGCTTCAGTAGATGAAGTAGGTGAAGTTATGGATTCTATTTCTGATCTTGAGACTTCAGGAAGTCTTTTTTGACCTACAAATGGAATCCGAGATTGAGTAGGTGGTGTGGAATTTCAAAATCGAGGTGAAGTAAGTGGATTTGTGGGAATTGAACTTCTTCCTTGTCCTACAAATCTACCTCTAGAGTCCCTATCCCTACGCATATCATGTTAATGATTTTTTCTTTTAACTTCTATTTGTACTTCCTCGGCAACGGTGCCAAAATGTTTAGCCAATTTAATGTCCTTAAATTGTCAACATAAATTATTGACCAGGGTAGTATACTGATGAAGCACAAGTGCACTATATGTGCTAGAAGTTAATTGATGTTGTTAAGATATCTATGTTCTTGTTAAAGTCTAAATTTAGAGTTAATATGAAGATGGTATTAAAGACTTGTGCCTTAAAGTTGTTAGCTACTTATCTTAGAAATTAGTTTCTATTGAATCAATTTATGGATGGTTTAAATATGATCCTAAGCTTTTACTCTTGTTAGACTATTTTGGAGTTTATCTATGAATTTTATGTTGCATCCAAGCCTAAATTACTATGTGTTAAAGAGATCTATTCTAACATATTGTAAATGAATGGTGTCTAGATTTAATTGTCAAGAAAATGATTGTGACTCTTTTACTTATTCAACTTCATCCAAACAAATCATAAGTCTAATAAACTGAAAAGCAGTGATGCTATGAAAATGAAACAATTGACTACACTAGGTAGAAAGCAAGGAAAATGATTAAACTATACGAGATACATTGCAAATGAAATAGCAGAATTAAGCTAGGTATAAAGCAAAGGGGATTGCTTATGCAGACAACAATTCAATGATGAATTCCATTATACTGCATTTCAAACATAGAACAGAGCATCTACGATAAAGTAATTAAGGAAATCTATGTGAAATTGGTTAAATACATGTACTAGTCGTAGGGTCCTTCCACAAAGTAGTCAACAATCTCCAATAAACATAGTATGGAAACATAAACCAAGTCTATTACTTGAAAACAAGCATAACAAGATGTTCTTTAAAGTTTACATGTATCAGCGCACACCCAAAACACAGAGTGGCCATTGCCTTTATAATAGTTCTATGTATAACAGTAAGAGAGTTTCAAGCCTATATATATATATATCTATATATATATATATATATATATATATATATATATATATATATATATATATATATATATATATATATATATATATATATATATATATATATATATATATAGATATATATAGATATTTCGATCCTACTAAATCAAAATATATCGCTAAATAATCAATTTGCTGTTTAGAAAAGCAAATCGATAAGATTTCGAGAAAACTCGATCTCTCTCCCGTGGATAATCTTGCAATTGACTTTGAGATTAACCGTGTTGTGATGCGCTCTTCTTGAAGCATTGGCTCGAGAGACTAGGACAAAATCCACGAGGGAATCATTTCTCATCCTTGCATATCTTCCTTGGCTGAGATGGAGCACCTAAACTTTGTTAACAAAGGAGATAGTTGCATAAATCTAGATTAGGTGCAAAAACAGGCCAATTCCGTAGCCAAATGCATACTTTAACAAAACAATAAGGTATATAGGCAAATATGAAGAAGAAGACATTTAAATTCTTACCTTTAACAAAACCTTGTGTCCATTGCATTATTTACGTGATAGGTATAGGGAAAAAGGAAGAAGTATAGGTGAAAATGGTGTCAAGGTAAGATAGTCCTTGGACTCTAGACATATTGTCTCAAATATCCATGGGAAAAAGACCTTGTATACAATGTGGCAAGCATTGACAAATCTATTTCAAAACATTAGTGACCACAGGAAGCTGGTACTCAAGGAAAAGCTTCGGAATATCAAGATGGAAAAGAACGACAACATTCTACTGTAATTAAGTAGGTTCACACAATGTCGTGATGACCTTGGTCAAGTTGGTTTTATTGTAGCAGAGGACGATTTGGTAAGACTATAACTTCTTTGCCTTCCTAAGAGTTGGCACGACTACCAGGATTCGGTAAATTGGAGGGAGAAGCTATCAAATTGGGAATTCCTATGGTCTAATTTGGTACAAGAGGAGATAAGGTGAAATACTGGAGATGAGACCTCATCCAAATAAGTGGAAGAGGACTTTGCATTAGTAGGAAAAGGAATGAAGGCCAAGGGGAAGAAGTCCCAAAGTGAGGTTGATTCTATCCAAGAGGGAAAGAAGAAGGCCTTGTCCAAAATCAAGTGCTTTCACTATCATGAATTCAGGCACTACACCACGAAGCGTCCACACAAGAAGGAAATTAAGAAGGAGCCTATAGTAGCTTTGATGGGTGAAGCTTTGGCTTCACTGTTCGAGCTTGATTTCACTCTCATTGCATGCATATTTAGCAACATGACGGGGAGTGTGTGGTATCTATATAGTGGTGCCTCATTCCACATGATGTGGAATAGATAATTCTTCAATGACTTGGAGGAGAAATATCTCTAGAGGAACATTGAGTTTGGAGACGATGGAAGGTACAATGCAACCGGTATTGGTACAGTTACTTTTCAGAGGGAGTCGAGCTCCACTCTCAAGCTCAAAGATGTGTTGTTTTTTCTAGGTCTAAAGAAGAATCTTGTCTTTGTAGTGGTGCCAGAATATCGTGGTTATGATGTGATATTCAGTAAAGGTAAAACCTTTATGAGACACATAGCTATGAGGAAGGTGAAACATATCAGTGCTAGAGTCAAGAACCTGTATGCACTTGAGGTAGAAGATGCATGAAAAGCCTTTAGGAGCAAGGAAAAGGTTAGAGACTTGGTGGTTGAGAGGGAGCATATTTTACCTCTCAAAATGGAGCCTCAAAAGCAAACTCGAGAAGTTGTGGAGTAGACACAAATGGAGAAGAAGAGAGGAGACAAAGTGGATTCATCCACTCAAGAAGAGACCTCTAGTAGGGGGGAATTTCAATCCATGTGGGTTGAGGTAGAAAATGCAGCCATTCCTCCAGGTGTGAGGTGGGGCAATGTGAAGCCATAGTCCAAAAGTTGTATAAATTTCGGCAGGGTCCATTGAGGTATGTTTGCCTCATGGATCATTACCTTGCTACGGGGGACCATAGTATTCAGTAGCATGAGTATCAATGTCAGTTAGATACTGAGGAGTGTAGATAAATGTTGACACTAGAGCAAGAGGCTTAGTAGCAAAATAAACAGTAGCATAGTTTTCCCTGTGGAGAGTTGCAGAATCGTTCAATGTTATTTTTTACTTTTTTGGATGCTTCTTAGTTGCAGTAGAAGTAAAAAAAAAGAGAAGTGTTTCATGCAGTAAATTACAAAGGTATATGTGAACACCTTTATTTCTGAAGGGGAGTGTTGAAAAATGCAGCAAGAAATTCTTAGTTTTTATTTTTCCTTAGTCAAAATTGAGAAAAATTCGAAATTCCACATCAATAGACAGCTTGAATGAGTTAACTGCAGTTACATGGTTGTTATCACTCATTTAGCTTAGTTAATTTGAGTTAGGTGCATGAAATTCAGTTTTTTGAAGTGGTTCCTAAATTTTAGGAGCCTAGGTTGAGATAATTTTAGTTGTAACAATTTAAATCAGTTAAATTGAGTTATGGTCAGTCAAACTAGTTCCAACTATTGGAGGTACTAGTGGAGGGTCCAGTAGTGGGGTGTGTACCTCAGTGATCAACCTGTTAAATGATCAATCAACCTAAATTATATCATTACATGCATATAATATGACTTACCCAGTTTTGGAGTTCAAGGGAAGTGTACTATAAGTTGTAAACTATTCCAAGTTGTACAGGTGGTACATTCAGTCGTAGGAAGAGACTAAAGGATCGACACAATCCAATGGAGGAAAATTCCTTTTAAATATGGGCCTAATTCCACAAAAAATAATGCAAGGAAGTAGGAGCTTAATACACTGAGAAATTGGCTAAGTATGTCTTGAGCCAATCTGTGAGGCAGTGAGATAGAATGTACTAGTGCAGGGGTTGCTCAAGCTTGAGAAAGCATTATATTTCTTCTCTATTCTTTGATTAATGAAACACAAATAATAAAGGGCTTTAATCATTTTGTTTCCCCTGCATAAATATATGTGTATATGTGTTGAATCTTGATGCATGTTTATGCTTTGTATTCTCGATCGTGAATTTGATTCTGCGGATGAGTAGAGTAGCTTCTAGTTTGATGGTTTATAAAATTTTAGGACCAGTTTAGAATATACACATTAATTTATACATGGTAACAGAGCTAGACTTGTAGAAATTTGTAGAGCATTACAATATTAAAATATTGATAAACCCATGTTCCTTATTCCACTAGTTGAAGTGGGGGTGATTGCAAGGGGAACACTTCTTAATGTGGTACCAGGTTGGCTTGCTTAAAATATTTTACGGATAATATTCATTTCAAGGGAGTTAATTTACCCAAATTTTAATGAGGGGGTGTGTCTGAAAAGGAAAAACCCATGTTTTTTACATTGTTATCATGGAAATTGTTGAATGAACTCACCCCTCTAGCTTATTTATTATTTTTGAAGCCATGATGTCCCCCCCACCTCCCCCAACTAGTTTATTTTATAGGCTCAATAATTAAGGGAAAACACTTTATTTTCTGTGGGACAATAATAAATTAATTATGTCATTGCAATATGGACTTAGGTTAATAGTTTCCCATGAAAAATGGTGGACACAAATACCTAGTAAATAGGGTGTTATTTTTTACTTTTACTTTTATATTTTTTTGGCTTATTATCACTTTTCTAATATTGGCTCTAATTTAATGACATATTTGGGCAATTAGACAAAGACTTAGTGCATGAATATTGGATTAGGAGATGAGGATGATATTAATAATCCAAAGTTTCTTAGGGTGTGGTCATTTTATGTTACAACAATTTTATATTATGTTTTATGCTTCATGTTTTTAAATTGAACAGATTAATTCCTTTACTATCTATCTCATAATTCATTTTATCTGTAACTTGATCATTCCTAACATTAATTTTTTAAATTGTATCTTATTCAAACCTTTATTATAATCTACATGGCGTAATGTCACTTTTTCAATTTCACAATCAATTTCCTCTTATTGAGCCAATTATTTAGCAATAGACTGCAATCCACGACATATCTTTCATCCTAATCTAGTTCTTCTAGTGTTTCTTAAAAATCATCGATGCCCATCACTTGAATGTTAATATATTTGGGTGTGTTGTGATTATTGTTTCCTTTCCTTTTGTAACTAAATCCAACAAGAGACTTCTCAAGTTTGAACTTTGGTTGATTCTTGTTACCACCTTCTCTGGTAGTTTTATTAGCCTTTTTTGTAAGTTTTTTCACTTGGCATTGACTCTTTAAAGTTAACGCACTCTTCTAGGGGTGTTGGGGAGTAGAGATGGAACTTATAACTAAATTTCCATGTTTTCTGTGTGATAAATTAGTGTTGTATAAAGCACTTGGGTTTTCATGAAGATCTTGAGTATCAAGAAAAATATAATTGTCTCTAGCACCTTCACCTTGCTTCACTTGAAATGCAGTACCACATCCTGTATAATTTAGGTGATAAGAGAAAATGGAATGAGGCTTAAAACCTTTAACTTCTTCTAATATATTTAATGTAAAACTTCAGAAGTAAATGGCATATGTTGGCCCAAAGGTCACATTGAGAGTGGGGGGGTGAATTAGTGTGAGATAAATTTTACCATTTTATAAATTGTCATAATGAATCAATCATGTAATAATGAATCATAACCATAATCATCATGTAATAAAAAATATAAATGCATCATAAAGATACCACATCATTAACGCATCAATAAGACATCAAATCACAAAGAGAAGCAATATTTTTACGTCCAACCCCATACAAGAGAAAACAACAAATCCTTCTTATTCTTTATCTTCAATTCATTGTATATAAATGTAGGTTCAGACTTGCTAAAGGATACTACCCCAAATATATGCAAGCTTCCACTTGTGGTAGGCTACAACCTAATTGAGGCACTAACCTCACAAATATGCAAGAAACTACTTATTTTAGGCTACAACCTGATTAAGAATCCAACCTTAATGATGAGCAGGCTCCAACCTGCTCTAGGCTCTAGCCCAATTGAGGTCTCAACATCCTTCTTCAACTCCTTTTCAACATCTATTTCATATCATTTTCAAAATAGATCTATTGTCATCATTTACTGTTGTCAATCATTAAATTGTAAGTGTTGTCACAATCTACAATCTGTGTTCCATACCACTGCAACCATAATCACTTCCAGAACCTGCAACCAATGTCACTATAACATGCAACCATTATAACTACAATAACGTATAACCATTGTTACTGCAATCATTGTTACAAACACTACCATAAATTTTCATATAAACAATTGTTACTAGCTATCATGTTGTTGCCCATAATTTACTTCAGTGCATGCATCAATTTGGTAACTCATACCCCCTCTCAAAAATTGATCTTTTCCATATTACCAATACTTATACAATTCCCTTAAACCACATAAAATATATTTTGACCATAAATAAGTGTCAATAAGGAATTACATACTCATAGTTACATCCATCTCTAATCCTCGTTCACTCAGCTTCTTCCAAAATCAAATTAGGACTAAATACCATTGGGAATCGAACCAAAGTCTCTACCAATACACCATGGGCACGCCACCAATCAAGTTGTGTGTGAGGCTTGCGAGCCCAAGTCTCCAATTTTTTTATAGCTGTGATTTGAGACTAGAGCTAAGGTATGGGCTTTGTGCCAAGCCCTGTTATGTCATGTCATAACAAATTCCAATACATATTACATCGCTCGTCATACTAAACAGTGATGTTGAGTCCATTGTGGGCATCACCATACTATGACAATAACAGAGCTTAACAATACAAGTTCATATCATGATCAAAATAACAATGCACCAAGCATCCTCACTTTTACTTGAAACCATACATAACTTAAAATGAATTTCTCCACTGAGACTAAGTTTATCAATCTATCACATGATTTCTTGTTGTTGAATGAGAAACTCGAGCACATATTTATAGTGGCTTGTGGTCCCAAAATTAGAGGGCGGACACGAGGTCCCATAGATTTGGCATCTACATTGGTACTAACATCCATTGGACTTGGAGCTTATGTAACACCAGGCTAGGCCCTTCCCGTGTGATGTTCCTTCTGCAATATAAAGTTCCATATAATTGGGGATTTGTTTAACCGTTTGACCTCAACATAGTTCCATTCATCCATTACTTTTTTCATGTGACTAGGGTTGGTCCCACCATATGAATATGATCTATAGTTTGGCCTTTTAACCTTAGCACCTTGGTCCCATGTGACTAGGCCCTATGACTGGGTTCCTAGGGGAACTTGGACATTCACATGATGATGTCAGTGTGACATCATCATGCCATGTGGAAACCCATGAGGGGTGCCATGTGTCACTCATTTCTATCTTTTCTACAAATCAAAACTTTCCATTTGTCCATGCCACATGGTAGCTTAGGGTGACACCATGTCAACATGTTGACGTCAACAAGTGATGTGTCACCAATGTGTACATACAACCTGTAAGATATCTTCATTGGTAAACCAATTCGAGCTTGCCAAGTGTCAATCCACGGGAGGTCATGGTGGAGGGTTAACTATTTTTCAAGTTTTCATGTCATCTACCTTCCAATTTCCTCATTTTTTGGTTAGAAGCATTAAATCTTGAAAAGATGCATGATAATTAATGGGTTAATGGACTTATTGTCACTATAGAAAAGAACCTCTAAAATTTATGACACATCTAATTTTGGAGCCTATGTGAACTGTTGTTTCAATCTTCTTCACAATATCACGATGTTATCCCTAAGTGTCATCCCCTTCGAAGTCATTATTTTCTAAGTGTCATCACCTTATCTTTAGGAGCGCTTTTTTATCTTATCAAATAATAGGGGAAGGCATAGCTTTTCTTGAGTTATTAACTAATTTTTTCCGGCATGCATCACACATACAAAAGTAAAAAAAGGAACATAATTTTCATACTTCAGCTGTAAGAGGCACAGGTGGAAGAAAATGAGCCCAATCTAGTTGAGTGCACTCCTTCATGTTGAGTAATTGTGCCCTAGTGATTGCACTCTCTAGGCTCAGTGATTGCACTCTCTAGTTGAGCACACTCCTTCAACTCAAATAATTGTGCCCTCTTCATCCTCATGCATGTTCTTTCGTTGTTGCGTGTGGGCTCACTTCTAAAAAATAGTTTACCCCTTCACCTCATTTGACTAACTCATTTATCTGTTGACAAGTGGTGAGCATGGCTTTGATTTCATTTAGTCTCTTTATAATGATCCCAGTTAATCATTATTTCACATAATCATTCTCATCTGGGTTGAGTGAACATCTTTGAATCAAGGAGCTCTTCATCGATCTTCATTCCCATTAGTTCTTACATGTCAATTATTTCTCTTGCCTTTGATCATTTTTTTGTCAATCTTGATTTCTTTGCTGACATTTCACTTCTTAACAATTTATTTGTTGGCATTTTAGTACATTGTTTCTAGTACAAGTGTTAACATGTTGTTGCAAGTTGTAAATCTTTGCATTCTATAACTCTTCAAATTCTAGTCATGATTGCGACAGAATCTATAAATATTCGTAGATCCTTCCTCTTTACATTCTTGTAGTTCTATCTTTTTGATGGAATTTTTTTACATGATCTCGATCCAATTCAAGAAAGAGCACACTTCTAGAAATGAAGGCCTCACTTCCTTGGAAGGTTGAGCCTAGAAAAACATGTTTTCCTCTTGAGCACACTCCTTTGACACAAAGCACTGCCCCCTCCTTCAGCGCATGGCACATTACGAAGCAACATCATGCAATATTCGTCCTTTGATTCTGCACCCAACACCCTCCTAGTTATTTTTGAGTGCACTGGGAAGGCTCGAATCTTGACCCCTTCATCCCTTTGGTGTGTGCCCTTGCACCCCCTATATCACCCTTTAGCACATAAGTGCACCCCAAACGTAAAAATAAATTTCCCTTCGTGCTTCGATATTATTAAGATTTCTCTCCCTCTTGCTTGAGTGTATAAGCGCACCTTAAAGACATCATGTGAACCCTCACCTTTCCTCGTTGATCCAACATGCACCCTATGTTACTTTGATGTAGTTTTCATCCCTATACATTGATCATTCTCCATATTTGATAGGCTTACACTCTTAGCTACACTTAATGGCTCTTTGGACATGATTTGTTGAGCAATTGCTTGTAATAGATAGATTCATCTTAAAGCTAATATTTATGCTATGATTGTGCTTCCACGTGCAGGTGTTCCAGCTACTAGTCTTATTAATCTCTCATCATCTACTGAAACGATACCTCCCACTACCCATCTAGTGGCCTCAAAAGAAGTTTCAGAAGCAAGCACTTAAGAAGTGGTGGAAATTACAAAGCCTACCATTCCTTTCCTTAAAGACACATAATGTTTTATATACACATCTTTCGAGGTCATGTGGAAGGATATTAAATACACATTCATGCAAAATCAATTCCCTAAGGATTTGGAAGAAAAAATAGTCTACGTCGACATCAAGCAGTCCAGGATACACATGATTGCATGCAGGTTCCCAGTGATGCCTTGCGAACAGGCAATTGAATGGATCTTATCACAATGATACAAACTTGGTGCTACGTAGCGAAAAATGGTGGTCATATTGCTACCTGCTATGGAGAGGAAATGCAGACTTATTAAAATATGTTGAAACCCACAGAAAATTCCAACAAAAAATTCTATATGAGATGGGCTAATCTCAACACAAGTGTTATCGTCAAGTCTTGGTTTCAAGAGCTTGTCAAATTCTAACACCACCCGAGTGCAGTATGCCCGACTAGCATTTTGAGAGAGGTATACTAGTACCTTATTTTTATTTGTTGTATTATGCATGGGTGGAAGAATGCATAAGTATTTAAAGAGAATTGGATATTTATGCTCAACTTGGTTGTTACTTATGGAAAAATATTCAATTGGGAGGATATACTTTCCTTTGAATTGCAGCGGCATGTTGGGCAAGCCAAAGAAACTCTAAGAGAAAACCAAGCACCAAATTTTTATATGTTAAATATATATTAGATGGGATCTATTCCCCGTATGTATTTCCGGGGATGTATTGGAACTGGACCCCACAACACGATTTTACAATCTACTTCCATTGCAGGGTGTTGTCAAAGTTAAGTTTCAGAGGAGCATATGATAGATTGAAGTAGCATTTATTTGAAGTCATATTTCAGATGATTTATGATATCAACCCTCCTTTCATGACCGACCAAGTGAGGGAGGCATTGTATGATATCAAAAATTGGTTTTCTACACTAGATAGTACATATATTAGATGCTTCGGAGCCCAAATTTCTCCCCGTGTTATGCCACGATATGTGACAAAAAAGGTTGTCCTACAAGAAGTTTCTTATCATTTAAATAAAGGATGGTCAGGAGTTCTTCATAGAAGGAGCAAGGCCCCTTGGCCCACTTTCCCTTTGAGGATTGGAATGTATGAGTTGAATATCCTCAAGCGGTAGATGCTGAAATACAAGAGTTAGGCTGCCTATATTTTGGAGTCAAGGACTTTCACGGATATGACCCCAAGAAGGTGTGCAAGAAACATTGTGACATGATTGGATTTTCTTGGGGATATACATAAATGACTACTGCAAAGGATGAAAAGGTGGAAACTTGGTAGAACGCATTAAGGAAGACACCCAAGAATTAAATTTGGACCCTCCCAAGTTCCACACAATTAAAATACATAAGACACAGGAAGCACCACAAGAAACAACTACTCAATTAAGAACTGCAACTCCCAAGAAAAGGATCAAGCATGGTCCTGCAGCAGAAAGTATCAGGAAATGGAAAGTTGATCGATTGAATAAAAGATCTATTGAGGCTGAATAGGAAAAGAGAGAATTAGAGGAAAAGATGTAGCAAGAGGATAATGAGAATATGAAGCAAGATGAACTAATTAGAAAGAAATGGCAAGAAGAAGAAGAAGAAGAAAGATGGATAATAGAATAAGAACAACAAAGGAAATTACAAGAGGAGGAAGCACCACATAGGCTAGAAGAAGAAAAAATGACTCAGGCAATAGAAGTAGAATTGGAGGAAGATAATGTTATCAATCCCATGGATAATGAACCAGGTTCTCTAGAATAACCTCCTCTTACTCGTAACTATATCCCATTTGATAAGATGGGAATTACACCTCCACCAAAAGACAAGGGCATGGACTTCTATAATGTTACATTCGATCAGCTGAAGAAAAGGATCGTGTAAGAGAGATGAGGATTTTTCCCGAATGATCCCTAAAATCCAGTCTTTGTATCCACGAAGAAGGTGATAACTACAAATACTAGGAGCAATCCACAAGAAACTATGGCAGCAAATGTTGCTTTTGCTACAACAAAATAGGATAACTCAGGGTATATTTTGAATGAGAACGCACAGTTAAGGAAATAACTTGTTGCAGTAAAGAAACAAATGGGACATCTCGCTGCAGAAAATCAATGATTATCTTCTAACAACTTCAATGTAGCAGAATGGAAGTCAGCTATACAAGAAGAATTGGGTCTAATGGAGGATACCATGGCACAATTATATGATGAAATGATACTTCTACATGAGGTAGTGGCACCCCTAGTTAGTGTATAGAAGAAATTCCAAGAATTCCTAAAGCACCTATAGGTGGCAAATAGAGTTGTTGATCAGATATAGGAACGGGTTGCCAAATATCCATAGATTCCACAAAATTTGGTCAGAAAACACATGTTTTTTGTTGATGTGGACAAAGTATAGTTGAGGCTCCAGAGTAAGAATTACATCTAACTCAGTGAAAATTCATCTAACAATATATCTTCTTATAGTTGATTGCATAATGCTTTGGAATCCCTCATGCAGAAGGATGGGATTCCTTCATTGGGGTCACTTAGAGAGACAAGAGGCAAGGATATCATCTTACAAGAAGTGAAGAAATACATTGAGAAAATCAAACAAGCATCATAACAGGAAATTTTGGAGATTACTAAGGACATTATTCCATAGTATGCCATTACACCACCTAAAGCTCACATGAAATTGTCACGGTTGTGGAATAGTGTACAATCTAGCTCCAAATCCATATTGACAGAAGCATTGGAGGTAAGATGTGGTTTGCAGCATACTTGCAAGTCCGAATCAAAGTCATTGCTACAAAATTTAGAGAGTGGCATTCATACATCACCAATGAGCTCCATGAAGAAGCAAATGACTTACCGATTTGAAAGAATTTTGTCCTATTATAAGTTTTTACTTATATAGCCACCATCCTATATGTATTTTGTAATTTTTAGTCAGTTTAATGTAATGAATTCCAAGAGACACATGTAGAATGTAAAAGGTCATATGTAGAATGTGAAAGGTTATATGGATGCTCATAGGTCATAGAAGTTGAAAATCCAAGAGGAAACTCAAAATTCATTGTCATTTGTTATAAATACATCATCATAACTCAAGTAAAGGGCTTGGATTCTTAGAGTTTTTCCTTGGCTTCTATTATATTGCAAAGGAGGAAAATCATTCTTTAGAGAAAAAAGTTGTGGCTTCATGTTCCACTACTAGATCTAGTTTTTCACCTATGTAACAATCTACTTAGAATCTTTCATTAATAATGAGAATCTCCTTGAGCCAACACTTCTTCATGCATATATCGTAAATGTTGCAAGACTATTCGTGATATGTTTGTGGTATATGTTTTCGTAATACATACTAAGACTAATGAACTATTTAGTTGATTAGATATGGATATTGTTGAATGAGTGTTGTTATGCTTTTACAATTTTTTGTTTATCTTGTGATATAATTTGTAGGTTAACCAACAATTCTTTCTCCTCCACTCGTAGGTCTCCCTTAGGATAGTACTATTACTTCCCTAACCAGAGGCTTGTTTTCTATTTATCAATTATGGAAGTTTCATGTAAATTCTATATTTGGTGTCACACGAAGCTTACATACTTGATGCCCCAATAGGTGTCTGTGATCTATTGTGTGTGTTGTAACCAAGGAACATCTCTAAAAAATTTGTAATGGTGGTCGGACCATATAGTTATATGGGACTCCTACACCAAACATTGTGAGGTCTAATTAGGACCTCATATCGGGGAGATCCCCTGTATGTTGCCAGCATATAGCACCATCAACATTTTGGTACTAGAAGGAGGGTTAGATGACAAGTTGAGCCCATAAAGTGTGTTTGAATCCCTTTCCTTAAATAAATTCACCCAAATCATAATCCTGAGGTGTTTTTCTAAAGCTTTAAATTTTTCAATCCTTGTGGAATTTTTACATGACTTGTCACATTTAAAATTTTATGTCAAGGGTACAACAATCATCCTTATTTATGTGATTAAATTTGTTCAATTTTTTTTAAGTGGTGTTTATTCTGAATATATTCTTGCAACTTTTTTCACCCTTACATTGCCTCATGCTAAGCAATGGTGTTATTTTTTACTCACTGCTTCTATCTTTTGTTTTAAGAACTTGGTTAATGAGCTTCATCACATCTTCGATAAGTATGAATATCAAGATGTTATTAATGAAATCAACCAGCTTATAATGGAATAAAATGAATATATTGAGTATTTTGTTGATAGGTTTCTTCACCTTTCTTATCAATTTATGGATGAAGATTTGGACTGGAAATTTTTGGATGAAAATTTTCGTTTCTTATTCAAGATTTCAAGAAAATATTTTGAATCAGACTCATCATGTAGTCCCATTAAAAAGGAACTTCAAGGTCCTAAAGAAGAATCTTATACTCCTTTTATTCCCTATCCCCCATCTTTTGATGCTCAGTTTGTTGAGCCTATTTTGAACAATAAGTTGGAAGATCAATTTGCTAATGAGGAATTTCATTTTCTTTCACATCTTTCCCAAGATGATGATTTTTCTGATCTCATTAATCAATCATATTTTAATATTGATAATCCCCTTGTTGATCTTGAACAATTTAATCAAGTTGAATCCTTGGACAACCATTATCTTGATCATCTCATTTCTTTTGAATTATATTATGATGATTGTCTAGGTTTCATGGATGAGGTTTTGTTCCCACATAAAGATTCAGATTTACAGAAGTTTCAAATAAAGTCTGATGCAATCATCAAAGTTTTCCTTCAAGGTATACCTTATGTTATTCAAGAAGATGATATGGTTATTATTGAGGATTTTTGTTGCAATATTGAAAATCTATTTGATGAACCTCAATTGATCCATGAATCTTGTAATTTGGATAAATCCATTTTGGTTGATGAATGTTGCTCGAACAAGAAGATGATCATTTTTTCTCTATCATTTAATAATTCAAATTCTATTCAGGTAAACGTGACACTTCAACGCATGTTAATGGTTATGTCAAGTTCTTGATACCCTGATGGTGCTTGTGAATTTGGTCGGTTTAAAATTTTCTTGCAGGATATTATCATTAATATCATCTCATGGTATGTGGATTCTTTCTTGAGGGATTATCACTTTTTACATGTTCAATTTTTAACCCTCAAGGTAGAAATTTTAATAAGACATGTAAATTTCAATTGTCACGCCCCTCTTCATGCAAATATCTGATATGTGATGTGGAAACAAAGAGTGATATGAATGATTTTCAAATTCCCACATCTGACATCTCTTCTCCATCGTCCATTGAAATGTTCAACCCACACGCCAACAAGGATTGTGGTCAATCTATATCAAAAGTTGATTTTTCTTACAACATGGATATATATTTGGCTAATCCTTCTTTTCAAAATGTTTCAAATGGTTGATTCCACAATTTTATTACTGATTAGCTTGAAGAATACTATTGGTTGGGACCCGTGTCTCATGCCCTATTTCTTCATGCTCTCAATCAAGCCTTGTATGGTTGTGAACCTAGGAAATGTTGTTGTTGTGGGGTTCTTCATTTGATAGAACAGTTCAATGTGTCACACCATTGTGTTTGCACCTTATGCCTTTTTTATGTTTATGTGGATGTTTTGGTTGTTTATCTCTCTCAGTGCATTGTATCTCACATTTGGTTTTGCACGAGCACATATTTCAACTCAAGAGTCGGAAGCGGCTTCTATGGTTGCATTGGAAGTTCCATTTCACTTAACTTGACCCTGTAACTATTATTTTAGGGTAGGATAGGTTACATTTAGTTAGATTCATTTCATTCCTTCTTTTACATTTTCAATTTTTCATGCTTTGTCTTTTCGGTTCTAATAAACCTTTCATGAGAGTTAGTTTTTAGATTCAAGACAAAATGGCTAATATTTTGCGAAAGGAAAGTTGTGGTAACAACCCTTGGCTAATTTTTTACCCTCTTCTTGATTTGGTTTATACCTCTTTATATTAAATTATTTTTGGATGGAAAATACGATCCTTTCATCTGGGAAACCATAAGCAGAACCATGATGCCCGTAGAAATATAGGATTCTCGTTCCTATATTCGTTATTTTATTAATGGTGTTCTTATTGCCTGTCAATTCGACCAGAGAATTATAAGGGGAAAATATTTAGCATGTTCACTATCAAAGGTTTATAAACCAATCCCTGAAGGAGAAACCTCTTCTGCTCTCAATAAGTTTGGATCCCTCATCCACCCCATTTAAAAAATAATAAGTTCCTAGGCACAGTTCTATTACTGGAAAAAATAAATGGTGAAACAAGAGAAAGGCTTCTTGCGCAGAGAGGTGAAGCAAGTGACTTTGTCGAGGTACTATCTAAGCTCATTGGCAGTGAAGCAATGCTTGTGCTCCTGAAGTGACTATGGTGGGGTACTTTCTGGGCCCATTGGAAATGGAGCAACACGAGAGATGAAAACACGCAATCTAAATAGATTTAACACATCGTTTTATATTACTCATATTCTCATCGAAAGGATTATTATATGGCTAGCTTTATGATGTGTTATGACGAGTGTTGAAATGAATAAGACATATTTCTAACTGGATAGAATGGGGAGCCTAGTTGACTCACCCATTGAATCAATACTTCCTAGAAAATTTAGAATTCATGCATAGAGTGAAATGAAAACAAATAATCTGGGGTTATTCTATTTCATCTTCAAGTGTTTTTGTTGCGACAATGACCCTCCAAAATTTATCCATAATCTAATTTTTGGAGCCTACATGAACTGTCGTTTCAAGTTTCCTAGTGTCGTCACTATGTTATCCCTAAGTATCGTCCTATCATAATTCATTATTTTATAAGTGTTATCACCTTATATTTAGAGTGCTTGTGTTATCTTATCCAAGGGTAGGGAAAGGAATAACTTTTCTCGACTTAGTAACTAGTTATTTCAACGTGAATCACACATAAAAAACCAAGAAAAGGAACATATTTTTCACACTTCAGTTATAAGAGGCACTGGTGCAAGAAAATGTGCCCTCCTGGGAAAAATCACACTCCAATATTACATGCAATTGCATTCTAGTTTAGTGCACTCCTTCGAGCAGAGAAATTGTGCCCTAGTGGAGTGCACCGCTTCAGGCTCAGTGAGTGCACTTCTTCCTCTCGAAGAATTGTGCCCTCTTCATTCTCATGCATGTGCTTTCATTTCTGCATCTCGGTGTACTCCTAAAAAATAATATCCCCATTCACTCCATTTAAATAACTCATTCATTTGTCGACAAGTGGTGAGAATGCATGGCTTTGTTTTTCATGTGTTCTCTTTATAATCATCTTAGTTAATCAATATTTCGCATAATCAGTCTCATCTAGGTTGAGCGCTCATCTTTGAATCAAGGAGATCTTCATTGATCTTTATTCCAATTAAGTTCTTGCATGTGAATTCTTTCACTTTCCTTTGATGATTTTGTTGTCGATCTTGCTTTCTTTTCTAGCATTTCACTTCCTTTTCAGTTTATTTGCTCGAATTTTAATACTTTATTTCTAGTACAAGTGTCAATATGTTATCACAAGTTGTGACTCTTCACCTTATATAACTCTTCACATTTTGGTCATCATTGCGACATAATCTATAAGTATTCATAGATCCTTCCTCTTACCATTCATGTCATTTTATCTGGTTGTTGGACTTGTTTAGGATGATCTTGATCCAATTCAAGCAAGAGCGCACTTCTGGAAATGAAGGCCTCACTGTCTTGGAAAGTTGCGCCCAGAAAACCAAGTTTTCCTCTTTAGCACACTCCAACTTGAATAATTGCACCCTCCTTGAGCACATGGAATATTAGAAAGCAACATCATGCAAGCTCTATCCTTCAACTATGCACCCCATGCCCTCCTAGTTCCTCTTGAGAACACAAGTGCACCGGGAAGGCTCGAAGCCTAACCCCTTCATCCCTTTAGTGTGTGCCCTTTCGCCCCCTCTATCACCCTTGAGTGCACAAGCGCACTTGAAACACACAATTGATCTCCCTTCATACTTCAACTTTGCACCTTTCTCCCTTAAGCTCTCTCTCTCCCTCTTTCTTGAGCACAAAAGTGCACCTTATAGACCTCATGTGAGCCTTGACCTTTCATTGTTGCTTCAACATGTGCCCTCTTTGGCTTTGGTGCAATTTTCTTACCTATACACTTTTTTTTCTCCATATTTGATAGGCTTACACTCTTAGCTACACTTGATGGCTCTTTCAAAATGATTTGTTGAGTAATTTCTTGTAATAGATAGAGGATATACTGAAGCTAATAGAGTGTGCTTCCATGTGTAGGTGTTCAAGCTACTAGTCTCATTACTCTCTCATCATCTATTGGAATGATGCCAACCACTTCCCATTGAGTCACCTCAAAAGAAGTCTCGTAAGCAAGGAACGAATAAGTAGTGGAAATTACAAATACTACCATTCCTATCCTTACAGACACACAATGTTTCATAGACAAATATTCTGAAGTCACATGGAAGGATATTAAAGACACATTAATGGAAAATTAGTTCCCTAAGGATTTGGAAGACAAATAAGTCTACATCAACATAAAGTGGTCCATGATACATAGGATTACATGCAGGGTCCCAATGATTCCTTGTGCAAAGCCAATTGAATGGATCCTATCACATATGGATGATACAAAATTTGTACTACATAGTGAAAGTGGTGGCCATCTCGCTACCTACTATGGAGAGGACATGCATACTTATTACAAGATGTTGAAACTCACAGAATATGCCAACAATGGATTCTATACTAGATGGTCCAATATGAATACCAGTGATATCATCAAGTCTTAGTATCAAGAGCCTGCCAAATTCCAACACCACCCGAGTGCAGTATACCTGACTAGGATTTTGAGGGAGGTATACCAGTACCTTATTGTTATGTGTTGTAGGTTGCATGGGTGGAAGAATGTAGAAGTATTTGAATAGAATTGGATATTTATGCTTAACTTGGTTGTTACTCATGGAAAAATCTTCAATTGTGTGGATATACTTTATTTTGAGTTGTAGTGGCATGTTGGGTAGGCCAAAGTAGTTCTAAGAGAAAACCGAGCACCAATGTTTTATATGCCAACATACATATTAGATGAGATTTATGCTTGGCATGCATTCCCTAGGATGTATTGGAACTAGACCCCACAAGACATGTTTATAGTCTACTTCTATTACAGGGTGTTATTAGAGTTAATTTTTAGAGGAGCATATGACAGGTTGGTAGAGCATTTCTTTGTAGTCATATTTCAAATGATTTATGAGATCGACCCTCCTTGCATGACCAACCTGGTGAAGGAGGCCTTGGATGATATCACAAATTGGTTTTCCGCATCAAATGGTACATATATTAGATGCTTCAGATGCCATATTTCTCCCCATGTTATGCCACGATATGTGACTAACAAGGTTTTCCTGCAAGAAGTTTCTTATCAGTTAAATAAAGGATTATCAAGAGTTATTCATAGAAGGAAGAAGGCCCCTTGGCCCACTTTCCCTTTGAGGATTAGAATGTATGAGCTGAAGAGCCTCAAGGTGATAGATGCTAAAATACAAGAGCTAAACTACCTTCACTTTAGATTCAGGTACTTCCATAGATATGACCCTAGGAAGGTGTGTAAGCAACATTGTGACAGGATTGGATTTTCTTGGGGATATACATCAATGACTACTGCAGAGGATGAAAAGGTGAAAAATTGGTACAATGCATTAAGGAAGACACACCTAGGAATTAATATTGGACCCTCCTAAGTTCCACAACATCGAGATGCATAGACACAAGAAGCACCACAAGTGACAACTGCTCAAGCAAGCACTGCAACTCCCAAGAAAAGGATCAAGAATGGTCCAATAGTAGAAAGTAGCAGCAAATGGAAATTTGATCCACTGAATAAATGAGCTATTGAGGCTAAACACAAAAAGAGATAATTAGAGGCAAAGGTGTAGCAAGAGGAATAGGAGAAGAGGAAGAAATATGAACTACTTAGAAAGAAACAGGAAGAAGAAGAAGAAAGAAGGAGAATAGAATAATAATGATAGAGGAACTCATCGGAGGAGGAAGCAACACAGAGGCTTGAAGAAGAATATATGACTTAGGAAATTTTATCACCTTGTAATTTGAAGGTTGTAGGACAAATCACAAGAATGCAACATCAAACCAACTTCGAGATGGGAATCTAGCCCTTCCAATCCCAGAGAGGGCTCTCTCTGTAAAATTTAACTTTGTTTCTTGAAAATATTAGACTAGTTATTATTGTACTTGGGTTTTGGGTTTTGGAACACTGATTGTATTCAATTTAATTAGAATCTATTGGGAAATGGAGTCAAAAGTTAAACTCGATGGTTGCATCAATTTTCCACTGAGTAAACTTAGGGAAAGTTAGGAATATTTACTGGATCTTTCATAATAATAAGTGGATGATGGCAGAACAATGAAAACCTTCAACAGAACTAAAGAGAAATTAAGAGAGAAATTAAGAATTGTTTAGTGTGGTATTCATTCAATCAGGCAGAACTAAAGAGCAGTCAAGAATTCTTTAGTGTGGCCTTCAGTAGAAAACATACAGATTGCAAAAGCAACCAGAATAAGGTACTCAAAAGTAAATCCTATTCATCACATTTCTATTTTGCAATTGGAATTTAAATGATTACAGTAAATGGATGACAGTGAAACACTTTAACATAAGAAAAACATCACTAGTATTTACTCCATAAGAATCCTATGAATGGTCTGCTTGGTATTGATGCTCCAATTCTTTAAAAAAAAACTTACAATTCTCCAACAGATCAGTAATATTTCTGATCTCAAACAATCCACCCCTAATACTTCAAAAGTAGAAGTATTTATACAAAATTTACAAATTGCTTACAATAAATGTTGTCTCTAACAGACATGACATTTTTAGACTATAGATGAACTAAAAGCTCTAACTGTTGTAGATTAATAGTTCTAGTGGAATGTGTTGTGCAAATGTTGCTGTTGTGGAAGTGGGAGCAGGTAGGATGTGGACCCAAATTTGTGGCTATGCTGGCAGATGAACTAGCAGATGCAGATGTATCTCTCTTTTTCTTAGTAATTCACTGAACTGCTTGTTGATCCTCTAACTTGATAATATGAGACTTCCCTCACTGATGGCTAATCCTGTGACTTCCCTGTTTTTTTATCATTCATTAGTGTCACAAAATATTTTGGAAAATATATAATTATATATATATATATATATATATATATATATATATATATATATAGATATATATTTGAATAATATTTCCAAAATATTTTAAATTATATTTCTACAAGACTATGTGTTGTTTCCAATCTATGATTTTTGTTTTCTCTTTCCATGAATTCACAAACCATGTAGTTTTGTTCCTATTACTCCTCCCTCTCTAAATTCATTTTATCTATATGTAAATTCCTTTTACACTTGTAGAATACCTCGATGGTTTTGCAAAACCATGTGTTGATTTGTATGGTTGGAAGAGTATTATCATTTTAATCTTTTACTTTCACCTGCAACATGATTTTACACTTGTAAATTGATTTCACCATGCCTGTGAATTGATTTCACCTTAATCTTCTATCGTGAAATGCATTTACATGAATGCTATCTTTTCTCTCCTGTACATTAATTTCACGTGCAATTTTCCCTTTTATTTTCTCTGATAAATTTACCTCAAGTAGTTTAATCTCCTGTAGCTATATAATTTTACCTCAAGTATGGTTTCACCCATAGCTCTGAAATATTACAGCATTCTCATATCTCTCTATTTCACTTGAAATTAATCCACCCTATATTCCCATAACATTTATAAGATTCAAAACCAAAACAGTTAATGGTTTATCGCACCGCTTTAAAGTGGTAGGTGGTATTATTTTGGAGGACGCAATATAACATGGGGTTGCCACATAGCAAAAAGGCGGGCGAGGAAAACCACTAATCTCACGTGCTTTTTGAGTGTTAAGTGTTGGATGAGCTGAGCATGCAATATGGAATTTTAACCGTTCATTTATTTCTACGAATCTCGAGGCAAATAAAAATGAAGGGGGTTTAATTCTTAGTGCGGGGTGGACCATTGGTTGACTTTGTAGGGGGCCGAGGTAGTATAGGATTGCGGAGAGAAATTAATATAAAGTCCAAAACTTTATATTAATAGGGTTTTTTGAAGTAAGGGGTAAAAAGATGGATTCTCTCTCTCTCTATATATATATATATACTTTATGGGAACATTCTTCATGATGGTTTATATAAGCCCATAGTTACATTGCGTTTCGACAAAATAAGCCCAAGGCTACCCACTTCTGCTTAGTGTTAGGTGTGTTAGGCTTAGGTATTGTGAATGTTGTGAATGCAAATTTCAATAAAATCCAAGGCTTTAAAACTAGAAGCTCTGTAATATATAACATTTTTGTCACACAAACCTATTCTTAATGATTTGAAAGCAAGTATTTGGCTTAAGCTGGGGTAATATTCAGATGAATTAACAAGGAAAGTGGGTGATAAAGCAGGAAGCTAAGTAAAGGATAATGTAAAATGGAGAGGAAGTGGGGCGAGTCAGCAAGCCAAAAGCTTCATCATGAGAGAAACAAATAATATTTGAATCATCATATTTCCTATAATTATAGGACCCTAACATCGGCTCCAGCTTGGGGATGGCAGTCTCCTTAGAGGTGCCAAGAACTGCAAATCTCTGAGTTTATAGATCAATGCCTTCTCCATTGGGTTGTTCCCAAATCTGCAACTTGTTCTACCAACTCTCAAACTAAAATCAAAACCACTCTGCATACTGAACATTGAACTACACACTAAACTGAAAGTTGAGAAGAAAACTGAATTTGAAACTACAAAAAAGGCTCAGAGTCCTGAGCTTATTTGCACCCTGCTACCTACCCTATATTGTTGAAAATTAGGCTGACTTAAATAATACAGAATTGCCAATGAAGCCAGTCAAGCAATTGCAGAAACAAATGGATTGCTTGACTGATTGTCAACAAAATTAGAAGTATAATTTGATCATGTGTCCACATAATCAAAGTTGTGATATATAATGGCAATTGTTGATGTATTTGGTCGTTATAGAGAAAACATGTTTGAAAACTTGAGCTGAAAACAACCTCCATGTAATCTGCTATAGGATCAACAAAAGCATAATGTATGATATTTCCTTCTAGGCCTTCAATGACTAATTGATCAGCTGTATCCTCAATATTAAACCCTTAAGCTACTTCTTCAATCTTGTACTTGAAAGCATAATCATATTCAATGTGCGAGTCAAAAGGTAGTACAATTTCCTCTTGCTTGGAGAAGGAATATTTTCCAAGAATTCTTTATGATCTCGGAAATTATATGACTGAATTTGAGAATGCAAAAGTTTAATGCCATTTTCATATTTTTCAGTAACTAACTCAAGAACACATATTTTAACTTCAGGAGAAAATTTTCTTGATTTTAAAATAAGAAACAAAACCCTTAAAAAATCTTCATCAAGCTAAAATTCTGATATCCCATCCCTAAATTTATTTAAATTTTCATGAAATGAAAGGTTTGCCACAAACCCTGTCATCATGTATCACCATTAATGCTTTGGAATATGGATTCTTTTGTTATGGAATTTCTTTGAACTTTGAAGCTTTGGATCTTGAACAATGGAGTCGCCATGTTAAAGGTACAACCTTCTGGTGTCTAATCATTGTTCACCATCAACAATCAGATCTGAACTTCGATGCACTTTTCTTAGGAAGATAAAACATTATGTTCCCCAGTATGGTCACCATTATGTTATCACCTTTTAATTTGAAGGTTGTAGGAAAAATCACAAGAATTCAACATCAAGCCAACTTTAGGATGGGAATCTAGCCCTTCCAATCCTAGAGAGGGCTCTCTCTGTAAAATTTATCTTTGTTTCTTGAAAATCTTAGACTAGTTATGTTTGTACTTGGGTTTTGGGTTTTGGAAGATTGATTGTATTCAATTTAATCAGCATCTATTGGGCAATGGAGTCAAAAGGTAAACTAGATGTTTGCATCAATTTTCCATAGAGTAAACTCAGGGAAAGTTAGGAATATTTACTGGATCTTTTAGAATAATAAGTGGAAGATGGCAAAACAATGAAAACCTTCTGCAGAACTAAAGAGAAATTAAGAATTCTTTAGTGTGGCATTCAGTCAATCAGGCAGAACTAAAGAGTAGTCAAGAATTCTTTAGTGTGGCCTTCAATATAAAACATACAGATTGCAATAGCAGCCAGAATAAGGTACTCAAAAGTAAATCCTATTCATCACATTTCTGTTTTGCAATTGGAATTGAAATGATTTACTATGAATTTTAAAAGTAAAATAGGTGAAAGAGAAATCAAGGTTAAAACAGAAACATAACAATAACAGAGTTTAAAGATGAAAGAGTATTAGTGAAAGGCAGTATAAGAGACAGTCAGTGAGAAAGCAAACAGCAAGAGAGAAAAAGTAGCATAATATCAACAAAAATCCAACAGCAAACAATAAAAGAGTGATAACTTGCATCAGTTACATATCTGTCTCTATCTTCTTGCATGAAGATATTTCTTTTTCCTTCAATAATGCCTAAAATAGTTTAGGATATTTTATAATAGTTTTTTGCATAAATACTTCATTATTTGAAGTATTAGGTGTGGATTGCTGAAAATTTCTATAGTTATATTGATCTAAAAACCTGATGGTTTATTATAACATTTTCAAGTTAGCAGACTAGACTAAGTAATAAAAGGTATTGCATTACAGGATTCATGTGTTGGGCCACTTCAGTGAAGAATCTTTCATTTGTCAAATTGTTATTTTCTTAAGTATTTCACATACTTACATGTTTTCCAATTTGAATGAAATAACTGGAATGTTACTATAGAAATTGTTTAAGTACACTCTGTCTTGAACAATTATTCATTTTGATGTTTTCTTCTAATACCCAGAGTAGGGAATTCTTCATTTCTCCCTAGTTTCGATTGACCTCTTTCATTTCCCTCATTATCTACTTTGAGGAATCCCTAACTGCTCCTTGACCCCGATTGAAAAACAAATTCATCATCCAGCTTAAAAGATCTAAATTTACTCAACTACCTTGCCCTTTGAACACTATCTTTAGAACTTGATTCAGTCCTGTTTTCTTGACATTTGGACTCCATTACCCAATGGTAAAAAGACACTCCTCTATCCATCTAAATCAGTGATTCCACCACCAAATCAAATCAAAACCCAATCAAGCTTAAATAACTAGCCTAAAATCAATTAACTCAACAAAGTTAAATCATTAAGAGAGAGCCCTCTCTAAGCATTAGGAAGGCTAGATCCTGATCTCAAAAGTAGTTTTGTAGTTACCTCTATTGTTTCTTTAAACACAACATGAAAAACCTAGGGAAATTTTAGAGTGATAACAGGAAATATACGCTGAATTAGAGGAAGATGATTCCATCAATCCCATGGATGATGAACTAGGTTCTCTAGCAAAACCTCCTCTTACTGGTGGTCATCTCCTATTTTATGAGATGGGAATAACACCTCCACCAAAAGAGAGGGTCATGAATGTATGTAATGTTACATTTTATTTGCTCAAGAAAAGGACCATGTAAGAGAGATGAAGATTTTTCCTAAATGAACCACAAAATCCAGTCTTTATATCCACGGAGAAGGGGGTAACCACCAATACTAGGAGGAATCCCTAGGCAATTATGGAAACTAAAGTTTCTTTTGCTATAACAAAATATGATAACATAGAGTATCTTTTGAAAGAGAATGCATGGTTAAGGAAAGAATTTGTTGTAGTAAAGCAACAAATGAAACATCTCGTAAGAGAAAATCAACGATTATCTTCCAACAACTTCAACACAATAGAATGGTTGTGAAATATGCAAGAATAATTGGGGCCAATGGAGGACACCATGGAACAATTATATTATGAAATGATACTTCCACATGAGGTAGTGGTACCCCTAGTAAGTAGACATAAGAAGGTACAAGAAGTCCCAAAGCTTGTAAAGGTGGAAATTAGAGTTGTCGATCAAATACAGGGATGGAATGCCAAATATCCATAGGTTCCACAATAGTTGGTCTGAAAAGAGAAGGTTGTTGCTGAGATGGATAGAGTACAGTTGCGACTCCACGATCATAATTAAATTTTCCTCAGTGAATAGTCAGCTAACACTATAGCTTCTTATAGTCGACTACATAATGGTTTAGATTCCTTCGCACAGAAGCATGGGATGCTTTCAGTGGGGTCACTTGGATAGACAATAGGCATGGATATCATCTTACGAGAATTGAAGCAGTACAATGAGAAAATCAAGCAAGCATCAAAACAGGAAGGCTTGGAGATTACTAAGGACATTATTCTACAATATGCCATTACACTAGATAAAGCTCACATGAAACTGTCATGGTTGTGGAATAGTGTACAATCTAGCTCCAAATCCGTATTGACAAAAGCACTAAAAATAAATGTGATTTGCAGCATAATTTCCAATTTGAAAGCTGCTCACTGCTGCTTTGGCTGTCGATCGCCCACTGGTGAATTTTCCAATGCTCACTGCTGATGACAAATGCCCACTGGCTGATGAAGATGCCCACTAGCTGCTTCGTTGATGTTGTCGAGACTTTCAGTCTGACAACCACTTGTCAATTTCATTGACATTTCCCCCCTTTTTCAGCTGAAAGGAGAGACAATCTTCTCCAAAATATATCTGAACTCCCCCCCTTCAGGTGTAGGAGAGTTTCACTGTTGTACTCCCTCATTCAATTGCATGAGAGTACCATCATCGGTTCACTGTTGGCTACACTATGTGTGATTGTAGTCGGTTGTAGAACTGAGATAACCGTTTGACTATGGATGACCATTCCCAAGGATCGATCCATTCATAATGTATCTTCAATCTGGCTGATTTTGGTTGGTTGCTACATTTTTCTGAGGAATGATTGGGCTTGCCACAATGGCAACAAGGATGGAGATCAAAACATATATCTTCCATATGCCTGGTTCTTTGACAATGAGAACATTTCAGTTGGACTTCAACTTCAGGTTGCGTGCAATTCTGTTTGTTTGCAACTTTCTCAGAACCTGCTGAGGTGTGTTGTGCAAGAAATCCTGCACTGATGAACTTGATTGGCTTGGAATAATCTGGGATATGTAATTTGGTGTCATCAGTGACATATCCTAAGCCTCGCCAATTCTTGTTATTTTGAATTTCTTCCCAGGGCTTGATGATGGGTTTGGAAGAAATTTGAATTTGATCATGAACAAATTCGACACTTGAAGTTGTTTGGATGAGTGATTTGGAATCAACATCTTTATCTTCATCTGTATGGTTGAATGACTTGGAAGAAGCACTCTTCTATTGCAGCTCATCTCTTTGTAGTTGAGACTCTAGTTGAAGAAATTCAATGGTGTCATGTGTTTGTTGTAGATGCCGTGAAAGATCAGCAAGAGTTTCTTTACTGATGTGCACCATGTCTTCATCATTGGAGATGATCAAACTATTAAGAATGTTTAACCACTGAATATGTTGCGCCATCTGAACTTGCTCACTTGAAATCAGGCTCTCTTGTCGTAGATGTCGTGCTTTGAACTGTTTCACTTGATTTTGTTACTTGCATGACAGGCTCGCTTGCTATGGGACTTGAATGGCACGCTCGCTTGATGACGATTGTGTTTGCGTGAATGCTCACTTGCTTTACTTAATGACTTCACGCTCACTTGAAGGAATAGCTACGCTCGCTTGATGTCGATCTTGACTTGCTTGATTGGTGTTAGAGTTGAACTTGTTTGGTTGCTTTGATGGTTGTTGTAATGATCTTCACTCTGGCTCGCTTAAAAGTCTGAACTTTGTACTATTTTGATGCAAATTGCTTGAATGAATACTCACGCTTGCTTGCAGGAGATGTGAACTTGTTGTTTGTTTCATTTGGAGTTAAAACTCATGGACTCACTTGATTGTGCTTTAAAGGAAGGGTGTCGAACACTGTCGAAAATGCACCAAAAATAACTTACAATGATTTCAATGATTCACTACAATGAATTCAATTTGACTCAATTGAAGACTTGGGTGTCGGTTTCAACCGAGAATGCACCCTTACAATTCAATGTAATTTGAGTTTTAGTACAAGTTCAATAATGTTGATGTAGACTGTGCTTTGAAACGTTGACGTTTACAGATTCATTAACCTGATTGTAGACATTGCTTTGAAATGCTGGAGTCTGCAGATTCATGAACTTGATTGTATTGAGTGAAATTGTTTGTTGAGGTAGAATACCAATGTTGAAAACTTTGATTATTTGTTGTAGTGACGCAAATGCATGTGTTGAGCTTAATTATCCTTCCTTGAAGCTATTTTGTTATAAGTGTTGTGCTTACTTGCATTTCACTTTATGTGCGTTAAATGAGATCATTTATGTGTCAAAACTAGACACAAATAAAAAAACAACAACATGAAGCATACACCATCATCAACACACTCTTCGTGTACCTAAGACCCCCTTATTCAATTTCAGGCGGATCTAGGACACAATCACCACAAATAATATGTCTTTATTGAGTATTAAGATAATCAATCTTTCATCTTTTACAACATTGCCACTGAAGCTTTCTCAAACAATGAGAATGTGACGCTCACAAATTTTGGAAACAAATGCGTTCAAAAAACTGACTCAACCTCCTACATCAATGAGCTTTCCTTTGAAAAATCTATCACTTCAAAGATTTCAAAAATTAAAGCAGCCTTTCTCATCTCTCATCATATTCACCATTAATTCTCTCTTCGTCCCCAATATTACTCTCCACTAACTCTAACCCATTAAAGTTCATAACTCTAACCCATTAAAGTTCATGAAAACATTAAGCATTAAACTTCATTCTCACCCCACTCATTCTCTCACATTCCACTTACTATCTCTCATCATAAAAACACACCTTATCACTCCAATAATTTCTTTTAAACTCCCATTGAATAGAATTTTATGAAATTCTTTATAAGGTGAATTAAAAAATGAATGGATTTACTTTAAAAGTGAACTAATCTCTTTTTCTAAAAGGTCAACCGAAAATTCAAAAACACACCTTTAAAAAAAAAAGGAAGGAATTACATTCACTTGTTTGCGTGGATGCTTTTCACCACATGCCAATGAGAAAGGAATGGAGCCACTTTAAAAGTGAGCGTATCTCTTTTAGAAAAGTCAAAGCACACTTTTCTTTAAAAATGTATTTTGAGAAGTTACCTACGGCAGCATATTGGATCTGACCCAATGTCCAGCGCCATTTAATAATAATTAATACGAAATGACGTCCCTGTGCTTTCGAGGTTGCCAATTCTCTCTCTGGACAACAGCCATCAGACCTTTCAATGCTCTGCAAAGAAAAACCGCTTCCGTTGTTCTGTCAGGATATGTCAACAGCCACACTCACTCTACACGCTACGTGAACCACAGAAAACATAGTTTGAAGGTGCGCACTGAGCAAGCACAAACTAATGTCGTTGTGGAGGATGATGAACAACAGGACGTGATTGGAGCAGGAAAGGAAGGAGTGGAGGCTGCTTCAAATACCGAGAGCAGTGAAATTGTTGACACCAAGGTGACAGAGTAAGTCATTAATAGTGTAAAACTACTCAAGAATGCAGCAAAGAGAAGAAAGTTCCACCATCTGAGGTTATCTCTGCTCTTGAGGTTCTCAGAAAAGCTAAACTCGATCCTTCAAATTTCTTCAACATACATGGAGGAAAAGAATCCCCTGGACGAACATGGATGCTGATTTTCACAGTACAGGCTAAAAAATATACCTTATGAAATGATCAATTCGACTGAAACGACCAATTCGACGTTCCTGCTAATCAATTCAGAAGACAGTAAAAGAAGGCAGTTTTGAAGATCAGAAATGGTCTCAATTCAACAAATAGACTCAAACCTCCAGGAATGGCGGATTCGCTTTGCGCTCAAGTGCTGGTAAATCCACTGATTCGGCCCTCTCCAAATGAATAATCTTCAAGGAATCACCTTTACGCAGCTCTCATTCAATAGCGGTCAAAGCTATCAAAATCGCGCTTAAAAAACTTGTTTTCCCTCAAACTGAAACTAATTCGCCAATATTTTTTTAGCAGACCTACCACTGCTTTGATTTAGTATTATTGAAGGCGATCGATGCACAAATAGTTGTAATTTCCTGCCATTGCTCCCTCAACAGCGTGATGGTTCTCATTCCACTTTCAACCAGGCTCCGATACCACATATTGAAAATGAAATTAACTCAAACATATTACAGAAAAACAGAAACAAAATATTGGCGGAAAAAGGCTGAAGCCTCATGCTTCTCTCTCACATATTTATTCATTAAAATAAATTGAATATAGTGTTACAAATAAATAGATGAGAGACCTTGTTCTCAAGATAGTGTGTTCTATCTTAGACACTTTTGGTTGAGATAATTTCTCCTTTGGTTGAGATAATTTCTCCTTTGGTTGAGATAATTTCTCACCAGACACACACCAATATAGGAGTTACCTAAACTAACTCCTATCTTAGAGGAACAACCCAAGAGTTAGGCACAAATTCCTAACTTGGAATATTTAATTAATTTATTTATTTTTGGATTTATTATTGTTTTATGAGAGAGGCTAACAGAATCAAAGTCATTTCTATAGAATTTAGAGCATCATGGCATTCATACATCACCAATGAGCTCCATAAAGAAGAAAATGAATTATCAATTTGAAAACATTTTGTCCTATTAGAATTTTTGTCTTATATAGCCACTGTCCTATATGTATTTTGTCCTTTATAATAAGTTTAATTTGTTATCACTGAAAAAATTTCAAAAAAAAATTGAGACAACTTGTATGGTTTCAAAGTTGTAAGTCAGTCTTGGTCAAGTCATTTCTATTGTTTTATTTAAGGAGTCTAAAACATAGGATAGAGTCTTGTTCCCTTTGTTAAATATGGTCAACAACCTTGTTTTACCCACCATTGGTCCCACATTTATTCAAAGTGTCATGTGTTAAGGCTGTTTCAAAAATTACATGCGCTACAAAACTGTCTAGGAGTTTTCGTAGCGCAAAACCCAGTCTAGGAGTTTTCGTAGCGCAAAACCCAGAATTTGCACTGGCTGCACTACGAAATCAGGGATTCGTGCAGATCCATGTCAAATGTCATCCAACTGTCAAATCTATCAGAATCTGTTAATCTTACATCATCAATTGTCAGTCCATACACCTTGCCTATCACATTCAACTGCTCATTCTCATCATTAGGTTCGTTAGGTGTCTTGGTACGCTCAAGTTTCAAATTTCAAAAAAGGAGCCAAGTATTTTCAGTTATGATTATGTATGGGTTCATGTATGAGAAGCAAATTGACAAGCATTTAATCAGAATTCTTTGAAGTCCAAGTGAAGTAGCTTCCCTTTTCATTTCAAGCGAGGCAATGATCGAGATTAAGATGGTGCAAGCTCTTTCAATTTTCATCTTGCAGGAATTCCATGGAGTTGTTTACAGAAAAGAAGGATCATAGGTCAGGCAGGTGTCTAATATTGAACAAGCTTTCAAACAGGTTGGTTGTTGGAGATTCTGTGAAAAACTTCAAGGAGGTCACATGCAAGTCACCAAAGAATTTTCTTTCAATTTCATAGGATTTAATTCAAAGGTTGGAGTTCCTGAATTACCAATCTCTCCAGAGGTTATATCTGCAGTCACTGAAATTCCAAGGGGACAGAGGAGGTGGTTAAAAAAAACTTCAAGTTTGATATGACTCCTTGCAAGGAATTCTTAAAGCTAGAGTTCGTTGATTCAAACTTAAACAAGTCAGTGCCTTTGGATTTGCCTTTCTATCTGTTTCATAGCCTAGGCAAAATGTGTGACAAGGTTCAGTTGAAGAACAGCATGAAGGACATCCTTAGCTAAAAGAAATCCCATAGCAAGTAAGGCTAAGTCCTAAATCTTGATAGATTACCTTTTAAAGCTTACATTGAAGAATGGTGCCTATCTATTTAGTTTTGAACAGCTTCATGACAATTGAAAAGTCATTTCAAGAAAAGGAAAGATCAAGAAAGTCAAAGTTTTGGCCTTAAACTATGGTTTTTGTAATTACACAGCGGTTTCGTAGCGCGCTAAAAAACTACAGTAGCTGCATATTATGGTTCGGTTGACCAATTTTGAAAGACAAAGATGAATCCTTTTGAAAAAGAGTTTATGAAAAGGATAATTTACAAGGTGTGAGTATACATCAAGGGCAAAACAAGTAGAGGAAATACATTTATGAACTCCAACTTCATCAGTCAACTTATCAGTCAAACTTCTTCTTGTTTTTACCAGTCAACTTCTAGAAGAGTTTCTGAGCAGTTGAAAACTCGTCTCTGAAAAGTGAAAGAGGTTTCATTCCTAAGATACTGAAGTACAGAAACCTCTTCCACTTTATTCAAATCCATTATTATCTGCGAGAAATGAAGGACCAAACTTGCGCTACGAAACTGCTGTAGGTGCAGTTTTTCACAAGCATATTTCTCTTGTTTTACACCTGTTTTTCAAATACACATTCTTGGCAATAGGAAAGGTTTTTCAAAAAACCAAGAGAGTTTTTTGTCAGCATGGATTGCTTCACAAAATCTTCCTTCACTTTTTCCAAATACATTTTCTATGGGAAGATATGAGCTCTGTTCCAACACATATTTTTCAGCCAGAACAGAGCAAGGAACAGTCTCCTGGTTTCTAGGAACAGTAAAAGGATGAGTCATCAAGGGCCAGATGGAGGGTTATGAGAACCATCAAATTTGAATTCATGGATTTATAGGTGTCAAAAGGAGTGTTTAATTCTTATATAAGGTCGTTTTAATCATAATGAGGAGTTACACTCCTAATTGTTTTAGGTGTCTAAAAATGCCAGTTAACAGTCAGTTACATTAAATAGTTAGCTTTAAGTGTCAATAGGTGTTAGATCAGAGAGAATTCGAATTCTCCTCATCCTAGAGGAAGGAATCTCAGTTATGTAAAGATTTCTATATATAGGAGAAGATCTGATGTACAAGGGGTTGGAAATTTTCAGAGAAAGACTCATATTGTGCCATTGTAGAAGATTATGTTTTTATGAATGCAAGCTTTGGCTTTACTTCTCAGGATTCAGAAGGAGTTCAATGGCGGCTTGTTTATGTTTTTCCTTATTTCGTTATGTGCATTAGTATGAATGTATGATACTTAGAACTCATTGGCATGCTCTAACTTCCTTCATACATTGATGGACTGTGTTTTCCTACATGTCTCTATGTGTTAACTAATATATTGAAATTTGATGCCTTGACTTCCATGTTTAGCTAATACTACTATCATACTAAGCTTTTCTGACTCCATAAGCCCAATGGATGTTTGTTGATTGTGTTTCACCCACTTACATTTCTTCATTTGTTCAATAGAGTTAGCCATCTAATCCATTATCAATATCATTAATCATTTGAGAGAGCCCTCTCAGGTTGAGGAGGCTAAGCCTCAGCCAAAAGTAGGTTTGAAATAGTTACTCAAAGTCTTCCTGATCAACAGCCTATCAGGGTTGAATTTTGTGATAACATAATGAATGAAGCCCAAGAGACACATGTGGAATTTGAAAAGACACATGTAGAATTTAAAATCACATATATAGAATGTGAAAGGTTATATGGAAGCCCATAGGTCATAGAAGTTGAAAAGTCATGAGGAAACTCAAAAGTCATTGTCATTTGTTATGAATAACTCCTCGTAACTCAAGAAAAGGGCTTGGATTATTAGATATTTTCCTTGGATTCTCTTGTATTTCATAGGTGGAAAATCATTCTTTGGAGAAGCAAAGTTGTAGCTTCATGTTCCACTACTAGATCTAGTGTTTCACGTTTGTAACAAAGTACATGGAATCTTTCATTAATAATCAGAATCTACTCGAGTGAGAAATTCTTCATGCAAGTATCATAAATGTAGTAAGACTATTCTTGATATGTTTGTAGTATATGTTTGCATACTACATACTAAGACTAATGAAATATTGTGTTGCTTAGATATGGATATTTTTTAATGAGTGTTGTTATGCTTTTACAATTGTTGTTTATCTTGTGAACTAATTTGTAGGTTAACCAACAAGTCTTTCTCTTCCACTCATGAGTCTCTCTTAGGATAGTACCATGACTTCCCTAACCAGAAGTTTGGTTTCTCTTTACCAACCATGTAAGTTTCCTGTACATTCTATATTTAGTGTTACACAAATCTTACATACTTGTTTCCACATAGAGGTGTTTTTGATCTGTTGTGTATGTGTTGAAACCAAGGCAAACCTCTAAAATCGTTGCAATGGTGGTCGAACCATATAATTGGATGGGACTCCTATATCAAACTTTGTGAGGTATAATTGGGACTTCATATCGAGGAGATCCCCTATATGTTGGTAGTATCTAACACCATCAACGGGACCATGGATGCACTCCAAAGATGTTCACTTTTTAACATATTAAAATCTTGTGTTTTTTCCCTATAGTTTGGGCCTCCAACTAGAGCTGATTTTCAAATGGCCATAACTTATCATCAAAGTGTAGTTTTTCAGAGTAGGATATATTTTTGGAAAGATATCGACGAGATCTAAACAACCATGTATTTTTTGGGATTATTATAACATCACAACTACATCACAAAACCAATTAATTTCAAGCGCCTTTAACTTCACTTCATGAGATCTTGTAAGAGTCTTGGTTGTCATAATGCTTCATAGAGTGTACTATTTCATATGAATGATACTTCCATTGTATTAGAAATCCCCTTTTATGTTAATTCCATCTTGTTTTCATCAATGACAACAAAATATACAACAATCTCCCCCTTTTTCATTGATGGCAACACCATCATACATTAATGGTCATTGACATCAAAAAAGCAAAAACACCCCATGCATAAATGTGTTATTTGGTTAGAATCAATGTCTGCAATCTATCCCTACCAAAATTCCTTCCTCGATCAATTTCGATGTCTGTATCAATGTCTGCAATCTCTCCTTATTTGACATAAATGGAAAAGGTTCATGGATATTTATTGAAACCACCATGTTGATGATGATGTATAAGTATCTATCAAAGGTTCCATAACACTTCCTTGCATGATCCTATGGACCTAATTAAATCATGATACCTTCTTACTGCTATGTTTCCATTCTTATAGAATCTCCCCCTGATACCATACTTCCATTGCTTCTCATTTATATATTCTTAAAATATCCCCAAATATTATGTGCTTTCTTGTGATCCTAATTTAAGTCTCATAGTGCTTATGATTGTTCTTCAAATCTCTCCCTAAGGCCATGCTTTCTTCATCTTTAAGTACCTATCATCTTTGTATTCTCCAACTGCTTCCTGAATTATCCTAGGGACTAGTATATGTGAAATGTCTCTCTCTCTCTAGTGCATCTAATAGAACATGTATGCTACCAAAAACATCAAGTAATACTAATCAATGTAAATATCATATTCCATATGCTACCCTCATGCATCTAGTTTCTTCTTCAAGTTTGATTTGAAAAATTATGGTCTTGAAGAAGCCCTTTGTGACTCTTTATAATGCTAATGAGATAACCCTTCTAGTGACAACGATATTGCCCCAATTTTATATCTAAGATATTTGAAACTTTCCCTTGGAAATGGTTTGGTAAAGATATTAGCAATATGTTCCTTACTTGGAATATATTCTAGTCTTACTAAATTCTCCACAATTTTTTCTCACAAGAAATTATATTTGATTGCTATATTCGTTTATTTACTGCATGATAGGATTTTCGAGATATTAATTACACTGGTATTATTTCACATGATGGTTACAAGTTGGTCATTGTGCTCCTGAAGATCCTTCAATATTTTCTTCATGCATAACATTTGAGTATAGAATGCAGTTGCAGAAATATACTCAACTTCAACAATGGATAGAGAGATAGAAGATTATTATTTTTTTAGACAAGAAACTAAAATTTTTTTAAGAAAGAATGCTCCTCCACTAGTACTTTTCTTGCCATCCATGCATCCAGCCTAGTCTGAATTTGAGTGCAAGATTTAGGAGTAATATTAGTTCCTCTGGTATATCATAAGCCATAATTGATAGTGCCTTGTAAGTATCAAAGTATTCTTTTATCTGCATTTACACGAGATTCTTAGGGGCGATTGAAATTTTCCTACCTATCCTACAACCTACATAATGTTAGGTATTGATGTTGCCAAATAGATAAGTTTTCGATCATTGATCTATAAATAATTTGACCTACTTTAGGATATTCATTGTATTTTCTAAGTTTACAACCTATAACCATAGGAGTGCTTACCGAGGCATAAGTTTCCATTCCAAATTTCTTCAATATTTCTTTAAGATATTTGGAATGAGATATGAACATGCCTAACTTGGATTGATTGACTTGTAGTCTAATGAAAATGGATAATTTTGTTAGAAAGTGTAGCAAGAAAGGCTCAATTTGACTTTAGAATTAGTAAAATTGAGTAAATCGAATTTCCACATCAGCAGGACAACTTGGAGGTAGTTAACTAGTGTGACATGGCTCTTGTCACTCAGTTAACTCAGTAAATTTGAGTTATAGGCTTGGAGTTCATTCATGCATGTGTTGATTGCTAAATTTTAGCAATCTTGTTCAATTATTTTCAATTGTACTTAGTTAACTAACCTCTAACAATTAATAGAGTCAGTTGAAGTTCAGTTGTGCAGTGAGATAGAAGTCTAACTCAAATATTGGTTAGTTAACTAATCAATTAGCCCAAAATAGCTCATGCCTGCATAGAATTCAAATTCCTTAGCTGGAGTGGAGGAATTAAGGCTAATGTAAAATTAGTTGTATACTAGTGGAGTGTACAAAATTCTGCATGCAGGGAGTTGATCAAACCTTGGGAATTGCACAAGAAATAGGAGGAAACTTATATCTTTTAGGAGCTAATTTCCTCAAGAATTGCACAAGTAAATAGGAGGTTGGAGGAGGCATAATTTGGCTAAGTGTTGGCTAGAGGCTCTCATTCAGTAAGGAGAACAATTTTACCTTTACAAGTGGTGCTCAAAGTTGTAGCATGCAATTGTATTAGTTTCTATATTCAACTAGTTAATGCAAAGAGGCTTGAGGGGTTTTCCCCAAGAAATCATTGTGTACTTGTGATTTTTCATGTTGTTTTAAATTGTGATTTATATTCCCCATATTAGTATAGTAGAATCGTGTCTCTTATTTTCAGTTTGAAATATTGGGCAGTTCCAATTTCTATCAAATTTCTACATGGTATCAGAGCCCTGAAATCACATTAGAGTTGGTATTTCAATTTTTTCCCTTAGTAATTTCAAATTTGCAGCTTCAGTGCAGCAGTTTTTTCTTCAGATTCAGGATAATGTCTTTCAATGGACTGAGATTGGAGTATGCCATTGAGGGTAGCTCAAATTTCATAGCCTAGAAGGATGAAATGCAATCAATGTTTGATGATAATGGTGTATTAAAATATGTTAAAACTGACATTATGAAACCTAAAGAGTCTGATGCAAAACAATTAGCCCAATGGAATAAGGATGTTTCTAGAGCGAGGAGGATCATCCTAGATGGTGTGAGAGACCACATAATCTCGAAGTTACATGGAAATAAGAATCCATTTGATATGTGGAAGACCCTCACTAAGCTAATAGGAAATAACAGTGATTCCAGAAAACTTGGTCTGATGAGCACATTGAAGATTAAAGACAAAGGATATGAGGTAGTCTTCAACAATGGGGAGGCCTACCTCAAGCTTTTTTCTTTAGGTTAGATTAAGAAAATTGGTGTCAGGATCGAAAGTCTCTACACATTAGAGGAATATACATGTGCAGCCTTAATGAACAAGGCAGAGTTTGAGATGTGGTGGTTGAGAGGGAGAAAGATAGAACTCTCAAGATGGAACCTCATCCAGTTGGCAGTTGGGCTAAGGAGAAGGATGATGAGGAGGATGAATAGTCAAAGACCTCCAATAGAAGGATAGTTCTAGACAAGTAGGCAGAGGGAAAAATTGAAGCTATACCTCTTGGAGTGAGGTGGGGCGATGTTGCGCCTTAACCCTAGAGTTGCAAAGAATTTGGGTAGGGTCCATTGAGGTGTCCTCCACAATGTTCAGTAGTAGAAGGATCAGTTTCATTTGGTGCAATCAGATGCTAAAGAGCAAAAAGTGTTATAAACTTATATGTTTCAGAGCAATGGAAAACATAAAATATTGCATAAATATAAACACAGAAAACACATAAAACAAGAGAGACACAGATATACGTGGTTCACCCAGTTTGGGCTACGTCCACAGAGAAACAGCTAGTCCTTCTTTCATTATATTATCTAGCAAACTGAAGAGAAACAACCTATAACATATCCACTATAACTCCCTCTTCACTCTCAATCTCCTCTTTTTTCCTCACTCAGAATATAGATCTGAATAGATGCAATACAATTCCCTCATATATAGTTAGGGGTTTCCTTCTAGGGAAAAAAGCCCTAAATTAAACATAACTTCTACCATCAGATCATCTACCTAATGAATGGCCCAGATTGACTATAAATTACTATACTTTTACAAGGCAATTTTACATATGTTTTTAGCTTCGAGGGTGCTGCCCTCGAACCCCCACCAGGGGACCGCTGGCCCCCGGATCCCCTAGCCGGGGGGGATGGACCCCCTTGAACCCCCACCGGGGGGGAAAGTGGCCCCCATACCCCCCTGCGTGGAGGGGTGTACAATATTCCTAGAGTATACATCCGAATGAAACCTTTGAATAAGAAGATAATCAGGCTCCACACCCAACAATCTCCCACTTAGAGACTGATTATAGCAACTCCACCACTACTTCATTTGCTAGACAATGACTCCACTTTGGACCTGGTTGTTTCTCATCTTCTTCATCATACTTGAAGACCAATTGAAACTGAGCATATTCTTAGTTTCTCCCTGGTTACAATTTTTATTAACATATTTGAAGGATTCTGGCTAGTGTGTATATTTTCCATCTTCAACTGTCCATCTTCCAATGCTGACCGTATGAAATGGTACTTGAGTTGTATATGCTTAGTCTTGGAATGAAATGAAAAGTTCTTTGCAAGATGTATGGCACTCTGGTTGTCACTGTATAACCTGCCAAACTCCTGCTTCTTACCCAGTTCATCCAGAAACCTTTGTAACCGAATCATTTCTTTACTAGCCTCTGTAGTAGCAACGTACTCTGCTTCTGTTGTTGAAAGTGCAACAAGACTTTTCATTTTTGAGACCCAACTAACAGTTGTTCCACCTACAGTAAACACATACCCTATTGTGCTTCTCTTCTTATCTCTATCACCCACCATATCTGCATCAACATATCCCTATAGAGCAATGTTTGAACCACCAAAGCATAATGCTTGATTTGTGGTACCTCTCAAACACCTGAGAATCCATTTCACCGGCATCCAATGTTCTTTTCCTGGATTGTTCATGTACCTGCTTACAACTCCCACTGCATGTGCAATATCAGGCCTTGTGCAGACCATTGCATACATTAAGCTTCCAACTACTAATGCATATGAAACTTTAGACATATGAACCATTTCTTCTTGAGTCTTGGGACACTCCTCCTTACTTAATTTGAAATGGCTAGCCAAAGGTATACTAACTGGTTTTGAATTCTACAGAAATTTGTTTGCGGTCCACTTTTTTCAGTTTTCAAGATCACTATTATGAACAAATATCTGGAGTCGCCATGGGTTCCCCACTCTCACCTATTGTCGCCAACTTATACATGGAGTACTTTGAAAGAAAAGCCCTGGAATCATACCCTCTGAAGCCAGCATGGTGGAAAAGATTTGTTAATGACACTAACCTGAATTGGACTCATGGTAAGGCAGAACTGGAGAAGTTTTTCAATCATCTTTACTCTATATCTTCCGAAATCAAATTTACTATGGAGCTTGAAGAGAACGGTAAGATCCCATTTCTTGATGTTCTGATCAGTAGAAAAGAGGATGGTACTTTGGGACACCAGGTCTATAGAAAGAAAACTCATACTGAGAGCTATCTTCATGCTGACTCTTACCATCATCCTTCCCAAAAATCTGGCGTCTTAAACACTCTTGATGTTAGGGCTTTCAGGATTTCTGACCCTGATCACCTAAAAGAGGAGATTGAACACTTGACCTCTGTCTTCAGAAACCTTGGATACAGAGAGTGGAGTATCAAGAAAGCTATAAGAAGAGCTCAGGATAAGGTTCTCTCCAGGCGTCCTCCTGAAGACAAGAAAGAAAATTATGGAAAAGTTTACCTTCCATTCATTCAAGGGGTTACAGATAAGATTGCAAAAATTTTAAGGAAGAATAACATAAACACTCAATTTACAACATGTAGAACTATAAGACAAATGATGAGGTCAGTAAAGGATAACATTGATCGTCAACAACTCAAGGGTGTGTACAAGATTGATTTCTCTTGTGGCAAGAGTTATATTGGGGAAACAGGTCGATCTCTGAAAATAAGACTAAAAGAGCACGCGGCTGATGTAAAGAATAAGAGATCCCATACATCATCCCTTGCAGAACACTCGTCAAAAAAAAAACATCATATGTGTTTGGAGAACGCTAAAATAATTGCAAGAGAGGATAATTATCATAAAAGAAAAATCAGAGAGGCCATCGAAATTATGAAATTTCCTCAGAACCTCAACAGGGACAATGGGAGTGAAATTAGTGGTAATTGGCTTCCCCTGATCAGACAAATAAACCCCTCCAGTTCTTTGGAAGCATAGTATCAGGGTTTTCATTTTAATTAATTAATCTGAATTAAAAAAAACTAATTAAATAAAAATAGAAATAAATAAAATAAAACAAATAATAAAAACAAAAATAAAGATTAATTAATTGGACAATTTTGGCTTAATAGGTTAAGCCTTGAAAATAATTAAAAATAATTAATTAATTAAATAAAAATTTAAATTGATTAATTATATAAAAATTTTAATTGATTAATTAAATAATAATAAAAACTTAAAAAACAATAGAAATAATTATAATTAATTAATCAATTAAATTTAAATTAATTAATTAAATAAATAAAAGCAATAGAAGGAATTATAAATTAATTACATACTTAATTAATTTTTAAATTAAAATTAAATTTAATTAGATTAATTAAATCAAAATTAATTAATTTAATTTAATTTAATTACATCAATTTTAATTAATTCTAATTAAATATAATTAGTCAATTAATTAAACAAAAATAATTAATAATAATCAAAGATTTGATTAATAAATAAAAAATTAATTAATTAATTAAATAACTAATTTAATGATTGATTCTAATTAATTAATCAATTAAATTTAAATTAATTGAATAATTAAATAAATAAAAGCAATAGAAAGAATTATAAATTAATTACTTACTTAATTAATTTTAAATTAAAATCAAATTTAATTAGATTAATTAAATCAAAATTAATTAATTAATTTAATTTAATTACATCAATTTTAATTAATTATAATTAAATATAATTAGTCAATTAATTAAACTTAAATAAAATTAATTAATTAATTAATTTAATGATTAATTAGAAAACTAGGGCTAAATAAGAAATATGGTAAATAACAATTAATAAAAAGAATTATGAATCAAATTAAACTAATTAATTAAATTATAAACTAATAAATTAAATTATTAACTAAAATAAACTTATTTATGAATTAAAATAATTTTAGGAAATAATCAAGGCTAAATAATGAATTTAATTAAATAAAAATTTGATAAATAAAATAAAATAAAATAATAACAAATTAAAATAAATAAGAAATCATATAAGTGTCGGCTTCTTAAAAATTAGGGATCTAGGTTTATTTATTCGTAGGTCGATAGACTCTTCTCTCAATATGCTTTCATTCATATTCTATCTATCTAAATTTGTCCTGATGATGGACCCCCATTGGGGTTTGAAACGTCGACAGAATGATCACAAAACTGTGGATAATCCGGATCATGCCACTGCAAAAAACTTCCACAGAAGCCTAAAATCTAACATATTAAACCTTTTCAACACCTTTTCTATGTACTCACTTTGAGATAATGTTAATTTGTGATTCTTCCTGTCTCTAGTTATTCTCATACCAAGGATTTGTTTTGCAACACCCAAATCCTTCATTGAAATAAGTTTGTCAATTTCCTTTTGAGCAAATATATTTCCTGCATGTTAGAACCTGCAACAAGCATGTCATCTGCATACAATAAAAATATAATATAGCTGCCATAATTTTTCCTTTAGACATAAACATAGTGATCAGAGTGACATCTAGTATAACCTTGTTCAAACATAAATCTGTCAAATTTCAAGCACCACTGCCTTGGAGCCTGTTTTATGCCATACAAGCTCTTCTTCAATATGCCCACTAGTTTCTCCTTCCCTTTTACCTCATATCCTTGTGGTCGTTGCATATATGTCTCTTCCTCCAAATCCCCATGGAGAAAGGTTGTCTTTACGTCTAACTGCTCAAGATGCAAATCTTCAGCTGCTACTAGACTTAAAATAGTTCTGATTGAAGTCATTTTAACAACAGGAGAACATATTTCATCAAAATCAATACCTTTCTTCTGTGCAAACCCCTTCACCACAACTCTAGCTTTGTACCTATGTTTTACTCCATATTCTTCCTTCAGCCTATAAAACCATTTATTTTGTAATGTTGTTTTACCTACAGGCAACCTGACTAAGTCCCAAGTCTGGTTATGTGCTAAGGAGTCCATCTATTCTTTCATGGCTTGCTCCCACTTCTTCTTGGTTTCTACTTGCACTGCTTCTTCATAAAATTCTGGTTCACCAGAATAAGTCAACATTACATAATATAATGAAGGAGAGTATCGTTCAGGGGGTCTACTTATCCTGGTAGATATTCTAACACCACTTTCAGGTGTTTGAAGTGCTTGTTGTTGTTGTGGTTGTTGTTCTGGCTGTTGATCATTATGATTTTCAAGCACCATCACTTTTTTTGTGATCTCGTCAAGCACTGTGTATTCTCTGTTTTCTTTTTCCTGTTTCTTTTCCTGCAGCTGATCCTTATACAAAACCTTTTCATTGAATATGACATCTCTACTCCTAATGATTTTGTGTTTTCCATAATCATAAAAGCGATAACCAAAATCATTAACACCATATCCAATAAAGGTACATTTCTTTGATTTTGCCTCAAGATTTGTTCTATTTTCTTTATTAATGTAGCAAAAGGCTTCACAACCAAAAGTCTTTAAAAAAGAGTAGTTTACCTTTTTACCTTTCCATGCCTCCTCTAGAATACCACCATCCAAGGAACTTGAAGGCCCTCTATTTATTAGATAAACAACAGTATCTACAACATCTGCCAAAAATTGTAAAGGCAATCCTGCATGCAATCTCATGCACCTTGCACACTCCATGATTGTCCTGTTCATCCTTTCTAACACACCATTTTCTTGTGGTGTTCCTGGAACTGTCTTCTCTTTGCGAATTCCATTCTCAGAACAGTACCTATCAAACTCTTTGCTGCAATATTCACCTCCATTGTCTGATCTGGGACACTTCAACCTTTTTCCTGCCTCATTTTCAACCAAAGCGTTCCATTTCTTGAAAGTATCAAATACATTAGATTTATTTCGAATACAATAAATCCAGGTTTTTCTGGTTGCACCATCAATAAAAGTAACATAATAATGAGAGCCACCAAGAGATGATACCTAAGTAGGCCCCATACATCTATATGCACAAGCTCTAATTTTTCGCTCTTATTTTCTTTCCCAACTCTAAGGAATCTAACTCTCTTTTGTTTTCCATAAACACAATTCTCACAGAATTTTAAATCAACATGTTTCAAACCTGGCAACAAATTTCTTAAGTGAAGAATCTGCATTCCCTTCTCACTCATGTGCCCGAGCCTATGATGCCACAATGCCATATCTTCTCCTATAGAGGTTAAAGCATTAACAGAATTAGAAATACCATTGCATAAATACAATACACTAACCTTTCCTCCTTTTGCTATTACCAGGGATCCTTTAGTGACCTTCCAGGTTTTATCTATGAAAGTAGTTACGCAACCTTCACCTCCAAACTGCCCTATTGAAATCAGATTTTTCTTCAGATCTGGAACATGCCTTACCTCCTTCAATAGCCATTGATTTCCATTCTACTATTTTATGAAAATTGTACCCATTCCAACGATTTTACAGGGTTTATCATCACCCAATTGAACCTGTCCAAAATCTCCTTGAACATAATAATGAAAATGTTTCTTATCAGGTGTAGCATGGAATGAGGCCCCTGAATCTACCACCCAGGCATCAATAATTTTTTCTAATGAAAGAATCAAAGCATCTTGCAACACATCACTTGTTACATTCACTTCATGATTAGTTTCTTTCTGCGAGTCTCCTTCTTTTCCCTTCTGAGACTTGTAGTCTTTCTTCGGGTGTTCTTTCTTCCCGTATTTCCAGCACACTATCCCTGATCTGGACTTGGATTTGCCTTTTTTTGACTTACTGCGATATCCTGGGCTCTTTCCTCTTTCCATTTTTCTTCCCCTAGTCTTTGAAGTCAATTACCTGATGTCTCACCAGAGCTTTTCCATCACATTTCCTCGCTAAGGATTTCACCGAAAACATCATCAAACTTTAAAGTACTAGATCCAGAGACAAAGTTACTACTGGCCATAAGTAAACCATTCCAACTTTCTAGCAATGAGCACAGAAATAATAGAGCCCTAACTTCATCATCAAAAGTTACCCCTACAGAACTTAACTAACTTTTAACTGTATTAAAATCATTTAAATGATCAGAAATAGCTCCACCCTCTGACATCTTCATATTAAATAAATGCTTCATAAGAAATACCTTATTTGAGGCCAAGGGTTTTTCATATAGTTTGGCCAATGTCGAGATTAAACCCTCTGTTGTCATTTCCTTTTAAATATTAAAGGCTACCGATGCCGCTAGGCACAGCCGTATTGTTCCAAGTGCCTTTCTGTCGAGAATATTCCATTCTGTGTCTGTCATACTTGTCGACTTCTTTGTCTTTCCGCTCAATGGTAGGTACAGATCTCTCTAATATAGATAATCTTCCATCTGCATCTACCACAGCTAGTAGTTTTTGCCGTTGAATTTTTCGACCCTAAACCTACCATCTTCTGCCATTGCTCCCACTCAAACTAGGAACCCTTCTCTCCTGCGAGTTTATCAGCCAAATATAACTTTGGCTTTGATACCAGTTGTTAGAAAATTATATATTACAGCGCAATGGAACACATAAAATATTGCAGAAATATAAACACAGAAAATGCATAAAACAAGAGAGACACAGATATACGTGGTTCACTTAGTTTGGGCTACGTCCACGGAGAAAAAGCCAGTCCTTATTTTATTATATTATCCAGCAAACTGAAGAGATACAACCTACAGAAGATCCGCTATAACTCCCTCTTCGCTCTCAATCTCCTCTCTTTTCCCTACTCAGAATACAGATCTGAATAGACGCAATACAATTCCCTCATATATAGTGAGGGGTTGCCTTCTAGGGAAAAAAACCCTAAATTAAACATAACTTCTACCGTCAAATCATCCGCCTAATGAACGGCCCAAATTGACTAGAAATTACTATACTTTTATAAGGCAATTTCACATTTGTTTTTTGCTTCAAGGGCACTACCCCCGAACCCCCGCCGGGGGACCGCTAGCCCCTGGACCCCCTAGTCGGGGGGGATGGGCCCCCCCGAACCCCCGCGGGGGGGGGACAAGTCCCCCCCGCACGCGCGTGGAGGGGTGTACAATCTTCCTAGGGTATACATCCGGCTGAAACCTTTGAATACAGAAAATAATCAAGCTCCACACCCAACACAAAGGAGTGTTGATACCAGTGCAGGAGGGATAATGCAGAATCAACATCAGTATAGTCTTCCTAGTAGACAGTTGCAAAGACATAGTTGATTCAATGTTTTTTTTTTATGCTTCTTAGTTGTAGATGTTACAGTAGCAACAAAAATTCGAATTTCCACATCAGTAGGACAACTTGGAGGTAGTTAACTAGAGGGACATCGCTCGTGTCACTCAGTTAACTTACTAAATTTGAGTTATAGGCTTGGATTTCAATAATGCATGTGTTGCTTGCTAAAGTTTAGAAAGTCAGTTCAGTTATTTTCAATTGTACTCAGTTAACTGACCTCTAACAATTAATAGATTTAGTCGAAGGTCAATTGTGCAGTGAGACAACAGTCTAACTAAGAGATCTATTAGTTAATTGATCAATCATACCAAACTATCTCATGCATGCATATAATTCAAATTCCTTAGATGGAGTGGAGGAATTAAGGCTAATAGAAAATTACTCGTATACTAGTGGAGTGTGCATAATTTTACATGAAGGGAGTTGATCAATCCTTGGCAATTGCACAAGAACATAGGAGGAAATTCCTATATTTTAGGAGCTAATTTCCTCAAGGACTACGAAATAAAATGGAAGGCTAGAGGAGGATATAAATTGGCTAAGTGGTGGCCAAAGTTTCTCATTTAGTAGGGAGAATAATTTTACCTTTGTAGGTGGTGCTCAGAGATGGAGCATGCAATTGTAATAGTTTCTATATTCAACTAATTAATGCAAAGAGGCTTAAGGGGTTTGTTCCCAGTTGGGTTCCCTTAGAAATCATTGCGTACTTATGGTTATGATTGTTGCATGTCTATGCATGTTATTCAAAATTTTGATTTATATTTTGAAAACTAGTAGAGTGGAATTGTTTCTCTTGTTTTCAGTTTGAAATCTTGAGCATTTTCACTTTCTATCAAATTTCTACGAATTTTCCTAGCATGGAAATTTCGAATTATTTCTTCATATTGTTCAAAAACTTCCTACTAAAGGAATCATTATCACTACCAAAAATGATATCATCCACTTAGACAACAATGAGAAAATTGTTACCATCTTCACTCTTCATGTAGAGATTACTATCAGTTGAGCCTCTGTTGAAACCTTGTTGGTGAAGATAATTATGAAATCTAGAGTGTCGTGCCCTCGGTGCCTATTTTGAGGAATATAATGCCTTCTTTAATTTACATACAACAACTTTATCTTTGGTTAGCTAAAATTCTTCTAGTTGTTCCACATCGACCTCTTCCTTGAGTTATCCATTTAGGAATGATTACTTTACATCCATTTAACATACTTTTAACCCTTTGAAAGATGAAAAATCCAAGAACATTTTGATGGATTCCAAATGAGCCATAGGAAAAAAAAATTCATCGGAATCAATGTCTTCTACCAATGTATAACCCTTATAAGAAAGTATTGCTTTATTTCTTACCACTTTTCCACTCATGAATCTTATTTATTGTTAGTATGAAAATTCTTAGCATGTGTATCAAAAATACTTCACTTAAATCACTGGTGACAAGTGACCCTAACAAAATAAAATGGTTTTTCAAGCTTTAGATCTACAATGATAAAAGAAGAAATCCTATAACAAAAGGATCGTGTGCAACCTAAAACATAGAACAACAAGAAATAATTGATGCAATAACCCAATAGAGTAAGAATTTAATGAATAATATTTTATTAATAACACCTACTGAAGGATATCTACAACATGCTTTTGTAAATCCCCCTCTATGGGATGAGTCCTTTGATGTCCTTATGCTTCAATGATCTCTTTCTCTCTCTCAATATGCAGAAAATAAAAAACAAATATAGAACTCAAGTGGGAGCTCAAATGGCACAAGATGATAATGGTGACGATGATAGTGATCATGGTGAAGAATGAATGGAAAACCCTCTTATTTATAATAAAGTATTGGGTTGATCTCGAAAATGGAAAAAATAATTGATGAGCCTCGGTATTGCAACAAGAATGTTGCAATTCCCAAGGCTACCAACTTTAATTATCAACCCGGGGTTCGTACAAACTTAAGAGGTATTGGCACTATATGTTCAGCATACAATGTGTCCTTCCTTTGATGTCATGATGTAATGTAGTGCATGTACTAAAGTCAAATCCTAAACTAATTGCAGAAAATGAAATGCTCGAAATGAAAACCTGTTACAATAAATTACAAGGAAAGAAACTTATTCTAATTGCATAAAATAAAGATCGTGAACTAAATTTCACCCATTACATTTCAAAGAGTTTACATCCATTAACAAAGTTCATTGGATGTGTTAATCAAGAAAATCATCATTGCATTAACCAATCCATAAATCTATCCATTAGCACAAAACATTGAAATGTTTGGCATGGGTAAAGAGGCAAATCCTAAGCATTCTTAGTATTCCATAATAATTGATTTAGAGCCTAGGAGTATTAATTCAACCCTAAGGGACAATAACCAAGCTTCTTTAGCAAATATGGGAAAGTATATACCTGTTGGAAGGCTGCTACTGGGTTTCTGTAGTACTACTATAGGAAATAGAAAATTTACTATAGGGAGTTATAATTCACTGAATAACCAATCAAATCAAATCAAAGCCAAATTGGATAGGAAAAAAAAATTATTGACTAGGATTTCTTAGGTCTCTATTCCAAGTGGAATCTTTGTTAACCCATGTTAAAAAATGGCAGAAAAGTACTAGTCTAAAATCTAGAAATTCAAGAACTAGTGAGCTAGTAAATCTATCAAATGCCTATCCTAATAAAGTGAAAATGAAATGGGGTAATTTTTGCTATTAACTACAATTTTGTTGTGATCTAATGCAAGTGAAATAACCTTGATTGAAGCTCATTAGAATGCTCTAAAAAATAGTAGAAATTTACTCCTATTTTCCACAAAGGACTTCTAGAAATCTAGATTTGGGAATAAGCAAACTAATCCAACTAGCTCAATGATTACTATGACCTTCCAAAGTTGTTCCATGGATGTAATGATTCTCATGATCTTGCAAAAGAACTTACTTCAACCATTTAACCCAATCCGACAACAAGAAATCATTAACACTAAATGCAGAAATAGAAAAAAGACAAGAACAAGAGATGCATGTGAATAAGAAGTGAAAGGAAGAAGATAAAATGATACAAAAGTGATATGAGGCTCTTGGGATGGCCAAGCCCAAGGACAATCAGAGTCCTATGGAGGAGACCAATATTTAGAAACTTAACATGGCACCAGTCTTCATTATTTCCATCAATACAATTACATCACTGCAAGAAATGACAATGGAACTGCAAAAATACGAGTTATTTCAACAAGAAGACTAATAAAAATCCACCCCTAGAGGAAAATTCGACTTGGTACTTATAAAAAATGGTTAGGAATCATTCCCCATGAAAGGAGGAAGCTTTCCCCACCAAAATCCCTTGATTAGTGGATATGGCACCCAATACTAGGACTCTGCATTAAATGGCAGGAAACACATTCCAAGATTTTCTCAATCATTGGAGCTCCACAATTTGTGCCATAATTCCATAATATCTTATTGATTTATTATTTACTATTAATCCTCCTATAGTAGGGAGGAACTCCCTAAATTGTCTCCTCCTCCAAATCTTCATAATCTACCCAATATTTTTACAATATTCCACAAAAATAAATAATATTAGGCACAAATATGCAATTATCTGTAAACCTTCCTAATGAACATATTAAAGTTAAAAATGCATTATCTTATACAAAAAGAGAGGTTTAATGTGTTGAAGGATGGTCAGATGGGCCATAATTTATGTCTAATTTCGAGGCATGGGCTTTAATTTATGTCTAATTTAGAGGCTCATCAATAATATTGACCAAATCAAGATCTAACCATTAGGAATATTTTATTATATTTTTTGGAGAGAGTAAAGATATCCAAAATGGTAAAGTATCTTTATTTAGAAATAATTGATAAATAAAATGATTTATTAATTACTTTATGAGGATTAATAAAGGTGTGAAATTGGAACGATTATTAAATAATGATTTAACAATTATTCCAAAGATAGAATTAAAGAATAATAAATAAATAGTGATTTATTTAATTATTCCAAGATGATTTAGTCAAACGTGACAAGGAATAATTATTAAATAATGATTTAATAATTATTCCTAGAGAAAATTAAATAGATAATGATTTATTCAATTATTCTCATGGGGTTTTCTAATTTTAATCAGAAATAATTTAATGAAAGTGGTTTACTAAATTATTTCCTACGAAGAAAGTGATTTTACTATGGCAAAATTAATCCTACATTGTGTATTTTGATCCACCTAGCTAGAAATGGATAGATAAAAATTATTCCAAAAATAGAATTAAAGAATAATAAATAAATAGTGATTTATTTTATTATTCCAAGATGATTTAGTCAAACGTGACAAGGAATAATTATTAAATAATGATTTAATAATTATTCCTAGAGAAAATTAAATAGATAATGATTTATTCAATTATTCTCATGGGGTTTTCTAATTTTAATCAGAAATAATTTAATGAAAGTGGTTTACTAAATCATTTCCTACGAAGAAAGTGATTTTACTATGGAAAAATTAATCCTACATTGTGTATTTTGATCCACCTAGCTAGAAATGGATAGGTGATCATTTTTGAAGGTGATAACATATTTGCCCCCAAAGTATGAGTGTTACGAGAAAATCGTATTGATCGAAATACATTGTATATTACACTTCCACGAGACACCAAAGGGGGGAGAGAGAGAGAGAGAGAGAGAGAGAGAACTGAAGCAATGCAAGAAAGGATGAAAATGGAGGTGTCGAGACTTACGAATATGATATAAGTGTTCCTTTATTTTGGAGTACATGATCTCAAATGAGGCGGGCGAGGCATAACCATACCCACTGAGCTAATTGAGTGAAAATAATACTGGTGCACCCAACAATGTGGGTCTAAGTAACAAAGTACATGATACATGGTATGTTGGGATCAATGGACTAGAAAATAATATAATGAATCACATTTTACATAATGTGCCTGGAAGAACAGAGGCCAAGAATGAATATAATAAAAATTGATTACATAAGACATAATTCCCCTCAAGCTGACATGGTGAGGGGGAATCACAACCAAAGAAGCCCCACTGAAAAGGAAAGGGCTCGAAAGATCTAAATGGATCATTTGAAGGAGACATGCATGTGGTAGGCATTGCAAGCAGCTGAAATTGAGCCCATAAAATTTGCAGAACTACATCTAAGGCTGGATCATTATCTTCTACCATGCAGGCATGTGGAGAGATACCTAAAGCATCACCCCCTCATGAGATCTAAAACATCTCGCACATGCCCGAGAAACATTGGTACAATCTTCTAGATCGCTGGACCATCAAGTGTATGACTCTCGATCATGCAGTAATGAGTTGGAGTCGAGTACGTGAGAAACAACCAAGTCAAAGGGTAATAATGATTCACTTTGCTTGATACAAGGTACCAAAAAATGATGAAAGTTGGAACCAAGGTACACCACCCTCTAGACCAAACTTCTGGAATAAATGTGTTGAAGTCGACAGAAGAGGGCCTACCAGAGTGGAGGCAATGAAGAATCCTCAACAAAGGCATGAGGGATCATAGTAATGTGACTGATGTACTGAAACTAACGATGATGATGGAAGGATACAATATGGGAGGTAGACTAAAGACTTCCCTTGTCAGAGCATGATATGGATAGTTGAATTGGTAACAACTAACTCAATTCCATAGGGGATGATCAATTACGCAGATGACAAATTTTTAAAGACATAGTAGTATAGTTGGAGGCCAAATAGGAGCATGATGGGATGAATGCAAAGAAAATATGTATGAGACACTGTAATTGAACTCAAGGAGACTTGGAAGAGACTCCATAGATGTAAGGGTGAATCATCTCTATTGATCTGAACAAGGTTGATTCGATGATGTTGCCACATGGGGAGAGGTCCAAAGGGGGCCATAAAAACATGAGTAAAAATGGTTACTCATGAAAGAAATCAACTTGTCAATCAACCAGTGGAAATATAAAGTGGTACCATATTATAGGCGGCTCATATGAAGAAATTTGATTTTAAAATGCGACAAAGTGAAGCCTCGTGGAAAAACTAGCTTCCTGGTGAAGTGCCAAATTACCAAAAAGACAAAGAGACCCATTATAGAACTCGATGAGATATTTCCAATGATGTTGACGGTTCATCAAACTGAGCTACAGTTTGGTCGCAATGGAGGATGGAAAAACTAGGGTTTTCCTATAAAAGGGCTTCTTGCACCAAATCCAATTCATTTGCATATTGAGTTTTTGGAGAATTTATAGAGGATGAGAAGGCCCTAAACCTAGAGGAGATCATAGCGGACAAACTGACCATTGGAATTTGGATTTACGATGTTCAAGTAGGTGGCCTTACTTGTGTAAAAATGGTCTTAATACTTCTAAGAAGGATGGATCTTGGTGAAGAATCAAGGTAATAAAGGAATACAAGAATGAACTACAAGAGAAGGTCTAAGATCATCCCTACCCACCAAGCCAAACATGGGGACATCTGCCAATGTTGAGACTGAAGTGTTCACCGAAGAAGGTTTGGAAGAATCACAATAGAAAACTCCAAGAGAGTCCCAATACATCAATCCCATGGATGATGACAGGTAGATAATAGGGGAAAAATATCCATCATCTTGATATCAGGAAGAGGGGTCATGATGGGTGGTTGAGAGACTTCCTGTTCTGGTACAATAGTGGGACCAAAACCCATAGGTATGGGGGGTGGACCCTCTATGAGCGAAATATAAATAGTGATGACTTGAAGCGTATCACGAAAGCCTTCGATACAGAGAGTGATGAAAATAATGGCCATAGTTATCATGCAAAGCACAAGGGTGATTCATGTGTAAGGATCTATTTTTCTTAGATGACTCGGGTAAGGTAACATGGACCTTAGGAATGTTAGAGTTAAGAAAGGTATTAGAGACCACATTCTTGATATGAGGGAGCTCAGGACAATTATTGGTGGCGTGTCCAACAACATCACATAAAGCGCATGGAGGAGTAGGCTTTGGAGACTTAGGAGGAGTTGGAGTTGTTTCGGGTGCCTTGTCTTTGGTTTCCTTTTTCTGGGCTTCCCCCCTCACCATATTCTTTCACAATAAGAGTAGGTTGTGATTGAGGTTGTTGTGAAACTGAAGTAAAGGAAAGGTTAGGAACAACAGGTTAAACTAGGGTAAAAGTAATGTAAGGTTTGAGTTGATGAGGAGGAGTGTTTGTGGGAGGATCAATGTACCAGACTAGGATCCCTAAGGTGATGTTAGGTAAACTCAACATAGCCATGACAGGTGTAGAAATGATTCCTGGTGGTGGGAATAAGAAGGGTATCTAACCAGAAGGGTAATGACCTAAGGGGACTTCTCCTGGATAGTTAAGACCTAGGGAAATAGTTCCGGGCTGGAAAGGCCTAGGAGAGATACCAGCAAAAGGAAATGGACCTTGAGGAATAATACTTGAAGTTTGGGTTGAGTTGGGAGAAGCAGGTTGCGAAGGTGTTGGATACTGTGAAGGCATACCATACCACTTGTGGGCAACCCATGACGCTTGAAGCATGAAAACACTAGAAGATCTAGGCTCCGAGGGGGTAGGTGGTGGACCATAATAGGCACCAAGTAGCATGGAATCTTTGTAGACTCCAGGTGAAACATTGGTGAGGGATGAGATAGTCTTATTTCTAGTCATTGATGAGATAGTGGAATAAGGGGAAGTGTGAGACTTAGGATCATAGTAAGTCAGTTGATCGATAGTGTCTCTATTTCCATTATGAGGAAGGGACATCTTATGAAAAACCACAGATGCGACAGTGGGCATGGCATAGGTATAATTACAACCCAAGAGGATGTTATAATCTAATGGGAAATAAATGACCTTGATTTCAATGGATATTATCTTTCTGGCAACAGTAATTGGACAGTTGCGATATAAGCCCAGGGGCTATGAGGAATGACTATCCCAAGCACAGAGAGTGATGGTGGATGGGGATAGGTTAGGTGAACCAAGTTTCTTCCAAACACTAGCATCCATCACACATGTGGAGGCGCATTCATCTATGATACACTGCTAAATAGTGGTGTTTCTTATGGAGACTCGTATTTGAAAGGAAATGGAGGAAGGAAGGGGGGAGTGTTTCAATTTTTCAACGTCAAAGACAATAATAGGATCGTCGAAAGGGTTCACAACACCCAAAGTAGATAGTATAGATTTTGGTTGGGATGGGCATGTCTAGAGGACTTCCATAGTTGACATGGAAGTAAGAGACTACGCTAATTCATCTACTATGCTATATGTATGGGTGACTTTAGAAGAGGCAACGTTTCAACATAATGGACCTTTTGGGATCTTAGGTGCAATCTCTACATTAAGCAAAGGGATCTGTAAGGTACCATTTGATGACGATAGAGGCTCAGTGGAAACTTGGGGTTGGGAATCAGTTGCTCACATTGCACAAGGCTTGTCATATTGGCACAACCGAGTCTAAAGGTTGACTTGTTCAGTATTGACTTCATCGAAATTCATCGTAAGGATTTGGTAATCATTGTGATCAGATTGTGAAGGCTGGGGAGTTGCATGACCTTGTGTAAGTTGAGTTGTGATAGATCATCGATGAGGAAAAGGATTGGTAAGCACAATTGGTTGAAATAAAGCAGTAGGAGGAGGAGGTGGAGCAATGGGCTGAGGTCCTCTACAATCCGTTTCTTGAGTTTCCCATACTTGGTGCATCTGAGTTAAAAGGGGAAACTCATGATTATAATGGCCAAATATGTCACAATAGACACAAGGTTTGTTCATATGAAGAGCCTTGTTTTTCTTGGGTTAACCACCCTGTTGTTGGGTTGCGGGATTAAGCTTGTTTACCTGAGGGGAATTAGGTGGTGGACCCTGGTTCCTACGATTACCTTGATATGGTTGGCTCTGGCTACCTTTCCCCTTATTATTTTTCTTGGGTTTGGTGGGATTGGTTGCACTCTGATAAGCATACACTTGACCTTGAGGAGGAGGTTGTTGTTATGTCAGAGGTGGAGGAGGTATGGGTGGTGGGGTGTTAGTGTTGGAGGTGTTGGAGCACCAAGAGGTGCATACAGATAGTAAGGAAAGGGGGAAATATTAGGATGCATTGGTGGAGTAATAGTTGGCCCTGACATCTGCTGATGTTGATGGGGATATGTGTATGACTTGTTGGGACTTAGATAAGTGTTTCCATGTGAAGTATTGGGAGGGGGATAGGTGTATGAGGAACTAGTACCCCCTGGGGTTGACCATAACTCATCAAATTTGGATCATATGGTGGAGATAGAGGGTGTGAAATGGATCCAACGATACCATCAGTGGCATGAGATTCCCCTGGTGCATTAGCAGCACCAAGCCGAGGCAGATCGGGAATGGCATTATAAACATATCTTGATTCTGCATAGATAAGGTCATATTTCAAAGCTACTTGGAGCACATCTTCATCAAACTAGGGGAAGTGGGAGGAGACATCGTTAATGATGCATCCCAAATGCGATCTAAGGAATTAATCCATGTAGACATGGTCTTCAAATTTAGGAGCTTTACATATGCTCCTCCTTCTATGCCATTCTTGAACATGGTCAGATAGGCAGGTGGCAAAAGTTTGACGGAAAGAGGTCAATAGTTCGATATCGGCGTCATAGTGGAGGGATAATTGGAAGTATGACAGAAAAGCTTTGGCTGGAGTCACAAAGGTGGAATGGGAGGCATGCGTTGGTCCACATACCATTTGGTGGAAGCTTCATTAAGGGTGTGTTGGAACAAATGAAGATGAATGGAGTCTTCAGTAATGAAATTAGATGAACACCACATATGAAATGAGTGAACATTATTTGTGGGGTCTTCTCTAGGATTATCTTCGAACTTGGGGATGTCTGAAGGAATCTTGGTAAGAATATCAAGCCTACTGGGGTCTTAGAGAAGAGGGTCATTGATTATCTGGCTGAAATCAGGGAGGCTCAAACCATCCATAAAAGGAAGCAATGGAATAGGAGTGACCATACTGGTAGAGATTCTACTTGTGGGGTTACCATGGTTACCACCTAGGTTTCACACACCCAAATTGATGCCTAACATGGTGGCGATACAGGGTTGGGAAGATGCTGAATGAAAAGAAGAACTAGAAGAATCATCAAAACTAAAATAAAAAATAGGACTCCATGGAGGACTATGAGGATGAACTCTAACTTGACCGGAAGGAGTATGATGTCCTAAATGATACAGGGGCAAAGGCCACAAAGTCTCCACAACAAATGCCTAGGGGGCACAATGATGTCAAGACAAATATGACTCAATAAACTAAAGGGTGATGATGGGAGAAAAAGAGGAAAAAACAATAAGCAAACACCTAGTACAGTGGTTCCAAGTGTAAACTAACTATATTAAGATGTTACTCTAATTCAATAAAACACGTCCTATCAATGAAAAATTACCTCTAGCCTATAAGTGATATAAATCCTCAAACAAGTCCTGAATCTATTGTTTCAGATGGCCTTCCAAAATACTTCTTACTTAATGGAATCTAATCCCCGCAAACAGAATTGTCCAGAGAAAGGTGGGGTAGAGAACGAACTGCTACCCACAACCAGTCCTATAGAGTGCTTTCCTGAGATTGGTCACTATGATTACCTATGTCCCAAGGCAGTGGTTGATTCTTGAGCTTCTTGGTGATTAACCACTACATAGGACACCATGCCATGGGTTGGGTAGCCCCAAGGAGAACTACTCACACGATGACCTAGCCTAACCCCCTCTAAATCGGGTTTCTAACACACTCTGGATTTGGATTGTGGGTTGGTGAAGTATTTTAAGCTCCCTAATATGTCAACTTATATGTCTCAATATAGGTGATTGATGGGTGTTATTGGAAGCCTATCTGACCGATCCTACACCTAAACTACACATATTGTTTTGGCCCTGGTGCCCAAGTGAGCTTAATCTATGTGTGTTGAATTATTAAAGTGTATTGTTTCAAGTCTTGGCTTGGCGGTGTTAACCAAGCTCAATTTTTCTTAGAGTGTGAGTGTTTGAAAATGATGTGTCAAGTGGATGAGTTAATTGAGCACGTTTTATGATGCCATGTGCTGCTAAAAACAAAGTGCTCAAAAACTATAAATAATTCTAATATGTAGAGAAAATAAACAAAAAATCAAGAACCCAAAACCACACCCAAGAAGGCTTTCAACAGCTAAAGAAAAAGGATTCAAACAAGCTACTAAATACAAATGGACTAAAATATCTAATGTCAAGGGGATTGTGATCTAGAGGCACTAATCTGATGTAAATGGTGTAGACAAACATAAAATATTAGAGGTGAAAAATTCTGCAAAGGATAGGAATGATACTCTAAAACCTATGACACACAAGGGGGTCCTAAGGGGAAAAGGAAAGAATGAATTGTAAAAGGAGTTAAATGGTGAATAAGTCTATCCTATAAAGTTGTAAAATAGTGGATTAGACCCTCAAAATTAGTGGCTGAAGGTGTTATACCCTAGACTCCTCAACTGAGAAAATATCTTCCTAAAATGGTGGAGGTGTACTCTAAACCCTATGGGGATTTTTTCATTCCTCAAATTTAAAAATATAAGATAATATAGGCATATGGGATATTCAAAAGATAAAAGAAACCATTCCCAGTATGCACACAATATAGTTGACAATTCTTAAAAAAAAAACAAACAAACAAAAGAAAACAAAAGAAAAAAAGCAAACAAACAAACAAAAACAAAAAAACAAGCAAACAAACAAAAAAACAAACAAACAAACAAAAAACAAAACAAAAAATAAAACAAAACAAAAAAACAAAAACAAACAAAAAACACTCCTATAAATTTCTACATGGTATCTGAGGAACTTACCCTATAAATTCCTACATGGTACCTGAGTTATTTGAGGGCCGCATCCATTGGTGATCCAAATCGGAAGCCAGTACAACTGCATCTGACTTTCATTTCCTACATCTACTATTTCTAACTACTTTTGAGCCGAGAGGACTGCTCTATTGTGTTAGGAGCATATGTTCCCCTGAGGAACCCCTTTCGTTTCACACGAAAAGGTTTCCAATAGCCCTAGCTATGTCATTTTTAAGATCTGGAGGTATACAATCTTTATTTGCAATTTTAGTTATTCATCTATCTGTTTATTTTGGTTTATTTAGCTCTTTGTTTTTTTTATTACCAGATCTATACCTTTCATTTCTATGTATGCTCTTTGCCCTGCAACTCTGTGTGATCTGGGCAAATCAAAAACAGAAAGGAAGGATTTTTCTCATGCGTATGCTCTTTTCTGCTACGCCTTAATGTGATCTTGGAAAATTAGAAACAATGAGGAAAAAATTTAGTTTCCAGCGAAAGCTAACTTCAAGCCATAAGATTTGGGTTTTTTTTGTATGTCCGTGTTAGGTTGTGTGGTTTTTTTGTTTTGTAGGAAAAAAGATTTTTTTCAAGTAAGCACACACCCCAAAGCTTCAGTGACTAAAAAAAACACCTCTTCCTCTTTTCCGAAAACTACTAACCTTTTAAACTAGCTCACTTGGTCCAAAGTTACTTTATGAGAATAGAGGTCTTGAATGCAAGTCTTTCTTTGTGTTGAGTTACTTTTTCAAAAAACACATGTAGCTTATGTTTTAAAGTTACTTTATGTAAAAGTGTTCTTACCCATTATAAAAAGTGAGTCACTTATATTTCTAAAGTCTCTTTAACTTTTATTTAAGTTACAACTTAGTGGGTAGCTCATAAAGTACTATAGTAAAAGTGACTTTCACTTATTTATAAAAGTGGGTCACATAAAATATTTTTTTTAAGTGAATTAATTAGATTAAGTTTGGAAATGGGGGAGGATTTTCTTTTTAGAATATAACATTATCAGTCACTTCCACACATTCACGCACTTCGTCAGCATCTTCAACTTTTCTTCAAAAGGCCATAACTTCTTCATCCGGCCGCCGTTTTTAGAGCCTTTTTTTTTTAATCGGCCTAATTTTTTGAGATCTTTCCATTGGAACACTTAGTTTCAACATCTACAGCTTCAGTTTCTGTTAAAATGGAAAGTCCATGCCAAGTTATTCTTGATACCACCAACTACTTCCAATGGTGGTCCTACATTATGGATTTACTTAGAAGTAAAGGTCTTAACAGAATAGTCTCATACCAAGAAACTAAACCTCAAGATAAAGATAAGGCAGCCAAATCGAAAAATAGGCAAGATCAAGCACGTGGGTTGATAGGAATGTCTATTTCTCTAGACCTTAGATTCCATATTGTAGAACTTGATACCCCTAATTAAGAAACGAAACAGCTCACTAAATTTTTGGAATTAAAAATGAAATTAGAGCCCATCAACTTGAAAATGAATTGCTTACATTGGACCCCAATAATTTTTCTTCCATTGAAGATTTTTTGTCCAAGTTCAAGAGCCTTAGACTTCTCTTGGAAGGTGTTGAGGTTAAGAAAGAATATGGTATCCTTATCTATTCCATTCTTACTAGGTAGGGAATAGCCTGCTCTATGTTTGTTTCCACCTTCCATTCTACTAGAGAAGCCTTTATTTCTCAAGGAAAAGATTACAAGTCCCCCTCTTTTGATGACTTTTATGACTCTTTAATAAGAGAAGAAAAAACTTACATCTTGGCCTTTTTAATCTTGGAAACTCTTCTAATAAAGCCTTAGTCGCCCAACAACAACCAAATTCAAAGAATCCTAAGAAGTTGTATCCTAAAAAGAATGGTCCTAAACCAAACAAGGGTCCTAAGAGATTTCAGTCTTAAAATGAAAAATCAATTCAACAAAATGATAAGGAAAATAAAAATAAAGGGAAGAAGACTGATAGACATTTCAACTTTTGTAATCGAGATTGCCACTTAGAATCCAAATACTTTAAGAAGATGAAAGCCTTGGAAGTAGCAATGAAGAAGCATAACATCCATTTGGATCACTCTTCAACTTCCACTTCATCTTCAGGAATAGCACTTTCTGCATGTGGTTGTCAAGCATCTCAGTCTAGTTATGCACTAAATGTATCTTCTTCTTCTCATTCTCATGAGTGGCTCATTGGTTCTGGAGCTTCTTATCACATGGAAAAAACAAATCCATGTTTTCTTCTTTAAATGATTGTAACACCAAAATATATATGTTGGTGATGATAGATCTCTTAGTGTTGTAGGGACTGGAACTATTCATCAGGACAATGGTTAATTTAATGATGTATTATGTGTTCCAACCTTATCCTACAACCTTCTATATGTATATCATATAACTCATTCAGGTGAAGGTAAAACCGTTGAATTTTCACCTCACAATGTTGTAATTAAGGACCTAAGAGATCCTAAAAAAAAATTAGCTACTGGCATTACTGATGATTCTGTAAGGTTTTATAAGTTTAACAAATTTGGGTCATTAACTCTTCCCTCAGTATTTTTTGCTCATAATGATGAAGTGAGCAAACTTTGGCATGAGTGATTTGGTCACTTAAACTATCGGTCCCTTCAAAATTTATGTAAAGAAAATATGGTGACAGGTCTTCCTACGGTATCTTGCAGAAATGATGTTTGTTGCAGATGTGTACTCAAAAAACAACATCGAGATAGTTTTGAAAAAAGTGCCTCTTGGCATGCCTAAGCCACTTTACATCTTACGCATAGTGATTTATGTGGTCCACTTCCAGTTGCTTCATTCTATGGCTACAAGTATTTCTTAACTTTCATTGATGATTTCTCCAGACGCACTTGGGTATACTTCTTAAAACTCAAGAGTGAAGTATTTAGCATGTTCTTGGCCTTTAAGGCCTTTCTTGAGAAACAATCTAGACATCAAATTCTTAAGCTAAGATCTGATAATGGCGGAGAATATGTTAACAACAAATTCATCAAATTTTGCACTTATCATGGAATTTAAATGCAACATATTGTTCCATATACTCCACAACAAAATGGTGTAGCTAAAAGGAAGAATCGGACCTTAAAGGAAATGGCTAATTGTATGCTTCAATCTAAAGGACTTAGTCTTAATTTTTGGGCAAAATAAATTAACTGTGAAAATTACATTGTAAATCGCACTCCTACTAAGGTTTTAAAGAATATCACTCCAGAAGAAGCATGGAGCTCAATTAAACCAGATGTCAATCACTTTTGTGTTTTTAGTAGTGAAGCATGGGCCCATATTCCAGATGAGAAACATAGAGCCTTAGAACCTAAGAGTGAAATATGTAATTCTGTTGGATATTCTAAATATGCCAAAGGATATAGACTTTTTTCACCTAAATCCAAAAATGTTATCAATAGAAGAGATGTAAAGTTTGCTGAAAATATATCAGCCTACGAGCCTAGTTCGGCGGATGTGCCACCTCTCTCTATCCCTTCTACTTCTGAAAATATTTCTTCTTAAGATGATGATAGCGAGGATGAAAATATTCCCCCACCTTCTCGGGATCATCCTTCAGCTCCTCAGCTTCCAAAATGGGTCTGTGTTACTCGGGATGCAACAGGTGCTCTTGCAGGTGATCCTATAGATCAGCGTCACACTCGTTCTCATTTTGATAGAGCCTCTTTTTTACTAGCTCAAGCTCTAGTGAATTATGATCATGACACCTTTGTAGAAGCTTCAGGCCATCCAGATTGGGATGTAGCTATGAATGAAGAATATATTTCATTATTGTCAAATGATACATGGGATCTTGTTCCTCTTCCAAAGGGACAAAAACTTGTTAGATGCAAATGGGTTTACATAACCAAGTATGGACCAGATGGAAAAGTTGATAAACATAAATCTCATATTTTTGCTAAGGTTTTTTCACAAGTTGAAGGCATTGACTATACTGAAACCTTCTCCCATGTTTCCAAAATGAACTCTATCTGCCTTGTTCTTTCCTTTTCTGCCTCTTTCAAATGGGAAGTCCATCAGATGGATGTTAAATATGCTTTTTTGCATGGGGACTTGCATGAAGAAATCTATATGGAACAACCTCTTGGCTTTATAAAAATAGACTCCATCCTTGTATGTCGGCTTAAGAAATCCCTTTACGGTCTCAAGCAAGCCCCTCGGACTTGGTATGCCAAAATGGATAGCTTTCTTTTAGATAATGATTTTTCTAGGTGTCATTATGACAATACTGTCTACACCAAGAAAGTGGGTAAGTCTCTTATCATTCTTGTTCTTTATGTTGATGATCTTATCCTTATCAGTAGTGATCCCAACCTTATAAACCGTGTGCATTCTAGCCTTAAAAGGAAGTTTGAAATGACATAATTAGGACACTTGCATTATTTTCTTGGTCTTCAAGTCTTGCAATCCAAGGAAGGTATTTCCCTTTCCCATTCCAAGTATGCATATGATCTTCTACGCCACTTTAACATGGTAGACTATAAGCCAACCCCTTCTCCCTTTTCTTCTGGAGCCAAACTTTCAGTCACTTGTACTTCCCCTGAAGTTGATGCTACCTTATACTGTCAGCTTGTAGGAAAACTTTTGTATCTGACCCATACCCGTCCTAACCTTTCCATTGTTGTTGGAATTATTGCTCCGTTTATGCAAAACCCACATGAAAGTCATTGGAAAATAGCTAAAATAATATGTCATTATGTTCGAGGTATAGTTTAGTTTGCGATTCATTGCAGTGCTGAACCATCTCCTCCATTTGTTGGTTTCGCTGATTTCAATTGGGCTGGGACCCTGATGATCGGAAGTCTACTGTAGGTTATGTCTTCACTCTTGGTTCTGGACCCATTACATGGGCTTGCAAGAAACAAAGTTCCATTTCTCTTTCTTCAATAGAATCAGAGTATCGTGGTGCAGTAGAAAATAGTAAGGAAGCCCTGTGGCTTCGTCAGATCCTGTCAGAGTTTGTTTTTCAGCAGCAGCATCCAACTACACTTTGGTGTGATAATCAATGTGCCATTCAACTACACAAATATCAAATCCAACATTAGCACAGCAAACACATTGAATGACACATGCACTTCATCAGAAAGCTCATTCATGAACATGTCCTTGAAGTGCAATATTGTTCAACTGATGATCAAGTTGTAGACATCTTAACAAAGGCTCTCACAGAGGCAAAGTTTACTAAACTTTGATTTATGGTTGGAGTTCAAGAAGTTGTCACTAAGGGGGGATAGGCTCTAATGCCTCCTTCCTTTTCCTATTGTGTCATATTTGTACATCCTTCAATCTTATCCCAAGTTTTTCTTAAGGGGGGATGTTAGGATATTCCGACACATAGGAAATAGTTAAGTATAACTTGGTCTAGTGTAGAGTTAGGTAAATTGTGTTTCTTTACTATGTACTTTTGTAGCTTACAATCCAATGGTCACGGTATGTTCTAGACATGATGTGATCCGATGGTTCATTCTCTCCTTGGTATTACTGACACTTGATATATGGCTTAACACTCGATTGGTCCATGATCTCTATTTAAAGAGAATGGAGGATAATTTTTAGGGTGACCGTTCATGAGAGAAGCTTACGTAAATTTTATTTATTTTATTAATAAATTACATGAATTGGCCATGTTGGCTCGAGTCATGGTTTGTTTCCCTCTTTGAGGGTTTTAACCACGTCAAGAATACTGGTGTATTGATCTATGATCTATTTGTGAGTGGTGTCCTTTGGTATTCTATATGAGGAATTTACCCTGTAAATTCATACAAAAAAAAAAAAATCCGAAAAAGTGCAAAACGCAGGTTCTGACCTGGAAATAATGTAGAACAAACGAAAATTTTCCAAAAGCGTGTCCTAGAACACAAATAAGGGGCTGAAAAGTTTGTTTTTCTCCTGGGACTCCCAGTCGGTAGACCTCGCCCATATTTTTCCATCTCCTTCTTGGCTTGTACTTGGAACCTGCGGAAAGATGTGGAAAACCAACATAAACCAATTTTTTTTTTTTTTTCTAAAAAACAAAGTGGATATAAAAATAGAAATTGAAAGGCTAAAAATAGTTGGAGAAAATCTTGAAAATCAATGAAACAAAAGTCACCAAGGATATAAATTACTACACTAATGGAGTCTCCATTTGTTACTATGAAAATTCTTAGTGTGTGTACCAAAAATACTTCACTTAAATCCCTGGTGAAAAGTAACCCTAACAACAAAAATACAGTTGTTCAAGCTTCAAATGTGCAATGATAAAAGAATAAACCCTGCTATAAAAATATCATGTGCATCCTAAAACATAAAACAACAAGAAATGATTGATACAATAACCCAATAGAGTAAGACTTTAATGAATATGTTGGGTGTGGAGCCTGATTATCTTCATTATTCGAAGGTATTTGATTTAGCCGGATGTATACCCCAAGAAGATTGTACACCCCTCCATGTGTGGGGGTGCGTGGGGGAGTTGTCCCCACTGTGGGGGTCCAGGGGGTTAGTCCCCCTGACTAGGGGCTCCGGGGGCCAACAAGGGTTCAAGGGTAGTGCCCCCAAAGCTAAAAATAAATGTAAAATAGCCTTGTAAAATATTGTAATTTCATAGTCAATCTGGACCATTCTTTAAGCGAATGATCTGACGATAGAAGTTATGTTTAATTTAGGGTTTTTTTTCCCTAGAAGGAAACCCCTCATTATATATGATGGAATTGTACTGTGGCTGCGTATATGTGTATTTTAAGTGAGAAAGAGAGAGGACAGTGTGTGAGAGCGAAGAGGGAATTACAGCGGATCTCTAGTAGGCTGTATCTCTTCATTTTTCTAGATAATATAAAAGGAAGGATTGGTTGTTTCTCCATGGACGTAGCCCAAATTGGGTGAATCATGTATATCTGTGTTATGAAACTAACTCACAAAAAGATAAAGAAGTTAGATAAACAACTTAAAAATCAGCCTCTTCGAGGGGGAAACCTCCTTTACATTACACAAATGAACAATTCTTAATCACAAGACCTCCTTTCTATATATAGGAGTCTAAGGGGTACCAATACAATTAGAGCCCACATAACAATAATATTGTAGCGGCACAACAATAACAATAGTGGGATTCTATGGGCCATAATACTAACAACATGGGGACTATATGGGCACAATAATACAATAATGGGGTTGCGCAAATAACAATAAGGGGTTTCACTAGTAAAAGAGGGGCCTAACATGCCCCTCTCCTTCAAAAGGTGTTGTCCTCAACACTTGAGTAGTTCTGGATGCTTATGTATAAAATTCTCATCCTCCCCAATGGTAATTTCTTCTAGTTGATGAGATACTCTGAAATTGATCGATTTCGTAGCTGTCTATTTCTTTTTTTGTGACAGCTTCAGGTTCCAATATGATTTTTCCTTCCTCGTCAAGTTCTGGAAATATTTTTTGAACTAGGATTTTCTCACCTATAACCTTCTTTAAGCATGAAACATTGAAAACTGAGTGCACTCGAGAAGATGCAGAAAGCTCCAATTTGTATGCCATAGTACCAATATTTTGTAACACCTTGTATGGACCATAATACTTTGGTGATAATTTATTATCCTTCTTAGCTTGCTTGAGGGAAATTTGTTCGTATGGTTGTAGTCATAGAAATACCCAGTCATCTACATCAAAACTTCTTTCACTGCGATGTTCATCTACTTGTTGTTTCATTCTATTTTGCATGAAAGTGAGGTCATCCTTTAAGAGTTTGAGAACTTATTGTTGATGCTCGATGTGATCTTCCACTGCTTGACCCTTAAAATTTTCTTTTAAAGATGACGTGATGGATGGTGGATGATAAGATGTGCTATGAGCTAACTGAGTACCCAAATATTTGACCTCCTGTACTCCAAATAAACATTTGGAGCTTTTTTCATATAATTATTTCTCCTCCAATAGCTTGAGCACCCTGTCAACATGTTGAACGTGATCCTTCCAAGTCTTGCTCTAGATTAGTATATCATCAAAAAATAATAATACAAATTTTCTAATGAAGGGTTTGAAAATGGAATTCATCAAACCTTGAAATGTAGAAGGTGCACTGGTAAGGCCAAAAGACATGACCAAAAATTCATAATGACCCTCGTGAGTTCTAAATGTTGTTTTTGGAATTTCTTCGGGCTTCATTCTGATTTGATGATATCTTGAATGAAGATCCAACCTAGCAAAATAAATGGCTCCATGTAATTCATATAATAGTTCATCAATGACAGGAATGGGAAATTTATCTTTAGTAGTAAGCTTGTTGAGCTCCCTATAATCCAGACACATGCACCATGATCCCTCCTTCTTGTGTACCAAAACCACTGGAGCAGAGAAAGAACTTTGACTAGGTTGAACTATACCAACCTCTAGCATTTCTACAACCATACATTTAATTTCACCCTTTTGGGCATATGGATATCTGTAAGGCCTGATGTTTGGGGGAACACTTCTTGGAATCAAATGAATAGCATGATCATAATCATGAATAGGTGGGAGGCCTTTGGGAGTCTTAAATACCTTGGAATGATTGTCCAAAACATTTTGGCAATATGTTGAAATAGATTTCAATGTGGGAACCTCTAGTGAACATAATTGTGCAATTACGCCTCGTTGTTCTTTCTTTAGAAGCTTTGTATGCTGTTAGAGCTTATTATCTTTCCTGCTTTACCTTCTATACCCCTTAATTCAACTTCCTTTCCTTTCCAAAAAAAAATCAAGAAAAGTTCTTGAAAATTAAAAGCTATTGTACCCAAAGATTGTAGCCATTAGACTCCTAGTACAACATCTTCACCAACCATTGGAAAGGAAAGCATCGAACTATTCAAGACATATTCTCCCATGGATAGCTTGATATTATGGCACTTTCCAGAGTAATTTATGGTTCCTCCATTTGCAACCATTACTTGACACTCTGGTGCTAGATATAGGAGGCAATTCAATTCCTTGGCTATTTAACAATGAATAAAATTATGGGTACTACCCGAATAGATCAACATTATTACCTTGTTATTCTTGATATGCCCTTCTATATTGAGAGTTTGATGAGGGGGAATTCCTATCAATGCATTACAAGATATGATCAGATTCATTTTTTCTTTCTCTGAGATTGGTTCCTGGTGTATATCCTCTTCTTTTGACGTTTCTTGTTCCTTTTCTTGCTCCTCTTCCCCATCTATGTAAATTAATTTATTCTCAGCACACTTATGACATTTAGTGTCTTTTCTATCACAAATGTGACAAAGCCCTTTTTCTTACAATTATTGTGGTGTCAACCTTGTAGGTGGTGAAAGGCTAGGAGAAACAACACTTCCAGCTTTATAGTTGTGAGTGGTAGGCTTCCTTGTTGCCATAATTTTGCTCTCCATTTTTCTTGCCAGCCTGAATTCCTTTTCCAATGAATTAGGTTCCCAATGGTGAACCTCATGTTGGATTTTATCCTTTAAATTCCATATGAACACATCAATCCTATGCTTCTCTGGAACATCTTTTACACTTATATTTAATTTTTGGAAGTCTTCAATATGCTCCATCATTGAACCCTTTTGTTCGAGATTTATCAATTCGATAAATTTCTCTTTGTATCCTCATAATTTTCTATCATTTCCTTTGTGAAAATTGACCAGGTGACAAGTGGTTTAAGAGACAAAATCCTTTTATACCATAAAAATTGATTCAGTTCTAAATATAAAGATGCAATACGTACCTTTTGTAATAGTTGCACATCATGTAGATCAAAATATTTCTCCATCTGTAGTATCCATGTTATGGGATCCTTGCCATCAAAATTCCTCATGTCAATCTTTGGAATATGGTGGGTCTTCAATCCAATGTTAGATTCTATGAAATCAAGATTAACATTTATTTTTTTCTCATCATGAATTTCCTCTACTACCTTTTCGTCATTAGGAGGCCTTTCTTGTAGCATTTTTGTCCCACCTTCCTTGAAACTTTCCATGCCTTTCTTCAAATATACTTCCATGGCACATATAAAACTATTTATTAGCTTTGATTGCATTCTTAAAATCATCCATCCAATTTTGTTTACTAGGTGTTTCTATTTTCTTGATTCGAGTCATTAAGTTTCTTGGTTTTAGCATCTCGATTTTGAATTATATCTATGAAATTTTGGATCTATAAGGTATGAAATTTCACCCTGCAGTAGCCCTCTATGTCCTCTTTCCATTGCCACTAGTCTGATTGAAATTGGATTCTTCAAGGGAGAGTTATGTTAAATCTCCCAAGGTGACCTGATTATATACGTTTTATGGAGAGAGAAATTGTACGAACTACCACGTGTCACTATTTCAACCTTTGAATCTAAACAAAATCCCAAGAAAATTACAGTCTATCCTATTTTTGTAACTCCTTACGCAATTTCAATCTGATGCTATGAGAGAAAGTTATGACGATTTTCCCAAGGTCACCTATTTGGGATGTAATTCAAGAGCCTACAAGAACCCTATATGTCTTGGACAGTATCTCCAAAAATATAGTGAAACAAGATCTGAAATTTGGGCCCAATATTTACCACAATTTCATCTCAAATTGGTTTTAATTTCATAACCTAAACCTTTGTAGAAAAACAATTATAGCGAAAATTCCATGATGGCCTGTTTGAGATGGAATTTTGGAGCTTGCAAAAACCCTAAATTCCTTAGATCATATCTCCAAAAATATAGTGAGACAAGATATGAAATTCAAACCTGAGGTTTAGAATGATTTCAGCTCAAATGGGTTTTTTTTTAGCTTCTGAAACTTTGTAGCAAAAAATTTATAGTGAGAATTCCACAATGACCTGTTTGGAGCAGCGAAACCCTAGAATCCAAAGCTCTGAAACCAACTCACAATAAGAAAGAAATTATAGATAAAAGAGTCCAAAATCAGCCTCTTCGAGGGGGAAACCTCCTTTACATTACACAAATAAACAATTCTTGGATGATACAAATGACACGACATCCTTTCTATATATAGAAGTCTAAGGTGTCCCAATACAATCAAAGCCTACATAACAATAATATTGTAGGGGCACAACAATAACCATAGTGGGATTATATGGGCCATAGTAATAATAGCATGGGACTATATGGGCATAGTTATACAATAATGGGGTTTCACTAATAACAACAAGGGGTTACACTAGTAGTATAGGGACCTAACATGTAAAATAACCTTGTAAAATATTGTAATTTCATAGTCAATCTAGATTGTTCATTAAGCGAATGATCTAACGATAGAAGTTATGTTTAATTTAGGGTTTTTTGCCTTAGAAGGAAACACCTTGCTAATATGAGGAAATTGTATTGTGGTTGTGGATATGTGTATTCTGAGCAAGAAAGAGAGAGGAGATTGAGTGAGAGAGAAGAGGTAATTACAGTGGATCTGTTGTAGGTTGTATCTCTTCATTTTGTTGGATAATATAAAAGGAATGACTAGTTGTTTCTCTATGGACATAGCCCAAATTGGGTGAATCACGTATATCTGTGTCTCTCTTTCTTTATGTGTTTTCCATGTTTATATTTCTGCAATATTTTATGTGTTCCATTGCTTTGTAATACACAATTTTCTAACAGAATAATATTTTATTAATAACACCTAGTGAAGGAAATATACAACATGGTTTCGTAAATCCCCCTTCATGGGTGTGGAGCACTGGAAAGGTATATTTTTGACAAACAATTTAGTGACTTTTCAGTAACAATTGTAACCCTTTCTGCATCATGAACTCAAAGAAATAAAGAATTTTAATAGAATGTGTGAAAATTAGTATGGAAAGCTTAATCGCTGATAATTGTCATTTTTCTATGCAGGAAAAGGTGGAAACTAAGAGCTGTCGTTCAAAAGGGAAAGACAAAGGAGGAATAATTGTTGTCCCTCTAGAAGGGAACCAGATGCAAACAAGATCGAACAGATTGAAGCAGAACGACCCAGGAAAGAAAGAAGGGTTACCAACTCGGCGGAACAGGGAAAGAAAGTAAAGGATTAACGGCTTGGGGAATCCCTCAGGATCTTTGATCCTGAGGGATCGCTGTTTTGCTTATTTTTGTTACCTAGATACCTCCGTCGTTACTTTTATAAAAAGGAACAGCATCGTTAAGCAAAGGGACTTTTATGTAATTTTAAGTTTCAGACTAAACTTTGATCATTGACTCTCACTGAGACTTGGTTTGTTGTACGTTTGTTGATGCGTTAATATAAAAGACTTGGTGTTTATTTCATCTCTGCGTCTGGAGTAATCTAAGGCGGTGTACCGTTGGAAGCTAAGGGCCCGGCTCCAAAGGACACTTGCTTTTGTATCATTATAATTTGATTTCTGCGTGGTTTGCTTATCTTTATTGCTTGGTAATCTGACATGCTCTTCATATGCTATTCCATGCTCTGTTACGATTAATTCATTAATGGTTTCTTCAGGAGATTTATGTAGTGACTCTGTATTGTATGAGTGAATCTTTTCAGAGTTGATTGCATGTTATCAGTCTAAGCCAGCTATTTCTGTTACAGAGCATCTTTATTGAATATCATTGTTATTGGATTCATTCAAAATCCCAATTATTGGAATCCGGAAGTAATGTTATTCTATTTGGAAACATAGTCATATTCTCTTTAATCATCAGATTGCTATATTAGCATGTTGTGTGTATATATGGTTGATGCTTGCTGTTCCATAATTCATCAGTGAGTGTTGTTCCATAAAGTACATTCCATCCAATTTGCCTTAAGAGAGAAGATTGCTATTTTATTGCAGAATGTGAGTTTGGTTCAATAGAGCAAGTTTAGTTCTGACTCGCGAGACTTAGTTTATTTGATTGTTGTTCCATTTGTTGCTGTTCCATTTACTGTTGTTCCATTTTACTTTCTGTCGTTCCATTTACTTGCAATTGCTGCTTTGGTGTGAGAGAAGGTCTAAGGCTGTAGAGAGCCTCAGCAATCGCTGCCTAGCTCCCAGACCTATGGTCCATGCTCTAATTTCCTTTCCATCAGTTTCTAGAGGGATGGGTTATCGCTTCCGCACCCTTGACTGATAAGTTGCCTTGTGTGATTTTATTCTTTTAAAGTAATTTAGTCATAGTTTAGCATCCGTTTACTCTTGTATTTTCTGAACGTTGTACTACTAAGCATTACTCTGACGAATAGCCTCGGATTGAGATACTCTTTGCAATAACAAAGCGTTCCCGGATTGACTTATTAATGTGGAATAACTAGAGGTGAAAGAGACCCTTGTTACAGCTCTACATTTTGGCGTCGTTGCCGAGGAAAGAGTATAGCCATTTGTCTTTTACAGAGTAGTGTACGAGTCTGCTAGGGGAGAGTTGGATTTTAAAAACAGAAGGTAAGAACCTGCGTACGGAGCATGTAAAAGCCCTGCTCCACCGTCCGCTTTCCTGGCAGAATTGTGGGTTGAATAGGATCTAGTAGTTTATAGAGTGCATGACTAAGCAGAAAAAGCCAGAAAAAAATATCAAACCTCCATTCAAACCCGAAAAAGCCAAAGGGACGGTGACCCTTGGCCGAACAACCTTCATAGACGAAATCTATAAGAAAACTGAATCTCAGCCATCAGTAGGACCCAGGAAAACCAATTCTAAACAGCCTACTAGCTCCCTTCAGGCCGTAGGATCACCGTCTGTAGCCTTCGCTGAGGTGCATAGTCAGACTTATGAACAGGACTTTCAAGAAATTGAAAATTCTATTCCAGAACGACTGTAGGAAGGGAATCTAAGCAATCTTTGTGAAGGAGAAGGGGAAACAGGGGAAGTTGAGGAGCCAAGATCTCCTCATAGGATAATTCAACCATTAAATAGCCCAGATAAAGGGAGCGCTGCAAAAATCATTGTTGGAGGGATTCAATCTCCTCAAACAACAGGGACTTTTATTATTCTAGACAAAGGAAGTGCTATTAAAACAATCCCTGTCAAGGCCATTCCTTCTCAGCCTAGGAATACCCTCCTAGAAATCTCGGAAGGTTATTGGCACATATTCGATCCCATGGCCCAGAATCAGCCAAATACTCAAACTTCTACATTACAATATCCTATAGTGGATTCCGCAGCAAATGCTCCTATGAAAGCAATTCCCCTTCAACACATTCCTACATTTCATGGACTTACATCAGAGGACCCTGATGCATTCTTATTTGAATTTGATGTGTTATGCAGGGGATATGATTACACCACTGACCCCTAGAAATTAAAATTGTTCCCCTCCACTTTGAAAGGGGCAGCTTTAAGATGGTTTATGGGTTTAGGCAGTGGAGTTATAAATAACTGGGAGCAAATGAAAGAATCTTTCCTAAAGAAATACCAAGATTACTGTAGGTCTAGAGAACTGAAAGATGAAATATTTCAGATGATAGCTAGACCAAATGAATTATTAGAAGAATACGTAGAACGTTTTCAATATAATTTACAAAGATCTCCATATGCATCACTACCTCTACCTGATAATGTGTTAAAAACAGCATTGATCAGAGGCATGAAGGAACAATGGATTGAAACATTAAATATCATGGGAAAAGGGGATATTTATCAAGAGAATTTTGCTGACATCATCGATTTATGTATCAGGAGCTCGAGAGGCAGCACAAGGATAAAACCAGCAGAATATGATCGGTTTGTCAGAGATAACAAAATATCAGCAGAAGGAGTAACACGTGTAGAACTTGGAAATTTATTAGAAAATTTTAAAACTGATATTCTGGGGACATTAACTACACAACTTGATATTGTGCAGGCTAAACAGAAGCAGATGGAGGCAGAACAGAATTTGGCGATCTTCTGCCCCCGATGTAGAAGAAAACATAGCCATAAGGAATGTCCACTGGATGCAGTTCAAACATGTGCTATCTATACAAAAGATCACCTTACTGAGAGCTGCCCCTCATTTCCTGGATTGAAGGCAGTATATAAGGAAGCAGAAGAAGAGCCAGAATCAACATACTTCATTAACCAGCGTCGCCAATGCCAACCAAGGCAATCTGGTATGTTTTCAGACCCAACTTCTTCTTTCCAGCCTCCGCAGTATAATGCTCAGCAATATAGTATGTGGCAAAACCAATCTCAACCCCCATTTCCAAACTGGTCATCACAACCGTTTCCTTCTCCAAATCCGTGGATGAATCAGACAAGCCAATTTGGTTGGCCGAATTTTCCTTACGCCCCACCATATTGGCAGAATAACCCATATCCTCCACAATGGACCCCCCCTACTTCACAAGGTTCACCCTGGCAGACAAACTGGCCAAAATCGACATATCAGCCAACAGGAACTATTCCGCTCCCTCAACCGACTCTGCCAGCTTTACAACAAAATCCCCAGTCTAATCTGAGACCGCAACTCCCAGCCCAACCCAATCCCAATCCAAATAATAGACCGGTCCAATCCCTCCAAATCATAGAATCATCAGAAATCGGACCTGATCTGAGGGAGTGCAATGATCTTCAGTTAAGATCTGGATGTATAATAGAAACAGAGGGAGATAAAACAGTTCACATTGAAGATCAGTTACCAACAGAACAGAAGTTACAACAAGAGGGTGTAAATAAGGAGCGGACTCATCATCAAGCAAGTACATCCTCTCCTCCCTTCCCAGAACGATTAGTCATACCACGACCTGTACAATATCCAGACTTTGACATTCTGGGAGAATTACAAAATCTGTACATAAGAATTCCTTTCCTCCAAGCCATTCAAGACATCCCTATATATGCAAAAACTATAAAAGAATTGTGCATAAAAAAATCAAGGAGGAATGCAACCACTAACCCAAGAGTCCAAGTAGTCGGTACTTTATCTGACCTGTTATTAGGAACAACCATTAAATATGAAGATCCGGGAAATCCAATCGTAACTGTTCAAATCTATGGTCAGACCCTGACTAATGCTTTCATTGATCTAGGATCTGCAATTAATATTTTGACAACTTCTACTTGCCAAAATCTCGGCATTACATCGGTAGAACCCACTTCTACTTTGTTAGAATTGGCCGACCGATCTGTAGTTCGACCAGAAGGTACTCTATACGATGTCATGGTCTCTATAGATTCCTGGGAATACCCAACTGATTTCCTGGTAATTAATCCAAAAACCCGACTGGATGGACACCCGCTAATTTTAGGTAGACCTTGGCTTGCTACCGCCGATGCTTACATTGGTTGTCGGCAGGGAAATATGACCATAACCAGAGGACCAGATATTAAAAATCTAGTTCTATACCCTCCAGCACAGCCAAGTCTTACAATGATAAAAACTAACCAGCACCCTGTATCATACCTTACTGACAATATCAGATCACCATTGACTGTACAGAAGGCCCTAGACTTTAAAGACCAAACAGAAGACGATGCTATCAATAACTTCATTAGTCAAACTGAATCTAGATCTCACACACAGTGTTTCATGATAGAAGCTGCATTCGATAGCGAACTAGAAGAAGATCCCTTGAAAGATGTGCATGACCAAACAATACCTGTGACTTCTGTTGCCAATAGTAAAGTAGTGGAAATTGAACCAGGAAAAACTCTAAATATCAATGCCAACCTTACACCGGACCAAGAAATAAAACTCATCCATCTGTTACGGAAGTATCAAGAAGCATTTGCATGGGATTACCCTGATATGAAAGGGATTGATCCCCAATTGTGCACCCACCATATTTATATAGAAAAAGATGCAAGACCTGTCCGTCAACCCTCATCTAAAAGATGTTGTAAAAGCTGAACTTCAGAAACTTTTAGATGTTAATTTTATCTATCCTATTTCTGATAGTAAATGGGTCTCTCCGCTTGTGGTTGTACCCAAGAAGAATGGGAAATGGAGGATTTGTGTGGATTATAGGGAGTTAAACAAAGCCACACAAAAAGATCACTTCCCTCTCCCATTCATAAACCAAGAATTGGACACTCTAGCAGGAAAGAAATTCTTTTCTTTCCTGGATGGCTTCAGTGGATACAATCAGATTCAGATTGCCCCTGAAGACCAGGATAAAATTGCTTTTACTTGTCCTTGGGGAACGTTTGCCTATAGAGTTCTACCCTTTGGCCTATGTAATGCTCCTACCACATTCCAAAGGGTTGTTCTTAGCATCTTTGTAGATTTAATAAATGATGGACTTGAAGTGTACATGGATGACTTTACACCATATGGAGATGATTTTGATCCATCTTTAGACACTCTAGAAAATGTCCTACAGCGTTGCATTGCTACCAGGCTTTGCTTAAGCCACGAAAAATGTTATATTATGATGACTGAAGGGCTTATTCTAGGACACTTTGTCTCAGCAGCTGGCATTCAGGTAGATCCGACCAAAATTCAAATACTTTTGCTTATCCCCACCCCCACTACTCAAACAGAGGTACGCAGCTTTCTTGGATTTTCTGGGTATTATAGACGATTTATAGAACATTATTCACACATTGTTGCACCTCTATATGCACTAACTGGTAATGTTGATTTCATGTGGACAGAAAAGTGCGACCGCGCTTTCTAGGAATTAAAGAAGCTTGTATCAACAGCTCCAGTCCTTCGAGGACCAAACTGGAATTTACCATTCCAAATCTCATCTGATGCCTCAGATACCGCAATCGGTGCAGTCCTTGGGCAGGAAGAGGATAAAAAACCATATGCTATTTATTATATCAGAAAAAATGTATCCCCTGCTAAATTAAATTACATTGTCACTGAAAAAGAATTCCTGGATGTAATACATGCTGTCAATAAGTTTAGACATTATATTACAGGCTATCCCGTTATTTTATATACAAATCATTCTGCTATCAAATATTTAGCAAATAAGCCTGTCACAAATGCTAGAATAACTAGATGGTTGATCTTATTGCAGGAGTTCGATATCACAATCAAGGATCGACCTGGCAAGGAAAACCCTGTAGCTGATTTTCTCTCACGAATACCAAAATCAATCGAGGCAGCAGCAGTGGAAGATCAATTTCCGGATGAGCACCTGTTTGCTGTTGCTGTTCAAACACCCTGGTATGCTGATGTTGCCAATTATCTTGCAGTAGGTAAGCTACCAAAACACTTAACCCCTAATGAACGTAAGCAGATTGTTCAGAAGAGTACTCGATTTTCGTGGATTGGGGGCTATTTGTTCCACACAGGGGCAGACATGCAAATTAGGAGATGTATTCGAGAAGATGAAATTTTCGACATCTTAAAAGGCTGTCATGATGGACCATATGGGGGACACTTTGCTGAAAAAAGAACAGCACATAAAGTATTGCAGACAGGATACTACTGGCCTACAATTTTCAAGGATGCGAAGAGATTCGTTCAAGCTTGTGATAGCTGCCAGCGAGCAGGACGACCTGGTCAAGCCGACGAAATGCCTTTGAGGCCACAATTAGTCATTGAACCATTTGAACGATGGGCTCTTGACTTCATTGGACCCATCAACCCATCATCAAATCAGAGAACATATATCTTGGTAGCCACAGAATATGTCACCAAATGGGTTGAGGCCGAAGCATTGCCTAGAGCTACAGAAGATTCTATAATACAGTTCCTGTTCCATTTGTTTGTACGTTATGGCCTTCCGAGAGAAATAATTACAGATGGAGGACCACAATTTGCCGGAAACAAATTAGCTGCAACACTTAACAATTATCACGTCCAGCATAAAATTACTACCCCATATCACCCGTAGGCGAATGGGCAAGTAGAAAGTAGCAATAAGCTAATAGAATCAATTTTAACAAAAACCATTGCTTCACATAGGCATGATTGGGCCACCCGATTACCTGAAGCACTGTGTGCTTATAGAACCACATGGAGAAGTACCACCGGTTATTCACCCTATCAATTAGTGTTTGGAAAACAACCTATTTTCCCCATAGAATTCGAAATCCAAACGTTACGAACTGCACAGGAAATTGGCCTAGATTTAAGTGAGGCACAAATTAATCGATTACAGCAGATTAATGAATTGGACGAAATAAGGCTCTCTGCATTACAGAATACAACACTCATTCAACAGCAGCGAGCTAAATGGCATGATGCACTTAGCAAGAACAAAGTCTTTCACGAAGGAGACTGGGCTCTGTTATATGACTCTCGGTTTCAGGACTTCCCGGGGAAACTGCAAACTCGTTGGTTGGAACCATACGAAATCCAGAAAGTACATGATAATGGGACCCTTACGCTGATCACAATCGATGGTTCTGGATATGCATTCAAGGTAAATGGCCACCGAGTTCGTCTCTATCGCAAGCCACTCACTCGGGAATCCTTCTGTCAGCAGCTACGTCGAGACACTAATATGGAAATTTTAGGAGAGGAAGCAAAATCTTCCTCACCTATAATTTAGTAAGGAATGCATTTTTTTTTCCTATAACTTGTACATAAGTTTTTGTATATACTTTTTCTTAACATTTTTTATTGATCTTTCTCTTTTTTTAATTTTTATTTTTGCATTCTGCGTGTCTTTGCTGTTCCTTTTCCAAAAGGAACAACATTTGCCTGTTTTTGTGTTTCTGCTGTTCCTTTTCAAAAGGAACAGCATTTCTGAGTTTTTGCTGTTCCTTTTCAAAAGGAACAGCATTTGTGATTTTCTGTTGTTCCTTTTCAAAAGGAATAGCTTTTGCGAGTTTTTGCTATTCCTTTTCAAAAGGAACAGCATTTGTGAGTTTTTGCTGCTCCTTTTCAAGAGGAACAGCTTTTGCGAGTTTTTGCTGTTCCTTTTCAAAAGGAATAGCATTTGTGAGTTTTTGCTGCTCCTTTTCAAAAGGAACAGCTTTTGCGAGTTTTTTTTGTTCCTTTTCAAAAGGAACAGCATTTGCGAGTTTTTGCTGTTCCTTTTCAAAAGGAACAGCATTTGTGATGTTTTACTGTTCCTTTTCAAAAGGAACAGCATTTGTGAGTTTTTGCTGTTCCTTTTCAAAAGGAACAGCATTTGTGCGTTCTGCTGTTCCTTTCCAAAAGGAACAACATTTGTGAGTTTTTGTTGTTCCTTTTCAAAAGGAACAGCATTTGTGCGTTCTGTTGTTCCTTTCCAAAAGGAACAACATTTGTGAGTTTTTGCTGTTCCTTTTCAAAATGAACAGCATTTGTGAGTTTTTGCTGTTCCTTTTCAAAAGGAACAGCATTTGTGATTATCTGCTGTTCCTTCTAAAGGGACGACATCTTAACTATTTGTTTGCATGAATTCTTCTCTGCTGTTCCTTTTTCAAAAGGAACACCATCGCCATGTTTTTGCTCTCTGTGATGATTTATATTGAGGATGCTTTTCGCCCATGTTCTCTCCAGTCTTTAAGATACAGCTATGCACTTATGCAATGAACATAAATCACGACATACCGAAGTCAGCAGATCATAGATCGCTATCTTTATAGGGCCTAGTATTGATAAGAGGACAAGAGGAGGGACATACTTACCTCTCATCTCCGTTGTCATTGACTTATTACCATTGCTTTGGTTGGTTATCTTTATCATGACGATTTCCCTAAAAAATTTCTTTGATTATTACTTAGGGATAAGAGCAGAGGATTTATATCTTCCTGTTGGGATGATAAGACTTCTTCCACCATTCCCACTCTTAAGGAGTGCTGAACCACCCTTATGTGTAAATAAATAAGAAAAAGTGCTTTGCAAAAAGAAAAAATGAATATGGATTATTAATTGTCAAATGCAGGATAGGGGGTCTCATCAAGAGCCAGCCTACCATGATCATCAGGATGGAAGCGAAGTGGCATTCCCAGTATGGCCACCACACCAGGGATATGGTCCAAAAGGTACACTAAATAAATAGACCTTGGAACAGGGGGTCTCATCACGAGCCGGCCTGTCCACGTTTCGCACCTTCCTTGTGAATGGAATTATGGCTACCTGGTTACCAAGCCAGCATAATGGCCTGCATTTTGACAAAATACTTTTCAAAATACACACAAAGGATCATGGTTCCAGGGGTGAAATAAACAACTCTGCCAAGGTTATGAACACCTGTCGGCAGCAGAGCTCTGTTAATGGTATCGAAGTCGTAATGGTTACACCAATAGGTATGATATTAATACTTCTTTGTCTCTTATATCCTATGAATAATTCATATTTTATGTCCCGATGAATATATCGCATGAACACTCATTACCACCAATCATGGCAAAGGAACTGACAATGACCTCTGGAGATTTCGTACGATTGACAGACGTCCCATCCCCCGGCCTCGCATCATATCACGCAGGCTCTTATGTAAAACGCGATCCACCTTTTTGCCTCGATTTCGGTATTTCGTTGTCCATCTAAAACATGGCATAATTTTATATGTTGTTCCTTTATGACTTGGTTACACAATGGCTGCTGCTCCTCTATTTGACGGCTGGGACAGCCTATCACATCGCGGGGGGGAAGGTAACCTCATTACTCCACGAGTTACGTGTCAGCACACCACTCGGGGAAGATAGTGTACGAAGGTATGGCATGGTTTAACGGTATGATAATTCTATTTTACGCAAGTTGCCATCCACAATCCATTTTTGTTGCATACTCTGTTTTTTTCTTGCGACGATCACCCTCTCTGCGTCTCAAAACAGCACAGGCAGTTGTTGTTCCATTGGAAATTCTTAGTGGAACCATGGGAGGAAAGGCAATCCGAAGCAAACCTCAGGAATTGACAGTCTCCGCTGCTGCCCAGGAAATCCTGGAAAAGGTAGGATGGCTGAATTATTTTAGTCGCCTGCAAGAATCAAACGAGACAGTGGCGTTGGAATTTCTGCAAAACTTGCAGGAGGACTACTCCATAGTAAGAGAAAGGTGGATAGCGGTCACTGATGATATAATTGCAGAAGTCTCAGGACTACCAGCCACCGGACCTGTATGGATGCTGAAGAAAGAAAGATTACAAAAGATTATGGAGATTTTCCAGGATGAAGGCCAAAGCTTGACAGTTAAGGGGAAGGGAGTTCTGCCAGCAACGTTAGGAGAACCCTGGACTGAATTAGCAAAGATAGTGCAGAGCTACATCACTTGTGAAGGAAGGAAAGACGTGGTAAGACCACGTCATCTTAAACTCTTAGTTGTTTTGAAAGAAAAATGTTCTGTAAATCTGCCTGCACTTTTAAATTCATTATTGCATGATGCGGCCCGAAGCCTGAAAAAGGCACAGCACGTAGAAACAGTTGTTAGCCACCATGGATTGATTCGATTGATAGTGAGCCATAGTCTCACTCAACAGCAGAGCAGCTGGGAGGAGCTCATTGCATTGATCGAGGGGGGATTGGCTGCACCATCCCCAAAACCTAAACATTCCTCTAGCACACCGGAACGATCAGAGAAACGCAGAGAATTGGTAGCAGAAAAACATGTTGCTCCAAAACGAAAACATTCTTCAAGTACACCGGAACGACCAGAAAAACGCAGAGAATTGGTAGCAGAAAAACCTGTTGCTAGTACACCTGAACAACCTGAGAGACCAAGAAAATCAGCCCGGCTAGCTCGAATACGAGGGAGGCTGGAAAAGATCCGGGAGAGCACCAGCCAGCCAATCGAGATTACAGACGAACCTCCAGAACCAGAAGGAGGACCTTCCGAAGAAAATGCTGGACAATCTGGGGGCGAGGCTGAGCAAGCCGGAGAAGGAGTCGAGGAGGGAGACGTGCACTCCGAAACAGAAACAGAAGCTGAACACTCCAAGGCAGTCACTGAGCAGGACAATCAGGAGGAGGAAGTAGTACAGCCAGAGAGCAGCCCGCTGCGAGACCCTGTGGGCGAAGATGAATTGGCCGCAATCCTGGCCAATATGGGGGAGTATGGCCAACCCTCCAGCCCAGCAGGTCCTCCCGATGGACCTCCAGAGGAAGACATACCTGAGAAATCACATGCAGAAAAGGCAGGAGAAGAAAACCCGCCCGTTCATGAGGAAGAAATAAGAGACACCAATCGGGAACAATCTGTTCCCAAGACACCAGAAGAAATTCTAGACGGAGTAGGAGCAGATTTAAGGGCCAGTCATGAGCCCTCTGCTGAGGCAAGGGAAATCAAGAAATTAAGGAGGAAACAGCAGAGGCTGCTGAACACTATAGCCCAGCTCCGACAGCAAATTCGGATTCTGAAAGCCAATCTGAGGATACGAAGGACCACAAGGAAAAGAAAAAGGGCCACTGCAGCAAAATCCCGTAGAACAAGAAGACGAAGGACTTATAGCTGCCCTGTTGGTCAAAACCCTGCTGGAAGACCTACTGCTGTTCCAAATGACGTTGAGGAACAGACTGTTGTTCCAATTGACACTGAAGAACAGACTGTTGTTCCAAATGACGTTGAGGAACAGACTGCTGTTCCAATTGACACTGAAGAACGGACTGTCGTTCCAATTGAGGCAGAGGGACAGGATGATGTTCCATTAACAGGGGAACCACAGCAACCTTTCATTCGTGTTAAGAAAGAAAAGGAGAATAAGGAGATCCAAACAGAGGCACCACCCTCAGGGGTAATTCAGGTTCTGAACTCCAAACAGTATAACAAAAAGGTTCAGGTAAAACTCCCGGCCTCTACGGCTCTATGGAAAAAGGATCCGAAAACAAGAACCTTGCACAAGATGATGAAGCAAGCTCAACAAGAAGTTGAACAGCTGAGAGAACAAACAGTCCCCCGGGAGAAATATGAAGAGTTACAACAGCAACTTCGGGATATTAGTTAGTCTGAGAGCCAGGCCTTCGAAGGCTGGCAAAAGGAGCAAGAAAAGGTTGCCAAGATAACTCGTCGATTAGATATTGTTTTTAGGCAGATGGACACTGTGTGTTCTTTGTATAATGACGTTCTGGCCTGTAGGGCCCCTGCTAAAAACTATGCTTTATTTTTGCTTGAACGATATTTACGATTAAAGATAAAAGCTGTCAGGGTGGGTGCCCCTATACAAATCCATATTGTTGATGATTTCATAGATTGTTGCAAGCATTATGGAATTAAGGTTCAAAGATTATTGTGTGAATTTTACTTGCATAACCTCGTGCTAGACCAGGAAACTGATTTAAATCCTGGTCCTTTTGTCGGGGACATACAATTGCAAGCCTTCGTTTCATTCGGGGTTAATCAGCTAAAATGGCTCAGGCATTATAACACTTTTTAGAGACAGGAAAATAGCCTAGACTTGTGGGTGAGAGCCGAGCCTAGAGACCCAGTGCTGTTATGGAGAGCACATAGGAACCTTATGAGAACCCCGGGTGTTATGGAGACATTAGGACCCATGCACGAGGACCTAATCCGACATAGTCTGGAATATTTTCTGACTATTAAAGACCTCGCCATCGATGCTGCAAAATTCCGATACCGGATTTCTAACCCAAACATCCAGCTCAGGGAACCGTTCAAATATGAAAATTTTGAGCTAGCTGCCAGCCGATTGAACCTTTATGGCGAGCGTATTTTGCAAGCAGGGCCATCCTGATTAGGGTATCGATTTTGTAGTCCAATCATTTGGCACCCTGCACCCAGATATCAGGCCTTGTATGAAATGCCTGAAGGTCAAACAAATCAGTTCTTTGATGATCTAGTTGCTCATCACGGTTGTAGGCCTCCACACGAGGTTCCCTCTCCAACCTATTCTCTTACCGCCTTGCATGTCAACTATAATGTTTTCATGAGGGCATGAAACAGGGTAAGTAGGGGGGTGTGTGGAGCACTGGAAAGGTATGCTTTTAACAAACAATTTAGTGACTTTTCAGTAGCAATTGTAACCCTTTCTGCATCATGAACTCAAAGAAATAAAGAATTTTAATAGAATGTGTGAGAATTAGTATGGAAAGCTTAATCGCTGATAATTGTCATTTTTCTATGTAGGAAAAGGTGGAAACGAAGAGCTGCCGTTCAAAAGGGAAAGACAAAGGAGGAATAATTGTTGTCCCTCTAGAAGGGAACCGGATGCAAACGAGATCGAACAGATCGAAGCAGAACGACCCAGGAAAGAAAGAAGGGTTACCAATTCGGCGGAACAGGGAAAGAAAAGTAAAGGATTAACGGCTTGGCGAATCCCTCAGGATCTTTGATCCTGAGGGATCGTTGTTTTGCTTATTTTTGTTACCTAGATACCTCCGCCGTTACTTTTATAAAAAGGAACAACATCGTTAAGCAAAGGGACTTTTATGTAATTTTAAGTTTCAGACTAAACTTTGATCATCGACTCTCACTGAGACTTGGTTTGTTGTACGTTTGTTGATGCGTTAATATAAAAGACTTGGTGTTTATTTCATCTCTGCGTCTGGAGTAATCTAAGGCGGTGTACCGTTGGAAGCTAAGGGCCCGGCTCCGAAGGACACTTGCTTTTGTATCATTATAATTTGATTTCTGCGTGGTTTGCTTATCTTTATTGCTTGGTAATCTGACATGCTCTTCATATGCTATTCCATGCTCTGTTACGATTAATTCATTAATGGTTTCTTCAGGAGATTTATGTAGTGACTCTGTATTGTATGAGTGAATCTTTTCAGAGTTGATTGCATGTTATCAGTCTAAGCCAGCTATTTCTGTTACAGAGCATTTGTATTGAATATTACTGTTATTGGATTCATTTGAAATCCCAATTATTGGAATCCGGAAGTAATGTTATTCTATTTGGAAACATAGTCATATTCTCTTTAATCATCAGATTGCTATATTAGCGTGTTGTGTGTATATATGGTTGATGCTTGCTGTTCCATAATTCATCAGTGAGTGTTGTTCCATAAAGTACATTCCATCCAATTTGCCTTAAGAGAGAAGATTGCTATTTTATTGCAGAATGTGAGTTTGGTTCAATAGAGAAAGTTTAGTTCTGACTCGCGAGACTTAGTTTATTTGATTGTTGTTCCATTTGCTGCTATTCCATTTACTGTTGTTCCATTTTACTTTCTACCGTTCCATTTACTTGCAATTACTGCTTTGGTGTGAGAGAAGGTCTAAGGTTGTAGAGAGCCTCAGTAGTCGCTGCCTAGCTCCCAAACCTATGGTCCATGCTCTAATTTCCTTTCCATCAGTTTCTAGAGGGATGGGTTATCGCTTCCGCACCCTTGACTGATAAGCTGCCTTGTGTGATTTTATTCTTTTAAAGTAATTTAGTCATAATTTAGCATCCATTTACTCTTGTATTTTCTGAACGATGTACTACTAAGCATTACTCTGACGAATAGCCTCGGATTGAGATACTCTTTGCAATAACAAAGCGTTCCTGGATTGACTTATTAATGTGGAATAACTAGAGGTGAAAGAGACCCTTGTTACAGCTCTACAATGGGATGGGTCCTTTGATGTCCTTGTGCTTCAACGATCTATTTCTCTCTCTCAATATGAAAAAAAACCTTAAGTGGGAGCTCAAATGGCATGAGATGATAATGGTGATGGTGATAAGTGATCATGGTGAAGAATGAATGGAAAACCCTCTTATTTATAAAAAAAAAAAAAAGTATTGGGTTGATCTTGAAAATTTAAAATAATAAAATAATATTGACCAAATCAAGATCTGACCTCCAGGAATACTTTATTATAGTTTTTAGAGAGGGAAAAGATATTCAAAAAGGTCAAATACCTTTATTTAGAAATAATTAATAAATAAAATGATTTATTAATTACTATGCGAGTATTAAGAAAGGTGTGAAATTGAAATGATTATTAAATAGTGATTTAACAATTATTCCAAAATTAGAATTAAGGAATAATAAACAAATAGTGATATATTTAATTATTCCAAGGTGATTCAGTCAAATGTGACTAGGAATAATTATTAGATAATGATTTAATAATTATTCCTAGAGAAAATTAAATAAATAATTGTTTATTCAATTATTCTCATGGGGTTTTTTAACTTTAATCACCAATCATTTAGTAAAAGTGGTTTACTAAATCATTTCCTATGGTGAAAATGATTTTACTATGGAAAAATTAATCCTACATTGTGTATTTCGATCCACCTAGTTATAAATTGCTAGGTGATAACATTTATGTATCATATTTGGTTCTAATTACATATTTTTCCTTTTGGCCTTGGGAGATATTCCCAAGTCCGATTCTTTTAAATATATTTCAATTCTTCATCCATGGCTTTGACCCAACACTCATCCTTGCTAGCTTGAGAAAAAAATTGTGGTTCCATTAGTGAAAAAAAGAATATGTTTCCTTGAGATGGTGTATATGCAAGTTTTCTTCTGGTTTGAACACTTGCAAATAATTTCCCAAAATTTGATCATCAGGATGATTTTTCAATACATACTTGGATGGATCCTTTTCGTGTATAGGCTCATGTTATTCTCTATGAAATTCTTCAAATTATCCATCATTTTGTTCTTCTGATGGTGTTTCTTGAAAGTTATCAGGGTTAGGTTGAGCTTGAGGGATAACTTCATTACGTAGATTCATTTATTTTTACATCAACGCTATCAATAAATTCTCATGTTCTTTTGTTATAACATCTGCAATCCTTGCTTTTATAAGCATATCCTAGAAATATATCTCTATTGGCCCTAGCTTCAAATTTCTTGAGTTTTTCTTCATTAACGTTTATGTAACACTTGCTTCCAAAGACTTTGAAATGTTTAGCAATGGTTGATCTTCCTTTGCATAGCTCATAATGGATTTTGGAGCTTTTACTTAAAATTTGAGTCTTGTTCAAAGTATACATGGCTATATTTATTGCTTCTCCCTATAATCGATCCAACAGTTGAGCATAAAAAATAAGAGTTCTTGCTATATCCTTAAATGACCTATTTTTTCTTTTAGACACACCATTCTTCTAAGGGAGTAAATTATCCTCCTCTATTTTTCCTTAAGCGTTTAATCTTCAAGTCCATTTAATTTTCTACAAGACCCTTAAATTTCTTAAATTTTTCAAAGGATTTAGATTTATTTTTAAGAAATATAACCCATGGCATTCTCATAAAATCATCAACAAATAGAATAAAGTATTTCTAACCTTTTAGAGTGTGTATAATGGTTGGTCTGCAGAGATATGTGTGAAAAAATTCTAATTGTTGGGATGATGAATACTCTTTTGTTTTGAAGAATACTCTACTTTTCTTCCCAACTTGACATGATTCAAAAAATTCATTGTGAGGTTTAGAAATCCTAGGCATATCTATGACAACTTGTGTTCTTGTGATCTTCAACAGCTTGTCAAAACCAATATGTCCCAATCTTTTTTCCATGGCCATCTTTCATCCATTTTTCGAACACAACATTTTTCAATGTTTGTTTAATCTAGTTTATACATGTTTCCATCTATTCTTATAGCTCTTTCTACCAACTCACCAGTATCTCCATCCTTTATTTCATATATTTTGGAGTTGAGTATTACATCAAAGCCTTGATCGCATATTTGACTAACACTTAGCAAATTATGCTTCAACCCTTTTGTATACAACACATCCTAGGCTTTGGTTCTTACATTGTCAATGTTGATTATTCCTTTACTAGTAATATGTGCAAATGCATTGTTTCGGAAATTTACTTTACCTCCATCTATTTCCTTGATGCTAATAAATTTGCTTTGATCCCCTATCAAGTGTCTTGAGCAACCACTATCGACATACCATTTGTTCTCTTGCTTCAAGGAATATAGTATGAGACCACAATTATATTCCTTATTTTTCTATAATTTGAGGGAATTCCTTTCCTTTATTTGATTTAGTTTGCAATCCCTGGCCTTGTGTCCAAATTTTTGACATAGAAATCATTCGACATGACTTTGTAAACAATTTCTCCCATAATCATAATCAGCTACCTTATGACTGAATGCATAACATTGAAAACAATAACCATAAAATAATCTATTATACTTTGAGGGTTCCCTTTTTCTGCTTGGTTGGTCTAAACATGTTGAATTTACTAAGCTAACTTCCTTGTTTTATCTACATATTCCTTGAGATTGAGAAATTGTGCCATTCTTTGCCTCTAAATTATTTTCTATTTCCCCAGTTGTTTCTTGACTTCATCAAGTTGCTTTGTCATAACTTTATTTTTTTCTGTTAACCTCCTCAAATTCAAATTCCAAGAGCATAACAAATATTGCATATAATTCCATATTTCTAAGAGTCCTTGGATCCATCTTCTAGTAGCTAACTCCTCCTAAAGATCACCTGCTCTGATTCCACTTATTGGCCCAAAGGTGGGGAAAATTTTAAGGATGGAATTTTATCTTCAAGTTTAGAAACCTTGGTGAATCTTACTACTCACTAATATGCAAATTTTAAAAATTTTGGTGATACTTTAGTATAAATTTTTAGATTTCCAATGATTTTATATTAGTCGATATAATATTTTGGCGATTTTTAAGGTAAATTAATGGTGTACTATAAAACTTGGGTGAATAATTTTATAAAAAAATGGAAATTGACGAATTTCTTTTTGGAAAAAGCATGGAAAATTAACCCACCTGTGAATATTAGCCCTAAAATTTTCCCTGCCTAAAGGTCACACTAAGAGAGGGTGGGGGGGTGAATCAATGTGAGAGAAATTTTACCATTTTATAACTTTTCATAATCAATGAATCATGTAATAATGAATCATAACCATAAGCAACATATCATAATAAAGAGAAATGCATCATAAAGCTACCATCACATTATCAACACATTAAGAATCCATCACATCACAAAGAGACAAGATTTTTATGTGGAAACCAATAGAGGATAAAACCAAAAACCATTTTTTGTCTTTATCTTCAATTCATTACATATATATGCAAGCTCCGACCTACTAGAGGCAACTACCCCCAACATATGTAAATTTCCATTTGCGGTAGGCTACAACCTTATTGAGGCATCAACCTTGATGATGAGTGGGGTCCAACCTGCTCTAGGATCCAACCTCAATGATGGGTGAGCTCCAACCTGATTGAGTCTCCAACCTTAGTGATGAGTGGGATCTAACCTACTTTAGGCTCCAACCTGATTGAAGCTCCAATATCCTTCTTCAACTCCTTGTGGACCTTTATTTCATATCATTTTCAAATTAGATCCACTGTCATAACTTGTGCATCATTTATGGTTGTTAATCATTAAATCACAAGTGTTGTTACAATCTAAAATTTCAATCCCTACCACTACAATCATAATCACTGTTAGTACTTATAACCATAAAAACCAATACAACATGGATAGAACCTGCAACCATTTTTACTACAATAAACTACAACCATTGTCACTACAACCTACAACCCTTGCCGCTACAATAAATTACAACCATTGTTACTATAATCAATTTCATGAAAACTATCACAAATTTTCATATAAATAACTATCACTAGTTTTCATGTTATTTCCCATAATTTACTTCAGCTCATCCATCAATCTGGTCACTCATACCCTTTCTCTGAAACTTATCTTTGCCATATTACAGAAACTTCTACAGCTCCCTTAAAACATATAAATGATATTCTAACAAAAAATGAGTGTCAATGAGGCATTACATTCTCTTGGTTACATTCATATATAAGCCTTGATCACCAAGCTTCTTTTGGAATCAAATTTAGATTGGCTACCACTGGGACTCGAACCAAGGTCTCTACCAATACAACACAGGTGTGCCACCAACCGAGTTGTGTGTGAAGCTTATGATCCCAAGCCTGCAAAATTGTCATAATTTTGATATGAGACTATAGCTAGGGTATGTCATTCATGCCAAACCCTATTATACCATGTCAAGACATATGTTAATACATATTATATTGTTTTTCATACAAAATGATGACATGCAGTCCACTATGGGAATCAACATACTATGGGTATAACAAAGGTTAAAAATACGAGTCTAAGTGATAATCAAAATGGAAAAGCACCAAGCCTCTTCATTTTTACTCGAAATTAGATAGAATTTCAAATGAATTGTTCCATAGAGAGTAATTTTACCAATCCATCACATGATTTCTTGTTTTTCAATCAGTAACCTAGATGCACATGAATAGTGGTTTATGGTCCCACAATTGTGGAGGTTCGAACCAAGGGTCCATGGATTCAACATGTACATTTGGGTTAACATCCATTAAACCCTAAGCTTATGTAACGGAGGGCCAAGCCATCCCCATGTAAGGTTCCTTTCGCAATACAATTTTCCATACAACTGGTGCTTGGTTTAACCATGTGACACCAACATAGTTCCATTTAGGCATTGCTTCTGCCATATGAGTGGGGTTGGTCACACCATATGATCACTCTCTCTAATTTAGCCTTTTAACCTCAACATATTGGTCCCATATGTCCAAAACCTATGACCAAGTTCCTAGGGGAACCTATCCATTCACTTAACAACATCAACATGACATCGTCATGGCATGTGGAAACTCGTGAGTGGTTCCATGTGTCACCCATTTATATCCCTTTTACCAATCAAAACTTGCCATTTGTCCATACCATGTGCCAACTTTTGGTGATACCACTTCAGCATGTTAAAGTCAGTGAGCGAGGTGTCACCCACATATACAAACAACGAGTGAGCCCCTGTCATGTCTCAATTAATCTGGGCTCACCATTTATTGATCTAAGGAAGGTCATGGTGATGGGTTAACTATCATGCAATTTTCCATGTCATCTACATTCCATTATCTTCATATGTTGATTAGATGCATCATATCTTGAAAAGATGCACAATCTCTGGTGGGGGTTAAAGGTCATCAATGTTCTACTGAGATCGATTGTTGACTAGGTCAATGGACCGTAGATGCACTCAGAAGGTGCACACTTTTAAACGTATTAGTATTTTGTGCTTTTTCTCTATAGTTTGGGCCTTTAACTATCGTAACTTCTCATCTAGAAGGAGTTTTTTAGCGTAGGATATATTGTTTTTAAGGTATCAATGATTTTTATGCAACCATATATTTTATGAGATCATTAGGACATCATCACTAAATCAAAATCTCAAATAAATTAAAGCAGTTTTAACTTCACTTGATGAGATCCTATAGGAGTCCTAGTTGTCATATTGCTTCATAGAGTTTACTACTACATATGAATGATATTGGCGTTGCCTTGTACATCCCTTTTGACATCAATGACATATTGTTTTTGCCAATGAAAACACAATGTGCAACAACATATTCATTGATTCCAAAAATATTCTTAATCTTAAAATTCCCTTGTGTAATAGGCATGGGTATAAATTGCCTCTTTATTTTTTCATTGAAAAAGCGTGCCAAGGACTTGTATTATTGACATAATAATTCTAAGAATAATTTGTTACAGAAATAAGCTGGAAGCATAAAAGGCTTCCCTTCAAATATGAATAACCAAGTATATAAAAATTCTTCTTTCGTGTGAAAATTTCCCATCCTTTCTAAATGGACAAGGTTTCATGAGAACATTTTAGTAGATGGACTAACTAGCATTATTCTACATTTTGACATAAAAAAATTCTACTGGAATTGATCCTTATCTCTCCAAAGGGATGGGTACCATTACTAAACAAGGTCAATATCAAAATTATAATGTCATGACCTTTGGAGGGATTCAAATATATTGTAATAAACAATGGTGTATATGAGGTACGAACACATGTAACACTTTTTTGACTGAACAAAAATTAAGAAAACTTTCAGCAAAAAATCACATTATCAGAGTTTTGTTGACGTGTTTTGAACCATCTAGTGTGGTTCATCACCAGGACAAGATGAAGAACAAGATCTTGGAATCAAGTTAAGTAGATGAAGAGAAAAACATTTAGCCATTATATTATAACAATTAGATTTGACTAAATAAATAATATTATTAAGAAATAATATTTCCGTATATAGAAAACAATTAGATTTGACTAAAGAAATAATATTTTAATATAAATAAATAATTGTGAGAATATAATTGTTAATATTGAATTAAGGACAATAATTAATCAAGAGGAAAATTTTAATGAAATGAATATCTACGAATAAAAATAAAAATAATATTTAGGTCAAACCTAAATAATCAAAATAATAAAACAATTAATAAAATCAATATAATAAAATAAAAATAATATTTGGGTCAAACTTAAATAATCAAAACAATTAATTCTAAAAACTTAAAAATAAATAAAACAAAATATGAACCACACTTGATGGTTAGAAACGCGTTGACAAAACTCTGATGATGCGATTTTTAACTGAAAGTTTTCTTTCTTTTCATAATATGGATCACAGACGCCTAAATTCAATTAAATAAAAAATCCCAATTGATATGAAATTTATGCTAAAATTGCATGGATCCAATTAAATTTGACATCCTCAAGCACAAAATATTATAGAACATACAAAAAATACCTAGGGACAAAATCAATGGATTCTTGACCAAAAATCCAAGTGAATAACTAGGAAAACTCCATGTGTGGGCTTACTAGTGCACATAACTCAATTTTGTTACTACTGACCAACCCCTTGCTTGGGTTATCCATTAACTTTTTCAGAAGATTCTTCCCTCCATTGTAGTTCATCAAGATGGTGTGGGCCTCTACAAATCTAAAACTCAGATGATTATTGCAATCCAAAGCATCTTCTTGAACATGTCGGAATCAAAGTAGCGGAAGTATTATATGATGCTGCAAATTGTATATGTTTTTTTTTTTTGGAATCAAATTTATCAATGCTACATTAAAATAATTTCGAAAGGTCAAAAACTTCAAGCATGCATCCATCATGGAAAATGCTTGAAGTCAAAGATTTTTTCTTGTTCTTTTTTCTAAGTTAAGACTTGAATACCATCTACAAGCCACAAATCACTAAATTTTTTTAAGATTTGAATATCATCTATAAGCCACAAACCACTAAAATTTGTGATCTTGTCATCCAAGTGTATTGACGATGTCCTTGCAAAAATATTTTCATACTTTGTTTGACATGTGTGTTTAATACTAAAGAATAAGTTTTGAACAAATGAGATAATTAATGAGTGGCTAATTTTAGATATTTGATAAATTTGAGGATATTATTGACCCTCTTTATTTGGATCCATGTAAGAAAAGAAAATGGCCAATAGTCGTGTTTTCATTTTGTGTTTTTGAGGTTGAGGGAGTAAACACATAGGACAACATCAAAACCATTTTGGAAGTTTGGATCTAGCCCTGCCAGCTTCAGAGAGGGATCTCTCTGTAAAATTTAGCTTTGTTTTTATGTAAATTTTAGGCTAGTTATGACTGTACTGATTGTTTTGATTTAATTGGTTTGGTTGATTTGAGTGTTATAATTCCATTGGGCTATGGAGTCTATAAATTAAACTGGATTTTGCATCAATTTTTAGAGGAGTTCTCATAGGGCAAGCTAGGTTGCACTATTTGGATCTTTTCAGAAATTAAATGGATGGTGAAATAGTAAAAGTGTAAGGTTCAGTAGAAATCAAGGAGAAATTAAGAATTCCTTGATTTGACTTCAGTGGAAAACATTAAAATTACCAATAACCAAAATAGGGTGCTCTAAATAACAAATCATATTTATCACAATTGTTGTTAAGTAATTCAGATTTTCATAATTACAGAGAAAGAAAAACAATGTTTAAACAGATATATAGAAAAGACACGTCACCATTTGATACACCACATGAATCTTTTGAAAGATCCTTGTATTATTGATTCTCCAGTACTTGGAAAAATACAATATGCAGAAGAAATTACATTCATAAATCAACATCTCTATGAAGTATTTATACAAATTCTAAACTAAAATATCTTGAAAAAATATCAAGATTTGTTACAAATATCTCCAACTATATTACACAAATAGAACTAAAATATAGGGCATTCAAATATAATGAATCTACTTGGCACTATCTTTGTGGATTATTGGTGACAAATAAGAGCAATTCAAATTTGATGGCAACTCTTATTTGATGAGGTGGCATCCATGTCACTAACTGTCTTTGAGATTTTTCCTCCCAAAATTCTGAAAAATAGGGTCTTGTAATACCTTTGTATATCCCAAACCATAATAGTTGTTAGAAAACTAAGAGAGGTTTTTGTAAATGATGATGTTGGAACAAAAACATCTTCAGTTTTTGAAAATTCGTTTCTGGTTATCCAAAATATGCTCTGCAAAAAGGTGACTAAAACAGGACATTGCACTGTCAACAATGTAAACTTTGAAACGGGAACTGATATTGTTACCCATTTCGTAGAAATAGCAAAAAAGTGACCTGATTTTGAAAAGGGGTGATGCAGAACGAACATGTTTTTTTTAGATCATAGTTTTTGGCACTTTAATTTTTTTATGTACATTACGTTTTAGAATCATTTTAGAATGGTAGTGATTGTCATGTTGATTTAAAAAAGTGAGTATTCTGCATCACCCCCTTTTTTTAAAAGACCTGTTTTTTGGCTTTAAATTTTCTAATGTATAAAATGTAAATAATTATTTTGTAAATTTGATCATTTTTGAAGTGGTCGTTTTCTTCACGTTTTCTTGTTTTTTGTTTTAATTTTAACTTTTTTTTTAATGAGGTTTTTATTGTTTTGCATTTTTAAATTAGGAGGTCGATATTTAGAATTTTCGATATTCTACATATTTATACATCCTTAATTAATTTTTCAATCCACATGAAATAATTGTTTCTGAAAAACAATATTTTTTAACAATGAACATAAAAATAACCATTTTTAACATAAATATAGCTAAAAAACTACACGTTTTGATAATTTTTTGGTAGAATTGACATGTCAAAATCACAATTTTTACACGAAAATTTTAACTAAAAATGGTTAAATAATAGTTTTTTTTATGAATTTCATGTTAAAAAAATAATAATAATAACTTTTTTTTCAAAAAATAATGATTAACTTAAAAATTAATGCGAAAATCACATCTTAGAAATATTGAACGCATAACAACCTTAATTGAGTGTTTATTCTTTTCATAAAATGTCAAAGTCAAAACATTGCAAAGCTTTATTTCCAAGCATAACTTAAATTTAATCAACAATGTCACGTAATCCAAACTCTTCGTCCTCTAGGGTTTCATCATTGTCTTCTTCCACAATATTTTCTGCTTCCTTTTGCTCATTTTCCTCTTCTAATGGATCTTTGATGTCTGCGAATCTCCCAATGTATGTCTTTCCAAACATTCCATGTAATGGTGGGCGGGGTTCCTTTACCTTTTTTGCCACACATGATTCACTAAAGTCCCCTTTCTTCAACCCAATTTCTTGCATTGCATCTGGAAGAAATTGAAAAGCATAATTCTTTGTTGAATGAAAGGCTGAAATGTTTAAAATTTTTCTTGAATAACTATTTCAAATAACCATTTATGAAAAGATGTTAATGCAAGCACATAGAACCAATAAATAAGATTTCAAAGATGCAAGAGAATGTTATTGCCTAGTGGACAAATATCTAGTCTCTCTACAAACAAGCTACACCAAAACCATAAAAAAAAAACTAAGCAAGTTATTAAACCTTCCTAATTTTAGTTTATTAAGCATAGGTCACTATGTGTTAAATATCATAGTCTAAAAATAAAATAAGTAACTTGCACCTCAAACTTACATTGAAAAGAAACATTAATACAAATGATCCAATTTCAATTGAGAACAATAGTTTATTATGAGGAAAACAAAAAGAAAAAACCCTTCTAATTCTAATTGAAACAAAGAGAAAATTTCAATATAAAAAACTCAACACCCATATCTAGATACATTATCACCACATCTCTTTGACTACAAATCAAGCACTGGAGAAAATTTTTAATATAAAAACCTGAGCATCCATATATAGATACATCAACACCCCATCTTTTTGAGTAAAAATCAAGCACTCCTCTTTGTACATTAAAAAGGAGGGATGAATCAATCTATCTTGGTTTATGAGGAGCAATGAAAGGAATTTTTTTTGTAATCTTCTAGTTTAGATCAACTAAATAAAAAGGTGTAATAACTAATCATTTAGTTTGGGTTGTTGTTTCTAAAAGGGTATGGCCCAAAGCTTAATTATGTCCAATGTCACTTCATAATCTAATGATATGTAAGAAAGATCTCTTCCACTTGAATTAATAAGACACTAGAAACCTCACGTACTCAAAACAAACGTATTGAAAACCAATTTGATTCAATAGACCTAATCAAGACAAACATACAAGAGAATGTAAAAATGAACATTTGAGTATACTCAAATCTTGAAATTTGTGATCCCAATTCATAATTCTTTATTTATTTCTATCTCATCATACGTTAATTATTTTAGCAAAAGAAAAAGACACCTACATTTCTATCTTATTCGGAGTTCATTATTTTGGAAAAGAGAAAGAAACCTATGTGTTCATCTAGAACATGGAGAAGAGGTAAACCGTGTTAGATTGTCTCTTTTTCTTTCACAATACACACCAATAACCACTCTTTTTAGCTTGCCAATATTATTTAGCATCAAAAAATATCTGACAATGGAAGATTGGCAAATATTGTGTCATACACAATGATTGGAAAATATTGCGTCATACCCAATGAAAAACAGGATGGGAAGAAAAGAAATAGATGTGGCAGATCCATGGGTGAAAAAGAAAAGTCATAAATACTAAACATATTGCAGATTTTTATAACTTCTTGCAAACCTGGCATAGATGCCTAATCTATGCATCATGAATAAGAGATTTGGATAGGTTATAATTCTAAGCTTAATAGAATTGTCAAAACTTGTGACTTTACAAACTCCTTTTTGTTTGGGCACAAGAAGGTCCTATAAAACCACAAGCACTTCTACCTTATTATTCATGATGATGCCAAAATCAATAAACATATTATAAACCTTATGTCACCTCCTCAACGCCCATGCCACTTTTATAAAATAAAATGTATTTATCATTCTACTCAACATTCATTTTTATCAAAATTCAATATTTTCACAAACATGAAATCACTTTAAAACATTTTATACCAATTTTATTAGTCACTCAGCTGGGAGAATTGTCCACACCGCTGATTTGATTTGACCGTGTAAAAAATCATTTTTATATAACTAAAATAACCTAGCAAATTCAGTAAAACCATTTGAAAAGCTTTGAATTTGTCAATACAAAATAAGATTAAATACACTATTAAGAAGGAATTTTATTGACATCTTAGCCAAATATTTATGGTGAAGATAATGTGATTGATTACAAATTTGTGTCATATATACTGGTATTTTTTTAGATTTAAAACAAAGTGATATTAGGAGCATGATTTTCAAATTACAATTTCCCTCTCTTAGGTTACCATTCAAAATATGATGGATTCCATGATATCATAAGATGATTTCAGGGTGTTTCAATGAAATGAAGATTTTTCTTTTCAATTTTGGTAATTATATTTGTTTTTATTAAATTTTATTTAACTATAATGATATGTTATAGTTTTTAATTTATTTTAGAAAATTGAATATGACTTAAAATTGCGATATTGTGTGGAAGTTTGACATTTTAATAAATTTAAATAGAGAACACCCCCTTCAAAGGGTTGGACTGTTGTTCCATGGGAATTTTTCGATGACTTAGTCTACCAAAACGATTACTAGAGATATGACTATAAACCCCCACATATACAAAAATACTTTAGCTAATAAAGCGGTGAGCACAGCAAAGATCTTTTCATACCTGCACTCTTTAGTGATAAGAAAACATCACAGATTTGTGAAAGCCCATTTCCTTGGGAATCTAAAACATTACATATGAGTTCAATACCATGTGTTTCAAAATTCGACATTGTTTTTATAAAGTTAACAAAATAATTAAAATAGCAAATGGGGCAATTCGTAGCAGATGGGGGCGATTCTGAGAATCGCCGGGTGGTGGTCGATTCTCAGAATCGACCCACCACCCGGCTATTCTCAGAATTTCAAAACCCAAAGCTTTTCAAATGGTTTTACTGAATTTGCTAGGTTATTTAGTTATATAAAAATGGTTTTTTACAAGGTCAAATCAAATCAGTGGTGTGGACAGTTCTTCCAGCTAAGTGACTAATAAAATCGTTTTTCATTATCAGGAGAACAACATATTCATAAACCACCCCCAGGTCACGCAAGTGTCTGCATGCCCTAGCCAGTGTAACCTGGAAATGCGTCCCCAAAGCCGAGTAACAGGACTGCCGAGAGTATAAATTTGTCAATGCAACGAATTATGCTGGCACGCAGTTATTCGACAAGCAATAGAGTTGGAGTACCAACTGGTTTTCAAATCAATTTCAAGGCTTCTGAGGGGGAACACTCTGGGTCCCTCAATTTTCAGAATTGAAGTTATGGATGCATACCAGAGCTGCAGCCCTTATTAATTGAAGTTTCATTTCAAGCAATTAAAGTTCATCTCAGGAAGGCTGCATGAAAGAGAGAAAGCAATTATGTCTGAGATGGAAACCCATTCTTCATCTGTGAAGAAATTCACAATGGATGCCAGGCATTCTTGCAAAATGCCAGAAAGACAAAGAAGTTTACGATCTAAAAAGAACCGTGTTACCATGACTGCCAAATTCTCTGCTTCAGAGGCTGTTAAAATAGACCTCGACTTCCTTGCTCGGCAGCAAGCAGCCACAAATTTGACCCAAGACCGAATATTCTCTGGTGGCCCATCGTAGGAAAAATCATCTTTATCTTGTGAGAGCATCCGCTCATCTCCCATACAATCTTCCAAATATCCGTATATTTGAACAGTTTCTTTAATTTGATCATAGGTAGGAACCCAATCAAGAGTACAAAAGCTTGATGAACCCTCAGTTCCTGAAAGAATGATGCTGCATAAGAAATCACAAGCAGACATCTCCACATTTTCATTTGACGTGTGTGCCATTAAATTGAAGGCCCAACATACAGTAAAATCATCACAGTGACTATGAGATAAAATCAAGTTGAGAAGCCAACACTTCTTAAAAGCTCTACCATGAAAGACTCTCCATTTTCAGCACTCAAGCCTGTTGTCAACGGATCATGGACCTTTTTCTTATTCCTGTGGACATCACCTATAGTGTTTTGAGTTTTTTTTTTCAAAATGCGAGGCGGGATGAAGGATTTGTACCTGAACGTGCCGAATTATTTGAGATCGTGAAATTGATGTCAGAGATCGAGTCGTGGGAAGTGATCCAGTGCCGTTTGTTTTCTCGCATCCGCTTTTGCTGGACACAACATCCAGGCGTTGAACATATTGCAACATGTGGTGGATCTCGTCTATTGTTTGCGATGACGTGTTTGCTTGTGACAGTTCGATAAGAAGACGTGATGAAGCCGTTCATAATGGAAGACGGTTGTGTGCCTGAACTGGGTGCAACTGCAGGCTGTTGACGGGGTTGAAGCCAAATCTACCCGGAGCCTTGCCGTCAAACTGGTAATTTACTGCACCACCGCTGTTTTCTGAAAGTTTTTGCAGTAGGGGACACACATCAACTGTTGGAACAACCAGTTTTGGAGAGGATTTCTGAGAACCAAATATTCTTTCACCCCATGATGACTTAGTCTACCAAAACGATTATCAGAGATATGACTATAAACCCCCACATATACAAAAATACTTTAGCTAATAATGCGATGAGCACAGCAAGGATCTTTTCATACCTGCACTCTTTAGTGATAAGAAAACATCGCAGATTTGTGAAAGCCCATTTCCTTGGGAATCTAAAACATTGCATATGAGTTCAATACCATGTGTTTCAAAATTCGGCATTGTTTTTATAAAGTTAACAAAATAATTAAAATAGCAGATGGGGCAATTTGTAGTAGATGGGGGCGATTCTGAGAATCGCCGGGTGGTGGGGCGATTCTCAGAATCGACCCGCCACCACCACTGGTGGCGGGGTGGTGGCGGGTCGATTCTGAGAATCGCCCCACCACCCGGCGATTCTCAGAATTTCAAACCCAAAGCTTTTCAAATGGTTTTACTGAATTTGCTAGGTTATTTAGTTATATAAAAATGGTTTTTTACAAGGTCAAATCAAATCAGTGGTGTGGACAGTTCTTCCAGCTGAGAAACTAAAATTTAATAGTAAATAAAAATCAATTATTTGATTTTTGTTAGTTGATTTTTTTTTACTGAGATTAGATTTCAAGACATTCTCAGAATCTGCAATCCAAATATAAGAAATTGACAAATATACAAAACCAAAAAACAAAAAAAAAACCACCCAAAAATCTAGATTGCAGTTTTCTGAAATATCTCAGAAACTAGAATATTGCAGTTTTCTGAAATATCTCAGAAACTAGAATATGAAGCGAGGAAAAATCGGTAATTTGACTTCTCTCAATTAACTTTTTTTAAGTTCCTATTCTGAAATATTCTCAAAATCTACTTCATTCATTGAAAAAAAGGAATTGAGATCTGTAATAAATAAACAAATATCTAATACAGGGAACCAGTGAATCTGCTGACCAGGATTGTTAGCAACGAATCTTATAGCAGACCATCCATTCACCGGCACACCAACGGTGTTGCGCTGTGGAGGATCGATGAGGTTGAACGTCAGAGGGTCACGCTGTGGATCGAAGTTCCCGAAGCCCTCTCCCACGATGTAAAAATCGTACCCATGGAGATGAACAGGATGATTTTCTCCAGTAACTATACTGGTTCCCTGAAGAATTATTTGCACTGCAGAATTGTATTTGAGAACTTTAACTTTCGTGCCTAGCACAGGAGCCCAGAGAGCCGTGCTTACGTTCTGTGCAGTATAATCGAATTGCACGGGAGGGTTATCGGGGAAATCTTTGGTGAAGACTCCGGGAATTCCGAAATAATGAGCTTGAAGGAGAGAAGACGTTCTGGGAAAGACGAATGAAATGTTGTTCATGCTTGCTGTGGATCTTTTTCCGTTGGGGCCTCCACAAGGCTGCCCTGGGCAGTCCAGCAATCCTAAGCCAACGTGATAAAGAGATTTTCGTCGATATTAAGGGGAACGTTGACTGGGTGGTCCGGGGTGGCCAGACTCCTGAGACCGGTGGTGAATTGGGTTACAGTAGCAGTATCGTTGTAGTTGGGAAGATTAGGGGTAACTGGGGACGAAGCCGAGCTTCCTTCATAGTCCAGAATGGCGGTGGTCGTGGTATTATCGAATTGGACTCCCTGGGTACTCGCGTAAGCTCGAGCAGCCATGTAGTATTTGGCCACGGGCTTATTTGCAATGAGGAGGACGTCCGTGGTCTGACCCGGGCCAAGCATCACAACCCGGGTGTGAAGTAGCTTTGTGTAGGAGGCATCCACTGCAACTACCAATAATACGTGATCTGCTACTGTGAAAAACAGTTCTGCATTGAGGGCAGCGTTGATTATTCGAAGAAGATAAGATTCACCCGCCTTCACAGAGAGACGATAAGTATCTGCATTTGCCATTACAGAGTGTACAGAGTGTCAAGAATTTTGATATTTAACATGCTTTCGAGATGGTTGATTGAGAATTTAACACTTCAGAGTAATTCCAGAGCTATTAGATATAGGTTATCATTCTTATTTCCTTTAGATTTTATATTTTATTTTAAAATAGAGTTAAGTTTAACTATTTTACTCAATAAATCACTTTATGAGATGAAGCTAACACACTAACCCACTTTCTTCAACCTTACATAAATCAATTTTCTGAGAAAAAGCTAAAACACTAACCCACTTTCTTCAACTTCTATGAATCACTTTTGTAAGATGAAGCTAGAAAACAATACCCACTTTCTTCCACCTCCATGGATCACTTTTTTAAGATGAAGCTAAAACATTACCTACTTGCAAGAACCTGATAAAAAATTTACATTAAATCAACCTGGACTACCTGAACTTGAACAAGGATATAGATCTCCTGGTTGGGCATTTATGGTAAAAGCGTCGGATATATTTGGTGGGGCTCCCGTGCGCGTTGCCTGATTCACCACATCGATAGGGTTACTATTCCACCACTCCCCTGTTCATTCGAAAAACAATCAGTAAAAAAACAAAAATACTTTACGTGGTTAGAGTAGAAAACGTATGAAGAGAGAAAGTATGGAAAGTTCACTGGAGGTTTTTATTTTTCCATAGTGTTTGATGACATAAAATTTAACAAAAAAATAAAAAAAAGGTTAGGGAAAGTTCTAAAATTTTAGAAGTTTGGGGTTTAGAAGAGACTCCCAACCACAATCGCTATGGCATAATGCTTTGGGTAATCATAAATAAAAGTTCAATCTATTTTTGGTTGTATTTGATTTAAACAAATTACATGTTTTGGATGGTTAAGTGAATACTACATTGGTGTATGAGATTTTTTTATTTGTGTGATAAAAAAAAAAATTCATCTCAGTGATTTGACTGCTAAATCTATTAAAATATACAGACTCTATCTTTCTAATTTTGAACCTGTGACTTCTTAGAGAAAAAGAAACTCTTAACAATTAAACCAACTCAACTTAAATAATAAATCAACTATTTAACTTTTCTCCTCTAAACTATATTTTCAAAATATTAAATTTAACAACTCTGAATTCACCACCACCGTGTGAGACCTGAGGACACAGAATTTGCCTAGAGGTTATCTTACTTCACACGGTATCTAAGCAACCCACAAAATACCTCTTACCTATCGACCTCCTATATAAAGATGAAAATAAAGATGAAACAAAAACTTATTTTTCCAATCAATCCGGTTGGACATCCCATCAAAAACAATAAGGCAGGGTACCATCTGCTCTTTAGAAACTTTGACAGATAAGATCTATAAGCTAAGTAGAGTAGGTGGAAATTTGAATATAAATGATGCATCCCTTGATATGTGGCGTGGCTACCTAGCATGATGGGTTCAGTCTCGTGGCAGGGCTGAGGAAATGGATATGTCGTCCCTGGCTTTGGATTGATAATCAAAGCTCCATAAACTGTAGCTCTCAGCCACGAGCTGTGCGCATGCCACCATAGAGTTCCTTCTTGGCCTTCAAGGGTGAATCTGTACGTGTAACTTCCTCCTGGGCGAATGGGGCACTGCGTTATGAACTCGGGTCCGTCAGCCCATGCTGTGCGTACCTGGCGCACTCCATGCCTGCAAGCAATGAATTTCTACAATAATTATTATTGCTTTCAAAATTAGCAATCGTAATAATCAAAATTCTGTGAAACTTCTTTGTATGAGGTTAGGATTGATTAATAGTGGGGGAAGCAACACACTCAATAACCATATTAATAGGGGTGTCTCCTTATATTGGGTGTAAATTCTTGACCTAATTGACTTTTTAGAATTGTTGCCAAGGGAGATGTTTTTATGTTGTTGTTAAGATATTCGTAGTGAATTTGATAAATGTAATCGTTTCTCAATGGTAATTTATGTTAACGGAGGTCCAAACTTAGTTTGCTCATTTTGGTTGTGTTTCCCATTGTGGTATTAGCGTCCATGTGCTCCTCATGAGTCACCTGCAACAAAATAAGACAAACACAAAATACCATGTAACTATATTTAAAACGCCATCAAAGTTATTATTGTGGTTCATAAGATGACAGTGACAGTGACCTTCCTTTAAAGGTTTGGAAATAAATTAAAATAGATTATTATTATGGCCTTAGATACTCTAATCAAAGTAAATCGAGTGGTCGTAGGTAGCTCATCGTATTCTCCCTACATGAGGGGCATGATTTCACTGATGATACATTATTAGGATTGTGATTGATACTAGAGTTATCTTCTGGGAACTTGCTTGTTTTTTCCAATTATTTCATTCTTGAGAGAAAATCCTCTGGCATCTAGGTTTGGGATTTATTGATAGCAAATGAAGTTATCCTACCTTCATTTCTCAAGAACACATTTATGAGGGAGTAATAAGGTTCTTGAGGTGTAACTGAGTTGCTTTAGCACAAATGAAACTTGCTTCTGGGATTCCTTGTGAACTTTTTGTGAACATATTTTATGGAGAGGGTGATCAGTTTAGCGAGGGTCATTAGAGGAGATTCACTGTAATCTGACTCCAGTTCCTCTTTTTAGCGAAATCCTAGCCTCCTATGAATTTGTCATGCTCAAAATTAAAATAAGGATAATCAGAAAAATGTGCTTGATGTGATATGGTAAATTTGTCCATCTATGTTTAGGTGTAATAACCATGGCATGTAATGGTTGAAAACATGTTGAATTTATACTTAGGAAAGAAAAATGATATTCTACCAAAAACATTAATGTGTTTTTTTCCTCATAAACAACTTTGTTTGGCACATAAAAATTTGGTTTTACTAGCATTTTTTAAAAAGTTTGAAAATTGACCCTAAAAAAAAAATCATCATTCTAGTATCATCACTTTTTCGTTTTGAAGCTATATTTTGCACGAAAATTTCATATAAATTTCGTAGTCACTGCCATTTTTAAAACATGTTCAAAATTGACCCCTTAAAAATAAAATCATCGTTCTAGTATACACACTTTTCATTTTTAGCACTGTTTTTGATGTTTTTTCAGGATTTTTTGGCCAGAGTTCCCGTTTTGAGTTTACAGTTCCCATTTCAAAGTTTACATTGTTTGTCGAAAAAATAAGCTAAAATGGTCAAAGTGTATCTCTGAATCCATTATACCTATGTGAAAATATAGATAGTATTTTCTATTTTGGAATATTATGAACCAAAACCTCTTCCATCTTCCCAAGATTTGTCTCTGATCATCCACAATATTCTTTGCAAATAGGTGACTAAAATAGGAAATTTCTGGAAAATATGCCTTCAAATAATCATTAGTATCTCCCAAACCATGACAGATGTTACAAAACTGAGATAGTTTTTTGTACAAGAGTTTGTTAGAAACAAAAACCTCTTTTAGTATTTAAAAATACGTTCTCAGTTGTCTATAAACCATGTTTGCAATTACTAGTTTGTATAGGGAAAAACATAGTTTTACTTGACCATGAAACAAACATATGACGTGGAGGCGGGAGGTGACATGGAGGCACATGGTTGGTGGAAATATGACTAGGTGTCCAAATAGGAGTGGAATATTAGGAGTGACATGGTGGGTGGACGTTGGCATGGGAATAATAGGCGGAGGATACGTGGCGGGATAGGAGTGGCGGAGGTGTCGGGCATGGACGAGGGGGAAGCGATTCTCGGAGGGGGTAGGTAGTGGAAGGTGGTATAGTCTAGGGGATGCGAAATGTGTAGGAATTATGATACAGGTGTTGTCCTTGATGGAAACTCACATAGATGATAGTTCACGGTGCAACGGGTCAATAGCAAAGGATTACAGAGATTGAAGAAAGAGAGTGGTTTAAGAAGTATACGTTGGTTCACTTTGTCCAAGTAGCATGTACATGCAGGTCCACTGAACAAAAAGAACATATACGTATACACGCACTTTCACAAGAAGAAAAGCGTGTATATGTTGGAAAAATAAGGAAATTCAAGAGGAGACAATACCAGGGGTCAATACCACGGTATTAGCCCAAAATATTGAGTAGAGTAACGACTATTTGATCCCACCCAAGAATACCATGGGTCCTAAGTGGTTTTGGTCTGAGGTATTGAGAAAGGCCAAAAATTATATAAGGAGGAGAATATCATTAGGCCAATGTGTGCAACTGAATTGGTTTCTCAGGGATAATTCTATCTAAAGTATATGTTATGTTACAGGGGTTGTGATTATGAGATGATCTGAAATATTTTGTGCATCTTGGATACAATGTTAGATCAGGATCATAAGAACTGAAATGACTTATCATTGAATGATCTGATTTTGATTGGGATAGATCTGATTGCTTAAGCATGCTTTATTTTGTAAATGTTATGATCTGGGTATGACTGAAGTCTCGAATGGCTATGAAGTTTTAAGTTCGTATTTGTAGATCTATACACTGGTTCTCTTTGGTAAAAGCATGTATACATACTAGTTCGTTACATCGAAGTAGCATATACATTATGAAATATGATGTTTGAAGTTGCAGTTGGTTCTGGTTGTTGATGCAGAATTCTGGGTTCTACTATGTGTTCTGGTGACTGTGTTCTGGTAACGGTGTTCTAAATCTTTAGATTGATTGAATGTGATTTGCATCAGTGATGATGGGTTTTCAGTGATTGGATGTATTGCAGTGATGATTAATTTTGAACTTCAATGTTGTTGATGGGTCCAGTATGAAAATTTGATGAAACGTGGCCTTCAGAGTGTGGTGTTGTATACCAGGAGCATCCAGTCTAAAAATTTATGAAACATGGTCCCTGGAGGAAGAGTGAAGGTTGGATCCTTCTATAGGCCAGCGACTACGTACTAATAAAAGGATCGGCTGGTACAAGAGCTAGGGGGTTGGAGCTCCCTTCCAGTAGCAGCTGGAAAACAAGTGAAGGTTGGAGCCTTCTGTAGGCTAGTTCCTACGTACTAGTAAACAAATTGGTAGTTACATGGTAGTTGGACATTGGTATGGGAGTAATAGGCAGAGGATACGTGGCGGATAGGAGTGGCGAAGGTGTCCAGTAGGGACAACGATAAAGGGATGAGGGGGAAGCAGTTTTCGGAGGGGGTAGGGAGCGGCAGGTGTTATAGGCTGGGGGGTGCGAATTTTGGGGAAGGTGCTGTGTAAGGATGGGTCCTAGCAAGGAATACTACATTTTCGAACCCCCCGCCCCCCAGCGGTAAAGGTAGGATGGAGAGGGGGAGCTGAAAACAAATGAGGGTCGTGGACCATAAAGGGTGGAAAATCTTAATGTTCTGACTGAAACCTCCTTTAACCATATGCGAAAAAACAATTTTTTTCCCTGTGCACCTTATTACAATTTATTTAATCACATTTAAATGATGTGATTAATTTAATCTAAAAACACTTAATTATTCTCTAATGCTGCATTTCGACTTGCAAACATATTTTTTTATTTTCTCAAGGTTTTGACCTTTTTTTAATATAATTTACAACGTGGAATATTATTTACAACATCTGAAATGTAATAATCATCAGTTATAATCAAGCAATCCTATAAAAATTATATGACCCTAACAAGTGGCAAGCGACAAGGTATGTCTCCCAAAAAGGGTTGAATGACTAGGCATAAAGAACGTATAATTAAATGCAAATTATTTGGCATGAAAACATGATGCAGACACATCAAATGTAAGAATTAGTTGTGGGGAAATATATGGTGAGAAAAATATTTGAATAACATCAATGAAAAAAAAAAAATACAATGGAAATCCCATGTCAAGTTTCCCTGATATGTAGCAACACTTGGCTCCATAAATTTAGTTTAAATGAAGTATTTTTGGGAAATTAGAAATGGTTATGTAACCTTATTATAGGATGATTTCTTGTAGAAACATAGAATTCTATTCTCGATCTCCTTTCTACGAAAAGAAAAAATATCCTCCAATTTCTAGGTTAGACCATAATGTGACATTATTGGACGGAGATTGAAGTAAATCTTCAAAAGTCTTACTGGTTTTGGAAGTTAGGAATAGAATGGACAAATGGGTGAATGAGAACTCGTACAGTATCCTTGACAAACTTTTATGGTCAAGAATGTTCAATGTCAATCATGGATATGATATAATAACGTTGGGAAACCAAGGAACTATAAATCACAACATAAATTCAGTTATCCCTTGGAAACAAATCATAATAGGTTGGAAAGAGAAAAATGTTAGAATTTCATTTAGAACCAATAGCTATGGCCAGAAGTTTTAACCCTTATTTAGTAGATTTGGATAGGAAAAATGATGCAGGAGCATCGGCATTAGCCAGCAATGTGGAGGATTGTCCACATGTTGTGGCTAATCACAGTAAAGTTCATTGACTGTTTATCGAGAGGAGTAGACTTCATGAATAGTTTGTTATGGAAATAAATGTGATTGTTTTATTTAGAATTAGAGATAAGACTTATTAATATTGATGTAATCGAGAGTGATAAGATTAGGAGATTTTGTTGTTAAGATCTTTCGAAGAAATAGGAGGTTTCTGTTTGCTATTATTAGGAGAATTAATAGTGAAATTGAAGGAGCCAGAGGTTGGATGTGTGTGTGGGTTTTTGGATGGAGCGAGAGCTCAGAAAATAGGTAGACTGCGTGTTATGTGTAATGGAAGTCGATTCTTTTATGTAATTGGTTAAAAAGCAGAGATTTTGTTTATGAATAAATTTCATATTGTGTGAGTCAATGTATGAGAATTCCGGAAGACTATGTGTCGATTTCTCTTGGTGATGATAGAAGTGGTGGTGATCAGCGTTTTAATTTAATTGTAAAGATTTATGTGGAGAAAATCTGAAGTAGTGAGCCCGTGCGTGTGAAATTTCATTACCCAGAAAACTATGAAATAAACCCTTTTCAGAGCGTTGTCTTGTTGTGCAAGTTAGAGCGTTGTTTTGTTGTGTATTCAATTTAAATAGTTGTGAACTGTGTTATTTTAATTTTAATTGCAAGATTCCGTGTTGAAGTCAATTCTGGCGTTGTTTAAATCTGTGAATATACAAGCTGTTAACACAGAGAATTGATTTAAATTGCGGTTGGAATCAGTAAGCGGACTTAAGTTAAACTACCTCTCCGTTTTGAAATAAATCGGTTCTGAAGATATTGTAAGGATTTTGGAAATTGAGTCGGATCCGGTAGTTTCACATCGGAGCATAGTAAGTGTCAACCTCTTGTGGCATATCGAATTCAACGTGGCAAATTAATTCGATATTGGGTAAATCAGCTCCGGGTGTCAATCCATAATGTTGCATTTTGAAAAAATGCAATTGGAATTCACTTATTAATAATACATCGGAGCATGGAGAGGGATCCACATCGTTCCATATAACGATGGATCTGGAGGCGAAGTGTATTTAAATAGTTTGATATAGATCGGATCCAGTATAAGCAATCGGATCGGAAACCTAAAGGTGGAAGCACATTGCAAATACGATGGTTGATTTCCAATTGAACCACAACGATTCCTGTCAAATCGCATCGGGACTGTGAAATAATAAAACAGGTTTGATATTAAAACAACTCGACTTCTGATTTCCGACTACAATTATATCGGAGTTCCAATTGGTTTGCATCAGAACGGTGATCTCCGATCTCCGATCTCTGAGTGAATCGGATCGGAGCAGCGGATTTTGTTTTGAATCAGAGTTGGACATAGATTGGGATCGCCGATTGATATATATATCGGTGTATGACCAGAGTTTGGAGCGTTTTTGAATAGTGAAAGGGAAATCGATCCGAATCATTGGATCGGGTGATTTGGGGCAATTAAAATTATGTTCGATCATTATTTTCCAGAGTATAAATCGGTGGAGAAGGTGAATTAAGGCATGGAAAATTGTCGCCATGACCAGTGTTAATCTAGCTTGGTATGCTGAAAGGGAAAAGATGCATAAACAGATTTGGTACCTTGGTTTGATTGCAATGGAAAACCGAAGACACGTAATTGAGTGCAGACAAATGCTATTGGGAATGTTTGCATGAAAGGTTTGTTCGAAGCAATGTCAAGTTGAATTTAAATCATGGGCACATTGCTTTTATTGAATTTTGATTGAAGAAAAGTGTGTGTGAGATTGCCCATGTATGGATAAGTTGAAGAACTTCCGTATGTACTGTTGAAATTTCCTAGCATTGAGTTTTATTTGTACAGAGATTTGAGATGCATATCTTATATGCATGGTAGTGTTTGTAGATTCTGTGTTTGTAGGTTTATCCTGCATCATTTTTGGTATCAGAGCTTGGCTCTGTTGAAATTGAATATGTTTGTTTTCTGAATGAAGGTTAGTACCAGATTACAGCAGAGAGGAAATTCGTTCAAAATATAGGTGACAACTTAAGAAAGAATGAAGACTGCAGCAATCTAGACTAAGAGAAGTTGTGAGATAAGAACCTGATGTGTTCTTAAAAGCAGAATAAGGGAAGTCCTTAGAAGTGGTAGTGAACCTGTAGAATTCAACAAGAGATTGGACAGAGGACAATTGAAGTGTTCTCGAAAGATAAAGTGAGAGATTGCAGAAGCCTAGAGGGAGCAAAGGTGTTGCTCAAGAGAAGATTCCAGATAGGGGATCGTGCTTACCAAAAGACTGAGTGAGGAGAGCTTAGTGAGGTAAGATTGTAGTAAGGAGGACTTACTGTTTGTTGCAGAGGCGTGAGGAGCTCATGGGAAGAAAGGAGCAGAAAATGACTACAGATAGTCATAGCGGAAGTTCACAAACAAGCCACGGCAGAAGGGAAGATGCCAAAGAAAATGGAATGAGGATGAGTCAAGAAGAGTTTGACCGAGAGAAAGTTGAGATAGATTTCCAGATTGGAATATTGATGAAGATACTGCAGAAAAGTGTTTGGACCATGAGGAAAAGAGTAAAATGGCAAAGACTACGGGAAAGGAGAAATCAGCAAGTGAAGTTAGAGATAGTAGAAGAATGGAAAAAGATTGAGCAGATATTGAGTGCTCAATAGGAATCAAAGAAACTCAGAGAAGCAAAGGTAGAATTGGAAGTCTCCATTTGCAAACCAGAACAAGGTGAAATGTTGGGGGAAGAAGATAATGAGAGGTCAGCTGAAGATCTTCTGGACTACTGGCAGAATTCAGAACAATTCGAAGATATGTTGACAAAGGAAGCAGATGAGGCAATGAAGCCTTGTGATTTTGATTCTTATAGTTTGTGTATGTTTGCAGGATATGCAGAGGATGATGGACAGTCGGATGAAATTGTCACAAACAGGAATGAAGCTCTTGAGGTGAAGTATGATGGTGAATCCCTTTTAGAGGAAGAAGGCATTGATCTATTGCAACAGAAGGAGTTCATAGATGAAATCCTATTTGGTGTGAAACAGTCAGATGAGGTTGATATAGGCCAGAAGTCTAATGACAATTCCATAGCGGGACTACAAAAAGGTAAACCAATGAATTTGTTTAATGGAATTGATGAAAGATGTTTGCAATATGATGATGTAGAAAACAGGTCAACTCAAGAGTATTGTTAGGAAAAGAATGAAGCTGAGAATGGAAATTGTGATGAACTTCTGGAGAGATTTCACAAGGAAATAAAATTCTTTGAAAGATTACTCAAGGAACCCAAAGGAGAAACGAAGCTTACAGAACCTGATGGAGGAAAAGGTGTCGAAGACAGCATTAATAAATATGATGCTGAAATCAGAGAAATCGAGCAGCGATTATTTGAAGGTGAGATGAAAGATCAGGAGCAACAAAGGAGTTATGTCCTCAGACGCATGAAGGAGACAGAAATATTAACTCAGCAAGATGAATATGGAAGTAACCAAAAATTTGGAAAGAATGATCAGCTACATGAGAATGAATTTGAGGGAAGCATTAAATTGCAGAAGTATAGAAGCTGGCAGCAGAATGAAGAACCAGAAATTGGTCTGGCAGTACAAAGAAAGATAAGTGAAGACCGAAGATACAGATGGAGACTGAAGAAAAGGGTGAAATGGAAGCTATTGCAACGGAGGTTGAATGGCAAACTGATGAACGAGTTCAAGAAACTAGAACAAATTCATATTGATTTGAAGTCACCGCAAGAAGGATCCGCTGAAATCCAAAAGATCTATGATGGAGGATTGGTGCTTGAAGCATCAAAAGAAAATGGAAGGTATTGTATTTTGAAAACTGAAGGTTGTTGTGTGTTTGCAGGTCACATTGACTTGAGGAAAGACAAACAGCTATTGAAGACTTTTGAAGAAATGACTACTCATATTCACATGCAGAACAAGGAGGATGGTAAAAGAATTTTTGAATTCAAAGGATACACCGATACATTGAAGATCCTTGATCTTGAAGAAAGCCAAAGTGAAGGAGGATTAAAGACATATATTGTGGACAATGCAGTTAGTAAAGATGGTGCCGAACTTTTGAGAGAACTTCCAGATGAGATGGTAGATTTTATAAGTTGAATCTTTTGATGAGGAAGCCAGGTAAAGCATTTGTGTTTATTGAGTTGATTAATTTTGATGAAGATTTATATGCAGGAAAAGGGCAGTGTGAAGTCAATCTGAACTAAGAAGAATAGATCGGATTAATGGAAGGTATGCTGGAATTTGAAGCAAGGAATGATGAAGTCATGAATGAGAAACCAGAAGAAGAACCTGGGAAAAGGCATTTGTACATTTCAGAAATGTATATGGAAGATTTTTTGCACAAACATTATGATGTTCTAATCCAAGAACACAATCAGTTGCAGCAGAATAGTATTCAGCACACGAGAAGTGAAATAGACAAAGAATTGAATGAGTTATGGAACCTCATACTATAGCATTCTAGTAAAACAAATACAGGACAAAAGAAGAAAGGAAGATTCGCTGGAAGAAATGGCACAGGCGAAGGAAATGGAAAATTGCAAATCAGAGTGAGCAAAGCAGCAGCAGAATATGTGAAAAGGACAGCAGCAGGTAGTAAGACATTACAGTATAAAGGATGGAGACTTGAAGGACAAACAACAACAGTAGTAACTAAGGACAGACTATCAAACCAAATATGGGATCCAGGAGGACACAAAACAGAATTGCATGATCAGGAGATCATGGTTAATTTAAAATTCAGGAGTCTGATGCAGGAGCATCGGCATTAGCCAACAATGTGGAGGATTGTCCACATGTTTTGGCTAATCACAGTAAAATTCATTGACTATTTATCGAGAGGAGTAGACTTCATGAATAGTTTGTTATGGAAATAAATGTGATTGTTTTATTTGGAATTAGAGATAAGACTTATTAATATTGATGTAATCGAGAGAGATAAGATTAGGAGATTTTGTTGTTAAGATCTTTCAAAGAAATAGGAGGTTTCTGTTTGCTATTATTAGGAGAATTAATAGTGAAAATGAAGGAGCCAGAGTTGGATGTGTGTGTGGGTTTTCGGATGGAGCGAGAGCTCAGAAAATAGGTAGACTGCATGTTATGTGTAATGGAAGTCGATTATTTTATGTAATTGGTTAAAAAGCAGAGATTTTGTTTATGAATAAATTTCATATTGTGTGAGTCAATGTATGAGAATTCGGGAAGACTATGTGTCAATTTCTCTTAGTGATGATAGAAGTGGTGGTGATCAGCGTTTTAATTTAGTTGTAAAGATTTATGTGGAGAAAATCTGAAGTAGTGAGCCCGTGCGTGTGAAATTTCATTAACCAGAAAACTATGAAATAAACCCTTTTTAGAGCGTTGTTTCACTGTGCAAGTCAGAGCGTTGTTTTGTTGTGTATTCGCTTTAAATAGTTGTGGACTACGTTATTTTAATTTTAATTGCAAGATTCCGTGTTGAAGTCAAATATGGTGTTGTTTAAATCTGTGAGTATACAAGCTGTTAACACAGAGAATTGATTTAAATTGTGGTTGGAATCAGTAACCGGACTTAAGTTAAACTACCTCTCCATTTTGAAATAAATCGGTACTGAAGATATCGTAATGATTTTGGAAATTGAGTCAGATCCGGCAGTTTCGCATCAGAGCGTAGTAAGTGTCAACCTCTTGTGGCATATCGAATTCAACGTGGCAAATTAATTCGATATTGGGTCAATCATCTCCGGGTGTCAATCCATAATGTTGCGTTTTGAACAAATGCAATTGGAATTCACTAATTAATAATACATCGGAGCATGGAGAGGGATCTACATCGTTCCATATAACGATGGATCTGGAGGCGAAGTGTATTTAAATGGTTTGATATGGATCGGATCCAGTATAAGCAATCGGATCGGAAACCTAAAGGTGGAAGCACATTGCAAATACGATGGTTGATTTCCAATTGAACCACAGCGATTTCAGTCAAATCGCATTGGGACTGTGAAGTAATAAAACTGGTTTGATATTAAAACAGCTCGACTTCCAATTTCCGATTACAATCACATCGGAGTTCCAATTGGTTTGCGTCAGAATGGTGATCTCCGATCTCCGATCTCTGAGTGAATCGGATCAGAGCAGCTGATTTTGTTTTGAATCAGAGTTGGACATAGATTGGGATCGCCGATTGATATATATATCGGTGTATGACCAGAGTTTGGAGCGTTTTTGAACAGTGAAAGGGAAATTGATCCGAATCATTGGACCGGGTGATTTGGGGCAATTAAAATTCTATTCGATCATTATTTTCCAGAGTATAAATCGGTGGAGAAGGTGAATTAAGGCATGGCAAATTGTCGCCATGAGCAGTGTTAATCCAGCTTGGTATGCTGAAAGGGAAAAGACGCATAAACAGATTTGGTACCTTGGTTCAATTGAAATGGAAAACCGAAGACATGTAATTCAGTGCAGACAAATGCTATTGGGAATGTTTGCGTGAAAGGTTTGTTTGAAGCAATGTCAAGTTGAATTTAAATCATGGGCACATTGCTTTTATTGACTTTTGATTGAAGAAAAGTGTGTGTGAGATTGCCCATGTATGGATAAGTTGAAGAACTTCTGTATGTACTGTTGAAATTTCCTAACATTGAGTTTTATTTGTACAGAGATTTGAGATGCATTTCTTATATGCATGGTAGTGTTTGTAGATTCTGTGTTTGCAGGTTTATCCTCCATCAAAAAATATATATTATTTTTCATCCATTGTGATGCTTTTAGGGTGGAAAAATTAGAGAAAATAGCTTACGAGAGCAATTTTAGCTGTGAGACCTAGTTTGGAGAATTTGGTTTATGAACCTTTTGGGGCTCATTTAAGGCCTTAAATGACATTATTTGGGGATAAAACTTGGTCACCTAATAACCACACCCCATTAAATTATTCTACACTTGAATTTACTTCCAAATGGTGAAAGAATCACTTCAATTAGAGTTCGAATGCAAAACTTATGCCTCATAGAAGTTGACGTATCGTGTTTGACCACCATAATTCAAGAAGATGCACCATCCCTTGTAACTCATGGAAAAGGGGTTCTTTATGTGGGTACAATAAATAATAATTTAGAAACCTCAATTTGTAATTTTTGTTGAGGGTTGAATGGGTCAAATTTGACATTTAGTTAACTATCAAGTTGTGTTATAACTAAGCCATTAGGAGGAAAAGGCATTCGATTCTATTCTAGTGCATTTTTTCCATAGTAGATAAATGTAGCTAAGAATGAATAGAGAGAGTAAAAAACAAAAAGGTTTTGTGTTTTGTAGCATCCCATGGGCCACAAGTCTCACTTCTTTACTTTTTCACTATTTCCGTTCAAAGAAAGAGAGAGCATGGAAACCTCACCTTCTAGTTAGGTTTTCTCCCAAAAGGTTTTGTTGGGTCCTATCTTGGTGTTATTGTGATTTGTCGGTGATTTTTTAATCTATTCTCTAATTTTTCATTTTATATATTGAATGCATAACCAAAAATAATAATTTAATAAATACAGAAATAAACATTTCCTTAGCACGACCCAGATCAAAGTCAGCTTCTTTCTTTGGCACTTTGCAGACCCATCCTTCTTCTTCAGGTTGTTTACCCTTATCGGTGTGAGTCATCATTCCACTTCTTAGCACAATGTTAACGTTCTGATCTTCTTCGCAAGCTCATCCCTCATCATCTGTAGATTCTACATAGGTTTTTGAGGTTGTGTTTTTTCTCCTACATTTTAGCTATTAGCACCAAGCATTCTTCTATAGTATGGTCAAACTGTTTGCAGTATTGACATGATGGGTGTGTAGGATTCTGGCACTCTCATGTGCAGTGCCCTGGCTATCCACAATTGTAGTAGATAATCTGACTGTGGCCTCTACCAGGTCTTCATCCTCCTTGGCCTCGTCCTCGACCCTGATAACCATCACACGCTCCTCCGACGCCCTGATCTGGAGGTCATGTTTCTATTTGCATTCGGTATGTAGGTGTCCTTTCCATCATCAACTCATCGCTTCGATAGTGGTGCTCATCATGGCCCATAGATTTTCAAAAGTTACAAAACAACTTTTGGGGTGTCTGGACGAACTTTTGAAGTAAATGGAAATTATTTGTCGCATGTTGTCCAGCAACTTGACAAATAGCACACCATAGCGCAGCCTCCATGCTCAGCCCTATTGGGGCTTCTGGCTTCAATGGAATTGGCTCCCCTCCTGTAATATAATTTTTGTACACTGGATAGTGGTCTTTATCATGCCCATGGCCCTTGCACTTCAAACACTAGACCTCTGCACGCACTACTGGTTTAGTCTCCTTTCTTTATTCAAACTCTGTAAATATAGGTGCAAGCTAGCTAATTGTGAGTGGAACTAATGTACTCCTAGGTTCATATCCTAAATAGGTGATGCATGCAACCTCATCACGATTTCCAAGGCTTCTGCGTGTGTTTCCATCTTCTGTTGTGGTAGAGAAATCCTCAAATGAGGCAAGGGTGACACTATAAACCATTCGCGATGCTGGCTATCTGTGATCTGCATGTTAGATTCTCTGATCTGACACTTCAACCTTTGATCAAATTACCAGGGCATCTCATCGACCCTCATCATTATTTCTTTAAATCCAACTACTGACTATGAGTCAGACTTAGGATTACTAAACTCTTTGTTTAAAGTAGGATTACTAAACTCTTTCATTAAAGTTGCCTTAGTCTCTGCTAGTGTTGCAAGAGGATTATCATAACAATACTTAATGTACCAGGTTAGTGCGCAATCCTGCAAAGTGGTAACCATCTATGCCTTCTTTATATTGTCATCATTGATCTGTTGCACTATCCATATAGCATTCACAACAAACCATAACTGCTATGCATCTTCACTTCATGTGCCTTTGAAGATCGGCATCTTCATTGTGTTTGCCATGTTGAATGGTGGTGGTCAAGGTGGAGGTGTGGGAAAAGGTGTATGCGGTGGAGGTGGGGGTGGAGGTGGAGTCGAAGGATGATTTTCTCAAGGAATCCCCTAACTGATTAGCTTAACAGTGCTTTGTGACGTAGTCTGCCTTGCCCCTTCATCGTCACTTGAAGGAGGTCCAATCAATGGGCTATACTCTGATCCTGATCCTTCGTGATTTCTAAAGAATCATCCACATTGCGTAGCTCCGAACATAAATGTAATTACATCACCTGTTTTTCACATAACAGCATTTTAATCCAAGTATTCATTGATCTTAAATAGTTACCTCGCAGTCCTTTACAAAATCATTACTCCGCTTCATTATAGCTGACTAAGTTATAAACTGCAAATTCGGTAACAAATCCTCCTAGTACCTGATCGAGCCAATGATCAACAACCCGCACGATCTTGTTTTCAGAAGCTTCTAATCGACGCACTAATTTCGGAGTCCACACTATAGGACTATCAAGCTTCCACCTTCCTTGATTGTCTTTCAATTTAGCTAACCACTCGTATAGTTCAATGGGGAAAGTTTAGAAGAAGATCTCGTGTATCTCCATATACAGATACTTGTTCAACCACTCTTCCTTTGACAGGCAAAAATTCCTATTTTCTTACACCGTGAACTCGTGAATCTTTTGATCCAACCACTTTTCAATTTCTTTCTTGGTTGGATTCCAATGATGTGACATCACACATCTCTTTCAAGAAGATCCTAGTCCCGAAAATGGAACCATTTGTTGGCTTAGGGGGTCCTAACCCAGGCTCATAGTTAGTTGCGCCAACCAACAAAACCATACACTCTTGGACCTTTCAGCAGCAAACTGTGTAGCGTAGGTTGCAGTCTCACCCGAAGTAGTATGGGGGGATGTAAGAACCAAGTTTTTGCATCTGGAGACTAGTGTGATGTCTTTCAGCGCCTTAGATCTGCCTTCGCGTAGACCGATAAACTCTTAGGGCACGTTGGTTCAACTCTGTTAAAATAGCCTTCAGACCTTCGCGAAGGTCTACGACCAGTCCTTACGAACCTCTAATAGTTTTCCTACTTACGCACATCAAAGGGCAATCCTAAATTAGTGTTCGCGCAGATTTACTTAAGTCATTAGTAAACATAAGAGAAATCACCAAAGTCTTCGTGAAAGTATTTAAACATGAATTTTGTATATTATTAAGACTTATTCAAGAGAATCGTGTAATATTCAATCAACAAATCATTCATCAGCAGCATATAACATTAATAGAGATAAATAGAAATACTCAAGAATTCTTCATAAAACTGTCTTTATTTATCTTTAATTCAATATTACATACTCAAATTTCCCTACACACATAGTTGCAAGGGTCTGCGCACTCAACTTCATACTCTTACTAGGCCTCCACCCACTCAGTTGTAGAACCTTCCTACCCTAGCTCTTGTCCTAGACTCTTCAATCAACCCAATTCTCTATCTTTTTTTCCAATCTAGTTATACTTGTCCCTTCACTAGGACTCACTATTTATAGCCTTTTTCGTACAATGCCATGGTTCGCGAACCATGGGTGAATCTCAAAACCAACTCAAAACTTATCCAAAACAAGGGGCTAATCCCCTTTGACTCTTATTCACCTACGTGCTCTGCATCCACAAACGACAGAGACTTTACATTATTTACAAAATTGTACCAAAATTTGGGTTATATTAACCCCAACTTAACCTAGGGGACCATATCCCAACAGTGATGAGCACCCTCTGTGCACTTTCTAGAGGAAAGGAAGAGCCTTAAGATCCAGAAATGTGCAGTGCATGTTGGGGAAAGCAAGATATGAGCTAAGGCAACCCATATTTGCCCAAGGGGAACTTGAAAACGAATAGATCTGAATGCATGAGAGAAGGATGGTGCAGAAAGGAGTGAAATGATCATGCATGCAATCAAAACCAATGTAGGAATCATTCAAATGCACAAACAACAAAGTTGGTGGGGAGAGTCACTGCAACGGTGACCGTTAGTGCAAAAATAATGTTATCCATGTGATGCTTAAGAAATACAATGCAAAACTTGAAACAACACTTCTGCAAGTTAAAACAAATTAAAATTTTGGTGTTCACTAAGTAAAACATGCAAAATAGCACTCACACAAGCCAAGGAAACAAAAGCGACAAAAGAAAGAAGCTAAACACTTGAAATGCAAAACTTATCTGGAAAATTTGTGTCGACTATGCTGAAGGTTTCTAGATTCCTTGGGAATGCCAAAGATCCAAGATCAAATGTGTAGAATTAACTCTGGGGTGTCGTTTAAATAGATTTGGTAGATTCAGGGTTTACAATGCGCATGCCAAAAATCTAGGGAAAAATTACAAGTGGCGAGAAGTTTCTAAAACCAACTTGAGTGTAACTCTCGTTGCTAAAAATAGATCCCTACTTTCTAGGGATGCTTTTTTCTTTTTTTCTTTTTCGAGAAATTTTTCCGTGCATGCATGGGAAGATTGCGCAGTTCTGGAGGGAACTGGGCAACTTTCCAGCGCATGCATCAGATAGCAACTAATAGGATGCTTCTATGCAATTCCTGGGTTGAGTGGCTCCAGCTACCTCTCATGCTTTGTGTAATTTCCTAGCTGAAGACAAGCTGCCAGCTAGGTCTATGCAATTTCTAATTCGAAGCCCAATGTAAGGATGCTCTACTTAATTTCTCTAAGAAAGGTTGTCTGTCGGATTTCTCTATACATTTCTACATAGCAAGGATGACTGTTAGGCTACTCTATGTAATCCCTGAGCGAAAGGTTGGTTTCCCTCTAGGATTGCACAGTTTTCCAAGACAGTAAAAGAACCAGATGAGGACCAAGTCACGGGGTCAACTTGTGGTTGGTAGGCAAAACAAGTAAGCAAACACAAGCTATAAAGTGAAATATAAACTTGAATGAAACACAAGTACCCGAGCAATGCAAGACATGTTGCTAAGATTTGAGGAGGAAGGCTCCAAAACTAAGTGAAAGAAAAATTTTGGAGGGTGGTTGTAGCTACTACAACGGTGTTGTTTATGCAAGTTAGTGTTTACATGTTGTCAAGTTTACATTGATATGGTTGTAGTTTTCATGCATGAGGTCATAACATGTGGTTGATATGGTTATGCATTGATGACTGGACTATGGTTAGAATGATGTCTACATGTCTTTATATCTATATACTATATGTCTACATGCTATTATGATTATGTTTATACGTGTATCACACTAAATCGGTTGATCTTGCAGATGAGATATCCTCCCCGAATTGTGCTAAGGTACGTTGGTTTGTTTATGATTTGGTTTAGCTGACATAAAATGCTTTGTAGGAAAGAGATCAAGATGACTAGAAAGATGCTAGACTACAGTTCACAATATTCTTCTTATGGATCATATGAGTAGCGTGTCATTGGGAATTCTTCTAAATTAGAAGACACACTGAGAATCTTGAAGGATGAAATAAGGATTTGTAAAGCAGACAATGACAAAATCATGTAGAAACAAGAGAAAAATGAAAAAGTCAATGCAATAATCTGTAACAACCCTGGTTAAAAATCCATTTAAAAATATATAAGACCATGGTTGATGGGACACGTATTCCAAGCTGAATGGTGGGAAAAAAATCCTAGTGGGTGTTTGTTCATTTTATTATGTCTAAGAAAATTGGCAAAGGAAATGGAAAAGGCTTTGGAAAGGTAAGACGCATTAATTGGCATTTTATTGATGAAAATAATGGAAATTAGGAGAAAAGGAACGTGAAAGGTCACAGGTTGCATGTGAGGAGGAAATTGAAGGAAAATAATGGAAAATGAATAAAATAGAGACCTCATTGATAAAAAGGCTAATGAGGATCAGTGGGCAGGCTTGGTTAGTGTAAGCTTGGACAGTTTAGTTTTGGAGCTCTCTATTTATTCTTTTTATCTGATACTCTTGTGCACTTAGAGTTTTCTTGGAGCACAGTTGGAGAGTGTGGCATGCTTGGATTTTTGGAGCAAGAAGTCAAAGAAAGAGTGGGGAAGCACAAGAGGACATTGGGATCAACATCTACAATAGGTTTTTCTTGTAGGTACCGAGTTGCATGTATGTTTTCCTCACTAGTTTTGGCATGCATGGCACATGAATGTGGTTTATTGGTCATGATCTATCATTGGTATGGAGGATGGTCAGGATTGATAGTGGTTTTTCCTAGCCTTTCCATTTCCTACATAGTTATGGTGTTGTGGGTCCATTTATTTATTTTCCTGGTTGGTTCTCATGTTTCCTTAACTTGGGTTGAGTTATTCATCCTAGAAGCCCTGGTTGGACAAATTCTCTAGAAGCCCTATAACATCTTGGGTTGAGTTAGTATCCCTGGAAGCCTTGGTTGGAAAAACACAATGGAAGCCCCTAGTGGTTTGAATTACTAGTCCTGGACGCTCGAGTTGGAAAAATTATCTAGAAGCAAGGTAAAAATTGTGGGTTGAGTTACTAGTCCTAGAATCCTTGTTTGGAAAAACGCTTTGGAAACCTTGGAAGGCTTAGATAGCGACCAATATGATGATGATTTTTTGATGCCCAACCATGAGGTGGAATCATTGTTTGATGGGTTGATATGGATGGCCTCTCGAAGCCCTAGATGGTTTTGGATTGATGTGTTCTATGAGATCCCACATTCATGCTTGGAATATGGCATGAGGGTGAATGGATAAAGAGATATTTGGCTCTGCCATTCTATGGTTGGGTGGAACATCGTAGTCCCATACTGGGTTGGATATTGAATAATTAATACGAGGTTATTTATCCTTGTTACCTCATGAGTATTATACTAGTTTATATGTGGATTATATGGTTCTTGTTTCCTTGGTATTTTTGTTGTTATTATGCTGATTATGAATATGTATTATGACAGTGGCTATGTATGGCTCCCATCATGTTTTTACTTGTATGTGAATGAACAATGTATCTATGGCCTAATCGATGAAACTGCAACTAATGTGATAAGGAAACAATACTTCATATCAAATCTTAGATAAGTTTGAAACCCTTATGATTAGATTTGTTGTTTACACCTGTAGATTGCATTGATGCCAAGTGTTGTATAGAATGTCAGTCATAGTTGGGGATGGGCAGGCCTAGTCCTAGAGTTATTTTTTGGTTTATTAGTCTTTTCTTCATGTGTTTAATGGATTGTGGAAGCTACAACAAGTTTTGGTCAGTGGTCAAAATTCTAGGCTTGAAAAGTGCCTTAAATTCCCCAAACTCTAGCACAGGTCTGCTAGAAATAGTCCCTGGACGTTGGCATGACCATAACATGGGAGCATCCAGAGGTCAAAAGATTTAAAACCTCAGTGGAACCCATGTTCTAGTTAGCAGAAAGGTTGGGATGGCTCCTAGGGGTCCTATTACTGATGTTGAAGGTTTGTATGGTGCCTTTCTGTCAATTCCACTTCCTTAACGTGACTTAGGATGTCAAATCATATCATAGTAATTTATCATCACATGTTTACCCCAGTTGGTCAGTTACTTTGGTAGATGTGGGAGGAGGGTGTTACAGAGTGGTATCAAATCATGGTTCACCCCCCGAAAGTGATGGGCAATGTGTTTTTCATGCATTCATATCAGTTGCATAGGTGTTCTTTATGCTTGTAGTCCATGTTCTTGTTAAATTTGCATCGTGTTGATCAAGGTTTTAGTGATGTCACCATGTGAAGGTTGATGTCGTTGTTGTGGGATGTGTTTTCATGAGTGTATGGTTGTATATGCAGTTGCTATGCGTGTCAGTGTCTATATGTTGTTATGCATGCATTTTCATGGTTATGGTTTTGCATGTATGGTAGGTCAGACATGCATTGTGAGGTCATTGTATGCAATTAGGTCATCATGATGATATTGGTATGTTATGATGCTAATGTGTCGATTGAGATAGAGAAGGAGATGCAGATCATCAAAGTGAAGTTGCAACATTGGACCTTGAGGAAAGAGCATGTTGCCATACAAGTTTGTATGTTGGGCATGCATGTATGTATGTTAAGGCTTGTTATATGCATTATGGTTATGTGTATGCCTTTCATTTTATTGATGTTATGGTTACATACATGATAGATTCTAGTAGATTAGTGTAGTCATATGGACATGTGTCAGATAGTCGTGAATGATAGTAACCTATGGTTGTATGCATTGCTATTGTCGTTTTATGTCAGATAACTTGATGATTATGTTATATGTTGTTGATGAGTATGTTATAGGTTAACTTGTTGTTGTTATACAATAGTTAGCATGATGATTAGGTTATATGTTGTTGTTTTTATATGCCATTAGCTTGATGATTAGGGTTATTACATTAAGATCTTGATGTTATATGTATCATATTAAGTTGGATTGGTCTATGCAAATGGTCAGGGTTATGAAATTCAGGTTTAAATGCAAGACATGTTGCTAAGATTTTGAGGAGGAAGGCTTCAAAACTAAGTGAAAGAAAAATTTTGGAGGGTGGTTGTAGCTACTACAACGGTGTTGTTTATGCAAGTTAGTGTTTACATGTTGTCAAGTTTACATTGATATGGTTGTAGTTTTCATCCATGAGGTCATAGCATGTGGTTGATATGGTTATGCATTGATGACTGGACTATGGTTAGAATGATGTCTACATGTCGTTATATCTATATACTATATGTCTACATGCTATTATGATTATGTTTATACGTGTATCATGCTAAATCGATTGATCTTGCAGATGAGATATCCTCCCTGAATTGTGCTAAGGTACGTTGGTTTGTTTATGATTTGGTTTAGCTGACATAAAATGCCTTGTAGGAAAGAGATCAAGATGACTAGCAAGATGCTAGACTACAGTTCACGATATTCTTCTTATGGATCATATGAGTAGCGTGTCGTTGGGAATTATTCTAAATTAGAAGACACACTGAGAAGCTTGAAGGCCAAAATAAGGATTTGTAAAGCAGACAATGACAAAATCATGTAGAAACAAGAGAAACAAGAAAAAGTCAATGCAATAATCTGTAACAACCCTGGTTAAAAATCCATGTAAAAATATATAAGACCATGATTGATGGGACACGTATTCCAAGCTGAATGGTGGGAAAAAAATCCTAGTGGGTGTTCATTCATTTTATTATGTCTAAGAAAATTGGCAAAGGAAATGGAAAAGGCTTTGGAAAGGTAAGACGCATTAATTGGCATTTTATTGATGAAAATAATGGAAATTAGGAGAAAAGGAACGTGAAAGGTCACAGGTTGCATGTGAGGAGGAAATTGAAGGAAAATAATGGAAAATGAATAAAATAGAGATCTCATTGATAAAAAGGCTAATGAGGATCAGTGGGCAGGCTTGGTTAGTGTAAGCTTGGACAGTTTAGTTTTGGAGCTCTCTCTTTATTCTTTTTATTTGATACTCTTGTGCACTTAGAGTTTTCTTGGAGCACAGTTGGAGAGTATGGCATGCTTGGATTTTTGGAGCAAGAAGTCAAAGGAAGAGTGGGGAAGCACAAGAGGACATTGGGATCAACATCTACAATAGGTTTTTCTTGTAGGTACAAGTTGCATGTATGTTTTCCTCACTAGTTTTGGCACGCATGGCACATGAATGTGGTTTATTGGTCATGATCTATCATTGGTATGGAGGATGGTCAGGATTGATAGTGGTTTTTCCTAGACTTTCCATTTCCTACATAGTTATGGTGTTGTGGGTCCATTTATTTATTTTCTTGGTTGGTTCTCATGTTTCCTTAACTTGGGTTGAGTTATTCGTCCTAGAAGCCCTGGTTGGACAAATTCTCTAGAAGCCCTATAACATCTTGGGTTGAGTTAGTATCCCTGGAAGCCTTGGTTGGAAAAACACAATGGAAGCCCTTGGTGGTTTGAATTACTAATCCTGGACACTCGGGTTGGAAAATTTATCTAGAAGCAAGGTAAAAATTGTGGGTTGAGTTACTAGTCCTAGAATCCTTGTTTGGAAAAACGCTTTGGAAACCTTGGAAGGCTTAGATAGCGACCAATATGATGATGATTTTGTAATGCCCAACCATGAGGTGGAATCATTGTTTGATGGGTTGATATGGATGGCCTCTCGAAGCCCTAGATGGTTTTGGATTGATGTGTTCTATGAGATCCCACATTCATGCTTGGAATATGGCATGAGGGTGAATGGATAAAGAGATATTTGGCTTTTCCATTCTACGGTCGGGTGGAACATCGTAGTCCCATACCGAGTTAGATTTTGAATCATTAATACGAGGTTATTTATCCTTGTTATCTCATGAGTATTATACTAGTTTATATGTGGATTATATGGTTGTTGTTTCCTTGGTATTTCTTTTGTTATTATGTTGATTATGAATATGTATTATGACAGTGGCTATGTGTGGCTCCCATCATGTTTTTACTTGTATGTGAATGAACAATGTATCTATGGCCTAATTGATGAAACTGCAACTAATGTGATAAGGAAACAATACTTCATATCAAATCTTAGATAAGTTTGAAACCCTTATGATCAGATTTGTTGTTTACACCTGTAGATTGCATTGATGCCAAGTGTTGTATAGAATGTCAGTCATAGTTGGGGATGGTCAGGCCTAGTCCTAGAGTTATTTTTTGGTTTGTTAGTCTTTTCTTCATGTGTTTAATGGATTGTGGAAGCTACAACAAGTTCTGGTCAGTGTTCGAAATTCTAGGCTTGAAAAGTGCCTTAAATTCTCCAAACTCTAGCACAAGTCTGCTGGAAATAGTCCCTGGATGTTGGCATGACCATAACATGGGAGCATCCAGAGGTCGGAAGATTTAAAACCTTAGTGGAACCCATGTTCTAGTTAGCAAAAAGGTTGGGATGGCTCCTAGGGGTCCTATTACTGATGTTGAAGGTTTGTATGGTGCGTTTCCGTCAGTTCCACTTACTTAACGTGACTTAAGATGTCGAATCATATCATAGTAATTTATCATCACATGTTTACCCCAGTTGGTCAGTTACTTTGGTAGATGTGGGAGGAGGGTGTTACAGAGTGGTATCAAATCATGGTTCACCCCCCGAAAGTGATGGGAAATGTGTTTTTCATGCATTCATATCAGTTGCATAGGTGTTCTTTATGCTTGTAGTCCATGTGCTTGTTAAATTTGCATCGTGTTGATCACGGTTTTAGTGATGTCACCATGTGAAGGTTGATGTCGTTGTTGTGGGATGTGTTTTCATGAGTGTATGGTTGTATATGCAGTTGCTATTCGTGTCAGTGTCTATATGTTGTTATGCATGCATTTTCATGGTTATGGTTTTGCATGTATGGTAGGTCAGACATGCATTGTGAGGTCATTGTATGCAATCAGATCATCATGATGATATTGGTATGTTATGATGCTAATGTGTTGATTGAGATAGAGAAGGAGATGCAGATCATCAAAGTGAAGTTGCAACATTGGACCTTGAGGCAAGAGAATGTTGCCATACAGGTTTGTATGTTGGGCATGCATGTATGTAGGTTAAGGCTTGTTATATGCATTATGGTTATGTGTATGCCTTTCATTTTATTGATGTTATGTTTACATACATGATAGATTCTAGTAGATTAGTGTAGTCATATGGACATGTGTCAGATAGTCGTGAATTATAGTAACCTATGGTTGTATGCATTGCTGTTGTTGTTTTATGTCAGAGAACTTGATGATTATGTTATATGTTGTTGATGAGTTTGTTATAGGTTAACTTGTTGTTGTTATACAATAGTTAGCATGATGATTAGGTTATGTGTTGTTGTTTTTATATGCCATTAGCTTGATGATTAGGGTTATTACATTAAGATCTTGATGTTATATGTATCATATTACGTTGGATTGGTCTATGCAAATGGTCAGGGTTATGAAATTTAGGTTTAAATTAATATGTTGTGATATTATTTCATACTAATCTAGATTGGATCTGTAGATGTGATTATTATATATGAATGATAATTATTATGAGTTTACGATGTGAACATGTTAGCTAGTGACTATTATTGATATCATGACCTAATTTATGTTTGATTTGATATGTCGTGATATTATATCATGCTAATCTAGATTTATTGTGCAAATAAGATTTCCTCCCCTAAGATGCATTAAGGTATGAGTTATCTTATGTCATCTATTTGGTGTTTGAATTTTTGACTATGTCATTTATTTAGTGTTTGAGTGTTTGGCGTCTATTATGTCGTCTATCTATTCTCTGAATGTTTGATTGCTTAAATGATATGAATATGTGTCTATAATATTTCTTGTCGAAACCATACTGTTTTAAGATGGTTGTACTGTTGGCATTATGATGCATGTGTTGTACTTGATGGAAACCCACTCATAGAAGAACTTCTCACTTATTTATAACTAGATGAATCTTCAGAAGAGATATCAAATGTGATTGAATGCATGGGATGCAAGACAGCTCAAAGGAATCAGATGATAGTTCTAAGTGTGACAAGTTAGCTTTGCCATCAAGTCCAAAGGGGGATATTGTTGGCATTATGAGACAAGTGTTTTCCTTAATGGCAAATCACACAGATGACAGATCATAGTGCAGCAGGTCAGTAGCAAAGAATTGATGATCAGACTACAAAGAATGAAGAAGAAGAGTATATATGCAGGCTCAAAGTATATACGCAGGTTCACTATATACCAAGTAGGGTATACACACAGGTTATACGCAGGTTCACTATGTATCAAGTCGCGTATATACGCAGGTTCACTATATACCAAGTAGGGCATACACGCAGGTTCATATATACAAAGGAGCGTATACACGTGGGACTTCTGACCAAAATTCGCGTATGCGTATGCACGCACTTTCATGCACGGAAAAGCACGTACATGTGGGAAAGCTTATTTTTGGTTCCGTGGTATTTAGACCTATGGTTTTGGTCCTTGGCATTGCATCCGAAGTGTTGAACCCAAGTATTGGGTCCCTAGTATTGGTTCTCAATGGTTTTGGACCATGGTATTGAGTAAGACCTAAGACTATAAAAGGAGAGGAAGATCATTAGGCAAAGGATTTAAAAATTCTTGAATATCTGATGAAGTATGAGATCCAGTATGCAGGTTATGGGTTGATGATGCATTGCTTGATCTGAGCTAAGGAGGGATCTCACCGGTTGATGGAGAACAAGATCTAAGGATAGATCGGGATCAAATGGTTTGAAATGAACTATCTCTATATGATTGATTATGTTTATTATCTATCTGTATACTGACGCATGTAATGATCTGAACTGGGTATAACTTAAGTTTGAAATCGCTGCAATTCATGATTGAATATTTATAGATCTGTACGCGGGTTGGCTTTGGTGTAAGCACGTATGTACGCGGGTTTGGTTCATTGTAGTACCGTATACCATTTGAGCTATGATGTTTGCATTACAGATGGTTCTAGTTGTTGATGAGTTCTGATGACAATTTAATGGTGTCAGTATTCTCCATATCCTGTTTGGTTGATTGTGTTTAGCTTCAGTTTTGATGGATGAGAACTAATATTGGATCAGGATCATAATGACTCATATTTATGTCATCTGATGGACTAGATCTGGGTGATAACACACATATTATCCTTGTATATGTAATAATCTGGATATGTATGAAGTCAGGAAGGCATCAAGTTATAAGTAAGTAATTGATGACATATACGCTGGTTCACCTTGGTGAAGTTGCGTATACACGCTGGTTCAGCACTTCCAAGTAGCGTATGCACTCTGATGCATGATTTTGATGATACAATTGGTTCTGAATATTTTTGTAGAGTTCAGTGTTCTGCTCTATGTTCTGGTGACTATGTTGTTGACAGGGTTTCAATGTTTCAGTGATTTAGAAATTGATGATGCTAGTATTGATTGTTTCGTGCTTCAATGATATTTATGGGTCCAGTATGAAAATTTGATGAAACGTGGCCTTCAGATTATAGTGTTGTGCTTTAGGAGTATCCAGTCTGAAAATGTATGAAATGTGGTCCCTGGAGGGTGAAAGGAGATTGTAGGCCGGCACCTACGTACTAGTACATCAGCTAGTACAATAGCAAAGGGGGTAGTAGCTCCCTTCCAATAGCAGCTAGAGAACAAGATTGGAGCATTCAGTAGGCAAGCACCTACATACTAGTAAATGGATCAGCTAGTACAAGAGCTAAGGAGGTTGTAGCTCCCATCTAGGAGAGTCTGGAGAACAAGAGAAGGTTGTAGCCTTCTGCAGGTAGAAGCCTGTGTACTGGTATAAGATTGCACCAGTACAGAAATATTGTAAAATGAAGTTTCTTATTAAAAGAAGATAGAGATGACTTGCAACAGGTGGTTTTCACCCACATTGGGTTTCCACCTTATATCATGGCGTTCATGTGTGCTTCTTGTGTGTGATGATCTGTTCTATTTTAATGCACCTACTTACTATTCATATGGTTAATGAAGTTCTGATGCACTACCTAAAGATCAACATTTAATGGATTAACTGAATCATAAGTATTCTAAATATATGCTAGTTGCATTAGACACAGTTGCATATATACGCGGGTTCCATTAACTGAAGTAGCGTATATGTATCTAAGTATGGAAATGAAAAAGTTTTGTTGATTTGATACTACTGATTCACCCCCCCCCCTCTCAGTATTATTTCCAACATGTACTAATACATATGTGTCGAGACAACTGATATGTACTTGAGTGTAAGTAGGTGACAGTTGTAGCATTATGTCTAATGACTATGAGTTGACTATGGATTGTGACATGATTTTCAATCTTGATAAAGGTTTATTTCAAATTAATAGATATGTTGGTATTGATATTTGGAACGTGTGGCTGACATGTGTAAATAGTTGCAGGAAACTAGGGAAAATTTTAGGGGCTAATTTTCCATGTTTTTTTAGAAAAAAAAGATTCGCTAATTTCCATTTTTCCTAAAATTGATTCACCCAAATTTTATAGGATAAAATTATCTTACATTTAAAATCACCAGAACTTTATAGAGAATATCACCAAAAACTCTATAAATACTATATAAAATCATGATCAATTTGATTTTTTTATAAAAATATCACCAAACATTTTACAATTTTCATATTAGGAACTAACAAGATTCGCCAAGGTTTCTAAACTTTAAAATAAATTTACATCCTTAAAATATTCCTTGTAGGAAACATGCTTCATACTAGTGTGACAAAGTAAAAATTGATGTGTTTTTATAACTAATAGTTGGGTGATGTGATAGTACATAGTAAGCCTCAATTGCAACAAGGTAAAAGAAAGGATTTGGACAAGAATTCCTTTGGCTATGTTTGGAAACCCTAATTCCAAATGAATGAGTGCTTTGCATACAAGAATTCTTCTTATCCTTAATCTTATCTGACATTATGGGGATATGTGCTAGATTCATGAACATGTATTTAACTAGTATATTAGTTAATCTCTAGTTACAGGTGGATCTTTCAAGGGAATTGGAGTCCCTTGAGAGATGGCATGGATGTGTTCAGGTTCAAGCAACGCATTTGGCACAACAAGATAAGATAATTGGTATGTTGTTATGTTTATTTATGCACTGAAAGTTATGTGTTCTTGACAATATGATGTAGGGGATTGTGTGGCAAAGAGACTACCATGAAATCTTGAAGAAGGCTTAGGATGAGCTTTTCTTTGGAAGCACTAGGAACCATGGGATTGATTCATGGTGTTTGTTGCTAGTCTTGTTCTTTTGGTATTTTGCTGATTTTTTGTGTTTGATTTGCAGTTTTGATTATGTTTAGTGCATGATCAGGCCACTTTGTTTGTGTTGTGCCATTGTTATTGGTTTTCATGGTTTTCTTCTTGTTTGTTTCTTGTGCTTTCCTTTTAAGTTTTGAGTCTTGGGAATTGGTTGGGAAAGAGTAAAGTTAATGGAGCTCAAGAGAAGTAGAATGAAATCTAGCAGGTAATGTAAGACCCAAATGAAGCTTGGTGCATGAGTAAGGGAAGTTGAAGGAAATAATATGGCACCTAGTTAGATTGGTTTGATCCATTGGGATAAATGAATGATGGCAGAACAATCATGAGATAGGTAACAACAAAGGTGAAGTAAATGGATCTAAGGCATCATATGCCTTGGCTATGTTGGGAACTATTGTTCTCAATGTTGTGCATGATGTGTGTAGATAGGAGTTCTCTTAACGTTAACCTTATGATATCTAGTAATTACGTTGTAATCATGATTATGCTAATGTCTATATATGTATACATGTATGTATGTATGTATGTCATTGACTAGATCATTATTGTTTTATGTTTATGTTTATATGGATATATGTGTATTATAGCATATCGTTGTCTAATAGGATCATCATTTTTTTATGCTAATGTTTATGTATATGTATGTATGTATCCATGTATCTATGTAAAATGTCCAACATAGTCATCATGGATCATTCTTGTGGAGGAATGATTGCTTATGCAAGTGAAGGGCATTAAGAGGTTCCTGGTTTATGACGAATCAAGTGGAAGAGTAGTCATGACAAATATGAGGTCAGTATCATGCAGTTATGAGTTGATTTTATGTGATTATATTATGTCTATGTTATGGGCAGGCTATACTGAGGGATATATCAACGAAATGAAAGTGGTGTCATCTACAAAATTCTAGGACAAAGCATGGATAAGGTACTGGAAGCAAGGTTGCTTGGGAGAGATAGTATGGTTTTGGATGTGTGGTACTACTATTGTGCATATGTTGTATATGTTGTACATGTTGCATGTGTGATGTTGTGCGCATGCAGTGTTTTGTATATATAATGTGTGTACATGTTGTTTATGCAATGTTATGTACAAGGTGGTATAGATAGTGTTGTGCAAATATTTCATATGTAGTGTTGGGTATAGATAGTGATATGTACATGTTGGATATGTGGTGTTGTGTATATATTGTACTGTGTGCATGATGGATATGTGGTGATGTGTGCATATGATGTTGTGCACATGTTGGATATGCAGTGTTGTGTACATAGGGTGCTATGTACATGTTGTATATGGGCTGCTATGTACATATGGTGTTGTGTGCATGTTGTACATTTGGTACTATGTATATATGGTGTTGTGTGCATGATTGTACATGTGGTGTTGTGTACATGTTGTACATATGGTGTTGTGTGCAAGTGGTGTTGTGTACATGTTGTGCATATGGTGTTGTGTGCATGTGGTGTCATGTACAGGTCATGCATGTGGTGTTGTGTACACATTGTACAGGCCGTACAATTTACATGTGGTGTTGTGTAAATGTGATGTTGTGCACATGTTGTGCACGTGGTGCTTTGTACAGGTGGTACTATATACATGGTGTACATGTGGTACTGGTGTACATGTGGTATTATGTGCATGTCGTACATGTTGTGTTGTGTACTGTGGTACTTTGTATGTGCATTGTGTAGTCGTGGCATCATGACATGTGTATTCACTGCGTTGTACTTTGTGTGCATATATGTATTGTGTTGTGTCGTACACTGGGTGTAGGTGTATGTATGTGTTATGTCATACACTTGGTGTAGGTGTATGTATGTATTGTGTTTTGTCGTACACCAGAGGTAGGTGTATGTATTTTTTTGTATTGTACACTAAGTATAGGTGTATGGGTTGTATGTCGAGTGTAGGTGCATGTACTGCATGGTGTTGTATGTCGTGTGTGGTTGTATCTATGTGATGCACACTATGCTTATGTGCACATGGTTGAGGAGAAATCACTGGGTGTGTTTCGGGTGTGGCGACCGATCCAAAGTGCTTACGAAAAAAAGAAGGTAGAAGCTAATGATCGATTATAGGATAACTATCAGTATTTTATTTCAATTTTATTATGCATGTGATTTATGGTTCTATTCTATGATGATTAGATGTGATCTATGATCTTGGTTTATGATGGTTACATGTGATTTATGATCTTGATCTATGATGGGTGTGTTTTGAGCTAACCTGATGTGAAATGTTTATACATGATGATTTGGGAAAAGATGCTAGTTTGACTTGTTGTGGTAGGAAGGGAATAAAATCGCAAGTCTACCTTGTTGATGGGCCACAAATGAGGTATGATTTGAAGTTATTTCAATTTATTTTGAATCTAATGGAATTTATGTGCTTGGTACAAGAAAGCATGAAATGCCTGGTTGGGTGGTTAAAACTAACTACAAGAATTGGCAGCAGCAGCAAAAGGAATTGGAACATGCATAAGTATGTTGGTAAAGTAGTTCAGGAGGGCCATTCTGGAACACTAGTACCCAATAGTGTCCATTGATTTCCATGAGCATGTTATGACCATTATGATGGTTTTGAGGCAGGGATATTCCTTGGTTTTTGTATCTTCCGATATGAGGAAGCCCTACCAAGGGATGGATTGCTTGGGATGAGGTTACCAACGAAACTTGGAAGGTGTGTGACTTCATGGAAGAGGGTGACCGGATTAACCAAGGGACTGTGTAGCAAAGAAGGGAAGGACGAGGATATTTTTTTTTTCATCGTTAGCATTTCCAGATGGAATCAAATGCACATTGGGACTGCACCCTGGAACAATGAGTCAATAGCTGTTCACTGAGAGGAAAACTGGCATTAGATTGTGGAGATGGACATTAGATGCAATTTGACTTTGGCAGTGGATTATGGACTTCCTAGGAAGGAGGTGAATCCTAGTATTACTTTGAGGGTGGAGGTGTGAGTCTCTAGATTCCCTTGTTGTGGATGCGGGCGTCATATCCTTTTATTTGTTGGTTTAGAAAATGTGCATATGTATATATGTGTATATTATTGTAAATAATGTATCAAGCTGGATTTATAAAGCTCCCTAGACAATATGATTATTTGTTGGGTGAAGCAAACGTGTGTGTGTGTGTATGTGGTTCTTATTGTAAATATCATAATGACATACGTTATAAAGCTCTAGTAGATGGTACGTTTTTCATGTTTTAGCAGATGGTCATTGTATATACTACAATGATCTATGTTATAAAGCTCCATAGGAAGAATGTTTTGTTTTCAGTAGTCTTGTTGGTTATATGTGTCATTGAGCACCGAGGACTGTGTTGCCCCAAGTGGGAAGGTTTTGTAACAGCCCTGGTTAAAAATGCATGTAAAAATATATAAGACAATGGTTCATGGGACACATATTCCAAGCTGAATGGTGGGAAAAACATCCTAGTGGGTGTTCATTCAGTTTATTATGGCTAAGGAAATTGGAAAAAGGAAATGGAAAAGGCTTTGGAAAGGCAAGAGGCATTAATTGGAATTTTATTTATGAAAATAATGGAAATTAGGAGAAAATGGAGGTGAAAGGTCACAAGTTTCATGTGAGGAGGAAATTGAAGGAAAATAATGGAAAATGAAGAAAATAGAGGCCTCATTGATAAAAAGGCTTTTGAGAATCAGTGGGTAGGCTTGGACAATGTAATCTTAGACAGTTCATTTTTGGAGCTCTCTCTCTATTATTTCTCTCTCATACTCTTGGGCAATTAGATTTCTCTTGGAGCACACTTGGAGAGTGTGGAATACTTGGAGTTTTGGAGCAAGAAGGAAAAGGAAGAGCGGGGAAGCACAAGAGTGTTGGGTGTGGAGCTTGATTATCTTCTATATTCAAAGGTATCGCCATATAGGACCCCAGTTCGAAATGGGGGCGGCAACGCCGCCCGTAAAATATTCTCTGCAGGGGGGGTCCAGGGAGGGGCGGCTGCGACCTTTGGGAGCCCCCCCCCCTGGCAGGGGGTTTCGGGGGCAGCGCCCCCGAAGCTAAAAACAGCTGTAAAATTGCCTTGTAAAAGTATAGTAATTTCTAGTCAATCTGGGTCGTTCATTAGGCGGATGATCTGATGGTAGAACTTGTGTTTAGTTTAGGGTTTTTTGCCCTAGAAGGCAACCCCTCTCTTTGTATGAGGGTATTGTATTTGAGGCTGTGAGATAGATGTATATTCTGTGTGCGAGAAACAGAGAGGTGAGACTGTGAGAGAAAACAGAGGATATTACAGTGGATTTGCTGTAGGTTGTGTCTCTTCATTTTGCTGGATAATAAAAAGGAAGGACTGGTTGTTCGGGGTGGACGTAGCCCAAACTGGGTGAACCACGTATATCTGTGTCTCTCTTGTTTCGTGCGTTTTCTGTGTTTTTATTTCTGCAATATTTTATGTGTTCCATTGCTCCGTAATATATAATTTTCTAACAACTGGTATCAGAGCCAAAGGTCTATTTGGCTGATAAATTCGCAGGAAAGAAGGGTTCCTGGTTCAAGTGGGAGCAATGGCGGAAGATGGTAAGTTTAGAGTCGAGAAATTTAACGGCCAAAACTTCTCGCTGTGGAAGATGCAGATGGAAGATTATCTGTATCAGAAAGATCTATACCTACCATTGGGCGGAAAAACAAAGATGCCGACGGGTATAAAAGACGAAGAATGGAACCTTCTCGATAGAAAGGCACTCGGAACAATACGGTTGTGCCTTGCTGCGTTAGTCGCCTTCAACATTTCGAAGGAAACCACGACAGAGGGTTTGATGCAGACGTTGTCGAAACTATATGAAAAACCCTCGGCCTCAAACAAGGTATTTCTTATGAAACGGTTATTTAATATGAATATGTCGGAAGGTGGATCTGTTGCAAACCATTTAAATGATTTTAATACAGTTACAAGTCAGTTAAGTTCTGTAGGGGTAAACTTTGATGATGAAGTTAGAGCTCTGTTATTCTTGTGCTCATTACCAGAAAGTTGGAATGGTTTGGTAATGGCCATTAGTAACTCCGTTTCTGGATCTAGTACTTTAAAGTTTGGTGATGTTGTCGGTGCTATCCTTAGCGAGGAAATGCGACGGAAAAGCTCCGGTGAGACATCGGGAAATGCTTTGAGTGTAGAGTCTAGAGGAAGAAAAATGGAAAGAGGAAAGAGCTCAGGATATCGCAGTAAATCAAGGAAAGGCAGATCCAAGTCCAAATCGGGGATAGTGTGCTGGAAATGTGGAAAGAAAGAACACCTAAAGAAAGACTGTAGATCTCGGAAGGGAAAAGAAGGAGATGCACAGTAAGAAAACAATCATGAAGCAAATGTGACAGGTGAGGTGTTACAAGATGCTTTGATTCTTTCTTTCGAAAATATTATTGATTCCTGGGTGGTAGATTCAGGGGCTTCATTCCATGCCACACCTGATAAGAAATACTTTCATGACTATGTTCAAGGAGATTTTGGACATGTTCGTCTAGGTGATGATAAACCCTGTAAAATCGTTGGAATGGGTAAGGTTCTTGTAAAACAGCATAATGGAAACCAATGGCTATTAAAGGAGGTAAGGCATGTTCCAGATCTAAAGAAAAATATGATTTCAACAGGGCAGTTAGGCGGTGAAGGTTGTGTGACAACTTTCACAGATAAAGCTTGGAAGGTCACTAAAGGAGCCCTGGTAATAGCAAAAGGCGAAAAGGTTGGTACATTGTATTTATGCAATGGTATTTCTAACTCTGTTAATGCTTTAACTTCCAGAGGAGCAGATGCAGCATTATGGCATCATAGGCTCGGACACATGAGTGAAAAGGGGATGAAGATTCTTCACTCAAGGAACTTGTTGCCGGGTTTGAAGAACGTTGATTTGGACTTCTGTGAGAACTGCATTTATGGAAAACAGAAGAGAGTCAAATTTCTCAGAGTTGGGAAAGAAAAGAAGAACGAAAAATTAGAGCTTGTGCATACAGATGTATGGGGACCTGCTCAGGTATCATCTCTCGGTGGCTCTCGTTATTATGTTACTTTTATTGATGATGCAACTAGAAAAACTTGGATTTATTGTATTAAGAATAAATCTGATGTATTTGATACTTTCAAGAAATGGAAAGCTTTGGTTGAGATTGAGACAGGAAAGAAATTGAAGTGTCTTAGATCAGACAATGGAGGTGAATATTGCAGCAAAGAGTTTGATAGGTACTGTTCAGAGCATGGAATTCGCAGAGAGAAGACAGTTCCAAGAACACCACAAGAAAATGGTGTGTCAGAAAGGATGAACAGAACAATCATGGAGCGTGCAAGGTGCATGAGATTGCATGCAGGATTGCCTTTACAGTTTTGGGCAGACGCTGTAGATACTGCTGTTTATCTAATAAACAGAGGGCCTTCAAGTTCCTTGGATGGTGGTGTTCCAGAGGAAGCATGGACAGGTAAAAAGGTAAACTACTCTATTTTAAAGCCTTTTGGTTGTGAGGTCTTTGTCCATATTGATAAAGAAAATAGAACAAAGCTTGAGGCAAAGTCAAAGAAATGTACCTTTATTGGATATGGTGTTAATGATTTTGGTTATCGCTTATATGATTACGAAAATCGCAAAATCATTAGGAGCAGAGATGTAATATTCAATGAAAAGGTCTTGTATAAGAATCAGTTGCAGGAAAAGAAACAGGAAAGGAAAACAAGGAATACGCAGTTCTTGATGAAATCACTGAAAAAGTAAAGGTGCCTGAAAATAATAATAATCAACAACCACAACAACAGCAACCACCACAACAGCAACAGGCACCCCAAACACCTGAAAGTGGTGTTAGAAGATCTACCAGGATAGGTAGACCCCCTGAACGATACTCTCCTTCATTATATTATTTATTGCTGACTGATTCCGGTGAACCCGAATGTTATGAAGAAGCAATGCAGGTTGAAAGCAGGAAGAAGTGGGAGGTAGCCATGGAAGAAGAGATGGACTCCTTAATGCATAACCAGACTTGGGATTTAGTCAGGTTGCCTGTAGGAAAAACTACATTGAGGAATAAATGGGTTTACAGGCTGAAGGAAGAAGATGGAGGAAAACAAAGGTATAAAGCTAGACTTGTGGTGAAGGGGTTTGCACAGAAGAAAGGTATTGATTTTGATGAAATATTTTCTCCTGTTGTTAAAATGACTTCAATCAGAACTATTTTAAGTCTTGTACCAGCTGAAGATTTGCATCTTGAGCAGTTAGATGTAAAGACAGCCTTTCTCCATGGGGATTTGGAGGAAGAGATATATATGCAGCAGCCACAAGGATATGAGGTGAAAGGGAAGGAGAAACTAGTGTGCAGGTTGAAGAAGAGCTTGTATGGCTTAAAACAGGCTCCAAGGCAGTGGTATCTAAAATTTGACAAGTTTATGTCTGAACAAGGTTATACTAGATGTCACTCTGATCATTGTGTTTATTTGAAAAAGAAAAATGATGGCAGCTATATTATATTGTTACTGTATGTAGATGACATGCTTGTTGCAGGATCTAACATGCAAGAAATAAATGTGCTCAAAAGGAAATTGGCAAATTCATTTGCAATGAAGGATTTGGGAGCTGCGAAACAAATCCTTGGTATGAGAATAACGTGAGACAGGAAAAATCGTAAATTAACATTGTCTCAGAATGAGTACATACAAAAGGTGTTGAAAAGATTTAACATGCACAATGCAAAACCAGTTAGTACACCTTTTGCTAGCCATTTCAAACTTAGCAAGGAAATGTGCCCAAAGACCCAAGAAGACATGGGTTATATGTCTAAAGTTCCATATGTGTTATAGACATTTTTGTGCCTTACAGCATGAAGCATGAAATGTCCATAATCTAAGGGATCCAAAGTCCCTAAACATGTTGTTCCTACCCCTAGAGGAACAAGGCCAGCAAACCACAGCACTCAACAAAAGTTCTCCACCTGAAAACACTCAAAAACAAGGCAATTTTGGATCATGTCAACTGCTCCACTGAGCATCTGCGCTGAATGTCAACTGCTCCACTGTCTACCTGCGTTGAATGTCAACTGCAAAGAAGGCTACCTGCGCTGGGCGAGTTTGGACATGTGGCAGAGTCATTCCTCAAGGTGTCAATGCCCAGGAAGCTTCCAAAATGACACTTGGATCAGGGAATTCGACTGGTGATGAGTAAGAGGTTCCAAATCTCCAAGTGGAAGCAAGAACCTCCAAGTGGACTTAAGAATTGAAGTGGGAGAGGACACTAGTCAGCTTCATGCCAGCCTCAAGCTGACTCATCCTTTCTCCAAAACTCCTATATATAGATCTCTCTCATGAGGTCTAAGGAGCTGGGGGCTGGAATCTTGTGAATGTAAAGAATTGCTGTTGGTTTGAGTTTAGAACTATTGGGTGATTTGCTTTGAAGGAAGTGAAGAGGAGATTTCTTTCTGCTGGGAAGGTGATGTTGGATTGGGCCTCTTATGGTTGTATCACTTCCTGAATCTTACTTCTTCCATTAATAAAGCATTTGAGGTTCTTCTATATGCATGTGTCTCAATGGTGTATTGTTATACTTGTGTATTTGATTTATTCTAATCCTTGAATCAATTATGAATGTATGCTTCTTGTAGTTTCCCTCTCTTGCCATTTTGCAGGATCTTGGTGTAGCTGGGCCAGTGAAAGAGCAAGGAGCTGGGGGCAAGCAGCAAGGAGAGAAGATTGGATCAATCATTAGCGAAAGACATCGGTTAGTGGATCTCTTTCTCCCCTCTTTTACATCTCATAAAGAAGTAATCTTAGATAGCTTTGCTTTGATTGTTTCTAAGGAACTATCACCCTTAGAGTGGGATAGGGTCATTCCGTATTGGATACTTTTCCCAACAACAATATGCATCAGCAGTTGGAAGCTTAATGTATGCAATGGTCTGCACAAGGCCTGATATTGCACATGCAGTGGGAGTTGTAAGCAGGTACATGAACAATCCAGGAAAGGAACATTGGATGGCAGTGAAATGGATTCTCAGATATTTGAAAGGTACCACAAATCAAGCATTATGCTTTGGTGGTTCAAACATCTCCCTACAAGGATATGCTGATGCAGATATGGCAGGTGATAGAGATAACAGGAGGAGCACTACAGGATATGTATTTATTGTTGGAGGAACAGCTGTCAGTTGGGTTTCAAAAATCCAAAGTGTTGTTGCACTTTCAACAACAGAAGCAGAGTATGTTGCTGCTACAAAGGCTAGTAAAGAAATGATTTGGTTACAAAGGTTTATGGGTGAATTGGGTAAGGAGCATGATATGGGCACGTTATACAGTGATAGCCAAAGTGCCATTCATCTTGCAAAGAACTCAGCATTTCATTCCAGGACTAAACACATACAGCTCAAGTACCATTTCATACGATCAGTGTTGGAAGATGGAGAGTTGAAGCTGGAAAAGATACACACTAGCCAGAATCCTGCAGATATGCTAACAAAAGTTGTAACCAGGGAGAAACTGAGAATATGCTCAGTTTCAGTTGGTCTTCAAGGATGACGATGAAGATGAGAAACAGCCAAGTCCAAAGAGAAGTCATTGTCCAGCAAATGGAGCAGCGGTGGAGTTGCTACAATCAGTCTCCAAGTGGGAGATTGTTGGGTGTGGAGCCTGATTATCTTCTATATTCAAAGGTATCGCCACATAGGACCCCAGTTCGAAATGGGGGCGGCAATGCCGCCCGTAAAATATTCGCTGCAGGGGGGGTCCAGGGGGGGCGCCCCCGAAGCTAAAAACAGCTGTAAAATTGCCTTGTAAAAGTATAGTAATTTCTAGTCAATCTGGGCCGTTCATTAGGCGGATGATCTGACGGTAGAACTTATGTTTAGTTTAGGGTTTTTTGCCCTAGAAGGCAACCCCTCTCTTTGTATGAGGGTATTGTATTTGAGGCTGTGAGATAGATGTGTATTCTGTGTGCGAGAAACAGAGAGGTGAGACTGTGAGAGAAAACAGAGGATATTACAGCGGATTTGTTGTAGGTTGTGTCTCTTCATTTTGCTGGATAATAAAAAGGAAGGACTGGCTGTTCGGGGTGGACGTAGCCCAAACTGGGTGAACCACATATATCTGTGTCTCTCTTGTTTTGTGCGTTTTCTGTGTTTATATTTCTGCAATATTTTATGTGTTCCATTGCTCCGTAATATATAATTTTCTAACAAAGAGGACATTGGGATCAATAGCTACAGAAGTTTTTCTTGCAGGTACCGAGTTGCATGTGTGTGTTCCTCACTAGTTTTTGGCAAGCATGGCACATGCATGTAGTTTATTGGTCATTATTTGTCATTAGCATGGAGGATGGCCAAGATTGACAGTGGATTTGCCTAGCCTTTCCATTTCCTAGATAGTTATGGTGTTGTGCGTTCATTTCTTTGTTTTTCTGGTTGGATTTCATATTTCCTTAGCTTGGGTTGAGTTATTAGTCCTAAAAGCCCTGGTTGGAAAAATTCTCTAAATGACCTATAACAGCTTCGGTTGAGTTACTAGTGCTGGAATACTTGGTTGGACAAACGCTCTAGAAGCGCTTGGTGGGTTGAGTTACTAGTCGTAGAAGCCTTGGTTGGAAAAATTCTCTGGAAGCCTGGTAAAAGTTGTGGGTTGAGTTACTAGTCCTGGAATCCTTGGTTGGACAAATGCTCGGGAAGCCCTGGAAATCTTAGATAGAGACCAATAGGATGATGGTTTTGTGATTTCCAACCATGAAGTGGAATCATTGTTTGATGGATTGAGGTGGATGGCCTCTCAAAGCCCTTGATGGTTTTGGATTGATGTGTTCTATGAGATCCCACATTCATGCTTTCAATATAGCACGGGGGGTGAATGGTTGCAGAGATATTTAGCTTATCCATTCTACGGTTGGGTGGAACGTGGTAGTCCCATACTAGATTGGTTTTTTCATTGTTAGTATGAGGTTAGTTTGCCTTGTTATCTCATGAGTATTATACTAGTTTATATATGGATTATAAGGTTGTTGCTTCCTTGGTACTTTTGTTGTTATTATGCTAGTTATGAAAGTGTATTATGATAGTGGTTATGAATGGCTCCCATAATTTGTTTACTTTTATATGAATGAACAATGTATCTATGGCCTAATGGATGAAATTTCAACTAATGTGATAAGGAAACAATTCTTCATAGTGAATCTCGGATAAGTATGAAACCCCTATGCTTAGATATGTTCTTTATACCTGTAGATTGCATTGATGCCAAGTGTTTGACATAATGTTAGTTCCAATTGGGGATGTTTAGGCCTATTCCTAGAGTTATCTTTTGGTTTATTAGTCTTTTCATCATGTGTTTAATGGATTCCAGAAGTTACAGCAAGTTCTGGGCATTGGCTAGAATTCTAGGCTTGAAAAGTGCCTTAAATTCCCTGAACTCTACCACAAGTCTGTTGGAAATAATCCCTTGATATAGGCATGTAGTATTGTGGGAGAATCTAGAGCTCTCTAGATGCTAGCATGCCCATAACATGGGAGCGTCCATAGGTCAAGAGGTCTAAAACCTCAGTGGGAACCAGGGGTTGGTTAGCAGAATGGTTGGGATAGTTCCAAGGGATCTTATTGTTGATGTTGAAGGTTTGTATGGTGTGTTTCTCTTGGTTCCACTTCCATAACATGACTTACGAGGTCAAATCATATCATAGTAACTTCTCGTCACATGTTTACCCCAGTTGGTTAGTTACTTCGGTAGACGTGGGAGGAGGATGTTACATAATCCTTCATAGTTTATCAGATTTGTAGAGACAGGAACCACTTCGGATCGACCATGGATAGGAGGACATAAATAATGTGACATATGGTACTAGGTCTTCTGGCGGGCACAGGTCATATAGAGAAAAATAGTTGGAGATTGTAGGTCCTTGGACACTCTAGATAGGAGAGGTGATAAACACAAGTACTATTCTAGTTCCGGTTCTGACAGGTATCATGATCATCATTGTTATCATCCCTACAAGAGGATTGACAAGGGGTATTTTTCGAATGAGTTTAAGAATAAAGAGCCACCTACATTTTATGGAGAGATGAGGAAGTCACAGGAATGAATAAGTTCTTCATCATTTGCACGATTACTCAGAGAACATGAAGGCTAAAATAGCTACATTCAGTATTAAAGGTAAAGTATATATCTCGTGGAAAGATGTAAAGAATGTCTGAGATATTTATGAGGAGGATTTGACTTGGAGTTAGTCAAAGAGGTTATTCTAGAAGAAGTATCTATTGGAGAGATACTATGACGACAAGGAAAATTAATTTTATGAGTTGAATATGGGTTCTATGATCGATGAGGAGTACACTAGCAGATTCTTGGAGTTGTTGAGGTATTTCCCTTACCTCAAGGAGGAGAAGACCAAGATTCATAGATTCATTAGTGGGTTTCTGATAGCATTCAAAGAGAGGATTAATTTTGATGGGCCTATATCATTGGAGGAGGTGTCCTGGAAGCTAAAGCATTGTTACAAGCAATCAAAGCATGAATCTAAGACTAAACTAGACTGGAAAGGTAATGCAAAGAAAAAAGGAAAATGGGACAAGAAGCGAGAAAGACCTCAAGGTACAGGTAATAATAGAGAATGCAACACCATGTAAGACGTTCAATGCATCTGACAGAGGACAGGGACTTTGATTTGAGGAGAATAATAAGCATGAAGGTTAGAACCCTTTGCAATTTTGGACTTGTGGAGGAGAGCACCGCAGGAGAGATTGTCAACAACATCGGGGTGGTAGATCGTAGATATGTAGTGCTCAAGAAGCATAGATAGTGGAAGATGTTGGACAGAGTATTCCTAGGATCTATGAAGTGTTGGATAACATGGAGGAAGATCACCAGGCATCTATTATTGAGATGGACAGTAAGCTTTGTGATCAAGTTGTTTCTATTTTGAATTACCCTCGATCTAATTATAGTTATGTTAATCCTGACCTAGTTGATAAGTGTGGTTTCAATAAAGAAGTGCATGCAGATACTTGGTTAGTGAAATTGGATACAGGTACAAAGAAGTGAGTTCATCATTGGGTAAGAGCTTGTGCATTTGAGTTGAATGGTATTTCTACATCATCACATTTGAATGTATTGTCGTTGGGATCATACAATATGTTGTTGGGTATGGGCTAGTTGTATCTTCATAGGACCAAGGTGGATTATTATGACAATGCTATTGAGTGCCTAGATGACATTGGGGAACAAAGAATCTTGCAGGGTAAGAAGAAATAAACATCGGTGAGAATGGTGACAGCTATACAAGCTAAGCATAGTTGCGAGAAAGGGTGTTTTTTATGTGCAGTGAATATATATAGTGAAAAAGGTAAGGAAATTTAGGATGCAGATGTTTTGAGTAGGTACCCAGTTCTACGACAATTTCATGATGTATTTCCCACAAAGATTTCAGAGTTTCCACCTCACAGAGAAAAAGAATTTTCTATTGAGTTGGTACCAGGGGAAGCACCAACATCTAAGGCACCTTATAGGATGAGAACTTTAGAGTTAGTAGATTTGAAGCTGCATTTGAAGGAAATGTTGGACAAGTGATACAATAGGCCAAGTGTATCACCATGGGGGTGCACTGGTATAGTTTTTAAAGAAGAAGGATGGTACTCTCAGGCTGTGCATTCATTATAGGAACTTGAAAAAATTGACCATAAAGAATAGGTATATGTTGCCTAGGATTGATGATTTTTTCGATCAACTGAATGGAGTAGCAATGTTCTCGAATATTGATCTGAGATCTGGATATCATCAAGTACACATTAAAGAAGATGACATTCACAAGACAAATTTCTAGACCAGGTATGGACATTATGAGTTTGTTGTAGTTCCATTTGGTTTAACTAATTCTCCAGCTAATTTTATGTGCTTGATGAATAATGGGTTGCATCCTTATTTGGAAAAGTTTGTTATTGTGTTCATTGATGATATATTGGTATATTCTAAAAATGAAGAAGAGCATGTCGAACATTTAGCAGTAGTATTGAGACTATTGAGAGAGCATCAGTTGTATGCTAAGCTTAGTAAATGAAGTTTCTTTTAGACTGAGGTACATTACTTGGGACATGTGCTTTACAAGGAAGGCATAGAAGTGGACCTAGAATAGGTAAGAGCTGTCATGGAGCAGGCAGCTCCTAGGAATGTGGATGAGGTGAGATCCTTCATGGGGTTAGCAGGGTATTACAGGAGGTTCATTAGGAACTTCTCATAGATTTATTATCATATCACATCAGTGCAAAGGAAAGGAAATAGTTTTGATTGGATAGAGTAATGTGTAGCTAGTTTTGAGAAGTTAAAGCAGTTGTTAACACACTCTCCAGTGTTAAAGATAAAAGATCCGGAAAAATGGTTTGTGGTATGTACAGATTCTTGCAAGAGAGGGCTTGGTGCAGTCCTTATGCAAGAAGGACAGGTAGTGTTCTATAAGTCATGGAAAGTAAATGAGCACAATAAAAACTATCTAACACATTATCTTGAGTTGGTGGCAATCATTCATGCATTGAATATGTGGAGGCACTATCTTCTTAGCAGACAATTTGTATTGATGAGTGATCAAAGTGGATTCTGATATATATTTTACCAACTGATTCTGAATGCCAGGAAAGTTATATGGTTGGCCACAATCAATGAGTTTGAATTTGAGATCAGGAATATTAAAGGTAAAGAGAACAGGGTTACATATTCTCTTAGCAGGGGGATACAAGTGAACCACATAGCAGTTATGAGCCATGACAGATTTACAGGCTCGGATCCTGCAGGCAGGTCGGTAGGATAATAGGTATATGGAGCTCAGGCATAGGTTACAACAAAGTACAGGTATAGGTACAAGTGTAGGTATAGGTGCACGAGATGTGGACTGTTGTCTGATGGAAAATGGATTGGTCAGGTTTAGAGATAGGATATATGTGCTAGACAACAGTGAGCTCAAGAAGGTGATCTTGAGGGAGTTTCATACGAAACCATATTCAAGTCGCCCAGGATATCAGAAGACACTGACAGTAGTGAAGGAGTTTTACTATTAGCTGAATTTGAAGAGATATGTGGTAGAGTTCCTGGCTAGGTTCTTGGATTGTCAACAGGTGAAGGCAGAGTGTAAGAATCCATGTGGACTACTGCAACCAATTCCAGTTCTAGAATGGAAATGGGGGGTCATTTCCATGGACTTCCTCACAGATTTTCCGAGGAAATACAGGTAGCATGATTCCATCATGGTTATGGTGGACAGGTTGACGAAGGTAGTGCACTTCATTCTAATGATGTCTACACACTCAGGGAATGATGTAGAATAGGTCTTCATCAAAGATGTGGTGATATTTCTTAGTGTTCTACATAAGGTTGTGTCAGGCAAGGATGTGAAGTTCACCTCCAAGTTTCTGAAGGAGTTGTCTACAGGTTTAGGTATATATTTGGCCCTCAACATGGCTTATCATATGAATATAGATCGACAGAGAGATAGTGTCAACAGAATATTAGAGGACATGTTGAGGATGTATGTGATGCATCAACAGCAGAAGTGGGAAAGTATCTTCCACTGGTATAGTTTGATTACAACAATGGGTATTAGGAATCTTTGAGGATGAGTATACTTGAGGCATTGTATGGGCATAGTTATAATACTCCGATCAGTTGGAGTGATCCAGTTAATAGGGTATTGATTTGACTAGACATGTTAGCAGAAATGGAATAAGAAATGCAAGTAATCAAGAAGAATTGAAAAGCAGCATAGGATAGGCAAAAGATGTGTCCAGATCAGAATAGGTTGTTTAATGAGTTTCAAGTTGGGGATAAAGTGTACTTGTGCATCAAGCCAAATAACATCTCCTTGCAAATTGGATCATGTGCCAAGCTGGCACCCTGGTTTTGTGGACCTTTCAGGCTTCCTGAAAGGATTGGGCCAGTAGCCTATAAACTTGCATTGCCTCTGAAAGTGAAAATCCATGATGTTTTCCATGTGTCATTGCTTAAGAAGTATGTTAAATATGTTGATCATGTTAATGACTAGTCTGTATTGTAGGTGGAGCCAAAAGGAGGATTCTAGCCAGAACCTCAATGCATTTTGCAAAGAAATACACTCATGATCCGGAATCAAGAAATCGAGAAGGTTAAAGTGTAGTGGAAGCATTATGGGCCCGATGAAGATACATGGGAGATGGTGGGTCAAATGTGAGCTATGTATCCTTCTCTATTCGATGGTTGAGCGAATGTTTTGGTATATGTCTTTGGTATATTTTTCGTTATATGTTTTGATATATGTACATATGTATATGGATGTAAATACCGCGATGAGCTATGTTATAAAGCTCCAATAAGTGGTACAGGTGTCATGTCATTATGGTTGTTATGTTGTCATGTTGGTTTGCTTCTCATCAGGTTGATCAATATAAACACTCCAACGAGCTAAGTTATACAGCTCCATGGGAAATATGTTTTCCTTACAGAAATTTTGTGGTTTCAAGTGTCATTGAACACTCAGGACGATGTTCCCCCAAGGGGGCGGGTTCTGTAACATCCCTGGTCAAAAAATCCATGTAAAAAATAATAAAGTTAAAATAAGACCTTGGTGATGGGAACGTATTCCAAGCTAAATTTTGGGAAAAAACATAGTGATGGGGATCACTTGTGATTAATTAATCTAAGGAAATTGGCAATAGCAATGGAAAAGGATTTGGAAAGGCATGAGGCATTTATTGGCATTTTATTTATGAAAATAATGGAAATTAGGAGAAAAGGGAGGTGAAAGGTCACTCGTTGCATGTGAGGAGGAAAATGAAGTAAAATAATGGAAAATGAAGAAAATAGAGGCCTCATTAATGAAAAGACTTTTGAGGATCAGTTCACAGACTTTTATCAATTCAGTTTTGGAGCTCTCTCTCTCTATTCTCTCTCTCTCTCATACTCTTTGAAACTTAGAGTTTTCTTGGAGCACTCTTGGAGGAGTGTGGCATACTTGGATTTTTGGAGAAAGAAGGCAAAGGATGAGTAGTAAAGTGCAAGAGGGAATCGAGATCAACAGCTCCAGTGGGTTTTTCTTACAGCTACTCAGTTGCATGTATGTTTTCCTCACTAGTTTTGGCATGTATGGTATATGCATGTGGTTTCTTGCTTATGCTCTATCATTGGCATGGAGGAGTACTTAGATTAACAGTGGATTTGCCTAGCGTTTCCATTTCATAGATAGCCATGGTGTTGTGGGTTTTACTTTTTTTTTCTAGCTGGTTCTCTTGTGCCTTTTGTTGTGGGTTGGGTTACTAGTTCTTGGAAGCCTTAGTTGGACAAACACTCTAGAAGCCCTGTAACACCTTGGGTTGAGTTACTAGTCCTGGAAGACTTAGTTGGACAAACACTATGGATGCCCTTAGTGGGTTTTGGTCCTGAAAACCCTGGTTGAATAAACGTTTTAGAATACCAGCATCAGTTGTGGGTTGAGTTACTAATCCTGGAATCCCTGGTTGGAACAAACGCTCTGAAGCCCTGGAAAACTTGGTTAGAGACCAATCTGGTGATGCCTAGTGATGTCAAACCATGAGGTGGAATCATTGGTTGAGGGTTGAGGTGGTTTTTCTTCTAGAAACCATAGATGGTTTGATTGATGTGTTTTATGAGATCCCACATTCGTGCTTGGAATATGGCACGAGGGTGACTGGATGAAGGAAAGATTTGGTTCATCCTAGTCTATGGTTGGGTGGTTCGTGGAAGTCCCATACCTGGTCATCTTATGTAATCATCAATAACATCTCCCTTTATCCTTGGTATTTTGCGGATAAATATACTTCTTTATATGTGGCTTATATGGTTGTTATATCCCTTATATTTATATTGGTTATATGCTAGTTATGAATGACTTTTATGATAGCGAAAATGTATGGCTCTCATCACGTTTTGCTTAATCACTGAATGAACAATGAATATGTGACTTAATAGATGGTAATGCAGTTATTGTGATGAGGCAACAATAATTCTTAGTGATTCTCAAATAAGTATGAGACCCCTATGCTCATATATGTTGTTTAAAACTGCAGAACGCATATTTGTGACATATATGACGAAATTCTTGTTATGGCTAGTAGGGGTCTAGTCAAGTCCCTGTTCAAGTAATTGCAATTTCATTATTTTTTTGATGTTATCTTTTATTTCTAGAAATTTCATGGAGTTCTAGGTAGTGACCTGAGCCCTCGCCCTGAAAAGTGGCAAATAATACGAAGTCAAAGGCACAAAACTACCTGGGAAAGTCCCCAATCACATGCATGCCCATGCTGTGAGAGAGACTATAGGGTTCCAGTCACACTCATGACCATGTTATGGGAGTGACTAAGGGTTTAATGCAGAACAAGGTCAGTTTTTCTCAGGAGCGAATCACCTGAAAGGTTTGGATGGCTCTTGGGGGTTATGTAGTATGTCTAGAAGGCATGTGTAGTGTGTTTCGTCAGTTCCACTTCCTTAACTGACACATGGGGAGTTGAATCATATCATAGTAACTCTTCATCACATGTTTATCCCGGTTGGCCACTTACTTAGGTAGATGTGGGAGGAGGGTGTTACAATGACTATGCTTTCCTTTTATTTATGATATGTATATTTTGTCCTAATATGATATTTGATTTGATGTACTGTATGAACAGAAGAAAACTGTTATTGAGACATTATGACTATCATATATGAGCACAATGATATGTTTTTTATCTACAAAGAGCATCCATAATCGAGGAAACTAAGTCATCTCTTCCTCCCCTGTTTGAGCTCACAAGGTATCGAATTGAGATAAAGGGTTCCTCGGGTTAAGGTATCTCTAGACAATATTGTATCACCCTTGTTTTTCACCTGCGGGGATGTGTTTGACCCTTTTCTAATTTGAAAACTCTGGTATCTTCCCCACCTTGTTCGTTATAGAGTATACCCCAGTTGGCATCATACCCACAAGTAGGGATTGTTGGGTTTGTCCATCCCCATCTGGAGAACTGGTTGAGGAGGCTCGAAGGTGTGTGATCCTTACCCATTGTTAAGTTGGGTATCTCTTCTAAGATTGTATTATGATGAATTTTTTCTACCACATGAATTCTTAGAGTCATCCAACGTAAGATTGACAGGAAATAGGAATGGGTTGATATTTTCTCCCCTATGCAGTTTTGGGTTGAGAATGGGCTCCCCAATGTAATTCCAGGGTTGAGATGTGGTCCCCTATATATCTTATTACTTGACGTGGGGTTTTATATGTGTATCTCCCCCATGAGATTATGGTTCGAGATGTGCTCCCCGATGTGGTTCCAGGTTGAGATGTTCTCCCTAATGATATATTCTTCGATGATGATGCAGTTCATAGAATTGACTCCCCACTGAAGTGATTCCTAGTGGTAGCAGTGGCTTCCCGATGAATAGAGGGTTATAGAATAATCTCTCCTCTAGTAATAAATTATTCTTCTTGTAGATTCGATAATATTCAGCATATGAGCAGGGACAATCAAGAGATAAGAAGGAATAAGCAAGATGAATCAAAATTAATAGTGATGATGTAATATGATGAGAAACTTGATATCGGATATGATTTGATGATAAGATAAACATAACATGATGAAGGTGGGATTCTCCCTAGTTGAGAGGGAGTGTTAAAATATGAAACTGCGGTCAAATTCTACTTTGGATAGCTCACTTGATGGAGATAATGATTTCATATAATTCCTCTTTTTGAGAGGACCACAATCGACCTAAAGATCACTCAAAATGGATAAGGGTAAGTTTACTTATGAAGAAAATCCCACATGTGCATATTTGATAAGGTTGGCCCTAGAGAAAAGTGGATACCCTTGGAAGGCTATAAATACAAGTGACCTCTACTTCATGTGTACATCATTATGAGGCACTCATCTATATTGGTTTTTGGCTCACAGAACTCTAAATCTCATCCGAGGAATAAATTCACTCAAAGATGAAATTGCAGGGTCTTAAGCTCGCATTTTTTATTTACTGTTTGGGCCCTTAATCACAGGCAGAAGAAAGAGATATCTCGATTGTATTCACTCACTATCAGCTGTGCAACCAAAGACTCTGAGTCGCACGTATAGATTGTTCTTCGTGTGACTAACATCTAAGGTTTCATAATCTCAGTTTCATACTACAATCACTTGCTTGCAGGCTCCAGAGAGATATTGGAACTTTACTAGTCACACACATGACTCCTCCTTAGTGCAACCGAGACCTAAATGAAGGAATTTCAGTTATCTGAATATTTTTCTCAGTGATCCTAGTGTTCGACAGTTGATTGCCGACAATGGCAGTTCATTGCAGGCTTCAGAATCAGGATTTTGAGTACAAGTATTGTTGGGTTCATTTCATGGATGTTGTACTTGTTTCTGTTGTATAATTTCATAGATTGACATAAGGATCATTGTACTCTTTTTTGTTGAATCATTCAATGATAATCTAATAAGAAGAAGAAATTGAAATGATTTCCCCATAGTGGGTTTTTCCCTGGTCTCTGACCAATCCTAGTGTCTCTATGTGTGAATTTTTTTATTCTATTGTTCCTTCATGTTTCCTTGCATTGATGATGATATTTTTCATTTTGTATAGTTGCATATGTTGTTGAATAATGAAGTAAATCTGAATAATGTTATGATGTCATGGGGTGAAATTGATAAGGAAATGATAAAATGTAATTATCAAAGAGAAGAACAATATAGCCCTAAGAAAAATTAACAAATAAGTGGCCTACATTAGTATTATAAGGACCTAACATGCCCCTATCCTTCAAGAAATTGTTGTCCTCAGTGCTTGAGTAGTTATGGATGCTTCTATATAACATTATCATCCTCCCATGTGGAATCTTCAGCGGGTAAGTTCTTCTAGTTAATGAGATACTTTGAAATTAATCGATTCTCTAACTGTCGAATTCTTGTTTCTATGATTGATTCAAGTGAAAATATGAATTTCCTTCTTCGTCAAGTTTTGGTAATACTTTTTGAACTCAGAGCTTGTCACTGATAACCTTCTCTAAGAATGAAACATGGAAAAATGGGTGTATTTGGGAAGATGCAGGCAGCTCCAATTTGTATGCCATAGTAAATCTTTTGCAAGACCTTGTAAGGACCATAGTACTAAGGTGATAATTTATTATCCTTCTTAGTTTTATTGAGAGGCATTTGTTTCTATGGTTGTAGCCCTAAAATACTCAGTTTCCTACATTAAATTTCTTTCACTACGATGCTTATATGCCGTTTGTTTCATTTGATTCTTCTCCAGAGTGAGGTTATCCTTTAAGAGTTAGAGAACTTGTTTTTGATGCTTGATGTGATCCTCCACTACTTGAACCTTACAATTTTCTCTTAAATATGATGTGATGGATGGTGGATCATATCCATAAAGTGCCATAAATGGGGTCATTTTTTCTACAATATGGAAGGAAGTGTTATACCACCATTCAGCCATAGGTAACCACTTGACCCATTGTTTGTTTATTAGATATAAAGCAACAAATATATCCTTCCAAATATTTTTTCACTGTCTTAGTTTGCCCATCAAATTGAGGATGATAAAATGAGCTATGAGCTAATTGAGTACCAAGACAAGAAAATAATTTTTTCCAAAATTTTCCAATGAAAATGGGATCTCTGTCACTTAAAATAATATTTGGGTTTCCATGTATCTTTTTAATTGTTTCCATAAATGCAGTAGCAATTGCACTGGCTTTAAAAGGATGATATAATGCACAAAAGTGTGCATACTTGGTAATTCTATAAACTACCACCATGATGACACTCTTTCCTTTAGACTTGGGTAAACTTGTGATAAAATACATTAAGACCTCCTCCCAACATTGACTTGGAATGCCTAAAGGTTGTAATAGACCTGGGGTCTTAATTGTCTCAACTTTACTTTGTTGGAAAACTAAACATTCTGCCACAAACTTTTGATATTAGATTTAAGGCCATCCAAAAAAATCCTTCTTGACCATGTGGTAAGTTATATCAAAAAAAAAGTCGAAAGAAATCACATTGAAGTTTTTGATCAACGCGTTTCGAACCAACAAGTGTGGTTCATCTTGAGTTTCATCTTTAGTTCCATGTGGTAAGTTTTCCAAATCTTGAGTTCCATCCTAAAGGGGTGGTATGCAATTCCATAAGAATTTTTTGTTTGAGTTGGAAATTATTACAAATATAAAAGCGATAGTTCCACCATAATGAATCATTTTTCCAGCTAAATGTATCAGATGTACTGGGATCTTGCTGCAAATTTTGAATGAATGTCCACACCTCTTCGTTATTCTACTATTCATCCCTTACTTCAGTTATCCAATCAAGTTAGATAATAAAAATGGCATGAAGCAATGCTTCCACATCCTCATCCTTTCTTGAGAGTGCATCTGAAATAACATTTTGCTTCCCTTTTTTGTAGATTATTTAAATTCATAACCCAACATCTTTGTGACCCATTTTTGTTTCTCTTTTGAAGATAATATTTGTTCCAAAAAGTATTTAAGACTATCATGATTTTTTTTACCTTGAAGTGCCTTTGCATTAGGTAATATCGTCATTGCTTTAGTGCATGTAGTATTGCCAATATTTCCTTCTCTTTTGTAAATAATTTCCCTTAATTGGATGACTTCCAAAAGTAATGGATCTTCCTTCTTACATTAAAACAACACCAATTCCATTTCCTATGGCATCACATTCTACAATAAAGGCTTTTGTGAAGTTTGGCGTAGCTAATACGAGTGCTTGGAATGTTTCCTCTTTAATATGTTCAAAGTCCTTAGTTGCTTTTGGAGTCCAAGAAAATGCATCTTTCATCAGTAATGTTGTTAGAGGTTTTTCTATTCCCCCATAATTCTTAACAAACTTGCAATAATACCCCATCAAATTGATAAATCCTCGCAGATGCTTTATGGTTATGGGGATTTTCCATTCCTTAATGGATTTAAATTTGTTAGGGTATACCTTAACACCCTCATGAGATACAACATGACCCAAATATTCCACCTCATGTACTCAAAAGAAACATTTGGAGGTTTTCTCATAATATTGTTTCTCCTCCAATAGTTTGAGTACCCTGTCAACATGTTGAACATGATCCTTCCAAGACTTGTTGTAGATTAGTATATCATCAAAAAATAATAACACATGTTTTCTAAGGAAGGGTTTTAAAATGGAATTAATCAAACCTTGAAATTTGGAAGGTGCAATAGTAAGGCCAAAATGCATGACCAAAAATTCATAATGACCTTCATGAGTTATGAATGTTGTTTTTGGAATGTCTCTTGTCTTCATTCTAATTTGATGATATCATGAGCAAAGATCCAGCTTGGTGAAGTAAATTTCTCCATGTAATTCATCCAACATGTTATCACTCAGAATTCATCTCAGCTATGAAAGGAAAATCTTGAGGTAACCTTTTCAACCAAAATTTCAGGCTGAAGGCTAGCCCCTCCAACCTAGAGAGGGCTCTCTCTGACAACTTAATCACTAAATGTTTAGCAACTAGATGTGTATTTAAATGTAGTGACTATATATTGGGTTCAGTAGGGTTTTGGAAACAATGGTAAGTCAAAGAAAGTGTATCCTTAGGCATGGATTCATAGAAATTGGTGTGAAATTTTCAAAATTGAAATCTTATTGTAGCAACTAGAAATTATTCTTCTAATTGTTAACTAATTTTAACAATTTATTTGCTACGGAAAATACTGAATAAATTATACTGCAACCTTCACAAATAAAATACTATGAAAACAATAACGTTAGAAACTAAGAAAATACTAGCACACACAAAATAAAAATGAAATTGTTATTTTTGGACAAATGTCCTAGAAAAACCCAACTTGAGAAAACCGGTGTAGTAGATGAGGGTTTTATTATTATGTAGTGGTCAAAAATTCTAAGTACATATATGGATGTCAACTAGAAATCTAAACAACAAGAAAATATAGGCAAAATTATTTGAGGGAATTACCCTTCTTCCACAAGTAATCCTGACATAACTTCTCTTCAGAAACGTGTCCTCCTAGACTATGTATGTCATCCTCTATGCTGCTCTGCATAGAACCTATGATGTCTAGCCTTTAAACTACCCCTAATGAATTTTGTTTCCTGTCTTTTCTTAGGAAATTGCTTCTTTGACACTCTTGACCCTCTGCCTGGCCTCTAGAACTAAAAATGATTTTTTCTCCAACTAAATTGAATTGCTTCTCTGAAGCAATTGTGCAGTACTTTGTGTTTCCTAACAGGGAATAAATCGGCCCCTTGCTACTGCCTCTCTGGATCTGGAAAAAATTCCTCCTGACATTATTTATGCCCCTCACTATCTCTACTTTGATCTTTGGTTCTTTGGAAATAACTGCTGCTCTATGGAAATCAATATGCCAAGAAAATTGAATTGTTGGTGTTCTGGCATGTATTCTCCAAGTTCCCATTGACTTCCTATTATAATCCATTGTCGGGGCACCAACAGCCAATATTAAATATTAATCAATGGCTAGGATCATATTGGATTCGATCTGTGTGAGTTTCTAGATGATTCACATCTTGACTTAATTAATTCTGATTAATTAACCATATTCCCTAAGTTTAGACTTAGGAAATATTTAAAAAATGGTTAACAATCTAATTAATCCGTCTATAGGTGGAATTTCTAGAAACGATTTTTGAATTTTTGAGATCTCATGTATTCTAGTCTCTCCGCCAAATTCCATGGCTACAACACATCCGACGTTGCAGAAACTAATAATGGGAAATTAATCAACAGACGCTAAGATGTTGGTTGTAGTCATAGAGGCTAAGAGCAGAGTAATTGACATGTCTTTAGACAAAATCTCTATCAAGAGAGGTGGCAGAGAGGAACAATATTTTTTTTAATAGAGCATCTAATAAATGAATTATTTTCATTTTAGATGGGAAAGTGATATTTGAATGGAGAATATAGAGCATGAATGTAAATCATGAATTCTACTTCTTATACCTTCATCTAAGCATAAATAACAAAAACATTTAATGAAAATAACTGAGGAACAAAATATTCACCATGAAACATACTGGGTCACATCAATACATGAATTCTTAGCCTTAAAATACTACTTTTTTTATCATTAGTCAATTATGATTAATAAAAAAAAACAGAGCATATACACCAATTACAATTCTTTTCTCCAAATCCCAACCTTGTACATTACAAAAATGATACTCTTTATAGACTACTTACAAATTGTTCAAGATCCAAAAATAATGGATCTCAAACCTCTTCATCTATCTATAGCTTATTAAATCTAAAAAATCGAGGAGATAGTATATGCTCCCCAAGTTGAATTTGATGAGGTGGCCTTCATTTGTTGACTTGGTATTTTTATAGGAAACAGAATTTCGAAAAATATGGAAAACTAGGCCTCAAATATACATTCCAATAACTCAAACCATGATATATATTATAAAAATGAGAATGGTTTTTGTAAATGATCCCATTCACTCCAAAAAGCTCTTTTTGTTTTCAAAAATGTATTTCCATCTATTTGGACTCTATGCCTAATGTTATTGGAATTTATAGGAAAAAATAGAGCACAACATAGTGTTTCCATTTGATTTGTTAGCGCCACCTATCAGATGATAATAGTCTATGCTACCAAATGTTTTGATAGTGTCATTTGTCACTGGATGAAAGGTTGCGTTGATCATTAATTTGGCAACGCCTTAGTTTTAGCGTATGGACCATATCATTGTCATTTTATTTGCCAACGAATCTCTTATTTTGTTTTTAAACTAGCGCTAACAAATTAATTGTAAGCGTTTTGAAAACATTTTAAAAAAAAACTTTAAACAACTATTTCAAGATCCTGAAGCTTTAATATGTAATCTCAAGTTGTGATAATAATGACGAGCGTTGCTATCAAATCTTCTAACGATTTCATTTAAAATGTTTGAACCAGCGCTGACAAATTATCTATTAGCACACCATTTTTTGACAATCCAACTGCCAATGCCTTTATTTGACATTTTTGAGTTAGCGCTGACAATTGAATTTTCATAACACCTGGATTTTTTTAATAAAAAATTCAAAATTGTTTATCCTTATACTCTGAAGCTAGACTAAGATAACACAACAATTCATCGATGATAGGAATAGGAAATTTATCTTTAATAGTGAGCTTGTTGAGCTCCATATAATCTGGACACATATGCCATGATCCATCCTTCTTATGCACCAATACTACTAGAACAGAGAAAGAACTTGACTAGGTTGAATTATACCAGCCTCTAGAATTTCTTGAACCATACATTCAATTTCACTCTTTTGGGCATAGGGATATATGTAAGACCTGATGTTTGGAGGAACACTTCCATGGAATCAAATTAATAGCATGATCATGATCAGGAATAGGTGGGAGGAATTTGGAAGTCTCAAATACCTTGGAATGATTGTCCAAAACTTTTTGGATATCTGGATAAATAAATGATTTCGATGTTTGAACCTCTAGTGAGCATAATTGTGCAATTACACCCCATGGTTCTTTATTCAGAAGCTTTATCATGCCATTAGAGTTGATTTTCTTTCCTATTTTCCCTATGATACCCCTTAATTCAACTTCCTTTCCTTCCCAAAAAAATTAAAAGCTATCATCCCCAAAGATTATAACCATTGGACTCCTACAACAACATTAGCACCACCCGTTGGAATGGAAAACATTGGAATATTAAAGACATATTACCCCATGATTAGCTTGATATTATGGATATTTCCAAAGCAATTTATAGTTCCTCCATTTGTAATCATCACTTGACACTCTAGTGTTGGATATAGAAAGCAATTCAATTCCTCGGTTATCTTACAATGAATAAAATTATGGGTACTACCTGAATCAGTCATCATTATTACCTTTTCATTCCTGATATATCATTGTATATTGAGAGTTTGAGGAATGTCATTCCCACCAATTCATTACAAAATATGGTTGAATTCCTTTATTATTTCTCTAGGGTTGGTTCCTGGTGTATATCCTCTTATTTTGATGTTTCTTGTTTATTTTCTTCCTCCACTTCACAATTTATGTAAAATAATTTCTTCTTAACACACTTATGACCTTTAGTGTATTTTCTATCACAACTTTCACAAAGCCCTTTTGCTATTTTTTCCCACAATTTTTGAGGTGTCAACCTTGTTTCAATAATTTTGCTTTCAACTTTTATTGCCACCCTAAATGCCTTCTCCAATGAATCATGTTCCCAAAGGCGAACATCATGTTGGATTTTATCCTTTAAATTCCCTATGAATAAATAAATCATATGCTCTTGTGTAATATCAGCTACCCTGATATTCAATTTTTTGAAGTCCTCAATGTGCTCCTCCATTGAACCCTTTTGTTTGAGATTTATCATTTGGCTAAAGAATGTGTTTCTCTTTATATCCTCATAATGTGCTATCATTTCCTCCATAAAAATTGACCAAGTGACAAGTGGTTTACGATAACAAATCCATCGATACCATACAAACTGATTGGATTCTAAATATAAAGATCAAATGTGTACCTTTTGTGTGTGTTAAACAACATGGAGATCAAAATATTATTCCATCTATAATATCCATGTTACCAAATCCTTGCCATCAAACTTACTCATATCGATATTTGGAATGTGGTGGGTATCAAACCCAACATTGGAGTCACTAAAATCATAATTCATTCCTTTTGTCCTCATCATGCTTTTCATGGTGTTGGGCAATTTAATTGCTTAAATTGCTTTCATTAAATTATCAACCAGGGATACTCGAAAGCTTGTGATGATGCTATCAAAATATATGCAGGAGTAGGCAACTAACTCTATGTCTAACTAAATGATTTATGATTCAATATAATATGCAAGGGAAGAGGCTCCTAATTGAGGAGGTCCTGGTTGTCCTTCCCTACAGTATTATAGATTGAAAAGAAATCATTGATTACGTAAAACCATAAACTTGAAATAAACACAAGAGAATGAATTTTGATTGTTGTTTAGATTCAAATAGAGAGAGTGACTAACTTAGTCCCTTGATTGTCCCCTCGTATACTGATCCAAACTAAACTAAGATTCATTCATAAGCATAAGAAATGAAATAACTTGAATCTTAAAAGAAAAATAATGAATTTCAATTATCATGAAAATCAAATAGAGAGAGAGCCTAACTTAGACCCTTGGTTGTCCCCTCATATGCTGATAAGATTTTAATTTAAAACTCATTCATCAATCACAAACAAATCCTCAAACATCTAAGCAATTAAATGAAATAAGATCTATTATGAAATAAAAATTTTCTTTGATCCTTTTAGAGTGAGCTCAATTCTCATAAGAACAAAGTGACAAATTATTCCATATACTACATTAAGACAACTTATATCTAAAACTATATAATGGAAATTTATGTAAAATTAAGCTTTATTCTATTCCATCATAAGTTGGATACATGCTCCAAGAGTCCTTCCTCTTGGAATGGAGGAGGTACTCCTATTTATACAATGGGATGAGATAACAAACTCATAATGATGATCCACTAATCTCTCTTTAGTTCCATACATCTCTCAACCATCTAGACACATAACCCCCTTTTGTCCTTGATCTTCTCCATGAGATCATGATCTTTTCCATGAGGCTTATCTTATCAAATTCGAATTTGATCATTCAAGGCCACATAAAGATGCCTTGGAAGCTTCCTTTGTACCTAAACATGTCAACAAACTCATTCTAATTGTTAGATATAAGTATAAGCATATTATTTTCTAAAGTTTAACCATAAATCCACTTTAAAATGTTAAGAATTAATGAACTTTGGAAAAGCATAGTTATAACCCAATGATGAGGTAAATGTAATGATGTGGAGGTGGAATGGAGGTGACATGAAGGTAATATGGAAGTAATGTGAAGGTATTGGTGAATAATGGAGCGAGAATAAGGACTATTTTGAGGCCCAACATACCCCCAAACTGAAGGTATTGTATGTCCTCATGCAATCTATTACATTACTTTTTAATAGTTGAGCTTTGGCTTAAACTCTGCATGATATCATTTATTTAGCTTTTACAAAGTGTTTTTAATGAACTGCAACTTGGTTGGTTCTTGTGTTTCAACCATATTTTGTTTGTTGCATTCAATTTTAATGTATGATCTTTGTATATAATGTGATTTTTATTGCGGAGTATTTTTGTTGGTATGCATCATGGTTGGTTCTTGTGTAACAACCATGATTGTGTTGGCATCCAATTAACTTTTAAATACTTTTGACAAAGCCATTTGTATGCTCATGTAATAGTGAATATATTTTGAAGGTAAGTGGGTTTTAGAATGTGATATATGAATATGGATGTTATATGAATGTGACAAAGTATGTATGTAAATGTATCCCTCCCCTTAAACAGATGGTTTTGGCAGTTATGTGAAATGAGGAAAGGAAGTGAAGTTTTTCCAAAAATTATTATTCTAACTTTTCAAGGAATTAAATGGTTAAAAGTTAGAAAATATCATACCTTAACTTACCCTTCCAAAAATGGATGAGAGTTGTGCACGTGTGGCTGCAAAAATGTTGTTCATAGTCTTCTTTACTTGGTTGTGAAAATGGTGGATGAAATCGAAAAAGTGAATCTTTTATTGTTGTTGCATCTGCTGCTAAATCTGCTGTTGGATCTTCTGTTGAATGTTCGGAATCTGCTGCTAAATGCGGCTGAAAATGTATAAGGCTTGGAAGGTATACAAAATATAGAAGTTACAGTCCCCCCCCCCAACCTTATTTATTGACTTGTCCTCAATTCATGACAAACAGAAAAAAAAATAAAAGGAAATCGACTTCATCTGCTACAAAATATGGATCTTCAAGTCTTCAACACTTGATGCCACAAATCTTACCATCTGATTAAACGTGCCGATGTCTAACATAGCAAGAAGTTGTTGACTTAGCGGTCGTTAATGAATTCCCCTAGCCAACACAAGATCCCCCACCATTGATTCCAATGGGAGTTAGGATGCCTAACACATCTTTGTAGGTACGAATAGATTTGTCGTGGTCGAGTCACCTACAAGATTCAACGAACAAAGGATATTAATGTACTCCCATTGTGCATGGGAAAGAGTACTTGCCATTAAGGCATCCAAGCCTCTAGGTGTTTTTTCAAATATAATTAGACTCTAGGACTTTGACTCAATGATATACATAGAAGCAGGGTTTTATTGGTGGAAATGACAAGGAAAATCAGAATGGCAATAAGCTTGTAAGTGAGCTTCTTGGTTTTATTTTGTGGGTTAAGAATGGATGAAAGGAAATGCTTGGTGAAGGAATAAGAACTCTTGCTGTGAAAAATGGATATGGAAATGTCATGCTTTATGGATTTACAATTGGTGGAATTCAAAATCTTTTTCAAAAAGGGAGGTGCAAGGTAGTGGTTGTCGACATGGATTTGTCTTCAGAATTTTTCATGAATTTAGTCTTTGGAAGACTAATTGTCATCACAATGCAATCTCCTTAATGATCACTTTATTATCTTATAACCTATAAAAAAAACTTGGTAGAAAGAAAACATAAGTGTGTTCAAGAAGAATTGCGCATTTCCTTCATGATTCTTACGCAAAAATTTCATACCAAATAAAACAGATTAAGGACAATCAAAGTGTTGCAGTTGACTCAGTCATGATATTAATATCAATCCATTCGTAAAGAAATAACCATGAAAAGTAAATTTACTCCCTGTTTTTGTCAGCTAACTTTTGTGCATGGAGAAAAGCTTGGCATTATAGATTTGTTGTGTCCTGCAGATTAGTATGTTATAAAAGCATACAACAATATGAAATTGCCAACTCTAAGCAAGTAAATCAACATTTAAATAATCCACCAAATGTTCCTTAAATCAATCTTCCAAATGTTCCATTGCATTGAACATTTCCTAGGAAGACTTCGAAGTATCTTTCAAATGAAGGAGTATGAAAGATCTGCAATGAAAGTGCATTTTGAGAATGAATGATTTTCAAAAAAAAATGCTATAGTGTCTGTTTTTAAAATTTTCTTTTGTGTGTGTTTTTTTTAAATAACAAAAATATAAAAACAAATTTATTTTTATTTATTTTTATTTTTTTTAATAAGAAATACATAAACTCAACAAAAATATATATTTACTTATTTTCTAAAAAAAAAATTAAAACTAACACTAAAATGAAATTTTTTATTTTCTTGCAAACTCATCAGCGTTTTAAAAAAAAATGAATTTGGCTTGAGCAGTGTCGACCACTGATTTATGCAATTTGAGCAATTCTGATTTATGCAGTCTCAATTTGGTGGATGACGCAGAATTTATGAATTGAACAGCGATAAGTCCCCGTAACTCTGGACTCCATCCACACATTTAATGCATCAACTACTTTGACCAGCCTTTCCAATTCCGTGAGAAATATCCTATCTACCTAAATTTAGAAACATCTCTAATATACAAGTTGTGTCGTTTGAGAATTTCTAAATTTAGAAGGTAAAATAACGCCAATAATAAATTGCTTAAAAAAGGAAAAAAAAACTCTTTGGTTTTAGTAGACCCTGTTTTCAATCACCATCCTTATCTGTGAGTAGTCACCAGGGTTTCGATAAAGCGTAGCCCGTCGAACCTTGGTACGAAAGCCTCCTCGACGCTTTTAGAAGTCGAATTCTGAGAAACAGACATGTCATCATTCTTTGATTTGGTCGCCGTAGAGGATGCCATGACTCTGATCTCATGGTCGCTGAGAGCAGTGAGTGCAGCAGATGCGACCTCTGCAGTTGATTCCCTCCATTCACTCTGTTTCTTTGTTGTAAATGAACTCTGATTCCCTCCATACACTGATATAGAATCTATAGGTGTGCTGGAAGAGCTGGGGCCTGCGCTCGACACAAATCTTGGACAATCTAAGTCAAAGCAATCGGTGTCTTCATTTCTATCCCTCGTCCCACTTGTTAGCGGCGTGGGGCTTGACCCATGTTGGGGGCGAGGCTAGCACTAAGGCGAACATAATCCGCGGTGCCTTCGATCAGCCCCACCCACGCAGCACCTTGGTCATTCCACTGCCACACGTGCATTTCCTTGTGGTAGAAAAGGCCAATGATCTCACTCTTCACATCGTCGGCCACGTATTTGGCAACGTAGTTACTGTTCAAGTAGATATCGTTGGCGAATTCATAGGCAATCTCGTTCAAGTTTTGCACGTACAGAGAAAAAAAATAAATTCCAACAGTGGATATTATTTGAATTAGCACATAAAATCCCTTGTTTGCATGGTATCTTGATTTCACAATCAACTGGTTGTTTTGCATTGAATTGATGTGGACCAAAAATGGCAAAAGAGGGTAGCGAACCGCCCTCAAACCCCACCAACTTCACCGATATGTTTGGAAATATATGGCAAGGAGGAAGAATCTAATCTTCATCCTTGATTGAGCCAGCAACAAAATTCTAATTTCTCAAATCTCTCAAAATCCGCTTCACTGCCAGCAAAACCCATAATTCTCTGCACATTAATTGTAAAAACCGTTTTTATTCACGCAGTTACCAAAATAGGGTCCCGAAGAACCACAATTTCCTGTTAGACCGTTAGGAATTTAAGCAAACTATTTCTAGGTTATTTAATTCATTATATTATGGAAAAAACCCATGTCTTCATTTTTCCAAATTTGTCCTGGTTCGACCACAAACCGCTTTTTAAAACTGACGTTTTTAAGGGGTTGCGTTCTGAGGATGTTGGCATCCACTATGAGGCTTCTTAACAAAGACTTGCGCAAAAGAATGACAGCTGCACAGGCCCTTACACATCCATGGCTTCGAGGTCAGCATGCAATCCCGTTGGATATTTTGATTTTCAGATTAGTCAAAGCATATATTCGGGCTTCTCCTTTGAAACGGGCAGCTTTGAAGGCACTGTCAAAATCATTGACAGAAAATGAATTATTTTACCTCAGATCACAGTTTAAACTTCTTGAACCCAACAAAGATGGAAGGATTTAATGAAGAATGCATGCGATGAAGGAATCTAAGGTTCCTGATATTCTCAATTCAATGGAACATCTTGCTTCAAGAAGAATGGACTTCGAAGAGTTCTGCGCTTCTGCAATAAGTATATATCAGCTGGAAGCCCTAGAGCAGTGGGAGTAATTGGGAATTTGGTTCATTCATAGTCATCCAAACTTAATTTGCCCAGTTTTCATGTTGGTGAGATGAATTTAGCAGGTTTTTTGTGATAGGCATCGTGGCAAAGATCCAACAAATTGGTGACAAATCCATATTGCGCATGGCCAAAAACTACAAGCATTTCTTATACATTTACTATCAGAAGTATCCAATTGCTAGCCCTATGACAGAAGATGGTATTGGGTTATTCAATTAATGAAGACGAACTGATCAAGATCTCAGAAGGCAAAGAATTTAGTTTGAATTGTTATTTTTCATTATTTTTTTATTTTAATTTTTTTTTTAAATAAAATAATGAAATTGAACCTATCTCTAAAAAAAATAGCTAGTTTTCAAAAGTAATTTTTTTTTATAATATATATCTATATATATATATATTATGTGGGAATTTTTTATTTTCGTTATTTTTTTTTTGTTATTTTTTTTTTAAGCTAAGATTCAAAGAAAAAAAACTAGATTTTATTTAAATTATTTTAGGATGATCTTTTTCTCATTCACAAATTTTTTTTATTATCATATCACAGATCAATTTTTCAGTGAGAGTATTTTTATTTGAAATGAATCAATAGATTTTCTGATCTTCCTGATCGCATGAAGCGCAGGAAGAGAACATACTAGTCGCTTGATTTGTTTTTATTTATGTAGGGTGGTTTTAAAAATACTGAATTTAAAACTAGCTAAATACTAAAACATCAGAAAACTCAAACTTGAACTCCTTTATGAAGATCTTGCTGTCACCAAGTTTCACAAGTTAGTTTTTCCAAAGAAAAAATTACTGGTACTGAATTAAATTCCTAATGCCTGATTCCTTAGCACCATCCCCGGAAACGGCGCCAAAATGTTGGGCAATTTAATTGCTTAAGTTGCTTTCATTAAATTATCAACCAGGGATACTCGTAAGCTTGTGATGATGCCAACAAAATATATGCAGGAGTAGGCAACTAACTCTATGTCTAACTAAATGATTTATGATTCAATATAATATGCAAGGGAAGAGGCTCCTAATTGAGGAGGTCCTGGTTGTCCTTCCCTACAATATTATAGATTGAAAAGAAATCATTGATTACATAAAACCATAAAATCGAAATAAACACAAGAGAATGAATTTTGATTGTTTTTTAGATTCAAATAGAAAGAGAGACTAACTTAATCCCTTGATTGTCCCCTCGTATAATGATCCAAACTAAACTAAGATTCATTCATAAGCATAAGAAATGAAATAACTTGAATCTTAAAAGCAAAAGAATGAATTTCAATTATCATGCAAATCAAATAGAGAGAGAGCCTAACTTAGACCCTTGGTTGTCCCCTCGTATGCTGATGAGATTTTAATTTAAAACTCATTCATCAATCAGAAAAAAAATTCTCAAACATCTAAGAAATTAAATGAAATAAGATCTATTATGAAATAAAATGTTTCTTTGATCCTTTTAGAGTGAGCTCAATTCTCATAAGAACAAAGCGACAAATTATTCCATATACTACATTAAGACAACTTATATCTAAAACTATATAATGGAAATTTATGTAAAATGAAGCTTTATTCTATTCCATCATAAGTTGGATACATGCTCCAAGAGTCCTTCCTCTTGGAATGGAGGAGGTACTCCTATTTATACAATGGGATGAGATAACAAACTCATAATGATGATCCACTAAACTCTCTTTAGTTCCATACATCTCTCAACCATCTAGACACATAACCCCCTTTTGTCATTGATCTTCTCCATGAGATCATGATCTTTTCAATGAGGCTTATCTTATCAAATTCGAATTTGATCATTCGAGGCCACATAAAGATGCATTGGAAGCTTCCTTTGTACCTACACATGTCAACAAACTCATTCTAATTGTTAGGTATAAGTATAAGCATATTATTTTCTAAAGTTTAACCATAAATCCACTTTAAAATGTTAAGAATTAATAAACTTTGGAAAAGTATAGTTATAACCCAATGATGAGGTAAATGTAATGATGTGGAGGTGGAATGGAGGTGACATGAAGGTAATATGGAAGTAATGTGAAGGTATTGGTGAATAATGGAGTGAGAATAAGGACTATTTTGAGGCCCAACACATGGATTACCTTGTCACCATTGGAAGCCTTTCTTGCAGCAACTCTGTCAACCCTTCCATCTTGGCATTCATCATTGCTTCCACATCTTCTTTTAAACCATCCTTCAAGCATTCCATGTCTTTTTTTATTTTTACTTCTAAACCATCCATATTAACATTCATCATCACTTCCAATTCTTTTTTGGTTACTCTTTGTGAGAGCAAAATTTGTTGCACTTCGTCTCGTAATTTTGATATATCCTCTTGAATTTCTTCCTCTTCTTCATGTTTCATAGTAGATATTTCTGGTTGCCTACTAAGTGTGTCAATTTTTTTTATTCGAGGCATTTTGAAACCAAACAATGATATATGCACTTCACTATGCCCTTTGAATCACTTCAAACTAATTTTTTCAAACAAAAGTTATGCAAAAATAAAAATAAAAATACACACCTTTTTCTTTCTTTTTAGGAGCTTGATATTGGAATTGTTGTATCTCTATAATTTTGGCTCTCCAAGATCTAAGTCTTGTGGTGGTGTTCTGAGTATTGTTTCCAACTCTACAATTCATACTGAGATTAGATTCTTCAAAATAAATTTATTCCCAATCTCCCACAAGTACTTGTTATGGACTAGTTCAGTAGAGTGAACTTCTAGGGAATTCCATGTGTCATTGTTTCAACCTTCAGCCTTGAAAATGATATAAAAATATTATAATATGTACACTTTCATTCACTTTTTACAAAATTCAAATCTGATGCTCTTAGAGAAAGTTGTGATGAATTTCCCCAAGTCTCCTATTTGATACTGAATTTTGGAGCTTGCAAAAACCCTAACTTCCTCATGTCATATCTCACAAAATATAGTGAAACAAGATCTAAAAGTCGTAAAAAAAATCATCAATATTTCCTCTACACATGGTTGAAACTTTAGCTTCTGAATCCTCATATAAAAAAAATAATAGCAAAAATTCCAAGATGGCCTTTTTGAACAAGTGAAACCCTAGAATGGAATGCTTTGATACCAAATGTTATGCAACCAAATCACAAAATAGAATAAAAGATAGTTCAACAACTTTAAAATTAGCATGTTCGAAGGGGAATTCTACTTTACATCACATAAATGAATAATTATTGGATGATACAAATGATAAGACCTCCTTGGTATATATAGGAGTCTAAGGGGTCACAATATAATCAAAGCCTACATAACAATAATAATGTAAGATCACAACAATAACAATAGTGGGCTTCTACGAGGCACAACAATAACAATTGGTGCATATACTAACAATAACAATAAGGGGGCTAGACTAGTATTATAGGGACCTAACAAAGAGGTCCTCTGGAATTCTCTGTTTCAGTGGGTAGCTAGTGTTCCATCCCATTGAGCAAGTAGCCCCCTCAAACTCTAGAATCTGGCTCAGGGGTGATAGCTGCAAGTAATTGTGGCTAAATATATCTATGGTTGTGTGGACATTCCTTGTTCCTAACTTAGTTTCCTTGCAACTTTAAAGATAAGTAGTCTTCTACACTCATTTTAAGTATTAATGAATTTATGTTGCATGTTGGTTAAACTGGAAAGGTAGCTTTGGAGAAAAAGCGAGACTATCAATGTATGAACATGTGGTTGCAACCTTGTGGTGAAGATGACACTAATGGATATGCTAAATAAACATGTGTGTGTGTTTCTTCCTTGAAGATGAAATATGTTGTTAAACAAACTAAGTCATTTTGTGCTTCTGAACTGGAAATGAAGTACTCTGTGATATTCTTGTTGGTGTTGATTATAGGACATTTGATGCACTGAATATTTAATAAATATATTATACAAAGATTTTGTCATAACCCTAGACTGGAGTCTCTTTTTTAGGTAAATACTCATTCATATATATATATATATATATATCATACAAAGACGCCATGAGTTCCATAAATAATGAAAGGATCCATAAGGATCTAGAATAACACTTGGAAACCTTGGGCATATAGACCACCTTTTATTATTATGAAGCAATTACAAGGAGACCTCTTGCTTGGCAAGGTCCATGGTTGTATGCATGTAATTAATTGTATATCTAAAAGCCTATGATTTTTACACAAGAAGCATTTCTCAAACGTAGGATGAATTACCCTATATTTTAAGTATAAGGATAGTTGAATCTCTTGCATCCAAGATTAGTCAGCTTCGCATTATGACCAGCTTGGATGTCTTCTGCTATCTTCTTAGTGTCGTTGATAGGGTACCGAATGGTTTCGCATAACGCCATAAATTTTCTTGCAATATTGCGTTGAATTTAGATACCCTTGGCATGTGGTAGAAGAGGTGAATCCCTTTAGGGATTCGTTATAGTCCCATGGCAGATCGCGGCCGCAAGAGTGCCTACACTGACATGTCTGGGATTTCCCCACTTTAGTATGGGGAATATCTAATGGCCATGAACTCATTGGAGCGGCCTTCTCCCAATATTAGGAGGGGTAGCACTATGGGGTGTGGTAGCAAGCCACTTTTTCCGTCGTCGTTGCTAACAATGCCATTCATAATGGTTATTGAAACCTTGTAGCATAGCATTAACTAGATCAACCAGTGACAAGTTATCGATGAGGATTTAGGAAATATTCTGTAATGTCGGTTGAAAACCAGATCGGACTCATATCTCAAAGGTTTACGGGGTTGCCCTAATTGCTCCATGGGAAAAGCTCGAAGCAGCATAGGAGGGAAATCTTTAACCTTATAACAAAATTTGGGTGAACTTTATCGTTGCATCAATCAAAACCATAGTCGTGGTAGTCTCATATTGGCACACTCGATATTCCCTAATGTGATTGGTCATGAGTGTACTGACATGACTGGAGGTGGAACCCAAAATTTTCAACCTAGAATATCATGTTGAGCACTAGAGGGATGAGGTGTAAGGTTGATATGGCAAGATGACATGCACAGATGGTTATGCCATTAGCTGGAGGGGTGGCTCACTATCCATATAAGTCGGGAATCTTAGCCTGGAGGGATGAAAGGAAGGTGTAGCAGAAGCGATTGGATATAAAGGCGAGACAGTGTCACCTAATGTCACCCAAAAAGTTCCACCCCAAAGGAACGTTGGTGTGGAAGAATTTAATGCATAAGGAAAGGCCATGTAGGATGACATAAGGCAGGCGTGTGGTTGTTCTCACACTATGTGTAGTAGTGCCATTGGGTGGGAACTAGCCCACATTACCAGTCAACCATATGGGTCTAACCTGAAAGTTAAAAGGAGGAGTCAATTGTAAGCACTGGAACACCAAGGAGTGGGGCGATGTGTCCATGAAGGACCCACCCAGAAGAATAAATGGCACGCAACGAGATGATGACATGAGCATTAGGAAGGAGAACCGGGATGACGCGGTACCTTAGCCACATGGGCCCATTAAACAAATGGCAGGTGAGAAGGGGGATGCCTACAGATTCCACACAGATCTCTAGGTTTCACCCAAGAGGTGTAAAGGGCTCTTAAAACATATGCCTCAGTAAATGGTTACGAGCTAACGAGATCCAACCACGTCGTTGAGTGTGCATCTGATTGGTGGAGAGGGGGTCCCACCTATCAAGTCATCTACAAAGATTGACTCTAGCAGTATCAAAAGGTGTAGTAGACAAAGGCATCAAGGTAACATGGATAGGATGATGTGACCAGGTAGTGGAAACAATTGGAAGGCAGGCTTCAAGCTAATGAGGAGGCAGTAGAACGGCCCATGGTCCTCAAAATCACAGTATAGAGGCCTCGACAGTAACTAAAGTGTGCACTTAGGAACTACCAGGGGAGGTTAAGCAGGGTGTCATGTCCAATAGGTCCCACCCAGGAGGCATGAGGGTGTTATAATTGATGACATTAGGTTGATGTGTAAAAAGGAGGTTGTTACATTCAACAGAAGTCCAATATATATATATATATATATATATATATATATATATATATATATATATATATATATATATATATATATATATATATAATTATTTATTTATGTATATGTATGTGTGTGTAAGGCACGCATAGAAAAATATTTAGTTTTGAGGCTCTGATGTTGAGTCACGAAGCCTATGTAAAGCTCAGTTTCCTAATTAGAAAAAAAAAAAGAGGCTACTCCATTCCTCTAAAGGTAACTGAGGGGTTGGGTGTTACACATTTTTATTAGTAATTCTAATTTTATTTAAAAAAACAAGAACCTGCATTTACAAACCCACCAAATATTGAATAGTACGTAGAGAAAATTGATATTGAAACATATAGGTGTAATGTATTCATTTGTGCCCTGTAGTGTGTTTCATATGTGCTTACACACAAACGTATTTAAATTATTATTATGCACCAATTTGTGTTTTAACTAACTAATTCACCTTTATGATTGTTACGTAGCAGGGAATTCTGTAAGTTTAAATAAACACAGCAATTGTTAGGTCCAACACTACTAGTGTAACCCCTTATTGTTATTAGTGCCCCCTTATTGTATTATTGTGCCCATATAGTCCCCATCTTGTTATTATTATGCCCCATAGAAGCCCACTATTGTTATTGTTGTGCCCCTACAATATTATTGTTATGTAGGCTCTGATTGTATTGGGACCCCTTAGACTCCTATATATAGAAAGGAGGTGTTGTCATTTGTATCATCCAATAATTGTTCATTTGTGTAATGTAATGGAGGTTTTCCCCTTGAAGAGGCTAATTTTTAAGTCGTTGATCTATTTTTTCTATCTTTTTGTGAGTTGGTTTCATAGCATTTGGTATTAGAGCTTTGGATTCTAGGATTTCGCTACTCCAAACAAGTCATCGTGGAATTTTCAATATATTTTTTTCTGTACAAAGTTTCAGAAGCTAAAACAAAAATCCATTTGAGCTAAAATCGTGTTGAACCTCGGGTCCAAATTTCGGATCTTGTCTCGCTATATTTTCGGAGATATGATCTCAGAAATTTAGGATTTTTCCAAGCTCTAGAATTCCATTGCAAACATCTCATCATGGTGCAGACTCTAAAATTAAAACCAATTTGAGCGGAATTATTGATGAAGCTCGGTCCCTAATTTCGGGTCTTGTTTCACTATATTTTCGAAGATGTGGTCCAAGAAATTTAGGGGGTTTGAAGGCTCACGAATTACATCTCAAATAGGTGACCTAGGGAAAATCGTCATAACTTTCTCTCTGAGTCTCATATTGAAATTTTGTTAGAATTTATAGAAATTGTAGTTTTTTGTATATCAGTTTCAAGCTATAAGGTTGAAATAGTGATGTGTGGAACTTCGTACAAGTTTGCTCTATTGAACCAGTCTATAATCAGGTAATCATGGGAGATTTAGCATAAGTCTTCCTTGGAGAATCCAATCTTGATCAGACTTACGGGGTTGGAAAGAGGACTCAAAGGGCTACCATACGACACAATTTTAGACCTCGGAGATCCAAAATTACAGAGATACAACAAATTCAATATCAAGCTCCTACAAAGTAAAAAAAGATGTGTAGTTTTTTTTTAAGTTTTGCATAAGTTTGGTTGAAAAATTAATTTGAAGGAATTCAAAGTGCGTGGAAGCTAAGATGCATGGTATAGAAGAAAATCTTAAAGGCAACATTGAAGATTTGAAGACATATTTGACAAATTTTCTACAAGAAATGCTTACTAATGGTGAAAGGGTAGTAAAGGAAATTCATGATGAGAACAAAAGAAATGTTAATCATGATTTCATAGACTCTAACGCTGGATTGAAGACCCACCATGTTCCAAAGATCGATATGAGGAATTTTGATGGCAAGGATCCCGTAACATGGATACTACAGATGGAGCAACATTTCGATCTCCATAATGTGAAGAACACACAAAAGGTAGGCATTGCAACTTTATATTTGGAACCAAATTAGTTTGTAGGGTATCAATGGCTTTGCTCTCGTAAACAATTTGTCACTTGCGAAATTTTTATGGAAGAAATGATAGCACATTATGAGGATACAAAAAGAAACACCTTTTTTAGCCAATTGATAAATCTCAAATAAAAGGGTTCAATGATGGAGCACATTGAGGAATTCCAAAAATTGAATATAAGGGTAAAAGATATTCCAAAAGAGCATAGGATTAATGTGTTCATAGGGACTTTAAACGATAACATCCAACATGAGGTTCTCCTTTGGGAACCTGATTCATTGGAGAAGGCATTCAGTTTGGAAAGAAAAATGGAAAGCAAAATTATGGCAATAAGGAAGCCTACCACTCACAACTATAAATATGGAAGTGTTGTTTCTCCTAACCTTTCACCACCTACAAGGTTGAAACCACAACAATTGGAAGAAAAAATATCAAAAGGGCTTTATTACAATTGTGATAGAAAATACACTAAAGGTCATAAGTGTGCTGAGAAGAAATTAATTTACATAGATGAGGAAGAGGAGCAAGAAAAGGAACAAGAAATGTCAAAAGAAGAGGATATACACCAGGAACCAATCCCAAAGAAAGAATAAATGAATCTGGCCATATCTTGTAATGCATGACAGGAATTACCACTCCTCAAACTCTTAAGATAGAAGGGCATATCAAGAAGAAAAAGGTAATAGTGTTGATTGATTTGGGTAGTACCCATAATTTTATTCATTGTAAGATAGCTGACGAATTCAATTACATCCTATATTTAGAACCATAGTTTCAAATAGTGGTTGTAAATAAAGGAACCATAAATTTCTCTGGAAAGTGCCATAATATCAAGCTATCCATGGGAGAATATGTCTTGAATAGTCCAATGCTTTCCATTCCAATGGGTGGTGCAGATGTTGTACTAGGAATCCAATGGCTACAATCTTTGGGTACGATAGCTTTTAATTTTCAAGAACTTTTCTTGAAATTTTTTTGGGAAGGAAAGGAAGTTGAATTAAGGGGTATTGAAGGGAAACCGAGAAAGATAATCAGCTCTAACAACATGACAAAGCTTCTAAAGAAAGAACGGTGTGTAATTGCACAATTATGTTCACTAGAGGTTCCCACATCGAAATCATCTATTTCTCCAGATCTCCAAAACATTTTGGACAATCATTCCAAGGTATTTGAGACTCCCAAGGCCTCCCACCTATTCGTGATCATGATCATGCTATTCATTTGATTCTAGGAAGTGTTCCCCCAAACATCAGGCCTTACAGATATCCATATGCCCAAAAGAGTGAAATTGAACGTATGGTTGCAAAAATGTTAGAGGTTGGTATAATTCAACCTAGTCAAACTTCTTTCTCTACTCTAGTGGTGTTGGTACACAATGTTAACACCCAGGTTGTTCCCTTTGACTCCCAAGGGAATACGGTCGGGGTAACCACTAACCAATCTTTGGATTACAGCGTCTAGCCAAACTGTAATCAGAGAGGGCTCTCTCTTTAAGGTTTGTCTCTGTTTTGTGAAGATTTTAGGCTAGTTATGAGTTCAGGGTTTGTTTTATGTTTTGGTTGAGGGATATCTTTCTGTACCTAAGGTGGAAATCTTCAGATAGTTCTAATCCATTTGGCTATGGAGTCTGTGGCTACAGGTTGTTTGAAATATTGAGTTGAGTTGCTGAAACTACAGGGCCTTTTAAATACTTCATGAAAAAAAATTTAAAGTGTGATTATGAGCTGTGATCAACCAGTGAAAAGCAATTAAGAATTCTCCACTAAGCTGGGGTGTAAGAATGAGATATATTGCACAGGAGCATACTTGAATTCCTAAAACAACAATCACTGTGAAAGATATAGTTTGGGGGTGCAGCAGTTAAGAATTACACCTTATGACTATAACTGAAGAAAAACATTTGTAATAGCATAGATTGAGTTCAGGGTAATCTGTGATTAAATCCTAGAACTACTCTTTTTCCTTGCCATTAACTGTGAAACACAGAACATGAATGAGCTATGAAAAGATGACAAAAACACATAACAAAGAGTTTTAAGAAAACTTATTGAACCATGAAATACGCAGGAATCCTGTAACATTCAGCAAAAACACCACAATGCCTCAGGTAACGTAGAGCTTTGGAAATTCCATCAGCTTTGTATTAATTCTCTGAAAATTTACAGCATAAGAACTCTAGAAGAGAAATCAACAACAACCCCGGCAAACTTATGCGAGGGGGGAATATATACAAGCGGTCATACAAAATATCTGAGGTGTTGAGTCATCTGAGAAATAAATGTGTTCACCAATTTGTACAGAATAACAGATAAGAAGTTATTACAGCTTTGAATACAACATAAATGCTCTTTAATGCTGTCAGAAAACTTTTTGACCTTTGGAGGCCATTGAGTCGATTGAACGCTCTGTTATAAATGATGAATGACGTGTCTTTGTAGCTCTGTCCTCCTGTAGCTTTTCGGCCCTGTCACCTGTGACTGTCACTGCTGCCTTGGTGGCCAAATAGTTTTGCTGAGTTGGCTCAACCCATTCTTCTCCATGCATGCTGATTTTATCAAAATTTTCCTGTGCATGATAACTTATATTTTTTGATGAAAAACTTAGTGAATGGATTCTTGTCTATAATATCATCTGTATCGCCTTAGTCCACCATTCCTATGTGGGCAATTGATGTCTCAGAATTGCCTCTAAAGTCTCATCTGCCTCTGTGTATTTGTAGAAGTTTGGAGGCACTTCAAACAGATGTTTAATTTCATTCATTATAAAGAATAAGTTCTCTACCCTGTTGTAGAGACTTTGTCCTGTTGCTGGTCCTGTTTCTTCTGAGGTACTGGGCCTTTCAGTGATCTGATTAGTAGCGAATGTATTGACCCTCTTGGCATAATTCTCATGTGAAAGTAGTCTCCCTGCGCTGTTCAGTAAGCTAGGAAGACCTTTGCCCTGTAGTGTTGTGAACTTGTCCATGAACTTATTTACCTCTGTCTGCATGTCCTGGCTTCTTCTTTCCAGCGTTTGTACCAGGCTTCTCAATGTAAGGACCCTCTTTATCAGCTGGATGGTCTCAGTTCTGCTTGTGATTCCCATTGTTGCCAGCTGAGCACTTGTTCTGTTATTAAGCACATTGATCATTCTGTTGGCAACCTCAGGCATATTGCCTAGAGATGCCCTTGCTCTCTGGATTTCCCTCTGTGCTTTCCCTATGAGCTCTATCTGCTCATGAATGGTTTCAATGTATTGCCATTGATCAGTGATTGATTGGCCAATGTTGGCCCATAAAACTGTCTTAAGCTCAGTTGTCACTTTGTCAAGTGTGAGCTCCTTCTCCAGCTCCTTTATCTTATCCTTAAGGGCATTTATTTCCCTTCCTTTTTCTGCTACAGTCTGCTTGGATTTATCATATCTTCCATTGAGCTTGGATAGACTCTCCCTGGCCTCATTTAGCTCTGCCATTTGGGCTTCCAGGGCTTGGATTTCATTCTTGAGCATCTGCATATCCAGGCTCGGAGCCTGCTCTGTTGTTGGTGCAGTTGCTGATGTAGATGGTGCTGTCTATTCAGTAGGAGGAGCCGTAGTCTGAGGAGGTTCCTCCAGGTTAATTATTTCTGGAGGAGGCTGAGATGTTTGTCCTCCTTCTTTTTGTTGTAATGCTGCCTGCAGTGCAGCCTGTGCAGCCTCTGATTCTCCCAATTTTTCTTGTGTTTGGATCAGCTGTTTGTATAGGGACACCAGCATAGCTGATGCATCTTGGTCATGTCTCAGCTGGGCAACTTCTCCAGTTTGTGGGTGAATGGTTGCTGGGACTTTCACCATTTTTCTTAATGCTGCCATATCTGCATCTCTCAATTTCAACAATGCCTGCATAGCCTTGATGTCCTTGGGATCATGCCCAAGTTCTATGATTATCTCCTCCAAGGCTTTGATTCTGTTGTCCTTTGCTTGAGAGGATGCTCTCTCGAACTCAAGTTGGGCAGCTGTATTATTTAGGCTATTTTCTAGCCTGTATTTCTCCAAGGTCTTATCTGCCAAGGAGGCATACACCATCTCACCCGTTTGCTTATGCAATTCGATTTTGTCCATTGGGTGGATGTCCTTGGCAAGGACCTCAAGGTTGGTCCTTATGTAATCTGCAGCTGACTGCGGCTGCAACACGGCTGGCATAAAGTGGCTCATGATCATCTTGCCCTCCTGGACATCAAATGCAGACATTAGTCTTTGCTGGTTAGTGGGAGCCATTTTCAACAAATGATTATATAGCTGTACTCTTATGGGCTCATTCCTCTTCTTTATGTCAATGAACTGCTGCTTGATGCCCACCTCAGCTCCTCTTTGCTGGCTTGAGGAGTTGACTTCTCCTCCCACTGTCCTCTCTTGTTCCTGCTGGAAGGAACTTGCAGATGCCTCCATACTAGGTGGGCCCATACCCAAAGACTGCCCTATTGGCATTTCCTCCTCAGAAAGGGGATTCATTCTATGTCTTTTCTCCCCATGACTTGTTGATGTTGTGAGGGGAGTCTCTATGTCCCTCTTTCTGCTTATGTCTTCTTTTTGTGGAGTTTGGAGGACTGAGGCCTCCACTATTGTCTCTTGCCTAGGAGGCAGGGTGTCCTGAGCTTGTTGCCCGGTTGTTTCTGGGGCCTGTGATGTATTTTCTTGTTGTCCTGGTTTCTCCTTTTCTTGCTGCCCCTCTTGTTGCTGCTGTACCTGTTGTTGTTGCTGCATTTCCTGCTGCTGTACCTCTTCATGCTGCATTTCTTCATGAGGTGGCTGCTCTGGCTCCATCTCTTTCTCTTTGCCTTTGCTAGAGGTTTGATCAGTAGCTTTGGCTGTTTGCTGCTGTGCTGTGGAGGATGAGGCAGCTGCTCCCACTTGAGTGCCTGGAAGAGCAAATACCTGTGCACAAAGCTCTAAGTCAGCCATCTTTTGGATATTTTTAACTGCCCTTTGATTTAAATCTTCTTGTGTGGCAGCCTCCTCTAAGGTTCCTCTCCTCCATTTAATTTGATTGGCATACTTTTCTATGTGAGGCAACCTTACATGGTCATAACCGGACAACCTATATTTGACCCTTCTTAAAGTTATGAAGTGATTAGGGTCATAAGGTTTCCAAAGGAAATTGGTCTGTAGGCCAAGGGACTCTAGCTAGCATTCTGTCTGCTTCTTGCCAACCTTCCTCCCTTTTGTTGTAGATGAAGTGGCCTAATTGGTTTCTTACTTTGAGTTGTGCTTTCTTGCCTTTGCCTGAAAAATGTAGCACATCAGCATTCCCAAACTGCCTGAAGTATTCAAGGGCAAACAGTCTCATGGGCACATATCTGGGCAATCTGTATGGGGGCAACTCACACCCATATATTCTGATGACTGTGTGGTGTTGGTAATAGTACCAATCCCCAATGCTGTATGCCTTGGACAGCTGAAGAATCCTCTGCATCTCATCAGTTAGTCTAGGAGGAGGTGAGCTCATAAGCAGAGACATGGCTGGGTGGATGAAGAGGTCTATAAATTCACAATAAGTATATGGAGAACAAGATCTACAGTGGAAGGTAGAGGACCAATAAACCACTGACCTTGGATTTCCTTGTGCATCCACTCTCTTCATAGCAAAGTGGAACTTCTCATGTTGATAATACAAAATCAAGTGGTAGATGTAAGAGGTGTATCTGAACACCCTTTCTCTTGCCAAGTTCATTAATTGCTCATGTATTTTGTCAGATATGTAGGTGGCATAGTCATAGTAGATTGGAGACTTGCCAGGGGAAAACATGAGCATCATCACCAGCATAGTTTCATCAACAAATTCAATTGAATTATAGCCCAGAATGGGACTGATCGTGTCTACAAGGTCCCTGCCCAATTGGTTAAGGCAAACATGAGAAATGGGAGGGTACTTCACAGTGTCAGAGTCAATGAATAATTGATTTATTTTGGTGACCTGAGCATCTGTCAATTTAGCTCCTTGCTTTATCAGATCAGCCAGTGATAAAGGGACTAATTTCTTCTCAGTTTTGAAGTGCAGCATCTCTCTGATGGCTTCAGGGGTGACATAGAAAACAACTGATCTTGAAGGGTCAATCACAGCACTCTGAGTGGTGTCGTAGCATTCAGCACATAGGTGGATTAGGTCAGGAAACTGGTTGACCTGAGGGAGCTTGAAGAGAGGGAGGAAAGAATCCCAAATGCCCAACACATCTGTTCCAGCCTCATGTTTAATCTTTAATTCGTTTAACAAGTGGATGTGGTACTTGCTGTGCATTAGCATTTCTTCTGATATCTGATAATCCAGGTCTGCTAATGGTTGCCATTCCAATTGTCTCTGAGGAGCATTTAAAGGAGCAATGTTCAAGGCTACAGGAGCTACTGGAGCATCCATGGTTACTTTAAAGCTCTGTTTGTATGTAAACTGGTGTTACTGTGCAGAGCAACACAAAAGAGTAATTCTTGAAAAGAGAGGTGATTTACTGAGGAACAGAGGATAAAATGGTGATGGCAGCAATTGAAATACTGCACAAGCGCTGATAGGGTGAATGCTTGGCCTTAAAAAACTCTTTTTCACAGCAAATTGGTGCAGTTTGGGTTCCCCGTTCACGATTGCGCGAACAGAATGCAGGTTTGTGAAAACTCGGGTAAACAAGGCTTAGCAGGTGAATTTCGACCTTACAGTTGCAAATGGAGACTAGGCACAGAGGATTTGCCGGTAAATTATGTGTTTTTTCAGTGTTTTACGTTATCCTTGGAGAATTATGGACAAACTTAGGCGCAGGGAGGATAATTCGGATAAATACCTGGTACACTGCGGCAATGGTGACAAATGCAGGTGGGTTTGGCGCGCCAACGGTCTCCAGGTCGAATTCAGCAGATTGGTGAGAGCTTGGACGTAAAACGCATGCAGAAGAAACAACAGCCGTTTTTGCAAAAAGTGCAAAAAACACTGTTTTTTGGCCAAAATATGGATTTTTTTGGAACATTGGCGCTTTTTTTTGGATGACATCAGCATGACATCATCAGGTGGGGTCAAGGTCGGATGACGTCAGCATGACGTCATCAGGTGACGTGGCGGCTTAAGAGTGGTCCACAAGGATGGTGAGGTGGCGGACAGGTCGGAGCAATGGCAGACGGGGGCGCTGATGCGGCGATGACGTAGCAGTGACGCTGGCATAGCGGGTTAACGGAAACCGGAAGCGGTAAGCGGTTTGATATCGCACTGCCCTCTATATGGAAGCTGAATTGTCAGAGGGGGCTCTGATACGATGTGGGGGTGACGCGTGGCAGAGCCCTGACGTCACCCTCTGACAAATATCGGAAGCTATCCTTCGGACGTCGGAGCCGCTCCGATATGCATGTGGGCCGTCGGATGAAAAAGGCCAGATCCGACGGTCGACGGATCGTTAATGTGCCAGGTCAATACGGAAGGGGGCGGGAATAAAATAATATATTCTTTGGAAATTGCGCCCGGCGGGGACTTTAGAATTTTGGCGGATTTGTATTGTTTTTCAATGTATTTTATGAAAACGCGCTTTTGCGCCAAACTTTGGGTAAAACGGGAAAAAGTGGGTTTTTTCATGTAATTTTGCAAATGAGCGGGTTAGGGGTGAAAATGGGTTTATTTACAAGGTTCTTTTGCAAATGAAGGATTTAATGGTTTAGAAAACTTCTGAAGGGGGAAAAGGGGTAGGGTTTGGGTTCTTAAACTGACCAGATGTCAATTTAATCCCTGATTGTGAACATATGGCTATAATGCCAGGGGGAAGGGATATTTATAGAATGCTTGGGGTTTATACACCATAGTGTTTATAATAATAGGGAAAGGGTAACATAGGGGATTTATATAATAAGAAGTTAGGGGTTAATATGAATGGAAGAGGTGAATGAGGAGTGATATCACTAAGTTTATAAAAAAACAACTTAGCTTAGGGAGTAGATCAAAATGAAAAGAATTCTAGACAAGAAATGTGGCTTTTAAAGGAATAAGAACCAACATAAAACCTTAAACTCTTTCATGAATACAACTGATGAAGGGGTGTTAGTGATGAATGTGAAAGGGGAGAAAAGGGAGTTAGTCATGCTCCTTTGCTTTGCTGCAACATGATGGAGAAAAGGAGCTTCTCTATCCACTGATGTTCCTTTCTGCTAGACCAACAGAACTCATTTGAGAGTAACAACATTTCTGCAACCCCATCTGCCTACCCATCTACTTGCCTAGCATTTTTTGTTTCTTCAAGGAGGGTGCACTTAGACTTGCAGACCCTTATGTGCCTTTTTCTTTTCTTTTGGCTTTTCTTTTGACTTTCTATCTAAGGCTACCCTTATTGCTTCCAAGGTCCCAGATTAAGCAGTTGGGAACCTTACTTTCTCTACCTAGCTACTGGTCTGCCAGGATTAAACAGTTTGGACAGACTTCTTTCTCTATTCTACAACAAAAATTGAAACATGGCATGATCCAGATTAGGCTGTTGGACCATCCATCCAGAATTGAGTCAACATCAAGCTTTTGTACACACCTTGTCTTCTCATGGAAATATGGGATCTTTGAATTACCAAAGCAGAGCATATTTGGAACTTTTATTTGCCAATCATGAAATATGAAACCTATTGGTATAGGTAGCTAACAGTGGCTCCACATGGGGATGGTTTTTCCATTTGAAAGACCAAGAACAGCAGGTCAGAATGCCTTGGCCCTTGATTTTCTTTTACCAAAACTTGGAGTACTTCTCTTTGAAATCTCAAAACTGTGCTCTTCCCCTCTTGGTGCATCTCTGAAATTATTTGCCTTTTGCTGATAACTAATAAAACTTGAAAAACTGCCATTTTTACATTTTTAACAGAAAATAATATATACACCTGGATATGTACAAGGGAAACTCAGGTTGCACTTATGGATGGTAGTCAAAATAGTGCTTCAGCATCTTGCCATTTACAGGACCTTCATCCAAATCAGTTTCATCAAGATTCCTAAGGAAGTAAGTATTGTTTCCTTGCACTGCTTGAACAGCAAATGGTCCTCTGCAAAGGGAATCAAATTTTCCATGTTTTCCTTTATCTTCCCTTCTTGAATCCCACTTGAGGACTTTATCACCTATTTTGAAATCTTCAGCCTTTGTCCTTCTGTCAAAGGCTTTCTTTAACTTTTCTTGTAAAACTTGAACTCTGTGATAGACTTGGTCTCTAGTTTGCTGCAAACATATAATTTGATTTACCCTTCTTTGCACATCATTTGGTTCTGCCTGACTTTCTTGAAGAAGTTTCATGACAAGGATCCCTAGTGATGAAGGGAATTTGGCTTCTAATCCATAAACTAACTCATATGGGCTGATCCCAATTGATCTTTTGGTTGTTAGTCTATCTGCCCATAGGGCATTGACAAGTTTCTTATGCCAGTTCTTCTTATTTTCTTCCAACACCTTCTTTATGATGTTCACAAGGCTTTTATTTGATGATTCAGCAAGGCCATTTCCTTGGGGATAGTATGCAGTAGAATGGCCCAAAGTAATGTGAAATTTGTGGCAGAAATTCACCATCTTCTTAGATCTGAAGGCAGCAGCATTGTCTGTTATTATTTTATCAGGACAGCCAAATCTAGAAAGAATATTGGTTTCAAGGAACTGAATGATTGTGGAATCATTTGCTTGTCTGCATGGAACAACTTCAATCCATTTAGTAAAGTAGTTTGTAGCTGTTAGAATCCATCTGTGTTGGCCTGAAGATGAGGGGTGAATTTCCCCAATGAAATCCAAGCCCCATTGTTGAAAAGGTCTCTCTGTTGCAATAGGCCTCAAAGGAAGTGGCAATAACTTTCTCTTTCCCTCAAACACTTGACATTTATGACATGAGGTGGTAAATTTCTTGACATCAAAAAAAACAGTGGGCCAATAGTAACCAGCCCTCAGTATCTTATCCACAGTGGACTTCCAATACAAATGTCCACCACAGTCACCTGCATGAAATTCTTTGGTGACATTGTTAGTCTCATTCTCAATCAGGCAGTTTAACAATATACCCTCATGGTTTTTCCAAAGCAAATTGCCATCCATAACACAAAATCTTGAAGCTTTCATTTTTAGGAACCTACATTTAGTTCTGGACAATCCTGGGGGAGCACCCAGGTTTTGTAACACATAACATATATCAGAATACCAAGGGGATTGTTCAAAGGCTACATTGATCTTTGGAGTCGCCAGCTCCAGTTCATTGTCCAGCTGGTTTATGTCTAAGGCTTGGAAGTTTGCTTCTGTCATTATTTTGGCCAAACCTTGCCCTTTTATTAGTTTTGTAGGTTTTATTTCGATATCAAATTCCAAAATGTTGGCAATCCATTTTCCTCTTCTGCCCTCTAAGTTTTCTTGAGTGAGTATGTCTTTCACAATGGGACTTGGCACATAAGCTATAACATGGGAATAAATGATATAAATCCTGAAGTCTTTAATGGCTTTGACCAAAGCATAAGCTTGTTTCTCCATGATCTGATATTTCAGAGGTGCATCTCTCAGAGCTCTACTAAAGAAAGCAATGGGTTTCTCATTTCCTTGGTCATCTTTCTGTAATAAAACAGCAGCAATAGTATGCTGGGAGGCAAATGAGAAAATGATAAATTCTCTATCAAATTGGGGATTTGTTAAGACTGGGGTTTGGGTAAGGGCCAATTTTATACCTTCAAAGGCTTGATTTGCTTCTACGGTCCATTTTACTTTTGAATCCTTTTTTAGCATGTTGTTCAATAATCTGATGAGTTCTGCTAAGTTTGGGATAAACCTTCTTAAGAAATTGATCTTCCCTAAGAAAGCTTGCAATTCTTTGATGTTTCTTGGGTGGGGCATTTGCAAGATAGCTTGTATCCTGTCTGGGTCAATTCTTATGCCATCCTTTGAAATGATATGTCCTAAGAGCTTACCTTCTTCCAAACCAAATAGAGACTTCTTGGGATTCAAGGAAATTCCATATTTCCTACATGTTAAGAAGATCTGTCTTAAATGCTTCAAGTGTTCCTGGTCAGATTTTGAGAAAGGTGTGAGGTCATCCAAATAAATGACAAGAAAGTCATGAATCTCTTTGGCAAAAGCAATATCCATTGCCCTTTGAAATGTTGCCCCTGCATTTTTCAATCCAAAAGGCATTTTTACATATTTGAAAGTTCCCCATGGGGTTGTGAATGCAGTTTTGTCTTGATCATCAGGGTGCACTAGGATTTGATTAAAGCCTGAGAATCCATCAAGTAATGAGATCCTTGAGGCCCCTACCACTCTTTGGAGAATGTGATCCATCTTGGGTAAGGGATAGTTGTCTTTGAGGGACACTTGATTTAGATTTCTAAGATCAACACAAAGTCATATCTCACCAGTTTTCTTTCTTGTAGGTACCAAATTAGAAATCCAATCAGAAAACCTGATGGGTGCTATGATGCCAGCTTTAAACATTTTTTGCAGTTCTTTTTCGATTGAAGGGAGAAGCATGGGATTGATCCTTCTCAATTTCTGCTTGAATGGCTTTTGATTAGGCTTGAGAGGGATGGTATGCTGGATAACAGAGGTGTCATAGGATTTTAAATCCTCATAACCCCATGCAAAGACATCTTGAAACTCTTTGAAGAGGTCAATGTATTTGGGTTTTTGATCAGGAGGCAAGGACGCAGACAGTTTTATTATTTTGGGCTTCTCAATAGTTCCAATGTTGCATTCCTCAATAGCAGCATTAAGGGGCTGCATTTTTGGTTTTCTAGGGATATCATTTGAGTCAAAGATGTCCTCTAATGGAGTTAGGCCTGTTGGAAGAAAATTATCTTTCAGCTCTATGATCTCAGCCTCTGTAGCAGCTATTTCTTCATAACTGGTTTGTTGAATTTCTTGTATGTTGTTTTTGTTAAAAATTGTTGGATGTAGGATTTGGTGAGCTGTCTTGGGTGATATTGGCTTGTTATTCTATTCACTCTGTATTTGTGATTGACTTGCTCCTTCAGTGTCAATGTTTAATCCCACAAATTCTTGTTGCAAGGTCAAGAAATTATTTATTTGTGTATCATCTTCAAATACTTGCCAATCTTTAACATTGTTTGGGACAGAAGGTCTGTGTTTTACCTCAGCTGTAAAGCAATGGCTAGGTTCAAAGGGTAGTTTACAGGTGCTTGCAAATGTGGCCAAACTATGGGCATGCAGGTTATGGGTTCTAGGAATTTTGGTAATTTGAAATTCAGTGAAGGACTTTAGCAGTTCAGCAGCAGCAGATCTATAAGATCTCAGTCTTTTTTCATTGGTGACAAAATTACCCTTTACTTGTTGGACAACTAGGTCTGAATCTCCTAGTATTGAAACCTTTGTGGCTTGTAAGAATTTTACTAGTTTGAGGCCTAGTAAAAGAGATTCATATTCTGCCATGTTATTAGTGCATCTGAAATTTAGCCTATAGGCTCGACCTTCTGCATGATTGTTCTGCTTTTTATGTATCCAAACTCCAGCTCTTGCCCCTAATTTGTTGACTGACCCATCAAATTCAAGAAACCATAGGATCTCTTTTTCTAGGGGAGACTTAATAACTTCTCTGTGATCTGGGATTGTGAGTTGCAGTTCTGGTTTCTCATTTAGTTTGTGTGGAGCTGTAACAAGGGCCTATTTCACCTCTAGTTATCTCACACTACAAGTCAATCCGGGAGCGTTTTGTTATTGTAAAGGGTATCTCAATTTGAGGCTATTTGTCAGAGTAATGTTTAGTAGTATAGGTCTAAGAAATACAAGAGTAAATGGATGCTAAGATATGGCTAAATTACTTTTGCAGAAAGAAATCACACACAGCAACTTTACCAGTCAAGGGTACGGAAATAGTAACCCATCCCTCTAGAAACTGATAAAGGAAAAGGAATTAGAGTATGGATCATGGATCTGGGAGCATAATAGCGTCTGCTGTGTCTCACGACAGCCTTGATCCTCCTCCCACACCAAACCAATGAATGCAAGTAAAAAGGAACAGCAAGAAAGCAGAATGGAACGGCAATTCAGAAATGGAACAGCAGTAAAAGGAACGGCAGTAAAGAAACTAAATCTCGCGAGTTCAACACTCTCAATTCTTGGCATCAACTTACATACAAAGAAAGAGCAATCTTTTGTACAAGTAGATAGCTTAATCAAATGGAACAGCAAACCACCATAAACAGGAAACGTCAATCATATACAAAAGTAGACAGCTGAATCAAATAAACAGGAAACGTCAATCATATGTACACATAATCTGAAATGATCACCAGTAGTCCACACACAGCGTTAATTCCATCTTCTTATGATCGTCACTCCAACCATATGTAGCTAAAACATTCCACTTATAAACTCTGTAACAGAAGTGAACAACTCAGAACAATGTTATGTGAACAATTCTGGAAATCTGATGTAAACTTGTTACAAAGATTTATAAAAGGAAAACTACTGATGAACGAATATGGAACAGCATGTAAGTATATCAGATTATTAAGAGCAATAAACAAACCACACAAAGCCAAACTGTAATGATACAATCAGCCAGTGTCCATTGGAGCCGGGCCCTTAGCTTCCAATGGCACACTGCCGTAGCTTACTTCAGATGCAGAGAGAAAGTAATACCAAATATATTATATTAACGCATCAATGATAGTACAGCAAAACTAAGTCTCAAAGAGACTCGATAGTCTGAGTTTAACTGACTGTGAAGTCTGTAAACAGAAAGTAAAGATACAAGATAATCAAAAAGTCCCTTAAGTCTTCGATGCTGCGCCTTTTTATACAAGTAATGGCGGAGTTAACTATACAACAAAATAATTGAAAGTAACGATCCCTCAGGATCAAAGATCCTGAGGGATCTGTTAAACTGTTAACTCCTCTCTTTTCTTTGCCTAGCCTTCCGAACTGACAGTCCTTCATCTCGTCCTGGATTGATCTGCCGTGATTTACTCGCCCTGGTCTGGATTTTATTTGTTTCTGGAGAGACAGCCGTTATCTCCTCATGGAACTCTCGTTTTGCACCGCGCCTTCCTCCTTTTGTCTTTTCCTGCATAGAGAAGATAACTATTAGTGATTGGGTCATTCGTGCTCATTCTCATTACATTCTCCTTACTTTATAACAAAGAAAAGGTTACAACTATTGCTTGAAACACAACTAAGTTACTCGTTAAAACATACCTTTCCAATGCTCTACACACCCCCCGGCTTACTCTGTTTCATGGCCTCATGAAAACGTTATAATTAACATGGAGAGCGGTAAGAGAATAGGCGGGAGAGGGTATCTCGTGAGGAGGTCTGCAACCATGGTGAGCAACCAGATTATCAAAGAAGTGATTCAATTGATCCGCAGGCATATTATACAAGGCCTGATACCCAGGTGCAGGGTGCCAAATAATTGGGCTACGGAACCGGTATCCTAACCAAGATGGCCCAGCTTGCAAAATGCGCTGGCCATAAAGGCTCAACCGTTCAGCAGCCAGCTCAAAATTCTCGTTTTTGAATGGTTCCCTGAGCTGGATGCTTGGGGTAGAAATCCGATAGCGGAATTTGGCAGCAACCAGGGCAGTATCCTTAATAGCCAGAAAGAATTCCACGCTATTTCGGATCAAATCCTCATGCATGGGTCCTAACAGTGCCATGACGCCCTGGGTTCTCATAAGGCTTTTGTGTGATTGCCATAGGTGAACTGGGTCTCTAGGCTCGGCCCTAACCCATAGATCTAGGCTGTGCTCCTGCCTCTGAAAGGCATTGTAAGCCCTGAGCCACTTTAACTGATTGACCCCAAATGAAACAAAGGCTTGTAGCTGTATATCTCCCACGAAAGGGCCAGGGTTTAAATCAGTTTCCTGCTCAAGCACCATATTGTGCAAATAGAATTCACATAGCAACCGTTGGACTTTAACCCCATAATGTTTGCAACAATCAATAAAATCATTAACAGTATTAATCTGAATAGGGGCACCTGCCCTGACAGCTTTTATTTTCAATCTTAAGTATCTTTCAAGGAGAAATAAAGCATAATTCTTTGCAGGGGCCCTGCAAGTCAAAACATCATTATACAGCGAACAGACATTGTCCAATTGTTTAATAACGGCATCTAGTCAACGTGTTACCTTGGCAGCCTTTTCCTGTTCCTTCTGCCATCCTTCAAAGGCCTGACTCTCTGATTGACTCATGTTCCGCAGTTGCTGCTGCAGTTCTTCATATTTTTCCCGAGGGATCATTTGTTCTTTTAACTGCTCAGCTTCCTGCTGCAACTCCTCGTATTTCTCCCGAGGGATCATCTGTTCCCTTAGCTGGTCAGCCTCCTGTCGGGCTTGCTTCTTCTTGCAGTGCAAGGCCTTGGTTTTTGGATCCTTTTTCCATGATTCCTCAGAGGTAGGGAGGTTTGCCTGGACCTTCACGTTTCACTGCCTGGAATTCGTATCCCGAATTATCCCTAAAGGTGATGCCTCAGTTTGGACTGCTTTGTTTTCCCTTTCTTTCTTCACATGAATAAAGGGGTGCGATGGCCCCTCTGTGAATGGAATGTCGTCTTGCGGCTCGGTTCTGATTGGAACGGCAGTTGGTCCCAATGGGCTATTTGGAACAGCAGTCTGTTCCGGAACGGCATTCTGTTGTTCCATATCAGATGGAACGGCATTTTGTTCCTCAGTGCTGGTTGGAGCAGTCGTAGGTCTATCAGCAGAGTATTGACCTACGGGACGCCTATAAGCCCTTTGCCTTCTTATCTGACAGGACCCTGCTGCATTTGTCCTTCTTTTTCTCCTTATGGTCCTTCTTATTCTTAGACTGGCTTTCAAACTTCGAATTTTCTGCCGAAGCTGGGCTATAATATTCAGCAGTCTCTGTTGTTTCTTTCTCAATTTCTTAATTTCTCTTGCCTCGGCAGTGGGCGCATGAGTGGCCCTCCGCTCTGCTCCTCCTTCATCAAGGGTTTCTTCTGGCATTCTGGGAACGAACTGTTCCCGACAAGCATTTTCATTTTCCTCGTCATCAGCAGGTGGGTTTTCTTCTGGTGTCTTGGGAACGGATTGTTCCCGGTCGGTATTTACATTTTCTCTGTCAACAACAGGGAGGTTTTCTCCTCCCGCCATTTCCTCATGCAATTCTTCATGCGTCTCTTCATGCAATTCTTCCCCAGAGGGTCCTTCAGGAGGGTCTGCTGGACTGGAAGGTGAAGCATAATCCCCCAGGCTGGCCAAGATGGTGGCCAGCTCTTCTTCCCCCATGGGGACCTGTGGAGGGATGTCCCCCAATTGTTCCATCTCCTCCTCCTGAATTGGCTGCTCAGTGGCTGCCTCCGGATAATCGGCCTCGGCCTTAGAGTCAGAATGTTCATTTCCTTCCTCGGCTTCTGCTTCGTTCTCAATTTGTTCCACATTCTCCCTCAAAGGTTCCTATTCTGGCACTGGTGGCTCATCTATTATTTCGATCGGCTGGTCAATGCTTGGCTGGATTTTCTCCAGCCTGCCTTTTATTCTTGCCAACCGAGCTGACTTCCTAGGCCTCTCGGGCCGTTCAGGTGTGCTGGCCACCTGTTCTTCCACCACCACCTTTCTGCGTTTTTCAGATTGTTCTGGCGTGCCAGAGGAATGCCTACGTTTCGAGGTAGCACGCTCTTCTGTGGCCAGTTCCTTATGTTTTTCTGCATGTCCAGATGCTCCAGAGGAACGTTTTCGTTTTACTGACTCCGTGCGTTTCTTGGGTTGCTCGGGTACTTCAGAGGTACTAGCAGGGTGCTTAGCCTTTGGGGATGGTGATGCTCTGGGCTCCTTGGGCGCTTCAGAGGTACTAGCAGGATGCTTAGCCTTTGGGGATGGTGATGCCACTCCCCCTCCAATTGCTGTAATAAGCTCCCCCCAGCTACTCTGCTGCTGAGTGAGACTGTAGCTCACTATCAGGCGGATCAACCCATGGTGGCTAACTACTGCGTCTTCATGGTGTGCCTTTTTCAGGCTCCGAGAGGCATCATGCAGTAATGAATTTAACAATGCAGGGAGATGCACAGAACATTTTCCTTTTAACACAGCCAGGAGCTTAAGGTGACGCGGTCTTACCACATCTTTTCGCCCCTCGCAGGTGATGTAGCTCTGCACCACCTTTGCCAATTCGCTCCAGGGTTCTCCTAGCGTTGCCGGCAGCACTCCTTTTCCCTTCACTGTTAGATTCTGTCCTTCGTCTTGGAAAATCTCTATGATCTTCTGCAACCTCTCTTTCTTTGTCGTCCATATTGGTCCTGAGGCTGGTAATCCTGTTACTTCCGCGATTATTTCCTCCGTGACCATTATCTGCTTCCCACCCACTACGGAGTGTTCTTCCTGCAAATTCTGCAGGAATTCCATGGCCACAGTTTCATTTGATTCACGCAGGCGGCTAAAATACGTTAGCCACCCCGCCCTTTCTAGGATTTCTCGAGCAGCTTCGGAGACTACTAGCTCACTAGGCTCGCTTCTGATAGCCTTGCCTCCCATGGTTCTGTTTCGAGATCCTGATTGGAACAGCAATTACCTGTCGCAAAGAACGTAATCGTAGCAGGAAAAAAACACAGAGCATGCATGAAAATTGATTGTAAATAACAACTTATTGCAAAAATAGCATTGTCATGCCGTTAACCCATATCGTACCTTCGTACCATATCATCTCCAAATGGTGTGCTAACATGTGGCCGGCGAAGTAATGAGGTCGCCTCCCCCTCACAATATGATAGGCTGTCCCAGCCGTCAAATGGAGGAGGAGCCGCCATCCCGTCACCAAGTCATAAAGGAACAGCATATAGAGTTTTGCCATGATTCAGATTAGACAAAGAAATATCGAGATCGAGGCGAAAGGTAGATCGCGTTTTGCATAAGCCTGCGTGATGTGATGCAAAACAGGAGTATAGGACATCTGGCACTCATATAAGGTCTGAGGTAGTCATAGTCAATACCTTTGCCATGATTGGTGGTGATAGATATTCATGCGACGTATCCATCAAAGTGTAAGATATAATTATTACAAGGATAGAAAGAAATATTTGATATGATCCAAATTGGTGTATATATTACGACTCCGATACCATTAACAGAGCTCTGCTGCCGACAGGTGTTCATAACCTTGGCAGAGTTGTTTATTTCACCCTGGAACCATGGTCCTTTGTGTATTTTTGAAGAGCAATTCTTTGTCAAGATGCAGGCCATCATGCTGGCTTGGTAACCAGATAACCATGATGCCATTCACCAGAGACGCGCGAAACGTGGGCAGGCCGGCTCGTAATGAGACCCCCTGTTCCAAGGTTTGTAGTGAACCCGTTGGACCATATCCCTGGTGTGGTGGCCATGATGGGAATGCCACTTCGCTTCCAATCTTATGATCATAGTAGGCTGGTTCTTTAATGAAACCCCCTATCCTGCATTTGACAAATAATTTCTTTTTATTTTGCTTTTGCCTCTTTTTTTTTTTTTTTTTTTTAAAAAAAACAGACTTTGCTCTTGTATAATTACACATAAGGGTGGTTCAGCCCTCCTTAAGAGTGGGAATGGCGGAAGAAGTCTTGTCATCCCAATAGGAAGATATAAATCTTCCGTTCTTATTTCCAGGTAATAATAGAGAAAATTGTAGGAACTCAACATGACAAAATTTTCCAACAAGGCAGAGGAGGTGAGACTATGACAGCAAAAATGATGAGTGTGTGAATCCTTCCTTTGTTGTTGCATCAATACTAGGGCTGTTAAAGATAGCAATTTATGATATGCTGATCTCGATATATCCTGACTTTTATATTTATTGCATAAATGTATAGCTGCTACTTATGGCCTTGGAAAGAGGATGGACAACACATCCTTTATATGAAAGGTCCAAGAGCATACTATTCTTTTTGAAGGGGAGGGTGAGGAGGAGTTCATCTGATGCACTGCCTTAAAAAAAAGGCAGTAAAAGCACACAAATGCTGTTTCCTTTGAAAAAGGAACAGCCAAAAAACGCACAAGTGCTGTTCCTTTTGAAAAGGAACAGCAAAAACCCAAAAGTGTTGTTCCTTTTGAAAAGGAACAGCAAAAACACTTCCTTTTGAAAAGGAACAGCAAAAACACACAAGTGTTGTTCCTTTTGAAAAGGAACAGCAAAAACACTCAAGTGCTGTTCCTTTTGAAAAGGAACAGCAAAAACACTCAAGTGCTGTTCCTTTTGAAAAGGAACAGCAAAAACACACAAGTGATGTTCCTTTTGAAAAGGAACAGCACGCACACATATGATGTTCCTTTTGAAAGGAACAGCAAAAACACTCAAGTGTTGTTCCTTTTGAAAAGGAACAGCACGCACACATATATATACAAAATATACGATCTTATATACAAGATGTGGTAAAAAAAAATGAATTTCTCACTGATCTATAGGTGAGGAAGTTTTTGCTTCCTCGCCCATAATCTCAATGTTAGTATCCTGGCGTAGCTGCTGACAAAAAGATTCCCGAGTGAGTGGTTTGCGATACAGACGAACTCGGTGGTCGTTTACCTTAAATGTATACCCAGACCCATCGATTGTGATCAGAGTAAGGGTCCCATTGTCATGGACTTTTTGAATCTCGTATGGTCCCAACCAACGAGTCTGAAGCTTCCCCGGGAAATCCTAAAATCTAGAATCATATAATAGAGCCCAGTCTCCTTCATGAAATATCTTGTTTTTGATAAGCGCATCATGCCATTTGGCTCGCTGCTGTTGAATGAGTGCTGTATTCTGTAATGCAGAGAGCCTTATTTCATCTAATTCATTAATTTGCTGTAATCGATTTTTCTGTGCTTCAGTTAAATCTAATCCGACTTCTTGGGCCGTTCGCAGCGTTTGGATCTCGAATTCTATAGGAAAAATGGGCTGCTTTCCAAACACTAAGTGATATGGTGAATAGCCGGTGGTGCTTCTCCATGTGGTTCGATAGGCCCACAGTGCCTCGGGTAGTCGGGCGGACCAATCACGCCGATGTGAGGCAACAGTTTTTGTCAAAATAGACTCTATTACCTTATTGCTGCTCTCCACTTGCCCATTTGCCTGAGGATGGTATGGGGTAGTAATTTTATGTTGGACATGATAGTTATTGAGTGTTGCAGCTAATTGATGCCCCACAAATTGTGGTCCTCCGTCTGTAATTACTTCCCTCGGAAGACCGTAACGTACAAACAAATGGAACAAGAACTGTATTACTGAATTTTCTGTGGCTCTAGGCAATGCCTCCGCTTCAACCCATTTGGTAACATATTCAGTTGCCACCAAAATGTAGGTTCTTTGGTTTGATGGCGGGCTGATGGGTCCGACGAAGTCCAGAGCCCAGCGTTCGAAAGGTTCGATCACTAATTGAGGCCGCAAAGGCATTTCATCGGCTGGACCAGGTCGTCCTGCACGCTGACAGCTATCACAGGCCTGGACAAATTTTTTCGCATCCTTGAAAATTGTAGGCCAGTAATATCCCGTTTGTAATACTTTATGTGTTGTTCTTCGATCAGCAAAATGTCCTCCACATGGCCCGTCATGGCAGGCTTTCAAGATATCAAAGATTTCGTCCTCTCGAATACATCTTCTGATTTCCATATCTGCTCCTGTGTGAAACAAATAGCCCCCATCCCACGAAAATCGATTACTTCTCTGAACAATCTGCTTCCGTTCATTGGGGGTTAAATGTTTTGGAAGCTTACCTACTGCAAGATAGTTAGCAACATCAGCGTACCAGGGAGTCTGAACAGCGACAGCGAATAAGTGTTCGTCTGGAAATTGGTCCTCGACTGCTGCTGCTTCAACTGATTTTGGTATTTGTGAGAGGAAATTCGCTACAGGGTTCTCCTTCCCTGGTCGATCTCTGATTGTAATATCAAACTCCTGCAACAGGATCAACCACCTGGTTATTCTTCCATTTGTAACAGGCTTATTTGCTAAATATTTAATAGCAGAATGGTCTGTATACAAAATAACGGGATAGCCTGTAATATAGTGTCTAAATTTATTAACAGCGTGTATCACAGCTAAAAATTCTTTTTCAGTGACAGTGTAATTTAATTCAGCCGGAGCCAAATTTTTGCTGATGTAATAGATGGCGTATGGTCTTTTATCCTCTTCTTGACCCAGAACTGCACCGATTGCTGTGTCTGAGGCGTCAGTTGAAATTTGGAATGGTAGATTCCAATTAGGTCCTCGGAGAACTGGAGCTGTAGATACCAGCTTCTTTAATTATTTGAAGGCTCGATCACATTTCTCTGTCCATAAGAAGTCAAAATTTCCAGTTAATGCATGTAAAGGTGCGGCAATATGTGAATAATGTTGTATGAATCGTCTATAATACCCGGAAAAACCAAGAAAACTGCGTACCTCTGTTTGATTAGTGGGGGTCGGAATAAGCAAAAGTATTTGAATTTTAGCCAGGTCTGCCTGAATACCAGCTGCTGAAATATAGTGTCCCAGAATGAGTCCTTCGGTCATCATCATGTAACACTTTTCGTGACTCAAGCAAAGTCTGGTAGCGATGCAGCGCTGTAGGACTTTTTCGAGAGTATCTAGAGCTGGATCGAAGTCATCTCCATATGGTGTGAAGTCATCCATGTAGACTTCCAATCCATCATTAATTAGATCTGCAAAGATGCTAAGAACAGCCCTTTGGAATGTGGCTGGAGCATTACATAAACCAAAAGGTAAGACTCGATAAGCGAACGTTCCACAGGGACAAGTAAAGGTAGTCTTATCCTGGTCTTCAGGGGCAATCTGAATCTGATTGTATCCGCTGAAGCCATCCAAGAAAGAAAAGAATTTCTTGCCTGCTAAGGTGTCCAGTACCTGATCTATGAATGGAAAAGGGAAGTGATCTTTTTGTGTGGCTTTGTTTAATTCTCTATAATCCACACAGATCCTCCATTTCCCGTTCTTTTTAGGTACTACCACAAGTGGAGAGACCCATTTGCTGTCAGAAATAGGATAAATAAAATCAACATCTAAAAGTTTCTGAAGCTCAGCTTTTACAACATCTTTTAAATGGGTGTTGAGTCTTCTTTGCGGTTGTCGAACAGGTCTTGCATCTTTGTCGATATAAATATGATGTGTGCATAGCTGGGGATCAATCCCTTTCATATCGGGATAGTCCCATGCAAATGCCTCCTGATACTTTCGTAACAGCTGGATGAGTTTTGTCTCTTGATCTAGTGTCAGATTGGCGTTAATGTTTAAAGTTTTCCCCGGTTCAATTTGCACTACTTTGCTATTAACGACAGAAGTCACAGGTATAATTTGGTCATGTTCATATTTTAGAGGATCCTCCTCTAATTCGTTATAAAATGCCGCTTTTATCATAAAACATTGCGTATACGATGTGGATTCTGTTTGATTAATGAATTTATTGATGGCATCGCCTTCCGTTTGATCTTTGAAATCTAGCACTTCCTGGACTGTTAATGGGGGTCTAATATTGTCAGTGATATATGAGGCAGGGCGCAGGTTGGTTCTCATCATCGTGATGCTTGGCTGCGCTGGAGGGTACAAGATTAAATTTTTGATATCCGGCCCTCTGGTTATGGTCATGTTTCCCTGCCGGCAACCAATGTAGGCGTCAGCAGTAGCGAGCCATGGTCTACCTAGAATTAGCGGATGTCCGTCTAGTCGGGTTCTTGGATTAATTATCAGGAAATCGGTCGGGTATTCCCAGGAATCCACTGAAACCATGACATCATACAAGGTGCCTTCTGGTCTAATTACTGATCGGTCAGCTAGTTCTAACAAAGTGGAAGTAGGTTCTACCGATGTAATTCCGAGTTTCTGGCAAGTCGATGTTGTCAGGATGTTAATTGCAGCCCCTAGATCAACTAAGACGTTGGTCAAGGTCTGCCCATAGATTTGAACGGTGACAATTGGGTTTCCAGGGTCCTCGTATTTGACTGGTGTTTCTTTTCCTGATAGCAGGTCGGATAAGGTGCCGACTACCTGGACTCTTGGGTTAGAGGTTTGATTTCTTTTTGATTTTCTGCTACACAGGTCTTTTATGGTTTTCGCATATATGGGGATATCCTGTATAGCTTGAAGGAATGGAATTCTTATATACAAGTTTTGTAGTTCTCCCAGAATATCAAAGTCTGGATATTGTGTTGGTCGTGGAATGGCCAATCGTTCTGGGAAAGGTGGAGGAGATGTAATTACTTGCTGATGAGCCTGGTCTTTATTTACATCTTCCTGTTGTGATGGTTGTTCTATAGGTAACTGATCTTCGATGTGAGTTGTTCTATGTCCCTCAGTTTCTATTATTCGTCCAGATCTTAACTGAAGATCATTGCACTCCCGCAGATCAGATTCAATCTCTGAGGATTCTATAATTTGAAGAGATTGAACTGGTCTATTATTTGGATTAGGGTTGGGCTGGGCTGGGAGTTGCGGTCTCAGATTAGGGTGGGGATTTTGTTGTAAGGCTGGCAGAGTTGGTTGAGGGAGTGGAATTGATCCTGCTAGCTGATATGTCGATCTTGGCCAGCTTGTCTGCCAGGGTGAAACTTGTGAAGTAGAAGGGGTCCACTGCGGAGGATATGAATTATTCGGCCAATATGGTGGGGGGTAAGGGAAGTTTGGCCAACCAAATTGGGTCATCCAAGGATTCGGAGTAGGAAACATTTGAGGTGACCAATTCGAAAACGGGGGCTGAGACTGGTTTTGCCACATATTCTGTTGCTGAGCATTGAACTGCGGGGGCTGAAAAGAAGAGGAGGGGTCAGAAAACATACCAGGTTGCCTAGGCTGCCATTGACGACGCTGGTTAATAAAATATGCTGATTCTGGCTCCTCTTCTGCTTCTCTGTATACTGCCTTCAAACCAGGAAGTGAGGGGCAGCTTTCAGTCAGGTGGTCCTTGGTACAGATAGCACATATTTGGACTGTATCCAGCGGGCATTCCTTGTGGCTATGTTTCTTCCTGCATCGAGGGCAGAAAACCGCTAGATTCTGTTCCGCCTCTGCTTGCTTCTGTTTAGCCTGCACAATATCAAGCTGTGTAGTTAATGTCCCAAGGATATCAGTTTTAAAATTTTCTAGCAAATTCCCAAGTTCCACACGTGTTACTCCCTCTGTTGATGTTCTGTTATCTCTGGTAAAGCGATCATATTCTGCTGGTTTTATCCTCGTGCTGCCTCTTGAGCTCCTGATGCACAGATCAATGATATCAGCAAAATTTTCCTGATAAATGTCTCCTTTCCCCATAATATTCAACGTTTCAATCCATTGTTCTTTCATACCTCTAATTAATGCGGTTTTCAACACGTTATCAGGCAGAGGTAACGATGCATAGGGAGATCTTTGCAAGTTATATTGAAAACGTTCCACATATTCTTCTAGAGTTTCGTTTGGTCTGGCTGACATTTGAAAGATTTCATCTTTTAGTTCTCTTGACCTACAGTAATCCTGATATTTCTTTAAAAAGGCTTCTTTCATTTGATCCCAATTGTTAATAACCCCACCACCTAAGCCCATAAACCATCTTAACGTAGCCCCCTTTAATGTGGAGGGGAACAATTTTAGTTTCTGGGGATCGGTGGTGTAATCGTATCCTCTACATAATACATCAAATTCGAACAAGAATGCATCCGGATCTTCTGATGTAAGGCCATGAAATGTGGGGATATGCTGAAGAGGGATAGCTTTCATAGGTGCATTTGCTGTAGAATCTACTATAGGATATTGCAATGTGGAGGTCTGGGCGTTTGGCTGATTCTGCGCCATGGGATCGAATATATGCCAGTAATCTTCAGGAATTTCCAAGAGAGTGTTCCTTGGTTGAGAAGGGGTAGTCTTAACAAGGATTGTTTTAACAACACTCCCTTTATCAGGGATAATGATGGTCCCAACTTTCTGAGGTGAATGAATTCCTTCAACGAAGATTTTTGCAGCGCTTCCTTTATCCGGGGTATTTAAAGGCTGGTTTGGTTCAATAGGAGATCTAGGTTCCCCGATTTCCCCTGTTTCTCCTCCTCCTTCGCAAAGGTTATTAAGATTCCCTTCGTGCAATGGTCAAGGAGTCAAATTTTCAATTTCTTGAAAGTCCTGCTCCTCTGTTTGACTGTGCACTTCAGCAAAGGCTTCAGATGGTGATCCCGAGGCCTGAAGGGAACTAGTAGGCTGTTTAGAAGTGATTTTCCTATAACCTACTGATGGCTGAGAGTCGGCTTTCTTATAGATTTCGTCTATGAAGGTCATTCGTCCAAGGGTCACCGGCCCCTTGGCTTTGGGTGGAGGCTTTTGGTCTTTCTTTGGCTTTTTCTGCTTAGTCATGCACTCCAATTAAACTGCTAAATCCTATTTAACCAATCAATTCTGCTAGGAAAGCGGACGGTGGAGCAGGGCTTTTACATGCTCCGCACGCAGGTTCTTACCTTTCATTTTTAAAATCCAACTCTCCCCTAGCAGATTCGTACACTACCCTGTTTAAAAGACAAATGGCTATACCCTTTCCCCGGCAACGACGCCAAAATGTGGAGCTGTAACAAGGGCCTATTTCACCTCTAGTTATCTCACATTACAAGTCAATCCGGGAGCGTTTTGTTATTGTAAAGGGTATCTCAATTTGAGGCTATTTGTCAGAGTAATGTTTAGTAGTATAGGTCTAAGAAATACAAGAGTAAATGGATGCTAAGATATGGCTAAATTACTTTTGCATAAAGAAATCACACACAGCAACTTTACCAGTCAAGGGTACGGAAATAGTAACCCATCCCTCTAGAAACTGATAAAGGAAAAAGAATTAGAGTATGGATCATGGATCTGGGAGCATAATAGCGTCTGCTGTGTCTCACGACAGCCTTGATCCTCCTCCCACACCAAACCAATGAATGCAAGTAAAAAGGAATAGCAAGAAAGCAGAATGGAACGACAATTCAGAAATGGAACAGCAGTAAAAGGAACGGCAATAAAGAAACTAAATCTCGCAAGTTCAACACTCTCAATTCTTGGCATCAACTTACATACAAAGAAAGAGCAATCTTTTGTACAAGTAGATATCTTAATCAAATGGAACAGCAAACCACCATAAACAGGAAACGTCAATCATATACAAAAGTAGACAGCTGAATCAAATAAACAGGAAACATCAATCATATGTACACATAATCTGAAATGATCACCAGTAGTCCACACACAGCGTTAATTCCATCTTCTTATGATCGTCACTCCAACCATATGTAGCTAAAACATTCCACTTATAAACTCTGTAACAGAAGTGAACAACTCAGAACAATGTTATGTGAACAATTCTGGAAATCTGATGTAAACTTGTTACAAAGATTTATAAAAGGAAAACTACTGATGAACGAATATGGAACAGCATGTAAGTATATCAGATTATTAAGAGCAATAAACAAACCACACAAAGCCAAACTGTAATGATACAATCAGCCAGTGTCCGTTGGAGCCGGGCCCTTAGCTTCCAATGGCACACCGCCGTAGCTTACTTCAGATGCAGAGAGAAAGTAATACCAAATATATTATATTAACGCATCAATGATAGTACAGCAAAACTAAGTCTCAAAGAGACTCGATAGTCTGAATTTAACTGACTGTGAAGTCTGTAAACAGAAAGTAAAGATACAAGATAATCAAAAAGTCCCTTAAGTCTTCGATGCTGCGCCTTTTTATACAAGTAATGGCGGAGTTAACTATACAACAAAATAATTGAAAGTAACGATCCCTCAGGATCAAAGATCCTGAGGGATCTGTTAAACTGTTAACTCCTCTCTTTTCTTTGCCTAGCCTTCCGAACTGACAGTCCTTCATCTCGTCCTGGATTGATCTGCCGTGATTTACTCGCCCTGGTCTGGATTTTATTTGTTTCTGGAGAGACAGCCGTTATCTCCTCATGGAACTCTCGTTTTGCACCGCGCCTTCCTCCTTTTGTCTTTTCCTGCATAGAGAAGATAACTATTAGTGATTGGGTCATTCGTGCTCATTCTCATTACATTCTCCTTACTTTATAACAAAGAAAAGGTTACAACTATTGCTTGAAACACAACTAAGTTACTCGTTAAAACATACCTTTCCAATGCTCTACAGTTTGTTTTTTAGGACAGTCTCATCACTTGATTGGATCAGCTTTATTTCTAGAGCAGCAGCTTGTTCATTAATGTTCTGATCTTGTTTGAGTGTCTTGGTTTCATCATCATTTATAAGGCCTGAATTATCATTGAAGAGAATATATGAATCTATATCAGAATGGACAGCATATATGGGAAACTTTTGAGGTTTTTCTTCACTGCTGACCATGTATTTCATAAGTGACTCTCTATATAACCTCTTGGGTTGACCAAAGACTGAGATGGTTGCATACGACATGTCTAATTGTAGGGAACCTTGGAGTTTAGCCCCCCATGATCTTGATAACAGCATCCCATATTTGGGTGGGATATCAGCAACTACAACGTCCATTAGAATTGTTTTATTTGGGTACTGAACTAGGGACACACAAAGATCTTTTATCAGACCTAAACACTTAACTTGGCTGGAGTCAAATGAGAATAAGTCCTTATATGGTCTGGTAATATCTAGATTCAATCTTTCCATGACTGATTTAGGCATCAAGTTGTGAGAGGCACCTGAGTCAAACATTGCATTGTGTAGTATCTTATCATGAACATGCAGGCTGACATAGAAAGGTAAGATCCCTGTAACTGCTATCTTTCCATCAACCTCTGGACCGAATAGCAATTCTGGGGTGTCATCCAACACATTGACATTATCTTTATTATAAGTAATTTGAAGGGATTTCTTGATTTGTTGTCTATAAATGTCATGCTTGGCTAGTTCTGAAAGAAGAATAGCTACCTTCAATTTGCCAATTTTAGCTTCTAAGTCAAAGGGTCTTTCAGATAGGGTCTTGGTATTTTGGTTAATAGCCCTTTCCTTTTCAATGGAATCCTTGATGCCCTCCTCTTGATTCTCTTTCTGATCCTGAGGCTTATCCCTCTTACTTGTCTTTTGAGAAATGTTGCTTGGGTTGTGTTGGAAGGGTGTTGTATCTACTGGTTGCTGTTTTGAGGGGGATGTTTGAGTTACTTCTTCAACTGTTACCTCATCTGTGATTGGACCAGTTTTGTCACTTGGTTCTGTGACAATAGCTTCCTTAGGCTGTGGAGTGTCCTTTGTCTTGTCAGGCTGTGTCACATTTATAGTTCTGCTTCTTAGCTTGTATTGCTTATGGACTTCATAAACAACTGTGTCATATCCTTGTTTAAAGTCAAATGACTCACCTGACCTGGTTTGGAATTGCTGAATGTCATCATCCTTATGATCTTCTTGACTCAAAAAAACTTGCTGCTCATCATTTAGGCCCATCAGGTTAATGTGGGTATCATCTGTTTGCTCATTTGAAGTGGATGCCTCAGTATAGTTTTCCTGGAAAGGAGGCCTTATGTCTGGATCAGAACCAGTTTTGCCAATGTTTGGGCTTTGATTTCTCCTAAAATTTGGATTCCTGATAGGGTTATTTTGTGGTGCTTCCCATGATGACTTTCTCTCAACTGATTCTACCCTGTCACCCAATCTCTTCATACCAGTGAGTATTGCATCCAATTTTTGATCAAAGGCTGAGGGTTCTTCTTTGAAGGTGGTTCTCTTTTCCAATCTTGCCCTGTTTCTTTTGGCAATCAGGTTAGCCTCTACTGTGACAGCAACCTTTTGGGCATCTTCAAGGGTTTCAGGGGCTCTTTCCTTCAACTGATATGCCATATCAGGGTCAAAACCGTCAGGAAATTTGTACAGGGCTAAATCAGGAGGAGGTCTTAAATTCTGTGGTATTGCGTTATACACATTGTTGAATCTTGCACAATACTCCAAAACGGTCTCTTGAGGACCTCATTTGATTGTATCATATTCACCAAGTATGTGCAGGGGGTCTTTCTTTTTCTCCCATCTGTTAGTAAAGGCTTGATAAAGCTCATCAGGGGTTGTGATGGTATTTACAGCCAGTGATCTAAACCAAGTTCTTACATCCCCTGTGAGACTCTGAACAAAGATTCTCATTCTCACACTGTCATCATCTATTTCATAGTTCTCAAAATGGTCTTGCATCCTTCTGGCATGTTGAATTGCTGTGAAAGGGCCATTGGAGTCAAAATATGAGATCTTGGATTGGTAGTCCTGGGGTAGAGCTGCAGCATTAGCGGGCAACTGCAGGGGTGCATATGTATTAGCCATATTTACAGGATTTATAGGATTGACAGGGATAACTGGGATATCATGAACGACTGGTACAACAGGGGTATTGGGAACGGTAGAAACTAGAGTGTTGGTCAAGGGAATATGTGCAGTGGATGGAGGTGTGAAAGGAGGGCTTTGAGATGTGGATGGTGAACTGGGGGAATCAAGGGTAGACCGAAATAGAACCTTGATTGGAGTTGGAACAGGGCTTGGATGAGCTGTCTCAGAACTTGAATCAGCAAGAGTTTCATGTCCCTGCTGTTTCCTAATGATCTTAGGGATTGTATTAGGATTTTCAAAAACAGTTGGAGGATTGGGGTCAGGATTTGACCTTGTATATCGCGGATTCTTCTTGGGAGCCAGCTTCTGAACTTGTTTTTGAGTATGTTTTTTGGAATATTTTTGTGTTTACAACGGCCAGACAAGATTCTGGAGTGACTGTGTATATCTTAAAGCTAGCATGAAAATTGACTGCATCAGCTTTAAAGAAATATACAGAAATTAGAAAATCCTGAGGAATTCCCCAGTGGAGTCGCCAATTATGTTAACACCCAAGTTGTTCCCTTTGACTCCCAAGGGAATACGGCTGGGGTAACCACTAACCAATCTTTGGATTACAGCTTCTAGCCAAATTGTAATCAGAGAGGGCTCTCTCTTTAAGGTTTGTCTCTGTTTTGTGAAGATTTTAGGCTAGTTATGAGTTCAGGGTTTGGTTTATGTTTTGGTTGATGGATATCTTTCTGTACCTAAGGTGGAAATCTTCAGATAGTTCTAATCCATTGGGCTATGGAGTCTGTGGCTACAGGTTGTTTGAAATATTGAGTAGAGTTGCTGAAACTACACGGCCTTTTAAATACTTCATGAAACAAAATTTAAAGTGTGATTATGAGCTGTGATCAACCAGTGAAAAGCAATTAAGAATTCTCCACTAAGGTGGGGTGTAAGAATGAGATATATTGCACAGGAGCATACTTGAATTCTTGAAACAACAATCACTGTGAAAGATATAGTTTGGGGGTGCAGCAGTTAAGAATTACACCTTATGACTATAACTGAAGAAAAACATTTGTAATAGCATAGATTGAGTTCAGGGTAATCTGTGATTAAATCCTAGAACTATTCTTTTTCCTTGCCATTAACTGTGAAACACAGAACATGAATGAGCTATGAAAAGATGACAAAAACACATAACAAAGAGTTTTAAGAAAACTTATTGAACCATGAAATACGCAGGAATCCTGTAACATTCAGCAAAAACACCACAATGCCTCAGGTAACGCAGAGCTTTGGAAATTCCATCAGCTTTGTATTAATTCTCTGAAAATTTACAGCATAAGAACTCTAGAAGAGAAATCAACAACAACCCCTGCAAACTTATGCGAGGGGGGAATATATACAAGTGGTCATACAAAATATCTGAGGTGTTGAGTCATCTGAGAAATAAATGTGTTCACCAACTTGTACAGAATAACAGATAAGAAGTTATTACAGCTTTGAATACAACATAAATGCTCTTTAATGCTGTCAGAAAACTTTTTGACCTTTGGAGGCCATTGAGTCAGTTGAACGCTCTGTTATAAATGATGAATGACGTGTCTTTGTAGCTCTGTCCTCCTGTAGCTTTTCAGCCCTGTCACCTGTGACTGTCACTGCTGCCTTGGTGGCCAAATAGTTTTGCTGAGTTGGCTCAGCCCATTCTTCTCCATGCATGCTGATTTTATCAAAATTTTCCTGTGCATGATAACTTATATTTTTTGATGAAAAACTTAGTGAATGGCTTCTTGTCTATAATATCATCTGTATCGCCTTAGTCCACCATTCCTGTGTGGGAAATTGATGTCTCAGAATTGCCTCTAAAGTCTCATCTGCCTCTGTGTATTTGTAGAAGTTTGGAGGCACTTCAAACAGATGTTTAATTTCATTCATTATAAAGAATAAGTTCTCTACCCTGTTTTAGAGACTTTGTCCTGTTGCTGGTCCTGTTTCTTCTGAGGTACTGGGCCTTTCAGTGATCTGATTAGTAGCGAATGTATTGACCCTCTTGGCATAATGCTCATGTGAAAGTAGTCTCCCTGCGCAGTTCAGTAAGCTAGGAAGACCTTTGCCCTGTAGTGCTGTGAACTTGTCCATGAACTTATTTACCTCTGTCTGCATGTCCTGGCTTCTTCTTTCCAGCGTTTGTACTAGGCTTCTCAGTGTAAGGACCCTCTTTATCAGCTGGATGGTCTCAGTTCTGCTTGTGATTCCCATTGTCGCCAGCTGAGCACTTGTTCTGTTATTAAGCACATTGATCATTCTGTTGGCAACCTCAGGCATATTGCCTAGAGATGCCCTTGCTCTCTAGATTTCCCTCTGTGCTTTCCCTATGAGCTCTATCTGCTCATGAATGGTTTCAATGTATTGTCATTGATCAGTGATTGATTGGCCAATGTTGGCCCATAAAACTGTCTTAAGCTCAATTGTCACTTTGTCAAGTGTGAGCTCCTTCTCCAGCTCCTTTATCTTATCCTTAAGGGCATTTATTTCCCTTCCTTTTTCTGCTACAGTCTGCTTGGATTTATCATATCTTTCATTGAGCTTGGCTAGACTCTCCCTGGCCTCATTTAGCTCTGCCATTTGGGCTTCCAAGGCTTGGATTTCATTCTTGAGCTTCTGCATATCCAGGCTTGGAGCCTGCTCTGTTGTTGGTGCAGTTGCTGATGTAGATGGTGCTGTCTGTTCAGTAGGAGGAGCCGTAGTCTGAGGAGGTTCCTCGAGGTTAATTATTTCTGGAGGAGGCTGAGATGTTTGTCCTCCTTCTTTTTGTTGTAATGCTGCCTGCAGTGCAGCCTGTGCAGCCTCTGATTCTCCCAATTTTTCTTGTGTTTGGATCAGCTGTTTGTATAGGGACACCAGCATAGCTGATGCATCTTGGTCATGTATCAGCTGGGCAACTTCTCCAGTTTGTGGGTGAATGGTTGCTGGGACTTTCACCATTTTTCTTAATGCTGCCATATCTGCATCTCTCAATTTCAACAATGCCTACACAGCCTTGATGTCCTTGGGATCATGCCCAAGTTCTATGATTATCTCCTCCAAGGCTTTGATTATGTTGTCCTTTGCTTGAGAGGATGCTCTCTCCAACTCAAGTTGGGCAGCTGTATTATTTAAGCTATTTTCTAGCCTGTAGTTCTCCAAGGTCTTGTCTGCCAAGGAGGCATACACCATCTCACCCGTTTGCTTATGCAATTCGATTTTGTCCATTGGGTGGATGTCCTTGGCAAGGACCTCAAGGTTGGTCCTTATGTAATCTGCAGCTGACTGCGGCTGCAACACGGCTGGCATAAAGTGGCTCATGATCATCTTGCCCTCCTGGACATCAAATGCAGACATTAGTCTTTGCTGGTTAGTGGGAGCCATTTTCAACAAATGATTATATAGTTGTACTCTTATGGGCTCATTCCTCTTCTTTATGTCAATGAACTGCTGCTTGATTCCCACCTCAGCTCCTTTTTGCTGGCTTGAGGAGCTGACTTCTCCTCCCATTGTCCTCTCTTGTTCCTGCTGGAAGGTACTTGCAGATGCCTCCATACTAGGTGGGCCCATGCCCAAAGACTTCCCTATTGGCATTTCCTCCTCAGAAAGGGGATTCATTCTATGTCTTTTCTCCCCATGACTTGTTGATGTTGTGAGGGGAGTCTCTCTGTCCCTCTTTCTGCTTATGTCTTCTTTTTGTGGGGTTTGGAGGACTGAGGCCTCCACTGTTGTCTCCTGCCTAGGAGGCAGGGTGTCCTGAGCTTGTTGCCCGGTGGATTCTGGGGCCTGTGATGTATTTTCTTGCTGTCCTGGTTTCTCCTTTTCTTGCTGCCCCTCTTGTTGTTGTTGTACCTGTTGTTGTTGCTGCATTTCCTGCTGCTGTACCTCTTCATGCTGCATTTCTTCATGAGGTGGCTGCTCTGGCTCCATCTCTTTCTCTTTTCCTTTGCTAGAGGTTTGATCAGTAGCTTTGGTTGTTTGCTGTTGTGCTGTGGAGGATGAGGCAGCTGCTCCCACTTGAGTGCCTCGAAGAGCAAATACCTGTGCACAAAGCTCTAAGTCAGCCATCTTTTGGATATTTTTAACTGCCCTTTGATTTAAATCTTCTTGTGTGGCATCCTCCTCTAAGGTTCCTCTCCTCCACTTAATTTGATTGGCATACTTTTCTATGTGAGGCAACCTTACATGGTCATAACCGGACAGCCTATATTTGACCCTTCTTAAAGTTATGAAGTGATTGGGGTCATAAGGTTTCCAAAGGAAACTGGTCTGTAGGCCAAGGGACTCTAGCATTCTGTCTGCTTCTTGCCAACCTTCCTCCCTTTTGTTGTAGATGAAGTGGCCTAATTGGTTTCTTACTTTGAGTTGTGCTTTCTTGCCTTTGCCTGAAAAATGTAGCACATCAGCATTCCCAAACTGCCTGAAGTATTCAAGGGCAAACAGTCTCATGGGCACATATCTGGGCAATCTGTATGGGGGCAACTCACACCCATATATTCTGATGACTGTGTGGTGTTGGTAATAGTACCAATCCCCAATGCTGTATGCCTTGGACAGCTGAAGAATCCTCTGCATCTCATCAGTTAGTCTAGGAGGAGGTGAGCTCATAAGCAAAGACATGGCTAGGTGGATGAAGAGGTCTATAAATTCACAATAAGTATATGGAGAACAAGATCTGCAGTGGAAGGCAGAGGACCAATAAACCACTGACCTTGGATTTCCTTGTGCATCCACTCTCTTCATAGCAAAGTGGAACTTCTCATGTTGATAATACAAAATCAAGTGGTAGATGTAAGAGGTGTATCTGAACACCCTTTCTCTTGCCAAGTTGGAGACTTGCCAGGGGAAAACATGAGCATCATCACCAGCACAGTTTCATCAACAAATTCAATTGAATTATAGCCCAGAATGGGACTGATCATGTCTACAAGGTCCCTGCCCAATTGGTTAAGGTAAACATGAGAAATGGGAGGGTACTTCACAGTGTCAGAGTCAATGAATAATTGATTTAGTTTGGTGACCTGAGCATCTGTCAATTTAGCTCCTTGTTTTATCAGATCAGCCAGTGATAAAGGGACTAATTTCTTCTCAGTTTTGAAGTGCAGCATCTCTCTGATGGCTTCAGGGGTGACATAGAAAACAACTGAGCCTGAAGGGTCAATCACAGCCCTCTGAGTGGCGTCGTAGCATTCATCACATAGGTGGATTAGGTCAGGAAACTGGTTGACCTGAGGGAGCTTGAAGAGAGGGAGGAAAGAATCCCAAATGCCCAACACATCTGTTCCAGCCTCATGTTTAATCTTTAATTCGTTTAACAAGTGGATGTGGTACTTGCTGTGCATTAGCATTTCTTCTGATATCTGATAATCTAGGCCTACTAACGGTTGCCATTCCAATTGTCTCTGAGGAGCATTTAAAGGAGCAATGTTCAAGGCTACAGGAGCTACTGGATCATCCATGGTTACTTTAAAGCTCTGTTTGTATGTAAACTGGTGTTACTGTGCAGAGCAACACAAAAGAGTAATTCTTGAAAAGAGAAGTGATTTACTAAGGAACAGAGGATAAAATGGTGGTGGCAGCAATTGAAACACTGCACAAGCGTTGATAGGGCGAATGCTTGGCCTTAAAAAACTCTTTTTCACAGCAAATTGGTGCAGTTTGGGTTCCCCGTTCACGATTGCGCGAACAGAATGCAGGTTTGTGAAAACTCGGGTAAACAAGGCTTAGCAGGTGAATTTCGACCTTACAGTTGCAAATGGAGACTAGGCACAGAGGATTTGTCGGTAAATTATGTGTTTTTTTAGTGTTTCACGTTATCCTTGGAGAATTATGTACAAACTTAGGCGTAGGGAGGATAATTCGGATAAATACCTGGTACACTGCGGCAATGGTGACAAATGCAGGTGGGTTTGGCGCGCCAACAATCTCCAGGTCGAATTCAGCAGATTGGTGAGAGCTTGGACGTAAAATGCATGCAGAAGAAACAATAGCCGTTTTTGCAAAAAGTGCAAAAAACACGGTTTTTTGGCCAAAATATGGATTTTTTTGGAACATTGGCGCTTTTTTTGGATGGCGTCAGCATGACATCATCAGGTGGGGTCAAGGTCGGATGACGTCAGCATGACGTCATCAGGTGACGTGGCGGCTTAAGAGTGGTCCACGGGGATGGTGAGGTGGCGGACAGGTCGGAGCAATGGCGGACGGGGGCGCTGACACGGCGATGACGTAGCAGTGACGCTGGCATAGCGGGTTAACGGAAACCAGAAGCGGTAAGCGGTTTGATATCGCACCGCCCTCTATACGGAAGCTGAATTGTCAGAGGGGGCTCCGATACGATGTGGGGGTGACGCGTGGCAGAGGCCTGACGTCACCCTCTGACAAATATCGGAAGCTATCCTTCGGACGTCAGAGCCGCTCCGATATGCATGTGGGCCGTCGGATGAAAAAGGCCAGATCCGACGGTCGACGGATCGTTAATGTGCCAGGTAAATACGGAAGGGGGTGGGAATAAAATAATATATTCTTTGGAAATTGCGCCCGGCGGGGACTTTAGAATTTTGGCGGATTTGTATTGTTTTTCAATGTATTTTATGAAAACGTGCTTTTGCGCCAAACTTTGGGTAAAACGGGAAAAAGTGGGTTTTTTCATGTAATTTTGCAAATGAGCGGGTTAGGGGTGAAAATGGGTTTATTTACAAGGTTCTTTTGCAAATGAAGGATTTAATGGTTTAGAAAACTTCTGAAGGGGGAAAAGGGGTAGGGTTTGGGTTCTTAAACTAACCAGATGTCAATTTAATCCCTGATTGTGAACATATAGCTATAATGCCAGGGGGAAGGGATATTTTTAGAATGCTTGGGGTTTATACACCATAGTGTTTATAATAATAGGGAAAGGGTAACATAGGGGATTTATATAATAAGAAGTTAGGGGTTAACATGAATGGAAGAGGTGAATGAGGAGTGATATCACTAAGTTTATATAAAAACAACTTAGCTTAGGGAGTAGATCAAAATGAAAAGAATTCTAGACAAGAAATGTGGCTTTTAAAGGAATAAGAACCAACATAAAACCTTAAACTCTTTCATGAATACAACTAATGAAGGGGTGTTAGTGATGAATGTGAAAGGGGAGAAAAGGGAGTTAGTCATGCTCCTTTTGCTTTGCTGCAACATGATGGAGAAAAGGAGCTTCTCTATCCACTGATGTTCCTTTCTGCTAGACCAGCAGAACTCATTTGAGAGTAACAACATTTCTGCAACCCCATCTGCCTACCCATCTACTTGCCTAGCATTTTTTGTTTCTTCAAGGAGGGTGCACTTAGACTTGCAGACCCTTATGTGCCTTTTTCTTTTCTTTTGGCTTTTCTTTTGACTTTCTATCTAAGGCTACCCTTATTGCTTCCAAGGTCCCAGATTAAGCAGTTGGGAACCTTACTTTCTCTACCTAGCTACTGGTCTGCCAGGATTAAACAGTTTGGACGGACTTCTTTTCTATTCTACAACAAAAATTGAAACATGGCATGATCCAGATTAGGCTGTTGGACCATCCATCCAGAATTGAGTCAACATCAAGCTTTTGTACACACCTTGTCTTCTCATGGAAATATGGGATCTTTGAATTACCAAAGCAGAGCATATTTGGAACTTTTATTTGCCAATCATGAAATATGAAACCTATTGGTATAGGTAGCTAACACACAAGAAGGATGGATCATGGTGCACGTTTCTAGATTATAGGGAGCTCAATAGGCTTACTATTATAGATCAATTTCCCATTCCTATCATTTATGAATTATTGGATGAATTACATGGAGCAATTTACTTCACCAAATTGGATCTCCATTTAGGATATCATCAAATCATAATGAAGACTCAAGACATTCCAAAAACAACATTTAGAACTCATGAGGGTCATTATGAATTTTTGGTCATTCCTTTTGGCCTTACCAATGCACCTTTTACATTTCAAGGTTTAATGAATTCCATTTTCAAACCCTTCCTTAGAAAATTTGTGTTAGTATTTTTTGACGATATACTAATCTACAACAAGTCTTGGAAGAACCATATTCAACATGTTGACAGGGTGCTCAAACTATTGGAGGAGAAACAATTATATGCAAAAAGCTCCAAATGTTTCTTTGGAGTACAAGAGGTGGAATATTTGGGTACTTAGTTAGCTCATAGCTCATCTTATCATCCTCAATCTGATGGGCAAATTGAGGTAGTGAACAAATGTTTGAAGGATATCTTCATTGCTTTGTATCTGATAAACAGACACAATGGGTCAAGTGGTTGCCTCTAGATGAATGGTGGTATAACACTTCCTTCCATACTGTAGCAAAAAAGACCCCATTTATGGCACTTTATGGATATCATCCACCATCCATCACATCATCTTTAAAAGAAAATTATAAGGTTCAAGTAGTGGAAGATCACATCGAGCATCAATAACAAGTTCTCAAACACTTAAAGGATAACCTCACTTTGGCACAAAATAGAATGAAACAACAGGCAGATCAACATCACAACGAAAGAAGTTTTGATGTAGGTGACTGGGTATTTCTACGACTACAACCTTATAGAAAAATTTCCCTCAAGCAAGCTAAGAAGGATAATAAATTACCACCAAATTATTATGGTTCGCACAAGGTGTTACAAAAAATTGGTACCATGGAATACAAATTGGATCTACCTGCATCTTCTCAAGTGCACCCAGTTTTCTATGTTTCATGCTTAAATAAGGTTATAGGTGAGAAGATCGTAGTTCAAACAATATTTCTAGAACTTGAAAAGGAAGGAAAAATCATATTGGAACTAGAAGCAGTCACAAAAACAAGAAATTGATGGCTACGGAATCGATCAATTTTAAAGCATCTCATCAAGTGGAAGAACTTACCCGCTGAAGATTCCACATGGGAGGATGAGAATTTTATACATAAGCATCCAGAACTACGCAAGCATTGAGGACAACACTTTTTGAAGGAGAGGGACATGCTAGATCCCTATACCACTAGTGTAACCCCTTATTGTTATTAGTGCAACCCCCTATTGTATTATTTTCCCATATAGTCCCCATCTTGTTATTATTATGCCCCATAGAAGCCCACTATTATTATTGTTGGCACCTGCAATATTATTTTTATGTAAGCTCTGATTATATTGGGACCCCTTAGACTCCTATATATAGAAAGGAGGTCTTGTCATTTGTATCATCCAATAATTTTTCATTTGTGTAATGTAAAGGAGGTTTCCCCCTCGAAGAGGCTCAATTTAAGTTGTTGATATATCTTTTCTATCTTTTTGTGAGCTTGTTTCATAACTGAAATATGCATCACATTATAGCATGCACTAGTGCTAAACATTATGATGAGCACACTAATTCCTCTAAGTACAACATTAGCACCATCCCCTTCAATGATACCATTATTGTTTCCATTATTACCATCACCAAAATTTTGTGGCACACAAGGACATATATGCACTAGTACCCAATCATATGTAGAGTATCGGTGCTAAAAAATAGACAACATACATGTTTATATTAAATAGTTAATAGTGATTCTCTAACACACACTACTATTGTAAGTGCACCAATAAAAAAAAACTTTGTTAAAACCTCTCAATGCCCTTTGTGACAACCCTTTTTGCTACCCCTCTTCTAAATGTCACTATCAATGTAATTCATGTAAATATTGCGGAATGTAACAAAATGATTGACTTGGATGAGTGTACATGGATTCAAATTCTAGGAGAAGGATGTAGCATAACCCGACTCTAGAATTACCTTGAGGGAATGGAGTAAGATCCCTAGGTGAACTTCCTTCCCATGGACATGAGTTATGATGCACAATATATATATATATAGATATATATATATATATATATATATATATATATATATATATATATATATATATATATATATATATATATATATATATATATATTATTTGGCCATTTGTGCATATATATTTATACCCTCTCGCACAATCATAATATGTATATAAATGTACTTATGCATAATAATGTAGGTTATGACAGCCCCATGATTGTTGACCTCCAACTCCCAACATAAGGACCCTCCCTCGAAACTAATATGTATGGCTAGCGTGTCTCATCTTATTATGTTATCATATCGAGCATCTCCCTTAGAATGACTTGTCGGTCAATGATTCACTACCCTATAATGGCTTCCATGTCATCTCCTTGTGCAAATCTCCATGGAGGCTTCCCCAGACACTTCTCCTCCCCTTGCGGGGCTCCGACCTTTGGGATATGACATTTCCAAAGTAGCATCTACCATACCTTGGGCCTCACCTAAAACCATACCAACCGTCATCGTCTAAAATCCCCTTCTAGCTCTCCACTCTACGATCTCCACCCAGTCATCCTCACGAATCTCATGAAGGACATTGTCATTCCGACCAATCACATGAAGAAGATTGTCACTCTAACAAATCTTCTAAAAGGAATCTCCTTCCACCAATATGGAGTCTTCTTTGACTAAGGTCTTGACCATTTTGTGGATAAGACTGAACCAATATTTCCTATAAGTTGACCGCCTCCTTCTCTAAAGCTGCAACAAGCTTCACGGTTCCTTCCCACCATGACTTAGTTGAATTCTTATGGCCTAACACTGCGCAGTGCCTTAGAAGTAGAATTGCACAACCCTCCCAACTATCAGCCATGTTATCGCACAGGATCTCCTAAACGAACCTTACCTGATGCGACTCTCCCTCATGAGTCTGGTATAACTCCAAACAATATGTATCGATCCATGGTGATTTGCTTGGTTTCCTAGGGAGATTTCTGATGTTATCCCTCTCGATATTGAGTGATTGATCCTTTAATGAGTCCCTAGACTGCCAATCTTCCCATTCCATGAGGAAGGAAAGCTACCAATGGAGGCATAGGCACTCCCCCTTGGATTACCTACTACGTGTTCATTGAAGACTCCAAAGAGGTCTCAAGCCTATTCTACTACACAACGATGGTGCCAAACCTTGTGTCAGCCTACACACAGCTCTACGATGAATTTTCAAGCTTTCAGGCACCTCAGCTATCACTTTACAGTGCTAAAACCGGGAATACATTTTTGCTGAAAATGCAGGGCTGAAGGCCATTTAGGAAAAGAGGGTGGCTCAATAGACACTACGTAAATCTCCCTTTTACGTTAAATCCATGCTCATCGAGCAACACAGTGACTTACAATGTGAACATGGGTGGCTCACAAGAGAATTTGGATCCTGCTATGTAGGAGGTCGCTCTCTTGCAATCTTATTAATAAAAAGGGCCTCATCTCCCACTATTATTTAAGCATTCTTCTCAGCTCTTATGGCTCAACGCTAATGTAACACCCTCCTCCCACATCTGCCCAAGTAACCGGCCAGTAGGGATAAATATGTGACGAGAGGCCACCATGATATGATTTGACCTCCTAATTCACGTTAAGGAAACGGAACTGATGGAAACACACCATACATACATTCAACATTAGCTTTAAGACCCTCAGGAACCAATCCAACACTTTAGATAGCTTTCCCTTGGTTCCCACTAAACTTTTGGACCACTTAAACCTCAATGAATCTCATGCTATAGGCATGACAGCGTCCAGAAACCCAAAGTCGCTCTACAGGCTTTCCTTTCAATTTCCGAAGACTAAATTTGTCAGTGCTATGCCAGCATCCTCAGGATTTGAGCCACTTTTTCAGGCCCATAGCCCAGGGCACTGCCTAGAATTTCATGACACCTTCAGAATAGTAAAATAACATAGAAATGACAGTAATAAAGAAAATACTTGTTTAAGTCCTTGATTGGACCCCTACTAACCATGACAAACATTTTGTCAAACATATCATGAATATGTAAACTACAGGTGTAAATAACATTTATGAGCATAAGGGATTCATACTTAGCTGAGAATCATTAAAAATCATTGATGCCTCAATACATCAATTGTCATTCCATCCATTAGGCCATAGATACATTGATGATTCAATTACAAGTAAAAACATGATGAAATCCATACATAGTTGTTGTTGTAAAACACGTACAAAAACAGCATAATAGCACCAGAAATACTCGTGAAAGTACAGCCATCTAGACCACATATAATCCATCAAAATGCTCATAGAAATACAAGGAGAAATAATCTTTTATTAATGATGAAAAATCCAAACACGAGATGGGACTTCCATGTTCCACCTGACCATAGAATGGTTGAGCCAAATCTCTCTTCAGTCATTCACCCATGTGTCATATTCCAAGCATGAATGTGGGATCTCATAGAACACATCAATCAAAACTCATCAAGGGCTTCTAGAGGCAATACACCTTGACCCATCAAACATTGATTCCACCTCACAGCCGAACATCACAAAACCATCATCAGATTGGTCTCTATCCAATCGTTTTAGGGCTCTAGAGCATTTGTCCAACCAAGGCTCCAGGACAATTAACTCAACCCACAACTTTTACCGACCTCCAGAGCATTTTTCCAACCAGGGCTCCAAGACTAGTAACTCAACCCACCAAGGGCTCCACAGATTTTTTCCAACCAAGGTGTTGTGCTCCACAACAACCCCCCCATTTCATAACATTTTTATTCCCAAAATTATCATATGAAATGGGTCCCTTAGAGTTTAATTGGTATCAACATTATATCTTTCAAAATGTTCCGAAAACCAAATGAATACATTATATAAAAACCTTTTGAAAAAACCATGTGATCAAATAAAACAATCCTTTTTCATTGCGATAAAGCGATCGCAAGATCACATATTGCAATGACATAAGGGAGCATAAGTAAGTGACACATTGGTCTCCGCCGATGTGATATCGGTTATCGGCAATACTTTATGCACATTTTAAAGCGCCCCCATGCCATTAGCCCCGATGCGATGCGCAATCGGCGATCGGCAATCGGCAGTATTTCATCCACATTGTTAAGGCGCCCGGGTAATGTATTCCGATGCGATGTGATATCGCAATCAGCAAATCGGCGGCAGGCTGTCAATATTATATATAATCCTCATTCTCCCGACGCGATGCGATATCGCTATTGGCGATCGGAGGTTTTGAATAGTATCAATACAAAAAGTTTAAGGTTGCCCCGATGACCGATTGCGATAAAGCACAGTTTTCGAAAAAGCCATTAAATGAAGGGATATCATGATTTGTTTCATATTAAAGGCTTGATCCTTCCAACAATGATTCACCTGCGCACAACCGCCAAAATGCCCACAGCACGCTTAAATGAATCATTTGGCCGATTAACGATATAATGGGCATTTAAGATTGGCAGGTTTTAAACGGCCATTTAATGTGATCGTAAGTCCTAAAATCCTCCCATGGATTGTGTCTGTGCCCATTTTAAAAGCTAATCCCTTATTAAGCATCTGTCAATATTTCTCATCACTTGCAAGTTTTCATTGCTATTTCTCTCTATTACGTATATTTGCGCCTCTGTGCAGAATTCATCCAAAGGAGAAAGCTCAAGCAAAATGGGGAAGAAATCCAAGAAGACCACAGGCGCTTCCACTACGCCAGCTGCAGGACAGGTTCTCACTGACAAGAAGAAAGGATTAATTTCGGATACAACATGTTCAGGTCTCGGCAAAACTACTTGGCAGGGTACCTACAACTTAATCGAGATTGAAGAACCTTCGGTGACAATAGTAGAAGCCACTGCTGATTCCACTCGGAAATCTGAGTGCACTCTTAAGGATTTAGCTGACTCCTTCCTTCACAGGATAGCAGCCAGGGAGCAAATTCTCCCATACACAGATGTAGTACGTTGGGCAATTGAAGAAATCCCAATCTTGGATAGAACCTTCAGCACCAGAGACGGAAGAATTTTCGGGTCGTTCAAAGCTGAGGACTTGAGGCAAATGTACCATTTGCCTAAACCAGAGAAGATATACAATAAGGCGTTCCTGGAGAAATTCGCAAGTGAAAATGAAGTTGAATCCGAACCCATCCGGGATTGGAGACAAAATCCGGCCAAGCACAAACACGAATCTTCCGGTAAGTACTCAGTTGATTCCCTGGCTTCTCCTTATTGCTACGCTGGAATAATGATGTGTAGATTGTGGGGATTGCATGACTCCTCTAATTTCACCATAGAGATGGTTCCTTTAATGGAAGCTGCAGTGAACAGTCAAATAATGGATTGGGCCACTATTCTCTCAGATAAACTAGCCATAGCTGTGCTTGATTTTAGAAATCAGACTGTCGTCTCTGAAAGGAAAATTCCCCCATTCTATTACAGTGCATATATTTTAGATACATTATGTTTCAATTCTGAATTTCTCGTGCTCGGCTGGAGGTGGACGCCACAAGATCCCACGGCTATCCACATATACCATCAGAAATTATGGAAGTCCTCTTACAAGCACCATCTGTACCAGATCTGCAATGGCTTTATGGTGCCTATTTATTATTCTATTTTTTATAAACCCATTCCCAAGATTTCCTATCAAGCTTCGTTTGATTTAACAGCGGTAGGGAGTTGGTTTGGAGAGGAAAAATTCACTTATGTTAGAGTTTTCGGTAGCCAAGCCAAACCACATGTTCTCCCTTTGTACATACCAGATAAACTACTAGCAAGAGAAATCGCTTATCATATTACGGCTGAGAGTGTTACACAGACTCTCAAGAAAGAAAAGAAGAGGGGTTGGCCCTCTTTTCCCTTGAGATGTGGTGTCTATACTCTGCACGATCTCAAACATGCAGAAAAGGAAGCCACAAAAATTCAATCCTTGACTCTGGCGACTCTCCCAAATAGGCACTTTGATCCAAGGAAAGTTGCCTATAATGCATTAGAATAGGCCAAATTGACAAAATTTGAGCATAAAGAAGATATGTTTGACGACCTGTTCATTTCAGCAGAATCAATAGGTCAGGCTAAAGAATTCGCTAGAATGAAATATAATGATGAAGGTTTGACTGAGTTTAATAAACTTAGAGAACAAAGGTTGCAAACTCTGCCTCTAGATTTACTAGCAACAACCTCGGCGACATCATCAAGCGAGCCTGGTCGGCAACAGTCAAAGGAACCTCCGGTTATAACAAAGGATCATAAGAAGGAACAGGAGGAAAGGCAGAGAAAAGAAAAAGAAGAAAGGCAGAAGAGAGCACAGGAGGAGAAACAGAGGAAAGAGAAAGAGGAACAGCAGATGAAAGAGCAGGAGGAAAGACAAAAAAAGGAACAAGAGGAGCAACAGAAGAAAGAGCAGGAAGAAGTGCGGAAGGAGTCCCAAGCCGAAAAGCAAAAACAAACCACCATTGATGTCAATATAGATACTCGTATTGACCCTAAATTGCTCCAGGAATGGAAGCAATTTGACTCTATCATCAGTGGATTGGAATGTTCCAAGGATACAGACACTTCCAAGACAAACGATACACAGGACATCACTTCACCTCAGGTTCTAAGTGGAACCAGCGGCCCACCCATTTCTAAGGATGTTGAGGTAATACCAAAAGACCCCTCCGACCAAATCATTCTCCAGGTAGAAGATATTCCTCCCCTGGATGTTTTCTACAGCCCGAGGCATAAAGCAGTGGTAAAACGACAAAGGAAAAGAAGGAAGATTGATCAACCTCCCCTTTTCCCAGAACAAATTGTTACGTGCAGCGTGGTTTGGAAGGAAGAATTCGACCCCTCCGATGACCTAACAAAACTATCACAGTATGCGGGAGCCTATTCGGCAGCGACAATTGATAAGGCATCAGAGGTAAGTCTTCTACTGAAAACCAAGGATCAAGAGATTTTCGCATTACAGGCAGAATTGGCTGAGACAAAGCAGAAGGCAGAGCAGGCAGAGCAGCAATTGTCGACACAACAGCAAATGAACAGTCAATTAACTCAGCAATTGCAGGCAGAAAAGCAAAGGATCGACCAAAGCGCGATCCAGAAACAGAAGGAATTATCAGAGGCATTGGCACAATTAAGGGCAGCAAACGAGCAAATGATGAAAACAAAGGATGAGCAAATCGCTCAATTGTCATCGCAGCTCGAAATAATAAAGGGCGCTCCACAAGTGGCTGAATTCAGAGCAGAAGCATTACAAATAAACACTGCATTAATATCTCAAATTAGGCTTCTGTGTCAACAAATCGCTCAGGCAGAGCCACTCTGTGAATTAACGACATCCATAAATCAGCAGGTAGAGAAGGCCAGGAATGAATTGGATCAAGCCGAAGAAATCATAGCTGCATTTCTTGACTGGCAAGATTCTGAACAAGGGAGAGCAGCAAATTTGCCCAGAATCTTAGAAACACATAAAGATATACTCTTCACAGAATGGCAGTCTCAGATGATGAAAGCAGAGAGGGCAGCTTCGAGATGTAAATCAACTTCCAGCAACCTGGTTGAACTAGTTAACAACACTCTCTACTTATCAAATATGATTTCCCAATGTACACCAGGAAGGTTGACAACAACAAACACATTGGAGCAATCATGTTATCCTGATTTAGAGGAAAAGGGGAGATTAATCGCTGGGATTAACAGTTTAACCATGGAAGCATATTGGCTCTTCCTGGTAAAGCCGCATACACAGAGAGCCGCCCTTAAGTGCCTAACAGATGCGATCGGGTATATAATTCCCGATATTCAGGATGCCACCTATGCCGCCCAGCTCAATTCGCGCCTCAACAAACCCCCTGAAGTAGAGCCAATGCTTGCGATAAGTCAGCTCAGATTTAAAGGCAAGCAGCCTACTTGATGAATCATGCCGCCGATTGCCAGATCGCTGAGGAAAATAGGATCAAGATTTATTGATACCGATTTAGTAGGATTTCAGTTTAATAGATATTTAGATTTTGGATTGCAGGTTTCTGTGGAGTGGTTTTTGAGAGATAGAATTCGGATAATCCACAGTGTTCATCTTTTTTCTCGTCGACGTTTCGAGTCTAGAGCAAGACTCATCATCAGGACTTGTTATACAGAGAAGAGGAAAATGATTGTGATAAATATGGTAAAGGATGATAGCTCGGATAATTTAGCCGACCATTGATCATTTAATAATTTATTAAATTTTATTATTTTAACCCATTAACTGAAAAGCCCTAAACCTAGTTTTACTTCTGTATAGGTGAATGATGATGTTTTACTCATATTAATAATTGGATTTTAATTAACCTGGCTTTATTTTGATTTGGAATTTTGAATATTGTATAATTAATAAGTTTTATATTTTGTAATTTATATAGATCTAGGTTGCTTTAATTTGTAAAGTCCTATTTTGTTTTATTAATTGGATGCCTATTATTAACTACAATTAATACTCTAGGTTTTAAATATTAGGTTTATTAGTTTAGATTTAATAGTCCAATTAACCTAGAAATATATTTTTATGAAATGTATAATTGTAATTGTATAGTTATATGATGTTTAATCAATATGGTATTATATTGTTTTCTAATTAAATTGTTTAATAATTTTTAATATATTAAGTTTTGTGTTGTTTTATTAATCTAGTCTAAATTGTTTTATTAATTAAGTCTATAATGGATATTGTATAAACTAATTCAGATATGTATTGTGTAATATATATATAAATTTTGTATTGTATATATATAATTTTGTTTATAGTTTTGTATTGTATATATAATTTTTAATATATTAAGTTTGATATTGTTTTTTATTAATCTATTCTAAATTGTTTTATTAATCAAGTCTTTAATGATTTTTGTATAAATTAATTCGGTTTTGTATTGTATAGATATCTTGTTGTTTAATTATTATAGTCTTATTTTTATTTTTAATTTAGATGCCTATTGTTAAATAACTGTGGTTAATACTCTTAGGTTTTATATATTAGTTTTATTAGCTAAGATTCAATAGTTTAAATTAACCTAGATATATATTACTATGAATTGTATAATTATTGAAGATTTATATAGTTAAATGATGTTTTAATTAATTGATATAGTTGTATAATGTCTTATCAATTATGTACCATATTGTTTAGTTAGTAAAGTTAATATATTTTATTAGGTTTTATAATGTTTTATTAATCTAGCCCTATTTGTTTGATTGACCTAGATATAAATAGATTTATTATTTAATTTAATTTCAGATATGCAATTTTCTAGGAAACCTTGAGTTCTAGACTGGACATATTATTTATTATTAAAGATAAGCTTAGGCAGCTACAGGCCCTCAATTCTAACGGAAGCAGGAATATTAAGGATAAGAGAGGGGAAAGTTAAGATAAGGAAATATGGGAGGGAGAAGGGGGGTGTGGAGGGTGGGAGGGATAACTTTTTTTAAGCAGAGAATTCCAATTTTTACTAATGTCCCAGCCTCCATCCCTATTAAGGTTACTAGGATGTTTTATGATTTCAATGGCTTCACGAATTTTCCTCTTGAAATGGTGCTCTTCCTTAGCAATGACTTTGGTATCTTCGAGGCATATGTGATGGTTAGTTTTTCCTACATGCTCAGCTAAGGCAGAAGAGCGAGTTCTTTCTTTGCGGATGTCAGCGCTATGTTCTTTTAGTCTTATCTTTACAGACCTGCCAGTTTCCCCTATATATTGTTTTCCACATGAGCAGTTTATGACATAAACACCTTTCCCTTGAAGCTGATCCTGGTTGTCTTTAACAGATTTCATATTTTGTTTGATGGTTGACAGGGGTTTGAATTAAGTTTTGATGTCTTTGTTCTTGAGAATTTTGGATATCTTGTCCGTGACACCTTGAATGTATGGAAGGTAGGCGTTGGAGGTTACAGGGTTTATTGTTTTGTTTTTGTTGCTCCCAGTCTTTGCCTTATTAATGGCTTTGAGGATATTTTTGCTATTGTATCCTAGGTTGGTGAAAATTCTTTTCAGGTATGTAATTTCTTCATCAGTGTGGTTCTCATCAGAAATTCTACAAGCCCTAGAATTTCTGATGAGAACCACACTGATGAAGAAATTACATACCTGAAAAGAATTTTCACCAACCTAGGATACAATAGCAAAAATATCCTCAAAGCCATTAATAAGGCAAAGACTGGGAGCAACAAAAACAAAACAATAAACCATGTAACCTCCAACGCCTACCTTCCATACATTCAAGGTGTCACGGACAAGATATCCAAAATTCTCAAGAACAAAGACATCAAAACTTCATTCAAACCCCTGTCAACCATCAAACAAAATATGAAATCTGTTAAAGACAACCAGGATCAGCTTCAAGGGAAAGGTGTTTATGTCATAAACTGCTCATGTGGAAAACAATATATAGGGGAAACTGGCAGGTCTGTAAAGATAAGACTAAAAGAACATAGCGCTGACATCCGTAAAGAAAGAACTCGCTCTTCTGCCTTAGCTGAGCATGTAGGAAAAACTAACCATCACATATGCCTCGAAGATACCAAAGTCATTGCTAAGGAAGAGCACCATTTCAAGAGGAAAATTCGTGAAGCCATTGAAATCATAAAACATCCTAGTAACCTTAATAGGGATGGAGGCTGGGACATTAGTAAAAATTGAAATTCTCTACTTAAAAAAAGTTATCCCTCCCACCCTCCACACCCCCTTCTCCCTCCCATATTTCCTTATCTTAACTTGCCCCTCTCTCATCCTTAATATTCCTGCTTCCGTTAGAATTGAGGACCTGTAGCTACCTAGGCTTATCTTTAATAATAAATAATATGTCCAGTCTAGAACTCAAGATTTCCTAGAAAATTGCATATCTGAAATTAAATTAAATAATAAATCTATTTATATCTAGGTCAATAAAACAAATAGGGCTAGATTAATAAAACATTATAAAACCTAATATATTAACTTTACTAATTAAACAATATGGTACATAATTGATAAGACATTATACAACTATATCAATTAATTAAAACATCATTTAACTATATAAATCTTCAATAATTATACAATTCATAGTAATATATATCTAGGTTAATTTAAACTATTGAATCTTAGCTAATAAAACTAATATATAAAACCTAAGAGTATTAACCACAGTTATTTAACAATAGGCATCTAAATTAAAAATAAAAATAAGACTATAATAATTAAACAACAAGATATCTATACAATACAAAACTGAATTAATTTATACAAAAATCATTAAAGACTTGATTAATAAAACAATTTAGACTAGATTAATAAAAAACAATATCAAACTTAATATATTAAAAATTATATATACAATACAAAACTATAAACAAAATTATATATATACAATACAAAATTTATATATATATTACACAATACATATCTGAATTAGTTTATACAATATCCATTATAGACTTAATTAATAAAACAATTTAGACTAGATTAATAAAACAATACAAAACTTAATATATTAAAATTATTAAACAATTTAATTGGAAAACAATATAAAACCATATTGATTAAACATCATATAACTATACAATTATAATTATACATTTCATAAAAATATATATCTAGGTTAATTGGACTATTAAATCTAAACTAATAAACCTAATATATAAAACCTAGAGTATTAATTGTAGTTAATAATAGGCATCCAATTAATAAAACAAAATAGGACTTTACAAATTAAAGCAACCTAGATCTATATAAATTACACAATATAAAACTTATTAATTATACAATATTCAAAATTCCAAATCAAAATAAAGCCAGGTTAATTAAAATCCAATTATTAATATGAGTAAAACATCATCATTCACCTATACAGAAGTAAAACTAGGTTTAGGGCTTTTCAGTTAATGGGTTAAAATAATAAAATTTAATAAATTATTAAATGATCAATGGTCGGCTAAATTATCCGAGCTATCATCCTTTACCATATTTATCACAATCATTTTCCTCTTCTCTGTATAACAAGTCCTGATGATGAGTCTTGCTCTAGACTCGAAACGTCGACGAGAAAAAAGATGAACACTGTGGATTATCCGAATTCTATCTCTCAGATATTTAGATTAATTTAGTATTTATAGACCCTTTCATTGTTTTGGAAAGGGTCGTAAAGTTTTGTACCAGACTTAAAGACTGAAGTTTGCACTATTGTGCTTCAGTCAATATTCTTTTATGAAACTGGACCAGTTGTTCTTAATTCAACAAGGAGGCTTTTTATGCAATTGTGCACTATTGTCTTTGTTGAGAATGTTTCTGTGTTGAAGGAAGAATTACAAGTAGTGATTGATATCGAGAGTGTCAAAGCAGCTCATATGGTATTTCTATCTATGTCTGAATTCATTCCTGTTATGTGAATTGTTATTTGATTATCTTTGCTATTGTTGATTATATGCATGCGCTTTAACAGCAATTCTACATTCTTTCCACTATTGGATGTTTTATGATATGCTTTCCTTTTAATCATGTATATGTCAATAATATAAATGATGAGTGTGGTAATATCACTTTAATCGCTTTGCTTAACTATTTAGGCACAGTAATCTTGAATGAATTAATATCTATGTCTGTCAGATGGAGTCATCTATATGTCTGTCTTTAGACACAGACCATCAAACGCTACACCTTAAAGCTCAATAGATTCCCGGGATAGTTCATAGTTTTTTGTATTCTTGTCAATAGATTTAGTTATTAGCTCATTGCTAGTTCAGTTTATACATCACCCATTCATCCCGTTTATCCACTTTTGGGAAACTGGTCCCATTATCCTCAGTCGGAGCCACTATTCCAAACGGAAAAGGAGCTGTACTAAGGTCCGGACCGGGTGGTTATCCCCAATGTTGTGCAGCGATTTTCGAGGCATCAACACAAGGCTACAGGATGAGTAACTCAACCCAATTTTTTCCAGGGCTCCAGAGTGTTTGTCCAACCAAGGCTACAGGACTAGTAACTCAACCCAAGATAACGAAACAGGAGAACCGACCAAAACAAAACAATGAAAATAAACCCACAATCACCATGGCTATCTAGGAAATGGAAAGGTTAGGCAATCCATTTTAAATCCCGAACATCCTCCATGCAAATGACAAATCAAAACCAACAAACCACATGCATATGTCATGCATGCCAAAACTAGTGAAGGAAACATACATGAAACTCGGTACCTAGGTGTAAATCTGATTTAGTTGTTGATCCCAATGCCTTCTTATGCTTTCATGCTCTTCCTTTGCCTTATTTCTCAAAGAATCCAAGTATGCCACACCCACCAAGAGTGATCCAAGAAAACTTTAAGTCTCCAATAGTATGAGAGATAGAAAGAATAATGAGAGAGCTCCAAAACTGAACTGAAAAATGTTACCAACTGATCCTCAAAAGCCTTTTAATGAATGAGGCATCTATTTTATTCAATTTCCATTATTTTCCTTGACTTCCCTCCTCACATGCAACCAGTGACCTTTCGCCTCCTTTTTCTCCTAATTTCCATTATTTTCATAAATAAATGTGCCAAAATGCCAATTTTCCTTCCAAAGCCTTAGCCATTTCCTTTGCAAATTTCCTTAGCCATAACCAATCACAAGTGATCTCCATCACTAGGATTTTTCCTAACATTCAGCTTGGAATAAGTGTCCCATCATCCGTGGTTATTATTTTACCTTTATTTACTTTTATTACATGGAATTTTCACCAGGTTTGTTACAGAACCCTCCCCCTTGTGGGAGCACTATCATCGGTGTTCAACAACACCTATAATCACAAAACTTTTGTAAGCAAATTATATTACCGGTGGAGCTTTATAGCTTAGCTCGTGGTAGTATTTACAATGATTAGCCTGTTGAGAAGCAAACCAACATGAAACATAACAAGCATAACATCATAATGACATGACACACATACCTCTTATTGGAGCTTTATAACATAGCTCATGGCGGTATTTACATCCATATACATATGTGCATAAACCATCATCACCAAAACATATATCAAAACATATACCAAAACACCAAGCCAAAACAAATTTGCCTCAACCGGAAAACAAGGAAGGATACATACCCCACATCTGATCTACCATCTCCCATGTAGCTTCATTGGGCCCAAAGTGCTTCAACTACACCTTAACTTGCTCAATTTCTTGGTTTCGGAGCATGAACATATTTTTCTACAATATACATTGAGGCTACAACAGGAATTCTCCATCTGGTTCCACCCGCAATACAGACCAGTAAATCACATGATCAACAACTTTAAAATACTTCTTAATAAATGACACATAGAAAACATCATGGACTTTTGCTTTCGAAGGCAATGCAATTTGATAGGATACTGGCCCAATCCTCTCGATGATACCGAGGGTCCAAAAAAGCGTGGTGCTAGCTTGGCACATGATCGAATCCACAAGGAGCTCTTCTTATTTTTGATGCACAAGTACACAAGTTCTCCAACTTAGAACTCCTTAAACAACTTGTTCCGATATGCATAACACTTCTTCCTATCTTTTGTTTCCTTTAGATTCTTATTTATAACCTACATTTCATGTTCCATGTATACCAACATGCCTGGTCCAATCAACACCCTGTTAACCGAATCACTCCAACTGATGGAAGTGTTACAACTCCATCCATATAATGCCTCAAAAGGACTCATCCTCAAAGATTCTTGATACCCATTTTTGTATGCGAACTCTACCAAGGGAAGATACCCTTCCCACTTCCATTGCTGATGCATCACATACATTCTCAACATGTCTTCCAATATCAGGTTGACCCTATCTCTCTGTCCATCTATCTGCGGATGATATGTTGTACCAAAATCCAATATTGTGCCCAAAATTGCAAACAACTCCTTCCAAAAGTTGGAAGTGAACTTTGCATACCTGTCCGACACAATCTTCTTTGGAACACCATGCAATCTGACCACATCTCTGATGAACACCTATGCTACATTGCTAGATGAGAATTTATACTTCACCGGAATGAAATGTGCAACCTTTGTCAACATGTCCACAATAACCATGATGGAATCATGTTGTCTCACTATCCTCGGAAACCCTGTAATGAAGTCCATGGAATGACCTCCCATTTCCACTCTAGAATTGTGATTGATTGTAGCAATCCACTTGGATTCTTACATTCTACTTTCACTCGCTAACTATCAAAACATCTAGCCACAAACTCTACTACATCCCTCTTTAAATTTGGCTAATAGTAAAATCTCTTCACTACAGTTAATGTCTTCTAATAACTTGGGTGACCTGAATAAGGTTTCACAGAAACTCTCTCAAGATTACCTTCTTGAGCTCACTATTATTTGGCACATATATCCTGTCTCGGAATCTGACCAATCCATCTGTTGTAAGACAATAGTCCATATCCTATGCACCTGCACTTGTACCTGTACCTGTACCATTACATGTACATGTACCTTTACTTATACCTGTACATGTACCTATACCTTTGCTTTGATGTAATCTATGAAAAATATCCATATATCTGAAGTCCTGTTGACCTACCCGCAAGATCTTATCATGTAAGTCTATCCCATAGGAGCTCATAGCTACTAAGTGATTTACATGTATCCACTTGCTAAAAGCATCTTCCACTCTATTCTCTTTACCTTCGATATACCTGATCTCAAAATCAAACTCATTGATCATGGCCAACCAGCAAGCTTGCCTACCATTCAAATTCGGTTGGTCAAATAAAAATCGCAAACCACTATGATCACTCATCAATGTGAACCTCGTGACCAGAAGATAGTGTCTCCATAACTTCAATGCATGTATAATCATTGCCAACTAAAATCATGTGTGGGGTAGTTCTGCTCGTGCTGATTCAGTTTCTATGACTGGTAGCATACCACATTTCCATCCTACATAAGGACTCCACCAAGCTCTCTCTTGCAAGCATATGTGCGTACTACAAACTCTTTGTCTGGATCTACAATATTTAGCACTAGTACATGTGTCAACATCTTCTTGAGCTACTCAAAACTAGCCTCACACTCCTCTATCTATTCGAACTTCTTACCTTTCCATTGCAATGATGTGATAGGATAAGAAATCTATGAGAAGTTCTTGATGAATCTCCTATAATAGCCTACCAAACCCATGAAATATCTCACCTTATCCACATTCTTAGGAGCTACCCATTCCATGATGGCTCTTATCTTTTATGGATCTACTGCAATTACCTCCTTGGAGACAACATACCCCAAGTAATGTACCTCATTTTGAAAGAAAATACACTTGCTAAGCTTAGCATACAATTGTTGCTAAATGCTCGGAATGTGCTTCCTCATTCTTAGAATATACCAGTATATCACCAATAAATACAATAACAAACTTATCTAAATACGAATGCAATAGACTATTCATCAAACACATAAATGTAGCTGGAGCATTATTTAAGCCAAATGGAACTACAAAAAACTCATCATGCCCATACCTGGTCCTCAACGCAGTCTTGTAAATGTCCTCCTTTTTTATGTGTACCTGATGGTTTTTATATCTCAAGCCGATCTTAAAGAACATTGTTTCTCCCTTCAGTTGATTGAATAAGTCATCAATCCTCGATAAAGGGTACCTGTTCTTGATGGTTACTTTGTTCAATTTCATGTAGTCAATGCATAATCTAAGAGTACCATCTTTCTTCTTCACAAACAGTACTAGTGCACCCCATGGTGATACACTTGGTCTAATGTATCCCTTGTCCAACATTTCCTTCAGCTACAGCTTTAACTCAACCAACTCAGGTATGCTCATCATGTATGGTGCTTTTGATGCTGGAGATGCCCCTGGCACTAACTCAATAGAAAATTAAACCTCCTTATGAGGTGTAAACTCTGTTACAATGTCCTAAGGAAATACACCCTTGAACTGCTGCAAAACTGGGTACCTACTCAACACATCTATATTCTCAACTTCCTTATCCTTATCACTAGAAATGTGCATCACAAATATCTTACACCCTTTTGTACGACTACGCTTTGCTTGCATAGTTGTCACCATCCTAACTGATGTAACTTTCTTCTTACCCTGTGAGACTCTTGGTTCTCCATTGTCATCAACACACTCAATGGCTTCTTCATAACAATCTACCTTGCTTCTATGAAGATACAGCCAATCCATACCCAACAACATATTGTATGATCCCAACGGTAATACATTCAAATGTGTTGCGGTAGGCATACCATTCAAATCAAATGTGCAAGCTCTTACCCAATGATGAACTCGCTTCTTTGTACTTGTAGCCAACTATACGAACCAAGATTTTGCATGAAATTCCATATTAAATCCACACTTATCCACCAAGTCATGACTAACATAACTATAATTAGATCTAGGATCAATCAAAATATAAATAACTTGATCAAAAAACTTACTGTCCATCTCAATGATAAATGCATGATGCTTTTCTGGTTTGTTATCCAATACTGCATAGATACACGGAATACTCTGACCAACATCCCCAACAATTTGTGCCTCTTTTGCACTATATATCTTAGGCCTACCACTCTGGTACTGTGGACAATTCCTCCTGCAATGATCTCCTCCACAAGTCCAACACCACACGGGCTCGTTATTTTGTTCCTTAGATCTGCATTCCTATCCTCTATCTGACACATTCAACCTCTTAGGTGGTGCAACATTCTCCTTGTTACCTGAATTTTGTGGTCTTACCCACTTCTTTTCCCATTTTCCTTTGTTATTTGCATTACCTCTCCAGTCTGGCTTAGTCTTAGATTTGTGCTTCGATTGTTCATAGAAATGCTTCAGCTTTCGGATGGCCTCCTCCAATGATCTAGGCTTATCAAACTCGATCCTATATTTGAATTCCACCAGTAATCCACTGGTGAATCTCTAAATTTTGGCCTTCTCCTCCTTGACGTAAGGCACATACCTCAGCAACTCCAAGAACCTACTAGTGTATTCATCATCTTTCATGGATCCCATATTGAGCTCATAAAATTATTTTTCTATGTCATCAAAGAATATCTCTGATAGGTACTTCTTCTTGAATAGCCGCTCAAATTCATTCCAAGTCAAATCTTCCTCACATATACCTCTGACGTTCTTCACATCTTCCCACCAAATGTTTACTTTACCTTTGAGGCTAAATGTAGCCACTCTAGCCTTCATGTTCTCTGAATAGTCATGCAACCTGAAGAACTTATTCATGCCTAGAAACCATGCCTCTGGATCTTGGGATTTATTTACCTCTCCATCAAAAGTAAGTGGATTTTATTTCTTAAACTTATTTGGAAAATACCCCTTATCACTCCTCCTATAAGGATGATAACGATATCGATCATCATGCCTGTCGGAACCAAAACTAGAACGGTACCTATGACTATCCCTTCTCCTATCTAGAGTGTCCAACATTCTGCCATCTCTAACCGTGTCATCATTATCTGACCTGTGACCACCATGTGACCTACTGCCATATGCCCCATTAGTTTCTCCCTCCTACTCATGGCTGATCCAAAGTGGCCCTTGTCGCTGCAAATCTGACAAACTCTGAAGTATGACTGCATTTACCTCTACTAGATTTTATGTGCCTGTATGATTCTATCATTATCTTCCTTACAACTTCTTATCTCTTCCTTTAAGCTTCTCAATGTAACTTCCAAAACGGAACAGTTCCCAACACCATACTGCTCTTCGGATTCATAGGCAGAGTCTTTGTAGTCAACCATATTGCTAGCAATTTGATATTTCTTCCTTCAATTTATATCATGTCAGCTAAACCAAATCACAATAAACCAACATACCTTCATATAGCTCGGGGAGGATACCTTACCTGCAACATCAGCAAATCAATGTGATACATGTATAACATAATCATTATAACATATAGAAATATAAAACATAAGCGTATGTAGGAATTTACAGGGTAAGTTCCTTACATAAAGCTCCAAAGGACACCGCCCACAAATAGATCACAGATCAATACACCAGTATTCTTGACATGGTTAAAACCATCAAAGAGGGAAATAGTTCATGGCCTGAGCCAACACGGCCTCTTCAGGAAATTTATTAATGTAAGAGAAATAAAATTTACGTAAGCTTCTCTCATGAATGGTCACCCTACAAATGACCCTCCGTGCTCTTTAAATAGAGATCATGGACCAATCGGGTTTAAGCCACGAATCAAGTGTCAGTAATATCGAGGAGAGAATTAACCGTCAGATCACTTCATGTCTAGAACATATTGTGACCATCAGATTGTAAGTTACAAAAGTACATAATAAAGAAACACACTTTACCTAACTCTACACTAGACCAAGTTATACTTAACTATTTCCTATGTGTCAGAATATCCTAACATCCCCCCTTAATAACAACTTGGGATAGGATTGAAGGATGTACAAATATGACACAATAGGAGAAGGAAGGCGGCATTAGAGCCTATCCCCCCTTAGTGACAACTTCCTAAACTCCAACCATAAATCGAAGTTTAGTAAACTTCGCCTCTGTGAGAGAATTTGTAAATATGTCTGCAACTTGATCATCGGTTGAACAATATTGTACTTCAAGAACATGGTCATGAATGAGATTTCTAATGAAGTGCATGTGTAGTTCAATGTGTTTGTTGCACTGATGTTGGATTCGATCTTTGCATAGTTGAATGGAACTTTGATTATCACACCAAAGTGTAGTTGGATGTTGCTATTGAAAGCCAAACTCTGATAGGATCTGACGAAGCCACAGGTCTTTCTTACTATCTTATACGATGCCACGATACTTTGCTTCTACTGAAGAAAGAGAAATGGCACTTTGTTTCTTGCAAGCCCATGTAATAGGTCCAGAGCCAAGAGTGAACACATAACCTGCAATAGACTTCCGATCATGAGGGTCACGAGCCCAATCGAAATCAGTGAAACCAACCAATAGAGGAGATGCTTCTGAACTGTAATGAATCCCAAACTAAATTGTACCTCAAGCATAATGAAGTATTGTTTAGCTTCTTTCCAATGACTTCCATGTGGGTTTTGCATAAATTGAGCAATAAGGCCAACAACAAAGGAAAGGTTAGGACATGTATGGGTCAGATACAAAATTTTTCCTACAAGTTGATGGTATAAGGTAGCATCAACTTCAGGGGAAGTAAAAGTGACTGAGAATTTGGATCTAGAATAAAAGGGAAAAGGGGTTGGCTTACAGTCTTCCATGTGAAAGCTGCGTAGAAGATCACATGCATACTTGGACTGGGAAATGGAAATACCTTCCTTGGATTGCAAGACTTGAAGACCAAGAAAATAATGCAAGTGTCCTAAGTCTTTCATTTCAAACTACTTTTTAAGGCTGGACTTCACATGGTTTATAAGGCTAGGATCACTACTAGTAAGGATAAGATCATCAACATAAAGAACAAGAATGATAAAAGACTTACCCACTTTCTTGCTGTAGACAATGTTGACCTAAAGATGATCTGAGGTTGTTATTGATGTCAACCCAAGCAGCACCAAGGGATACCCTGATCTTGCAAGGGAATTTTGACTTGACAACTTACTCTATTTTGAGTCAAGGATCTTCTATGTAGATTCTACTCATTGCGATGTTTTCGTTGATATATGGCATGCCAAGTAATTCTTCACGGTTTGAGAGATATTCATGTTTGAAGTTAGTAACCCCAGTTAGTGGGCTAAAACCCTATGGGGTTGTGGCATGGCACTCATAATTGGTTTTGGTCATTGAGTAGTCAATAATTAATAATTTTTTAACCTCCTAAAATCCCTCCAACATTCTCTATAGAAGCCCCTCTCAACTCTATAAAAATAAATATCATATATCCTCCAAATGTAGCCATCGTGGAATTTTCACTATAACTTCATTTCTGTGAAGTCTTAGATTCTAAAATTAAAACCCATTTGATTTGAAATATTGATGAATGTCGTGACCTAATTTAGATCTTGGTTCGCTATATTTTCGGAGATATGATCTATGGAAGTTAGGGTTTTTGCAGGCTGCCGAATTTCATCTCAAAAAAGTGACCTTGGGAACATCGGCATAACTCTCTCTCAGAGAAGAGGATTGGAATTCTGTAAAATGTGGCAGAAAATATACAGACTGTAGTTTTTTGTGTATCAGTTTCAGATCCAAAGGAGGAAACAGTGACATGTGTTATGTCGTACAATTTTTCTCTACTAAACTAGTCCATAATTAGGTCATTGTGAGATATTGGGCATAACTTTGCCTTGAAGAGTCCAAATCGGATCAAACCTGTGGAATTGGAAAGAAGACTCAGAGGGCTTTTATGGACTAAAGATCACATGTTGGGGATTTGAAATCACAGAGATACATCAAATTAAATATCGTGCTCCTAGAAGGCAAGAAAAACTAGATCAAGTGTTGTCAAGGGGTGCAAAGGACCAGACTTTCTAGGACAGCAAAGAGCAATGTGTAGCAAAATGATGCAGAAGTGGTAAGCTACAAGTTAGTATATTTTGTATATGCATGTTCATATCTTAATTGCATTAGTTTCATTGTATTCTAATTTTTTTTTAGCACTGACATATGTTCTGCAGGATGAGGTAAGTTTTGCTATTATGAGGTCGTGGGTATTTCTTTGAAGAATTTTTGCAGGTATTATATATTCATCAAGAGTAGACTCAATGCATAATCTAATATTTTGAAGAGTGAGAAAGGGTAGAATGACAAGAGCAACAATAAAGGTGCATAACAGCAACAAGAATTTCACCACATGAAGTCTTCAAGTGGGAAGCACTGCATACAATCATTGTAAAAGTATTATTGCACAGAGTCATTGTAAAATTTGTACAAGTGTTTATCTGCCAAGAGTTGAAGAGGCAACGTCGGGAGGTTTAGGATCATCATTAAGTGGTTGTGTCATAGTTAGGGTTATGGTCTAGTGTGTCTTCTTTTTCTACATCATTCTATATCATTCTAAAGTGGATCGTTTTCCCTAGTACGGGAGTCCATTGTTCTTTTATTCTTCTATAGGGTGGTAGGGTGGTGCTAGGGTGAGTTGTAGCTCATTGGGTGTTGGGGCATCTGTTCAGTTGACTATTGAAGAATCTCAGGCATTGGAGCATTCATCCAATGGGATCTGGAGAAGAATGTTTTTCTATAATTCTAGGAAGTTGTTGCTTTCATTTCAGCTGGCGCTAAAGATTAAATATTTTATTAGAAAAGAGTTCGGTGGTTTTTGACCCGGAGGGGGTTTTCCACCTAAAATTTTTGTGCCTCCTATGTTCTTTTATTCACTATTGTTACTGCATAAACATTAATGATAATTAACTAATGCTCTGAAAATATTTAAAAGTGTTAATTTATAAGGAATAATGATTCACCCCCCCCCCCCCCTCAATATTTTCCAATAGACTATATTGTCAGAATGACACCTAGAAAATCCAATATCTAAAAGAAAGCTATCCATTTTGGCATACCAAGCCTGAGGGGCTTGCTTGAGGCCATAAAGGCATTTCTTAAGCCGACATACAAGGCTGGAGTCTGTTTGTATAAAGGCAGGGGGTTGTTCCATATAGATTTCTTCATGCAAGTCCCCATGCAAGAAGGCAAATTTAAAATCAATCTGATGGACTTCCCATTTGAAAGAGGAAAAAAAGGAAAGAACAAGGAGGATAGAGTTAATTTTGGCAACTGGGGATAAGGTTTCAGTATAGTCAATGCCTTCAACTTGTGAAAAACCCTTAGCAACAAGAAGACCTTTATGTTTATCAACTTTTCCATCTGGTCCAAACTTGGTTCTGTAAACCCATTTGCATCTAACAATTTTTCGTCCCTTTGGAGGAGGAACAAGATCCCATGTATCATTTGCCAATAATGAACGATATTCTTCATTCATAGCTATGTCCTAATCTGGATGGCCTGAGGCTTCTACAAAGGTGTCAGGATCATTATTCACTGAAGCTTGAGCCAATAAAGAAGGGGCCCTATCGAACTGAGAATGTGTACGTCGTTGATCTGTAGGATCACCTACAAGAGAACCTGTTACATCTCAAGTAGCACGGGCCCATTTTGGAAGTTGAGGAGCTGAAGGAGGATCTCGAGAAGGTGGGAGAGGATTGTCATCCTCACTGTCATCATCTTAAGAAGAAATATTTTCAGAATTAGAAGGGATAGAGAGAGGTGGCACATCCGCCGAACTAGGCTCGTAGGCCTATATATTTTCAGAAAACTCTACATCTCTTCTAATGATAACATTTTTTGATTTAGGTAAAGAAGTCTATATCCTTTGACATTCTCAAAATATCCAACAAAAATACATTTTTCACTCTTAGGTTCTAAGGCTTTATGTTTCTCATCAGGAATATGGGCACATGCTTCACTTCCAAAAACACGAAAGTGACTTACATCTGGTTTAATTGAGCTCCATGCTTCTTCTGGAGTGATATTATTTAAAACCTTAGTAGGAGTGTGATTTACTATGTAATTTGCACAATTAATTGCTTCTGCCCAAAAATTAAGACTAAGTCCTTTAGATTGAAGCATACAATTAGCCATTTCTTTTAAGGTGAAATTCTTCTTTTCAGTTACACCGTTTTGTTGTGGAGTATATGGAACAATATGTTGCATTTGAATTCCATGCTCAGTGCAAAAGTTTATGAATTTGTTGTTAACATATTCTCCGCAATTATCAGATATTATCTTAAGAATGTGATATCCATATTGTTTCTCAACAAAGGCCTTAAAGGCCAAGAACATGTTAAATACTTCACTCTTGAGTTTTAAGAAGTATACAAAAGTGCGTATGGAGAAATCATCAATGAAAGTTAAGAAATACTTGTAGTCGAAGAATGAAACAACTAGAAGTGGACCACATAAATCACTATGCACAATCTCTAAAGGGGCTGAGGCATGCCAAGAGGCATGGTTTTAAAAACTATCTCAATGATGTTTTCTGAGTACACATCCGGAACAAACGCCATCTCTACAAGATACCATAGGAAGACATGTCAGCATATTTTCTTTACATAAATTTTGAAGGGAGAGATAGTTTAAGTGACCAAATCGCTCATGCCAAAGTTTGCTCACTTCATCATTATGAGAAACAAATACCAAGGGAAGAGTTGATGACCCAAAGTTGTTAAACTTATACAACCTTGTAGAATCATCAACAATGCCAGTAGTTAAAATTTGTCAAGGATCTTTTAGGTCCTTAATTACAACATTGTGAGGTGAAAATTCAACGGTTTTACCTTCACCTGAATGAGTCATATGATATATAGATAGAAGGTTGTAGGATAAGTTGGAACACATAATACATCATTAAATTTACCATTGTCTAGATCAACAGTTCCAGTCCCTACAACACTAAGAGATCTATCATCACCAACATATATATTTTTGGTGTTACAATCATTTAAAGAAGAAAACATGGCTTTGGTTTTGACCATGTGATAAGAAGCTCTAGAATCAATGAGTCACTCATGACAATGAGAAGAAGAAGATACATTAAGTGCATAACCAGACCGAGATGCTTGACAACCACATGCAGAAAGTGATATTTCTGAAGATGAAATTGAAGTTGAAGAGTGCTCCAAATGGATGTTATGCTTCTTCATTGCTGCTTCCAAGGCTTCCATATTCTTAAAGCATTTGGATTCTAAGTCGTCATCTTGATTACAAAAGTTGCAATGTCTATTAGTCTTCTTCCCTTTGTTTTTATTTTCCTCATCATTTTATTGAATTGATTTTTCATTTTGAAACTGAAATTTCTTAGGACCCGTGTTTGGTTTAGGACTCTTCTTTTTAGGATATTTCTTCTTAGGATTCTTTGAATTTGGTTGTCATTGAGTGGCTAAGGCTTTCTTAGAAGAGTTTCCAAGATTAAGAAGACCAAGATGTAAGAGTTTTTCTTGTTCTCTTATTAAAGAATCACAAAAGGCATCAGAAGAGGGGGACTTGTAGTCTTTTCCTTGAGAAATGAAGGCTTCTCTAGTATAATGGAAGGTGGAAACAAACACAGAGTAGGCTGGTCCCAACTTAGTAAGAACGGAATAGATAAGGCTACCATCTTCTTTATTAACCTTAACACCTTCCAAGAGAAGTCTAAGGGTCTTGAACTTGGACAAAAAATCTTCAATGGAAGAAAATTTATGGGGTCCAACGTAAGCAACTCATTTTCGAGTTGATGGGCTCTAATTTCATTTTTAATTCTAAAAACTTTATTGAGTTGTTTCATTGCTTCATTAGGGGTATCAAGTTCTGCGATATGGAATCTAAGGTCTGGAGAAATAGACATCCCTATCAACCCACATGCTTGATCTTGCCTATTTTCCCATTTGGCCGCCTTATCTTCATCTTTAGGTTTAGTTTCTTGGGCTGAGGCTATTCTGTAAAGACCTTTACTTCTAAGTAAATCCACAATGTAGGACCACCATTGGAAGTAGTTGGTGCTGTCAAGAATAACTTGGCATGGACTTTCTATTTTAACAGAAACTGAATCTATAGATGTTGAAACTATGTGTTCCAATGGAAATATCTTGAAAAATTAGGTTGATTCAAAAAAATGGCTCTAAAAATAGCTTCTGAATGAAGCAGTTATGGTTTTTTGAAGAAAAGTTGTTGAAGATGTTGACGAAGTGTGTGAATGTGTGGAAGTGGATGATAATGTTATATTTTAAAAAAAATACGCCCCCTTTCCAAACTTAATCTAATTAGCTCACTTAAAAAAAAAAAAATTGACCCACTTTTATAAATAAGTGAAAGTCACTTTTATAGTGGTACTTTATGAGCTACCTACTAAATTGTAACTTAAATAAAAGATAAAGATACTTTAGAATTATTAGTGACTCCCTTGTTATAATGGGTGAGAACACTTTTACATAAAGTAACTTTAAAACATAAGTTACATTTGCTTTTTGAAAAAGTAACTCAACAAAAAGAAAGACTTGAACTCAAGACCTCTATTCTCATAAAATAACTTTGGACCAAGTGAGCTAGTTTAAAAGGTTAGTAATTTTTGGAAAGGAGGAAGGGTTATGTTTTTAATATTTTTTCACTGAAGCTTTAGGGTGCATGCTTGCTTGAAAAATGTCTTTTTTCCTACAAAATAAAAAACCATACAACCCAAAACGGACATACAAAAAAAACCAAACCTTATGGCTTGAAGTTAGCTTTCACTAGAAACTAAATATTTTCCTCAATGTTTCTAACTTTCCGAGATCACATTAAGGCACGACGAAAAGGAGCATACGCATGAGAAAAATCCTTCCTTTATGTTTCTGATTTGTCCAAATCGCACAAAGTCGCGGGGAAAAGAGAATACGTAGAAATGAAAGGTATAGATCCAGTAATAAAAAACAGAGAGATAAATAAAATGAAATAAATAGAGAGATAAATAATTAAAACTGCAAATAAAGACTGTATACCTCCAAATCTTAAAATTGGCGTAGCTAGTCCTACCGGAAACCTTCTCGCATGAAACGAAAGGGGTTTCTCACTGGAACAGATGCTCCTAACACAATAGAGCAGTGCTCTCGACTCAAAAGCGGTCATAAATAGTAGATCTAAGAAACAACGGTTGGATGTAGTTGTAGTGAATTCCGATTTGGATCACCAATGGATGCGGCCCTCAAATAGCTCTGGTACCATGTAGGAATTTACAGGGTAAGTTCCTCAGGTATAACACCAAAGTACACCGCCCATAAACAGATCATAGATCAATACACCAATATTCTTGACGTGGTTAAAACCCTCAAAGAGGGAAACAGTCCATGGCCTGAGCCAACGCGGCCACTTCAGGAAATTTATTAATGTAAAATAAATAAAATTTACATAAGTTTCTCTCATGAACAGTCACCCTACAAATGACCCTCCATGCTCTTTAAATAGAGATCATGGAACAATCGGGTGTTAAGCCACAGATCAAGTGTCGGTAATACCGAGGAGAGAATGAACGGTCGGATCACTTCATGTCTAGAACATATCATGACTATCAAATTGTAATGTAAGTTACAAAAGTACATAGTAAAGAAACACACGTTACTTAACTCTACACTATACCAAGTTATACTTAACTATTTCCTGTGTCGAAATATCCTAACAGCGTACAACCATTGAACCATCATTCTACCTAGGGTCCAGTCATCAATTCATGACCTCAACAACAATACATACTATGACCTCATGCATGATAATAACCATTACATCATTGTACACTTGACCACATGCAAACATGAACGTGAATAAGTAATACATAACTACACATACCATGAACTTATGCATGATGACATAAACCGTACCACTGTATGTAGACAATGCACAGCCACAATGTAGAGAATACACCAACCTACATGTGGGTAGCACTCAAGAACAATATGGACCATATACACACAAACACATATAATCAAACATGAATGAACTATACTTGAAATCAAACCTGCAAGAATGACACATGCAACCAAGCATACAAGAATGTAACCAAACATGCAAGAATGTAACCTAGCATACTACGACGATACATGTAAGTGACATAAGTCGACATGTAACTAGTCATTCACCCACGATGTTGCATTCCATAGTAACAACTTGAAGTTTCACTTGACGACATCACTACAACCATGAACAACATCATGCAAATGCAACAACCACATGAAAATCAAGTGTGAGAGAGACACATACAATTGACATGCATGCATGACCAACACATAGCACATCTATTCTGAGGGATGAACCATGCTCTGATACCACTATGTAACACCCTCCTCCCACATCTACCCAAGCAATCAAACAGAATGGATAAATATGTGACAAGAGGCCACTATGATATGATTCAACCTCCTAAGTCACGTTAAGGAAGTGGAACCGATGGAAACACACCATACATACATTCAACATCAGCTTCAGAACCCTCAAGAACTAATCCAACACTTCGGACAGCTTGCCCTTGGGTCCCACTGAACTTTTGGACAACTTAAGCCTCAATCGCTCTCATGTTATAGGCATGATAGTGTCCAGAAACCCAAAGCCGCTCTCACAGGCTTGCGTACAAATGTCTAGAGACTAAATTTGTTAGTTTTATGCATGTGTCCCCAAGATTTGAGCCACCTTTTTAGGCTAAGAGCCCAGGTCACTGCCCGGAATTTCATGACACCTTAATAATAGTGAAATAACATAGAAATGACAGTACTAAAGAAAATACTTGTTTAAGGCCTTTATTGGATCCCTACTAGAACATGCATTTCTTCAAACATATCACGAATATGTAAACTACACGTGTAAATAATAGTTTTGAGCATAGGGGTCTCATACTTAGCTGAGAATCGCTAAGAACCATTGATGCCTCAACACATCAACTTTCATTCCATCCATTAGGCCATAGATACATTGAGCATTCAATTATAAGTAAAAACATGATGAAATACATACATTTCTGCTGTCATAAAACACATACATAAATAGCATAATAGCAACAGAAATACTGAAGAAATTGCAGCCATATAGGCCACATATAATCCATCAAAATTCTCATTTAAATACAAGGAGAAATAACCTTTCATTAATGGTGCAAAATCCAAACTCAGGATGGGACTTCCACATTCCACTCGATCATAGAATGGTTGAGCCAAAACTCTCTTCAGCTACTCAATCTCGTGCCATATTCCAAGCATGAATGTGGGACCTCATAGAACACATCAATCAAAACACACCCAAGGCTTCCAGATGCCATCCACCTCGACCCATAAAACAGTGATTCTACCTCACAATCGGACATCATAAAACCATCATCAGATTGGTCTCTATTCAAGCCTTCCAGGGCTTCAGAGCATTTGTCCAACCAAGGCCCTAGGACTGGTAACTCAACCCACAAATTTTATCAGGCTCTGGAGCGTTTTTCCAAGTAAGGCTCCAGGACTACTAACTCAACCCAGAGCTTTTACTAGGCTCCAGAGTGTTTGTCCAACCAAGGCTCCAGGACCAGTAACTTAACCCACCAAGGGCTCTAGAGTGTTTGTCTAAACAAGGCTACAGGACTAGTAACTCAACCCAAGTTGTTCCAGGGCTCCATATTGTTTTTCCAACCAAGCCTATGGACTAGTAACTCAACCCAAGTTGTCCTAGGGCTCCAAATCATTTGTCTAACCAAGGCTATGGGACTAGTAACTCAACCCAAGCTAAGGAAACATGAGAACCAACCAAAACAATGAAAATAAACCCACAATAACCAAGACTATCCAGGAAATGGCAAGGCTAGGAAATCCACTATCAATCTCAGCCATCTTACATGCCAATGACATATCACAACCAAAAAACCACATGCATGCCAAAACTAGTGAAGGAAACATATATGCAACTTGGTACCTGCAAATAAATATGATGTAGTTGTTGATCTCGGTGGCTTCTTGTGCTTTCCTGCTTTTCCTTTTCCTTCTTGCTCCAAGAATCCAAGTATGCCACACCCACCAAGAGTGCTCCAAGAAAACTCTAAGTCTCCAAGAGTATGAGAGAGAGAGAGAGAATAATGAGAGAGCTCCAAAACTGAACTAACAAAAGGTTACCAACTGATCCTCACAAGCCTTTTTATGAATGTGGCCTTTATTTTCTTCAATTTGCATTAGTTTCCTTAATTTTCCTCCTCACATGCAACTTGTAGCCTTTCACCTCATTTTTCTCCTAATTTCCATTATTTTCATAAATAAATGTGCCAAAATGCCATTTTTCCTTTCCAAAGCCTTAGTCATTGCCTTTGCCAATTTCCTTAGCCATAACCACTCACAAGTGATCCCCAACACTAGGATTTAGCCCAAAATTTAGCTTGGAATAAGTTTCCCATCATCCATGGTTATTATTTTTCCTTTATTTACTTTTATTACATGGAATTTTCACCAGGGTTGTTACAGCTAAATTATGATTTAGTCTTATTAGTCTTAGAAAACACACGGATTACATACATTTATGCATCACATGGTTCATGCCTGTAGGTTAGCAGTTAATAGCACATTCTCGTTTTTCACTTTATCAAGCATGCATGCATATATTCCACACAAACACATTCATATATGTAGTCATTCAACACATCACCGATGGAATTTAAATTATAAGCATGGTTATAGCATTACCAAATAGTCCCCACATTCAAACCATTGTCTATAACATGGTAACAACATGCATCATACATTATACAAAATGTAAAATTACTTATCTTGAAGTGGACAGGGAAACTAACCCTGGAATGAGGACTCTCCACTCAACTGCAAATAACTGTAGCTACAATTTCTTGCAGTTTTCGCCCTCAATCTAGATTCCAGAGTCAGGGAAGAGTGTGTGCTTCAGGGACTAACACATCAATATATTACTAGATTTTGGGACTCCATAGGACTTCCTTCCTCAATCTCAACTGCTAACAACTTCTTTCTTAGTCAACACCTAGAGTCCAGAGGTTCCCAACCTCACCCCAAGTGTTCTCATAGTGAATTTCCCCCTTCCAAAGATTCTAGATTCCACTTTGCTATTCAGGAATTAACCACTTTTCATCATTCTAGCCTTTAGTAGCTTCTTCTAGGGGATGGCCTCTACCTAAGCTATTACAGGGCTCCATAGTTTTTTATCTCAACCCACAGACTCCAAGGGACCCAAGATGTTACAGGGCTTGAGAGACTCTATCCCAACCCATAGCCTCTAGGTACCCAAGTTGTTATAAGGCTTCAAAGATCTTTGTCTCAACCCACAACTTCTAGGGACCCAAGCTATTATGGGTCTCTAGGGATTCCATCTCAACCCACAGCCTTCCAAGCATCCAAAGCCATTACAGGGATCCAGAGACTAATAGCTCAACCCATAGCCTCTAGGGTCCAAGAGAGCTAATCCCCTTCACTTATATTCTCTTCTCTCGGCATCACCTATAGTGAACTCCTCCTCTCTCATGAAAATTCCACATTGTCTATCCCCCGCTTCTGCGTTTTCCTCTTTTTCTATGTTTTCTTCATCGGTTGTTGTTACTGTTTCATCCTTTATTTCGTTTTCAACATGCTTTCTCTTCCATAAATTATTATCCCTTCTTTCTTTGGGTATCTTCCCAAGCAGCATGAATCAGCATACCTATTTCCCTGCTCATTTAATTTTAAGATCTCTCTTCCTTACTTCCAACACCTTCCAGTCTTTAATGGTTATCCTGCACTTCCAAGTTTCACCCTTGCACATGAAACCCATAAGGTCCCAAGAAGTAACTCCCTTACTAGTTTTGGAATTTGTGTCCCTGACTCAGCCCCCATTCTTTATTTCAATTTTTCATACAACATTTCCAATGCATTTATAGTGCCCTTTTTATTGGAATCTTGGGTGGGGCTATCACAATCCCCTCACCCTTGAGGGAATTCCATCCCCAATGTTCAACTTTCTATATACAGTCACAAAAATTAAAATGAAGCATATATTGTTAAATATGGAGCTTTATACACACTACTCTATACAATATTTAAAATTTTACATGCTTGCTTTAACCATAAAATAAGAAATGATAATTGAGTTTCATGGCATCAAACTCTACGGCTCGGTTCCAAAGCATGAGACTCCTCCAGTATAGTAGGTACATTGGTTTTGGTTGGAATTCTCTGTCTAGTCCCACATATAGCATAGACAAATCAATTACATGATTACAACATTGCACATACTTTTTAAGTAAAGAAACATGAAAACATCATGAACTCTAACTGATGGGGGTAAGGATAGTCTATATGTTGTTGGTCTATCCTCTCTGGGATTTCAAAGGGCCCACAGTATCGTAGTGCCAACTTAGCACATGTCCCTGCCCTAAGGGAACTCCTTTTGGGTTTAATCCTCAGAAAAACATGTTCTCCAACTTGGAATTCCTTATGGATCTTGTTCTTATCTGCATAGCTCTTCTGTCTATCTTGTGTTGCCTTCACATTTTGCCTTACGACCTAGACTTATTTTTCCATATCTTTGAGCATATTAGGTCCGATATAGAATATGATAATCAGTTCATTCCAGCTAATAGGGGTGTTACACTTCCTACGATATAATTCTTCAAAGGGGATTATCCTTATGGATTCTTAGTGCCCATTATTATATAAAAATTCCACCAGTGGAAGATACTCTTCTCATTTTCTTAGCTAATGCATCACATACATTCTTAACATATTCTTCATGATCCAATTGGTCCTTTTGTTTTCCCATCGGTATGTGGACGATATGTAATACTTAATGAAAATTATGTTCTCAACTAGCTTGCGAATAGTTCTTTCCAAAACCTAGACGTGTATTTAGCATCTCTATTAGACATGATCCTTTTGGGGATGTTGTGCAGCTTCATGATCTCTCTTATGAAGATTTGTCCTCTTTCTCTAGTAGAATAGGTGGATTTGACCGCCACGAAATGAGCTACCTTGTTGAGTTTGTCCACCATTACCATAATTGTGTAATGTTGCTTCATTTTTTTGGGTAATCCCATGATGAAATCCATAGAGATCACCTCCCACTTCCATTTTGAAATAGGAAGACATTGTAGTAATCCCTCCGAATATCTCCATTCGACCTTCACCTGCTAGCATTCCAAGCATTGTGCCGCAAAGTCTGCCACTTCTTTCATCAAGTTTGGCCAGCAGTAGCTTTTTTTGATGATTGTGAGGGTCTTTTGAGACCCTGGGTGTCCTGAGTAGGGATTAGCATGGAATTCTCCCACTACTAGTCCCTTTTTTCGTCATTGTTAAGAACATAAATTCTACCTTTAAATCGAATCACTCTATCCTCAGTGAGTTGGTATTCTCCATCATCGACACCTTGTTGCAATTTCTTCTTAACTTGTTAGTATGCTTCATCCTGCAATCCAACATTTTTGATCTTTTCATCCAAATATGTCACACATGATTTTAATGACTTGCTTGGATCCATCAGCTCAAGGTGTCAGTAACCTTGTTTTCTTTGCCTTTTATGTACCTGATCTCGAAGTCAAATTTCTTGAGTGTGGCTAGCCATCTAGGTTGCCTAGCATTCAAATTGGGTTGCTCAAAAAAAATTTGAGTCCACTATGATATATCATGACCGTGAACTTCTGACCTAGGAGGTAGTGCCTCCACATTTTCAAGCATGAATTATAGTAGCAAATTCTAGGTCATGTGTCACATAGTTTTCCTCATGTTTACTCAATTTCCTAGATTTGTAGCACACAACTTGTCCCTCTTGCATTAAGACTCCATCAAGTTCCTTGTAGGAATCGATACATACTATGAAGTCTTTGTCAATATCTACAATTCTCAACATTGGTCCACTAATGAGAAATCATTTTAAGTCATCAAAGTTATCTGCACATTGTGCAATCCATTCAAATATCTTTCCTTTTCTCTGCAGGGTTGTTATAGGGTGGCTCATTTTTATAAGTTCTAGATAAATCTCTTGTAATATCCTGCCAATCCCATCAATGATTTATTCTCGTCTACATTCCTTGGATTTGACCACTCCTTGATGGTTTTTACCTTATATAGATCAACTGACATGCCTTCCTTAGATACAACATGCCCTAAGTAGTGTATCTGTGTCTAAAATAATTCACATTTATCTAACCTTTCGTAGAGATGGTTCCCTCTCAGCAATTGTAACACAATGGCTAGATGTTACTCATGTTCTCCTTCTGTTCTCGAATAGACCAATATGTTGTCCATAAACATAATGAATAACTTATCCAAGTATGGTCGCAACACTTCCTTCATCAAACACATGAAAGTGGAAGGATAATTGCTAAGTCCAAAGGGTACTACCACAAATTTGTAGTTCCCATATCTTGTCTAGAAGGAAGTCTTATGAATTTCCTCATCCTTGATTCTTACTTGATGGTAGCCCAAACTCAAGTCAATTTTGGAGAAGATTGTTTCTCCTCTTAACTGATCAAAGAGATCATCAATTCTTGGCAATAGGTACTTATTCTTGATGGTTACCTTGTTTAGTTGTCTATAGTCAATGCATAACCTCAAGGTTCCATCCTTATTCCTCAAAAATAATATTGGTGCTCCCCAAGGAGACACACTTGGCCTTATGTATCCCTTGTCCAGCATTTCTTTCAGTTGCAGCTTCAGCTCAGCCAACTCTAGAGTTCTCATTCTATAAGGGGCCTTCGATGCTGGTGTTTCCCTAGGTATCAGTTTGATATAGAATTATATCTCTCTATGAGGGAGTAATATCAAAAATTATACAAGAAAGACATATGTGTGCTACGCAATGTTGCGTGCCTTCAAAATAATGTTGCCTCCTCTCCCTTTGTCATTTTATCGGCTCCTCAAACCTATACTATGAATAGTGTACATCCCTTCCTGCCACTTCGCTTTTCCTAAGTAGAATTAATCAACCTTACTAATGTAGGCTTATTCTTGTCTGGAAATATTCTCTTAATCCCTTTCTCATCCAAACATTCTATTTCCTTTTCGTAATAATCTGCCTTGCTCTAATGAGCATATAGCTAATCCATTCCCAGAAACATGTCATACCCACCCAATGGTATCACATTCACATGATATGTAGTGTTAATTACATTGAGTTCGATAACACGTGACCTTACCCAATGGTTGATTCTTCTATTTGTCCCTATTTTCAACTGAACTAACCACTTCTCTCCGTGCAGTTCAACATCCAATTTGCACTTCTCAATAATCTCTCTAGCTGACATAACTATAGCTAGAACCTGGATCAATTAAAACTAAAACAACTTTTTCTCGTATATTACCTCCCATCTCAATTATGGATGCCTAATGATCTACATGGTGGTTTTCCAACATTGCATAAATCCTAGGCACACTTTGGGCTACTTCGCTCACCGTGCTTGCCTCATGTGCACTGTATATTTTGGGTCCAACCTCCTGCTGATGGAGACAATCCCTTCTCTTATGGTTCCCACCACAAGTCCAGCACTTAATTGGTTCCCGACCTTCTATCCTGGGTTGGAACAATGTCAATTGCGATACATTACCTCTAGCAACATGGTTGGCCTTTTGTTGAGATTTTCCTATTTGAGTTTGGTTTTTCCCTTCCTTTCCTTTTGGGTTCATCCTGGACTAGCTCACTTTTCACCTGTTAGTTCCCTTTTTCAACCAGTTACTCTTTATCTCAGGTCCATGCCTTTCTTACTCATAGCAATGCTCTAGTTTCTTAATAGTGTCCTTTAGAGTCTATGGTTCCAACAATTTGATCTTGTCTTTGAATACCATAGGAAACCCACTAATGAACCTTTCAATTTTTGCCTACTCATCTGGGAAATATGGGATGTACCTCAATAGACCCAAAAACTTGGTAACATACTCCTCTCTATTCATTTGTCCTGTCCTAAGCTCATAAAATTCCTTTTGCTTATTGTTGTAGTAGCGTTCAGATAGGTATTTCTCCAGAAAGAGCTTTTCAAACGCATCCCACACCAGCTCTTCCTCAGCAGTGGCTCTAGTATTTTTTAGGTCCTCCCACTAGATATCGACCTTTCCTTTCAAACCATAAGAGGTAACTCTGGCCTTCTTATTTTCAAAGTAGTCATGTATTCTGAAGAAATTATTCATTCCTAGCAACCATGTTTTTGCATCCTCTACCTTCTTCACATCTCCATTGAATGTGGGTAGTTTTTCCTTTTTAAATTCTTTAGGCATAAGTTCTCCTTCATTTTTCCTGGAGAAACGATGATGGCTAGAGTGATGAGGCCTTCGGTTAGCAATACTAGAAGGGTGGATTGAATGAGGTGTTTGTTTTCTACCCCTTCCCCTTGGAGTACTCAAAATTTCTTCCCCTAGCACAATGTGCTCACTGCCTTGCTTGGGCCTCTTTTAGAATCTGCTCCCATATGCTCCATTGGTGTTCTCTTCTGACTCCTTAGGACTCTTCTTGTCTCTATGACTAGTCCTCATTTCAAATTTCTTTTTCCTTTGCCAGTATGAGAGAGACTTAGCAGGATTACTGCATTAATCTCAACCTACCTCTCCTGGGCTCTTACCAGCCTCTCATTATCTGCCTTAAAGCTCCTCACCTCATCTCATAAGCATCTCAGAGTATCTATCCAATTTGGGATTCATTTCCTACCCTTTTCCCAACTAATCTCTCCTCACCAATGGTTATGACTCCATCACTTCCATGTTGGGACTTATCAGAACTGTATTCAACCATCTCGATTATCAACATTGTATATTTCTATGTTATGTTGCTTTTGATGTGCTATCAATCACACACATTGTTATACATTATAAAACAACATTTAATCATCAATCAAGGTCATGATCTTGCATTCACAGAGTATCAATGGGTTCCGAGGATAACAAACAACCCCTGCTAACATACAAGCCATTTTATAATTATACGCAATCAATCATTCAATCATGTAGTAGGTACAAAACAAGGATAAAAAGAATTTACAATCACCATTCTTGCTCTCATGGAGTCGTTAACCATCAACTAGCACATCCTATCATAACTTTAGTGATCAAGTAGCGAGCACATTCAATCAATCAATCAATTATCCATTCAGTGACTTAGTATTACACAACAAAATCCCCACACTTTCCCATGACGAGGCCCATCCAGTCCAAGTATTGAACCTAGATGCTCTGATACCACTCGGTCATGTGCCCTGACACAAATTCCTTCCCACAAACATGAATTACGATGCACTATATATATATATATATATATATATATATATATATATATATATATATATATATATATATATATATATATCATCATTTTTGGCAATATGTGCATATATATGTATACCCTTCTGTGTGATCATAATATGTATAGAAATATACTTATGCATAAGAATGCAGGTTGCAATGACTCCAAGACCACTCAACCTCTAAATCCCAACATAAGGGCCCTCCCCCGAAACCTATCCGTTCGGCTGATGTGTCTCGTCTCCAGGACCATACACCACATTCTATATCAAGTTGAGCATCTCCCTCGGAACGACTTGTCAATCTATGATTAGTTGGTCCTACAGTGGATTCCACGTCGTCTCCTTGCACCAATTTCCATGGAGGATTCCCTGGATGCTTCTCCCCCCCTTGTAGGGTTTTGACCTTCGGGATCCAACTTTCCCAAGCGATGCCCACCATGCCCGGGATCTCACCTGAAAACATACCACCTGTCATTGACATATGGCCCATTGGCACTCGGGTTGTTCCCCACTAGCCACATGTCCCCTAGGATGTCATGCTAGTTTTCCTTCCATGTGAAGGGAACAATGACCCATTCTTGACTATTTATGTACCGAGTCCCCACAACTGGTAAGATCTGTAAGCCTGGGATGTCTTCGAAAACTAGTTTTGCAGCTTTCAAGGATTCCAACCTTATGGATTTCTCGGTTGGTTCCTCCTCCCGACAACCATCCCTCACCACACAGTCTGGTTGACCGAAGAACCTCTATCATTTCATTTTGACAAAACCCCATCACTCCATTGTCGTTAAGTCCCCAACTCGTTACTTCAAATCCCCTTCCAACATTCCACTTTACGATCTCTGCTCAGCCATCCTGACCAATCTCATGAAAGAAACTGTCATTATGACCAATCCCATGAAGGATACTCTCACTCTTACCAATATCATTGAAGGAATCTCCTTCCACCAATTGGGAGTCTTCTTTGACTAAGGTCTTGATTGTTCTATGCATAATATTAGCCCAATATTTCCTATAAGTTCACGGCCTCCTACTATGAAACTGCAACAAGCTTCATAGTTCCTTCCTACCATCACTCAATTGAAGGATTCTTGCCTCACACTATGTAGTGCCTTAGAAGTAGAACTGGGAAACCCTCCCAACTGATGGCCCTACTATTGCACAGGATCTCCTAAACGAACCTTACCAGATGTAACTCTCCCTCATGATTCTAGTAGACCTCGAGACAATATTTACGGATCCATGGAGATGTGCTTGGTCACCTAGGATGATTTTCAACGTTATCCCTCTCAATATTGAGTGATTGATCCTCCAATAAGTCCTTGGCACGTGGATCTTCCCATTCCATAAGGAAGGAAAGCCACCAAGGGAGGTGTAGGCACTACTGGGTGGATTACCTATCACGGGCTCAGTGGAGAATCTAGAGAGGGCTCAAGACTCTCCTGTTACAAGCCGACGGTGCTAGACCTTGTGTCAGCCTACAAAAATATCTATGATGAATCTTCAAGCTTTGAGGCCCCTCAATCATCACTTTATGGCACCAACAAAAGGCATACAGTCTTGTTGAAAATGAAAGGTTGTAGGGTATTTAGGCAAAGCGGGTGGATGAGCGGGCACTAGGGAAATCTCCCTTGGACATTAAATTCATGATCATCGAGAAACACATTGATTTACAAAGTGACCATGGGTGTCTCGCAAGCAAATGCAGACCCTTCTATGTAGGTCTCTCTCCTACAATCATATATTAATAAAAGGGGCCTTTGAACCCATAATTCTTTAAGCATTCATCTCAGCTCTTATGGCTCAATTCTAAATTATGAATTAGTCTTATTAGTCTTAGAAAACATATGGATTACATATATTTATGCATCACGTGGTTCATGCCTGTCGGTTAGCAGTTAATAATGCATTCTTGTTTCTCACTTTGTCAAGCATGCATGCACATATTGCACACAGACCCATTCATAGATGCAATCATTCAACACATCACCGATGAAATATAAAGTATAAGCATGCTTCTAACATTACCAAGTAGTCCCCACGTTCAAACCATTTTCTATAACATAGTAACAACATTCATTATACATTATACAAAATGCATAGTTATTTATCTTAAAGTGGACAAGTAAACTAAGCTTGGGACAAGGACTCCCTGCCCAACTGTAGATAGTTTCATCCACAATTTTTTGCATTCCTCATCCTCGAGCCATATTCCAGAGTTGGGGAAGAGTGTGTGCTTCAAGGACTAACACACCAATCGATTACTGGATTCCAGGACTCCAAAGGACTTCCTTCCTCAATCCCACCAGTTGACAACTTCTTGCTTAGCTGACATTAGGAGTCCAAAGGTGCCCAACCTCATTCCAAGTGTTCTCATAGTGATTCACCCCCTTCTTATGAGTCCATAATCCATTGTGTTATCCATGAATTAACCACTAGTTGTTGTTTTGGTCTTCAACGGATTCTGCTTTAGGATGGCCTCTACCCAAGCTATGACAGTGCTCCAGAATTTGTTATCTCAACCCACAACCTCCAGGGGACCCAAGATGTTATAGGGCTTTAGAGACTATCCCAACCCATGACCTCTAGGGACCCAAGCTGTTATAGGGCTCTAGAGACCTCTGTCTTAACCCACAACCTCTAGGGACCCAAACTTTTATAGGGCTCCAAGGATTCCATCTCAACCCGCATCCTTCCAAGGACCCCAAGTTGTTACATGGCTCCAAAGACTCGCATCTCAACCCACATCCTCCAGGGTTCGAGAGAGCCAAAACCATTCACTTCTCTTCTCTTCTCTTGGAATTTCCTATGGTTACCTCCTTCTCCACTCATGCACATCCCACATTGTTTGTCCCCGCTTCTGTGTTTTCCTCTTTCTCTCAGTTTTCTTCCTCGGCTATTGTTATTGTTGCATCCTTTCTTTCATCTGCAATGCGCTTTCTCTTCCATAAAATTCTTGTCCCTTAGCTTCCCAAGCAGCATGGGCCAGGATACCTCTTTCCTTTCTCATTTAATTTCAATATCTCTCTTCTTTACTTCAAGCACCTGCCAGTCTTTAATGGTTTTCTTGCACTTCCAGGTTTCACCCTTGCACAAGAAACCCATAACATCCCAAGTAGTAACTCCCTTCGTGGTTCTGGAATCTGTGTACGTGAATGAGCCCCCATTCTTTATTTCAAATTGTCATACAGCATTTACAGTGCCCTTTTCATGGGGACCTTGGGTGGAGCTATCACAAAGGAGTTGTTTGTAGACCCAAGTGATTGCATTTATTTTACCACGTATCTCCCCGATGAATTAATGGTGTTTTTGGTGCAAGCCTTAAAGAATATATGGGTTTCTTGAACAAATGATGAGCCCATATAGTCTTTGATCTTGTGGAACGTGTTGATGTGGTCAACATACAAAGAAGGAACGAGAAGCAAAAAGGCCCGACAGGAGACAATGGAGGGGGATGCTTGGTTAAGTGAAAGCATATGAAGAGAGAAAATACTCTAGTGGCACAAGGATAATTGCAAGAGAGGTTGTTGAAGAGAAAGGTCAAAATCTCAGGGCATCTATGGGCTTAAAATCACACTGATGAGTATGGCGTAAAGAGAGGATTGTTGTGTTGAGAAGGTGGAGACATTGTGGGCTCTAGATTCCTTCCTAGTAGGCGGAGAAACTATGTAGTCTTATACTTCTTGTGGATTCCTTCCTAGTAGGTGGAGAAACTATGGTATGCTCTGGATTCCTACAGAGTGGTAGGTGGAGGCACTATGGCCTCTAAATACATGTAGTGTGAATCGGGTGGAGACATCGTGGGCTCTAGATTATTGTAGTGATTGTTGGGTGGAGAATTTCATGCTCTAGATTCCCTAAAGTGTTTTATTGGGTGGATACACTATGTACTATGGTCTCTTGGACATCAAGTCCATACATTATGTGCTTTGGATTCCCATGTGATCTGGTTGACTTGTATTTGTGTACATTCCCTTGAAAATTTGACTCCTCAGTCTTTGAATCCAGCTTAGGGGTGTCAGCTACAAGAAAGGTTGCAGTGTAGTTGGCTTATTGTTGGGTGAAGATTTTAAGTCCCTCCCTAATTTTTTAGTCATCTAAGTTAATTAAATAAGTATGCTCACCTGTACATATGTCATATTGTGAATGGTAAATGATATTATTATGTGTTATGGAAATTCCTATAACAAGAATTTAATGGGGAATGATTTATTCTTGGTTGTTATAATGAGATGTTTATATGAATATTCTCAAGGTTATGAGGGGATGGGAGGCTTATGTGCTTGTTGATATTTTACTGAATTACAGAGTTGTTTACATGAATTTAATGAATGCTTGTTATGCATGGTTAATTGCTACAAAATGTGGCATTCCATTGTTTGGCATGGCCATGAGTATTTACCGATTAAGGCTCTTGAATATCTTTATTTTATAATATATGTTTTACTAGTAAATATTATGGGGTATATTTGGGATCCCTTTTATGGTTAATACGATGCCATTTTGGTAGAGGTTACATAGTAGTGTTAGCTATGGTCTACCTTGTTTCTGTTCCTGATGATAGGCATGTCAGATATTTCATCGACGTGTCATGGCTATGCATAATGTCTCGAATGTTAGTTTGGAATGAGGGCTTTGTCCCTGTAGACTTCATTTTCCTAAGAAATTTTTTTCTTCAAGGAACGTTTGGGAAAGTCCCTAAAAGTTAAGTGGAATTTCTAAGTCTAAGCATGGAAGGAATCATGCTTGTATTGAGGATGGAGTTATCATGTTAATGCTAATTACTTGTGATTACCTTAATGGTGGTTTTATCATTAATTCAAGGGATTAATGCATAATCCAACATCATGCTTCATCATTGAGTGATAACTCTTTGGTATGGGCATGGTAGATAGAAAACATGATACCAAGGTTTGGCGTTAGGTGACAGGGAAATTCATGATCCATCTTCCATCTCGCGCTAGGCCTTGACTAGCTTCCTATTGGGACTCGAGTGTGGTTAATAGAGAGTGCGACAAAATAACTCTCATCTATGAACGGGGAAAAATGAAAATGCACGAGGCTTGGACTTGTGGGAACAGAAACAATCTGAGGTGGTAGACGCCACAAGAGCTAGGTAAACCTACATGGACACCATAAAGGTACAAATATGTGGTAAGGTTTTTGATGTGGCACACTATCGATGTGATATGTGGTAGGTAAAAATGTCCCTTTTGGATGGCCAAGTGGCAGGTTTTGGTTGACATGTGGCATCGGCAGGGATGCCATGTGGCAGGGTGGTCGACCTCATGTCAGTTTGATGTCATCAAGATGTTGTGAATGTAGGGTGATGTGGAGTCTGTTGAAGTGAGATCTACATGTACACATGGATACAAGGTGGTTCCACGTGACTCGCCATGTGTTTCCGGGAAAACTAGTGTCTTTTCAATCTGCTAGCCCCACTAGGATTGGCAGCTATCCTAGAAACAAACAATGAAAGCAATTTGTGATTTCCTCTATGTATGATAGATAAGAGAGAAGCAAAGGGACCAACCTGGATCTTCCGCTTGACTCCTTGCTTGATTTCTCTCCCCCTTGATAGAGCTTGCAACTCCTCCCCTACTTGTCTCGCTTAGAGAATACATGTAGAAACGAAGTAACAAAACACCATCAAAGCATCTTGATCTATTATATCATAAACAATGCAGATTCAAAAATACATGGAACATACAATAACATTCACAAATACATGATTGTATGGAGGAAAACTCAAAGAAATTTATTAAAATAGAAGGGAGAATTACAACCCAACTGTCTGATCCAGCATCATCCTCCCAGCATCAAAGCCCTCTTCACCTCATGAAAAGCAAAATCACCCAACAATACAATGCTCTTTCTCAAAGACAAACTATCATCACTTCCTTACAAATTACAAAATTTCAGCCTTTAGATCTCTCAGATGAGGGATCCATTTATAGATGTCTACAAGGGTGTGAGTCATATCTGGGTTTTTGATTAGTGTCATTCCACTTGTTGTTCTTGGTTCCACTTGGAGATTTCTTGGATATCTTACTCATCCCTGGGCAAATTCAGAGAGGCAAGTGTCATAGGAGAAGTTTCTAGAAGATTCCATGAGCATCCACTTAGCAAATTGTCTCAGACATTTGTCCATTCTCACTCATCGCACCCCACAAAAGGCTTCTTCGATATGCATCGCACCTGGCTCATGTAGGAGTCAGTATGCATCACACCATGACAGTGGAGTAGTCAATATGGTCCAGTTTTGGCCAATTCTGAGTGGTTTTTCAGGTGGAACTTTTGGGGAATGATGCAATCAGTTGACCATGATCCTTTAGGGTATGAAACAAAAATTTTAGGGGTTAAAGAGCCCTTGGTTTATCAACATATAAGTTGGGGTTGCAGTGCCCAAATATGTCTATAACAGTTGCCCCCTAAAGCATGAAGTCGTAAATCTTTTGATGTCAGGTGAAATGCTTTATCATGAGGATCCAAGGTATTCGAACTGGAAGGTGACCTGTATAAGATACAATACAACACATCATCATCATATTATTTTCATGATCTAGCTGAGCCGGGCATTCCCATTCTTAGCTTTATAAATTCATCTTCATGTACATAGGATAGATAATCGTCTGCAGTTGCAAACTAGTGATTCTTTACATGTAGAGTCATCATTCCTAGCTTGGATGATCATCTGTGCAGCTTCTGTGTACATTTGATGTCTTTATATTCCTAAATATATCGCAGCCCGGATGGATGAAACTAGATCCAAGGTCTTCAAACTCGTTCAATCTTTGCCCGATGTACAAGTCAATCCATGTGAAAAGATGTCCTGAAGTTGAACATGGAAAGACATCGCCTGATTACCAGCCAATAATGTAAGTTGTTAACAGGCGCGAGAGGAATCACCGATAATGATAATGACCCTCAAGGTACTACAGTACAATTCACGTGGTGTGAATATATGATCCAATGTCGAACAATACGCAAAATCTTTCGGTCGAAGGCCATTGATGTAAACTTGTAGCCGGAAGTGAGAAACTTACCATTGAGGCATGCAAGCTTCAAAGTACTAAAAAAAGGGATGTTTCTAAGTCAACTTCTTGGATAATGAGCTGATGTCGACAAGAAGTGACCCGTCGTAGGAGGGCCTTAATGTATCCCACTTCTACGACACGAAACGAAGCAAATGATTTTCTGGAGGTGAAAAGGTTCTGATGATACAAGGTTCAGGAATGGCGGTCATGAAAAATGGAGGGTGAAGGTATTGTAGTGGATGAGGCATTAACTTGATGGTGAATTCTTTGAATGACTTCTCTTGAACATATCGTGACACTAAGATGGATTGGTAGCATTAACCCCAAAAATGGATGGTGTGGAGGACCAATGGTGATATGACCGGTGAACGGAATAACTCAACTCGACTCAATCATGGCGATGGATTAAAAATGTCATGTTCAAGAGCAACCTGCTACCAATAAAATTCTTCAAGTTTGCTTCCCTTTTTCCCCAATCATTGATGACCAGTACCTCTTTATTTTTGTCAAGCTTGAGGAGCATAACATATGCTTGTTCTATAATTTTCCCTTCGGGCAAACCTGTCGCTATGTTTTAGTGAGCCTAGCGACAGTGAAACTCGTTCTTGTTTGGGTGGACAAGTTTGTCGCTATTGTTTTAACGAGTTTAACAACAAAGATAACTCGGTTCTTTTCATGTTTAGAGAGTTTGAAAAGGGACGAAAAAGAAACTCCAGTAGTTCTTTTTCGTAGCATAATCCCTTAAGTCCGAAAAAGGATAAAATAATACGAAAGGGATGAGTTTTCGATAACTTTAGCGAGCCGAAAAAGACAAGCGCTCGAACGTTTTCATGAGATAATCCCTCAGGTCCGAAAAGTTTAAAATATACAGGAGGGATGGCACTTCCAATCACTTTAGCGAGCTAGAAAGGCCAATAGCTCGACAATATTTTCATATTTAACGAGTCTGAAAAGAGTTTAAAGGAGACTCGTTTTTTAGGAACGAGTGGCGTTTCAGGGTAGCAACTGGTTCCGGGTAAGCTTGGAACTTCTCAAAACATGGTGATGTGAAGAGGGTGGCTAACAAGACCACTCATCGCAGTTGTTCCTCAAAAGGGTAAACAATCAAGTGGAAGCATATGATCGGCCAAGAGAATGGAAGTGATGGCGGGAACACAACCAAGGCTCAAAAGGCTAATAGCATGTCAATCACAGAGGTTATTTACCGAAGGTGGGTTCATTTTTTAATGAGCTTGAACCTTGTGGAAACTATGCTCAAAGGTGGGTTCATTTTTTAATGAGCTTGAACCTTACGCAAAGTATGCTCAGATTTTAATTTCCTTTTTATGTAAACTAGACATGACAAAACTAAAGACTAGAAAAAACTAAAAAGCTAAGGAACTACTAAGGTTAGGTAGGATGGTTTTGTCAGCAATTTAGACAAAACAGTTCCTTTGCTTCGTCCGTGGAGCAGACAAAGATGAGACGAATCACCTAACCTAAGAAGCTAGAAAGCTAAAAAGCTTAAAAGCTTAAAAAAATGAAATTTTTCATTTTTAGCTTGCATAAAAAGGTTTGCATGCACCCAGACATCGAGAAAAGGAGAGTCTCCAGGTAACCATATGGAAATCATTGCGATTAAGCAGGATTGTTTTTGTCAGCGGAGCCGATGAAACACTTCCTTGGCTTTGTCCATCAAATAGACAAAGGTGAATGGTGTGAGATAACACTTCCAATCACATAACCTACAGGGAAACCTATCTTTTCAGTTGGGTTTGTCCGCCTGAGCAGACCAGGGTGCATGCCCCCTAAGCTTCATTACATTCACCAGACTACTCGCGGTAATTAGGTGGATGTAATGAAGGTTGAAGAGACACTCTTAATGCAAAAGGACCATTTAGGAGTGATGTTTGACTTGGAGCTGTGTTTGAACTGGGAAATGAAAGCTGGTCAATAAGCTGGACAATTTTTCCTTCATGTGGGAAACACATTGCTCGAAAGAGTGTTGAAACAATAGCCTCCATGTTGTAAACATAGTCATGCCCAAGGAGTAGATTGTAATCTAATGGCCCTTGGACTACCATCACGTTCAAGTGAACGGTTTTCCTTCTCAAAGTAATTGGTAACTTAGGAAGGATCCCTAACGGTCTGCTGGTTCCTTTGTTAAAGCCTGACAAATTCTGTGTAACAGGCATAAGCGATGGCGAACCAAGCGCTTTCCAAGAAGTTGAGGAAAGGATACTCACTGATGCCCCTTCATCTATGATAGTGCTAGACACGATCATTTTGTAAACTTGTACTATGATTCGGAATGGTACATTAGAAGGAATTCGGGATCTTGCTAGTCGATTCCAATCAAAGGAAGTGACTAGGTTGCTTGGAGGTGGAACCGAATAAATGGTTGAATGAACCTCTCAAGTAGCGAGAACTGAGGGATTCTCTTCCTGTTGTGAAGGAATGGGTGGATTGCCCCCAAGTTCATCGGACTCTGAAGTGACAAAAAGAATTTGAACAATATCGTTCTCACTCTCTTTGGGAATTGTATCATTTGAAGGTGGACATTCTGAAGGTAAAACTGGGTCGACTGCCATCTCGACCTGTTGACTTTGGTCCGGTATGGACTCAAAAGATTCACTTTCAACGATAGGTGTTTCGACCGACGGTTGAGTTATGTTAGTTGGATTTTCAACTAGTAAAGGACTTGGGGAGAGTTTCCTGTATCCAGATGGAAGTCACTGCGGTGAAGTAGGACGGTTATGCAAGACTCCTTTGGCTTCATCCAAAAAAGGACAACGGGGAAGGGTATGGTCCCCTTCACATAACTTACATGGAATTTGGACCTTTCTTCTCTGCCCATTATTATTAGTTGATGGTGTGTTGTTGATCCAGGTTATCTTTTGTTTATAGATGCATTAAAAGAATCACATATATGGTTTGTAGCTTAACCAAAGAGAAACTTTAAATGTGCACATGTGAGAGAAAGAAGAAGGAGAGCATAAGAAGACAAGAAGACAAGAAGTTGATAACGGAGTTCGTCCCTCCTGGACTACATCTCCAGGCCCTGCTCGATCATTATTATTAGTTGATGGTGTGCTGTTGATCCAGGTTATCTTTTGTTTATAGATGCATTAAAAGAATCACATATATGGTTTGTAGCTTAACCAAAGAGAAACTTTAAATGTGCACATGTGAGAGAAAGAAGAAGGAGAGCATAAGAAGACAAGAACTTGATAACGGAGTTCGTCCCTCCTGGACTATGTCTCCGGGCCCTGCTCGATCAATGGGGAGGCCCTCATTCATTAAAAATGGCATCAAAAGAAGTTACATTCATCAATTTACAAAATGGAGCATTATACCTCCATGCTGAAAAGTGCCCGAAAATTTGAGAGCTATGTTGCAGAAACTGACGCCACCAATGGATTCCTGTCGCCGAGAAGTGTAAAATCCATATAAAACTTGCCCAATTCTGAATCTGGGCCAAAATCACCTTCCTGCAAAAACGTCGCTCAAGCAAAGTTCCACCAATGTTTCTCAGCGGCTCAAGGTTCCGCCACTTGCTCTCAAAATCCGTGCCCGTTGATCTCTCCCCTCATCAAATGGTAAGGAATGAGTTTAAATAATGGTGGATTACTCCATGAGGTGGTTATGTTTTATTTTTACCAAACCCCTTTTTTACATAACCAAAAACCCACTTTATACCACATATTGGGGGAGTGCGCCCGTACTTCACGAGACCACACTCACCCATCCCCAAAACCTACGGCATCTTTGTTTTAATGCATGCTTTACTTAGGCCGTACGTTGGGGACGGTGGGACCACCACGTGGCTGCCCCCACCCACCATATCTCCGTGCGGATTTCCATATACGTTGGTTCAACCATAATCTTTGTTGGTGTGTGTTTTATATGGCATGCGTATATTTGATGGTTACAAACCTTTACCATATATCACACGTTGGTTATAACCTTCCACCTTTTGTTATATAACCATATGGTATATATGGTTTGTTGTTACGCTGGTTTGTACCATATGTTGAATGGGATATACCATATTATTATATGGTTATATCTATATATATTTATATATTTATTTTGGTGGTTATTTTTTTTGATTTGGTAAAATATATGTTTTTATTCATATAGTTAATTTGAATAACTATATAAAATTGTAGTTATAATCAAAATATCTCATGTTTCCTTGCGTAGGTTTAGGAGGCTAATAAAGGGCTGTCATGTGTCAGTGTTTGATGGGCTGCCGTGTGGGTCTCACATGCTGATTGGGATGCCATGTGGCACACTGTGGACCCCATTTTTCCTCCGCCATACCAATCTTTGAAGAGCTCTATCTTTTGCATACGAGCTTAGATTGACAAACCGTTCGCGCCATCACGATCAAGAAGATGAGCCCTCTCAACTGATGCCATCAACTTCTCCTTTCTGCCATTTTGAATTTCGAGCCTTTATCCATCCCCTTTGGTGTCTCGAGATCCTCCTGGATCAGTTGTCAACTTTATCACCAGAGGTTGACGACACCACTTGGTGCGAACGGGGGGACCATTCTCTCAAGATCTGAGGAATGCACGGACATTCTCGATGTAAATGGTCTCCTCTACAAATTATGCATGGATCTTTAGGTTTGAAAAGCTTAGTGTGCAGATTTTCACTAGATGCTGCATGGTTGCCCCCTTGCTTAACCAACTTCTTCTTCTTCTCCTTCCCTTTCTTCTTCTTCTCAGGCACTTGGTTACTAGCATCACTATTTTCACCAAGTGAAGATGAAGAAGGGGAGGGAGAAACAAACGAAGAGGAAGGTGAAGGGTCAACTTCAGTATCAACTGGATGTTGATTCGATTGTTGAGGAATCACAGTGTTTTGAACGACAGAGGTTGAGAATAGCCATACTGGCAGGCCAATGGTAAGTCCCGGAAGTGACAAAGTGGCCATATGAGGAGCACCAATATTTCCCCAAGATGTAAAGGGACTAGGATTCCCCTCGAGAGGGATTCCTTGATTGGTGGACTCCATTATCTCAACCTAAGATCAACGAAGGAAACAGGGATGTTTTTCCGAATTTAATAAATTTTAATGATGCTTTGACAGAACTTTGATTTTTTTATTTTTAAGAGTCGAGAAAAAGCTAAAGATGACTCTAGTCCCCTTCAATTTTTAATGAGCCTAAAGTGACAAGTGCTCAAATGGACCTTTTCTTTTAAGGAGTCGAAAAGGAACGAAAGTGACTTCTCTGAAAATCTAGACAGAGGGATTACCAAACCAATCACAAAACTGCAAAATACACCTTGGTGATAAATTAAAGAGAAATTACCAAGGACTTATGTACGGCAGTCAATCGTCCTGAATGCTGTGTTCAGTGCATTGCGATCGATAAGGCGGCAGACACAGCTTCCTATGGATAAAGGATATAAGCCTATTGTGCTCTCCCAATATATACGCGATGGTATGGGGAGCACAAATCCGTGCTAGCACTTATCGTATCAAAGAGGAGGAATCACCCAACCTTCGATGAAAACGATAGTTAGTAGATTTTACGACGCCGGAACACGTTTCTAGCCTAGACCTCTACATGTGTTGCGTTAAGTTCCAAAGCGTTGTTAAGTTCATTGAAATTTATTTTAGAGTTGATCTTGTTTAGAAGTTTGCCTTTCAATGGTTCACCGCGTGATGTATATGTAAAATTCCTTAAAATGCAATCTACAATGATAAACAATCGTTGTTTATTTTTAGCAATGAAAATCCTAGCTACTAAGCAAAGAAGATTATGATTCTTTCAAACAAAGAGCAAAGAGCACACACTAAATGCAGTTTTCCTAAATCATTTTTCGCACATAGTCTAAATGCAAATGCAAATGCATGTATTTGTTTTTCCTTCCCCTTAATGTGAAAAATGCCAAAAAGGAAAACTAACCGTAGTAAATATCTAAAATATTTTTACTTAAAGCGACATTTCGACAATTTCTTTTTCAAAATAGAAAGGAAGACTAAACAACACTTTTCAATTTTGAATAGAAAAAGCTTTCGACACTTCAAATATCAACAAAACAAATCAAATATAGGACAAAAAGTTCAATCGACCATATAGAGAAGGAACACTCAACGACACTTATATTTTTGACACAAAACAATAGATATAACACTTTTTGTACCAAAACGACAGATCGATTTAAGCAACTTTCGACAAAGGATTGTAAATGATGGGAAAATACACAAAAACATTTACTAATCCTAATCAATGGAGGCTGATCTATGTAATGCAAGTAGGCTTCAGTAATGAGGTACTGTTCATAAGCAACAAATCAACTAAACAGAACTGAAAACAAGGATAAAAAACCCCAAATTTCAAGGAGAGAAATAGGTTCAGTCAGTCATTGCACCTATGCTTCACAGAAACAAGTATGAATCACACCTGCTACACTCGGGAAGTGTGATGCATATTGGTTGACAGTGATAGATAGTGCGATGGGCCAGAGAGCGCAACTGAAGTGGGTTTTGGCTCAAATTTGTAGCTGATTTCAGTGATTTAAGTTAAGCTACGATGGACAGTAAAGAGAAAATTACAGAGGTAGGATCTTGAGAGGTTATTGAGCTACCAAAAGGGCATCTAGAATGCTTGTAAGCCAAATGTTCGAATCATAAACTAAACCGAAGATTGACTGAAGCAGCGTTCATCTACTTTGCAATTGCAAAGCAAGAGCAGTTCAAAGGCTATCTGGCTAACTTCAGGCTCCATCTATAGTTTATAAAACAAACAATCAACAAAAAACAAACAAACTATTTGTTCCCCAGCGGAGTCGCCATTTTGTTTCCGGGAATACTAGTGTCTTTTCGATATGCTAGCCTCACTAGGATTGGCAGCTATCCTAGAAACAAACAATCAAAGTAATTTGCGATTTCCTCTATGTATGATAGATAAGACAGAAGCAAAGGGACCAACCTGGATCTTTCACTTGACTCATTTCTTGATTTCTCTCCCCCTTTATAGAGCTTGCAACTCGTCTCCTACTTATCTCACTTAGAGAATACCTGTAGAAACAAAGTAACAAAACACCATCAAAGCATCTCGATCTATTATATCATAAACAATGCAGAATCAGAAATACATTGAACATACAATAGCATTCACAAATAACAAGATTCACAAATACACGATTGTATGGAGGAAAACTCAAAGAACTTTATTAAAATAGAAGGGAGAATTACAACCCAGCTGTCTGATCTAGCATCATCCTCCCAGCATCAAAGCCCTCTTCACCTCATGAAAAGAAAAATCACCCAACAATACAATGCTCTTTCTCAAAGACAAACTATCAGCACTTCCTTACAAATTACAAAATTTCAGCCTTTAGATCTCTCAAATGAGGGATCCATTTATAGATGTCTGCAAGGGTGTGAGTCATCTTTGGTTTTTTTTATTAGTGTCATTCCACTTGTTGTTCTTGGTTCCATTTGGAGATTTCTTGGATCTCTTACTCATCCCTGGGCGAATTCAGAGAGGCAAGTGTCATAGGAGAAGTTTCTAGAAGATTCCATGAGCATCCACTTAGCAAACTGTCTCAGACATTTGTCCATTCTCGCTCATCACACCCCACAGAAGGCTTCTTCAGTATGCATTGCACCTGGCTAGTGTAGGAGTCAATATGCATCGCACCCTGACAGTGGAGCAGTCAGTATGGTCCAGTTTTGGCCAGTTCTGAGTGGTTTTTTAGGTGGAACTTTTGGGGAATGATGTAATCAGTTGACCATGATCCTTTAGGGTATGAAACAACACTTTTAGGGGTTAAAGAGCCCTTGGTTTATCGACATATAAGATTGGGGTTGCAGTGCCCAAATATGTCTATAACACCACGTCACCTCGAACCATGCCCATTGGAAGATTAATGAGGTTCATTGTTGTCTCTTAGCGCTAGTAACAGAGGGCGAGACGTCAATATTGATGCCTACATAAGGGAAAGTTTCTCTCATGCCTTCTATCTAGCACCAAGTACACTTAACCCATCCCTAGTGAGGGGTGTGGTTAACAAAAGGCGCAACAAAGGGCTTGTTTGCCAATTCATGTGCCAATAGTGGATTTCATAAATTATCAAGGAGGTAGGGAGCCCCATTGTTAATACTGACCATTGATTTAACTCAGAATGGTTGAGCTAAAGCTTAAGTCATGAAGTGGTTAGTCCATTGGCCACTTTAGGTGCCATGTGGCACTACCTAATTAGTCAATCTTTGGGAGGGCATAACTTTTAATCTAGGAGTCGGTTTGAGATAAGAATTACACCACCATAAAGCTCTTGATAACTTGGATGTGGTGGTGTTATCTAAGTTCTAACCTTGGGTAGGAAGCAAATTTTGTAACCTCATTTCCATAATGAGACCTTAGAGGTTTGTTTAATTAAAATTAACACCTCTCATCAACTTGTAAAGTCCCAAGGGGGTGGGAGGGAGCATTACACCCTTATTGTTTACTTATAAAATTAGTTACCTATTTGATGAGAATCTCTCAGTGTTTTTGTTTTTTTGGTTACATTTAATGGTCATTTCTACACAAGTTTCAAAAATTGGTGATCCAAAATCATTATTTTTTCAAGGTAGTTTTTTTTACATTTTCTATTTTCTTACTTATAAAGTATCGCCATTTTTTACAAATTTTGTTATTTTTACATTTGTTAATGATGTTTTTCCTATTAAATCCAATATAATTCATCATAGATCCTCTCTTACCTCATTTTTCAAAAGAAAAAAATCCTTCTTTGGAAAATTAATGAAAACAAATTCACATGCCATAAAGTGGCTACTACTTTACAAATATAGAAATTGAGATAGTAACTAAACTCTAAGTTGGATATAGAAATTAAGAAAGTAAATGAGTTGTAAGTTGGATATATAAATAGAGATTAAATGAAAAATCACAAGAACGTATTATATATATATATATAGTCACATCAATAAGTAATTATCTTCATAAAAATATTATGAAACACATGGAAAGTAGGTTTGAAATGTCAAATCAATTATGTGTTTCGAACCTGTTTAATGATGGTTAGGATAAAAAGTTTGTCATATTTAATGGCTAAATTGTCTCGACAAATTCCATCCCTTATGGGAAATGACAACATCCTTTTCTTACGAAGGTTTTTAGTAAATAAAAGTTAATAACAACCTATGAAAGTTTCCAATTGTATTTTATAAATCCCATATTAAATGTTTTATTTTATTTTATGCGTTTTAAAAATTAAGTCTCTCTCATGATTTATGTCCTATCGATAACTTCTTTGATAATATATATATATAAAAGAATTAAGGATTTAAAAAAATTTAAAATTACGAATTATAAATTAAGAAAGACAGAAATTGAAACAGTAATTAAACTCAAAGTTGGATATAGAAATTAAAAAAGTAAATAAGTTGTAGGTTGGATATATAAATTGAAATTAAATGAAAAATCACAAGAACATATATATATATAATCACATCAATAGGCAATTTTCTTCTTAAAAATATTACAATAAAAATATATAAGATTGTTCACATTAAAATCATAAAAATATATAAGATTGTTCACATTAAAATCAAAACAACACATGCATGGAAAGCAAGGTTGAAATGTCAAATCAATTATGTGTTTTGAACGTATTTAATGATGGGTAGGATAAAATTTTGTTCATATTTAATGGCTGAATTGGCTCATGATGGGTAATTTACCGGACAAATTCCATCCCTTATGGAAGTGGCAACATCTTTTTTAGTAAATAAAAGTTAATTACACCCCATCAAAGTTTTCAATAATATTTTTAGTGTTAAATGTTTTATTTTATTTTATGGTTTTTAAAAATTAATTATTTCTCTCTCAATGATTTATTTTATTTTATGGTTTTTAAAAATTAATTATTTCTCTCTCAATGATTTATGTCTTATTGATAACCTCTTTGACCAATCAAAAAAGGGAATGTGTAGTTGCACAGACTTTGGCCATATATTCCCTATTCTCTGATTTTGTCTCTCTTCTTCGCTCATGTAACATAGCGGAAGAAACAATTGACTTTTCTTATTTCTAGGCATATTTTGATGGTGCCTCTCTTTTTGAAGGAGATTGTGGGGGAGGGGTTGTTCTTCATATATCACACAACCATTCTTTCATGATGAAAAGTGGTTTGGGGCAAGGCACAAATAATTTTGAAGAGCTTATGAGTTTGAAGTTACTTATGTTGTTTTCCATTGAAAAAGGAATTCGCTGCATTCAGATCTTTGGGACTCAAAGATAGTTATTAATTGGTTCAACAACACAACTAGATGTCACATGCACACACTTAGTCCCATTCTGGAGGAAATCTATCTATTAAAACAATCATTTGATGAAATCTCTGTTTGCCACATTTACAGGGAAAAAAATGGGGCTGTCGATGCTTTGTCTAAGGAGGGTGCTTCACAGGTTATGGGCACATAGCACATCAACATCAAGGAGCACATCAATGATCAGGAGCATGGATTCTATCACTGGCCCTTCATAGAGGGCACTCAGGTAGAGCAATGATCAATCTTTATTTATATCTTCTTTTGTATATGTTTGTTGGTTGTATATGCTAAATGTACATTACATATCTCATTATAATATGACATAGGCTGTTATTATTTTTTGATCACTATGTATTTAATTTTGGACCACTATGTGGATGGATATATGGGACAATAATCTAAACACATACAAGTTTATTTGGTTAATCCATATGTGGATAGTTCTCTTGAGTGCTATTTTGGCACATACACAATGTAACTTTCATATATTAATGAAATTTATGATTTTTTCTTCGGAGAAAAATAAAAATGCAAAATACAAAATACAAATAAAATAAAAATGAATAAATAAATAAATAATAGATAAAATTATGAATTATGAAATAAGAAAGAATTATCAACAAAGGATCCAAAAAATTGATTGGTAACCAATGAAATGTAAATTTTGTTAGGAATTTACTAAAAACTTTATAGTTATACACCAGTAGATCATTCTAAATTGTGTAGAGAAGAGCATTCCATATTTTGGCTATTATGGTCTATTTGAGACCCGAAGTCTCTATTGCTATGCCTCATTATTCTCTTTGAGGTGTATATGAGGTATTATTGCATGCCTTATGAAAGTTTTTAATATAATATTTCAAATTACAGTTAAAAAAGAAAAAAACAGCAACAACTTCAAAACTCTAGCTTAATTAAATATAATAATTGTATATTTTATTTAAATCAAAATATAAAATTGCTTATCAATATTATCAGATAACTCTAAACATTTTATAATTTATAATTTTTTTAATAACTATTATTGGAATCAAGTTGTGTGATTAGAGAAGTCTAGAATCCAATTGTGCCATTATTGGTGATATGGTAGTTTTATATTACTTAAATTGTATTTTTGAATGCATTACATTGATTCACCGCCCAGATTGTCCAATATCAACAAATAAAATTTGTAATTCCAATAATTCTTCAACATTTCTAACTAAATTTTAGATAAAACCGATTAGAAAAATACAATTGAAAAAAAAAACAACAACAACAAACATTTAAACTACACAAATAGTGTTCACATAATAAATAGAAATTTCACTAATTTTAACCCAAGGAACAACAAACACCCTTATATTAACGCATCTTCATAAAGATATGGATCAATTGTCTAAATATTGTTACACAACTTTCAAATGTGTCGCACATTTTTTCAAATATTATTTATTTCAATTTTGTTTAAAATATCGTTCTCTAAACAACATTTCTTCCTCGGTTTTTTAAATTTATTTTTAAGATTGGCAAATAAAACTAGTGGTGAGATGTTATTACCAAGATTCTACAAAGTTCAATCTAGCTTGGATGCCCCTTGGGATAGTTTAATTTCCCCAAAAAGTGGTTCTCATACTCAAGTCCTCCCTATTATATTTGAACTATGAGGGACAAATCTCAGACAAACCAATTGGTCTACTCCTCATGTGTTGAAAGAAAACCAATTTACTTTTCATCTTCTTATTTGAATTTTTAATGATAAAAGAAACCAAAAATAAATTCAGCAAGATATAATTTTATATTAAAAAAAGGTTTTTAAAAGTTAAAATAAAGTCTCGGGGGTGGAACTCAATTGGTGATCGAAGTAATGTGAAATTTGTGAAAAATGAGAGATCCAAGGTTCAAATCCTCCTATTTGCGATCCGATTTACAAAAAGGACAGGTTATAGACCCCTAGAGGTTTACTAGAAGTTACGTGTCAGATGGGATGTTGAGTTGCTCTTGGATACCAAAAAAAAAAGAAAGAGAAAAGAAAAGAAAGAAAGAAAAAGGTGAATATGTCATAAAGTAGATGTCCATACCAAATATAGAAATTTTACTATTAAATAACCCTAGTTCGAATGTATAAATGAAGAAAACAAATAAGTTTAGAAATTCATAATTAAATGAGAAATGTATAAAAGGATTGTTTTTATGTCCCAGGGGTAGCTCAATTGGTGGTCGAAGTGATGTGAAGTCGTGTAAAACCTATCTAAGGCTTAATCACTCAATCATGACCCGGTCTACAGAGAGTAGGACAGGTCGTAAGCCCCCAGAGGTATAGTGGTAGTTTCTAGAATCAACTTCGTGTCACATGAGTACAAGACTGACTCAATCGTCGATTACTTTTAAAGTTACAAAAAAAAATTATAAAAAAATTAAAACAAAAAAATATTATGTTGATCACATCAAAATCAAAACATCACATGTGAAGTGATAACAATCATTTTTTTAAGTAAACAAAAGTTAAGAATGGAATATAAAGTTTCCACATAGCATTTTTAGAAAATTCCATATCAAATGTTTTTAAAATCTCTAAAAAATACTCTTAATTTTCAAAATATCAATTTAATAAATTATTTTTTTACATGTTCAAAACATTTTTAAATATTTATAACATGAAATCAAAACATTTATAAATATTTATAACATGAAATCAAAATAGTGTAAATTAAAAGTACTTTAACTTACAAATGAAAAGCATACTATCTACTTTGGAAAGGACTTAAAAAAGATAATAAAAAAAGATATAATAATTATAATAAAAATAATCGAGGGAGTTTGGAGCGAGAGGGGTAATATATCGCCCCAAGGAAGAAATAGAGACTCATTTCGCATGGGGATTATTAAGAGTGTCTTATAATGAAGCAAAGCTTCTTGTTCTGTGGTAAGGAATGGAAGTGGCAAACGCAAAGAATATTTCTCATTTGGCAGCTTTGGGGATTCCATGATTGTAATTCAAAAAATCCACAATGATAGAGAAGCTTTAGAAATATATCTCCCTTCAATGATACTCAAAATTCAAATGCAAATTAAGAAATTTCAAAAAGTTTTTTTTTCATATAAAAAGGCATCACAATCAAGTTGCGGACTCACTAACTTACAAAGGTGCAACCCTTGAACAAGGCATGTTAATTATGGACTATGGTTCCCCAACTATAGAAAATATCCCATGAATAAAAATCATATGGTTATGTGAGAATTAATATCCCGATCCACCCAGATTTGGAGATTGAATAGACTTGAATTAAAAATTGTTAGTACATTAAATGTCTGCATGAGAAATAATTCCTTGGAATTTTGGAGTTGGAGGCCCACAATTTTGGTGTATGGCTTCAAAGTCCCTTATAGCTATATCATCGAGAAGGAAAGATCCATACTACTTTCTAGGTGGATGATTTGGTTGTTCTTCCTAATATATTGTGCTATAGTCAAGCAAGCTCACACAAAACAAACATTGAAAGTTCTAAATTTATTTGAACCCACGCATAAAAAAGGTGACTTAGTGATGAAAATTCATTTCAGGCAATGGTAGAACTAGGAAGAAGGAATTGAATGTAAGCATAGTGTTGTATATAGACGTGGATTGGGAGTGATAGTTCAAAAATGGATACTGTTTGCCCTAGATATCTCGTTGAGTTAGTGCAAATTTGGAATTTTATGTAGGATGGAGCACTCTGTTTGTTCGGAAATCAAACCAGTATCAAAGCTTCAGCTGGCGACAAGAATTTCATACTTGGAAAACCTTATTTATGAATAAGGTGATAAGGTAGCCTCAGAGGCTCACTCTCACTTTTACTTGGTTTGTCAACAACTCGAAATTTTCAGGTCGATGTTGATCACTTACAGATGACAGTGGATATGCTAGCCTTCAAAGTGGACCACATTGAACTTACTGTTGATACAACAACGTTGGGAATCCTTAAGGAGTTCTTTAGAATTGTGGACAACCCGACATTAGATGCATAAGTAGGGAAGCAATAGGAGGATCAATTTGACCATGCCATGCATGAGGACCCTCCTCATCAAGTGGAGTTTGTTCAGCCAGGACATGAAGGAAATTTTGAATTTGGGAAAGCTAGTAACGGTTAGTATTATTGGAGTCTTATGCTTTGAAAGTATATATTATATAATGGAGTCTTTTGGAGACTATAAAATAAATATTTTTAGAAGTATAGTTAGAAGTTGGCCAAGTAGAAGTGGGACACTTTTGTGAAATTTTCAAAGTCTAAAGATACAAATTTTGCTCTGAATATGAAGGTGTTAACCTGATTTCTAGTTGGATTAAGACGAAGACATCCATTGTAGGACAAATAATGTATATTCAATATTATAAAATAATTGATGAGATTATTACGAATGAGGGTGACGTTCTGCTTGCATACCCTAGGCAGGTGCCTCTTCATGAATGGTCATGTCTTTTAAGACATTCCTTTTCATTACTAATGACTATTTAGTTAGCCTTACTATTATTATTATTGATTACATTAATTTTATTATTTTTATATAAATTATACTAATAACATTTCCTTCCTCTTCAAAGAGCTTTGTCCTCAAATCTTACTGATGAAAGGGCTTGATCTCTTTTCTTGTTTCAAATATCTTCTCGTCTCAGTACTTTCATATTTTTTGATACAAGCTGATATGATCCTCTGAGTGATAAATAAAATTGTCGGATTGAAAATGGATCTAAACATCCTAAATTAATCTTTTGTGGAATCTTATGATCACTATAAATTTGTAATGAATTTTAATCATAAGACTATATTTTGAAAACTTCAGTATTCCTTAGAACATAAATATATTGTTTCCGTTCTAAATGGTTCAAATATGTAGATTGACTTAGTTGTTTTCTCTTGTGGTTTGGATGTTGATAAGGAATTCTTGTGGTTTGACTTTCTCTTATCATGTTTGTGGTAATTTTCTTATTTACATCAGGTATTGTCATTGTTGTGTTGGTTACTGAATCATCCCTCAGAATTTCCATTGTTTGAATTGCAACATCTAAATAGGTTTTAACTTCTATGGGTTTCTCATATTATTGAGTTGTGATACTGATTGGATTAGTATTTGTTCCTTTATCTTCAACTTGGATTGTTACGACTGGAGACTTCAATACTTCTTTTTGAGTAAGTTGTTCTAACTTTCCATTTAGTGACTGCTTGTCACTTTTAAGCTTCTTTATTTGTGTAAGAATGTTTTTCTATGATTCTTTAAATGACAAAGTTCTTCTCTCTCTAGATTGTTATCTTTATTCTTAGTATCCTCCTCATATTTTAAATTTTTGATTTGCTCTAATAACCTTTTATTAAGGGTTTTTAAATGCAAATTTTCTTCTTCCTTTTCTCATAGATTCTCTTTGAATTTCTTCTCTAGACATTCCTTTTATTCTTCTATTTTTTTCTTTCTAGATTTTCACTTCTTAAGTGACTATGGTCCCTTAGACACTAAATTTCTCTATTACTTTCTATAGATTCTTCGTAAAACTGATCTTCAAGATGTTTATATTTATTTTCTGATGCTTCATTTTTTGGTTGAAGTTCTGTGAGTTCTTCCTTCAATATTTTAATTTGCATCTACTCATTATCTTGACGTTCTTCTATACTAAATAGTTTTCTACATGTTATACAACATAAATTACAATTTTCTTGAATCCACCAATACCTAATTTCGGTTTTATAAAATGGGCATCGAGTCCAAAATATTGACTTGTTTATGAAGCTCATCTTTTCTTCCGTCATCATTTTCGAATTAAGCTCAATTTTTATTTATTTATTTTTTTCCAATTCATTAATGATCTTAGGGTTTATGATATCCCCTTTAATACTTAATAAATTCTTTGTAACCTTTATTTATTTATTTTTTCTTTTTTTTTTAAACTTCCCTTTTTATATTTCTTCTTGAAATACTCTTTTTTTCCTTATTTTCTAATAAATATCCCTTCAAAATTTTCTTGTTGTACCACTACCTAGTGGTAGGTTTGGTATTATTTATTATAGTATTATTATTATCTTTTTAACTCCATAAAAAGTTAAACTTATATCTACTTATACTTCTTACCAAAAACTTTGATACATTATAAATTATCCCTATATATCTTTTTATAGTATCACCTTACATCTTAGGAAAAACCTTATGATTTTCTTTCATGCGATCATTTTTAATTAATGTTGTGTATTCAACACTATATTCCTTTTAATCAATAGAAAAATAATTTTGTAATCGTACCCTTTTTTTCAATTATGGGAAATTTTTTCTGTGGTTATGGTAATTGATTTACTCTGGATAATTATTATGAGACGTTGACTTCAAAAGATGCCTTCCAAGTAAGGTGATGATTTTCTTGCTTTAGTCAACTATCAAGCACATAGGCCGTGGGAAGGCGATTGCAGTTGGGTATGAGAGTACTGGTCAAGGTATGTAGTGGCATCGAACTGTGAAGATGTAGTCAGCAGTAGTGATCGTGCTGCAGATCGTAGGATGTTGTGCAGATATAGACACTTCAAAGCAGTGATGGTGGCGATTGTCAGGAGTTGGATGGTTGTCTATTGTAATGGAAAATGGGTGGCAGAGTGATCGTTGGGTGAAACAACTCATTGTTGTTAGCTAAAATCTTATTTGATGGTAGTGTTGTTCTCTGTGGCAGCCCATGCAAGAGGAACATCATGTAGAGGAGGTAAAGGATGGTGGTGTTGTTTTCCGCAGCAATCTATGCAGGGATTATATATATATATATATATATATATATATATATATATATATATATATATATATTTATTGGCTTCTATTTTTCTTTTAATAACTTCTTTCTTTTTTTCCTCACTTTTTATATTTACTTTTTTCTTTTATATTTTTTTTTTTATATATATTTGTTTTATTGACGTTTTTTTATTATTTTTTTCTTTTTTTTTCTTTTTTAAATGGCCAAGGGAAAAACAACGAAATGGAGAATCTCCAAAGCTTTATTAAATGAAATGGTTGACTTGCGCCTACAACAAGTTGATAGAGATTTAATGGCCAAAGGTCAAGATCAAACATGGCTCTGATACCATTGTAACGACCAAATTTCATATACTTCAGTGGTATCCCCTGATACCACTGTAACCAAAAAAAGTTCATATACTCAGAGGAATGCTCTGATACCAATGTAACGAACAAGGTTCGCATACACAGTGGAGTAATCTTCAAATACTTCAAAGACAAAGACATCCATTGTAGGACAAGTAATGTATACTAAATATTATAAAAGAATTGATGAGATGATTACAAATGAGGGTGAGGGTCTACTTATATACCCTAGTCAGGTGCCTCTTCATGAATGGTCATGTATTTTAAGACATTCATTTTCATTACTAATGACTATTTAGTTAACCTTATTATGATTATTATTTATTACAATAATTTTATTATTTTTATATGAATTATATTCATAATATCATATTTGATATTATCTCCAAGATCTAGACCATTTGGGTCACTAGGCCCCCTATGTATGTATAATGATAGAATATTAAAGTCGTTAAATTATCCCTAACATCGTCAGAAAAAGAAAATTATAAATCTAGATAAAAGATCACAATATTGCTCAAATCAAATCTTGAAGCAATTGATTAAAAAAAGGAGCAAAACCCTCTCTCCATGGAGATCTTAATGGTGAGAAAAAGGCATTTGAGTATTACCATTATGCCTTGAAAGTGGAGGAAGAAATGTGGATGCTTAATTCTAGAAGTATATGGCTCAAGGAAGGTGACAAAAATACAAAAATTTTCCATAAGCAAACAAAAATTAGCTATGGAAAAATAATGATAAATCAAATTTGGTGGAAGGGAAAGAAAATTCCTCCTTTGATAGTATCAAGGAGGAAGCTTACCAACAACAACAAACCTTGTATTATGAACAAAGTCCCCCTCTTCCTTGTGCTGAGGAAAAAATGCTATAAAATGTCCCAATTATAGCTACTCAAAAGGATATTGAGTTATTACTTAAGCCAATAACATAAGAGAAAATAAGGGTAGTTCGAAAATATTTCAACCCAGATAAATCTCCCAATCCAAATGGATTTTCAACTCACTTTTATCAGCACTACTAGCATAATATAAAAGTGAACTTATGTAGGAGTATCAACAACATGTTCCAACTTCCTTACCTTGGCTCCAAAAGAGTTTAATCTCTCTTCCTTTTCTAGGTTTCAACCTATTTCTCTTTGTAATGTTTCTTATAAAATCGTGTCAAAAAATATTACATCTTTCCTTAAGATGTTATTTCCTAAGCTAATTTCAAAAAATCAAGGAGGTTTTGTATGAAAAAAGACAAATAGTGGATAACATCATTTTGGTGTAAGAAGCTATTCACTCAAGAAAAAGTAGGAAAGAAAAAGGAATGGTCCTAAAGTTATACAAGGTTATGCCTTCAAAAGAGTAAGACACTCCTTCCTATTTGTTGTTATAATGAAATTTGGCTTTGAGGGTAAATTTATTATCAAGATAGAAAATTTCTTTAAGGGCCCTTGGATATCCCCATTTCTCAATGGTATATTGACGGGATTCTTCAATTCCACTCATGGGATAAGATAGGATTTCCCATATCTCCTTTGTTGTATATTATTATGGTGGATTCTTATAACAAAAAGATGGAAAACGAAAGGAGACTAGGGACCTTACTAGGGATAAAATTCACAAGAGGGGCAAAGATTTTAAGTCACCCTTAGTTTATTGATGAAACTTTACTGATAGCGGGAGCCTTTGTGGCCATTGGAAATCATTTCAAACTAGTACTGGATAGTTTTGTCATAGCCTAGGGAGGGCTGATAAATTGAACTAAAATCTTTATCTACACATGGAATATCATTTCTAATGTACAAAAACTCTTGAATTGATCATTGGGATTTTCAATTCTATATTCTTAGTCCTTATTCTCTTACTTGGGGGTCCCCATTTCTCTAAACCCCTTCCTTCATTCTTCCTAGGCTCCCTTACTTGACAAATTAAAACATTTTTATCTCAATGTGGAGCATAATGGTTAAATCTAGCTAGAATATTTATCTTAATCCAATCTATCATTTTCACTCTATCTATTTATCGATTCACAACTCTACTGGCTCCTAAAAGAGTTAGAGATTCCATTCTCATAGAAATAAGAAATTCATTTGGCAAGGAAGGAAATCAAATTGTAAAAGATTAAATTAATCAAATTGGTTGTGGTACACAATCCAAAAACCCATAGGGGCATAGGCATCAAATATATCTCACTTATGAATTTATCAATGGGTGGAAAGTTGACTTAGAGGCTTATTAATCTAAGAAAAAATGGTCGATTGAACCAAGTCCCTGTAAATAAATATTACTCCAACAAAAGGAAAATGTGTCTGGAAACCCCAAATCATATTAAGTGAGGCTCCCATATTTGGACACTAATCTCTTATGTTATCACATTAATCGAATCAAAGCTCAATTAGACTCTTAGAAATGGATGTGATATTTGTATAAATTCCCACCTGTAGATCACCTGATAATGCAATATACTAAAGCAAAATACTTGATCTACTTCTACAATCAATTCAGCGGAAGCTTAATCAATTTGAACAACATCAATAAGAACACATATAACTGATATGGAGAAATCAATCACACATAACACAGAAGATATAACCAGGGGAAAGCACCAGCCTAAAACCCCAACTCTGTATTATCATACAAGTGGAAATAAGTTCAGTATTACAAAAAGAATCAGCTCAAAAGCTATCCTGCTCTCTCTGCAATACCTCTACTGCTTATAGATAGTCAAAGGCCTCTATCTAACCTCTGGTCTACCCTCCAAGCCTCCTATTTCTTTACACAATTTTGATTGGGGTCCAGTGCAGCCACTTGTGTGAATTGGCCTCTTCACACACTCACTAACCTCTGATCCAACTGCGCAGTCCTGAAGGAGATAAATCCTCATCATGGATGAGCTTCCTTTATAGGAAAAATATTCATCCAACTGATAGTACATTGTCCCTTCTTTGATCTCAACTGGGTCTCTCTCTGAACTAACATGCATGAGTTATCCATGAGTGAATACTCAGTTATCTGAAATACAGTAGTTACATGCATGCAAGCATTAACTAACTGAACTCTCATTAATTTAACAAACTGTTAAATTAATCTAACTGGACTTGACTCAGTTAACTGAGCCAACTAATTACAACTCATCCTTATCTCTTTAATTGATGGATAAATTCCTTAATTAATAGATAAATTGTTGCATGTCCTCACATAGACTTCAAGTTTTTTTTTCCTTAACTAATTAACTCAAGATGAATTAATTAATTAATTTACAAACTGTTGTTAATATCAAATTAGAATTTTACTTCCTATTTCTAGTCCAGGGACTGACTCAAATAGGAATCCATAATGAATTGCTAAAAGTAGAATTATATTTTTAGCACTTCCATTTTTCATTCCATGTTGCCCAATCCAGCACTTGTACCCAAACTGCTATTTTTATCACTTCTATTTTTAGCATTTCTTGTTGCCATTTTCAACACTCCCTCTCAACAAGAAAGGTTTTCTCTTGAACCTGATCCTGTACCTTTGAAATTTTCTACATGCAACACTTCTACCAAGTGTGGTTGCTCCAGTAACTCTCAGAACAAAAAAAACTCCCGATTGACCTCTTTGTTGGGCTAGAAACATACTCCGATGCTGAAGCTTTACCTGCTGTTGACAAGTGCTCCCTCTCTGACCTCTACGCTACTGCAACATCTCCATGCATCTCGCACCGTTGCACACCTCTCTGTGCCATCCTGCACTGGTGCAACACACTTGTGCCTCTCGCATTGCTGCAGCCTGCTAGCTCTGCGCTGTCTTGGGATTCCTGCACTGTAGCTCTCTCTGCCACTCCATCTGCATCTATCTCTACCCAATCAGTCAGTCCTGCTACTCCTCATCGAGGCTCCTGTAGCAAAGTCAAATCAAAGAGGTTGGGTACCTCAAGGATCCTGCCCCCATATCAGCCTCCGTGGGACGATCACTCCACATTGCCCCACCTCCTACCTGGAGGTATGGCTGCATGTGATACCTCTGGCCACCTGGCTCAAAGTTCCCCCCTACTAGAGGTCTCTGCATGAGTAGATGTCTCTACTCAATCTCCTCTCAGCTTCTCTAGTTGTGGCTGCTCCACAACCTCCTAAAGCTACTTCACCAATTGTGGCTCCTCCATAATCGTCTAAGACTTCTTCTGGCACTGCATGTTGAGAGGTAATTTACTCTCCCTCTCAACCACCAAGTATCTAACCTTTGCCTTGCTCCTCAAGGCTTTGCATGCATCTTGTACCTCAAGTGCATACAGGTTCTTGGCTAGCACACCAACCTATTTCCACTTCTATTTCCCGCTATCACGAAATTTTCTAGAAAAATAGATGATTTTAAATCAGCGATATCTCCCTCATCCGAACTCCGATTCAGCCGATTTTTTTTTTGATTTTGGGTATTTTTCTGCAAGGAATCCAGATCTGCTATTTTTCCTAAAAATTTTGCACAAATTTTTTAGATATGCTCTGAAAACTTGCGGCCCAAAACTCAAAACTTCGAAATCTCCTCTAGTATATTGTTCTCCACTTTGATCACCTTTGCTCTGATACCATGTAGAAATTCCCACCTGTATATCACTTGATAATGCAATATACTAAAGCAAAATACTTGATCTACTTCTACAATCAATTCAGCGAAAGCTTAATCAATTTGAGCAACATCAATAAGAACACATATAACTGATATGGAGAAATCAATCACACATAACACAAAAGATATAACCAGCGGAAAGCACCAGCCTAAAACCCCAACTCTGTACTATCATACAAGTGGAAATAAGTTTAGTATTACAAAAAGAATCAGCTCAAAATCTATCCTACTCTCTTTGCAATACCTCTGCTGCTCATAGACAGCCAAAGGCCTCTATCTAACCTTTGGTCTGCCCTCCAAGCCTCCAATTTCTTTCAACAATTTTGATTGGGGTCCAATGCAGCCACTTTTGTGAATTGGTCTCTTCACACACTCACTAACCTCTGATCGAACTGCGCAGTCCTGAAGGAGATAAATCCTTATCATGGATGAGCTTACTTTATAGGAAAAATATTCATCTAATTGATAGTACACTATCCCTTCTCTGATCTCAACTGGGTCTCTGTCTGAACTGACATGCATGAGTTATCCAAGAGTGAATACTCAATTATCTAAAATATAGTAGTTACGTGCATGCAAGCATTAACTAACTGAACTCTCATTAATTTAACAAACTGTTAAATTAATCTAACTGGATTTGACTCAGTTAACTGAGCCAACTAATTACAACTCATCCTTATTGCTTAATCTAATGGATAAATTCCTCAATTAATAGATAAACTATTGCATGTCCTCACATAGACTTCAAGTTTGTTTTTCCTTAACTAATTAACTCAAGATGAATTAAATAATTAATTTACAAATTGCTGTTAATATCAAACTCGAATTTTACTTCCTATTTCTAGTCCAGAGATTGACTAAAATAGGAATCCATACTGAACTATTAAAAATAGAATGTTGTTTTTAGCACTTCCATTTTTCATTCCCTGTTGCCCAATCCAGCACTGGTACCCAAACTATTGTTTTTTACAGTGCTATTTTTAGCACTTAAGCAAAACACTTGATCTACAAACAATTGAGCGGAAGCTTAATTGAACATGAGCAACATCAAGCATGAAAAGATATAACTGTGAATGAGAAGTAATTAACCATAATGCAGAAGATATATCACTGGGGAAAGCACCAGCCTAAAACCCCAACTCTGTATTATCATACAAGGGGAAATAAGTTCAGTATTACAAAAAGAATCAACTCAAAAGCTATCCTGCTCTCTCTGCAATACCTCTACTACTCATAGATAGTCAAAGGCCTCTATCTAACCTCTGGTTTGCCCTCCAAGCCTCCTATTTCTTTGCACAATTTTGATTGGGGTCCAGTGCAACCACTTTTGTGAATTGGTCTCTTCACACACTCACTAACCTCTGATCCAACTGCGCAGTCTTGAAGGAGATAAATCCTCATCATGGATGAGCTTCCTTTATAGGAAAAATATTCATCCAACTGATAGTACACTGTCCCTTCTCTGATCTCAACTGGGTCTCTCTCTGAATTGACATGCATGAGTTATCCATGAGTGAATACTCAGTTATCTGAAATACAGTAGTTACATGCATGCAAGCATTAACTAACTAAACTCTCATTAATTTAACAAACCGTTAAATTAAGCTACCTGGACTTGACTCAGTTAACTGAGCCAACTAATTACAACTCATCCTTATCTCTTTAACTGATGGATAAATTCCTCAATTAATAGATAAACAGTTGCATGTCCTCACATAGACTTCAAGTTTGTTTTTCCTTAACTAATTAACTCAAGATGAATTAATTAATTAATTTACAAACTGCTGTTAATATCAAATTTGAATTTTACTTCCTATTTCTAGTCCAGGGATTGACTAAAATAGGAATCCATACTGAACTGCTAAAAATAGAGTGCTATTTTTAGCACTTCCATTTTTCATTCCCTGTTGCTCAATCCAGCACTGGTACCCAAACTACTATTTTTAGTAGTGCTATTTTTAGCACTTCTATTTTTAGCATTTATTGTTGCCATTTTCAACAATATTAACATCTTGACTACCTCCATTCTATGGAATTTTCCCCTTGAATCTAGGGATCAATTTTATCCTCTCAAAAACTAGCTTTCAAAAATAGCAAAAATTCACATTAATTCATATATCGACATTTTCAAAAAGTGGAGGTTGGAATGGTTGGAATTAGGGAATGGCCCCTCCTCCTTTGTCTCTTCTAGTTTGTGATCTTGAACTTGAGTTGTCTAGTTGTGCTCCCATCTCCTTATTAGAAAAAAAAATCATTGAGGCTAGGTTCATTCCTTATACACGATAAATTTTGGGTATAACATACTCCTTTTTTTGGATGGTATTCCACCCAAACCAACAATGTTGTCTCGTTTATGGAACTAAAATTGTCTTTCCAAATTTAATATTTTATGTTGGATGATAGCCCACAAAAATTTTGACAATCAAAAATATGTTGAAAAGAGGAATACTAGGACCTTCAAGGTGTGATTTGTGTAAAGAAGAAGAAGAAACCATTGCACGCTTATTCCTAGATTGCAAGTTTTCTAAGAAGGTATGGGATTGTCTCTTAAAAAAATGTCACCTATCAAATTATATGGCCATCAAATATCATCCATTTCTTTGATTTGTAGGGTAAGCATTATACAGGTTCCTTGCAAAGAAAACCACTTTTAAAAAAGGATTTCATGGGCTCTTCCAAAGTTGATATGCAAGAAAAATTGTATGTTCAATGCAAAGAAAATCACTTTTAAAGAGGATATTGTGGGCTCTTCCTAAGTTGATGTGCAAGCAAAATTTGGTTTCCTAGAAATAGATGTATTTTTCAAAGTAATCTCTCATCCCTTCTAGAGGTTGCAGTGAGAGCCTTTTCCCTTCTAACTAAAGCATGAAATTCTCACAATTCCTTCTCATATTCCCCCTACGAAGTGGATAAGATGTAACAAACGTGGATTCAAGGCTTCAATCTATAGGAACACTTCAAAATGAAATTCGAAAGAGAACAAGATACAAGAAATCTTAGACTATTAAAGGAGGAATTTGTTAAATTGTTGTTAGGAAAAACATGTCTAGTTCTATTGTTTGACGTGACTTCAAAATCAAACCCAAGGATGGCAAGAGCTGGGGGGGGTGTGTAATATATCACCCTAGAGGAAAAAGAGAAATTGCATATACTTGGGGTTTGGGTTCAGTCTCAAACAATCAAGCATAAGTCTATATCCTTTATCAAGGCCTACTCCAAGAACTGTCATTGAAATCCACCAATTTAATTGTAATAAGGGACTCTTCTCTCCTCGTATCTTACTTACAAAAATGATCCTCCCTTGATAATTTGAAATTGAGGTCTCTCCTTACAAGAAAAAGAGGCTTGCTTCAAAAATTTGAATAATGTGAAATCAAAAATAATAACACATAGGTTGACTTGATGATGAATCATAGAGGAAGCTTAGCAAAAGGGGACTCATTGGTTAATAACAACAAAAGTAAATGTGTGATTCCTTAAAGAACTAGAATTTCTTGATGCCCAAAAGCACAATGGGCCTTTCAAAAGATGAAAACAAGTTGAGTAGTCAGTCGGTTATGTGGAGGTTACTCTGAGCTCCCAGACCTCAACATGCCAGCAAAGGAGGAGAATGGTTAAGACAACAAGAAGGACTTATCAGCGGGAGGATCCAAAAAATAAACTTGAATCCAATGAAATGTATTTTTTTTTTGTTAGGAAGTTACTGAAAACTTTATGCTTATAAACCAGTAGATAATTATGAATTGTGTAGAAAGGCACATTCCCTATTTGGCTATTATGGTCTATTGTGTAGATAAGATAATTCTCTATTTTGGCTATTATGGTCTATTGTGTAGATAAGATCATTCCCTATTTTGGCTATTATGGTATGTTTGAGACCTAAAGTCTCTGCCTCTATGACTCACTATGCTCTTTGATGTACAAATGGGGTATCATTTCATGCCTTTTGAAAGTTTTTAATAAAATCATTTTCAGTTACAGTTAAAAAAGAAAGAAAGAACGTTGAAAACTCTACCTTAATTAAATATGATAATTTAATATTTTATTTAAAATAAAGGTATGAAATTGTTTATATTCTAAATATTTTATATTTTATATTTTATATTTTTTTAATAACTATCATTAGAATCCAGTTGTGTGATTAGACAAGTCTAAATGTCGTTAGGTTTTCTGTTACACCAAAACCCACATGCTTTGGTAAACTTCCAAACCATTATCCTTTACCGATGAGGTGAGTGTGAAAATCCAAAAAACGTTTATGCTTTAGATATTGTCAGTAACCATCATCAAAATCTAGTTTTGTGATTACTTGTGAAATGAAAGTTCTATATTACTTATATTGTATTCTTGATTCAACACCTTGAAAACACTTCAAAATACCTAGATTATACAATCTTAACAACTAAAATATGTAATTCCAATAATCCTTCAAAATTTCTAATTAGATTTTAGATAAAACCAATCTGAAAATATACTTAAAAAAATAAATAAATAAATAAATAATCAAATTACTTCAATATTATTCACATAACTAAATAGAAATTTCACTAATTTAAACTCAAGGAAGAATCATTACCCTTATTTTAATGCATCTTCATAAAGATATGGGTAAGTAGTTACTGGAGCAATTGTTTAAATAGTGTTATGTGGCTTTTCAAATGTTATATATATATATATATATATATATATATATATATATATATATATATATATATATATATATATATATATATATATATATATATTTATTTATTGGCATTTTATCGCTACACATTAAAATGATTTTTTGTTATTAATATATTTTTAAGTGCACATCAATATTAATTTGTATTGAAATATTTTATTGATCACCCACATTGAATATCTCTATTATATGCAACATTAACATATTTTCTTTTAATAATTTTTTTACTTCTAATTATTTGCATATTCATTGTGTTTTTTTTTATTATAGCGGATATTATTTTTCTATTTAGAAAATATTTTATTTTTGTTTTAAATGGGACAATTGTCAACTCCAAGTTGAGCACGGACATACTTATACATCACCAATATATAATATATACATAGTTGTCATTAAAATATTTTACATAACACGGTATCACCGCAAATTAAAATGACTTTTTTTGTTATTAATATATTTTTAAGTACACATCAATATTAATTTGTATTAAAATATTTTATTGATCACCCACATTGAATATTTTTATTATATGCAACATTAAAATATTTTCTTTTAACATTTTTTTTTAACTTCTAATTACTTTCATATTCATTTTTTTTTAATTATAGTCGACATTGCTTTTCTATTTAGAAAATATTATATTTATAAGAGGGACAAGTGTCAACTTCAAATTAAGCATGGACATACTTACACATCACCCTCATACCGAGTAGTAAAATAAGCCTCTCGGCTCAATTAATAAATTAAATAATCAAGAAATTAAATGAAAAATCGTAAAAACATATCAAAATTACTTAAAAAAAAAAAAAAAAAAAAAAAAACAAAATATATTTAGTCGATCTCATCAAAATCAAAACATCACATGTGAAGTGATAAAAATCATTTTTTTAGAAAACCACATAGAAAGTTTCCATATTTCATTTTTAGAAAATTCTAGATTAAATGTTTTTAAAAATTATTTTTAATATTCACAAAATCAATTTAATAAATTCCTTTTAAAATGTTAAAATTTTTTATAAATATTTATAACATGAAATTGAATTAATGTAAATTAAAATCACTTTAACTTGCAAATAAAATGTGCACTATTTATCTTGGAAACTACTTAAAAATAATAATAATAACAACAACAACAAAATGGAAGATAAGGATGTGTGAAATGGTTGACTTGATCGTTGAGCGGAAAGCCATAGCGTCATTTCGATTTCCCTATGTATGGCCAATTTCTAGTGGTTCCAAAAACCCAAAGCCTGGTTTCGCATGCCTTATGATGGCCTACTTTGTGCCATCGAGAGTGGGAGCTTCTTATTCTTTGTCGAAGTTGGGGTTTCAAAGAAGATCGGAGTTGGAAACCCAATCGACTATGTTGCATGCATGTTTTCCCCAGTCGGAATTCTTAGCTGGAAAATCTCCAATCGGATTAAATGGGTCGACTCTGTCATTGAGGTGCCAGTGAATAAAGCCCTCGACCTTTTTCTTTGTGGAAGCAACGAATGGAGAAGAAAAAGTTGTCCCTTCGGGGTTAGAGAATTTGTCGTAGAGTTTTACAGACAAATATCTTGCGGTCAGTACCCGTTTTTTATTTTTTATATTGTATCTATTGAATTTTATTTTCAATATTTTGAACAAGAATATTTTATATAGGGGACAAATGTCCAAAGGTGGCAATAGAAGGGCAAACCCAGACCCAAAGGATTTGTATCATATTTTTATCAAAACTATCTTTGGGAAATCGATAATGTTATGGGTTCGGAGTACGGATCAAGTGATAGATCTAAAGAAAAATGCCCAAAATGTTACAGGTATTTTTGCTTCATTACAAAGTTTGATTTTTTCCAGGAAAGTGTTACAGGAAGAGATCCCTTTGAAAGACTATGGAATTCAAAGGAACTCTACCATTATCCAGAATCTATGGCTAAAAGGAGGAGCCCCAGAAGCAAGCACATCTTCCATATCAATACCGATAGACAAGGGTCATGCCTCTTTTAAAGATGTATTAAGAGGGAAAGCTGGTACTCGGGATAAAAAATCCCCAAACCTGACAATTCCAGGGTTGTACATAGTAGAAAAAATGGATCAAGCTCCAGATCTGTCCATAGAATTATCAGAAGTAAGTGGTCTCTTTGATACCTTACAAGAAAAAGCTATCATTTGTCATTTTAATGGTTTTTGGCCCAAAGTTGAAGATCTAAGTGAGTGGATCTATCTCAACTGGACCATAGACTACGATATTTATATGTGTGCAAAAGGTTTTTTTGTGGTTCAGTTTGATATTCAAAAAGACTACAATCATGTCATAAATGACGAACCATGGTTCTAGGGGAGGGAAAGGCTCTTCGTAACCCCGTGGTTCCCTATTTTTGATGCAAACTCAATGGTGGTCTCAAAAATGTCAATTTGGGTAAGGCTTCACAATCTCCCACTACCTTTTTAGCACCATCTGGCCTTAGAAGGCATCGAAAATTCTTTGGAAAAGTTCCTAAAGCTGGATTGAGAAAGAATGGAAAAAGGGATCCTCACATTTTCCTGTATCTGTATGGATATGGATTTAAGCAAAGGCCTTCTGGAATTTGTTCATATAACACACAAATATTTCAAGTGGACACAGTGATTAGATTTTGAAAACACTGCATTTAGATGCAGGGTGCTCCACCAAACAGGGCACTTGCAAAACACATGCAAACAAGCAAAGAGAAAAAGAAAAAAGAGACTGCAAAAACCAAAAGGATGGCAATTTCTAGAACCCCCATCGTCAGATGAGGAGGATGAAGAAATGGATGGAACTCAGCAACATCTGGAGACAGAAAAACAACAAGGATCTCAACAGAAGGTAGAAGAAAAGGAGGAAGAACAGAACAACCAAGCAAATAATTCAAATAGATCTACAGTTGACCTGACCCTTCAAACCTCATTAGAGGAATAAAACAACAATCAAGGCATGGGTGGAGTCAAGCGAACTTGTGTATCTGAAAGTTTTGATTCAGATAAAGAAGATCCAAACATATCCAAAAGTAACAAACTCACAATTGTCACTACTACCCCATCACCTGGGATCTGGAAAAATTTGAAAAGAAAAAGGGAAAAAAAAAAAGTCTAGTTCATCTAACAATCTGTAACTTTATTTTTATTTTTATTTCTTGGTAGCTTTGCTACAAAGCATGTGTATTATTCACACAGGGGTCCCTCAGGAGAAATTATGAATGCTTTATGCATATACATAATGTAACTTTTCATTTTTATTAATAGAAAGTTACTGATTTTTTTCTTTGGGAAAAAATAACAACAAAAAAACCATCATAGAGTGAAGGGTGGTGTTTTCTATAATCACACCCCCTCCTTGCAACCCTACACTTACAACAAATTATTGATCCCCCTCAACGCCCTTTCTTGCACCCCTTCCCTTCTACTAAGATGTTAATCTAGTGAGGGTAGGGGGAAGGGCTTCCTTGAATTGCACCCCTCCCCCCCAACCACCCTACCCCCTCCTCAAAACCTTACCCTTACACCAAGTTCACCCCCACCCCCAACACTCTCAACCCCTTTTTCTCACACCCCTTCCCTTCCAACAAGCCACAATTTCATAGGAGCAAAAAATTGATGGAAGAAGAGTAGAAGGCCTCTCATTCCACTAAGGAATGCTTCTATGGATAAATAGGTTTGGTGAGTAGTCATTTCTATAACCGACCCCCCCACCCTAACACCTCAACCCCCCATCCCGCCCCCCACCCCACCCTCTCGATTTGTCCTTTATTGTAGATCCCACCTCCCTCCCTCATGTGCTCCTCCCCCTCCACCAAGTTACTACTCCATAGAGTGATGGGTTTGGTTGGAGGAAGCAGGGGTTAGAACATGCCTATTCTCAAATCAACCTCTTCCTAACACGACATTCTCCCCCTCCCTTTGTCCCTCATCCTTGACCCCATCCCTCTCATTCCATGTGCCCCTTCCCTTACACTAATTTTTTTCTCCATAGGAATAGTGGCTTAGTGAAAGGGAAGAGTGGCCTTGGCATTCCATAAAGGAATCACTCCATATCCACTATTTTTATGGAATAGTAAGAGCACAAGGAAGTGATGTCCTTATGGAATGGGATGCTCACACCTCCCCTTCCACTGAAATGGATTGGATCATTATATTATTTTTTATCCATATTGATGCTTTCATAGTGGAAAAATGGGGGAATTAGCTCATAGGGCCCTTTTACCGGTGGGTCCCAGGTTGGTGAAGTGGGGTTTGAAACCTTCCAGAGTAGTTTGAGGCATCAATAGTGTTTTTTTGGGGTAAAAAATTGCCGCTTAAGTTTTCCAGCTATTCATGGTATTATACAAACAAATATCTTTCCAATGGTGCAATATTTTCCTCAAACGGAGTTTATATGCAGAATTTATTCCACTTGGAAGTTGAACTTCTTGTTTTGACCACCATAATTTAATAGGATGCCACGTCTACCCCAATTTATTCATGGAAAAGGAGCTAGCCATGTGATCATAATCGATAAGGCTCTAGAAGATTCAATATTGTAACTCTAGTTAAGAGTTGGAGTCAAAACTAATCACTAATAGGCTATCAAGTTATGTTATAACTGAGGCACTAGGAGGAAAAGGGGTTCCATTATATTTGAGTGCATTATGTTCCATATATGAGAAGAGTAACCCAAAGTGGATAGGAAGAGAAAATTTTAGCAACCCACATGCCATAGGCCTTACTTCTTTGTACTTGCATCTATTTTTCCATTTAAAGAAAGAGAGTAGAGCATCGTCACCTTCTAGCTAGGTTTTCTCCTGAAAGGGTTTCTCAAGTCATATCTTGTGTCAATTATGGTATGTGATTTTTATTTTGTTGTTCTCTATCTTTTGCATAGTTATAATTTGCATGCATACATAACAATAATTAATGAAGCCAAAAATCTAAGAAGAGAATTAACCCTCATATTGTAGATTTCATATTTTATGCATAATTTTACGAGATATGTTGTGACAAACTATCCAGTGGAATATCCATGGAAGTTTACAAATCATAGTGGTATCAGAGCAAGTTTCTTTAGGTATAATGTCAAGAGTTGTAGGGGACCCAAATTGATTAAGATAAAAGTCACAAAACCCCAGCCATGGTCGATGATCTATTAATAATCCTCATGATCTTGCAAAGTAGAGTTTTGTGTGGTTGGAAGAAAAATTCATTGATATACACCATAATGTGAACCACATCATGGCGGTTTTGACCAAAAATCTTGGCATATTCAGGGAAGATGGAGGATCTAATGCAGAGGTTGGATCGGATGGGAAATTGGTAGATCGAGAAAAACCAGAGAGGGAATCTAAGAAAGAACCTGGATATGCCCAACCCATTTCATGTGTTGTGAACCATTCACAATTCAAGTTCAAAACAGAATCGAAGGTCAACATCAAGCCATATCAAGGTGACATTGATGCGTGAAAGCTAAACCACTAGTTGCAACAATTGCAAGTTTATTTTAGTGTTCATCATGTAGAGGAAGAACAAAAGATTATGTTTTCTCTGTTCAAATTAGAGGGTCATGCCTTGATTTGTTGGGAGAACCACGCGGAGACCTTGAGGTTGGAGTGAGATCCTCTAGTGACTAAGTGAGAGGGTTTTAAAACCCTCATAAAGTCACAATTTTAACCTATTTAGTATGTAAAGGACCAGTAGATCCTATGGCACTAATTCAGGTATAAGGAGAGGCAACGTGTATAGGAGTACACCACATAGTTTAGAAAGATGGTCATAACAATGGATATCTCCCCAAAGAGCCGAGGTGTACTCCTTAAGTATCTTAGGAGTCTACACATCCATCTTCGAAAGTAATTGATGAGGTTCAAACCTAGATCAGTAGACAAGGCTTATGTAGAGACACAATACTTGGAGAACTTAGGCTAGAAGAAAGGAAAATCTAATGGTTGGAAATAGAAGGAGCATCAAGATGTTGCTAAGGAGGGGAAGAAGAAGTTGAAAGGGGGGGAAGATAAAAAGACAACAACCATAGCACACCAGCGTAAAGATCCCAACAACCATTGTAACATTTATTGTCATACAAAGGAGAATTACTCGAAGTTGCATCCAAAGCTCAACCTAAAGAACATACTGAAAGATGCAAAGAATAAAAATCTCATGGTCATTGATTCAAGCAACCAGGTTGAAAGTAGCTCAAACATGGATGATAAGATCATTTGTATGTCAATGAAGAAGGAGGTGAATCTAAGTAGCCTTAAGCAACATGAAGAGAATGAAAAGACCAAACTCTTCAACATAAAGATAAAGGTCAAGAAGACAAATCTCGATGCTCTATTCGACTCAAGATCATTGGAAAATCTCATTACAACAGAGCAGGTCAACAAATTGGGATTGGAAGTTCATAGTAATCCAATTCCATATCCAATGAGATGGGTAAACAAAGATGCATAAATAAAGGTAACCAAATAGTGTGAAATTAGATTTTCTATCAATGTTGATTTTATTGATGAAGTCATTAGAGGAATTTTCAACTTAAAAGTGGTCTCCTAAGGAAAAATAATAAAATAATAGTTAATAATAAAATAAATTTTATGAATTTAGGAGGGAAAATAAGAAAACTGCTTTTTTTAATTGTATTTTTTACTTATCTCCTTATAGATTTACTCAAATTTCAAGTGTAGACCCTCCCTGGATGCGGAATTAAATTCCAAATCCAACGAGTACCTATTATACATACTTTTGAGAAGACTCACATTGATAGAAATTGGAGATACATTTAAAAAAGTGTACTGTATTTTTTTGTGAAGTGGGGTGAGAGAGAATTAGATGTTTACGCTATATTTTGTTTTATACTTCTAAATTTTCCTTAAAGGAACAGATATTTTAAGATTTTATCTAAAACAATATTGTTTTTTAAACTTATGGTTTAAAAAAGGTTACAATTTTAAACCAACAAAAAAACTAAAATTTACCACTTTTTTATTTGAGAATTGATTTTATGTTTTTTGTTATAACGATACTAGTTGTTAAATTGATAATTCAAAAAATGTTACAATTTTAATCGTGAAAAAAAAATATCACTAATGTAGCACCACTTTTTTATTTAATAATTCCAACCATTATAAATAGTATTAACCTTTATATACTAAAACCTTATTCTCCTCCTAAAATTTTCTTTTAATAATTTTACTCAATCTTATAATACTAAAAACTTACACAAAACATTCATTAATTAATATTTCCCTTATAATACCATAACATTGCAGGAAATATTACTACCTCCTTATATCTACAACACTATCCATGAAGATAAATTTCAAACAACAAAACAAAAGAAAAATATTAATACTTAATTTATCTATATTCAAACACCTATTGCATGAACTACACATCAAATTTATGTATAAATATAAAAGAAGACAACTTTAAAAAAAAAATACAAACAATCTCTAAAACACTTTTAAGATTAAAGATGATATAATAAAAATATAGCTAAAATATCATAAAAATAAAATATAATTATAACTAAAATATCATTAAAAAACGTATAATCATTAAAACATGAAAGCATATACATTGATCATATTGTAATATAAAATCATTAAAACATAAAAACATATAAATTGATCATATTGTAATATAATCATATGTAATTATTAAAAATACATAATACATACGGTAAGTATTAAATAATGTTGGGCAGATGTGCTAAATCAGTAAACATACTTCGAGTAAAACGTTACAACCATCTAAAATAAACGGATATTAATTTAATTATTTTTTAAAATACTTTTATTAAATTTTATAAGACTAGCACCGTTATTACTGGTTAATATTTTCATCTTAGTGCCACCAACTTTAAAAATTCTTCGAAAAAATGCAAGAAACATTTAAAAAAGTGTCACATTTTTAATATAAATGGTCATGTCGTGCAACCCTATTATTAAACATATTAAAAGTACTATCTAGTATAGTTGTCATCTCTCGTTATATGTACAGCATTATTAAAAGAATGTTACTTTTTTAATACAAATGGTCAGGTCGTGCAACCCTATTGTTAAACCTATTAAAAGTACTCTCTAGTATAGTGGGCATCTTAATTAATTTTTGTTTTTTTGAAGTAGGTTGCATTGGTTTGAGTAGAATTTAAACATCATTATCAATTTATTTTTAATCAAAAATTTATATTATTTATTTATTATTTAACATTGAGAATACAATTTTTCTTATTATTTATTATTATTTAAATTTATTTATTTGTAAAATGATTGATTGACGTCTTATTATAGGTATTGTTTAGTAATTTCCATATTTCTAGTGGTTACTAAATTTTTGTTTTTTTCTTTTAATTTCTTTTTTATTTAACTTATTTCTTTTTATTTGTTTTTCCTTTTTGTATTATCAATATTTTCATTCAGTTTAAGATGAAAAAATTAAAAATCAATATATATATTTTTTTAATTTTTAATTTTTAATTTTATTATATTGTGTATTATTTTGTCTTTGACCAAAAATTTCTATTGCTTATTCATAGTTTAATTTTGAGAATTCAATTTTTGTTAATTTTTATTATTATTTAAATTTATTTATCTGTAAGGTGATTGATTGAGGCATTATTATGAAAAAATAAAAAATAAATAAATAAAATCAATATATTTTTTTAAATTTTTATTTTTATTATACCTATTGTATTATGCAGCTTTTTTTTGGTTGCATATTAATTTGTCTTTGACCAACAATTTCTATCGCTTATTCATAGTTTAATTTTGGGAATTCAAATTTTTTTACTTTTTTAATTATTTAAATTTATTTATTTGTAAGGTGATTGGTTAAGACATTATTATGAGTGTTGTTTTGTAACTTTTGTCCTGATGATGAACCACATTGGTTGGTTCGAAACGCGTCGACCAAAAAATCATGTTATGTGATTTCTACCGAAAGACTTTTCGTAATTCATTATGGATCACAGAAGCCTGAATTCAAAAATCAATTTTTTTGTTTTCAGATTTATTGTTTTTTTATTTAACTTTTTTATTTTATTTTTTCCCTTTTTCTATTATTTCCATTTTCATGAATTATAGTTTTTTCTCTGTATTTTCAATTTAAGATGACAAATTTTAAAGAGGGAAAAATAATTAAAAAAAAAAAACCTTTCGCCATAATTTTTTTTTTTTTTTAGTTTTATTACTTTTTAATTTGACTTATATCTTTTTTTTAATCTTTTTCTATACATTTTTTTCTCTATTTTCAATTTCAATTAATCATAGTTTTTTTTCTTGTTAATTTTTAATTTGACTTTATTTTTTCCCTTTACCTTTCTATAATTTACTTTCCCTAGAAGCAACAACTATTTCCCTTTTTTATTTTTGATTCCAATAGAAATGCTACCATGCATACTCCCTTTTTTTGCGACAAAATTCGTTATTGTTTCCTTTTCCTTTTTCGTCTAGTTGCCATTTCCTACTATGCATTGTTGTTGTTTTCGATATGAAGAAAACAAAATTGGAAAATCCATGCAAAACAAGCAATCAAGAGGGATTGACAACTTGAAGAAGATGGCTAAATACTATGAATTCATTTTGCAGGATTTACATGTGGTTTGCGCAACTCTATCTCTGCCCACCATTCCTTGCTCTTCTTCTACTAAAGAATTTGACAAAGGGTGTGAAGGAGAGGAGAGTGAGAAATTTATATTGAGAGATCATTGGTATCTGGCTTTTTTAATTGAAGATATGGACCCTAAGATTCCCACACCTTTCCATCTCTTGGGTCGTGAGATTTTTCTTTGGCAAGATGGCAAGGGAAATTGGAAAGTCTTCGAGAACAAGTGCTCCCACATAATTTCTCATCTCTCAGTAAACTGTTATTATTTATGTTATACATGAAGATTAGTTGTTATGGGCTTGGAGTAATTTAAATGATAATTATTATTGTTGATTGTATGAAGGGAGATTGGATGAGAACGGATGGCTTCAATGCTCCTATCATGGTTGGTCTTTCAAGGCAGATGGCTCTTGTGCTCAAATCCCATAGGCTGCATCTAAAGGAACTAAAGCTTGAGTTACGAGGTCACCTTAAGCTTGTCCAGTGAGCTTCTCGACAACTGTCTCTCAAGTTTTTTGTTCGTGTGCCCTGATGAGAATGGATGGGAACATGCCTCCAAGTTCAAGCCCCCACTGTAAAAGTTATTTCTATAGCCCATAGTCTTATTTTTGAAGAAGAATCATTTAAATTGTGTATACACTTTTGTTTATATTAATGTCTAGGTTTCTTTTTAAATATCATTATTTATTTACGTAGTTGAGCATATTGGTATTTGATTTTCTAATCCATTTCACTCAATAAAATTTGTTCGCAGTTGATCATATTGTTATATGATTTTCTACTTCATTTCACCCATTAAAATTTATTTGTTGTATATAATGTTTCTCATTTAATATTATAGTATAGAATAAGTATGTCTTGCAGAAATTATGATTTTATTTATAGTTAAAGTTAGTGTATTAGAATTTAATAATGGAACTTATGATTTAAGAGATAATAATAAAAGTTTTTTTGATTCCCCTCTCTTCACCGCCACAAATATAATTACATTCATCTCTATGCCAATCATGTACAATGTCCTTAAACATTGTAAGAGACAAATGTTCGTGTAAAACAAGTTTCCTAGCATTCACATCTCATTCAATTGAAACTAAATTTCTTCATATCAATTTGAATGAAACTCTGGAAAATAAATAAAGTTATATAGCTTCATTACAAGCAATGAGGTAGCGTGCTCACCAAAAAGCATCATTTTAGCACAACGTTTACACTTTCATATCTATTTTTTCATCAACGTTTTAATTGATTAGCCCGTAGCCTGTCAGCAGTCCAGACTCTAGTTTAACTATATTTAAACTAAATGGTAGGTATTGCCAAAGAAATAAAGTTATAGAGCTTCATTACAGCCAATGAGGTAGGTTGCTCACCAATAAGCACCATATTAGCACAACATTTTCACTTTCATATCTGATTTTTCATCAAGACTTTAATTGATCAACTTGTTTGTTGTTAGCAATCCAGACTCCAATTTAACTATATTTAAACTAAGCGACATGTACTAGCTACTACGTAGTACTTTTTGCTTTTGAATTTGACATATATATTTTTTTGTCTTTTTCTATGGCTTTCTTTAATCTATTTTCAATTCCAATTCCATTAATCATAGTTTTTTTTCTTGCTAATTTTTTATTTGACTTTATTAATTTTCATTCACCTTTCTATAATTTTGTTTCCCTGGAAGCAACGACTATACAATAAAACTTCTATTTCAATGAATATAATTAAATTAGCAAGAGAAAATTTTAAAAATCAGAAATTAAAAAAATTAAAACAAAAAATTGAGTGCAATTTTCTCTCATTGTCTTATATATACACATCTCATTCTTGATTCTACTCAAATCTTAAAGACCTATTGTCATTATTGTTTGCACTCAAATATCAAAGATTTGGAAAATGACAACTTGTGGAGTTAAAGTTGGCAATGTGGTTCATGTAATTATTGTATTATTATTATTCAACATAGTTGTTATAGTTATTATAACTGATACAGGTGAGACTAATTTTTATCATCTATTTAGAACCAAATATTTAATACATTCATATTTTTATTTATATCTCTATGTTGTATGTTTAAAAAAAAATATTTAACATATTCATATTTTCATTTGTATTGATGAGGATTTAATTGTGTTCTAGTATGGTTATTATCCTTGCCACATGCATAGTATTACACATTTTATTTTTCCCTTTGATTGTGTATTAATTTGTCCTTGTTTATATTTTAGCTGAAATGTCTCCTCGTCGAATGTTCAAAAAGTGTCTTAGTAGTAGATTCTTACAAAAATTGTCCTATAGGCACATTGTGCATTACAAATCAATGTGATATCATTTTGTGTTGTAGAAATATGGTGATAGAATTGCAACTGCTCAAAAAACCTAAATCAAGAGACACAATTCTACTCTACTACCCTGCAGAAATTAAATCACAATTTAGAATAGCATTTGCAAACATGCTTCAATCACATATACAAGTACATAGATGTATCTAGGGGAAACCAACTGGTAAAAACCCCTTAAGTCTGCTTGCATTAATAAGAAGAATATAGAATGTATTACAATTGCTTGCTCGCTTTGAGTTCAACCTACAAGTGAATAATTATTCTCTCTACTCAATGAAAAGCTCTAACCCAGAATTAGTCAATTTCTGCGTCCACCTGAGCTCTTGTTTCCTTGTAAAATCTTGAGGAAATTGGCCCCTATTTTTTAGGAACTTCCTCAAAATTAATTGCACAATTCCCAAGGATTGATCATTGATTTCATGCAACACCTGTACACTCAAAACTAGTATACAACTAATGCTACACTACCTTGGAATCTCCACCACAGTTGAGCAATTCGAATTTCTTGCATGCATGAGCTATTTTTGGTTGATTGAACAATTAACTACATGATCTCTGAGTTAGACTGTTGTCCCATTGCACAAATGACCTCCAACTAGTTTTATTAACTGTTAGAACTAGTTTAACTAAGTACAACTAGAAACAATTGAACTGGATTGCTACAAATTAGAAATCAACACATGCAAACTAAACTCCAAGCCCACTAACTCAAATTTCCTAAGCTAACTAAGTGACAAGAGCCATGTCACCTCGGTTAATTGCATCCAAGTTGTCTATTGATGCGGAAATTTCAAATTTACTCAATTTGACCAAGGCTAAGTCAAATTGAACCTTTCTTTCTACACTTCTTGTTAGGTCCCTATAATACTAGTGATTCCCCCATTACTATTGTCATTGTATCCCTTATTGTTATCGGTGTGCCCCTATTGTCCCCATATTATTATTATTGTGCCCCATAGAATCCCACTATTGTTATTTTTGTGCCTTTATATTATTATTGTTAGGTTGACTTGGTTATATTGTGACCCCTTAGACTCCTATATATAGAAAGGAGATATTTTCATTTGAAACATCCAAGAATTGTTCATTTGTCTAATCTAAAGGAGGTTTCCCCTCGAAGAGGTTGAATTCTAAGGCGTTGATATATCTTTTCTATCATTTTGTGAGCTGGTTTCATAACATTTGGTATCAAAGCTTTGGATTCTAGGGTTTCACTGCTCTAAACAGGTCATCATGGAATTTTCGCTATAACTTTTTTCTGTGACATTTCAGAAGTGAAAAAAAAACCCATTTGAGACGAAATCTCGCTAAACCTCGCGTCCAAATTTCATATCTAGTCTCGCTATATTTGTGGATATATGATCAGAGGAAGTTAGGGTTTTTGCAAGCTCTAGAATTTCATCTAAAACAGGTCATCATGGAATTTTCTCTATAACATTTTCATTAAAAAGTTTCAGAAGCTAAAAAAAAACCTCATTTGATAGGAAATCAGTATGAACCTCGGCTCCGAATTTCAGATCCTGTATCACTATATTTTCAAAGATATAACCTTAGGAAATTAGGGTTTTTGTAGACCCCTTAATTACATTCCAAACAAGTCACCTTGGGAAAATTGTCATAACTTTCTTCCTGAGCATCAGTTTGACTTTCGTAAGAAGTTACAAAAAGAGGACGGATTCTAGTTTTTTCGGTACCATTTTCAGAATCTAAGGTTAAAACAGTGACCCGTGGCACATCGTACAAGTTCGCTCTACTGAACAAGTCTATACTTAGGCTAGCGTTGGAGATTTGGCATAACTCTTCATTGGAGAATCTAATCTTGATCAGACTTGCGGAGTTAGAAATATTACTCAGAGGGTTACAGCAAGAAGAAATTTCAAACTTTGGAGATCCAAAATTATAGAAATACATCAAATTCAATATCGAGCTCCTACAAAGTGAAAAAAGGTGTGTAGTTATTTTTTAAATTTTTGCATAAGCATGGTTTGAAAAATTAGTTTGAAGGAATTCAAAGGGCATGGTGAAGCATTATTATTAGTAATTGATTCCTCGAAAAAAGAAAATGGAAACACCTAGTAAGTAACCTGAGAGCTCTAACATGACTCATGAAAAAGAGGAAGAAATGCAACATGATATATCAAAATTATGAGACCAAGTGCAACAAATGTCACTCACACAAAAGGTAACATAATCTAAGATGGATGGTTTAAAGAAATACATAGAAGCTAAGATGTATGGCGTGGAATCTAATATGGATAGTTTAAAGAAATTCGTGGAAGCTAAGATGGATGGTTTAAAGAAAGGCGTAGAAGCTAAGATGGATGGCATGGAAGCTAAGATGGACGGCGTGGAAGCTAAGATGGACAATCGAAGCTAAGATGGATGGCATGGAAGCTAAAGTGGATGATTTAAAGAAAGGCATGGAAGATTTGAAGACAGATTTGACAAAGTTTCTACAAGAAATGCTTACTAATGGCGAAAGGATAGTAAAGGAAACTCATGATGAGAACAAAATAAATGTTAATCATGATTTCATAGACTCTAACGTTGGATCGAAGAACCACCATGTTCCAAAGATCAATATGAGGAAGTTTGATGGCAAGGATCCCGAACATGGATACTATAGATGGAGCAATTTTTCGATCTCCATAATGTGCAAAACACACAAAAGGTACGCATTGCAACTTTATATTTGGAACCAAATCAGTTTGTATGGTATCGATGGCTTTGCTCTCGTAAACAAATTGTCACTTGGGCCATTTTTACAGATGAAATGATAGCACATTATGAGGATACAAAAAGCAACACTCTTTTTAGCCAATTGATAAATCTCAAACAAAAGGGTTCAATGATGGAGCACATTGAGGACTTCCAAAAATTGAATATAAGGGTAAAAGATATTCTAGAGGAGCATAGGATTGATGTGTTCATAGCGACTTTAAAAGATAACATCCAACATGAGGTTCACCTTTGGGAACCAAATTCATTGGAGAAGGCATTCAGGTTGGCAAGAAAAATGGAAAGAAAAATTATGGCAACAAGGAAGCCTACCACTCAAAATCATAAAGATGGAAGCGTTGTTTCCCCTAGCCATCCACAACCTACAAGGTTGACACCACAACATTTGGAAGAAAAAAGAGCAAAAGGGCTTTGTTACAGTTGTGATAGAAAATACACTAAAGGTCATAAGTGTGTCGAGAAGAAATTATTTTACATAGATTGTGAAGAGGAGGAAGAAAAGGAACAAGAAACATCAAAGGAAGAGGATATCCACCAGGAACAAACCCTAGAAAAAGAAAAATGAATCCGACCATATCTTGTAATGCATTGGCTAGAATTACCACTCTTCAAACTATCAAGATCGAAGGGCATATCAAGAAGAAAAAGGTAATGGTGTTGATTGATTCGGGAAGTACCCATAATTTTATTCATTGTAAGATAGCCAAGGAATTGAATTAATTCCTATATCCAGCACCAAAGTTTCAAGTGATGGTTGCAAGTGGAGGAACCATAAATTGCTCAGGAAAGTGCCATAATATCAAGCTATCCATGGGAGAATATGTATTGAATAGCCCAATGCTTTCCATTCCAATGGGTGGTGTTCATGTTGTACTAGGAGTCCAATGGCTACAATCCTTAGGTACAATAGCTTTTAATTTTCAAGAAATTTTCATGAAATTCTCTTCAGAAGGAAAGGAAGTTGAATTAAGGGGTATCGCAGGGAAACCGGGAAAGATAATCAGCTCTAACGGAATGAAAAATCTTCTAAAGAAAGAACAACGAGGCATAATTGCACAATTATGTTCACTAGAGGTTCCCACATCGAAATCATCCATTTCTCCAGATCTCCAAAGAGTCATGGACAATCATTCCAAGGTATTTGAGATTCCCAAAGGCCTCCCACCTATTCGTAATCATGATCATGCTATTAAGTTCGTTCCAAGAAGTGTTCCTCCAAACATCAAACCTTAGAGATATCCCTATGTCCAAAAGAGTGAAATTGAACGTATGGTTACAGAAATGCTAGAGGCTGGTATAATTCAACCTAGTCAAAGTTCTTTCTCTGCTCCAGTAGTATTGGTTCACAAGAAGTATGGATCATGGCACATGTGTCTAGATTATAGGGAGCTCAACAAGCTCACTATTAAAGATAAATTTCCCATTCTTGTCATTGATGAATTATTGGATGAATTGCATGGATCAATTTACTTCACCAAGTTGGATCTTCATTCAGGATATCATCAAATCAGAATGAAGACTAGACATTCCAAAAACAGTGTTTAGAACTCATGAGGGTCATTATGAATTTTTGGTCATGCCTTTTGGCCTTACTAATGCACCTTCTACATTTCAAGGTTTGATGAATTCCATTTTCAAACCCTTCCTTAGAAAATTTGTGTTAGTACTTTTTGATGATATACTAATCCATAGCAAGTCTTGGAAGGATCATGTCCAACATGTTGACATGGTGCTTAAACTATTGGAGGAGAAATAATTATATGCAAAAATCTCCAAATGTTTCTTTGGAGTACAAGAGGTGGAATATCTGGGTCATATTGTATCTCATGAAGGTGTTAAGGTAGACCCTAGCAAAATTAAAACCATTAAGGAATGGAAAATTCCCACATCCATAAAGCATCTACGAGGATTTCTCAGGTTGACAGGGTATTATCGCAAGTTTTTTAAGAATTATGGGAGAATAGCAGCACCTCTAACAACATTATTGAAGAAAGATGCATTCTCATGGACTCCAGAAGCAATAAAGACCTTTGAACATCTTAAAGAGGCAATGTGCCAAGCACTAGTGTTAGCTACACCAGACTTCACAAAAACCTTTATTGTGGAATGTGATGCCTCAGGAAATGGAATTGGTGTTGTTTTAATGCAAGAAGAAAGACCCATTTCTTTCCAAAGTCATCCAATCAAAGGAAAGTATTTGCACAAAGCTATTTATGAGAAGGAAATGTTGGCAATACTACATGAACTTAAGAAATGGAGACCCTACCTAATGGGAAGACACTTCAAGGTAAAAACAGATCATGATAGTCTTAAATACTTTTTAGAACAAATATTATCTTCAAAAGAGTAGAAAAAAAGGGTCACAAAGATGTTGGGCTATGACTTTGAAATCATCTACAAAAAAGCGAAGCAAAATGTTGTGGCAGATGCACTCTCAAGAAAGGATGAGGATGTGGAAGCATTTATTTGCGTCATTTCTATTATCCAACCAGATTGGATAAACGAAGTAAGGGGTGAATGGAAGAATGACGAGGAATTGTGGGCACTCATTCAAAAGATACAACAAGATCCCAGTACATCTGATACATTTAGCTGGAAAAATTATTCTTTATGGTACAAGGATCAGTTATACCTATGTAAGAATTCCTAGCTCAAACAAAAGATTATTAGGGAATTGCACACCTCTCCCTTAGGAGGGCACTCAGGATTTCTAAAAACCTACCATAGGGTTAAGAAGGATTTTTTTTAGGATGGACTTAAATTGGATATTCAAAAGTTTGTGGCGGAATGTTTGGTTTGCCAAAAAAATAAAGTTGAAACAATTAAGATCCCAGGACTATTGAAACCTTTATCCATTCCAAGCCAACTTTGGGAGGAGGTTTCAATGAATTTTATCACAGGTTTACCCAAGTCCGAAGGAAAGAGTGTTATCATGGTGGTAGTTGACAAACTTACCAAGTATGCACACTTTTGTGCATTATCTCATCCATTTAAAGCAAGTACAGTTTCTACTGCATTTATGGAGACAATTCAAAACCTACATGGAACCCCAAAGATTATTGTAAGCGACAGAGATCCCATTTTAACTGGAAATTTTTGGACAGAATTTTTTTTTTGTCTTGGTACTCAGTTAGCTCATAGCTCATCTTATCATCCTCAATCTGATGGGCAAACTGAGATAGTAAACAAATGTTAGGAAGAATATCTTCGTTGCTTTGTATCTGATAAACATACACAATGGGTCAAATGGTTGCCTCTAGCTGAATGGTGGTATAACACTTCCTTCCACACTACAACAAAAATGACCCCATTTATGGAACTTTATGGATATCATCCACCATCCATCACATCATATTTAAGAGAAAATTCTAAGGTTCAAGCAGTGGAAGATCACATCGAGCATCAGCAACAAGTTCTCCAAATCTTAAAGGATAACCTCACCTTGGTGTACAATAGAATGAAACAACAGGCAGATCAACATCGCATCGAAAGAAGTTTTGAGGTAGGTGATTGGGTATTCCTACGGCTATAGCCATATAAACAAATGTCCCTCAAGCAAGCTAAGAAGGATAATAAATTATCACCAAAGTATTATGGTTTGTACAAGGTGTTGCAAAAGATAGGGACTATGGCATACAAATTGGAGCTTCCTGCAGCTTCTCGACTGCACCCAGTTTTCCATGTTTCATGCTTAAAGAAGGTTATAGGTGACAAGCTTCTAGTTCAAACAATATTGCCAAAAATTGATGAGGAAGGAAAAATCATATTGGAACCAGAAGCAGTCAAAGAAACAAGAACTCGACAGCTACGAAATCGATCAATTTCAGAGTATCTCATCGAGTGGAAGAACTTACCCGTTGAAGATTCCACATGGGAGGATGAGAATTTTATACAGAAGCATCCAAAACTACTCAAGTGATGAGGCAACACTTTTTTGAAGGAGATGGGCATGTTAGGTCCCTATAATACTAGTGATTCCCCCATTACTATTGTCATTGTATCCATTATTGTTATTTTTGTGCCCCTATTGTCCCCATATTGCTATTATTGTGCCCCATAGAATCCCACTATTGTTATTTTTGTGACTTTATATTATTATTGTTAGGTCGACTTGGTTATATTGTGACCCCTTAGACTCCTATATATAGAAAGGAGGTTTTGTCATTTGAAACATCCAAGAATTGTTCATTTATGTAATATAAAGGAGGTTTCCCCCTCAAAGAGGTTGAATTCTAAGGCGTTGATCTATCTTTTCTATCTTTTTGTGAGCTAGTTTCATAACACTTCTCAACACTTCCTCTTAGCAAGAAAGGGATTTTCAACCACCCCTATCCTACACCTGTGGAATTTGAACTTCCCTAAATTGACAAAGCCTTTTTCAAGATGTCATCATCTTGTTCCTCTATCAGAATGTATTGTAGAAACATTATCCTCCTTTGTACACAGTCTCGTAAATGATGATACCAGATATCTATATTCTTGTATCATCGTGAAATATTGTATTCTCAGAGAGATTAATGGAACTCTCATTATCATAATAGATCACAATTAGATCCATATCCTGACCAAACAGTCCCACAAGTATCTTTCTCATCTAGATCATCTCACATGTTGCTTGACTTGTAGCCATGTATTCATCTTCTATTGAGTTTAATGCCACCGAAATCTACTTCTTGTTGCACTAGAAAATTGTTATCGACCCAACACTAAAAATTTCATCTGATGTACTCTTTTGGTCAAATAGATTCCCTTCCCAATTTTCATTTTTGAAGCCACAAAACTTTGCTTCCTTTGTCCGTATGTACCATAATCCATATTGGGTAGTGCCTCTGCGGTACCATAAAACATTCTTAGTTTCCTTCCAATACAATTTGGTCGGCCTAACCATACCTTGGCTCAGTTGGTTGACTGCATAACACATATTTGTTCATGTGTTTTACATCAATGAACCCTCTAGCTGCCTATAAATGGTAGCATCAACCTCTTCACCTGAAATGGCATTCTCCTTCCTCCAGTTTGTCGCTAGAGGTGTCTACATGGGCTTACAATTCTCCATACGAAATCTATACATTATCTTGTTGTCATACTTGCCTTGAGACACAAACAACTCCCCATAAACTTTCCATACTTCTAGCCCGAGGAAGTAGTGCATGAAACCCATGCCTTTCATATCAAATTCCCTTGAAAGGTCCTCCTTGCAAGAGCTGATCAGTTGCTCATCACCTATCAATATTAAATCATCAACATATAAAACAATGATAATAAATTTACCTTCTACAAAAATATGATAAAAGTTCACATCTGATTCACTTTTGGTGAAGCCCAGTCTAGTGAGATAATTATCAATCTAAGTGTACTAAGCTTGGGGTACATGTTTGAGACTGTACAATCCTCGCTTGAGTCTACACACAAGAGACTCCTAATAAAATGTCTTAAAACCTTCTCATTTCTCTATGTACACTCCCTCCTCAATAACACCATTGAGAAATGTTGTTTTCTACATCCATCTGGTGGATCTTCCACCTCATCTATGCAGCTAGTGCAAGAATTGATCTAATGGATGAATACCTTGTTACAGGAGTAAAGGTTTCCTCATATTCAATTCCCTCAAATTTAGAGAATCATTTGGCCACAAATTTGGCATTATACTTCTCTATGCTTCCGTCTCTTGCATGCTTAACCTTGAAGTTCCATCTCAAACACACAACTAATTTATCTGTCAATATTGGGACCGATCCCAAACACTGTTCTTCATTATGGATTTGTATTCTCCCACCATTGCATCAACCCAAATTGGTTACCCAATTGCTTCCTCAAAGGAGGATGACTCAATCTCTACAAGCTTAGTCATTAGAGCCATGTAATCTGTGTACCTCTCAGGTGACCCCCTTTTCCTGCGCAAATTTTAAGGAGCTCCCACATTCTCCCTCTCATTCTGCTCCAATCTATCAGCTTCCATAGTTATCTTTCTAGCTTCTCTGGATGGCTTTCTCGACTGGATGTCAACACTTTTACTCCTCTCTGCTCCTCCATTTGTGGCTACTCCACAACTTCCTGAGGCTCCTCCTAAGTGTAGAAATTAATGTGTAGACTCAAAACTGCTCATGAAATTTAGTAAATTACAAGACTTGAAGCTACTCTATTGATTTGTATAATTTAATTCACCATCTAGAACACAAATCATAGACATGCAAAAGGAAAAATCACACATGCACAAAGATTTATCTAGGGGAAAACGACTGCTCAAACCCCTTACTATCTATATTTCATTAATTAGAGAATAGAGAAGAAATACATATGCTTTCTCAAGCTTGAGCACACCCTACAAGTGTATAGTCTATCCCTCTGCTTGGCTAATTGAGTCTAGCCAAAATTTAGCCAATTTTCAATACCTCCAAGCTCTTATTTCCTTGCGTTGTTCCTCTAGTTATTTAGGAATTTCCCACTAATGAATTGTGCAATTCCTCTAGGTCCTTCCTCTTACTACATGCACCACCTTTACACATTGGAATATGCTATAACTTATAGTACATTGCCTTGGAATCTTCATCTCAACTAGCTAAATCGAATTCTCTGCATGCAATGATTATTTTGGGTTGATTGATCAGTTAACTGGTTGATCACTAAGTGTGGTTGAGTGGTGTTAGAACTAGTTTAATTGAAAATAACTTAAATTAACTAAATTATATTGCTACAAATTAGAAATCAAACATAATGAACTGAACTCAAGCTTCCCCAACTCGAATTAACTGAGTGACAAGTGCCATGTCACCTCAGTTAACTACCTCCAAGAGTTATGTTGAAATAGAAATTCGAGTTTTCTCTAGTTTGACCAAGGCAAATTCAAACTGATATTTTCTTGATGCATTTTCAATACTCCCTCACAAAAAGAAAGGGATTATCAACCACCCCTATCCTGCACATGTGGAACTCCAACTTCCCTCTTGATGAGGCTTTTGTCAAAATATCATCATCTTGTTCCTCTGTCGGAATGTATTGCAAAAACAACATAATATTCCTCTACACACAATCACGTAGATGGTGATACCAAATATCAATATTCTTGGATCGATCATGAAAAATAGTATTTTCATAGAGTTTGATGCAACTTTGATTATCACAGTAAATCACAGTTTGATCCATCATCTGACCAAACAAGTTAACAAGTATCTTTTTCATCTATATCACCTCACATGTTGCTTGACTTGTAACCATGTATTCTACTTTTGTTGAGTTGAGTGCCATTGATCTTTGCTTCATGTTGTACTAAGAAATTGTTGCAGACCCAACACTGAAAATTCCACCTGATGTACTCTTTCGGTTTGATGGACTCCCCACCCAATTTGCATCAGTGAATCCACACATGTTCACTCCCTCTGTATGTCTGTACCAAAGTCCAAATTGGGTAGTGCCTCTGAGGTACCGTAGAACATGTTTAGTTTCCCTCCAAAACAGTTTGGTTGGCCTAACCATAGCTTGACTCAACTGGTTGACTGTAAAGCACATATCTGGTTGTGTGTTCACAAGATACATCAGTGAACCCACCAACCGTTGGTAAACATACGCATCCACTTCCTCACCTGAAGTGACACCCTCTTTCCTCTAGTTGGTCGCTAGAGGAGTCTCCATGGGTTTTCACCTGTCCATATGGAACCTATGAAGTATCTTATTGGCATACTTGCCTTGAGAAACAAACAGTTCCCCTTCACCTTGCCACACTTCCAATTTGAGGAAGTAATGCATGAGGCCCATGTCCTTCATCTCAAACTCTCTTGCAAGGTCCTCCTTACAAGATCTGATCAGCTACTCATCACCATCCAAAATCAAGTCATCAACATATAAAGCAATAATCAACAATTTACCTTCTACCAAAATATGACAGGGGTTTGCATACCAGTGAGATAGATATCAATCCTAATATACCAAGCACGGGGTGCTTGCTTGATACCATACAATGCTCACTTGAGTTTGCATAAATGAGACTCTTGATCAAAAGTCTCAAAGCCTTTTGGTTGCTCGATATACACCTCCTCTTCAATAACTCCATTGAGGAATGTTATTTTCACATCTATCTCATGGATCTTCCACCCCATCTGTGCAGCCAAAGCAAGGATTGATCTAATGGAGGAGTACCTTGCTATAGGAGAAAATGTCTCCTCATAGCTAATCCCCTCAACCTAAGAGTACCCCTTGGCCACAAATTTGGCCTTGTACTTTTCTATGCTTTTTCTACTACCTGCTTCATCTTGAAGATCCATCTAGAACCCACAACTAATTTGTCTGTTGGTCTTGGGACCACTTCCCAAACATTGCTCTTTACAATGGATTCATACTCCTCTACCATTGCACCAACCCATACAGGTTTCTCTACTGCTTCCTTGAAAGAGGATGGATCAATCTCTACTAGCTCAGTCATTAGAGCCGTGTAGCCAGTGTACTGATCTAGTGACCTTCTCTACCAGCGTTGATTTGAAGGAGCACACGCATGTTCCCTTGCATCCTGCACAAGTGTCTCAGCTTATTTGGTCCTTTCCCTTCCTTCTTTGGATGGTTCTACTTGAGTAGTTGTCCCCACTCTCTTCTCCTCAACTTGTGGTTGCTCCATAACATCCTGAGGCTCCTCCTTTGGAGCTAAAACCTCCTCCTCTGGTGGGATCTAAATCTCCCTCTCAAGAGAGCACCACATTCCTTTGTCTTCATCAAATTTTACATCCCTTTGCACAATTATCATTCTAAGGGATGGAAAACACATGATAGTTGTGGGGAGTTTCTATGTAACCCATAAATACCCCCAACTCTATTGTTGGCTCTAGCATATTCCTTGATTCTTTGGATACACAGCAATAAACAGAGGCTCAAAAAATCCTGAAGTGTGACACATATGGCTTCCTTCCCAAGAAATCTTCCTCTAGTGTGATCATGCTAAGAATATGATGAGGACTCTTGTTCTGCAAATAGACCGTTGTGTTGCATGCTTCAACCCACAAGTGCAGAGGTAGTCTTTAGTCATGCAACACTACCCTCGTTGCTCCCACATTGCTATGGTTCTTCCTCTTAGCCACCCCATTCTATTGTGGGTTGTGGGGTGTTGTCAACTCTCGTCGAATGCCTTCTTTTGCATAGAAATTTTTTAACTCATTCAACACATACTCACCTCCATTATCACTCCTGAGAGCCTTCACCTTCTTGCATGTTTCTTTCTTCACCAGTGCCTTCAACTCTAATAACTTGGAGAAAGTATCATCCTTATTCCGCATGAAGAAGATCCAGTCTTTCCACGAGAATTCATCAATAAATATGACAAAATATTTTTTCCTGGCACTGGAGGTTGTCGAGAAAGGTCCACAGACGTCAAAGGGGATCCTTTTGAGGACTGCATGTACTTTGTTGTCCCAGTCATGGAAAGTGTCTTTTGTGTAGTTCCCCAAGGTACACCCTTTGCATGTGTCGTGTTTCTCTAGTGCTCCTTTGGGGAGTCCTGTGGTAATCTACTGCATGATCTTAAAAATGCCATGATGCAAATGGCCAAGTCTTTTATGCCAAATTTCATCAACATCATGGCTCTACAACTTCTCCGCCTTTGTGCTAAATGCAGCACAATCCTCCACATCTAGCTTATAGAGGTTATTCATACAAATCTCGATATTCTTCACTTGTATTCTCGATATGTGTTTCAGAAATGTCTTTCCTTTGCTGAATATCACATCATAACCATGGTCTTCCAAAACTGCAACGGAGACAACATTCTTCTTTAGACCCGGAACAAACATCACATCCTTGAGTCTAAGAGGGGAGCCTGGCTCCCTATTGAAAGGTGATTGTACCAATCCTAGTCATGTTGTACCTTCCATCATCTCCCATCTCGATGTGCATCTGGAGACCTTCTCCTCCAAATCACTAAAAAAAATTATTAACTCCCCGTCACATGGAACAAGGCACCATTGTGCAGGTACCACACGCTTCCCATCATTGTGTTGGTGATGCATGCAATGAGAGTAAATTCAAGATCAAATTGAGAATCCAAGGCTTCACCTACTGCTCCTCCTGAGGTCTTCTTGCTTTTCTTGTTGTGTGGACACTTCATGGCAGAGTGCCTGAATTCATGACAGTGAAAACACTTGATTCTAGACAAGTCTTTATTCTTGCCCCGTTGACTAGATTATGATTTGGATTTGAAATTTCTTCCCTTTCCCTTTCTTTTCCTTTCCAGCCAAGGAACAGTTCTCCTCATCCTTTCCCTTTGATGAAGTCCCATCTCTGGTATTCCACCTTATTTCCTCCTGCACCAAGTCAGACCATAAGTTCTCCCAGCTTGGTAGTTTCTCCCTACCATTTACCAATTCTTGATAGCTATGACAGCTTTTGGGAAGGCCCAAAAGGGCTAGAGATACCAAGTCTTCTTCAGGGACATTAACACTGACCTTTCGAAGCTCATCACAACACTGTAAACTTGCTCAAATACTTTGGAATTGTGTCATTATTTTTCATCTTGATGTAACTTCAAAGTTTGTCCTTGAGTGTTAGCTTCTTGTGGTCACTGTTATTCTCGAGAAATTATGTCAGTGCTTTCCACATCGTGAATGGAGTCTCTTCTTCATGGATATTCAAGAAAATTTGATCTTATACTCCCTCCAATATGATTATCCTCGCCTTGGTCACATGTTTCTTCCACCGAGAAAGATTCTAGGCATCAAATGCTTGGGATTTTGCAACATCTATTTTGATGTATTTTAGCAGCCCATTGTCATCCAATATTGCGTCCATGTGATCCTTCTAGACAAAAATTTTTGAGGTGCCTTCCAAGTCATACTCGAGCCTAAGTCCATTGAAATTAGTCTTCTCACTCTTGAAGAAAACCTGCAACACTGATCTTGAAATTCGAACCTCCTACAATGACAATTTTGAAATCTCTTCTCTACAATGATTCCAGCTCTAATACCATGTAGAAATTAATGTGTAGATTCAAAACTGCTCATGAAATTTACTAAATCAGAATACTTGAAGCTACTCTATTAATCTACGGAAGTTAATTCACCATCTAGAACACAAATCATAAACATGAAAAAGGAAACATCACACATGCATAGATAGTTATCTTGGGGAAAACAACTACTCAAAACCCCTTACTATCTATATTTGCTTGCTCAAGCTTGAGCACACCCTACAACTGTATAGTCTATCCCTCTACCTAACTCACTGACTCTGGCTAACACTTAGTTAATTTTCAAGCCCTCCAAACTCATATTTCCATGTGTTGTTCCTCTGGGAAATTGGCCCCTATTATATAGGAATTTCCCACTAATGAATTGTACAATTACTCTAGGTCCTTCCTCTAACTGCATGCACCATTTGTACACATTGGAATATGCTACAACTGATAATACACTTCCTTGGAATCTCCATCTCAACTGGGTAACTAGAATTCTCTACATGCAACAATTATTTTGGGTTGATTGATCAGTTAACTGGTTGATAATTGAGTGTGGTTGAAGTTCCACTTTCACAAATTTATCTCCACTAGTTCCTCTGATAGTTAGAACTATTTTAACTGGTAATAACTCAAATTAACTGAAATTGATTGCTAAAAATTAGCAATCAAACATATTGAACTAAACTCAAGCTTCCCCTACTCGAATTAACTAAGCTAACTGAGTGACAAGTTCCATGTCACCTCAGTTAATTACCTCCAAGATTTATGTTGAAGTAAAAATTCGAATTTTCTCTTGTTTGACCAAAGCAAAGTGAAACTAAGATTTTCTTGTTGCATTTTCAACACTAAGGCTCCTCCTATGGAGCTAAAAGCTCCTCTTCCAATGGGATTTGCAAATCCCTATCAAGAGAGCATCTCATTTCTTTCTCTTCATCAAAGTTTACATCCCTTCGCACAACTATCATTCTGACGGAAGGTAAGTACACTCGGTAATTGTGTGGAGTTTTGGTGTAACCCACAAAAACTCCCGACTCTGTTGTTAGCTCAAGTTTCTTCCTTGAATATTTGGATACATGGCAATAAAGAGAGGCTCCAAAAATTTTGAAATGAGGCACATTCGGATTTCTCCTAAGAAAGCCTCCGCCCATGTAATCATACCAAGAATCTGATGAGGACTCTGGTTCTACAAGTAGATTTTTGTGTTACATGACTCTACCCATAAATGTAGTGGAAGGCCTCGGTCATGTAGCATAGCTCTTGTAGCTCCCACAATTCTCTAATTCTTCCTCTCAACTATTCCATTTTGTTGTGGGTTGTGGGGAGTTGTCAGTTCTCTGCGAATTCCTTTTTTGGCACAAAATTCCTTGAATTCAATTGAAACATACTCACCTCTATTATAAATCTTGAGAGCCTTCACCTTCTTGTTGGTTTCTTTCTTAACTAATGCCTTGAATTCTACAAATCTTGAGAATGTCTCATCCTTCTTCCACATGAAGAAGATCCAACACTTTCTGGAGAAACCATCAATAAAAATAACATATAGTACTTATGTCTGGCAATGGAGGTTGTCGAGAAGGTTCCATAAACATCATAGTCGACTCTCTCCAAGACTGCATTTGCTTTGTTTTCTTGATCATGGAATGTGGATTTTACATACTTCCCCAAGGTACAACCCTTTTGAACATCATGTTGCTCAAGTGATCCTTTATGGAGGGCAATGATTATTTAGTGCATAATTTTAAGAAAGCCATGGTGCAAATGATCCAATCTCATGTGCCAGAGTTCACCAACATCATGACTCTACACTTTATTTGCCTTACTTCTTAATGCAGCACAATCTACAACATCAATTTTATACAAGTTCTTCACATTAACCCTGATCTTCTTCACCTTCCCAGTAGCTATTTGTCTTAGAAAGGATTTCCCTTTACTCAAGATCACATCATAGCCATGGTCTTCCAAAACTGCTACAGAGATGAGGTTCTTCTTCAGGATTGGTACAAACATGACATCTTTGAGGTGAAGAGGGGATCATGACTCCCTCTTAAATGTTAATGTACCAATACCAATATTATTGTACCTCTCGTCGTCACGAAGCTCGATATGCATCTGGAGATATTTCTCCTCCAGGTCACTGAAAAACTCTCTACACCCTGTCATGTGTTACGAGGCACTTGATTCCAAGTACCACACACTCCCCATCATAGTATTGGGCATGCATGAAATTAGGGTGTAGTCTAACTCAAACTATTAATCTAATACTTCACTTGTTGCTCCTCCTGAGTTCTTCTTGTTAGAATTTTTGGTTGTACAATTTGTAGCATAGTGCCTGAATTCATGACAATTGAAGCATTTTATTTTGGACAAGTCTTACTTCTTGCCCCCCTAGCTAGAATCTGGTTTGGTTTGAGATTTCTTCCCTTTTCCCTTCTTTCCTTACCAACCAATGCAAATTTTTCTTCCTCCTCCCCCTTGGATGAACTTCCATCTCTGGTGTTTTCCCTGATTTATTCTTGTACAAAATTGGACCACAAGAATTCCCAATTCGGTAATTTCTCCCTCTTGTTCACCAAGTCCTGGTAGTTATGCCATCTTTTGGGAAGGCTTAGAAGAGCTAGGCTCACTAGGTCATATACTACAACATTCACTCCAACTCCTCCAAGCTCATTAGAAACTTGTGTAAATCTAGTGAGATACTACGAAATAGTATCATTCTTGTGCATCTCAATGTTTCAAAGTTTGTCTTTGAGGGCTAGTTTTCTATGGTCACTATTATTCTTGAATAGCTTAGTCAGTTCCTTCCACATTGCGAAAGGAGTTTCTTTTCCATGTAGATTTGAGATAATGTGGTCTCTGACTCCCTTTAGGATTATTCTCCTTACCTTGGCTACCTCTTTCTTACATTGGGCTAGGTTCTGGGCATTAGCTGATGTTGGTTTTGGAATGTATTTCTTGACATGATCCAGGAATACACTATCATCAAGCACTACCTCCATGTGATCCTTCCAGGGAATGAAATTTGAGCTACCTTCCAAGGCATACTCTAATCTTAGTCCATTGAAGGCCATTGTCCCAACTCTGAAGAAATCCTGCTACACTGAAGCTGAAAATTTTAACCTCCTAAGGAACAACTTCGAAATTATTGTTCTAATGTGAATCCTTCTTTGATACCATGTAGAAATATGGTGATAGAATTGTAACTTCTCAAGTAATTTAATCTAAATCCAGAGACACAATTCTACTCTACTTCTCTATGGTAATTAATTCACAATTTAGAACAAAATTCTCAAACATGCATCAATCACATACCCAAATACACAGATGTATCTAGGGGAAACCAATTGGTAAAATCCCTTTAATCTTGCTTGCATTAATCATATGAATAAAAAATGCATTATATTTCTTGCTCGCTCTAAGCTCACCTGCAAGTGAATAATTGTTATCTTTTCGTAATGAAAATATATGACCCAGACTTAGTCAATTTCTGCATCCACCTGAGCTCCTATATCCTTGCGAGAAATCTTGAGGAAATTGGATCCTATTTTTTAGGAATTTCCGCCAAATTGATTATGCAATTCCCAAGGATTGATCATTAATTTCATGCAACACCTGTACTGATCCAAGTGGATTTTGGTGGCCACTTGCCTATTCCACTTGGACCCCCACCACTGTCTCTTTCATTTTTTTAGTTTCCTTAATTGTAGCATAGTTTACTATTTTTGGCAATTTTTTGGGTCCTAAACTTCTGGAGCGGTTTTGAGGCCTTAAACGACCTTTTTTGGGAAAATCAAGGCAAACATAGGTGGTAGTCATATTCTTAACACTCGAAATTTGTAGTCCTCAGATAAATATTTCTAACGAGGTATTGTGCAAATCAAACGGAGATCATATGCCAAAGTTACAATGTCGGGAAGTTGATGTACCAATTACCCAAACTAGGCCCATAGTTTTGGCACTTCATATCCTAGGGTTAGGATTTTGGATGTTTATGGTTTTCCATTGTTTCTCAATAATAAGTATGCCTTCGAGCCTCATTGTAACACAATTCAAAGGCATGTATTCGACACATCTCTTCTCAAAGAGAAGCTACCATCGCCCGAGCTAGTCTTATTTCCATTCTGTTTGCATATTTCGGTATTTGATATTAATGAAATGAAATGTTATTTCTATTGCATCTCTGTATTTATGGTTATATATGTAATTTTTTGTGTTCTTGTTTAATTTCAAATCAGTGGTATCAGAGCGGTTTGTTCTTTCTCCATTTTTCTTTGCATGTCCCCAATGAGGTCAGGATATAAGGAGTTAGAACTCGAACTAGTCGAACCTTTGTAAGATCAACCTTGCAAATCCCGACAACCTCCCATGGAAAAAGAGAAGAAAGAGGAGGGGGTAAGAGATCCTTTCAAAATATTTCTCGAAGAAGCCCTTGAGCAACAAAGGAATGCGATGTTGGACAACTTTGCCCAGATCCTTCAACGGCTACCCAAGGGTGACACATCTCCTTCCAGTAGCTACTCTGGAAGCGCCACACCCTTTAAGGTACAAGTTAACTTTCACATCCTCATATTTTACGGTTAGATAGATGCGGACACCGTAGATAAATGCTTAAATCTGCTAGAAGGATATTTTTTTGTTCATGATTTTTCTAGCCGAGAAAATATTACTTTTTCACTTCTCAATGACGCCCCCCACGTCTAGGAATAGTGGGAAACCTGTTGTGAGAAGAAGGACAAAAGTACACCCTCACTATTTTCAGTCGCACCCACTTTGAATTCATTCTACGACGCCATCAACGAGCAGTACTACGTTGTCCAAAGCTATGAGGATAAATACATAAAGTGGACCACGCTGCGGCATGGAAGCGACCAAGACGTGTTGGAGTTTACCAATTTTTTCATAACCTTCACATGAAGTTGGGTATCAAGGATTCTGAGTGACATTTGGTACTCAAGGACTGTAGCTGCCTACACGGGTACATCCAAGACGAGATGGAGTTCCTGGACATCTCCTCGCTCGGCACAACATATTTATACACTATCAAGATTGAGCAGAAGTTTAAACAAAAAAGTGAGACTTTGGATCTGTGAACCCGAAGCATGGGAAAGGCACCACCAAACCACAAAGAAAAGGGCAAAGCTAAGGTAGGGCAACCTAGGATAACCCATCGAAGCTGAAAGCAAAGAACAACACCACAAAGACAAAGAAGGACACAGGAAAGTGGTGTGAGTTCCATAAGAGCTCCACTCACAACACAAGTGAGTATTATGCCAAGCAATCACTGGTGGCCGAGATGAAGGCTTCTGAATCAGACACATGTTCTGACTTGAGTTCAAACCCGACAAGAGGAATGACAAAGGAAATCAAATCATTGACGCGGAGCTTAGTGCCATTACGGCCACCACCAAGATCTAGAAGATTGAGCTTGAAAATCTAGAGGAGGGGGAACGCCTCTTCCACTCATAGATGTGGGTGAAGGGTTCTCCGTTGCAGTTCATTGTCGACAGTGGGAGCCAAAAGAACCTCATTTTAGCATAGTTCGTGAAGAAGCTAGGCCTATCGACTACAACACATCTACAGTCGTACACCATCGGGTGGCTTTACCAAGGATGAGATCTTTGCATCTGCCAGTAGTGTTTCCTTCCCTACAACATCAAGCCCTTCATGGATGAGTTACTATATGATGTTGCTCCTCTTGAAGTTTGTGATGTAGTATTAGGACAACCATACTTGTGAAAGCGGCATGTTGTATATGAGTCTAGACCTCTCTCTGTTTTTATTTCTTTGGGTAATAAGTTATACAGGATATCAGAGGTAGCCCCACCTCCCACCATCTCTTTGATCTCTCCTAAGTAATTCAGCAAGATCATCTCCCAGACTGACAAATTTGTTTTCTTTTTGGTTCACTCTCAAAGTAAGGGGAAGATCGTAGCCACATCCATGGCCCCCAGGAAGGGTTCCTCCACGCAGCAGAAGCAGGTGGATACAGTCGTGGAAGAATACAGGGACATATTCTCCTCACCCATAGGGGTACCCTTACATTGTCAGATCAAGAATTCGATCGATCTGACTCCTGGAGCACCTCTACCCAATGGACCGATATATCATCGCTTCATTCTGGAAAATGAAGAGATCAAACAGAAAATCAAGGAGTTGCTACAAAAAGGGCACATCCGACCAAGTTCCTCACCCTGTGGGAGCCTGATTGTACTTGTACAGAAGAAGGATGGGACTTGAAGGCTCTACATTGATTATCGGGCACTAAAAAAATCACTATCAGGAATAGGTATCCAATCACATAGACTGATGACCTTCTGGACAAACTCAAGGGGGGCAAGTATTTCAGCAAGATGGATCTGAAGTATGGCTATCACCAGGTTCCAATAGAGCCCATAGACGTATCGAAGACTGCCTTTAAATCCAAGGAAGGCCTTTTTGAATGATTGTTTATACCCTTCGGGTTGACAAATGACCCTTTTAATTTTATGAGGATAATGGATGACATCTTGTGGCCCTTCACAAACTCCTTCGTGGTTGTTTATCTAATTGACATCCTCATCTTCAACAAGATTTTGAAAGAACACTTGTAACACATTCGACAGGTCCTTCAAACCCTTCAACAACACAAATTGTGTTCCAACTTGGAGAAATGCACCTTTGGCATGAGTCAGATCCAATATCTTGGTTACATCATAGATGAGTGTGGCATACATGTGGATCTGACCAAGATCCAAGTCATTCAGGATTGGCTAGCCCTGACCACTCTAACAAAGCTTCACAGTTTTTTTGGCCTTGCAAATTTTTATCGAAGGTTCGTGTTAGGATTCTCCCATATCACTTAGCTCTTGAGTCAGATTACTAAGGGTGTGGTGAAAGGAAAGTTTTCCTAGTCCAAGTCCCAATAGAAGGCTTTCACTGAGTAGAAGCACCACCTCTTCTTTGCACCGATACTCACACTACCAAACCTGCAACAACCATTTGAAATTGAGACAGACGCCTCTGAATATGCTATTTGTGCAGTCCTCACCTAGCACGGGTATCCAATGACCTACCATAATGAGACACTTTTCAATACAATTCAGAATTACCCCACCAATGATAAAGAGATGCATTCCATCTTGCAGGATTGTCGAAAATGGAAGCATTAAATTCTGGGGAAGGAGACGGCCATCCACATTGATCACCGATCTCTTTAGTTTATATAGACACAAGAGAAGTTGGAGAATGATTTCCTTCAGAAGTGGTCTACATATCTGTAACAATTCCACTTGAACATTAAATACAAAAAGGGCATCACCAATCATGTGCAAACTGCCTCAGCGGACCCCCAGTTGCAGCGTTTACTACTGTTCTAAACTCTTGTGGCCACAAGACTTAAAAATGATCCATAATTTGCCTCCACATACTAGACGGTAGTAGATGGTAAGTAATTTCCTGATTTCCACCTCCAAGATACATTATCATGCTACTGGGGCCACCTTTGTGTTCCTTCAAGTGAGTGTGCCAAGCTGATTTTGGAAGCACACTACAGTCGGGTCACAAGACACTTTGGTTTGGAGAAAACTATGGTTGTACTACAACAGTACTTTTATTGGCCAAAACTCTGACTCGATGTTGGGAAATATATCAGATCCTGCAATGCTTATGTCATCACCAAGCCAACTATCAAGAAGCAAGGCCTGTAAACTCCTCTACCACACTCCCATCCAGCCAATGGACTATATGTTTGACCTCCCTTCTACCAAGCATGGTAATGACTATGTATTTGTGGTCGTAGACAGATTTTCTAAGATGGCTATATTGGCGGCCTGCAAGAAGAGTATCACAACTAAGGACATTGCCAAACTCTTCTTTGAATGAGTGTGGGTGCATTTTGGGATCCTGCAGAACATTATATCAAATTGGGATAGCAGGTTCCTGAGAAAATTATGGTCAAGCCTATGGATACAATTGAACACCAAGCCTGATGGCCAGATGAAGGTCGTCAATAGGATGATAGTGCACATACTTTTCATGTACAACTCCAAGCATCCACAAACCTAGGATGAGATTCTTCCCTATGTGCAACACAGCTATAACAGGGCTCTCCATAGCTCTCCTGGTCGCAGTGCGCCTTTCAAGTGGGTCTAAGATTTCAACCATTATGTATAATTGATGTTGTTATGCCTCATGCGACTACACAGACAAAATCCATACATGTATTCCTTGAGGCTGATAAAGTGACCAGGTTTATTGAATGCATCCAACACATCTACCAGCAGGTTCACGACATCTGGGAGAATTCAAATGGCAAGTAAAAGTAGCGACATGATCAACATCGAGTGACACACAAGTTTCAGGTGGACGACAAAGTTTGGCTACATTTGCAGAAAGAACACCTTACGGGAGCCCATCAGAAGCTCAAACCACTCCTATATGGTCCTTGCACCATTACCAAAGTAGTGGGAGACAATGATTTTGAGCTCAACGTTCCCCCATTCATTGGTCTGCACCTAGTGTTCAATGTGGACCACCTTCGACCATACTTCCCATCATTACGGGATACATCAGACATTGTAGAATAGTTCACACCAATAGAGTTAAACCCAGACTACATGGAACATGCCGCAACTGATTAGATTATGGACACACAGATCAAGAACACTAGCCAACAGAATATCCAACTATATTGGGTTGTCAAAGTTGGCCAACTCCTACACCAAGATAAGTGGCTCACCAGGGACCAAGTTCAGCAGAAGTTTCCCCATCTCATGCAAGCACTCAATGCAATCGGGACCATTTCTTCCTAAGGGGGGAGGATAATCCAGGTGGATGTTGGTGGCCACCCACCTATTACGTTTGGACCCCCACCACTATCTCTTTTAGTTTTTTAGTTTCCTTAATTGTAGCGCAGTTTACTATTTTGGGCAATTTTTCGGGTCCTAAAATTTTGGAGTCGTTTTGAGGCCCTAAACGACGCTTTTTTTGGAAAATCAAGATAAAAATTGACCCATATTTGTACTTTGAATTTTGTAATCTTTGGATAGATCTTTCTAATGTGGTATTGTGTGCGTCAAATGAAGATCGTATGCCAAAGTTACTACCCCAGGAAGTTGATGTACCAATTTACCCAAACAGGGCCCATAGTTTTGGTGCTTCATCTCCTAGGGTTAGGTTTTTCGATGTTTAGGGTTTTCCATTGTTTCTCAATAATAAATAGGCCTTCAAGCCTCATTGTAACACAGTTCAGAGGCATGTAGTCGACACATCTCTTCTCAAAGATAAGCTACCATCACCCAAGCTAGTCTTATTTACATTTTATTTGTAAGCATATTTCAGTATCTAATATCAATGAAATGAAGTGTTATTTATGTTGCATCTCTATATTTATGGTTATATATGTAATTTTTTGTGTTTATGTTTCAATTCAAATCATGTACACTCAAAACTATTCTACAATTGATGTTACATTACCTTGGAATCCCCACCATAGCTGAGAAATTCAAATTCCTTGCATGTGTTGTAGCGTCCATTTTTATTTAAGTTTATTTTCAATTTTATCACAAAATGAAAAAAAAAAAAAATATGGAAGAAAAACCAAATATTATGTTATAACGGAAATAAAAGGAAATGCGGAGATTTGAAAGAAATTGTTGATTTTATATTTGAAATGGCTTTTGAAAGTGATAAACATGCAAGAATATCTGGGCCGTCCGATCAACAGGCCACAGATCTGATAGTAGTTGCGTGGATAACATGGACGAGGTTTATTTCAGAAATCGGATGCGATGGTGTATGAAATGCAGTTTAATCTGTTGAAGTCTAGATCAATCGCAGTCGTCCATCGAAAGGGACAAGATCTGACGAATATTGCGTCGAAAAGTAATCGGTTTTTATTTTTAAAATCGGACCCTATAAATCTTTAACTAGTAGTTTTATTTCTTATCGGGTCCGTGTGGGAGTCAAAGGGATGTTGAAAAAACAGACGCGATAAGGTTTTATTCAAAAGGATTAAAGTCTCGTTGAGCTTCGAAGGCTCGGATCGTCCATTAACTGGGTGATCAGACGGTGATCGCGCACAGCTCAAGCGGACATGATAATTTTATGAACCAGAGTCTAAATCCTTTTTAGTTCCGTGATTTTCCATATTTCACGTAAAACAACCGATTTCGTTGTTTTAGCAAAATAACCAAATTTAGAGACGAACAACTAAAATTCCAAAGGCAACGGTAATTGTTCGGGTTTCTTTGTGTTTCCGCCAATCAGAACACTTCCAAAGGCAACAGTAATTGTTCAGGTTTCTTTGTGTTTCTGCCAATCGGAACACTCCCCGATATATACATGGGCCCAAGTCCACGCACGGGGTTTTGTTAAAAGCATTGTGTTGTCTTAAAATAGTTTAACCATTATCAAAACATCAACAGAGAAACTTCATCAACAACCAAGCCACAGATCTAAACAACGAATAACCATCATCGGTTTTCTAAATTCCGTTACTTCCTGTTATTTTATTTTCTTGAGAATGAGATGTCTTTACCCTCCATTGTAATATTCTGCAATAACTTTTACCTTAAGCAGTTAGGAGATAGTTAAGTAGTTTGACAGTTTTGGTGATTATCAACTGTCTCATAATGTATAAAAGGAGGAAAATTTACAGAGAAATGGTTCGAACTTTGGAGAACCTAGAGACTAGGCCACTGTATTTTTTATAAAACCGTTGATTAATGAAAGAATCAGAAGTTTTCCACACATTGTTGGGTATGATTTTGTGACTTCTCTATTATGTGTCATCATATGTTTTCTTCCTTTAAGTATGGTAATGAAGTTGCAGGTCTTTATTTTCTTATGTAAATGAAGTTAAAATCCCTTAAAAGAGCGCTCCTATACTTGAAGTTCCTACCTCTTCAATTCTTCTAAGTTACACATAGTAGTTTCTGTGTAATACATCATATTATCTTTAACTTCTCTAAGTGTCATAGATAGTAGATTCTGTGTAAAACAACATATTTTCTTTGACTTCCTCAAGCTTTCTTCATTCATCATTTATATTAAGCAATTAAATGGCATTCTGAGATTTTCATGTCACCTAAGTATTAAGGGTTAAAAACCAAGTCTTTCAGGTCCTTCATTTGAGAATACAACATACAATTAAGTGACAAACAAGTGACAATAATTATAAACATTAATGTCTTAAGCACAATTTCTCCACAAACAAGAAATTGGTTTCTTAAGGGACAACATTAATTAGCATCGTTGCCACGGAGAGAAGAAAAGAATACTTTTCCCTGTGTTTTTAATATTTTCCTCTGGTTGTTCAATGAAGGGGGAATATTTGGCTGTATTGAACAAAAAATAATAACTTTGGCTCCAAAAATACCCCATACAAGGTCAAATACCTCACAACAAAAAGTTCAAGCCCTTTCAGATCCTAAGAGGCTAGTTTCCAAGAGGGTTGGAAAACCTAAAACTCCACTTACACCAAGTCCTACACTATCTGTACTGGGCAGCAGTTCATCACATCTTTCACATTCATCTTTTATTGACCAAGAGTCACCTTTTACATCCAATTCATTTCAAGATCCCAACTGTCAAGAACAGTCTTTAAAGTCTGTTTCTTTTTCAGTATCTGCTATAGTTATTCAGCCTGAACCTATAACTACATTGTCACTTTCTCATACTCCATATACTCCTTAATCAGGTTCCACATCTACTAGTAATCAAGGTTCACTAAATTTAGGAGCAAACATGGCAGCACCAAAATTCTTGATGAATAGGTATGCATCTATTCAATTGCCACAACAGTTGAATCAAATGCCACAAGAATACTTGAATATTCTTCCTCGTTTCACAGGGGAGGATGAACAGACAACAGAGAATCATATATCAGTATTTTGTAATTTCATAGAAAACCTAAATGTTGAACACTTGGATGTTGTTCTAAGACTTTTTGTCCAATCCTTGGATGGAGAAGAAAGAAAATGGTTTAAAGGGCTTCCTAATAACTCTATTACAACATGGGAAGAGATGGAGCACCTGTTCACCCAGAGATGGGGAGAGAAAAGAGACCATGGGTATTCACTCATAGAGTTTAATGCTATCAAGAAGAAATATAATGAAAGTGTTGTTGAATTCATCAGAAGGTTTAATAAATTGTACAATAGTCTTCCAATGGAGATTAAGCCCCCTCCTGCTAGTGCAAAAATAACTTTTGCAGGGGCTTTTGAGTCAAATTTTGGATTTACATTGAGGGAGAGAAGATCTGCAACCCTTGATTAGATCCAAATTGATGCATTAGAGATAGAAGCAAATCTGGTGGCTGCAGGTAAAACACTAGAGACACAGCCTATCCAAGATAAGGGAAAGGCTAAAGTAGAAGCCTCTCAAAGTCAAACATTGGAGGATATGAGTAATGTAATTAAAGCTTTGTCAAATAAATTGATTAAATTAGAGTTTGAAAGTTAGAATTCTCAGAGGCAAGCATAACATAACAGAAATTTTAATCCTCAATATAGAAGACAACCTTTGCAAATTTTGCAGAAGGAGAGAAAAGATCAAGCTCAGATTCAAGCACCACTGTATATAGAAGCAGATCCTGATGAAATGCCAGGGCATTCCAGGGACCATGATGATCATATTTCCACATTGTATACAGTAGATGAAGATGAACTAGGTGTTGAAGGAGAAGAATATGAATATGCTGAAACAGATGCCATTTATGATGAGAATGAAATTGATGAGTATTGGAAGCAGTTTTCTGATTTTATGCAGGCATAACTACATAAGGAATATGACTTCAAAACAAGGAAAAGGTCTAGAAGTCAAGAAGATGAAGGTGAGCAGCAAGTTCTAGCTCTTACAGAAGGCGACTCCACAAGAATCACAGCTTGCAAAACAATTGAATAAATGAAAGCAGCAACATAATACAAGTAGCAAGACTCAAATGCTTCAAGGTGAGTCTTCTCAAGACAAAAGTGAAAAAATTCCTTTAGAAAAACTTGTTTCCATTCCACAAGAGATTTCAGTCATGAAGAGAAGTGAAGATGAAAATGAAAGGAATACTAAACAGGGTCATGTGTTTAGTATAACTAAATAATTAGAGAAAATCAGAATTCAAGTGCCCCTCACAGAGTTAGTCAAAACACCAGTTTATCAGAGAGAGACTGTTGAGTTTATCAATCTAAGAGAGAATGTGAATGTAAATGACATTGTGAACCTGCAAGAAGATAAACCAGTAGTGGTTTTTGGTCCACGTGTGGAGGAGGTAAATTCTTCAACCCCTCCTTTCTACATTTCTCTATTGCTTCATGATTTCATCTTGCACAATTGTATGTTTGATTCAGGAGCCTCACATAAACTTGTGCCATTATCAGTGATGAAACAGCTAAACCTACAAGTTACTAAACCTTATAAAGACTTGTATTCTTTTGATTCAAATAAAGTCAAGTGTCTAGGGGTCATTAAAGATATGGTGGTGTCACTAGCCCAGATCCCAGGTAGAAGCTTGGTAATGGATGTAGTGGTAGCAGATATCCCTGCAAGGTTTGGAATGTTGTTATCTAGGTCATGGGGAGCCAAATTGGGTGGTGTTTTGAAACTAGATTTTACATATGCTGTTATACCAATTTTTGGTGGAGAAGGAAGGAGGTTGTATAGAGAAACCAGATTTGTAAAAACAATCACAAAAAATGGGGCAAGTAATTCACCTATATATAGTCAAGAGAAAGATGATTTTTCTTGCTTCGTGCTGCATGATAATGCAGAATTGGCTGAAGATAACCAGAGGCAGCTTGCTTCAACCAGTGTAAATACAGAGCTGCAAATAGAAGGGGTGTGGAAGTGCTTCTTTGATGGAGCTTATTCTAAGGAAGGAACAGGTGCTGGTTTTCTTCTGATTGCACTTGGAGGTAATATGTTCCCTTTTTCTTTTAAATTAGAGTTTGAAGCAACAAACAATGTGGTAGAAAATGATTCCTTGATCATTGCTCTGCAAACAGCAAAACAAATGGGAGTCAAGTCAATTTCTGCCTATGGAGATTCATAGATAATTATAAAGTAAATAAAGAACCACTGTTAGACAAAACACCCTAGGCTTAGGGCATACAGAAATGAAGTGTGGGATTTGGTTGAGAACTTTTTTTAAGCTTTCAATATTCAGTTCATTCCAAATGGAAATAGATTGGAAGACTCTTTGGCTATGGCTTCTAGTAATTTTAGGCCTCCTATTAATCAAAAGTTGAGATATGAGGTTGAAATAAGGCATAGGCCTTTTGTTCCTGATAATATTAGAAACTAGCAGATTTTTGAAGATGATCAACAGATTAAAGAATTTTTACTATGATTGAAGATTTTTAGGGCACAAAGATTGATCAAGATGAAGATGAAGCAACAGAAGGTGCATAAGTAAGTTGTTTGAAAAATTCTATAATTAACCAAAAAATTATTCAATTAAAAGATAATACTCTACCAAGGGGACTTGTCCCTCTTGAAAGACTTTTTAACTCCAATGATGTAGTTGTTAGTTTACAGAAAATTCCTCAGGATGAGCAAATTCAAGATCACAATATTGGAACCAAGGAGGAGCCCATGTTAGTCATATTATTCAATGGAGTTCCACCTAATTATAAGGAGATATATATTAAACTTTTCAAGGACTATGTTGATGTTTTTGCTTGGTCCTATGAGGATCTTAAAACATATGATGTAAGTATTATTCAGCACAAGATTCCCTTGAAAGATGGGATTAAACCATTCAAGCAAAAGCTCAGGTAGATAAACCCTCTGCTTTTACCATTGATCAAGAAAGAAGTAAAAAAGTTGCTCGATGCCAAGATTATAGTTCCACTCAGGTACTCTGACTGGGTGGCCAATTTAGTGCCTGTAAGGAAGAAGAATGGAGAGATAAGGCTATGTGTGGACTTTAGAAATCTCAATAGGGATTCCTTGAAAGATAACTATCTGTTACCTAAAATGGATCATGTGCTGCAGAAGGTAACAGGATCATTCAGGATGTCAATGCTAGATGGGTTTTCTGGGTATAACCAGGTGGCTGTGGATAAAGAAGATTAGAAGAAGACTGCATTCACAAATCCTTGGGGAACCTTTATGTATGCTAGAATGCCTTTTGTGTTGATGAACGTAGGTGCTACATTCAGAGGGTTATGGACATTTCTTTTGTGGGAGATAAGTTTGTAGTGATATACTTGGATGACATCACTATTTTATCTAAGTCTGATGAGGAGCATCTGGACCATCTAAAAAAGACTTTTGAGAAATGTAGAAGATTTGGGCTTTCCTTGAATCCTAAGAAGTCCATTTTTTCTTTGGAGGAGGGAAAACTGTTGAGGCACATTGTTTCTAGAGATGGAGTGAAGATTGATCCAGCAAGAGTGCAAGCTATGCAGAAAATACCCTTGCCCGGGAGTAAGAAGGATATTCAGAAGTTTCTAGGAAAGATAAACTTTTTAAGGAGGTTTGTGTCCAATTATGCAGAAATTGTAAAAGAAATTACTAATATGTTGAAGAAAGAGAATGAAGTGCATTCGACCAAGGAAGCCAGAGATTCATTCTCCGAGATTAAAGAAGCATTACAAGCTGCTCCAGTCTTAATTATCCCTAATTATCAAAAGCGTTTCCAAGTTTTCTCATTTACATTGTTGGGTTGTGTTATATTCTTTCCACGTAGTTAACAGGGGGTTTGAGGGGCACCCGTAACCCCGAAAAATTTTGGTTTTGGACCCTATGTTAGGTTGGGAAAACCCACCTATGGTTTTGTGCATGATTTTCGCACATTTTTTTTGGACGCGATGGTTTTCGGTCCATGGTATTGGATGCTTCGGCATGTATAAATATGTATTATAACATTGAAAGGAACATAATGAAAAATCAAGCTGGTAGTCCCGGTTTTGGGATTCGGGGGAAAATCTCTGTGTATATGTGTTTTATGTGTTCTGCTCTCGCATTATTTACTTTTTGTGTTTTAGAATTCGTATGCAGGTAATTTCTGTACGGGGTTAAAACCTACATTTGGTATTGGAGCAGATTTGGCTTCAAGGGGACACCTTTGTTGCTTAGGGATTTCGCTTGGGCCTGTGGTAGACCCTTCAGTGGGAGATCTATGAGATCGATTCTGGTGGTGAAAGAAGATGGCGAGCAATGGAAAGATAGAGATCGAGAAATTTAATGGTCAGAGTTTTGAGTTGTGGAAACTCAAGATGGAGGATTTGTTGGTGGATAAAGATCAGTGGATCGCGGTAGATCTGGGTACTAAACCAACGGGAGTGTCCAATGAAGAATGGAAGAAGTTGGATCAGAAGGCAAAGAGCACAATACGATTGTGTGTCTCAAATTCAGTATTGCTGAATGCAACAAGGGAAGCTACAGCAAAGGCTTTGTGGGACAAGTTAGGGACTTTGTACCAATCTAAGTCTCTGGTGAATAAACTGTTCCTGCAGAAAAAGCTGTATAACGTGAGGATGAAAGATGGAGACTCAGTGATAGAGCATCCGAATGCATTTAATACTGTGGTAAGTCAGTTAGCATATGTTGATATTAAAATTTCAGATGAAGATAAGTGCATCAATTTGTTGTGTTCTCTACCAGATTCGTGGGATAGTCTGGTTATTTCAATAGGTAGCAATGCAACTGCCTTGCAATTTGATGAAATAGTTTGAGCCTTGCTGATGGAGGAGATGAGATGGAAAAATATGGAGAGCCAAAATGGTGATGCCTTGTATGTACAAGGACAGTCCCAGAACAGAAACAAAAATAAGTCATCGAGTGGGAGATCTAAATCTAGAGGGAGATCTAAATCTCCAAGAAAACTTGTAAAGGTGGTGTGCTGGAAATGCAGAAAGGAAGGCCACTTCAAAAGGGACTGTAAATCTAAATCTCCTTACAAAGGAAAGGGATCTGATGAGGCTCCTTCTACAGAGGCGAAAACCACCTCAGATGAAGGTGGGGATGTGTACTTGGCTTCTTCAAGTACACATGTAGATCATGAGGCATGGTTGATTGACTCAGGTGCATCCTTTCACTTCACTCCCCATAGAGAGTGGTTCTGTGAGTATGAGAAATATGATGGTGGTGATGTCTTCTTGGGGGATGACAGGAAGGCTAGAATCATTGGTCATGGAAAAGTAAAGTTGAAGCTGCAAGGTGGAAGGGTTGGAACACTTCTAGGTGTTCTGCATATTCCTGCATTAGCCAGAAATCTGATTTCTGTTAGTAAGTTGGATGATGCAAGTGTAAAAACAATGTTCGAGAAGGATACCTGCAAGATGGTTCGGGAAGAACTCGTATTGATGCAAGGAGTTTGGATTGGAACTCTATACAAGCTGCGAGGTAGCATTGTTGTTGATGGGTGCAATAGTTCTGTGGCTCCTGAAAGTGGAGCAGAAAATCTAGTGGTCTCTGGAGAGAAGACCATGCTATGGCATCAAAGGCTTGGACATATTGTAGAAAAGGGCCTTCGGATACTTCATGGTAAAGGTATGGTAGAAGGTATGAGTAATAGCTCTCTAGATTTTCATTTTTGTGAAAATTGTGTATATGGGAAGCAAAATCAGGTGAGTTTCCCCTCCGGTAGTAACAGGGCGAAACAGATATTAGAGCTTGTGCATAGTGATGTGTTTGGACCTGTGAAGGTTCCATCACTGGGTAAGTCTGTGTACTATGTATCATTTATAGATGACTTCTCAAGGAATACATGGATATATTTCCTTAAGAAGAAATATGAAGTCTTTGATAGGTTTAAAGAATTTAAGGCTTTAGTGGAAAACCAAACAGAGAAGAAGATAAAGGTGCCGAGGACAAATAATGGTGGAGAGTTTTGCAGTAAGGAATTTTAAGAATTCTGCAAGAAGTGTGGTATAGCATGGTAGAAGACTACTCCATATACACCTCAGCAAAATGGAGTTGCAGAAAGAATGAACAAGACATTGATGGAAAGGGCAAGAAGTATGCTCAATGGTGTCGGGTTAGGATAAGAATTCTAGGCAGAGGCGGTGGATATTGCATGTTACCTGGTCAACAGGTCACCTTCATCAGCGTTGGAGGATAAGACTCCACAAGAGGTATGGACTGGTAAGAAACCCTCTCTTTCACATTTGAGGGTATTTGGATGTGATGCATATGTACATGTTCCAAAGGAGAAAAGAACAAAGTTGGATAGTAAATCTGAAAAGTGCATCTTTATTGGGTATAAGGATGGTTTAAAGGGTTATAAGCTTTGGAACCCAGTAACAAGGAAGGTTATGTACAACCGAGGTGTGGTGTTTAGAGAGGTGATTGATGTTATTAAACATGAAGTCCAACCAAAGGAACCTGAGAAGATAGAGTTTGAGCTAAAGGAGGAAGAATCAGACTCTACAGCAGAGGAGGAATCAGAAGATGAAGAGCCACAAACTCCGGCTGTGAGAAGATCAGTTCGAGAAAGAAGGCAGCCAGAAAGGTATAGTCCATCTGCTTTCTGTTCAAATTTTTCTTTGTCTGTTACTGATGATGATCCCAGAACTGTGAAGGAAGCAGTGGATTCAAAGGATGGAAAACTCTGGAAAGAGGCCATGGTTGATGAAATGGCATCTTTGCACAAAAATGAGGCTTGGGATCTGGTGGAGTTTCCGGCTGGAAGAAAACCCATTGGCAACAAATGGGTGTTCAAAAAGAAGACAAATGCAGAAGGAAAAGTGGAGAAATACAAAGTTAGGTTGGTAGAAAAAGGTTATTCCCAGGTGCCGGGAATTTATTTTGGTGATATTTTTTCTCTTGTTGCCAAGGTAACTTCTATTAGATTACTTTTATCTTTTGATGCTACTTTTGATTTTGAGGTAGAACAGATGGATGTGAAGACAACATTTCTTCACGGGGATCTGGAAGAGGAGATCTACATGAAGCAACCTGAAGGCTTTGCAATGAAGGGTAAGAAAGAACTGGCATGTAAGTTAAAGAAGTCTCTATATGGGTTAAAACAGTCACCAAGGATGTGGTATCAGAAATTTGATACATTTATACGGGGACTTGGCTTCACCAGAAGCAAAGCAGATCACTGTGTGTATTTTAAATTAATTGGTGACCGTGTTATTTATCTGGTCTTGTATGTGGATGATATGTTGTTAGTTTGAAATGACAAAGAAGTTATCCATGATTTGAAGACCCAATTGTCCTCCAAATTCGACATGAAAGATCTTGGTGCTGCAAACTATATTTTGGGCATGGAAATTAAAAGAGATCGGGCAAATAGGAAGCTCTGGTTAAACCAGAGGAAGTATGTCAAGACAATATTGCAGAGGTTTAATATGTAGGATAGTAAACCGGTGAAGGTTCCTATTCCTGTAGGTGTGAGGTTATCTGCTGAATAGTGTCCCAAGACACGAGAAGAGGAAGAGGACATGTCCCATGTTCCATATGCAAGCACAGTCGATAGCTTGATGTGTGCAATGGTATGTACTAGACCAGACATTGCACATGCAGTGGGAGTATTGAGCAGGTTTATGCCAAAACTAGGGAAGGAGCACTAGACAGCAGTGAAGCGGGTTTTCAGGTATTTGCGTGGCATTAGTGATTATGGTTTGTGCTACCAAGGAAGACTAGGATTGGACAGAGTGTTGGATATTCATGGCTTTGTTTATGCAGACTGGGCTGGAGATCTGAATCAGAGAAGATCTACAAGTGGGTATGTGTTTAACCTATTTGGAGGTGCAGTCAGTTGGATGAGTAAGAAACATCTATAGTGGCACTATCAATTGCAGACGCATAATACATGGCAGCCACTCATGCAAGCAAGGAAGCAGTTTGGTTGCAGAGATTATGTTCAAGTATGGGGTTAGTACAGGAAGCTATAAGGATAAGTTGTGACAGCCAAAGTGCAATTTTCTTGGCAAAGAACCCCGCATATCATTCAAAGACAAAGCACATTGATGTTCAGTATCACTTTGTGAGGGATATGATAGAAGACAAAACGGTGTTGCTGGTAAAGGTGGACACTTTGAAGAATACCACAGATGCATTGACAAAATCTGTGAGCTTTGAGAAGTTCTCTTGGTGTAGAGAGACAATGGGCATTTCAGGGCTGGAAAAATGACTAAGCTCTCTTGTGGCCCCCTATGGAAAGAAAACAAAAAGTGGGAGAATGTTGGGTTGTGTTATATTCTTTCCACATAGTTAACAAGGGGTTTAAGGGGCACCCGTAACCCCACTTTATGGGGTCCGGGGCTGCGCCCTGGAAAATTTTGGTTTTGGACCCTATTTAGGTTGGCCGGACCCACCTATGGTTTTGTGCATGATTTTCGCACGTGTTTTTTGGACGCGATGGTTTTCGGTCCATGGTATTGGATGCTTCGGCATGTATAAATATGTATTATAACATTGAAAGGAACATAATGAAAAATCAAGCTGGTAATCCTGATTTTGGGATCCAGGGGAAAATCTCTGTGTATATGTGTTTTATGTGTTCTGCTCTCGCATTATTTATTTTCTATGTTTTAGAATTCGTATGCAGGTAATTTCTGTACAGGGTTAAAACCTACATACATCACCTAATTCAATAGTTGTTGTCTTGTTGCAGAAAAAAAATGAAGAAAAGGAGCAACCAGTTGCTTTCTTTAGCAAGATTCTCAGAGATGTTGAACTAAAGTATAATATTCTTGAAAAATAGGTGTATGCCTTGGTAAAATCCCTAAAGGCCTTCAAGACTTATGTGCTGCAGTCCCAGATCATTGCTTATGTACCAAATTTGTAGTAAAGGATGTCTTCATCTAGTGCGATGTGGAAGGCAAAAGAGGAAAATGGATAGCCAAGATCCAAGAGTATGACTTGGACATAAAGCCCACAAAGCTGGTTAAAGGGAAAGGATTGACAAAGATGCTGCCAGAGTCAAACTTTTAGGCAATGGGAATCAACTTGCTGACACCTATGAATGAAGAATTAATTGAAGAAGGTGAAGAAAATCCAGACCCAGGTATGAAGATCAGGTATAAGTTTTTATGTTCAGAATGATACAAGCACATAGTCCATTATTTGTGTTTTCTCTCTTGTCCTCAATATTTGGATAGAACAAAGTATAAAGCATTATATATCAAAGCACAACCATATGTGATTGTTGAGGGCAGATTGTATTGGAAGGATATTGTAGGAATTTTGTTGTTATGTTTAACAGAGGATGAATTTACAGAGATCATTAAAGATTATCATGAGAATTTATGTGGAGGACATTATAGTTGGAAGGCTATTGCACACAAAATTCTTCAGGCATGGTTTTATTGGCCTACTCTATTTGGTGATACATATAAGATTTTCAAAAGCTGTCAGAAGTGTCAGCTTTTTGTTGAGAAGAAGAGGTTAGCTCCCTTGCCTTTGATCCCAGTCTTCATAGAAGAACCATTCAGACAATGGGGACTGGATTTTATTGGAGAGATTGACCCAGCTTCAAGTGGACAACACAAGTGAGTTCTCACAACTACTGATTATTTCACCAAATGGATAGAAGCTATACCTACTAAAAGGGAAAATGACCAGGTGGTGATGAAGTTATTAGAGGAGAATATTTTCAGCAGATTTGGATACCCTGTCAAAATCATAACAGACAATTCTCAAGTCTTTAATTCAAGTAAGTTTATTGCTTTTTGTCAAAAGTATAATGTCATTTTATCCCCTTCAACAACTTACCATCCACAAGGAAATTGATTAGCTGAATCCATTAATAAGACTTTGATGAAGATCCTTAAGAAAACTATTGCAAAGAACTAGAAAGACTGGGATTCTAAGTTAAAGTTTGCTTTATTGGCTGCTAGAGTGACTACAAGAAGGTCCACAGGCAAATCACCTTTTGAGTTAGTGTATGGAACTCAGACTTTGTTCCCAAGTCAGCTTGTGAAGCCTATGATTACAATGATTCAAGAGGCAAAAGAAGAGCCCAATGCTCTGATAAGAAGAATGAATAAGGTAGTGAAGTTGAGTGAAAGTATGGATAAGTTAAGAGACAACTTGATTATGTATCAATCAAAGATGAAGAGTATTTTTAATAGAAAAGCTAGAGAGATTGATTTTAAAGTTGGAGACCTGGTATTAAGGTGGGATACTAGAAGAGAAGATAAGGGTAAACATGGAAAGTTTGATCCTCTCTGGTATGGCCCATTCAGAATTATAGAAGCAAGGGCAAATAATACATTCTTCCTGGAGAATCTCAATGGTGAATCTTTGCAACTCCCTATCAATGGGAAATAATTCAAACATTACTTCCAGTTCTGAAGCATAAGCATCATGTCATTGTAGATACCAGAGTGAATTCATTGTACAAATTCCATAGAAGTTTAATTAGCTAAGAAATATGTGACTCCATGCCCGAGGTGAAGGCACTGATCTGCGGTTCTTAGTGCTTTGTGGAAAAAGCATTATCCCCAGGTGGAGCCAGATGTTGTAGCATCCATTGTTATTTAAGTTTATTTTCAGTTTTATCACAAAATGAAAGAAAAATAAAAAAATATGAAAGAAAAACCAAATATTATGTTATAACGGAAATAAAAGGAAATGTGGAGATTTGAAAGAAATGGTTGATTTTATATTATTAATGGCTTTTGAAAGTGATAAACTCGCGAGAAGATCTGGGTCGTCCGATCAACAGGCCACAGATCTGATGGTAGTCATGTGGATAACATGGACGAGGTTTATTTCAAAAATCGGATGCAATGGTGTATGAAATGCAGTTTAATCCATTGAAGTCTGGATCAATCGCAACCATCCATCGAAAGGGATGAGATCCGACAGATATCGTGTCGAAAAGTAATTGGGTTTTATTTTTAAAATCGGACCCGATAAATCTTTAACTGGCAGTTTTATTTCTTATCGGGTCTGTGTGGGAGTCAAAGGGTTGTTGAAAAAATGGATGCGATAAGGTTTTGTTCAAAAGGCTTAAAGTCTCATTGAGTTCCGAAGGATCGGATCGTCCATTGACTGGGTGATTGGACGGTGATTGTGCAAAGCTCAGGTGGATGTGATAAGTTTATCAATCAGATTATAAATCCTTTTCAGTTCCGTGATTTGCCATATTTCGCGTAAATCAACCGATTTTGTTGTTTTAGCAAAATAACCAAAGTTAGAGACAAACAACTAAAATTCTAAAGGCAACAGTAATTGGTCAGGTTTCTTTGTGTTTCTACCAATCGGAACACTCCCGATATATACATGGGCCCAAGTCCAGGCACAGGGTTTTGTTAAAATGCATTGTCTTGTGTTAAAATAGTTTAATCATTATCAAAACATCAATATAGAAACTTCATCAGCAGCCAAGCCACAGATTTGAACAACGAATAACCATCATCAATTTTCTAAATTCTGTTACTTCCTGTTATTTTATTTTCTTGAGAATGAGGTGTCTTTACCCTCCATTGTAATATTATGCAATAACTTTTACTTTAAGCAGTTAGGAGATAGTTAAGTATTTTGACAGTTTTGGTGATTACCAACTATCTCATAATGTATAAAAGGAGGAAAATTTACAGAGAAAGGGTTCGAACTTTGGAGAACCTGGAGACTAGGCCACTGTAGTTTTAATAAAACCGTTGATTAATGAAAGAATCAAAAGTTTTCCACACATTGTTGGATATGATTTTGTGACTTCTCTGTTATGTGTCATCATATGTTTTCTTCCTTTAAGTATGGTAATGAAGCTGCAGGTATTTATTTTCTTATGTAAATGAAGTTAAAATCCCTTAAAAGAGTGCTCCTATACTTGAAGTTCCTACCTCTACAATTTTTCTAAGTTACAAATAGTAGTTTCTATGTAAGACAATATATTATATTTAACTTCTCCAAGTGTCACAAATAGTATATTCTATGTAAAACAACATATTGTTTCTAACTTCCTCAATCTTTCTTCATTCATCATTTATATTCAGCAATCAAATGGAATTCTGATATTTTCATGTCACCTAAGTATTAAGGGTTAAAAACCAAGTCTTTCAGGTCCTTCATTTGAGAATACAACATACAATTAAGTGACAAACAAGTGACCATAATTATAAACATTAATGTCTTAAGCACAATTTCTACACAGCCAAGAAATTGGTTTCTTAAGAGATAACAACATGCATGAGTTATTTTTGATTGATTGATCCGTTAACTGGATGATATTTGCATTAGAGTGATGTCCCACTGCACAACTGACCTCCAACTAGCTCTACTAACTATTAGAACTAGTTTAATTGAGTACAACTAAAAATAACTGAACTGGATTGTTACAAATTAGCAATCAACACATGCAAACTGAACTCCATGCCCACTAACTCGAATTTACTGAGTTAACTGGGTGATAAGAGCCATAACACCTCAGTTAACCACCTCCAAGTTGTCTGATGATGTGGAAATTTCAAATTTACTCAATTTGACCAAGGCTAAGTCAAATTGAGCCTTTATTGCTACACTTCTCAACATGTGTTGCACAAGTTAAGCTCAACAAGCTCGCCTCTTTTAATATTATATGAGTTACCATTATGTATTGGGCATTGATATAAGTATTATTATTAATTTATATATTAATTACTTGTACAATGAGTTCTCTTCAAAGTAGTTTGTTTTATATAAAACTGTAGCTCTCATTTGAAAGATGGCATTATGGACATTGGAAATTTCATGGGATAGACATGGGTTGATTACAGATTTTTCTAGTTATCTTCTTCATTATACATTGGTGAAATCGTGCATAATTTTTCAACTAAAAATTTAGTTTTAGTAGATGGAAAATGTATGGTATACCAGGGTTTTAATTGCAAAATTTCCAATCATCTATTTCCTCAAATATGTTTTTATCTTTTGCATGTGCTTTCAACTGGAAATCATATTGTTTATGCTAAAAATTGTATGCGGCTTTTGCGAATTTCATTTGTTTTTTATCTTTTTATTGTTCTTGAATGCAATATTGATAACAAGCATTATTATATTATTCAGTATTGAAGCATTTTATGTTTTTAACTTGAACATATTGAACAATTTGTTATTTCTTTCTTGGAGGCATTGATAATAGTAAAAGAGCTCCCATATGTATTAAGGATTCAACACTGAATTATATTATTTAAGAACATCATAGTATTTTCTAACTAATATGTGTTTAGTCTCTAGACAAGTATATTTGGTTTGTGACTCTAACATATTATTTTGGAAGAACATTACAAAAAGCATATTTTTTGTACAAGAGAAACTAATAATAATAGTAACAATGATTTGGAGTGTAATATCCCAAAAACCACCTATTAATATTTATATAATATGAAGTATTGTTGTTTCAAATGGGTTGATGTCTGGTTATCAACTTGACGGGTTATAGTTCGAACCAAGAATTAGTTAGGGATCAATTTGATACGATAGGAACTAACTTATGGTTTGTTCCATAACGAATTCTTGAAAACGGAAAAGTAACTAGAGGGAGAAGATTGGAAGGAAAAAATAAAAAGATATGACAATACCCAATACGGAATATTACTATTCATTATTTTTCCTTGATGTTCAAGTAGCAAAAAAACTTATGATCTCTCTCACTGTTAGGCAATATATTAGTGGGTCTTATCAATTTCTCCATCTGGGGGAGGCAAGACTCTGTGAGTGCACAAGTAAAGACCTGCAACCCTTATCAATTTCTCCATCCGTGGGAAGCGAGACTCTGTGAGTCCACAAGTAAAGACCTACAAGCTGTATTTAAAGTCAATGACTTGTCAAACCAAGGATGTAATACTGAAGAGCACAACTTATCTCTTGGATATGGAAGAGATTCTCAAAATATATCTTAATAAGAGATAAGTAGCTACACTTTTGTTCTTGTCATTCTTTGGAAATATGTCATGTTGTTTTATATATGATGATTCTTGCCTGAAAAGAATAATTGTTTCCTTGGAAATGATTCTTGCGTGAAAAGAATAAATGTTTTCTTGGAAAAACAATAATGTTGATTCTTGCGTGAAAGAAAAGATCATGTTGTTTCTCGTGTGAAAAGAGTAATTACTTTTTTGGGTAAATATTATGTTGTTTTATATATATGTTATTCTTGCTTGAGAAGAATAAGAAATTAGGATAATATATGTTATTCTTGCTTGAGAAGAATAAGAAATTACAATAAATTTCTTGGAAATCATGAGGAAAATAATTATTGTTGTAAAATACCATTTGAAAAGAAACATGTATTTGCATGTTTTGTGGCATATTTTCTTGGAAAGAAACTTGCCTTTGCATGCACATTATGTTGATTTTCTTTGAATGCACAAAATTAGAATTATTAAGTTTGATATTTCTTGAGAGAAATTACACTAATTATTTCACATAAAAGTAAAGTAAATCTTTAGTTTCTCTTAGAAATATTACATGTGAATCTTTTGTGTTAAAAGCTAAGTAGCTTTGTCATTTTCTTGGAATAAATTACACGAGATTCTTGCTAAGTAGCCAAGATATCCTCTTGAGAAAATATGCATGAGACATGTAAAGTTCTTGAGGAGATAGTATGAAAAGTGGCCAGGTTTTCTTTGAATAGAATATGTGATTTTTTTTATATAATAGTTTCTTGAAAATGAATATATGCTTAAATGCATTGTGATAATAGTTATTTTTCAAAGTTTCTTGTGAAATAAATATGCATGCATGATACAAATAACTAATGAGCTAGATTCTCTTGTAAGAATATAAGATTATTTTTAGTTTCTTGAAGGGAACATGTGCTTCTATGCACATAGATAATCATTACTAACCTTCTTGAGGAAAATGTATATTTTATATACACATAAACAATAATCATTAAGATAGTTTCTTTTTAGAAAAAGAGTTCATAGTTACATGTATGAAAATAATGGATTTTATGATAGAACTCTTGAAACAGAAATAGATTATTTTCTTAAAATGGATATGAATCTTGTTCATACAAGAACAAGAATGCATGATTGTTTCTTGAAAAGATTATGTGCATTGAAGTAAAGGTCATTATGTTAGGAAAAACACATGTTGCATGCACCAAAAGGGTAGTCATTGCGGTATAGAAAATATGTTTTTGCGTACAAAAAGTTATTATGTTAGTCTTCGTTTGGAAATAATATACATTTGCATGTAGGAAAGAACAACATGTTTTGTTAAGCCTACATTGGAAAATATACTTTTTGAAAGTATATTCATTTTCATGCATAGGAATAACATTCATTATGTTAACTTCCTTTACTTATTTGCATACACCAAAAGTAATAGCTGAAGGGTTGGTTCTTTTGTTAAAGTTTAAGTAACTCGAATGCACGATGTGTTAGTTTCCTTTAAAGGAATTTTTAGACAGTTGTAATGATTTGTCTTGTACAAATGTGAGTGTGTGTGAGAAGGGTCATAGTAATGTGGGGTTTATTTTGACATGCTTGATAATTATTTTCTTACACTTAATGCATGAGTAGTGAAGTTATAAGAAGCATGTTGTGATATTATATTTACATCTCATGTATGCACATGAATAGATGTTAAAGGATCACTTTTAGAGATTGATTATTGGTTAATTAATGCTTTATCTAATCATGATATCAAAGCTTGTTGACAACAACAATGACAGGAAAGGATGGTGACTTGAGAAAATGATAGATTATGTTTAACATGGTGGCAGGTCATGAATTAATGGTCAATGTAGATGAGTGTGAGTTGCACGATAGTTCGTTGATGGAACAATCAGGCCACAAAGATATAAAGATTAAATATCTATGGGTAAATGATATCATGATGATTGTAATATTTTGTTTTTAGCTATATATTTTGTATTTAAATGACATTTCATTATAATATTTGATGACAATGGTTAAGAGATGGAATCCTTTATAACGATTGAGTGAGGGGTGGACACCCTCACGAGTGTTTAGTAATAAAATTAAACATTTGTTGGTTTTCACCCTATGGGGTTTCCAGGGTATATCGGTGTTCAATGATGTGATTGATTATTGTGTGAGTTTGATGATGTTGATTCCTTACCTAATATAATGTTAATAATGTCAAGTATGTGATTAATTAACCTAGTTAAGGGAATCATGAAATGGATGGAAGGTTCATCATACAATTTATGTTTATATACTACAACAGTGATTGTTAATGGTTATGCAACTTACTATTCCTCTACTGAAAATTACTCTCTGTACTGATGAAAATTCCATCTAATGGTTAATGAGGATCTAAAATAGTGATTTGGATAATTACCCGTGGGAAATTTGTATAAAAAATTTCTAACTCACTGCATTTCCATGTGAGGTCACCGGGGGATGTTACATGTTGACTCTAGAAACAAGTTGACACAAATTTGTGTTGTGTCTACCTATGAAAAGAATGGTTCAATTTTATTTCTTAATTTTAATGATTTTTCTTCCCTTTAACTAAATCTCACTTCTAATTTTCGGATATTTTTTAATAAATAATTTTCTTACATTTATTTCACATCATCAAATTTTTTAAAAATTAATGGACATATGTTTACAGTATTAGTAGTTAATATTGTTGTTGCAAGATGATGTATATGCAATTTTAGTTCTTTATTGTTTTTTACTTTAATTTAACTATATTTAAACTAAGCGATGTACCACATAATGAAAATTTACAATAATAAAATGACAAAAAAAATCGATTATTAATATATTATAAGTACATCTCAATATTATTTAATTTTATAAATTAAAATATTTTATTTATAATCCTTATTAAACTATGTTTTTATTGTTATTATTTATAATTTACAAAATTATAATAAATTATTTTGCAAAATAAGTTAATAGGATATTTTTCTCACACCCAATACACCATAGCAAGAACAAGAAGGGAATTAATGGTTTTTCCACTCAACTTCTACTTTAAATATTCATATTTATCTCTCTTGAGATGTGGCATTAAAGGACCACATTCTCACCTATTAAGAATTAGGAAACAATAAATGTTCTAAGACTAAAAACTTGGGACTATAACATTATATTTTGGTTTAGCCTTTTTTTTAATCTCTTAGTTCTTTTTCTTTCATTTTTTAAGGTGAATATAGATCTATCTTAAACATCGATCTAACTAGTGCTTAGAGAAAGTAAATTTATTAAGTTGCAAACTTTCTTTAAGTGCAAAAAAAATATTTATACCTCGAGAAATTTGATCCCTTGTAGATCCATGATATGTGTGTGTGTGTGTGTGATTTAAAATAAATTTTTGATGCATAAATGGATTCAATGTCTTGAAAATCCAATTGGGCACTTGCAACTCTAACAAATATTTGTTGGATTCTAGAAAAATTAACTAAAAAATATACTTGGAAAGAGATAAAAATGTAAAAATATAATGTATACATGAAAAGGGATCAAAATGTAACTTAGAAAGACTCCTTGAAATGTTTTAACTATAAGATTTTTTATTGTTTTAAATCATATATAATATATACATTGTTGAGATTGAAACATTTTACTTAATATAGGCATTGAAATATTTTATTGATGGAAGTTGTCCACAATAATTATTTTTTTGTTATTAATATACTTTAAGTACATATTCATATTATTTAATTCTACATATTAAAATATTTAATTTATAACCCATATTAGATTTTATTATTGTTATTATTATTCACCAACATAGATCCATCTTAACTCTGGATGTATCAAGCATCGAGAGGGATCAAATCTCTTTTCACTCTAAAAGAGGTTTTCATGTAAGAGATTCGATCCCTCTCAGTGCTTGGTAAATCTAGAGTTAAGATGGACTTATGTTGGTTTAATTGTTAATTATAATTATAAATATAATTATTAAATTTATTTTTTTATTTTTGACCAAGTTAAAATGTTAAGTAGAACATTACAACATATCTATCATACTAGGTTATAGAGTAGCTTTCGACCCGATAATTTTAAATGTGACATTAATTTATATTAAGAATTAAATGAATTACACATCTCCCTCTTATTATAAAATAATAGATTTTTTTTACTTTCGAGTTCTTCTCTTTGGATATATATATATATATATATATATATATATATATATATATATATATATATATATATATATATATATATATATATATAAGTTAATATGGATATTCAAATAGTTTAAATAACTTTTACATTGAAATATTATTATAAAGTATAAGAATTAGATAACTCCTTATACTAAAAGGTGAAATGTTTTTACCACTCATAGTGCATTATAAAACTTTAATCAAAACAATCTAAACATGTATATTTGTCTTTTTAATTCTAGTGGACATTGTTGTTTTATTAATTATAGTCGACATTGTTTTTTATTTAGATAATATTTTATTTTTATTTTAAAATATATATATATATATATATATATATATATATATATATTAGTTAATATGGATATTCAAATAGTTTAAATAACTTTTACATTGAAATATTACTATAAAGTATAAGAATTAGATAACTCCTTATACTAAAAGGTGAAATGTTTTTACCACTCATAGTGCATTATAAAACTTTAATCAAAACAATCTAAACATGTATATTTGTCTTTTTAATTGTAGTGGACATTGTTGTTTTATTAATTATAGTCGACATTGTTTTTTATTTAGATAATATTTTATTTTTATTTTAAAATGGGCATGTGTCAACTTGAATGATAATATTGGGCTATAAAATGCATCCCACACTATTAATGAATGAAAACCTGCAACCACAATGTAGGAATTTATGGGGTAAGTTCCTTAGATAGAACACCAAAGGACACCACTCACAAACAAATCACACATCAGTACACTAGTATCCTTGACGTGGTTAAAACCCTCAAAGAGGGAAACAATCCACGACCTGAGTCAACGTGGCCACTTCAAGCAATTTATTAAAGATAAATAAATTTTACATAAGCTTCTCTCATGAACGGTCACCCAACAAATGACCCTCCATGCTCTTTAAATAGAGATCATGTACCAATCGGGTGTTAAGCCACGAATCAAGTGTCGATAATACCGAGGAGAGAATGAACCTTCGGATCACTTCATGTCTAGAATATATTGTAACCGTCAGATTGTAAGTTAAAAAAGGTACATACTAACGAAACACACTTTACCAAATTATACACTAGACCAAGTTATACTTAATTATTTCCTATGTGTTGGAATATCCTAACATCCCCCCTTAAGAACAACTTGGGATAGGGTTGAAAGATGTAGAAAGATGACACGATAGGAGAAGGAAGGAGGCATTAGAGCATATCCCCCCTTAGTGACAACTTCCTGAAATCCAGCCATAAATTGAAATTTAGTAAACTTCGCCTCTTTAAGAGCCTTTGTAAAGATGTCTGCAACTTAATCATCGGTTGAATAATATTTCACTTCAAGAACATGGTCATGAATGAACTTTCTGCTGAAGTGAATGTGTAGTTCAATGTGTTTTTTGCGATAATGTTGGATTGGATCTTTGCATAGTTGAATGGAACTTTGATTATCACACCAAAGTGTAGTCGAATGTTGTTGCTGAAAACCAAACTCTTATGGGATCTGACGAAGCCACTGGGATTCCTTACTAGATTCAACCACGCCACAATAATCTGCATCTGCTGAAGAAAGAGAAATGACATTTGTTTCTTTCAAGCCCATGCAATAGGTCTAGAACCAAGAGTGAAGACATAACCTGCAGTAGACTTCTGATCATCAAGGTCACAAGCACAATCAAAATCAGTGAAACCAACCAATAGAGGAGATGCTTCTGCACTATAAAGAATCCCAAACTGAATTGTACCTCAAACATAACAAATTATTCTTGTAGCTTCTTTCTAATGACTTTCATGTGGGTTTTGCATAAACTAAGCAACAAGGCCAACAACAAAGGAAAGGTCAGGATGAGTATGGGTCAGATAAGAAAAATTCCAACAAGATGATGGTATAAGGTAGCATCAACTTCAAGGGAAGTACAAGTGACTGAAATTTTGGCTCCATACTGAAAGGGAGAAGTGGCTAGCTTACAATGATCCATGTGACAATGGCATAGAAGATCATAGGCATACTTGGACTGGGAAAGGGATATACCTTCTTTGGATTGCAAGACTTAAAGACCAAGAAAATAATGCAATTGTCCTAAGTCTGTCATTTCAAACTAATTTTTAAGATTGGACTTCACATGGTTTATAAAGTTTGGATCATTACTAGTAAGGATAAGATCATCAACATAAGTAACAAGGATGATAAGGCACTTACCCACTTTCTTGGTGTAGACAATATTGTCAGAATGACACCTGGAAAAGCCAGTATCTAAAAGAAAGCTATCCATTTTGGCATACCAAGCCCAAGGGGCTTGCTTGAGACCATAAAGGGATTTCTTAAGTTGACATACAAGGCTAAAGTCTGTTTGTATAAAGCCAAGAGGTTGTTCCATATAGATTTCTTCATGCAAGTTCCCATGCAGGAAGGTCGATTTAACATCCATCTAATGGACTTCCCATTTGAAAGTGGCAGCAAGGGAAAGAACAAGGTGGATAGAGTTAATTTTGGAAACAGGGGAGAAGGTTTTAGTATATTCAATGCCTTCAATTTGTCAAAAAACCTTATCAAAAATACGAGATTTATGTTTATCAACTTTTCCATCTGGTCCAAACTTGGTTCTGTAAACCCATTTGCATCTAACAAGTTTTCGTCCCTTTAGAAGAGGAATAATATCCCATGTATCATTTTCCTATAATGAATGATATTCTTCATTCATATCTACGTCCCAATCTGGATGGCCGGAAGCTTCTGCAAAGGTGTTAGGATCATAATTCGTTGAATCTTGAGCTAGTAAAGAAGAGGCTCTATCAAACTAAGAACGTGTACGACGTTAATATGTAGGATCACCTGCAAGAGCACCTATTGCATATGGAATAGCTCAGACCCATTTTGGAAGCTGAGGAACTGAAGGAGGATCCCGAGAAGGTGGGGGAGTATTTTCATCCTCGTTGTCAGCATCTGAAGAAGGAATATTTTTAGAAGTAGAAGGGATAGAGAGAGGTGGCACATTCATCGAACTAGGCTCATAGGTGATATATTTTCAACAAAATTTACATCTCTTCTAATGATAACATTTTTGGATTTAGGTTGAAGAAGTCTATATCCTTTGACATCTTCAGAATATCCAACAAAAATACATTTTTCACTCTTAGGTTCTAAGGCTTTATGTTTCTCATCTAGAATATGGGCCCATGCTTCACTTCCAAAAACATGAAAGTGACTTACATCTGGTTTAATTGAGCTCCATGCTTCTTCTGGAGTGATATTATTTAAAACCTTAGTAGGAGTATGATTTACTATGTAATTTGCATAGTTAATTGCTTCTACCCAAAAATTAAGACTATGCCCTTTAGATTAAAGCATACAATTATCCATTTCCTTTAAGTTGTGATTCTTCCTTTCAGCTACACCATTTTTTTGTGGATTACATGGAATAGTATGTTGCAATTGAATTCCATGATCAGTGCAAAAGTTGATGAATTTGTTGTTAACATATGCTCCACCATTATCAAATCTTAGCTTAAGAATTTGATGTCCAAATTGTTTCTCAACAATGGATTTAAAGGCCAAGAACATGTTAAAGACTTCACTCTTGAGTTTTAAGAAGTATACCCAAGCGTATCTGGAGAAATCATCAATGAAAATTAAGAAATACTTGTATCCAGAGAATGAAACAACTCGAAGTGGACCACATAAATCACTATGCACAAGTTGTAAAGGGGTTGAGGCATCCCAAGAGGCACGTTTTTTCAAAACTATCCCGATGATTTTTTTGAAGTACACATTCGAAACAAACACCATCTCTGCAAGATGCCATAGGAAGACCTGTCACCATATTTTATTTACATATATTTTGAAGGGAGCGATAGTTTAAGTCACCAAATATCTCATGTCAAAGTTTTCTAACTTCATGATTATGAGCAACAAATACTGAGGGAAGAGTTGATGACCCAAAGTTGTTAAACTTATACAACCTTGTAGAATCATCAGCAATGCCAGTAGCTAAAATCTTTCTAGGATCTCTTAGGTCCTTAATTACAACATCATGAGGTGAAAATTCAACGGTTTTACCTTCACCTGAATAAGTTATCTGATATACAGAAAGAAGATTGCAGGATAAGGTAGGAACACATAATACGTCATTAAATTGACCATTTTCTAGATGAATAGTTCCAGTCCCTACAACATTAAGAGATCTATCATCACCAACATATATATTTTTGGTGTTACAATCATTTAAAGAAGAAAACATGGCTTTGTTTTTGGCCATGTGATAAGAAGCTCTAGAATCAATGAGCCACTCATGAGAATGAGAAGAAGAAGATAAATTTAGTGCATAATCAAACCGAGATGCTTGACAACCACATGCGGAAAGTATTATTCCTGAAGATGAAGTTGAAGTGGAAGAGTGCTCCAAATGGATGTTATGCTTCTTCACTGTTGCTTCCAAGGCTTCCATCTTCTTAAAGCATTTGGATTCTAATTGGTCATCACAATTACAAAAGTTGCAATGTCTATCAGTCTTCTTCCCTTTTTTTTTAGTTGCCTTATCATTTTGTTGAGTTGATTTTTCATTGTGAGACTGAAATTGCTTAGGACCCTTGTTTGGTTTAGGACCATTCTTTTTAGGATGTTGCTTCTTAGGATTCTTTGAACTTGGTTGTTGTTGGGCTGCTAAGGCTTTCTTAGAAGATTTTCCAGTATTAAGAAGACCAAGATGTAAGAGTTTTTCTTGCTCTCTTATTAAAGAATCACAAAAGGCATCAAAAGAGGGGGACTTGTAGGCTTTTCCTTAAGAAATAAAGGCTTCTCTAGTAGAATGGAAGGTGGAAACAAACATAGAGTAGGTTGATCCTAACTTAGTAAGAATGGAATAGATAAGGCTACCATCTTCTTTCTTAACCTTAACACCTTCCAAGAAAAGTCTAAGGGTTTTGAACCTGGACAAAAAATATTTAATGGAATAAAAATTATTGGGGTCCAATGTAAGCAACTGTTTTTTGAGTTGATGGGCTCTAATTTCATTTTAATTCCAAAAAAATTATTTTCATTTCTTCATCAGAGGTATCAATTTATGTGATATGGAATCTAAGGTCGGGAGAAATAGACATCCCTATCAACCCACGTGCTTGATCTTTCTTATTTTCTCATTTGTCTTGCTTATCTTCATCTTGAGGTTTAGACTCTTGGCCTGAGGCTATTCTATAAATACCTTTACTTCTAAGTAAATCCACTATGTAAGATAGCCATTGGAAGTAGTTGGTGTTGTCAAGAATAACTAGCCATGGAATTCCATTTTAAAATAAACTGAAGTTGTATATGTTGAAACTAAGTGTTCAAATGGAAGGATCTCGAAAAAATTGGCCGATTAAAAAAAACGGATATGAAAACGGCTTCCATATGAAGAAGTTATGGTTTTTTGAAGAAAAGTTGTTGAAGATATCAATGAACCATGTGAATGTTTGGAAGTTGATGATAATGTTATATTTAAAAAAAAAAATCCTCCTCTTTCCAAACTTAATCTAATCAGTGCACTTTTAAAAAATGATTACTTTATGTGACCCACATTTATAAATAGGTGAAAGTCACTTTTACAATGGTACTTTATGAACTATCCGCTAAATTGTAACTTAAATAAAAGATAATGTGACTCACTTTTTATAATGGGTGAGAACACTTTTACATAAAGTAACTTTGAAACATAATTTACATGTATTTTTTGAAAAAGTAACTCAACAAAAAGAAATACTTGAACCCAAGACTTTTTTTTTTATCACTAAAGCTTTGGGGTGTGTGCTTACTTGAAAACCCTCTTTTTGCCTACAAAACAAACAAACAACTACACAAACCAAATGAACAAGAAAAAATATCGAAGACTTATGGCTTAAAGTTGGATTTGGCCAGAAACTATATATTTTCCTCAATGTTTCTGATTTTCCAAAGATCACACTAAGGCGCGGTAGAAAAGGGCATACACATGAGAAAAATCCTTTCTTTCTGTTTCTGATTTTCCTAAATCACATAGAGTTGCGAGGAAAAGAGAATACGCATAAATGAAAGGTATAGATCCGGTAATAATAAAAAATTTATAGAGGACTATTAATTGAAATAAGCAGAGAGATAAATAACTATAATTGCAAATAAATATTGTATACCTCCAGATCTTAAAAATGACATAGCTAGGGATACCGGAAACCTTTTTCCGTGAAACAAAAGGGGTTCCTCACTGGATCAGATGCTCCTAACACAATAGAGTGGTCCTCTCGGCCTGAAAGCATTCAGAAACAGTAGATCTAGGAAACAAAAGTCAAATGCAGTTGTACTGCCTTCGGATTTGGATCACCAACGGATGCGGCCCTCGAATAGCTTTGATACCATGTAGGAATTTATAAGGTAAGTTACTTAGATAGAACACTAAAGGGCACTACTCAAAAACAGATCACGAACCAGTACACCTATATTCTAGAATGTGGTTAAAACCCTCAAAGAGGTCAATATTCCACGACCTGAGACAATGCGGCTGCTTCAGGAAATTTATTAATGTAAAAGAAATAAAAAGTACATAATCTTCTCTCATGAATGGTCACCTAACAAATGACCCTCTGTGCTCTTTAAATAGATATCATGGACCAATCGGGTGTTAAGCCACGAATCAAGTGTCGGTAATACTGAGGAGAGAATGAACCGTTAGATCACTTCATGTCTAAAACATATTGTGATCGTCGGATTGAAAGTTACAAAAAGTACATACTAAAGAAACACACTTTACCTAACTATACACTAGACCAAGTTATACTTAATTATTTCCTATGTGTCAGAATATCCTAATACACAAACATTAAAACATGCATAAACACTTTATCTCTATTTAAACATGTCCCACTTAACACAAACATGAATTTACACTTGTTTATAATGGTTTGTATATATAAGTATGCCTAAGGCCATGTTTTTTAGAAAAATAAAATTAGAATATGATTAAAAAAGTAGTTAGTAAATTGAAAGAAGACTAAATTTTTATTTTTTCCCTTTTCTTTTAACTTTGAATATCATATATGAAACTGAAATTATATTTAATTAAGCTTAAGCTCTAAGCTATTAACATTACTTAATAATCAAAAACAAAATTATTTATTTATTTTAAGAATAGTTACAGCAACTTTTTAGTTTACTATGGAAGAGATGTTGCAATGTTATATTATATTTATGGAAGAGATGTTGCAATATCATGTTATATTTACTTCCCTCTAGAAGTTTGGGTGGGCAGATCCAACCAATTAGATCTTTCAATTTTCATCATCTTTCATCTAATCATTGTTTACCATGTGGCTAGTGTTGTCAGACCAAGTCGAGCTCAAGTTCGAGTCCCCACGTTCCCTCGTTTCGATCATTCTTCCTGACCTAGGTAGGGACTCAAATGAAACTAGGAAATGTAATGGACCTGCTAAGATCCATCCCATTGCTCCATTCCCCAGTATAAATGAGTGTGACATTGTTGGTGAAGGTAGTTGAAGAAGAGAAAGTGTCGGTGAGAAGGTGCAGAGGCCTCACACTATTCGTGGTGATGTCATATTTGGTGGAATGTGACCATAAATCTTGTGAGGCCGCAACTATGGCATTTTTGCAAGGTGGGTTGATATAGCGCCACAAATTTATCTCACCCAACATACATATGGTTACTATGTAACTTTTGCATAACCAACCCCCATATATTTTCTCATAATTTAAAACCCCATATCATTGCATTGAATTATGTTGTGCAGAGGGTAAGAGCTTCCGGGTTTTCAACTTCCATTATCCTTCTCTAGTTGCAGATTCTACTCATAATTTCCATCGGTTCTAGCAACAACTTCAACATCACTCTTAGCAGGTGGATATAGGTAAGGGGACATTTTCCTTCATTGTTACATCCATATTTTCATTATTCATATCGAGGTTATGAGCCCAACTCCACGAATTCTCTCACCTTCGCAACCATAGATACCATAATGCCCAGTGTTCAATTATTATGGCTTAGAGTGGCACATGGCATAGTGTTTACACTTTTTTCAATCCTATTTTGTTGTTGGATATTTTCCTTTAGTTATTAGCACATGGGCATTGTTTTGTTTTTTTTAGAATTATAGCTGGTGTGTTGCAATGGTTAAAATGTGGAAATGTTATAGCTCTAATCATTGATTTAATTCCCTCCGATTCAAACAACTCTACAACCTAGAGCTCTACAAATAGCTTCTGATGCAATTTGTAGACCAAAGATTAGAAAATAGATAACGATTGAAAAAGTTGAACTATCATTCACAGGAAGACATGGCTCTGAAATTAAAATTGAGATTGTTCCATCCTTTAGCCTTACTTCTTGGTCTTGCATTATTAAGAATCCCATGCACAAACATACTGCAAAATGATAAGTGGCGATGAGCATAATCATCGATGAGACAATATTTTTACTACTTGACAATAATTTTTAATAAAACTTCTGCTAACATTGAAATAGACCAAATTTTGTTAAGCGACTTATGGCATTGAAGTACAGATCAAGTTATTTTTTTTAATATATATATTGTTGTTTATTCAAGGATATGCAATCAGTAAGATTATGATTTTCTCAAAACTTTATCACTATAACTTTTTTATTGTTGTTTATTCAAGGATATGCAATCAGTAAGATTATGATTTTCTCAAAACTTTATCACTATAACTTTTTTATGGATATGAAATCAATAAGATTATGATTTTCTCAAAACTTTAATATCACTATAACTTGTTTATGTGCAATCATGGATGTTTCATTTCCCAAAATCATTTTGGAAACACTATGCATCTTATATCAGTGCCCTTTTAGTGGGATTCTTTTGAACGGATTTTAGCATCTTTTGCATATATTTGGGGTTGCCCATTCAATGGGATTCTTCTGAATGCGTTTTAACATATTTTGTGTATAGTTTTCAATCATTTATATTTTTATGTTGTATTTTATTTTTAGGGAACAGGAGAAGTGACACGTATGCTTAATTGGTACATGTTTTAATGGAAAAGAGATTTTTTATTGAGATAAAATTAAGTCATAGGGTTATCAGTGACACTCAAGATTTCCAACCTATAAACACTTTTATATGAAGGAATCAAAATGATGTCAAAAGAAAACCAAAAACCATATACCTCTAGCACAAGGTGAAATGAATATCTTTAGGTAATTCTGCTATAAGGACCACAAGTCCAATTATTCTAAGGGGGTTACTTATGGGTGCATGTTTGTATAATAGTTTCTAAACCATGGTAAGCAGACTTTGCACTAAAATAATTTCTAAACTATAAGATAGTGGAAGCCTCAAAGCTACTCAAAAGTCAAAACTATTGTTCTAATAATGCTAAAGTCTATAAACACAAAATGTAGAAAAACTATAACGAAAAATCACAAGTCTATCCTAAATCTCACCAGTGTTACCAGGTAGAAAAAACAAAATTATAGCACACTTGCTCAGTTGCTGTTAATTGCAAAATCTGTCAAAATCTATTATTTCTTTCTCATTCATTTTTATTGGAGAATTGTTACAGGGAAAAGACAATAAACTAATTCGCTTCATGTTGTTTAACTAAATGAATTAACCTATATCCCTAGCTTCTATTATAGACTAGGAAGAAGAGTATGTACAATGAATCTAGATATATGCACGACAACACCCAACTGGAGATTATTTGAGGCGTGCAAGCATTTATCGTCCTGGAGATTTGTTCCCTTAATTGAACTAGATGCTCCTTGCTGAATCTTAGAGATAAGCTACAATTAGAAAACTCATGCAACTAAATATGCCCTGGAAGTTTACAAGAGTGGTGGTGCACTACCCCAATCTACTCTATTGATGTGCCCTCTCCTAGATACCATCATCCTACACACAGGTATTTGTTGAGATTGTCATGCTTTTTAAACTAAAAGGAGTAGTCTAACTTCTACTTTTTGGACCTATTCACAACCAAAATCAGTCAAACCACGACCAAAGTTAGTGAATACTCATGTGCCCACCCTTGTAGAAGAGTATCAGAGGTACACTAATGTAATATAGGGTGTGTCATTTTTAATTGTCTCCCAACCTTGGTCTTACCTACAAAGCTCCTATGCCTTGTGTTCTATATTTTGTGAGACATAGAGTGAGTTTGAAGGATTCTTGTCATCTGTGTTGGTGAAGGGAATCTAAGATCATCGTAACCTATGTAGTTGCCCTCACTTCCACCTCTCTTTGACTTAAATATATGTTTGGACTTGCACGCATTGTTGGTCCTTGGTAAATGGGTACCAGTCTCATTTTCTAAACAACATTGCCTCGTTTAGCAACTAAAGCAGGTCAAATCACCAAAGCACATTGGAAAGATGAAAATAACAATCATTATATGTTATGAACATTACTAAAGGAATTCATTCCAAACACAATGTTATTTGACTCAATCAAATTATAAAGGTTTTTGATAATTCATAATTTTTCTTATAATATATACCCTTATAAAATTCCAATTAATTTTTTTTTTCCATAGTATTCCAATTATCTAAAAATTGTGGTAAGCTATGGCCCTATTAATCTTCTTGAGCTGATTTAAACGGATGCTAAATCAATATTCTTTTCCCTATGCCCACGGCCCACGAGACTTGACTACATCTGCTCGCATTCCATCCAATGATAAGGATTTTCTGTTGAGTTATATACTGCATTACTTTTTCAAAATATTAGATTGAAATAGGAAAAAGCTTGGTGTTAGATTCTCTCTTTCCATGAGAAAAGATTTGGCACTAGATTTTCCTTCCATTGGTCCAAAGATTTGGCGTCGGTTGGACATGATGCTGGCCTAAGCGGTGACAGTGGCAGCCATGACGCAATAAAAACTGTAGAAGATTTCAACCTCAGCCGAGCACCTGCAGTGTTTCACCACCATGACTCCTCAAAATACAGGTAGCTTGCCCGAATAAAAAAATAGATGGCCAAAATAATTCAATGCGGACGAGAAGTATTTCCGTAAAATAACAAAAGTTAACAGTCTGAACTGTATTCATTTTCATCATTTTAAACCATAAAAAAATCACAATTTTATCTAAAATTGTAAAGTTAATTATATTTTTTTATTATTTAGGCAAGCCCGAAAATTGTAAGATCTAAATTTTTTTTGAATAACTAGTTTTTTTCTAAATTTTTAAGAGGATTAATGTTATATTTAGTTTCTTTTATTTTTTCATTTTTATGAGTATTATTGTGTCTCTAAGCTTTACAGCCTAGTACGAGGGGCACGTTGTCATGTAAAATTACATTTAAAAATAATAAAATAATACTTACAATAACAAATTTAAAAAAGAATAATAAAAAAAATAAAGAAATATGTAATTCTTTCACTACTTAATATGGAGTTCACATATGCCATATAAAAATAATATAATTAATATTTTCTCATATGTAATTTCTATGCTTAGCTAACATGTAATAAGTAAAATAAAAATATATTAATGACAAAAAAAAAATTATTATTAACCATAAAATATATTTCAATGTACATATTAAATAACATAATTTAACATAGTTTTAATACTTTAAAAGATGTTTGTAATTTATTGCATTCTTAATATGGAACTGATATCTAACATTTTAAAAAATATTAATATAAAGAAAAATTAATTAATTAATTAATTAATTATATATATATATATATATATATATATATATTATTCTTTTTCATTAATTCTTTAGAGAGATTTTTAATTCATTCTTTTTTTAATAGGGAATTGAAAATGTAACATTTTAAATATTAATAACAAAAATTATATATATATATATATATTTCCAAATATTATTGGGACCTGTATTAACTAATAAAGATATGATTAGGGCATGTATCAAAATTTTAATATGTAAAATGTGAATCATAAATAAAATATTTCAATGTCAACCATATATATACTATACAAAATGAAAGCTATATATATATATATATATATATATATACTCAAAATCAACATAAATCCATCTTAATTTGAAATCCACCAAGAGCCAAGAGGAATAAAATATTTCAAGGTGCAAACCTTTCCTTAAGTTTTGAATTCAAAAAAACGTTTGCATCTTGAGAGATTTGATCCCTCTTAGCTCTTGGTAGATCGAGAGTATGGATATATGTTGGTTTGATACAATGGGTGTTAAGTGGAGTATTCAAGTCGGAGACCTATCTAATCGTATATCAAGCTTCCTTCTAATTTTTAAAATTCAATTATATGGAAAGTGGAAAGTGAAATTTTCTATCTATTTGGAATATTGATGAAATTTGTAATGATATGGGTTGATTCAAAATTGGGAAAAACCCCATAAGGCATTCTTCCACCATGCACATGCCTCGAATTATGTTAGAACTCTACTCATGCCTACAATTTCATCTGTGTGGCTACAAAAATGGTCCATTTGCTACAAGAATAACTTAATCCTTCAAGTCTATGTAAAATTAATCATGATCATGTTATATATGTCATGCATGAATCGCTTGCTCTATGATGTTAATCTCAAGTATGAGAATTTATATGTTAGATTATGAAATCCCCATATATTCTTAAATAAAGGGTTAAGTGAGCTCTAAATGAATGGTTCATAAGACACAAGACTTCTTAAATTTTTGAAAATTGTGTAAAAAGCTTGGTGGATTTGACTATTTGAACAAATCTATTCTTTTAATGCACTCAAGTGAGATTTGTCTTAGGATGTCAAATGACCTTCTTGGAAAGTCCTTGTTCCTAGGTGCAAGTTCAAAAGACAATGATTAATGTTATGCAATTCGTTTTTTATTTTTAATCACACTTCTTCACCCCTGTGAACATCCCTTGATGAGTGAGTCTTAAGTGGACTATTCAATCTCATGAGAAATTGGTCATTATGACTAATACTCAAGAGAAATAGGCCATGCATGGATGACTCACTCTACATAATTAATTTCAAAAATGAGGTTTAATATCTTGGATATCAAAATCCCCATCAAGCTTAAGCAAATAGTGAAGAGAGATAAATATGAATACTTCATAAGACACAATACTTATTAAGATTTTTCAAATAAAATAGTAAGTTAAGTGGGCTTGAATATGGAAACAACTCACTATTTAAACATACTTCAAACAATACTTATTAAGATTTTGCAAATAAAATAGTAATTTAAGTGGGCTTGAATATGGAAACAACTCAATATTTAAACATACTTCAAACAATACCTATTAAGATTTTGCAAATAAAATAGTAAATTAAGTGGGCTTGAATATGGAAACATCTCAATATTTAGACATACTTCACTGAAAAAAGCCTTATTATAAATGACCTCCCTAAAAAATCAAAATTACTAAATGTAAACACAAAATGATTATTCATTCATTTTATTAATTTCATTTTCACTTTTTCACTTTTATGAGAAACAACTGCTATAATAAATATTAAATACTAGAAATTGCCTCCTAAAGGTGCAAAGGTACACCGAAAAAGAATATAATATTTGGGAAGATCATCTCACTATGAAAATAGTCAATTGTTGAATTCATGCACATAAGGTATGTCAAACTCTTCAATGCAAGCACCACGAGGCAGGCCCATTTCTCACAAAATTTGCGTGAGCAAAAAGTGTTGACAGACCTTGCCCCAGGTGTGTCATGTCAATTTATCTATCTTTTCTCAACCACATAATGACGCCAACCCTGGGTTTCCATCAAGGTGTGAGATCAATCTCCATGATTCAAGATCCTAGAGCCCGCACAATGGATCCTCCTACAAGATTCTACTAGTCTAGTCGACACTATTTCAAGGTTTTGGTAGTCAAGCATTATGCGAACAAGATTTCCGCATTCCTCATGCAACAAAACAAATAATTTTTTGAATTTTCACACCATATCCCCTTCACCTTATAGACATAAAAGATGAAAAAATAATAATGTTTGATTCAAACAAAAATTTTGTGTCCTACATAATAAATATCCTTTTACTTTTCATGTTATATATTTCAAAAGATGAAATTGGAGTCTAGTTGGACCCAAATGAAACTCTTCATGCTTTTATGGAATTATTATGGAAGATTCTTATCAAGCCAGTAGAAAGTCTAATTTTCAATGACCATGATAGCTTTCTAATCCATTACACAAGTTTAAACAGTGTCATCGATTTAGAATGCCAAAGTATGTAGGTAGGGGTTTTTTATTAAACAAGTAAAAAAAAATTCAAACTGTGGGGAGCCATAACTAAAGTTTTCATGTTTTTATTGAATTGGTTTGGAAGATTCTTCCAAAGCTAGAAAGACTCAGTTTTGTCATTATAAGGAGCTATGAACTTCAACTCCAAATTAAAACATTTAATCCACTCTAAAAGTTTAAACTTTGCACCTCGAGCTTAAAATATGAGAGCCTTGACCAACCTACCATGGGATGATCCCAGATCTCGTAGGTGAGCTTCAAGATAACACATTCTTAGAACTAAACATTCTACATTTCTGTAGTTGCATAAATAACCCTTATAATCATGATACCTTCATGCAATATTCAACATTGTGTAGAAGTCACAAGCCTTGCAATCCATTGCTTTTAGAAACTTCATCGATTCAAGATTTTGTATGTATTAAATGTTTCATCTAAAGAAAAAACTGGAAGAATGTTTAATCCAAGCCACACCAGAGGATGACTGATGGGGACGAGATTTTGGGGGTGAACCAAAATCCCATTTCCCCAATAAATCGCTCTTGAGGCCTGTGGATTATGGGCCCACGAAGCCTATCGGAGATGCCTCTCAATCTCTTCTTCTTCTTCCTCCCATTCAGAAGGCTGTTGAGGCACCATTGTTGCACTTCTTTATCGTGCAGGCTCTTATAAACAAAAGCATCTTATTTAATACCTCCCTTAATCATCTTGTTCTGAATATTCGTATACCTCTTCTTCATGCTTCTCACCTTTTCATACATCTGGGTCTCACTTGCCTTTGGGCCAATGAATCATTCATCATCATCTAACTCTAAATCATCAAGTTGGAGTTGATCCATCCATTCAATTTCTGCCTTTACCCGATTAGCATACCTAATATATAATTCCATTAGTCTATCAACCTTTTCAAATTCGTTCTCCACGAACTTGCTCAGCAACCGTTACTTTCTCGAACCCCATGACAGTCTATCAAATAATGAAGCAGTAAGTGAGATAATTCGCTCTTCCAACTCCTCCTTGTACTTATCCCCCTAGTTCCTCTTACTCACTGGAATCTTACCCATGAAAGCTGCAAAAAAGGGTCTTCAACCCCAAGACATCGACAAACCATTCACAAGCAAGAGGAAAATTCATCATGGCGAAATCTAGGGTCCTCATAGTCGAACCGTAGGCTGACTTCTTCTGCTTCATTATAATTTTCATCAACTCCACGTCTTCCACCTTAACGAACCTCTCTTTTTTTTCCACGGACATCATAAGACTGCACAGGCAATCAAACAAATTCTCCACCATTTCCTCTTCGTCCCCGCTGTTGGGATCCTGAGACTTCAAAAACGCCATGGCTTCAGAAAATCCAAATCGCTAGCAAACAATTCAAACAAAAAAAAAATACACAGACACAAATTCACATAAGACGCATTTCCATTATATACAGTCTCAATTACAATTTAAGGCATCTCAGCCTTAATCTCGTATTCTCCTGCAACTACATTGTATCTCCTTACTTACACTCTCTCACATGCACAGGTTCTTTGTTTCTTGATGCACGAACGAATTCTTAATATCTTGTTATACATACATGGCAGTTTTAACTGAATATTTAACTGAAATTTGTTCACTAACTGAATTCTATTCAAGGTTGGCCTGGTTGTCCACGTGTCTTCTTTTTCTAGTTTTTTTTCATTAAGGTGCTCGGATTCTCCTGCATCAATGACTTGCAATGAGAGTTCCACATTTAAAAAATGGTAGTGTTTTCGTTTTCCTTGTAAGAGGGCTTAAGACTAGAATTACATGAAATATATTTTCCCAAGTCTCAATTCTTTAAACAGTTTAGCATGTTATGTAGAATTGAAAAGTTGCCAGATTTTTTAGGGTATAGACAATTGTCGAGTATGTTATTTCCATTTATTCCCCTTACCATTTGGGAAACAGTTATTTCTAAAGACAAACGAATGATCCAACAGGTAGGCAGGAGTGTGCTTACATCTCATATTGATAAGCATATGTCTGGTGGGATAAATTTAACCTTTTAAATTGGAGTCAGTTATGTAGATCTTATCCCGGACTGAAAATTTTAAAACATGGAGATAATCTTTAAAATTGAATTCAAAACAACCATGCAAACTTTTTCCTTACTTCAATAATTCCATAGAAATCAATTTCTGAGAGCTTGATGTACACTTCAAACATTGTGTTGTATAAATACAATATAAGAGGCTTCCAAATTAGTACATTTTGCACACAATTAAACTTAAGTATATAAGTTGCATCGCATTTTCCAGAACCTATAACCAAACCTTGGTAAAACATAGATATTAACAATATGGGCATCTAGTTCAATAATTTCAGTTATTAGGCACCAATCTTGTGAAAAATATACAGACCGAGATGGAACAAGTATATTGAACCCCATAAAAATCAAGGTTCAAGCCTCACATTTTGAAGATCAATTAAAATATCAGTAGGTTTTATTATTTTTTTGGATCTCTCTAGCCATTCCAAAATTCCCCAATCCCCAAATCTCAACAAAACATAGAAATAACAAATGGGTATCCAATTCAATGACTACAGTTTTAGACAAACATCCTATTTTAATTACTCTATTTTGTCCCTAGTACACTTCATTGATAGAGTTGTTATTGTCTATGGATACTCCACCTCTATCATCTACAATTCAACTTATGTCACATTGTCTTAGACCTACCAACATTGTCGCAATCTCACTTCATCTCTCTTTACACATAATATCTAACCAAGGGATCTTGTAAGTATTGAAAACTTTCATATAAATGATATTTTTCATCGGAATTTGTTGATCTTTTAGGAAACCCAATAGAGAAAAAAGTATAGATTATTGATGTTATTAGTTGTGGTTGCATTCAAGTCTCTATAGTGGCTCCCAACATTTTTTGCCATTTATGAAGTTTGTTTCACAGATAAGACCCAATTACTTATTGGACATAAGGCCCACCTTATATTGCTAATTCTTACCTACCTCCACCTTGTAGGTTTTAACCCCGTACAGAAATTACCTGCATACAAATTCTAAAACACAGAAAATAAATAATGCAAGAGTAGAACACATAAAACACATATATACAGAGATTTTCCCCTGGATCCCAAAACCGGGACTACCAGCTTGATTTTTCATTATGTTCCTTTCAATGTTATAATACATATTTATACATGCCAAAGCATCCAATACCATGGACCGAAAACCATCGCATCCAAAAAACATGTGCGAAAATCATGCACAAAACCATAGGTGGGTCCGCCCAACCTAACATAGGGTCCAAAACCAAAATTTTCCAGGGCGCTGCCCCGAACCCCATAAAGTGGGGTTACGGGTGCCCTTCAAACCCCCTGTTAACTACGTGGAAAGAATATAACACAACCCAACATTCTCCCACTTGTTGTTTTCTTTCCACAGGGGGCCACAAGAGAGCTTAGTCATTTTTCTAGCCCTGAAATGCCCATTGTCTCTCTACACCAAGAGAACTTCTCAGAGCTAACATATTTTGTCAATGCATCTGCAGTATTCTTCAAAGTGTCCACCTTTACCAGCAAAACCTTTTTGTCTTCTATCATATCCCTCACAAAGTGATACTAAACATCAACGTGCTTTGTCTTTGAATGATATGCGGGGTACTTTGCCAAGAAAATTGCACTTTGGCTATCACAGTCTATCCTTATAGCTTCCTGTACTAACCCCATACTTGAACACAATCTCTACAACCAAATTGCTTCCTTGGTTGCATGAGTGGCTGCCATGTATTCTGCCTCTGTAGTTGACAGTGCCACTACAGATTGTTTCTTACTCATCCAACTGACTGCACCTCCAAATAAGTTAAACACATACCCACTTGTAGATCTTCTTTGATCCAGATCTCCAGCCCAGTCTACATCAACAAAGCCATGAATATCCAACACTCTATCCAATCCTGGTCTTCCTTGGTAGCACAAACCATAATCACTAGTGCCACGCAAATACCTAAAAACTCGCTTCACTGTTGTCCAATGCTCCTTCCCTGGTTTTGACATAAACCTGCTCAATACTCCCACTGCATGTGCAATGTCTGGTCTAGTACAAACCATTGCATACATCAGGCTACCGACTACACTTGCATATGGAACAGGGACATGTCCTCTTCCTCTTCGTGTGCCTTGGGACACTGTTCAGTAGATAACCTCACACCTACAGGAATAGGAACCTTCACTGGTTTACTATCCTACATATTAAACCTTTGCAATAGTGTCTCGACATACTTCCTCTGGTTTAACTAGAGCTTCCTCTTTGCTCGATCTCTTTTAATTTCCATGCCCAAAATATAGTTTGCAGCACCAAGATCTTTCATGTCGAATGTGGAGGACAATTGGGTATTCAAATCCGGGATAACTTCTTTGTCATTTCCAGCCAACAACATATCATCCACATACAAGACCAGATAAATAACACGGTCACCAATTAATTTAAAATACACATAGTGATCTTCTTTGCTTTTGGTGAAGCCAAGTCCCCATATAAATGTATCAAATTTTTGATACCACATCCTTGGTGACTGTTTTAACCCATATAGAGACTTCTTTAACTTACATACCAGTTCTTTCTTACCCTTCACAACAAAGCCTTCGGGTTGCTTCATGTAGATATCCTCTTCCAGATCCCCGTGAAGAAATTTTGTCTTCACATCCATCTGTTCTACCTCAAAATCAAAAGCAGCAGCAACAGATAAAAGTAATCTAATAGAAGTTACCTTGGCAATAGGAGAAAAAATATCACCAAAATCAATTCTCGGCACCCGGGAATAACCTTTTGCTACCAACCGAGCTTTGCATTTCTCCACTTTTCCTTCTGCATTTGTCTTCTTTTTGAACACCCATTTGCTGCCAATGGGTTTCTTCCAGCCGGCAACTCCACCAAATCCCAAGCCTCATTTTTGTGAAAAGATGCCATTTCATCAACCATGGCCTCTTTCCATAGTTTTCCATCCTCTGAATCCATTGCTTCCTTCACAATTCTAGGATCATCATTAGTAACAGACAAAGCAAAATTTGAACAAAACGCAGATGGACTATACCTTTCTGCCTGCCTTCTTTCTCGAACTAATCTTCTCACAGTCGGAGTTTGTGGCTCTTCATCTTCTAATTCCTCCTCTGTTGTAGAGTTTAATTCTTCCTCCTTTAGCTCAAACTCTATCTTCTCAGGTTCCTTTGGTTGGACTTCATGTTTAATAACATCTTTCACCTCTCTGAACACCACATCTCGGTTGTACATAACCTTCCTTGTTACTGGGTTCCAAAGCTTATAACCCTTTAAACCATCCTTATACCCAATAAAGATGCACTTTTCAGATTTACTATCCAACTTTGTTCTTTTCTCCTTTGGAACATGTACATATGCATCACATTCAAATACCCTTAGATGTGAAATAGAGGGTTTCTTACCAGTCCATACCTCTTGTGGAGTCTTATCATCCAACGCTGATGAAGGTGACCTATTGACCAAGTAACATGCAGTATCCACCGCCTTTGCCCAGAATGCCTATCCTAACCCGGCACCACTGAGCATGCTTCTTGCCCTTTCCATCAACGTCTTGTTCATTCTTTCTACAACTCCATTTTGTTGAGGTGTATATGGAGTAGTATTTTGTCGTGCTATACCGCACTTCTTGCATAATTCTTCAGATTCCTTACTGCAAAACTCTCCACCATTATCTGTCCTCAGCACCTTTATCTTCTTCTCTGTCTGGTTTTCCACTAGAGCCTTAAATTCTTTAAACCTATCAAAGACTTCAGATTTCTTCTTAAGGAAATATATCCATGTATTCCTTGAGAAGTCATCTATAAATGATACATAGTACACAAACTTACCCAGTGATGGAACCTTCATAGGTCCAAACACATCACTGTGCACACGCTCTAATATATGTTTCGCCCTCTTACCACCAGAGGGAAACTCACCTGATTCTCCTTCCCGTATACACAATTTTCACATAAATCAAAATCTAGAGAGTTATTACTCATACCTTCTACCATACCTTTACCATGAAGTATTCGAAGGCCCTTCTCTCCAATATGTCCAAGCCTTTGATGCCACAACATGGTCTTTTCTCCAGAGACCACTAGATTTTCTGCTCCACTTTCAGGAACCACGAAACTATTGCACCCATCAACAACAGTGCTACCTCGTAGCTTGTACAAAGTTCCAATCCGCCCCCGCATCAATACCAGTGCTCCCCGAACCATCTTGCAAGTATCCTTCTCGAACACTATTTTTACACCTGCATCATCCAGCTTACTAACAGAAATCAGATTTCTGGCTAATGCAGGAATATGCAGAACACTCGGAAGTGTTCTAACCCTTCCACCTTGCAGCTTCAACTTTACTTTTCCACGACCAATGATTCTAGCCTTCCTGTCATCCCCCAAGAAGACATCACCACCATCATATTTCTCATACTCACAGAACCACTCTCTATGGGGAGTGAAGTGAAAGGATGCACCTGAGTCAATCAACCATGCCTCATGATCTACATGTGTACTTGAAGAAGCCAAGTACACATCCCCACCTTCATCTGAGGTGGTTTTTGCCTCTGCAGAAGGAGCCTCATCAGATCCCTTTCCTTTTTCAGGAGCTTTAGATTTACAGTCCCTTTTGAAGTGGCCTTCCTTTCCACATTTCCAGCACACCACCTTTACAGGTTTTCCTGGAGATTTCGATCTCCCTCCGTCAACAAGGCTGAGACTATTTCATCAAACTACAAGGCAGTTGCATTGCTACCTATTGTAATAACCAGACTATCCCACGAATCTGGTAGAGAACACAACAAACTGATGCACTTATCTTCATCTGAAATTTTAATATCAATAGATGCTAACTGACTTACCACAGTATTAAATGCATTCAGATGCTCTATCACTGACTCTCCATCTTTCATCCTCAGGTTGTACATCTTTTTCTGCAAGAACAGTTTATTCACCAGAGACTTAGATTGGTACAAAGTCCCTAACTTGTCCCACAAAGCCTTTGTCGTAGCTTCCCCTGATACATTCAGCAATACTGAATCTGAGACACGCAATCGTATTGTGCTCTTTGCCTTTCGATCCAACTTCTTCCATTCTTCATCGGATACTCTTGTTGGTTTAGTACCTGGATCTACTGCGATCCACTAGTCTTTATCCACCAACAGATCCTCCATATTGAGTTTCCACAACTCAAAACTCTGACCATTAAATTTCTCGATCTCTATCTTTCCACTGCTCGCCATCTTCTTTCACCACCATAATCGATCTCGCAAATCTCCCACTGAACAAGGTCTACCACAGGCCCGAGCGAAACCCCTCAGTAACAAAGGCATCCCCTTGAAACCAAATCTACTCTGATACCAAATGTAGGTTTTAACCCCGTATAGAAATTACCTGCATACGAATTCTAAAACACAGAAAATAAATAATTTGAGAGCAGAACACATAAAACACATATACACAGAGATTTTCCCCTGGATCCCAAAACCGGGACTACCAGCTTGATTTTTCATTATGTTCCTTTCAATGTTATAATACATATTTATACATGCCGAAGCATCCAATACCATGGACCGAAAGCCATCGCGTCCAATACCATGGACCGAAAACCATCGCGTCCAAAAAACATCTGTGAAAATCATGCACAAAACCATAGGTGGGTCCGCCTAACCTAACATAGGGTCCAAAACCAACATTTTCTGGGGAGCTGCCTCGGACCCCATAAAGTGGGGTTATGGATGCCCCTCAAACCCCCTGTTAACTACATGGAAAGAATATAACACAACCCAACACACCTCAGACTTAATATCCACCGAACTCTCTCAATTTGAACTTGAATTTCATAAAATATAGGGGTGGTTGTTTATAGCTTAGATGTTATGGGTGAGACTCAATTTGCAATGGGCACTTCAATTGGATACCTTATGTTTTTTTCATTATGTAATTCATGAATGCATAATTAAATATATAATATATGTGTGATTGAATCAAGTTAGGTTCTCACTTACTAGAGTGAGTATAGCCAAGGGTCCTAAAAGTTTGACATAGCAAAGTGTCCTAAAAGGTCAATTTATTCTTAAGCTATGGGCCTACTCTATTAGCTCAAAGACTATTTCGGGAGTTTCTTTCTTTTTAGATGGAGAGGATAAAATGAGAGTTATTTTAGACTTCATAGAATCAATTGATCCATCTTATTCACCATTGGTAGATCCAACAACACCACCTATTGATTTAGTTGATCTGGTACCAATACACTAGTAATTGATTGAGATCAAGATCCAAAAGTAGAAGCAGTAGATTATACCATAGGTTAATATGTTGGTCCAATGGTTGATTTAGGTGATTTTCTTAAATTAGGAGTGTTCATTCTTGGCCTCGGCTCATATTTTCTTCTCACCTCTGCTCCTAGCTTTTACTTTGCTCGATCAAAAGGCTCTCCAGTTGCCCCTTACTTTATCTTATGGCCTATATGAACATTTCTTAATATTGTACTATTTTCATGCAACTCTGGGGTGGGTCGAAGTGTCTAGGAAATAAAGTAATAGATATTTATGGGGATATGTCTGTGCGAAATGGATATGCTTTCTTGGTACAAACTCACTTGGGTCAGTTGTTGGGACAAAGCTTCTTGAAGCATAGTAAGTAATAACATACATTAATGCACATTTAGGAACAATAGTAATATGAGGAAATGATGGAACGATACTAAGAGAAGCACACACATATGCCTCATAGGGATGCTAGCTACTTCAACTCGATCTATAACCTCTAATACTTCTCATCTCTTTGGTGCCTTTTCCCTCGAGACTTATGTGGGCTCTTAAATGGTCTTCATGGAAGTGTTATGCGGAACCAACCATAAGCTCACCTTGGTACTCATCCGGGAGCTCGTCAATGTCACAAAAATAGCTCCCACAAGTACAAAAACAGCCACAACATATGAAGGGTTATTGCAAGAGGGAGATCTAGAGTTCAAAACACCGTGGTCAGGCTTGGCTCAGAAGAACTGGATGTAAAATATCAAAGTACCATAAAAAAAGATCATTTTCACCACGTGTTCAAAAATTATTGGCTCAAAGATGATGAAAATGGAGAGATGGAATTGGTTGATTTGAACAGTGTTTTCCCAACCAAACCCGGTAGAGGAAACACCTTTGAAGTAAAAATATGCAAAATCCTTATTTATTCATTTTAGCTTATAAAATAAAATCATACATAAATCATATAATCCCCACAATGCATCGTAAAACTAATATTTCATATTATGAAAAAACCTAATAGAATTAAAGTTAACATTGCTAATTAAAAAAAAAAAAACGAGAAAAAAACCTACTCACCATACATAATGCAAAATCTCTACCATTGCTTCTGGAAAAAATTTAATGGCCTAAAACCCCGAAGCATCTATTAGGAGCAAAATCATGCCCCCTTATGAACCATCAATGAGTAATTCTAGTTGGCATGGCTTTCCTTAAATAGCGATGATGAGTCAGCCTACATTCGCCAGCGATGGCTATCCTCATTGTTGGTTTGAAAACTGAGTTATGATAAGTTTTTCCACTGTGAAAAAAATGCAAAACCTCTAACATGTGTGAGAGTTTTGATGGAGTAATGGAATTTTAACCAAAAATTATCCCAACTTTAACTAAACTTTGGCCATATTGAAATCAAATAATACTTGGATATATATAAATAATTTTATTATATTAATTAGTAATAAGTATTTTATTTAATTTAGAAATTATGCTTTCAAAAATAGTGTACATATGATCATTGTGTTATGAAACCAACTCACAAAAGATAGAAAAGATAGATGAACGCCTTAGAATTCAGCCTCTTCGAGGGGGAATCTCCATTACATTACACAAATGAACAATTCTTGGATGATACAAATGAAAAGACTTCCTTTCTATATATAGGAATCTAAGGGGTCATAATATAATCAGAGCCGACATAACAATAATACTGTAAGGGCACAATAATAACAATAGTGGGCTTCTATGGGGCATAATAATAACAATATGGGGACTACATGGGCACAACAATATAATAAGGGGGTTGTACTAATAACAGTAAGGGGTTACACTAGTAGTATAGAGACCTAACATGCCCCTCTCCTTCAAAAAGTGTTGTCCTCAATGCTTGAGTAGTTCTTGATGCTCATGTATAAAATTATTATCCTCCCATGTGGAATCTTCAGTTGGTAAGTTCTTGCACTTGATGAGATACTCTAAAATTGATCGATTTCATAGTTGTTGGGTTCTTGTTTTTGTGACTCCTCCAGGCTCCAATGTGATTTTTCCTTCCTCATCAAGTTCTAGAAATATTGTTTGAACTGGGATCTTCTGCAACTTTTGAATGAGTGGCCACACTTCTTCGTCCTTCTTCCATTCATACCTTGCTTCATTTATCCAATCTGGTTGGATAATAGAAATGGCGCACAACAATGCTTCCACATCCTCGTCCTTTCTTGAGAGTACATCTACCACAACATTTTGCTTCCATTTTTTGTAGATGATTTCAAATTCATAACCCAACATCTTTGTGACCCATTTTTGTTGCTCTTCAGAGGATAATTTTTGTTCTAAAAAGTATTTAATATTATCATGATTTGTTTTTACCTTGAAGTGTTTTCCCATTAGGTAAGGTCACCTTTTCTTAAGTGCGTGTAGTATTGCCAACATTTACTTCTCATAAATATCTTTCTTTAGGGACATTTGTTTGTATGTATGTAACCATAAAAATACCCAGTCACCTACATCAAAACTTCTTTCATTGCGATGTTGATCTGCCTGTTGTTTCATTCAATTCTGCACCAAAGTGGCGTTATCCTTTAAAAGTTGGAGAACTTGTTGTTGATGCTCGACGTAATCTTTCACTACTTGAATCTTTTTATTCTTGATATGTCCTTCTATATTTAGAGTTTGAGTGGTAATTTCTTCCAGTACATTACAAGATATGTTCGGATTCATTTCTTAATGCTCTATGTGATCTTTCACTTCTTGAACATTTTTCTTCTTGATATGTCCTTCTATCTTGAGTGTTTGAGGAGTTGTAATTTATTCCAATGCTTTACAAGAGATGATCGGATTCATTTCTTGATGCTCGATGTGATCTTTCACTTCTTAAATATTTTTCTTCTTAATATGTCCTTCTATCTTGATAGTTTGAGGAGTGGTAATTCCGGCCAATGCATTATAAGATATGGTTGGATTCATTTCTTCTTTCTCGACGGTTGGTTCCTGGTGTATATCCTCTTCTTTTCATGTTTCTTGATCCTTTTCTTCCTCCTCTTCATACTCTATGTAAAATAATTTCTTCTAGGCACCCTTATGACCTTTAGTGCATTTGTTATCACAATTGTAACAAAGCCATTTTTCTCTTTTTTCTTCCAATTGTTGTGGTGTAACCCTTGTAGGTTTTGGAAGGCTAGAAGAAACAACACTTCCATCTTTATAGTTGTGAGGGGTAGACTTCCTTGTTGCCATAATTTTGCTTTCCACTTTGTAACAAAGCCCTTTTTCTCTTTTATCTTCCAATTGTTGTGGTGTTTCTCTCAAGAAAGTGTTGCTCTTTGTATCCTCATAATGTGCTATAATTTCCTCCGTGAAAATTGACCACGTAACAAGTGTTTTACGAGAACAAAGCCCTTTATACCATAAAAATTGGTCTTTTTCTAAATATGAAGATGCAATACATACCTTTTGTAACAGTGGTACACCATGTAGATCAAAATATTTCTCCATCTGTAGTATCCAATTTACCAAATCCTTGCCACCAAACTTCCTCATCTCGATTTTTCATGATTTTAGGAGCTCAATCCTGAAACGACTGTAACTCTGTAATTTTAGATATCCAAGTTCTGAAATTTCTTCCTGCAGTAGCTCTCTGAGTTCTCTTTCTAACCCCACAAGTCTGATCAGAATTTTATTATCCAAGAAAGAGTTATGTCAAATCTCCCACAGTGACCTGATTACAAACCTTTTCAGAAGAGAAAACTTGTATGAAGTTCCACGTGTCATTGGTTTGACCTATGGATCTGAAAAATATACACAGGAAACTACAGTACGTTCTCTTTCTATAACTTCTTATGAAATTTCAATCTGATGCTCAGAGAGACAATTATGACGATTTTCCCACGATGACCTATTTGGAATGTAATTCGAGGGTCTGCAAAAACCCTAACTTCCTCAGACCATATCTCCAAAAATATAATAAGGCAGGATCTAAAATTCAGAGCCGAGGTTCAGACCGATTTCTTCTCAAATGGGTTTTTGTTTTAGCTTCTGAATTTTCGTAGAGAAATAGTTATAGCAAAAATCTCACGATCACCTATTTTAGCTTAAATTCTGGAGCTTGGAAAAACCCTAACTTCCTCAGGTCATATCTCTGAAAATATAGCAAGACAAGCTCTGAAATTCAAACCTGAGGTTCAGCATGAGTTCATCTAAAATGGGTTTTTTTTTGCTTCTGAAGCATCACAGAAAACAAGTTATAGTGAAAATTCCACGATGAACTATTTGGAGCAGCGAAACCCTAGAATCTAAAGCTCTGATACCAAATGTTATGAAACCAACTCACAAAAGATAGAAAAGATAGATGAACGCCTTAGAATTCAGCCTCTTCAAGGGGGCAACCTCCTTTTTTTTTTCCAAGGAAAAAAACGGTAACCTTTTATTAAAAATGAAAAGTTACACAAGCAGATGCATTTAAGCATTCCATGAGCTGCCCATATGGGCTCGAGTGCAATCGCACCCCACGCAAACGTTAGAAGACTAACGTGCACAAAGAATAGTAAGAAAAAAAGAAGAGAGGAGAGAGGAAGAAAGAGGCAAAAAACTGAATTCCGGCAGTGAGTAAAAACTCACGCTTCAAGTTTTCCTCCCCTTTTTCTTTTCGACCTTGCGCCATTCTCCTTGAGTGGGCTCGATCGAAGCTATGACTAACTGTGTTTCTGCTTTCTGTGGGGTTGTTTCTTTGTCTGAGTCTGAAGTATCTGAGTGGTGATGCCGTTTGATTCCTCCCATGCTTTGGTCCTCGATTGTCTTCTCTGCCTGATTTTGGTGGATCTTTGTGATCTTGTTTTCTGTTGTAGCTTCCTTCTGGGTCTCCATTCCTTGGGTTGCCTCTGCATTCTCTGCGGGGGTGTCATCCTCTTCTGCTTCTGATTCATCATCATCTGAGTCAGGGGGAGGAAACTGCCATCCTTTCCTCTGCTTCCCTTTCTGCTTCTTTTTGTTGTTTGCTTTTTTTGCTTCTGGGCATGTGCTTTGTAGGTGTCCTGTCTGCCTGCAGAGCCTGCACCTGAAAGCAGTATTTTCATAGTCTAGTGCTTGCAACCAGTTTTGTTGTTTGTAGATCAGTCTTATGTTGTCTGGTAGCCCTTTGCTTAGATCGACTTCCACACAAATGCGTGCAAAAGTGTATACCCTTTCATCGATCCTCTCCAGATCTGTTTTGATATATTTCCCTATGTTGTTCCCAATTCCTTCCAAGACTTGTTCGCTCCAAAAGTGAAGGGGAAGGTTGTATAGACGAACCCAAACCGGTACTTTGGATACAGTCATGTTGTTAGGATCAAAATCTGGGAACCATGGGGTCATGAACAGCCCAGATGTTCCCCAGAACCAAGGCCCGTCTCTGATGGTTTTTTCTCTGACTTCCGAGGATGCGAATCTAACTATGAAAAATCCCTTGGAGCATAAATGTATATCACATTCCATGGTCCAAGTGGTGAAGATCCAATGGAATAGATCCATTGGTTTAGGCCAGAAACTGTTAAAACGACAGATTAGGGCTTGCGTTTCATAGGATTTGACGAAATCATCAAGCCCTGTAGAGTCGAAATTTAGGATTGGGGTTTGCCCTAACTGATCTACTAGGTATGGTCTAGGAGTATACCTGCCTTGGTCTGGAGAGGATCCTGTATCTTTGTTACCCTGAAGAATGTTTTTGTATGAGGTACCTCCTTTGGGTTGCTGCTGAGTTGCTGTCCTTTTCCCCTTATCCCCTCCTGGGAAGTTTTTGTCTCCCCCTGAGCTGCTTGTCTGACCCTGAGGAGGGGCTCCTCCTCTCAGTCTGAGGTTCAAAGCAATTGTTTCTCCTGGGCTAATCCCATAGTTTCCCATGGTTCTGTTGTCTTGGAGCGACCATCTGCCATTGACTAAGTGTTGGATCTGTCTGGGGTATCCGGTCAATGCACAGATTTTCTGCTTCAGCTGCAGCACAGTACTTTCTGCATGTACCCATACTAAAAAAGATTTCGTCTCTGGGGTTTTTATGAAGATCTGAAAATGACTTTTTGTTACCTGATGTCTGCAGTCTAGCTGAGTTCCTGCTCTGCCTGAAACAGTGACATTACTGGTGGCCTTGTGGTCTGGCTGTCGACGATCTTCCATATCTGAGCTTCTATTGAGACATTCTAGCCCTTGTCTGCCGCGATCTGCAAAACCTCTGATGGATCGGTGCATATACCCACCGATCATCTGCCTGAGCTCCGGGAGATCTTGAATCTTGTTCAGATTAGAGAGATCCGGCCTGGATCTACATATTTTGGGCCATGCAGGAGTGTACATGGGCGGATCTGCCCCACGCAGCCCTTCGTCTATGCTTGCATGAAAAGACTGTAGAGGGGTGAGCCAGACAAACCCTAGGCTGACAGATCCTGTATTTATCAAACCAATCTCTTCCAGATCTCCGCCCCCAAAAAGAGATCCGAGCCCAAAAACGAAAGAAATCTGTAGATCTCTGGTCTCGAGCGGATTTGCGGCCCTCTCCTTCAGATCGGCCCTAATTTCCTTTGGCCCAGCATGCAGAGGTTGATTTACTGCTGTACCCACAGCTTCCGGTAGTTTCCAGGTATATGCGCTCATGATCCGGGCCGCTTCAGAAACTTGGAGAGGGCCGAACCATTCCAGTGCCGCGATCTTACTGTCGAAACTGAATGGATCAGTATCTGCGTCCTTCCTTTCCACTCGGCCTCCGACGATCGCCATGCCGAGAGTACCATTTCCTGCGCAAGCCAAAATCTCTGCGATGGCCATTTTTCCCTCGTCAAACTTTAAACCCTAGGGGGCAACCTCCTTTACATTACACAAATGAACAATTCTTGGATGATAAAAATGAAAAGACTTCCTTTCTATATATAGGAATCTAAGGGGTCATAATATAATTAGAGCCGACATAATAATGTAAGGGCACAATAATAACAATAGTGGGCTTCTATGGGGCACAATAATAACAATATGGGGACTGCATGGGCACAACAATATAATAAGGGGGTTGTACTAATAACAATAAGGGGTTACATTAGTAGTATAGGGACTTAACACATTGTGTTTAAAATTAACTGAGAATCATTTGATAAATCAACCAAATTTGAGCTTGAGATGTAGTTGATAAGAATTTGGTAGAGTTGGGGAAATGGATATTGAAAGAACATTGGAAATCTAAAATGGATATGTGTTATTCATGGCCCAAAAAGTTTATGAGAGAATGCATTTCCTATTTATTTTTCAAATTTAAACATTATAATTTGCATTAGTCAATGTTAAACTAATAGTAGTCAACATTAAAATCATGCTATAGTCACAAAGATTAATAAATTAATATTCAAAATGGAAAAATTAATTACCTAATGAGGCTCGAGACTTGCATAAATTTTGACATGTAATAACCACTAGCAAGAAATTCTACATATTTACATCTTTAGTCATACTTACTAAAATTTGAAGGAACACATAAATAGTGATGGATCATATTCCTATCTATTTTTTATGCAAAGAATTACTTAAATTATGATAGGCAGTAACTGATAGATGGGGCATAGTCTAATTAATAAACGAAATTACCTTTTTGACTGAAATTGACAATACAAATTTTAGCAAGATTGTGATTTCATGTTATTTAAAATGCACTTTTGAATACATAAATGGATTGAGCACCCTAAAAAACTCCCTAGGCACTCGAACTTTGCAAATTAAACAACTTAAACTTATGGTTCTTAATAATCTCTATCAAATTTTGGGCAAATTTGACTAGAAAAAAAGTGCCCATAAAAGGCCATTTTGTTTATTAGTTGGACTACACGGAAGGTAAATATGTTATTTTAAAAACTTGACAACAAAAAAATCTCTACAAAAATATTTGAAAATCATGACATGAATATTGCAATTGTATCTAGAAATTATGATACAAAATATATGAAGCAGTTATCCACATGGCATTGTATTTTGCAAAGGATGCAATAAGGCCTTTAACTTATGGTCCAATCAAATGTTGGGAAAACAGTTTTTTTAATAATATTGAAAAATGTATTTATTTTTCAAAGATCATCAATATAACTTGCATTCGTCAATATCAAACTAATAGTGGTCAACAAGCAAATCTATTATTATAGTATCTTGTCTTGGTAGGGACTAATAAGACTTTAACATAATTTTGTTGGAATGCTAGAAACTTTGCCATAATACAATGAATGCAATTCAATACTTTATTTAAAACATATTTTAAAAGTTAAAAGTTATTTATGAATATTATTTGACAAATCTAAAAAAAAATCAACATTTATTATCAAAAAATTCAATACTTTATTTGAAACATATTTTAAAAGTTAAAACTTATTTATGAATATTATTTGGAATGTTTATTTTTTTCATTTAATTTTTCAACAATTGTTATTAAAAATTATATATGTGATTATTGGTGAAATGACAATTTTCCATTATTTGAATTGCATTTTTGAATGTACAAATCAATTTAGTACTTTAAAAACTACTAGAATATTTAGATTATTCAACCTCAACAATAAAAATCTACAATTTAGTAATTCCAATAAATTTTTAGCCAATTTTGAATCAAATTCCTCTAAAAATATACCCAAAAAGTGAAAAGCATAAAACACTTACACTACAAGATAAGAATTTCATTAGTTATAACTGGAAAAAACCATTACCCATCTATAAGTGCATCCTCATAAGAATAAGGGTGAATAAACTAGCATTTGCACCACATGTTGCAAAGGAAACGTCGTAAGGCAATGGCATAAGAAACAATAGCATAGAAGAAATAAGTCAAAATTTTATGCAATTTTGTTTCTTTACTGGTGTTTCTTTTTTATCATATGTTAAGTTTCATGGAGATTCCAACCAAGATATGTTCAAAGTGAAGGATTTATGAAAATGCTCTTCACTAATATTTTGGATCATTTATAAGTAAATGATTTAAATCAAACATTTCATAACAAATTAATCTCATATCACCTTAATTCACAATGCAGTGGATAATAGTTTTTGTTCATTAGAAATTGGTCTGATTTTATGAGGAAATCTTAATAGAAAGACTTTAGTAGTAAGGGGAACATTAATAAACTCCCTCATCATTTGTTATATGATATTGTTAATTTAGTTACTTGTTGCTTCTTATCCTTATTTCACTGGTGTAAAATGTCCAAACTATAAAAGAATGGTATTATTTGTTGTCTCTTTGGACCATTGTATTTTATCTAACTCAATCATTTCATGTATTTGTATTTTATGTTTATAGGTTCCTGAATTATTGTTCCCTGTCAATATATCCACTCCTATTTGAGTGAAAGTAATTCCCTTTGAGTATATCCACTATCTAAGTGAAAGTAATTCCCTGTGAGTATATCCACTCCTATCTGAGTGAAATATGTTATGCATCCACACAAGTGCTAAGAATGAAGAGTAAACTGACAAAATAGCCATTATGCAAGCATGGAACAATTTCAACCATTAGGTTTTTACTATTTGATTCATTTTACAGTTGAGATTGGGCACCATACTGTAATCGGTAATATGGCCTTGGAAGGGTATTAAAGGCAACAAATTTGATCCCTAAACTATAATGTTGTTGACATATTCATTGATTTTTGAATGCTCCAATTCTAATTTTCAGGAATGGAAAACTATAGAAAGTTTCTCAAGCTATTCAAATTTTCTTCATAAAGTATTCAGGGGATAAGAAACTTCATCAAGATGAGATTGCCAACACCATGGTATACATGTCTCTGCAAAAGATTGAGGAAGGTGTAGTTTGTGTAGATACTACCAAAAAGCAGATTGAAGACAACCCTTTGAAGGCCAAAGAAGCGAGAGATTTACACATAAGCTCTAAAATTTGGTTTGAGTCTTTGCTCTGATGCCTTGGATGCGGTTGTGGATAGTCTCATTCTCAATTTTTTAAATTTGAACCAAAATTTATAAGAAATATATAATAAATGAAAAAAGATAATAAAATATTAAAGAGATAAACCAAATTCAGCTAATAAATATTAGATTGCTTAAAGTAATCCTCCCCTGTACAATAAACAAAAATGGATATAAAAATGACCAAAAATAGGTGTTAAATAATGAATCAGAGTTGTTTGATGATCGATCTTCCACCCTATGTAACAATGGAGTACCATAGAATTTGAGAAGTCTCAAGACTCAGACAAAACAACAATATATAAATGGAATACCACTTTTAGCAACAATAGTTGGATTGCTTTCATTTTTCTTCAAACAAGTTTGGGGTTTTGTGGTAAGTTAAATTTTGTTGTCTCCCCAACATCAGTTAAATATTTTGCAAAATAACATTAAAAAATTGCTTACTTCCCAGGCTACTGAGCCTATGAGTTTAGATGCCAAAGATCAACTTGTTAAATTCCAAAAATAAAACATATAAACTATTCATCCTCCCGAGTGATATTACATGATACATATTCAATTAAAACTATAAAGATATTATTAGTGGCACAATAAATACAATTTAGAATTGTAAGGAGGTATCAATGTCCTAGGTGAAGATGCCTGCAAATGAAACAATGATTTCTCTATTTGAAATAAATCATAAGCATCACAAGGTACTGGAGGGCGGCATTCAGATTTAAATGCATGCATGTCTATAATGTTGGTGAAAACAACGGTCAAGATGCCTGGAAAGTCTTCATGAGATATAATATTGATAAAGCAGAAGCAACTGGGAAAATAAACATGCTTAATCCTTTAATGACAATATCCTTCAAATTCAATAAGATATCGGTGGACAAATACAAAGCATCCAAAAAAAACAAAATTTACAAGACTGACAAAGGAAATACATACATTAATAGTCTTGCTAGGCTCCTTCAATGCCCTTTGGGCAGAATCCCTATGACTTTCCCTATGACTTTCTTGATGCCTTATCCATAATAATAGTGCCTTCTTCAATCTCCTCATACTGTTCAAATGCCTGAGAGGAAATATACATGCATTACATTCACTTGGCTTCAAAACATATATTACCCCCAAGACAACAAATATATTTAAATATATGGAGGAGAGCAATGCTTTATCAAAGCAAACACAATCTTTTACAACACATCTACAAGAAAATAAACATAATTTTTTAACTAGTTGTTTCAGATCATAGCATGCCACCAACTTACATTCAAATAAAAACAAAACTACTCAGTGAGTGTACATTGGTTGGAAAACTCCATTGATAACATATATGATAACGAATTTCTTCTTCCTACAACAGGATTTTAGAAAATTGACTCAAACAATGTGTAACTTCACATTCATCAAAATTCGCAACAACACATTGGAGACTTAAAATAGTGAGTAGACTACTATCAAGTGGACTCCAGTAGTATTACTTCACAGTCTAGTTAAATTGTTAATGCATGTAGAATCCCAAACTAACTGCCATTGATTTGATGAACATATTTCTCAACGAAAAAATTGGTTGATTAAAAGCCAGTTCCATTCGATTCATAGTAGGGGTAGCCTGGACCAAGACCTGCTCCACCACCTATTGTGTGCAATCCTTATGGAACCAGTCATGGATCTTGGAGGGATGTTGCATATTTTGCATATTGGTTTGAGTTGTATGGTGTTGTGGAGCTTAGAACATGAGTTTCTTCTTCCTACAACAGAATTTTAGAAAATTGAGCTCAAACAATGTGTAACTTCACATTCATCAAAAGTTGCAACAACCCAGGGGACATTTAAAATACTGAGTATACTACTATCAAGTGGACTCCAATAGTATTACTTTACAGTCTAGTTAAATTGTTAATGCATGTAGAATCCCAAACTAACTGCCATTGATTTGATGATCATACTTCTCAATAAAAAAATTGGTTGATTAAAAGCCAGTTCCAGTTGAACCATAATATGGGTAGCCTTGACCAGGACCTACTCCACTGCTTGTTTTGTGAAATCCTTATGGATCCAGTGATGGATCTTGGAGGGATGTTGTATATTTTGCATACTGGTTTGAGATGTATGGTGTTGTGGAGCTTAGAACACCATATTGAGAAGCAATCGAATTCCTTTGTATGTAGGTTGTGTTGCATATGGAGGCTGACATGCATATGCTAAAAGGCCTGATGGATATGATGAGAAAACAATTAGTGGTGGTGCAGAGGCTGGTACCTATGGCCCTGGCCTATGATATGAGTTTAGGTTTGGATAGTCTGTGATTTCTTTCATTTTTCTTCAAACAAGTTTGTAGTTTTGTGGTAAGTTAAATTTTGTTGTCTCCCCAACATCAGTTAAATATTTTACAAAATAACATTAAAAAAAATGCTTACTTCCCAGGCTACTAAGCCTATGAGTTTAGATTCCAAAGATCTAGTTGTTAAATTATAGAAATCAAACATATAAACTATTCATACTGCTGAGTGATATTACATGATACATTTTCAATTAAAATTATAAAGATATTACTAGTGGAACAATAAATACAATTTAGAATTGTAAGGAGGTATCAATCTGGTGAAGATGCCTGCGAATGAAACAATGATTTCTCTATTTGAAATAAATCATAAGCATCACAAGGTACTCAAAGGCGCCACTCAGATTTAAATGCATGCATGTCTATAATGTTGGTGAAAACAAAGGTCAAGATACCTGGAAATTCTTCATGAGATATAATATTGATAAAGCAAAAGCAACTGGGAAACTAAACATGATTAATCCTTTAATGACAATATTCTTCGAGTTCAATAAGATATCAATGGACAAATACAAAGAATCCAAAAAAACAAAATTTACAAGACTAAAAAAGGAAATGCATACATCAATAGTATTGCTAGGCTCCTTCAATGCCCTTTGGGCAGAATAAATGTGACAAAGCCAAATCCTCGTGACTTTCTTGATGTCTTATCCATAATAAAAAAACCTTCTTCAATCTCCCCATACTGTTCAAATGCCTGAGAGGAAAAAAAAAGTATATACTTTTAACATTTTTCCAAACCTCCCCTCACTACCTCCCTTGAGACTCTTCCAGTGTTTTTAAGTTACAGCACTGTAATTCAAGTTGAAGCCTCAATAATGACAACTTAACCTCAAGCATTATGGATTTACACTTGAAAACCATGTAAAACGTCAAATGCATACATAGAATAAAATGAGCAAGTGAAAAACAAGGCAAATACACCAAATAATCTAATCTTTACACACATACCACACACCAAAAGAGAAAAAAACACTTAAACCATATAAATCTTTGTTTCAAACCTAAGACCATGAATATACAAGTCACATGTAACCATGTCGTCATGCACTCACATCACATAGTGTCTGTGAAGAAGTCTCCCAAGCCAATCCACACACAAACAACTTTTGATAAGAAAGGCCCTTGCTTGCAACATCTTTAATTTCTTCTGCAAGTGCAGGGTATGAAGAACCTCTGCAATGAAAATCATTCCAGTCAATCCATTCACCAACAATAAAATCGTCCATGTAATAACTGAAGGCACAATACACACATATACTTCAGTGATACAAACCTCACTCTGGAGAAAAATAAAAATTTAAAAGAGAAGATATCAAATTTTGACATGGAAAAAGTATTTTAACTTAAATCGTGGGATATTGATGTTCAAAACACACTAGCAACATCATATAAATTCAAATATGATATGAATGCATGAGAAAAAAAATCTAGTCGATGTGAAAGTATACATCTCGCGGTAGTTGGTTACCTGGGCTATAGCAGCCATCGCATCCTCCACAATTCCTAACCCTGCGTTCATCAGTTGCGAAAAGATCACCGAAAATAATCTCGCAGACACCGATTTCAGCCTATTCAATGAATAAAGATCCAAAAGAAAGAGGGTTTTTAGGGCATCCTTGGTGCACTTGGGGATTCCCTTGTGGATTAAATCTAGCAGACATCTAATAACCTTCGGGCGGTCACCTATTATGGCCCTGTAGCTTTCCACGATGATAAGGCTGAATATGGCAGCCACGGAATTCTGCTTGCCCTCCAGACTCCACCCGGCCATGAGATAGTACGTGATGGCGTCCATGGCACCGTATATTGACATTATGACCTATGTTATTATCTATCCTTGGAATCGAATACCACTCTGAAAGGAATCTCTCTAGATCGAATGGTTGAACCTTTTTCATTCGTCTAACATATAATATTATGGCCCACAATGATGGCAGGTGGACAAGAGGGGAGTTGATTTCAAAGTGGAAAGCCTTGCGGCGTAATAATTACTAAATAAATTGTCTAAGTAATGTTACTTAGATTTCAAATGTGTATTTCCTTCTCTTTACTCAATTTTCTATGATACTATGTTTTTCTTCACACTATCATGTGGTTAAAGTTTTGTTAAATTATAAGTTGTTTATCATTTTCATTTTAATATGGATTTACAATGTGATCATTTTTTTAGGAAATATGGTTACATTTTTGTTAAGTTAATGGTATCATACTTGTATGATCTAGAGTCGATTTTGTCTAGTACCACTATAACCACTAGTTGCACTACCTCTACCCCAAACATGGATACAAATTAATTGAAGGATCAAACCAAGGACCTCATAATATTTTACATAACATGTTTACATACTTTCTCAAATAAGCTACCCCCGAGGGCTTTGATAACGTGTATGTTGTTTATCATCTTCATTGATTAATTTGTCTACAATGTGATAATTTTTTTGAGTAAATATGGTTAAAGTTTTATTAGTTTACATAAATTTCCTCTATAAATTATGTGCAAGTTAAAGTTCTCCATATTTACTTATACATGAAAATCCATAGCCACATATATATATATCATCCATGTATAATATTTTTCATATTCAACTATATTTATATTTTTTGGCCCCCACCACATACACATATTCAATAGTTTTGGTTGGTTAATTGAAACACACACACATGCATCCTCACATATTCGATAGGTTTGGTTGGTTTATTGAAACAAATTCATTCTTTTTTAACAATAATATCTATATTTTGATATTAATAAAAGAAATGAATCAGAGATTATAGTAGAAAGATTTAAAGAATCAAAGTATGTGAAGAAAAAATACCTAACTAAAATAGCACAAAGAGAGAGCATAGAATCATTCCTTGCAACCCTCCTCTTCCACCAAGACATTTCTCCCCCCCAACCCCCTTTCATGCACACCTTCCCTTCTACCAAGTTGTCACCGTTTTTTGGTTGGAATGGGGTGGCTTCATAGAATCATTCCCCTCCTCCCCAATCACCGCCCCCCACACCCTCTTCCCCATACTCAACCCCTTTTCTCATGCTCCTCCCCTTCCACTAAACCATCATTGCATATGAGTGAAAATATGGTGGAAGGAGAGGGGTAGCCCTCTTATTCCTTAAAGGAACTACACCTATCAAGCAATGAGTTTGGTCGGGGGGGGATTTCTTGTTGGAAATAATACTGAGAGGGGGGGTGAATCAGTATTATTAAAACTTTTCAATATACCATCCAAATTTATACTTCAACTTATTCTTCAGATATTGATGATTAACTTATGCATAATAATGAACAAGAACATGAAAAATAGATAGTCACACCATAGAACACCAGATATAAGGTGGAAACCCAATGTGGGTGAAAACCACCTGCTGCAATATGTCTCTATCTTCTTTCAATTAGAAACTTCTTTTACAATGATTTTGTACTGGTGCAGTCCTTTACCAGTACGCAGGCTACAACCTGGGGAGAGCTACAACTCTCTCTTGTTTTCCAGTTTCTCCTGGAAGGGAGCTACAACCCCCTACTTCTTTTCATTCAAGGACCACTTTTCATTAATTTTCAGACTGGATCCAAGAACATCAAATAAACATCAAGTACATGTGAATCAACCAATCTCCTTATACAATCAAACCAATGAGCCACTCGAACTTCTCAGAATGCTGTAAACAGAAAACCAACACCAGTATCCTAAACCCAGAACACAGCAGCAAATAGAAAACAGGCAGTCAACAAATATTTCAAAATAGGTCCGCAACTTCACCAATATAAACCTGCGGATACCCGCACTTCACCTTCAGCTGTTCTGCGTATACCCGCACTTCGTCTTCTTTTGTACTGCGTACCCCGCACTGTGCCTTCAGCTGCTCTGCGTATACCCGCACTGTGACTTCCTCTGTACTGCGTACCCCGCACTGCGCCTTTAGCTGCGCTGCGTATACCCGCACTGCGCCTTCTTCTGTACTGCGTACCCCCGCACTCTCACTTTAGATCGCCTACGAACCTCTGATTAGGGCCAAATTAACAATCCTCCAATGTACTACAGACAGTCAGATCCACAGATCTGATCATGCGCCCGAGAGATCACGACTTGGCAAAGATTCGCCTTCAAATTTTACCTTGATTTAGATCTAGCTTTTAAAACTGATAACCCAAAATTCAGATCTTAAGATATTCAACTTTCAAAGATACATTAGCCAAGTGATCTCCTTCCCTATTTATAGTCAAGCCCTTATTCACACCATGGGACAAAACCATCAATAACCAATACAAGGGATCCAAACCGGGGCTAAATTAGATCCTATACCATGGGCCAAAACCATAGAATCAAGAACGGCGGGCTAAAAACCACGGGCGAGCTAAATACCACAGGCCAAACATAAGAAACCCCACGTGAGCGCACTTCTCTGCCTTGAAGTGAGTGAAATGGGGGTCCGCACCTCATGAACGGGTAACCTGCGGGTATGAACGCACTTCCTGGCCGGCGTACCTACGAGTCCGCACCTTTTGAACCATTCACCTGCGTACCTCTTAATTTCCAACATTTTGAGAGCCTGAACAGAGCATTGCTACTTGAGTGAGTTGCCATCAAGTACAACACCTGTAACATAGAGCCATACTAGAATCATAATGCCAACATTTCTATAATCAACCTATCCTCCTTAAAAATCCATGCCCCCCTCCCTTTTCCCATTGTTCTTGACCACATCCCCTCTCTCCTTTTGCCGGTTTTTCTTAACCACACCCCCTCCATACATGTGATCCTCCCCTTCCACCATATAAATACTCCATAACAAATGGGTTTGGTTGGAGGAATGTTTGGGTGGGGGGTAGGAAAAATTTCTTAGAAACAAACCCTGCTCCCTATCACTCCATTCCTCCTCTTCCTTGGTCCATCATCCTAAACCCCACCTCTATATCGCCATGTGACCCTTCCCTTTTGTTATATGGAAAATTCACTTCTGCGAACAAAAATGAACTCCCTAGATCCAGTGGTCTGATCTAGAACAACAAAGAGAAAAAAGATCTATGTTTTCCTTAGAGAGATTAGAATATAGAAAAGAGACCTACTTGGAATCTATAGTAAGTCATCATTTCTCCTCGTCTGTAAGCTCCAACTCTAGCTCCTTATGCTACAAATGGAACCTTCAACAAAGACTAAAATAATCAAGGGAACTAAGATATCCACATAGCATAATCTAATATCTCTAATCAATGAGTCAACATGGCATTGAAATACATAAGCATCAACATGACACAAGTATAGGAAAATAGATTGCTTTTTGTATTAATAAATAAAGGAGAGAGTTACAACCATATATAGAAGTTGACTTTGTAGATGTCTCCCCAATTGTCTTGTCCTTCCTTACCACAAAGAAAATATTCACACTCAACCCTAATGCACAAATGGATGATGACTCCTTAAGCTCAAAGCAACAACATGAGGGCACTAGCAGTCTCCAAAATCCAACCCAGACTCTATGGGAGGTAGTAAATTTATAGGGTGAAATTGGTAGTTTAGGATTTACCAATCTAGGATTGAGATCCACATATGAGGGAGGATAAGGTCGAGGGATAAGGGATAAGGTCTCCAATAAAGGATAAATTAGGAATTTGAGATCTCTATCCATGGTAAATGGTTAAAACTACCTTAGATTCTTTTGAAAGGAGAAGATTCAAAAATATTTTTTATTTTCCTAAAATTATAGAATTAGCACACCTGCAGAGTAGAGCAACTTGCATTTATCAGCGTTGATAATCATGTATACAACTTGCATCCAACGCAGGTGGACAAGCATGCATAGTGCGTTAGTGCTAAAACATTGTTTTTGAGTTGATTGACCCAGAAATGTTTTTGGATATGTGATGCTTAGGGCGTTGCAAGGGGATAATGACAAAGAGTTTAAGATGTTGATTGATCTTGGTTTTCAGGCCTTTTGATTAGATGCAACAAAATTACTTGTAACAAATTTCCCCTTAAAGTAAAAATTCAGAAGCAGTAGCTGAGGACTCAAGTGCTTTACTTTGTGACAAGTCTGGATCAATAACAAATTAGGTCGAGATCCTCATCTATTACAATAAACAATATCTTCATGATATCACTGTTGAGGGAGGCATACCCATGCTCAGCATATAAGCCAATATTACATATACAATGATCAAAAAAGTCTCATCCATTGATGACAGAATGTGGACCCATGCTTGGATGACTATATGAAGGATCATAGTCATCATATTTTGTAAACTTGTATCAATCCTGAAATCACAGCCTGGATGGATGGAAATAGATTTGGGGTCTTCTACCTCATCACTAGATAGTACAAGTCTAACCATGGAAATAAATGACTTGGATTCAAACATGGTAGACACCATCGAATTACCTACCAATGATGTAAGTCGTTAATAGATGCGAGAGAAACCACTGATAATGATAATTGATCTCAAGGTACTATAGAACAATCAATGTGGTGTGAATAAATGAATAGAAGTTGAACACCACACATAATCTTTCAGTCGAAGGCTAATGATGAGGACTTGCACTGAGAGTGAGGAAGCTTTCCATTGATGTATGCAATCTCTAAGGCATCGAAAGGTGCTTCTAAGTCAACTTCCTAGATAATGAGTTGATATCGACAGAAAGTGACTCATCGCATGAGGGCCTTGATGTATCCCTCATCAACGACATAGAACGATTATCAAGATTTGAGATAGAATGATGTTGATGTAGATTTGGTTCAGTAGTAGTTGTCATGAAATCAGGCTTAAGGTATTGTATCAGATTTCAACTAAGGGACTTTTATTGAACATATCAGTGATACTATATGGAGTTAGCAGTGTTGACCCAAAATTGATTATGGAGGCTTTAAATATCGTGATATTAACCAAAGAGGCAAGCAAATTTCTCAACCCAATAGTCACAGAGATGAAGTGAAAAAGTGTCATGTTCAAGAGCGACTCATTGCCATTAATAGGTTAAGTACCATATTTTCCCAATTTCCCAACCATTTATAGTCAGCACCTCTTTATTTTTGACAAGATTGAGGAGGATAACATATGCTTGATCTATAATTTCATCCTTTGGATGAAACCTTCTGAGTATATTTAACAAACCCTGACAAGCAGTGATTCGGTCTCATCATTCTCAGAGAGTCTAATGATATTTGATGTTTTTACCAGTCCAATGAAGGTGTAACTTGACTTATTTTTCATGTTTATATAGTTTGAAAAAGAGGCAAAAAAGAAAACTCCAAAATTTCCTCTTCGTAAATTTAGTCTCTTGAGTCCGAAAAGGCATAAAACAATACTCAAGATAACATTTTAGTCATGTTCAGCTAAAGTATTCCTTTTTCATAAATAATCTATCCCAGTCCAAAAAATGGTTAAACTTATATTGGGCAAATGTCATTTCATTTCCTTTAAGAAGTTCGAAAAGACAAGTGCTTGGTAGTATTTTCATGTTTTGGGAGTCTGAAAAGAGATGAAAGAGGACTCCAGGGGATTCCTTTTTCATAAGTTTATAGAGCCCAAAAAAGTGATAAAATGGTACTCTTTCATCAAAACAACCTGTATTGAACTTATATTTTACATCAGATCCTTCAATAAGCCTTTAATCTAATCAAAACACCACAAAAAGATTAAAAATATATGTTCCATGGTAAAATCAGGTCAAAATATAAAAAATATATTAAAATAATAATTAAACTAACCATAAATAAGAAAATGTAAAAACATTTTTCACCATTTTTCATTTTCTGTTTTGAGTGAGCTTTGATTGCATTTTTCCCTCAAACTTTAGCAGGTGATTGTAGCCAATCTAGTGGACCATTTCTAGTATTGTCAATTCCAAGTATGAGATATATCTTTTCACGGTTTTTGTTTTTCATTTCATGCACATTTTGACAATTTTCAGTGAATTTAGGGTTTATATTTGTACCTTTGGTTCAGCACACCCTCTCTGTATCAAAAGGTGCACTGGGCCTTTCTGCGTTAACACTGGGAAAGGTGGCTCAACACACTTGCCGAGAAGGCAAACTGCATTGAAGCGCTTTTGCCTCTTAAATACCAGTGCGTTGAGCGCGATTTAAAAAGAGGGTTTATGATTTTTACCCAAATTTCTCTCAAATTGTTTGCACGAGATTGATTTCAAATGTTTTTCTCCTGATTTTACATCTATTCACTGGAACAAAAATGGTTTTAAATTTGAGAGAAAGAGAACATGAGTCCAAAGATTTGGATGTTTCCAATGAGCCGACAACAATTCAAGCCTTAAGGAACTGTGAACTTCTTAAGTTTTTCTAGATTCCAGGGATGAAAACCTAGATTAAGCTACATAAATGTATGGTCAGGTCATGAGATATTCAGGGACAATGCTTCAGGATTAGAGCACATACTTTCGTGATAGAGGTATATGATATCTATTTTCTGACAAGATTGTCTTGAAGAGGAGCTCCTGTCTCATTATCTAGTATGAGAAGGGGTGGTGATATTGTTAAGGACTGCACAGCTACGCATTGTAGACCCCACTCTCAACCAACAAAAGATGGGAAAATAGAGATTAAGGATGTGATTCAACTTCCTCTGAGGATAGTCCTTTTCATCATCGCTAGGTTGGTTGGTAGTTCTACTTTCCATTTGGCTACCAAATCCCAAATGCAATATGCATTAGAATGCATAGAAGCTATTGTGTTTAACTGTAGTGAAGGGGTGTTGGAAAATTTGAAAGAACAACTCAACAAAGCAAAGGATGGGCGATTGAAGAAATTTGGATATGGTTCTATTATGGTATCATTTTCTCTAGAGAGGATACCACTACTTTGTCCTCAGTGCATCTCGCTCGAGCTTCCTGGTCCTAGGGTTCCATAGTTGAGGCAATGGGTATATCTTATGTCTCATCATGTAGGTGCATCTGCAATGAGTTTCACTCCCACTTTATTTCTATGGCTGCAAGTACGGATCATTATGATCGAGGACTACCCATATGCCAAAGCTGATTTCTAGGGAGACCCGTAGCTCATTTTACCTTAAGGCGAGAAATGGGGTAATATAGGTAAAACAATCTCATTTTGATTTTTATTTTTTTGGATTTTATAATTCTTTTATGTTTTTAATGTATTGAATACTAACTATTGGCTTTACATGTAGATATTGGACCTATTCAACCAGTAGATTCGCCATATTTTCAGTGATGGGGACAGCCACAACTTGCACATATTGGAGTTGTTGTAGGAGCAGAGGAGGAGAGGCAGGACCTCAACATAGTTGAGACTCTTGCCAAGTTTGAGTATCATGTGTATGGATTGACCCATGTTGTGCCAAATACTAGGGTCAATGAGATCCCTATGCGTTTGTAGCGATATAGTATTGGAGTGCTTCGGCGCATCAGTCGATTGCTATGAAAAGTTTCCTATGCGATTGTTTGTTATCGCAATCATCATCAGGACTAGTCTACTAAGGGGCCTTAGAGCCATATTTTGTCTACATTGATATTATAGGTCATGTGGAAATATGTGTCTTGGACACAGTTTTTGTAAAACCAAACACTATATACAGTTATCTATGGATATTTCCTATTTTCTATATTCTTCTTGTTCAATATGTGATGTTGATTGAAATATTTACATGTGTGGAAAATGTATATCTAAAACATAATTAGCTAATTCATCAGCTAATGTGTTTATACTTCTATGAATATAATGATATTCAAAGTAATCAAAATGGCATTCTAGAAGACGAACCCTTAAAACATTCATAGAAAAGTTGGACTTCATACTGAATAGACATTATTCAGATGTAGTACTATGAGTTGGGAGTCAATTCTTACTATCAAATGGTGAATTCCATGTGAAATAGCGTCAGAAAATAATTTTATCATTGCCCTATATTAATTGATATTATCAGTTGAGCAACCAATATAAATCCCTTGTAGACTCACTAACTTTTCATTTGAAGCATAAATAACCCATGTTGCGGAGGAAAGGTTCTGAGTACTATGGCTGGAAACATCAGCACAGCCAATATATGGTTGAAGTAACACTGACATCTACAAATTAAATGTAATTCAAGATTAATAGAGACGGTAGGAAACTCCAAAGGAAACACATTAGCAGACCTATATAGTATGTACACAACAATTATGCAAATATTATCTAAGCATAGTATTTTAAAGGTACAAAACATTTTTGGGTTGCGCCAATGGGATTCCATCAAAATCAGTAAGCTTATAAGCCCCTTTCGCAATTACATGTTTGACTTTATACATGCCTAGCCATATCAGTTTGAGCTTCCCATCCCCTAACTTATCGACTTCCTAATCATACAGAAGAACTAGGTCACCTTCTGAGAGGGCATAAGGTTTAACACTTTTATCATATTGTGATTTGACGCGTTTCTTGAGAGCTTCCTTAGCCATTGCGGCATCACGCCAAGTTTCATCTAAGTGTGTCAGATGCAAAAAACGCTCTTCTTCTATGGAAGTTGCAGGAAGAAGCTCGATGTAAAGCTTCAAAGATGGAATGTCATATTCAATGGGAAGGAGTGGTTCTAGACTGTATACCAACTGAAAGGGTGTAAATCCAGTTGCAATCCCGACAGATGTTTGGTATGCCCACAAAGTTGGAAAATAATGAGGTTCCAATTAGTTTTATGAATCCCTATCATGTGTTGCAACATTTTTTTCAAAACCTTGTTAATGGCTTCTACTTGTCCATTGGCCTGTGGGTCATAGGGAGTTGAGCTAACATGTTGAAGGCACAACTTGGCAGTAAGTTCAAACATCATATGATTTCAAAAGAAATTACCATGTTCGATAATGATAGATTGCTTCACATCGAATCTATCAATGACATGATTGAAAAGAAATAATGCAGTTGTTTTGTCGGTGTTGTTGTATGTAGGCATTACTTTGGCCCATTTCATAAAATAATATACATCCACAATAATGTAACCATTCCCCCTAGAAGAATGAGGATTACATGTCATGAAGTCAATGCCCCATTTCATAAAGGGACCAACAATGATAATAGGATTCATAGGAGTAGGAGGAGCACGAGCTTTAGGATCATAGATCTGACAAGCATGACACTTTTGGACTGCAAGGATTCAATCTCGAAACATGGTGGACCAAAATTAACTGGATCAAAAAAATCTTATGGGAGGTAGCATAGCCAAACATATGCCATCCATATCCTCCAGTGTGGAATTTCTCAGCCTCCTCATGAGTGAGGTACCGTCTAAATATCATATCGACACCACGGCGATAGAGCATGTTTCCAATTATAATGTAATTTCGAGCCTAGTATCGAATATCTAACTAATCAGAGTGAGAGGTATTAGGCCATAAAGTTTGGGTTTGGAGACCGATAATGATATCTCCATAACAAGGATCAGATGAATCAATCAGCAACAATGACTCATTAGGAATAGAATCATCAGATGTAGACTCAATTTCGAACAAAGGAAGGTAGAATATTAGTTCAACAAAGACTGGGGACTTCTTAGACTTGGATTTGATTAATTCCAAACCAAAATCCTAGAGAATAAAAATCTATTTAAATTACCCCCCCCAGAAAATGTCGTGAAAACATGTATGTCATTGGGTTGCAATCAGAAACTAGCATGGTCTTCCGAAGTAGGATGTAGTGGTGAAACCTTTGGACATCTTGCATAGCTGCCAAAGTTAAATTTTCGACATGAGTGTATTTGATTTCAGTATCGTCTAAATTCTGACTTAAATAATAGATAGGATGTTCGTCTCCTAGGTCATCTTCTTGGACCAATACCATGGAAATAGTGGTAACAGCGACAACGAGATATAGGAAATAGTCACATTGATAATCAAGGGGATACAACAACGATTCTCGAACTAGGATATATTTCAAAGCATCAAAATATTTTTGGGTTGTATCATCCTAATCGAAGGGAACCCATTTTTTCAATAGGTGAGTAAATCCTTTCGTAATTTCTATGTAGTTCAAGACAAATCTCAGTAGAAAGTTAGCGTTCCCTTGTAGACGTTGAAACTAAACAAGTGAGGAAGGTGCAGGAAAATCAAGAATTTCATGTACTTTGAGTGGATCGATATGGATTCCTTGTTGTGACATAATGAAGCCAAGAAGACTACCGGATTGGACACAAAACACAAATTTGTGTGGGTTTAATCTGATATTGTAATGCCGGACAACGTAGAAAATTCTCCATAAGATGCATCAGATGATCCTCACGATGTTTGGAGTGGGTAGGTAAATCTCCCAAATAATGTTGTACAATGCGGTTGATATCGTGGAAGGCATAATTCATGGCCCTCTGGAAAGTTGTGCTAGCGTTCCTCAAACCAAAAGGGAGCTTACAATAGGAAAACGTACCTCAAGGACAAATAATTGGTACCCCAAGGACAAATAAATGCATCCTTATGTTTGTCTAATGGGAGTATATTGATTTGATTATAACCGAAAAAAATTGTCCATGAATGAAAAAATTTTGCTTCCAACACAATCATCAACAATTTGGTTTATGAATGGGGTAGGGTAGTTTTCTTTGGGATAAGCATAATTAATATCCCGATAGTCGACACATACTCGAATCGTTCCTTGTTTCTTCATCATAGCTATGATGTTGGACACCTAATTAGTGAGAGGAATGGGGTAAATAAATTCAGCACGCAAAATTTTTTCAACTTCTTCTTTGATTGCAACAACTTTCATGGGGTGAATCAGACGTAAGCGTTTCCGAACTAAATTAGCATCCAGATAAGTTTTGATTTTATGTACCATGATATTTGCATCAATATCTGGCATCTCTTCATATTTCCAGGTGAAAATGTCACAAATTATTGAAAAGGGGGTTTTTAAATATTGACCTCATCAGGAGAACAAGATGCACCAATATGAACATCTTTGATAACTCCAAGTTTAATGGAAATATCAAGAGGAACAGTTTCATCGATATTTTATAGGTTATTTTCGGAATTGACATCATGAATAGAAAAGGAATCCTTAAATGTCTTAGTATAATTGGGTGAGTAAACATCTCCAAGATTATTCTCGAGCGTTTCAGGCAAGGAGGAACGATGATGATTATTGTCCCATGGTGCATCATTTGACATCATGATTTTTATGATGCTTTCGTTAGTAGAGAATTTACCAGTGAAAGGGTGAGAAGAGGAACCAAAACCTTGGAAATGATCAAGCCAATATATTGAGGAATGAAAATCAAAATTTTTCAAATAGGTTGAATAAATCACTTCATATTCAAGCTCAACGGGACTAAGTGGCATATGGTCACCAAATGTATCAACATTGGAAATGTCTAGTACAATCCAAGGATTGGATGGAAAATTACAAGTGGAAATCATATTAACAAAGGAAACCGGATTTGGAATGTTAGGATGAGGGAGTGAAAAAGTTCCCATCAAAGAGGAATCTTTCAATGATCCAACTCTGACATGTTGATAGGATTGTGGGGATTCACCCACAAGTGGATGCTTCCAGTAGTTTGAGAATTATTGGAAAAAATCAAGAGTCAAAATGCCCCCCTAGTGAGGGAAATAAATCATCCTGAAATAGGTTGAGGCGACAGTTTCCATGGCATAAATCCATGTGCAGCCCAATAAAAGGTTATAATCCAAAAATCCATCTATAACTTCAACTTCTACCAAAACTGTTTTTCCAGCTAATTTTACTTGCAATGTATTCAAAATTCCATAAGATTTGAAACCTCTTTCATAAAAATATCTAAGAGTAGTGGATGAATGATTAAGTTGTGGAGAACCAATAGTTTTCCAACAAGAAAGAGACATGATACAAGTTGAAGCACCTTCGTCCACAATTATCTGATGGGTAGTTTTACTTCGAACAACAACCTAGAACATGAATGATGAATGGGGTGGAAGTTTGGGGGTATGATTCTCACGATTTAAGACCACAAGATTTGAATCCAACAGACTTACCCCTCCAATTGTTGCAAGTAAATACCTCTTTGAGTGGGACAATTATGCAATACCTCAAGAGTTGACACAACAGAGGAGCTTTGGCCAAGTCCTCAACTATGTTATGGCTTTGTGCAGCTCTAGAATGAATATTGAATGCAGACTTGTGAATAATTCCTTTAGGAGGTTTAATGGTTAATTCAATAGGTGTCACATTTGGAAAAGGATCTAAAGTAGATTAAGTAGAATTAGCAGGTTGATCATTAGCCTTACTGGTCGATGGATTCGGGTTACCGTAGTCTTTATTTCTTGTGGCCACAATGATCTCATCTTTATGTTTGGTGGAATATAAAATCATAACCTAGGAAGAGGAAGCTCGAACTCGTGCAACCATATTTTTCTTCTAGTTGGGAAAGGGATCTATTAGCACAACAAGCATGCTAGATGATGATTTTAGGAATTGATTAACTTTCATCTCATGTGTACATTCCCAATTATAATGTTTCTCATTAAAATTAAGGTAAGGATAATGAGGCTTTTGTTTTCCCTCAGGAAACTAATTATTTTATTTTTCCTTCAAAGAATTGTCTTTCTTCTTCTTTCCTTTAAATTTCCTTACTTCTAGGTTGCTCAGATTTTCCTTTCGTAGATTGAATAGCATTAATGTCGGAAGTAATCACAAGAGTAGCAGAGGATGGGTTTTGAGTAGACATAGCAGGAGATGAACCAGATAGTTTACTCATTGACTGTTGACTTGCAGAACCAATCACTCCATCATTGACATGTGATTATTTAGTGGGAGGAGGTGGAATTGTATGTTGAGGTCACATAGCATTGGGTATCTTGTCGTAGAATGTGCCATATTGAGTATAAATCAAATCAAGGTACAAGGCACGAGCACTGACTTGTTCTTAAGTGATAACTTTGCCTTTAGCAACATCTTCTGTTATGGATGGTAACAAATATTTGATACACCATTCAGCCAATAACTAATCAAGAATAAATGTCTTGACGAATCGACGTCGACGCCTACATTCATGAATATGTTCATAGATATGAGTGGAGTCGGTTTGTTTCAAAGAGTTCAAAAATTCAGTTTCGGATAGGTAATTGAAAATGGGTTTAAAATGTAGTTATTAAGGCATTTAAATTGTTAGATCAAGCTTGTGGCAATTCAATGGACCACTTAGCTATCATACCAACAAGAGTTCTCTGGAAAATCCACAAACGAAATAAATCATCATTTAAGGAGTTGGATGTAGACCATAAATGATATGTCATAACATGAGTGGATGGGTCTTCTCTAGGATTTCCATTGCATTTTGGAATATTTCTCAGCAATTTGGAAGGAATGGCCAACCACCAAGGAGAATGACAAATAGGGTCATTTGCTAATTGGGTTAAATCTGATAACTCAAGGGTTGCCACAAACGGAAACTTCCTATTAAAGTCTGGTGGAGGATATCTTGGGTATGATGGAATGGGTTGAGAAAATAGAATTTTCATTCCAGGATAAGGAGGATTTTGATAGCCAAGATAAACGTAGAAAGATTGTTTAGTTCCTCGATAACCTTGAAAAGGCTAGAATGGTTGTGTTTGAATTTGTTGGCCTTGATAAAGCATTTTCATAATAGTAGTTTGACCAAAAGGTATTTGTGGGATGCTTTGGAATAGTTTCCCAAAAGGATCATCCCTATATTGGGTTGATTGGTCAATTCATGGGCCATACCATATACAAGTTGATTTAATTGCATTTGAGGAATAAACTGACCAAGTGGTGGGTTTTGCAATGTACCCTAAAGAGGCTGGGTAGATGGGATCTGAGAGGTCATAGATACCAGTAGAATAGGTTTTGTTTGAAGTAAAAACTTGATAGGTTGACTTACTTGATATAAAACTTGGGCAAATTGCGGCATAGATTGAATGGGTTGGCAAGTAGGAACCTGGGGTGTGACTAAGAATGGGAAGTTGATTCAAAACCAAACTAGGTTTAATAGTAAACATAGGATTCCAAGGATTAGAAATGATTCCAGGGAATGGAGGACTTGAATAGGATGGAGCACCCATTTGTGACACTTGATCAGGAGATGGAGACATGGAAACAATAGGTTTCCCCCCTACCGAGGGATAAGGATTATATGGTAATTGGACCCCGAGAGGAGGGTACCTAGGATAGGATGGAGTAGGCTATTGTAGATGTCCCATTCCACTAAAAAATGAGCCATATTGTTGCTTCAAAGAAGTTTGGGGCGCAATAGTTGAATTAAATTGTGTGGTCCTCATTAAACAAGTACTAGATGGCATTCGAGATTAACATGACAAAGGAGAATTCTGTGGACTAGTCAATGCACCAAAAATGGTTCCAAATAATGACTGGTAGCCAAGTGGCACTAATGGACCACCATAAAAATGGGTTTCTAGTGAAGTCACAAACATGGAAGTAGTTGTAACTTCGGTTGACTCACTCATGATAGCAAATACGTGTTGAGAAACCATCGTTGACCCAGTCACGGTTAAATTTCCCAAAGTTTGTCGAGGGAAACTCAAAGGTGAGTTGAAACGAGGAGTGTTGGGTGAAGGAGCTTGTATGGGAGTATGAGGAGTATGAAAAGGATGAGCTTGATAAAGAGGAGTCCATGTTAGATTAATAGGAGATGAAGGTCGAGACTCTTTTGTAATTTCCTCAATACTCAAGAGACTAGGTGGAAATTGTTCTTCGTCGGGACTGAAATATACAAGTTGTGGTTGGGTCGAAGGAAAAGGAAGAGAAAGAGGGCCTTAAAGTAGTAGGTTGAGTTAACTAAGGCTCCTGAGGTTGGATAAATTTAGGTTGTAACGTTTCTTAATCTATAAATTTAGGTCCAATGACCTCAGGTAATGAAGTTTCAAGGCTTTCAGTTTCGAATGCGTCAAACTGACTAGATGGTAAAGATGTAATTTTGAGGTCAATACTTATGGGAAGTGATGATTCTGTTTGATTGATTTCAAATGTAGTTCCAGAATGGGAAGCTTCTGAAGTACCAATTTTGGTAGTTTGCGTCCTTTTATTCTTTTGACAACCAAGTGTTGCCTCGAGAGGTAAAGGAGGAAATATTTGCATTCTACGTGAACGACAGGGATGTTGAGGATGTTCTTCCATGATGGGTTAATAAATTTTACAACTTTAAAAGCACAAAACAAAACAAAAGGGTAACTAGGCAAAAAGGATTACCAAGTCACTGTGAACTGCAGAATACCATTTCTAGTACGTGCAGGCAATCTCCCTGAATGTTGTGCTTGGTGTACCATGGTGGATAAGGAGGTCGTCTCGTTACCTATGGAGGGATATAAACCTATAGGGGACTTATAAAATATCCCCCGAGGTACGTGGAAGCAAGGTCTGTGGTAGTGTTGTCTAATGCATCCTGCACGATAGGAAATATTTTGATATACTTTTCATACGTGGAGCACCATCTAATATATCCGAAGCTGTGTGGAGAACGATCTGGTATACTTATATACGTGGAATACCGACTACCCACAGAATGTAACATAGATAAGTAACAACAACTCCTATGTTTAAAGACATCAAAACATGTCTCTGCCTAGACCTATATGTGTGTCATTAATGTTCCAAATTCTCCTTAGATTGATGGAATAAATTTTAGAATTTGATCTTCAATTATGTTTTAGTTTCAAGGCTCACGATAAGAGTTCACCTGAATTCCCTATGATGCAACTAGTATGATAACAATAACTCTTTTATTTTCAATGAAAATATATCTACGAGAGGGAAGAGACAAACAATAAAGCAACAATAAATGATGTAGCAAACAAAGCTTCCTAAGTAGATCTTTTCATGCAACTATTCCAATTTGAATTCAAAACCCTACATGCAATGCAAATAATGAAATAATGATTTTTTTCCTTTTCTTTCCTTTAATTTTCAAATACAATGAAAACTAAAATGCAACTAGATCATTGATAAAAGAAATCTCACAGAATGAAACTGTAATAAAAAATTCTTCAAGTAATCAAATATTATTTCAAAAGTTTATGAAAAACCTAATTGATAAGAAGAAGGAAAAAATAAAAGAAAATATCATCAAAGGCTAACAAAATCAAATTTAAACACTATGATGGATTTACAGAGACATAGACAAATTCAAAGACTCAAGAAAACCTTTTGGACCAAAGAAGAACAAAGAGAAAGGCAAAGAAATGCAAAAATTTTACATTCTACAAGATCAGCAGAGGTGTAGTGTGGGCAGCAGAGCGCATCAGCACACTTCCAGAGAAGAGAGACTGCACTACAATGCTTTGTCATATAATAGAGAGTGCGTTGGTGCTAATTTGGTCAATATACGACACAAGAAACCCTACCAATCTCAAAAATGTGCTTTCTTAAGGTCAAAAATTGTTTGAATAAGTCAATTAAGGTCACTTTGAAAGGTGAAAATATGCTAAGGCCAAGGAAACCACTAAGGGAAATCCTGTTCTCCAGTGGAGTCGCCAATTTTTTATATGGAAAATTCACTTCTGTAGTTAAAAATTAACTCCCTAGATCTAGTTGTCTGATCTAGAACAACAGAGAGAAAAAAGATCTATGTTTTCCTTAGAGAGATTGGAATATAGAAAAGAGACCTACTTGAAATCTGTAGTAATTCCTCCTCTTCTCCTCGCTTGTAATATCCAACTCTAGCTCCTTACGCTACAAATGGAACATTCAACAAAGACTAAAACAAGCAAGGGAACTACAATATCCACATAGCATAATCAAATATCTCTAATCAATGCATCAACATGGAATTGAAATACATAAGCATCTACATGATACAAGTATACGAAAGCATAGTGCTTTTTGTATTAATAAATAAAGGATAGAGTTACAACCATATATAGAAGTTGACTTTGTACATGTCTTCCCAATTTCCTTGTCCTTCCTTACCAAAATCAAATCTTCACACTCAACCCTAATGTCCCTAATGTACAAATGGATGATGACTCGTTAAGCTCAAAGTGGTAGCATGAGGACACTAGCAATCTCCAAAACCCAACCCAGACTTTATGGGAGGTAGCAAATTTATAGGGTGAAAGTGACAGTTTAGGATTTACCAATCTAGGCTTGAGATCCACATATGAGGGAGGATAAGCTCAAGGGATAAGAGACAAGGTCTCTAAGATAGGATGAGATAGGAATTTGAGATATGTATCCATGGTAAATGGTTAAAACCACCTTAGAATCTTCTCGAAGGAGAAAAACTGTTTTTTTTTTTCCTGAAATTCTAAAATTGGCACGCCTACAAAGTAGAGCAACCTGCGCTGATAAAAATTGATACTCAATTATGCAAATTTAATCCAACGCAAGTGGACTGGCATGTAGAGTGCGTTGGGACTAAAAACATGGTTTTTTAGTTGATTGACCTAGAAACCCAGACTTTTTGGAGATGTGACACTTAGAGATTTGCAAGGGGATAATGACTAAGTATTCAGGATGTTGATTGATTCATATTTTCTGGCCTTTTGAGTGGATGCGACAAAATGACCTGTAACGCCTTCCACTAAGTTGTTGCTCCATAGGGATAATAACTTGGTGGAAGGGGAAGGGTGGCCTTGGCATTCCACAAATGTGTCACTTCATATCCATTACTTTTGTGGAATGGGAGGGGCATAAGGAAGTGGGGGGGATAAGAGATATGGAGTTATGTCTTATGGAATGGGAGGTCCACTCCTTCTCGTTACTCTTATGGAGTAGAATTTTGGTGTAAAGGAGGGGCACGTGGAGGACAAGGGTGGGGTTTGGAATGAGGCGCCAAGGGAGATGGAGGATGGGGGGTTAGGGTGAAGAGCATTAATTCTAAAAAGCACATGCACCAACCCCACTTTTTCCTTCACCACACATATGATGAGAGTGACACCCTTGTGCCATGAGATGGGTGCCAAGAGGGAGGGCGGCGAGGAGGGAATATGGAGAGACACCCTTATAGTCTAGAACTACCACCCTCTACTTTCCATCAAGTCACTACTCATATGGAGTGACAACTTGGTGGAAGGGGAGGAGCATGTAGAGAAAAGTAGGGGTGGGTAGAGGGATAAGTGTGAAGGTAGAAGGTGAATGGGGTTTGGGGGTTGTGATGGTGGGGGTGGGGGGGTTGATTTCGAGAATCGCACCCCCCCACAATATAACTTTTTTTATTTTATTTTTTCTTATTTATATTTTCTTTTAATTTCTTTTTAATTTCTTTTTTTAGATTTTTTCTTATTTTTGTTTGTTGTTTTATTTTCAAAAATGAGGTTTTTTTTCACTTTACCTTTTTTTTAAGGTGAGGTGAGAAAGGATTAGGAATTTACATTATATTTTTGTTTTATTTATTGTTTTAATTTTCAAAATTGAGTGTTTTTATTGTCTTTTATTAAGTTGAGGCGAGAAAGGATTAGGGTTTTATATTATATTTTTGTTTTCTTTGTTTTTTTAATTGTCATAGTGTTATTTTGTGTTTTTTCTCTTAAAGGTGAGGTGAGAAAGGATTATGGGCTTATATTATATTTTTGTTTTATTCTTCTAAATTAAACCTAAACGAATTGACATTCGAAAGTTTTGTTTGGAACAATGTTGATTTATTAAAGTATGGTTTCAAAAAGGTTGTAGTTTTATTTCCAAAAAAAAGAATATTAATGACCACTTTTCAATTTGGAGGTTTTAGTGGATGAACATCGTACTAACCTACATGTGCTAAAACACTACTCCTTTAAAAAGTTTATTTTGATAAATTTGCCTAATATTGTAACACTACAAAAAAAATCCATTAAAACCTCTTTTAATTAAGATTTTCTTTTTAATGCCATGACGTCTCATGAGATATTGCTACCTTACTCAATCTCCCATCTATCTTTGTTTGTGCAACACCATTGATAAGGAAAGAAACCTAAAAAGCAAAAAAGAATACATATATGACCCTTATTTTATCTCTCTTCAAACATCTACCACATGGGCCACCTATAAATTGAACCCTAACCTAAATATCCTAGTATGGAGGAGGCCAAACCTTTTTAAGAAAGTAATATTATTTAGACAATTGCTTTAGTAACTACTTATCCTCCCTTATTCCTATGAGGGTGCACTTATGTATGGGTGATAGTTTTTTCTAGTTATAATTAATAAAATTCTTATATTGTAGGGTAATTATTGTAGGGTAATTTTTTTTATGTTTTTTATTTATGGGGTATATCTTTCATATGAGTTTGATTCAAAACTAATTAGAAATTTAGAGGAATTACTAAAATTCTAGATTTTTATTGTTGAGATTGCATATTCTAAATATTTTAATAGTTTTTTGATGTACTAAATTGATTTATACATTCGAAAATGCAATTCAAATAATGGAAATTTCTCATTTCACTAATAATCACACATCCATTTTTTTATGATAATTGTTGAAAAACTAAAAGAAAAGAAAAAATAGACTTCTCAAATAATATTCATAAATAACTTTTAACTTTTAAAATATGTTTCAAATAAAGTATTGAAATTTTTTATAATAATGGTTGAAAACAAACACATTTAAACTTGCAAAATAATATTCAAAATGGCTTTTCACTTTTAAAATATGTTTTACTTTTTAAATAAAGTATTGAATTATGTTCACTATATTGTGGCAGAGTTTCTCGCATTCTAACAAAAATATGTTCAAGTCTTATTAGTCCTTGCCAAGACAATTAGTTTAACATTGACCAATGCAAGTTATAATGTTGAACTTTGAAAAATAAAGGTATTTTTCAATATTACTATATATATATTCACACATTTGATTGGACCATAAATTGAAGGTATTATTGCAACCTTTGCAAAATACAATGTCATATGGATATTTTGTACCATAATTTATGGATACAGTTGTAATACTCATGTAATGATTTTTAAATATTTTTACACTGATCTTTTATTGTCAAGTTTTATAAAAAAGATATTTACCATATTCAAGTCACTACTCATATGGCGTCACAACTTGGTGGAAGGGGAGAAACATGTAGAGAGAAGTGGAGGTGAGGAGAGTGATAGGGGTGAAGGCAAAAGGTGAATATGGGGTGGGGGCGTTGATTTAGAGAAACGTTGCATAGAGAGAAGTGGAGGTGAGGAGAGGGATAGGGGTGTAGGTAAAAGGTGAATATGGGGGTCGAGGGGTGGGAGTTGATTTAGAGAATTTCCACTCCACCATGTGATTGTTTGTTTTTCTTTTCTTTTCTTTTTTATATTTTTTAAATTTTTAAATTTCTTTCTTTTCAAGAATTTTTCTTATTTTTGTTTGTCGTTTTAATTTTCAATTTTTTTATATTTTTTTTTAAGGTGAGGTGAGAAAGGATTAAGGGGTTTATATTATATATTTTTTTTAATTTTCAAATTTGAGTGTTGGTTTTTTTTTAAAGGTGGGATGAGAAAGGATTAAGGTTTTATATTATATTTATGTTTTCTTTGTTGTTTTAGTTGTCAAAAGTGTGTTGTTTTGTGTTTTTTTCTTAAAGGTGAGGTGAGAAAGGATTAGGGGATTATATTATATTTTTGGTTCATTCTTCTAAATTAACTCTAAAGGAGATCATTTTTTAAGATTTTGTTTGGAATAATACTGACTTTGTTATGTTATGGTTTTAAAGATGTTGTAATTTTAAATCAAAAAAAATTAATAACTGTTTTTTAATTTGAAGGTTTTAATAGATGTAAGTGGTACTAACCTACACATGTTAAAACATCACTCTCCTTACAAAAAAAATTCTTTTTATAAATTTTCTCAAACTTGTAACACTTAAAATATCCGTTAAAACCTCTTTTATAACATTTTCCTTATAATGCCATAACATCTCATCAGATATTGCTACCCTATACAATATCTCATCTAACTTTGTATGTACAACGTCATTAATAATAATAATAAAAAACAAAAAAAAATGCGTATATTAACACTTGCTTTATCTCTCTTCAAACACCTACTATACACCTACCACATGGACGACATATAAATTAACCTTTAATCTATATATACCAATATGAAGGAGACCAACCTTTTTAAATCATATAACCAATCTTATAAAATACCTTAAACTTAAATGTGATACAATTAAACTTAAATATGGTATAATTAAAATATAACTATGACTAAAATATCACTTGGACCGCATATAAATTGACCCTTAATTTATATATACCAATATGGAGGAGACCAACCAATCTTATAAAACACCTTAAACTTAAATATGATACGATTAAACTTAAATATGCTATAATTAAAATATAACTATATCTAAAATATCATTGAAAGACGATAATAATAAGATATAACAAGGGGAGCTGCGACGCAGCGAGTCCCTGCGTGAAGTTGAGCCTGTCTATCTTGGAAACATTAATATAAAGATTTGTTTTTCTATGGAAATAAAAAAGGAGACTTAAGCATCGAAAGAAGCATTGATATCATAAAAAGATTATAACCCAAAGTGCTTTGCAACAATGAAGGGGAAAAATGTGCAGTAAGAATATTCAATGATCAATCTTATCATTAGTAATGGATGCATCAAATGAAGCTCAAAAGATAAATTAGCTCAATACAGAATTCACTCCAGCTTGTTAGAATTTCCATATCTCAATACTTGATTCAAGGCATGCAAGTAACAAAGCCGTAACAAATTTTGATCTGAAAAATTGAAGCATTGATAATCCACTAAGTCATGTAACTAGCAATGTGCATGAAGGGGAACCACCATTGTGGGATGTCAGGGTATTTGCGCATCAATTTAGTATGGATATCAGGCCGATTGTTTTTGGATGCTGCTACAGCACGCTGCCATATTTCCCTGCACCATAACAACGCATGTCATTTAAACTAGCCAATCTGCTGTGCTGTGACAGAGTGAGGCCAAATCCAGCACACCCACGATACACTGGTCAGGGTTGAGAATAGATAACCAGGGAACTTGCCATTACTACAAACTAATGCAATAGCTAGAGGTCAAATAGATGGATATTTTAAAATGTATATATAAATAATGTGATATAAAAATATAATTTACCCAAGCCTAAATCCATTTATACTCTTTCTAAATTGAAAAACATAACAACATAATAGAGATGGAATAATGTAACATAACTTCGAATCTGGCATCTAATAAACCGACATCCGAACAAAAATAAAAACAAGCAGAAGAGCAGAAGAGATTTTTTTTGTTACCAGCTCAATGAAGATAGCTCCCCTGATAAAATCAAGCAGTTTTCCGAACCCAGAGTTCGACTCCACTTGCATCAAAGAATGAGCAATCAGCGGGTCCACGCACGTAGAAAGGATCTTCATAAATCTGATGCTGCGTAGACTTTAAAATAAAATGACATTAATTTGCGCATTTGATAAGCATCCGGACTTTTATATATTTTAAATAAATCATCGTCTTGGATGATTGAGAGAGGGATGGTTTCGACGCCTGAGAAGCATGCTGGCTTTTACGTGTTTGAATGAAAATGATAAGAGTTTCACTTAAAATAAATAGTCTTGCATGATGGCGTTAGATGGCTTCTTGCTACGAAAGTGAAAGGCTCAATTATTCACATGTTTGTTAGAAAAACCCCATCCGTCAATTTAATATTACAAAGTGCTTTTAAATGTATAGTATTACTGCTAATAAGTTGTAATTTCCCTTATTTCAGAAGCAAAGCAATTTAATGGTTTGAAATTTTTCTTATTTCAGAACCAAAGCCATTTAATTATTTGAAGTTTATAAAACGCGGCATTCTTAACAATGGGGAAAATGAAAATGCAAACGGAAAATAAAGGCAGAATCATGTAATTGTATTATCATTGGCAGGTAAAGGCGCATGGAATAAAAAAAGAGGAAAAAAAGTTAGTGGACTATGTGGGCCTTCGCATGAGAGCCACATGCCTTGCCACTCTATCCTCTATCACCATTACATAGCATGCAATCCGTAACAGCGCCACTTAAATGTTGCATCAAGCTAACATATGTAACTCATTCACAAAGCCAGCGTTTAACACAGAGCACCCACTAATTGTTCCCATGTAGACCAATTAATTCCTCCCATGGCCTTCGATTCACCTGCTGTCTGGCTGTTCTGGTCTCTGTAATCTCCAACGTCTTCAATGCTCGTTAACCCAACTTACTCAACAGACTGCACATTGGAGGGTGAAGAAAATAAAAAGGCTATTCTTCGGCTGTACGTTGCGGTAGAATCGAAAGATGGCGCGACAGTGCGAAAGATTTTGGCCCCCGATACAGAGTGGTCGTTCCACGGCCCGCCACGGTATCGATACTTAGCGCGTTTGCTCACAGGTGTTTATTTCCGCTACCAGCAACCTCAGAAACAACATCTCAACCTCTGCTACCACAAGGGACCTGTACAGGCATGTGGGGTTCTTCCGCGGGCCTAAATGCACCCTCGCTGCTTCAGAATGGGGGTTCCCACTTTGCTGCTACAGGGAAGGGATCCCTCACTTCCTTGCTGTCTCAGTTCCACTATTCACTAACTCATGGAGGGAATTCCAGCCTACTGTCACCATTAATTCAATACCAGGTTGCTAGAAACCTCTCGCTGCCACAAACCAGGCCTAAGAAGTGCCTCAGATAGTACTCGCTGCCACAATCAGGGCTTGAGAAATAATTTGGTGCTACTACAGTGCCTCAGACATACCCTGCGGCCACAGATGAGTGAACTAGAGGGGCTTGCACGATCAACTAGAAACCAAGAAAGGTCGAGACGGAGGAGGGAACTCTTCATCGCTCAAATCTCAATCTACCTAGGAAGTGCAACAGAGGGCTCATGGCCACAGCATGATCCAGGTAACTCTTCATCGCTCAACAGCAGCGTGCAACCATAAGAACAAGAATGCAAAGCGGTGAATAATAGACTTACAGCAGCGTGCAACCATAAGAACAAGAATGCAAAGCGGTGTATAATAGACTTACGGAATGGAAAAAATAGAATGGATTACAGGCAGTTACAACAGCGTGCAGGGTGCAGACATCGACAAAGCAAATGGATTACAGGCCGTTACAGCAGCAAATGGATTACATGCGGTTACAACAGCGTGCAGACATCTACAAAGCAAATTCAACGGATCATAAACCAGACTCGGAAAGCAGTTTGATTTAAGAACCTCTCACAATCAATAAAATCCTCGAAGAATCCAAACGCGTGGCTGTATTAAATCAGTAAGTAGTTTCAAATTATAATTATAATTAGCTTCATCCGTTCGGAAAAACAGTAAGTAGTTTTAAATTATAACTATAATTAGCTTATATTTTCGGAAAAGCAAGCGTGTCTAATTAATTCCAATACCGCTAAACTCTACTCCAAATTTAGTTTCAGCTGTTTTATGTTATTACGCTTACGATTTACACGCTGAAGGATTGGTTTACCGTCCTTTTATTAAATGAGAAACCTTCAATGGATTCATACATTTTTCTATAGTTTCTATCAAGAATCAAGTCAACTAAATAAAGAATCGGCCTATAGACACGATATCAAGCTTAAGCACCCTAACTTAGCATTTTTTTAACAGAAATGGGCCGCGGTCCGCGGGGTAAATCAGAAGCACCTGAGAAGGTCCCAGCAGCACTCGATCCCTTCCGGCAGAGGCGCGAATCCATCCTTTGCTAATATATTTCGGTAAGCAGGGCCGACTGAAGGCTTGCCGTTCTGCTCTTCCTTTCCCTCTTCGATCTTCACCAAAAAATTCTCAATCATCTCCATACTTCAAGAAGCAATTCTTTCCCCGTTCCTTCGCGTCTATTGCCTGTTAAATTTTTGCACAAAAATTGCGGAGGCCAAGGAAATCTCGGCTACAGAACGCACTTCGTCATTCGGACATTGCGAACTAGCAAAATTTCAGTCGGAAGCATTGATTATTAAAGTTTTCCCCATCCATATGCAGAGACCACTCCTTTCGTTTTAATGAGCTGCATCTCACGCATTTAGTTACACCGGGACGAGAACATGCAGGAAGAGCACGGACAGCAGAACACCTGCCATGCACGAAGAGAACGGACAGCCAACACCTGCCAATATGCCAACACCTGCGAACAAGCAACTTAGCATATGTACCCATTCGCACTTAACAGTAAAAATTAAGGAATTAATGTCAGCATTAAATCGAAACCGCAAACCGTCAAGGCCAGTTGATTGTGGGTAAGTAGCAGTTTAAGATATGGTCCGGCCTCTTCCGCCTCGGGAAGAGGCCAAATAAGATGGCCAACAGAAGTTGAAGTGCAAACTTTAGGATATAACTAAAAATACCACTAAAAAACCCGGCGATTTAATGTTATCTGCCCTCCGAACGGTTACTATAGTCCCTGCCGGATGCCAGATGGCAGGGACTAATAAGATATTATTCGAAAAATAATTAGTAATGTGTTTACTATATTGTGTATATATATAATTATATATAATACAATGTTGAATATTAAATAGTGTTGTACAAAAATATGATACCATTAAAATATAACTATGACTAAAATAATAATAATAAAATATGATCAGATATTATTCAATACATAAATATGATACTATTAAAATATAATTATGACCAATAATAATAATAAGATATTATTCAAAAGATAATTAGTAATGTGTTTACTATATTGTGTATATATAATTATATATAATACAATGTTGAATATTGAATAGTGTTGTACAAATGTGTTTTACTATCTTAAGCACATAGTAAAGACATTTTTATTAGAACATTCTAATTTTATTTATTTATTTATTAAAACATTCTAATTTTTTTTAAATAGTTAGAGTAGATATGTATTAATTTAATTCATATTTTTAATAAATAAAAATATTAGAAATATATATATAAAGGTTTTTTAAAGAGATTTTTTTAGATAATTAAGTTTCAAGTTATTAAAAAGAGATATTCAATTAAATTTAATGTAAGAATTAAATTCAAGTGTGAAAAATAACATTATTCTCAATCACCCAACTTAAACTTAATTAACAATTATTTTCAATTTTATAATACTAAAAACTTTCTTAAAACATTTGCTATTAATATTTTCCTCATAAAATCACAAACACCTCAAAAAAAATATCACTATCTCATACAACCTATCATATTTTTATATTTACAACATTATTAATTAAACATCTTAAAAGTATTCCTATAATACAAACTATTATATCCTTATATATACAAAACTTTAAAAATCAGCATACACATTTATATTTCCTGGTATATTAAACCCTATTAATTAAACATCTTAAAAGTATTATAACTAGCATAGATCCATCTTAAGTATGGATCTAACATGAGTCGAAAGGGATCAAATTTCTTCAAGTACAAATTTTTTAGAGTGAAAAATACAATGTTATTTTCCATTGTTTAGATTTTATTTTTGAATGCTAAATAGAGTATATATCGGACCAAATAAAAGTTTTAACCATAAAAACTTAATTTTTTCATGATATATACATAAAAAAATTAAATGATATATAATATATACATAATTGATATTAAAATATTTTACATAAGTATCTAGCAATATTAATTTGTTTTTTTCGGTATTCAAGCTTCTGTGATCCATAATGAATTAAGCAAAGTCTTTCCATAGAAATCACATAAGAGAAAATTTTGGGCGAGGGGTTTCGAACCAACAAGTGTGGTTCATCATCAGGACCAGATGAAGCTGCAGGCCATGGCAAAGGCCTAATATTAATTCATTTTAAAATATTTTATTGATAATCCACATTGAATATTTTTTATATACAACATTAAAATATTTTATTTTAACAACTTTTTTCTATATATAGATATATATGAAGTTGATATCGATATAAATTAGTTAAAATAGATCTTCAAATAGTTTATTTAAATCTCTTGTTGAAATATTTTTGAAAAATATAAGATTTAAACATCTTACTCATACATTTTTTTACTTTTAATTACATTACAACATATTATTTTTTTTACTTCTAATTATTTTACAACATAATCATTTTTCATTATAGTCGCCAATTTTTTTCTATTTAAAACATAATTTTTATCTTTTATCATTATTTTAAAAAGAGCGAATATACATCCTCTCATATTGGACTATAGAATAACCTTCTCGGCTCAAAAATAATATCTAGTAAAATTCTCATCTTTCCTTATATATTCAGTACTATTAATAAATAAAAACTCAAAAAACAAATTAAAAAACATACATAAACACATGCATTATCTCTATTCAAACCCTTATCGCATAAAACAAGCATAATCATACACTTATTTATTATGGTTTTTGATGATGATGATGATGATGATGATGATGATGATGATGATGATGATGATGATGATGATGATGATGATGATGATGATGATGGTGGTGGTGGTGGTTACTGTCCACTGAGACCAAATTGGTCTATCGGACCTATAATTTCTTTCTTAGTTTCTAATTGTCTAGCTCCTTGTCTTTCTTGACGAGAGCTGTAGCTTTCTTTTTTTTTCTCTATGGTCTTCCAACTTTGTTTATCTTGCATCTCCTTCATCTCTTCTGATTCTTGGGACATTAGTGTCTTAGCTTCGCGATCTATTGTGTTTGTCCTTTTGAAGATAGTCGAAGAACAAGTTTGGTCTAGGAGATCTTCTTTGTTGTTAAATGGAGATTTATTTTGTGCAGTATTCGAACCCTCATAACTTGAGGGATTGTCGAGTTCACTCTTTTGTTGTTGGGCGGGGCTTTCCCCCTGCTTGTCTTGAGAGTTGTTTCTTTCTTGCCCGATTTCTTGTGATTCAGAGTTTTCTCGAGAGTATTCTTCTTTGATGACAGTGTAGTGTTCCTTTTGTGCTCCTTCCCACCATGTAGATCTGTTGTGATTTTTTTAGCAGAATTTTTCTAGGAGGCTTTTGGGCGATTTTTGGCTAGGTGGCCTGTCCCAAAGCAGGATCGACATCTGAAGAGAACACTTTCATAATCGAGTTTCTGGTTCCAAACATAGTCTTTACTTGTTAGGTGTATTTCAGCTGGGAATCCAACGTTGAAGTCCATTTCCACACAGATGCATGCATAGGTGGTTATGGCATATTCCTCTGTTTCTGGGCACCTGTAGTAAAATTTCCCAATTGCATTTCCAATGGCTTTTAGCGAAGAGAAATTCCAGAGATGCAAGGGTAGGTTTGACAATTTCAACCGAACTGGTGCTGAGGTTATCACTGTTTTTGAGGGATCGAATGATGGGTTTGATGGCCTCATGAATAGGCCCGATTTTTCCCAAAACCAAGCACTGGAATCTAAAATACATTGTCTGCTTTCAGGGTTTTCAAAATCTACTATAAAAAAAACCCCTAGCACAAGACTAGATATTTTATAAGAAAGTAGGTCTATTTTCTAAATATAATTTAAAAAACCATTCACATATCAAAATAAGATAAAATTATAAATTATAGTTAAAAGATAATTAATAATATGTAAATTATATTTTATTTTAAATTATGTATAATTATATTTATATTTTAATTTAATTAATTAATTAGATATTAAAAATGAAAATTTCAATTAATTATTTTTATAAATATTATTAAATTTCAATTATTATTCCTACTAAATTAAATTAATAAAATTACTACTAACAAAAAAATTTTAAATACCATCCTCTATTCAATAATATTATAATAAAACCCATATTGATTTGTCAATGATTTGGGATGGAATTTGATATATTTATTTTATATAGGTATGGGTAGGGATGGAATTTGATATATTTATTTTATATAGGTATCGGTAGCGATGGAATTTGATCGGTAGTATATATTTTATTTGGATTTTGATTATATTATATTTTATTTTATTTGGATTTTGATTATATTTATTTTATTTAGGAGGATCCGGTTGGAATTTGATGGGTGATTTGTTCGCTAAATACAATTAAAAAAATCGTTTCAGTCAACATTTATTTTTAAAATAACCGAAACAAGTATCAAGTTTCGTTCAGTCAACATTTATTTTTAAAATAATCGAAACAAGTATCAAGTTTCGTTAAATTTAACTAGTGGTGTTTTAAATTTGAAATTCCTACCAAAAGTCAGTTTTTATGTTAATTTATAAAATTTTAATTGGATTTATTTTGTTATTTTTTTTTGGTATTGTTATGGATATTGTTTAATGTAGCTATTTAAGTTTAGGTAATATTTAAAATTATAATAATCTTTTAAGTTCTTAAAATCTAATAATATAAAAGTTAGATTTTCATGTATATCTAATTTTTAATAATTTAGGTTAATTGAAAAGTGGCCAAAACATTGGAACATTGTTTTATAGGAAAGGTGAATTATTGTAAAATTCTATTTATGCTTAATCTTTTAAAAGGTTTGTTATAGTTGTGTTAAAAATGCTTATTTCTGACCAAAATAGATTATTCAAAAAAATTTAAGAAAAAATAATCTTGATAATAATATATATGTTATATGAATAGCTTGTTCTACCATGTTTTATTTTTGCAACTAGAATAGAATATTCAAAAAAATTTAAGAAATAATAATCCTATGTTACACTATGAAAGCCTTTTATATGTTTAAATAAAGAATCTAGTGTAACATTTCTCATCTTTGTGTGCGTGATGTAAATGTTTTTTTAAATTTAAAGGCTAAGAGAGGGACATGGATTTCATTGCTTGAGGTAGGAGATTGTTTGAGAGAATTGCAGATTTAAATATTAGTCCTTGGTTGGCTGAGGGGATTACTTGCTTGGGATGTTCAAGATTCCTTGTTGTAGGAACCCAAACTGTTGTTGACAATCATTAAAGGTTGGGTGTTGAGCCTTAAATGGATTGGTTCTCAGAATTAAATGGGGTTGCGAGAGAAGTACGCAGTGCCATGCTATGAGGCTCAGAAGAAGAGTTGGGAATCAGAAATGAACAAAGCATATAAAAAAAAAAATATTATCTAATTCCTCTAACTTTACTTGAGGAATTGGGTAAGCAGGTAGCCACCCCACTGAGGTAAGTGGGTTGGCACTTGTTACATCGAGTGAGCTTTAAATGAATAGTTGATAAGGCAGAATATTTTTTAAAGTTTTGCAAATGGGGTAACAGGCCCAATGGACTTCTATTAGAACAACTATAATATCATTAAATCCACTTGACTCAAAGTGGTCCCAAGATGGATGAAATTCATAGAAACTCTTGGTTGTTAGGTGTAAGTTTAGGGGCGGCTATTGATGCTATACACAAATTTTGATAGTTTCAATCCCATTTTTCTACCCCCGTGAATATCACTTGATGTGTGAGTGCTAAGTGGACTACTCAATGTCATGAGAAACTAGTAATTATGACTAATCCTCATGGAATATAAGTCATGCATGAATGATTTATTTTACATAGTTAATATTGAAAGAAATATTATGTATCTTGGACTGTGAAAGGCCCCACGTGCTTAAATAATGATTCAAATTAGATCTAAATAAATAATTCGAAAAGTATCATACTTGTTAAAATTATAGAAATAAAGTAGCAAGCTAAGCAAACTTGACTATAAAAGTAACTCTATGGTACAACATGCTTGAACCAAAAAAACCATGGACTATTAAATGGTAACCTTCTTGAAATAAAACCATTTCGTGGCTTACTATATAGAAACTAGATCATGGAGAACTTGTTATATACCTAGGGGGGATAATATGGGGTACAAAGGGAGGTACCCAAGGGAATAATGTAATAATGGGATGGGTCATAGTAATAAATAAGGTGGTTAACCCATCTCATGTAAGGGACCACAAGTAGTTAGTAATAATGTAATGGGCCCATGGTATTAGTTCGATGGTATGATGGAACCATGGTAATGACCCATGGTATTGTATGTATGAGGCCTATATAAAGGCTAGAGACTCCACATGGAGAGATGTCAAGGAATATTGTATGAACATGCATATGGCTTGTGGAGTGTTCTCCTTCCTTAAGGAGTGAATGTATGATGTTGTCCTACCTTAAGGGTTTTGAATCAATAAAGAAGCATTTCTATCTATTTCTATCTTGTTATTCTTGGGTTTATTTCTATTATCATATATTTTTGGGTTAGATCCATAACAAGTGGTATTAGAGCACTTTCTTGGGCAAAAGTGGAGATTTTCTTTTTATGTTTTGCAGGATTTTTGGGGCAGCGAGTTTGTAGATAAGATCTGTACATTTTTGGGAAAAATCTACAAACTCTAATTGCAGATCTGGATTCTTTGCGAAAAAATACCCGATTTCAAAAAAAAATCGGCCGAATCGGAGTCCGGATGAAGGAGATATCGCTAATCTAAAAATTAGTGGTGTTGTAGACATTTTTTCGGGGTAGTGAGTTTGCGGCGCAGATCTGTACATTTTGGGGCAAAATATGCAAAATCTAATTGTAGATGTGAATTCTTTGTGAAAAAAATACCCAATTTCAAAAAAAAAATCGGTCGAATCAAAGTCCGGATGAGGGAGATATCGCTGATTTAAAATCAGCTCTTTTTTCATAAATTTTGGTGATAGCGGGAGAGTTGCAGCGCAGATCTGAAATTCCAGTGCCTGGCTAAAGATTTCTATCACATGGGCAGATGCAGAATGGTTGTTCCATTTCCGAAAACAGATCATAATAGAGATTCTGAGGAATATGGACGAAATTGTGGCCATTTTAAATTTTCGCCAAGTAGGTGAATTTTTCTCAAACCCTCTTCATGGAAAATTTTACAGGAAAAGATGATAGCCCTACTATTGAAAAAATCATACAAAAACTAAGGAGCATATATGGGGTATTTTGGAAGTCTATAGTACTGATTGGTTTGAAAGAAGAGGCCGCCATATGGTGGAACTCACTTGGCATCAAAGACTTGTCCAAATTTTCAGATGAAGAATTGGAAAAACTCCTTATGGACAAATGGTCTCAGGCTAGAAAACAAGATAAGGGGAAACATGTGGGGTTATTTCCTACTGGTATATCCTTATTACAGGTTCATGGATTGATTCAGAAGGAGAAGATCGTTGTGTTTATAAATTCGAGTTGCAAGCAAAATCTCATAAATGTCAACTTGGCAAAAAAATTACAAGTGCCAGTGAACCACATGGAGCACACATAGGTTAATAATGAACAGGTGCAAGTTTATAAAGATTTGAAGATTTCTATGGACAAGTATGTATTGCATTCTGATTTTTATGTTTCAGATATGGCTAATGAGGATGTTGTTTTGGGATACCCATGGATGGAATCGGTGGGTACTATAAATATTAACGTGCAGAAGAAATTCCTGAAGCTCTGGTATAAAAAGAAGAAAATTACATTACAGGATATTTCCATCACTAAACAGGTAGAGTCCACGGAGGCTGAAGCAGAAGATGTTCTGGGGACTGACATATCCGATGATGAGCCATTGATGATCAAAAATCAAACACAAACAGAGGTTAAAGTAGAAAAGGATACAGGTGTTGATACATCAGATGAGGGCTCAGTGGTTGAAGTAATATTGGAAGATAAGACACCACAGCAGGCACCACAACATGCACCAGATAACAGTCAGGCTCCAGTAAGGGGTGAATTAAAGAAAAAGACACCGTGGGTTAAAACTTCAACATATCATCACCCACATCACCCCACAAGACAACAACCAACAAGGTGGCAACCAATTAGCCACAAGGACAACAGCCCCCACATGACAGATAGAGAGGAGCAAAGATCCACCTACTACACATCAACACAGAAAAGCTGCCACGGTCAACTTCCATCTCAAGCGAGCGAGGCACCAACAAGATCGAGGGTTCACCTTTCTCTTGGATGGCTAGATGCACGTGCATGGTACCAGTGGACTACTCTTTTGAGTAGATATTATTATTTGTGTTCTTCCCATGTTTCGAGGACGAAACATGCTAAGGGGGTTGGAATGTTATATACCTAGGGGGGATAATATGGGGTACAAAGGGAGGTACCCAAGGTAATAATGTAATAATGGGATGGGCCATAGTAATAAATAAGGTGGTTAACCCATATCATGTAAGGGACCACGAGTAATTAGTAATAACATAATGGGCCCATGCTATTAGTTCGATGGTATGAGAGAACCATGGTAATGACCCATGGTATTATGAGGCCTATATAGAGGCTAGAGACTCCACAAGGAGAGGTGTCAAGGAATATTGTATGAACAGGCATATGGCTTGTGGAGTGTTCTCCTTCCTTAAGGAGTGAATGTATGGTGTTGCCCTACCCTAAGGGTTTTGAATCAATAAAGAAGCATTTCTATCTATTTCTATCTTGTTATTCTTGGGTTTATTTCTATTATCATATATTTTTGGGTTAGATCCATAACAGAACTTCATAATGTTAAGCAGAAAATCAAACGCCTCTTCCCAAAACCACAAATACAACGACAAGAACCCATAGTGTTGATTATTTTAGAGCAAATCATCCTGATTTTTTGAAACAAGTAATTTCTGGAAATGGAATCTACTTGGCTACATTCATTTGTAAGTACGAGTCTATATGAAGCGGCTAGGTGAGTCGAGTCGGTGAGAGCGACTGCAAGTTGCCACTGCGCAGAAGCTACCAAAGTGTGTTGTTAAAGCAAACTACAGCCTATTGTGATGCAGAGTTTAGGCACAAAAGGAATCTGGTTCTAAAGGGGACGATTGAAACCCTAGCTGCATCAGAAAGTTGTTTCGCACAGAGCACTCGTGACTATGTCATTTGCACAAAGGCAGATCAATTGGTCTTCATTAGTAACCAAGTGATTTTTACTTTGGAGTTTCAGTGTCGAGAGGGTTTAGACCCAATGATTTTATAGATTTGTGTTGGTTGTTCCTTTTAGGGATTCAAACCGTGTCTAAGGGGAAGAGATTTGGGAAGGTTAAATGGTTCGATTTGACTAAAGGTTATGGTTTCATAACACCTGATGGTGGCAGAGAGGACATGTTAGTGCATTAGAATTCAATTCACTCCAATGGGATTTGATTGTTGGCTAAGGGAGAGGCTGTCAAGTACACAGTCAAGCATGTGAATGGCGAAAGTACCAAGGACCTTAATATTACGTGGCCTGATGGAGCCTTTATCTAGGGTAACAATGGAGGTGGCGGCGAAGGCCGAGGTAGAAATAGGGATGAGGGAGGCTTCGGTGTTGGTGTTTATGATGACGGCAGAGGTTTTAGAGGCAGTGGATATGGTGGTGGTGGTGGGTGGAATAGAGGTGGTAGTGGTGGTTGAGATGGTGGTCGTGGAGAGGTAGAGGAGGTGCCAGCATCGACGATGGAAGTTGTTACAAGTGCGGAGAGTCTGGTCACTTTGTGAGAGACTACACCATCAATGTTGGTGGTGGCAAGGGCAGTTGTTATCAGTCTGGTTACTTTGGTCTTTTTTCCCGAGATTTCCCTACCCATTAAGGTCTAGTTCTTTGGTCTACGGGTATATTGGGCCTCCTGGCAGTTATGCAATTTTTGTTCCTGGTGGCAACTTGCATGGTGGTCTCTCTGGCTATGGAGGAGGGTATTATGGCACACCTGGGTGACTGGGCCAAAGTTGCCTAGTGTTGGTAACTTCTTAATCTTATATATTGTTGTAACACCCTCCTCCCACATCTACCCAAGCAACCGGCCAACCGGGGTAAACATGTAACGAGAGGTCACTATGATATGATTCGACCTCCTAGGTAACCTTAAGGAAATGGAATAGATGGAACATCACACACAGTCATCCAACATCATCAACAGAACCCTCAAAAGACAAGTCAGCCTCCCAGAAAACCTGTTCATGGGCCCCACTGTTGTTCTGGACCTCTTAGGCCATAGTAGCTCTCATGCTATGGGCAAGGGAGCGACCAGAAACCAAAATTCACTGTCATAAGTTTACATGCCAGTGACTGTGGACCAAAATTACTAGTTATGTGTCAACGATCCTGGGATTTAAGCCACTTTTTCAAGCCCAGAGCCCAGGCCATTGCCCAGAATGGAATGAATGCTTAGAATCAAGAAAATTACAGGGAAACAATGATGCAAAAGCAATGAGGTGATCAAGACCTTAGCCAAACCCCTACTAGCCATGCCAGTCATTTCATCAAACATATCATGAACATGTAACCTATAGGTGTAAACAACATAATTAAGTGTATGGATCTCATACTTATCTGAGAATCACTATGAACCATTGGTTCCTCATGTCTTTTGTTGCATATTCATCTATTAGGTCATAGACACATTATCCATTCACATACAAGTAAAAGCATGCTGAGCGCCATATATAGTTGTTGTCATAAAATATACATATAACCAACATAATAGGGAAAGAAATATCAATAAAAACACAACCATATACACCACATATAATCCATCATAATACTCATAGAGATACTAGGAGATATCACCTTTCATTAATGATGCAAAATCCAAACCTGAGATGGGACTTCCCCGTTCCACCCGACCGTAGGATGGTTGAGACAAATCTCTCTTCTTCCATTCACCCTTGTGCCATATTCCAAGAATGAATGTGGAATCTCATAGAACACATCAATAAAAACTTAACCAGGGATTCCAGAGGTCATCCACCTCAACCCATCAAATAGTGATTTCAGCTCACGGTCGGACATCACAAAACCAACATCAGATCGATCTCTATCCCAGCCTTCCAGGGCTCTAGAGTGTTTGTTCCAACCCGACTTCCAGGACTAGTTACTCAACCCACAACTTATATTGGGCTCCAGGGTGTTCTTCCAACCAAGGCTCCAGGATTAGTAACTCAACCCACATATCTTATTGGGATCTAGAGCATTTGTCCAACCAAAGCTCCAGGACTAGTAACTCAACCCACCAAGGGCTCTAAAGTGATTGTCCAACCAAGGCTCCAGGACTAATAATTCAAACCAAGTTGTTACAGGGCTCTAGAGAATTTGTCCAACCATGCCTCCAGGACTAATAACTCAACCCAAGCCGTTACAAGGATCCAGAGTGTTTTTCCAACCAAGGCTTCCAGGAACTATTAACTCAACCCAAGCTAACGAAACATGAGAACCAACCAAAAAAAAGCAAGGAAATAAATCCACAATCTCCATGGCTATCCAAGAAATGGAAAGGCTAGGAAAATCCACTGTCAATCTAGGTAATCCTCCATGCCAGTGATAGACCATAACCAAGAAACCACATTCATGCCAAAACTAGTGAGGAAAGCATACATGTAACTGATACCTGCAAGAAAAATTGTTGTAGTTGTTGATGTCAATGTCTTCTTGTGCTTTCCTACTCTTCCTTTGTCTTCTTGCTCCAAGAATCAAAGTATGCCACAGCCTCCAAGAGTTCTCCAAGAAAACTAGTATCCAAGAGTATGAAAGAGAGAGAGAATAATGAAAGAGAGCTCCAACACTGAACTGACCAAATCTTGCCATTGATCCTCATAAGACTTTTTATTAATGAGGCCTCTATTTTCTTCATTTTCCAATATTTTCTTTCAATTTCCTCCTCACATGAAACATGTGATCTTTCACCTTCCTTTCTCCTAATTTCCATTATTTTCATAAATAAATTGCCAATAAATGTCTTATGTCTTTCCAAAGCCTTTTCCATTTCCGTTTCCAATTTCCTTAGCCATAATAAAACGAATCAACACCCATTAGGATGTTTCCTCCACCATTCAACTTGGAATACTTATCCCATCGCTGTGGCCTTATATATTTTTACATGGAATTTTCACCAGGGCTATTTCAGAACCCTCCCCCTTGGGGGAACACCGTCCTCAGTGTTTAGTGACACCTATAACCAACAAGTCTGTTGAAAACAAAACATGGTTCCCATGGAGCTTTATAACATAGCTCTTTGCAGTATTTACAATGACCACTACTGAAACATGGCGAACACATTGTTTACTGGAGCTTTATAACACATCTCATTATGGTATTTACAATAACCACATATACACATGCTCATTTGCCTCAACCAGCAAATAACCATACTGTCTATGGAGCTTTATAAATCTAGCTCGATACAATATTTACAATGATATACGCATATACACATTTTCTCAACCAACAAATAAAAAGATATGATGCCTGCATCTACAACAAGGGAATCCAGAGGCTCACACCTCGACCCTCAAGTAATACCAAGATTCATCTCCTTCCCAAGAAGTTCAGAATCCACTGCCACAGTCAAACTGCATCCAATGTTCAGTGCTATAATCCTGTGCCACTTGTCCTCTTAGTGAATAGTTACCGACTCATTGTTCCAAGGCGCACTCCCAATGTGCATATGATTCCATCTGGAGTGACCAAAACAAATCCATCCACAGACTTCCCTTCTCTGCTATACAATCCCTTGGCACTTCGGTCACCCCTTTCGTGCAATCACTCACCTTCCAAGTTCTATTGGCACCCCCATCTCGAGTAGTCCATCCCTTGGAAAGGCTTCCTCGCATCAGAAGATACAAAAACCAAGGCATATCCCTACCTCAAAACCATCATATCTGTCATAGCATGCTCATGGAAATCAATGGACACTATTGGGTACCAGTGTCCCACAATGGCCTTGCTCCTTAAATTATTTGCCAACATACTACTACATTTTCCAATTCCTTTTGCTGACGCTGCTAATTCTTGCAGTCTATTTCAACCACTCAACTAGGCATGTTCATGCATTCTTGTACCAAGCACATAGCTTCCATTAGATTTAAAATAAATTGAAATAAATTCACATCATACCTCATTGATAGCTCGTCAATAAGGTACATTTGCAATCTTGGTCACTTCTTGTCACACCAATTAAAACTAACATATTTGACCAAATCAACATGAATAAAAAGGTCTCATCAGGTTAGCTCAAAACATAACCATCATAGATCAAAATCATAAATCACATGTAACCATCATAAACCAGAATCATAATTTAAATGTAATCATCATATACCATAATCATAATCACATGCATAATAAAACTGAAATAATATACCGATACTTATCCTTTAATCAATCTTACTTCTGCCTTTGTTCATTTTTCGTACACACGCTAGGTCGGTTGCCACACCCGACAAACACCCAGTGCCTTCTCCTCAACTAGGTGCACATATACATAGTGTACACACATACAACCACACACGACATGCAACTCCATGCAATACATGCACCTACACCTGACATACAACACATACACCTACACCTAGTGCATAACACAATGCATACACCTACACCTAGTGCATAACACAATACATGCACCTACACCTGGCATACAACACAACATAATACATCTATACCTGATGTACAACACCGCACAATACATGCACGTACATAATGCACATACATAGTAGCTCATGCCCTCAACACAACATGCATGACATGCACACGCAATACCATGTGTGCACTAGTACCATATGTACAACATGTACATAGTACCACCTGTACACCGCACCACCTGCACAATGTGTGCACATCATCGCATGTACACGGCGCCACCTGTACAACGTGTGCACAATGCCATATGTACATTGCACCATTGTACAACGTGTACATAATACCACATGTACACAGTACCACACACATGACATGTAAACGACACCATATGTACACAACACCACTTGCACACACTGCCACTTGTACAACATGACCATAGCACCACATGCACACAACACCACTTGTACAAGCATGCACACCACACCATAAGTACATAGCACCACATGTACAACATGCATGCAACATCACTTGTACATAGCACTACATTTCCAACATGTACATAGCATCATCTGTACAAAGCACTACATATCCAACATGTGCACAGCACCATATGCACACAACACTGCATATCCATCATGCACACAGTACAATATGTACACAACACTGCATATCCAACATGTACATAGCACCATCTATACCCAACACTAAATATGAAACACTATTTATACTACACCATGTACATAACATTACATAGTCAACATGTACACACACTAAATATACACCACACCGATTGCACACAACATCACAGGTGCAACAAGTACAACATATATGACATATGCACAACATCATACCACACATCCAAAACCACACTGACTCTTTACCAAGCAACCTTGCTTCCAGTGTCTTATACATGCTTGTCCCAACATGTCGCAAACCACACTGCTTTCATTTTGCTGATGTTTCCATCGGTATAACCTGTCCATAACATAAGCATAGGCATAATACAAACACAAAATATAAATTCATATTCACATGATACTGACCTCATATGTTTGTCATGACTACTCTTCCCACTTGATTCCTCATAGACCAAGAACCTCTTCATGTTAATTGCCTGCGTAAGAAAGCATTCCTCCACAAGAATGATTCCTGATGACCTTGTCAGGCAATGACATAGATACATGTACACATACATACATCATAAAATAATAATGATCTCGTGAGTCAACGTCATACATACATACATATGTACATATAAACATTAGCATAAAATAGTCATGATTCATGATCACCCTATCAAACATAACATACATGCATACATGTATACATATGAAAACATCATCATAGTCATGATCATAACATAATTACCAGATAACACAAGGTCTAGGTTAAGAGAACTTCCTTATTGTACACAACATGCACAACATTGAGAACCATCGTTCCCAACATAGCCAAGCCAACTCACATCTCATATCCATTTACTTTACCTTTTCTAGTTATCTTTGTCATGACTGTACTGCCACCGTCCATTTACCGCAATAGACCCAACTAGTCTAACCAACTGTCATAGCCTTACCTTCTATTGCGTTTACCATGCACCGAGATTGATCTATGTCTTACCTTACCTGTTGATTACCACACATCTCTCCCTGAGCTCCATTAACTTTCATCTTTCCCAAACAATTCCCAAGACAGGAAAGAACCAAGAAGGAAATCATGAAACCAATAATGACACCACAACCCAAGTGGCATGGCCATGCACAAAACGCAAAAGAAACCACAATCAAGCAAAAAAAAGCACCAAAATCACAAGACTGACCACAAACACCATGACTCAATACCCATGGTTCCCAAGGAAAGCTCAACCCAAGCCTTATTCAAAATTTCATGGAAGTTTGCTTGTCATGCAATCCTCTGCATCATATTTTCATAAACACATAACTGTCAGTGCATAAATAAACATAACACTACACCAGTTACCCAATCTTGTTGTGTCAAGCACGTTGCTTACAACTGAACACATCCATGTCATCTCTCAAGGGACTCCAATCCTTTGACAGATCCACCTATAACTAAAGACTAGCTAATATACCTGTCAAGTACATGTTCATGAATCTAACACATATCCACATAATGTCAAACAAAATCAAGGTTAAGAAGACTCCCTATATGCAAAGCACTCATTCATTTGGAATTAGGGTTTCCAAACATATCCAAAGGAATTCTTACCCAATTCCTTTCTTTGACCTTTACCTTGCTGCAATTGAGTGTTACTATGCACTGTCACATCACTTGATTGTTAGTGATATAAACACATCAACTATTACCTTGTCGGGCTAATACTAGCACACTTCCTACAACTTCTCACACATGTCAACCACATGTTCCAAATATCAAGACAATCATATCTATCAATTTGAAATAAACATTTAGTAAGACTAAAAATCATGTCATAATCTTATAGTCAACTCATAGTCATTAGACATAATGCTACAACTATCACCTACTTACGCTCAAGTACATACCATCTCAACACATATGTATTAGTACAATCATCTCAAAACAAGATCATTTGAACACATACTCATATTATTCAATTCACCAAATATTCAACCAACTTGCAACCATACCATGTTAAATAAATCAACCAGATGACGTAATAAACACCAAACACTCAAAAACCCAATAGACGACATAATCAAATGGTCAAGTACCAAATATACAACATAAGCAAACTCACATCTTAATGTATCTCAGGGGAGGCGATCTTGACTGCACAATCAATCTAGGTTAGCACGATATAACTTCACAACATGTCAACTCAAACATAAATCATGATATCCATAACAGTAACTAACTAACATGTTCACGTCATAATCTCATAAGCATTTATCATTCATGCATAACAATCACGTGTGCAAAGTCATCACAAATATGTCGGCTCATACCTAAATATCGTAACCATAACCATCTGCATAGGCCAATCCAACTTAGTATGATAGATATAACATCAAGATATTAATGTTATAACACTAATCGTTAAGTTAACTAACATATAACGACCACAAGTTAACGTATAACATATGCATCAACAACATATAACATAATCATAAAGTTATCTAACATAAAACAACAATAGCAATGCATACAACCACAGGTTACTATCATTCTTGACTATCTGACATGTGCATATGACTACATTAATCAATTATCATCTATCATGTATGTAGCCATAACATCAAAAGACATGTGCATAAACCTAATGTATATAAACCTAATTCATATAAAAATCGTTTACATACCTGCATGCCCATCATACAAACATGTTTAACAACATGCTCTTGCCTCGATATCCAATGTTGCAACTTCACTTTGATGATCTACATCTCCTGCTTTATCTTAGCCAACTCATTAGCATCATAACATACCAATATCATCATGATTACCTAATTGCATACAATGACTTCACAAGACATGTTTGACCTACTATTCATGCATAACTATAACCAATACCATACATGCATAACAACTGCATATATACATATAACACATGAGTACCAAACCATATAAACATCATTCTAGCTAGAGTTCAGTCATCAATGCATGACCATATCAACTACACAAACCATGACCTCATGCATGAAAACAAAAACCACCTCATGTTCATTTGATAACATGTGAACATTGACGTGCATAATAATGTATAATTAACCATACACACATGAAGACATACTTCATGACAACAAATTTAACATTCACATGGCGACATCACTACAACCAAGATCAACACCATGCAAATGCAACAAGCACATGGACTACATGCATAAGGAACACATACGCAACTAACAAGAAAGCATGATCAACACATAGCCCAATGAGATCGCAACTACACTATGATACCGCTCTGTATCACCCTCCTCCCACATTTACCCAAGCAACGGCCTGTCAAGGTAAACATGAGATGAAAGGCCACTATGATATGATTCAACCTCCTAGGTAACCTCAAGGAAATGGAATAGATGGAACATCACACACAACTATCCAACATCATCAACAGAACCCTCAGAAGACAATTCAACCACTCAGACAACTTGTCCCTGGGTCCCACTATTGTTATGGACCTCTTAAGCCATAGTCTTTCTCATGCTATGGGCAAGGGAGTGGATAGAAACCCAAAGTCGCTCTCATAGGCCTGCCTACAAGTGACTGTGGACCAAAATTGTTAGTTTTGTGCTAGTGTCCTTGGGATTTAAGCCACTTTTTCAAGCCCAAACCCTAGGCCACTACCCAGAATGGAATGAATGCCTAGAACTAGGAAAATTATATAGAAACAATGATGCAAAATCAAGGAGGTGATCAAGACCTTAGCCAAACCCCTACTAGCCATGACAAGCATTTCATCAAACATCTCGTGAACATGTAACCTATAGGTGTAAATGACAAAATCAAGTGTAGGGATCTCATACTTATCTGAGAATCACTATGAACCATTGATTCCTCATGTCATTCTCTGCATATTCATCTATTAGGTCATAGACATATTTTCCATTCGCATACAAGTAAAAACATGCGGAGAGCCATACATAACTGTTGTCATAAAATATACATATAACCAACATAATAGAGACATAAATATCAATAAAATCACATCCATATACACCACATATAATCCATCATAATACTCATAGAGGTGCCAGGAGGTATCACCTTTCATTAATGATGAAAAATCCAAACCCGAGATGGGACTTCTACGTTCCACTCGACCGTAGAATGGCTGAGACAAATCTCTCTTCAACCATTCACCCACGTGCCATATTCCAAGAATGAATGTGGGACATCATAGAACACATCAATCAAAACTTGTTCAGGGCATCCAGAGGCCATCCACTTCAACCCATCAAATAGTGATTCCACCTCATGGTCAGACATCACAAAACCAACACCAGATTAGTCTTTCTCCTAGCCTTCCAAGGCTTAGAGTGTTTGTTCCAAGCCGACTTCCAAGACTAGTATCTCAACCCACAACTTATACTAGGCTCTAGAGCGTTTGTCCAACCAAGGCTCCACTACTAGTAACTCAACCCACAGATTTTACCAGGCTCCAGAGCGTTTGTCCAACCAAGGCTCCAGGACTAATAACTCAACCCAAGTTGTTACAGGGCACCAGAGCATTTGTCCAACCAAGGCTCTAGGACTAATAACTCAACCCAAGTTGTTACAGGGCTCCAGAGTGTTTGTCCAACCAAGGTTTCAGGAACTATTAACTCAACCCAAGCTAAGGAAACATGAGAACCAACCAAAACAAAACAAGGAAATAAACCCACAATCTCCATGGTTATCTAGGAAATGACAAGGCTAGGCAAATCCACTTTCAATCCAGGTAATCCTCCATGCCAGTGATAGATCATAACCAAGAAACCACATGCATGTGCCATGCATGCCAAAACTAGTGAGGAAAGCATACATGCAATTCAGTACCTGTAAGCAAAACTATTGTAGTTGTTGATGTCGATGCCTTCTTGCACTTTCCTGCTCTTCCTTTGCCTTCTTGCTCCAAGAATCCAAGTATGCCACACCCTCCAAGAGTGCTCCAAGAAAACTCTAAGTATCCAAGAGTATGAGAGAGAGAGAGTGAATAATGAGAGAGAGCTCCAACAATGAACTGACCAAGTCTTGCTCACTGATCTTCAGAAACCTTTTTATTAATGAGGCCTCTATTTTCTTCATTTTCAATTATTTTACTTCAATTTCCTCCTCACATGCAACCTATGACCTTTCACCTTCCTTTTCTCCTAATTTCCATTATTTTCCTAAATAAAATGCCAATAAATGCCTCCTACCTTTCCAAATCATTTGCCATTGCCTTTACCAGTTTCCTTAGCCACAATAAAACTGAATTAACATCCATTAGGATGTTCCCCCCACCATTCATCTTGGAATATGTGTCCCATCACCATGGCCTTATATATTTTTACATGGAATTTTCACCAGGGTTGTTACAATTATGATGGGCCTATTAGAGGGTCTACAGGCTTTTTGTCTGTTAAAGTATGTTCCAATGTTTATTGTTCTCCTTGATCGGTCACATTATCTTCTGGTGTGTTTCTTGTCAATCAGAGTACCTTTTGGCATTGACAATTGCAATGCGTGGTTGCCCATTTTCAAGCTATAACTGATCCTCCCTACAGAATTCTTTCTTGGGCATGTGTGCCATGTTTCTTGTCTTTTTTACACAATTTTTGGTGCCTTTAGGGTTGTTGTTAGGTTTTTCCTATAAAATACTAAATATCAATCATATGTTATATAGAAATATATAACACATATGCTATATGTAAACATCTTTTTATTAATAAAAAATCACTGACTTTTTATTTCGTAAAAAAATATTTTTGAAAAATTATAATTATCAAATATAAACCCAAAACTAATAATTAATCCTATTGAATTTATTTTACTAGCTTTATTTTCATTTTTTAACTGTTATAAACATTACCTAATACATTAAGTACTAAATTCACTAATCAAATTTATTAAAACAAATTAATAAATATTTATAAAATACAAATCATACATAAAATAATATATTCTACTTATAAAAAATCCGTATATATTGAATTGTGAAAAAACTCAACATAAATAATTATAAATTACAAATCATACCTAAATAATATATTCTACTTATAAAAAAAAATCCATATATGTTGAATTGTGAAAAAACTCAACATAGAAAACTAAATTTATTAATATCAAAAAACATAGTTACACTAAGAAACATTGCCATATTGAGGTCCACAAAACTTAGACATGTATAAGCATTTTTACTATAATAATAAAACTATGACAAACTTTGTTCGAAGCACGTAATGCCATAAAGTACACATAGTTCCCTACGTTAATCGAAAACATTTATCCCACTCACCAGAAGGAGAAGTCTATCTGTTATGAAACCAGCTCAAGAAAAGATAGAAAAGATAGATCAACGCCTTAGAATTTAGCCTCTTCGAGGGGGCAACCTCCTTTACATTACATAAATGAACAATTCTTGGATGATACAAATGAAAAGACCTCGTTTCTATATATAGGAGTCTAAGGGTTATAACATAATCAGAGCCGACATAACAATAATAATGTAAGGGCATAATAATAACAATAGTGGGCTTCTATGGGGCACAATAGTAACAATATGGGCACTACATGGGTACATCAATATAATAAGTGGGTTATACTAATAATAATAAGGGGTTACACTAGTAGTATAGGGGCCTAACATGCCCCTCTCCTTCAAAAAGCGTTGTCCTCAACGCTTGAGTAGTTCTTGATGCTTCTATATAAAATTCTTGTCCTCCCATGTGGAATATTCAGCGGGTAAGTTCTTCCACTTGATGAGATACTATGAAATTGATCGATTTCGTAGCTGTCGGGTTCTTGTTTTTGTGACTGCTCCAGGTTCCAATATGATTTTTCCTTCCTCTTCAATTTCTGGCAATATTGCTTGAATTGGGATCTTTTGCAACTTTTGAATAAGTGGCCATACTTCTTCGTTCTTCTTCCATTCATCCGTTGCTTCGTTTATCCAATTTGGTTGGATAATATAAATAGCACAAAACAATGCTTCCACATCCTCATCCTTGAAGCGTCTTCCCATTCGGTAAGGTCGCCATTTTTTAAGTGCATGTAGTATTGCCAACATTTCCTTCTCATAAATAGCTTGCTTGAGATGTAGCAGTAAAAATACCCAATCACTTACATCAAAACATTTTTCACTACGATGTTGATCTACTTGTTGTTTCATTTGATTTTGCACCGAAGTGGCGTTATCCTTTAAAAGTTGGAGAACTTGTTGTTGATGCTCGATATGATCTTTCTCTGCTTGAACCTTTTTCTTCTTGATATGTCCTTCTATCTTTTGAGGAGTGGTAATTTCTTCCAGTCCTTTACAAGATATGGTCGGATTCATTTCTTGATGCTCGATGTGATCTTTCACTTCTTGAACATTTTTCTTCTTGATGTGTCCTTCTATCTTGATAGTTTGAGGAGTGGTAATTTCATCCATTGAATTACAAGATATGGTTGGATTCATTTCTTCTTTCTCGATGTAATCTTTCACTTCTTGCACCTTTTTCTTCTTGATATGTCCTTCTATCTTGAGAGTTTGAGGAGTGGTAATTCTTGCCAATGCTTTACAAGATATGGTCTGATTCATTTCTTCTTTCTCTGGGGTGGTGTCCTGACGTATATCCTCTTCTTTTGATGTTTCTTGATCCTTTTCTTCCTCCTCTTCATATTCTATGTAAAATAATTTCTTCTCAGCACACCTATGACCTTTAGTGCATTTGCTATCACAATTGTAACAAAGCCCTTTTTCTCTTTTTTCTTCCAATTGTTGTGGTGTAACCCTTGTAGGTTGTGGAAGGCTGGGAGAAACAACACTTCCATCTTTATAGTTGTGAGGGGTATGCTTCCTGGTTTCCATAATTTTGTTTTCCATTATGTCACAAAGCCCTTTTACTCTTTCCAATTGTTGTGGTGTTGCTCTAAAGAAGGTGTTGCTCTTTGTATCCTCATAATGTGCTATCATTTCCTCCGTGAAAATTGACCACGTAACAAGTTTTTTACGAGAACAAAGCCCTTTGTACCATAAAAATTGATCTGGTTCTAAATATGAAGATGCAATACATACCTTTTGTAACAGTTGTACACCATGTATATCAAAATATTGCTCCATCTGAAGTATCCAATTTACTGGATCCTTGCCATCAAACTTCTTCATCTTGCTTTTTCTTTATTTTAGGAGCTCTACCTTGAAACGAATGTAACTCTGTAGTTTCGGATCTTTAAGTTCTGAAATTGTGACTTGTAGTAGCCCTCTGTGTCCTCTTTCCAATGCCACAAGTCTGATCCAAATTGGATTCTCCAAGAAAGAGTTATGCACAATCTCCCGCAGTGACCTGATTATAGACTAGTTCAGTAGAGCGAACTTGTATGAAGTGCCACGTGTCACTATTTTAACCTTTGACTCTAAAAATATATAAACAGAAACTACAGTCCGTCCTCTTTCTGTACCTTCTTACGAAATTTCAATCCGATGCTCAGAAAGAAAGTTATGACGATTTTCCCCAGGTCACCTGTTTTGAGTGTAATTCAGGAGTCTGCAAAAAGACCAACTTCCTCAGATCATATCTCCAAAAATATCACGTAAAAATCTCTGAAATTTGGACCCAAGGTTCAGCGTCAATTCTTCTCAAATGGGTTTTTTTTTCGACTTCTGAAACATCACAGAAAAAAAGTTATAGCGAAAATGCCACGATGACTTGTTTGGAGCAGCGAAACCCTAGAATCCAAAGCTCTGATACCAAATGTTATGAAACCAGCTCAAGAAAAGATAGAAAAGATAGATCAACGCCTTAGAATTTAGCCTCTTCGAGGGGGCAACCTCCTTTACATTACATAAATGAACAATTCTTGGATGATACAAATGAAAAGACCTCGTTTCTATATATAGGAGTCTAAGGGGTTATAACATAATCAGAGCCGACATAACAATAATAATGTAAGGGCATAATAATAACAATAGTGGGCTTCTATGGGGCACAATAGTAACAATATGGGCACTACATGGGTACATCAATATAATAAGTGGGTTATACTAATAATAATAAGGGGTTACACTAGTAGTATAGGGGCCTAACATACAAAAAATAATATATTCTACTTATAAAAAATCCGTATATATTGAATTGTGAAAAAACTCAACATAAATAATTATAAATTACAAATCATACCTAAATAATATATTCTACTTATAAAAAAAAATCCATATATGTTGAATTGTGAAAAAACTCAACATAGAAAACTAAATTTATTAATATCAAAAAACATAGTTACACTAAGAAACATTGCCATATTGAGGTCCACAAAACTTAGACATGTATAAGCATTTTTACTATAATAATAAAACTATGACAAACTTTGTTCGAAGCACGTAATGCCATAAAGTACACATAGTTCCCTACGTTAATCGAAAACATTTATCCCACTCACCAGAAGGAGAAGTCTATCTATAACTATCAACCGTAAAAAAGGACTTAAGAAGGAGCTAGTACCAATACATAAAACATCTCATATAGTTAGTGAGTAGTTAGCAAAGCACTAACTAATCTGCTTTTAGTTAAGTTTTGCCTTCTCTTTACTCATTACACACTGCCTTTATTCATGCCTAATGGTACATCTGGTTATAATATCTTACACTTCACAAGAAATAGAACGTTTACTAATATGAATGGAGGATAGGGGTTAGAAAATTTGGTTAAAGTTATTAGTATGCTTGTTTTAGTCAAAGTTTTACCAGTTTGCATTCATTCATATTAATCAAAGTTTTGTTTAAGTATTCATTTGTATGTTTAAGACAAAGCTTCTTGTTGTACACCTATATATGCTTATTTAATATGTTTGAATATTTATTTTCTTCCCAGAGATAGATGTGCTTATTTAATTTGTTTGAATATTTATTTTCTTCCCCCACACAAGTATGCTTATTCAATTTGTTTGGTTGATTAATTAAAAAGGGCAGTTTTAAAAACAATAACAACTCTATTGGGATATTAATAGAAAGAAAAGATGATTATGACTAGAGAAAAAAAATCAAAAATATATGAGAGAAAGTTGCATAAGTAATAGAACATAGAAAGTGTTAGCGCTTGAAATTTCACCTCAGGCTGAGAAAGGTAAACTCCAAGGCAACATCAAACCACTTAGCCTCGTAGCTAGCCCTACGGGGCAGGAGAGGGCTCTCTCCGGGTCTATCTCGGCAAAAAAGTCTTCAAAGGGACTGAGATGACCAATAAGGAATACTGATTTTAGGCTAGTAAATTGATAAAAAGGGGTTTTTAATAAAATGACGGGGTTTTTCTGGGCTGCATGGGCAAAGTAACAGCTTGAGCAGAGAAATGTAGTCAAGAACACAGATTATCCCCTGAGGCAAGGTAGGCAAGAAATTTAACATCAAATTGAGATTAAATGGAATGGCAAGACTGCTGAGGAGCTGACAAGGGCATAGAAGATGAATCCTTGTCAAACAGAAGAAAACATTAAATATGAACAAACTTATAGGCAGAGCATAAAATATTATTAATTCTACCTAAACACTTCATTTGTTCAATTGGAAATGATCATGAAGCGAAATGAAAACATAACAGGTTACATATGAAACAGAAGGAAAACTTATGCTAAATTGTCATACCACAGGAATCTCAGGGATCAGAGCTGTATTTTTCATTAAATCTTTGTCAAAGACTATACAATAAAAGCTCTCTGTTCTCCACCAGCTCTCAGAATTCTCTCCTCTCAATGATTTGTTTTTTAATACATAAATAAACTCTGTTGTTTAAAAACAAATCTATCCAAAAATGAGGAACTGTTTCTAAAATAAAATAATAATAATAATAATAATAATAATAAAACAGAAAAACCATTTTTTCTCTTCTAAACATAGAATGTTTTCCTTGAAATCTTCTGATGGCCAATGAAGAAATAACTGCTGGAGCGCAGATACCTTTGAATCATTAACTGAAGTCTTGAAATAGGAGATCGGTTCCTATTTTTCCTACTATGATGGATATCTTCGTTCTATTTTAGGCGTATTTTGACTTGGCATTTCTCATTGATAAGAGGATGCATCACGAAAATCAGGCACTAAACAGGGCAGCCACTACAACAAACTGGACTCAAAGGCAACACGTATAATTTTAAGATTGTGAATAACGAAACAAAATCCCACCACTCATTCTAAACACAGCATTTTCTAGGCCTTAATTCAACCAAAACTATGACATCTGGCACGGACCAACTTTCAATCAGTATGAAGTGATATGCTGAATGAGCCATTTCCGAGAAGAACTAACAAGGTAAGCTCCAGATTCGACCCTTTATAAATTAAAAACAAGGTTAAAACCTCCTTTTCTTCTTCGTACTCGGCCGTATCATCAGCAGTTGGCGGTCTGACAAAACAATTTTGTTGTTGAAGGCAACAGAGAAGTCCGACATCACATTTGACCTCAAGTTGGAGTTTGTCATATGTTGGTCCATATTTCAGTGTCCGAGATCTGAATTTGCAGAAGTATCTGATACATCTCCCTGTGTCCCAAACAACTGAAATGTTGCATTCTATGAATGTACTGGCCAATGTGGTGGATTCAACTCAGCATCACCCGCCCCAAATAAATCAAAGTGAGCGTTTGCGTTATATGGCGCTAAGCTCACTTCACCTAAAGGCATGGGATGCATGGAAAAACTACTATGGATGAATGAAAAGCCATTTCCCTCTGGTAAAGCTTCAGATGTACTTAGTGTTGCTAATCCACCTTGAACATGATTAGCTGAACCACAAAACCGTGAAGCAGCTTGTAAACCAATGTTAGCTCCATTAAGTTCCCAATCTCCATCACGATTTCGCTTCATCCCTATTCTCAAAACATTATGATTCTCTGATATATGATCCTACTATTTCACCAGCTTTAAAATTTGAGGTTCATTTTGGGCATCTCCTTCGGTGATAGGCGAGGACCCATCTGTGCCATTTTATCAATGACTAATAAATTTTCTGTGGTAGCACCTGGACGTTGGACCAAAATACAATCTGAAATTCCTCGTAAGACAGGCTTGGGGCATATTACATTTTGGCATCTCGCTTGAAATGAATCTAAGACAATGATTGTACATTTGTGGCGGCAGACCTTAACTCTTCTCTTATACTGAATTTCGGGATGAAATCCACCACTGCATCAGCATAGAGAGGCGCAAGAAAGGCATCGTAAAGGCCATGCACATGTGATGTAATGGCAGGCAATGCAAAAACTTATCAGCGGGAGTATACTCCCATGTTTCTGTTAAGATTTGGACCTGTGCGGCTATGCTACGATGTGTGTGCACAACACCTTATGGTTTACCTATCGTACCACTTGTGTACACAATCAATGCCGGTTTATCACCTCTTCAGACAGAATGCCTGAAGAATCATGCTTGACATCCCTTGAATGAAACACCTCAGATGCTCTGAAATCCATTGGAAGCTTTGGAACAAAAGGAATGAGACAAAAGCGTGCAGAACATCTTTTTGCAATGCCCTTCCAAATTCCTTAATAGTCCTCAGTACCCATTACAAAAGAAACATCCGCATCATTCATCACATAGAGAATCTCTGCTTCTGGGTGTCTAAGAGCCAAGAGAACAACGACAGCACCACTAATCCATGTTGCTCAAATGCCAGCCACGAACTCTGCTGAGGGCTTTGACATAATACCTATCCGAGCCCCATTAAGACTGGTAATATCATTCATTTCTCTCATCATCTGGGATATGTTTCCATTTGTAGTCTGCTTAGAACCCATGGAAGGATAGGCAGTGATTTGAGACTTCACACCTCCAACAGACTCGTCAACACTAGACTTAAGCAAATTGTCTTCTAGTAATGTGTTTGAAAGTTTCCAAGCCGAAGCAAGCAATTGTCCATAACTGTGATTCCCCTCAGCGGTTGCCACTGCCATTTTACTCTATGCTTTTATCTTATTAAAGGTTCTATTTTAACCCAAGAACCAACTGATAAACTCAAAGGAATCTATGTCTCATCATCATCCTTTGTGTTGTATATAACCATCAAACTCCTACAACAACTGAGCGTGTTGTATATTTGGCATTTCTGGCATTTGGATGCAAAACTATGTTTTGTTTGATTTCGCTTTGTCTATGATTGCTGATGATATTCTGAATTGTGCTTGTGCAGGGATAGGAGCTTGAAGTCGCCGCCATTTGAAGAGCTAGAGAATAAATTACATATTCTAAAACAACACATTTAATGATTTCTTCTTCAAAACAGGGTTTTGAAGAAGAATCAATCTCACACTGACATAAGACAGAGTCCTCATTTTGTTTTTGTTGCAATATGCCATGAACTTTGGCTAGGAACAGAGCCTCCTTGTATCATGCTGTTATAGTAATAGATTTTAGACTTATTTAGAAAAAAAAAAAATATTATAAATACTTTATTATGCAATTTATTTCTTATATCCCGAATTTCTTATTCCAAGATTAATGCTAAAATTTATGGAAATAATTAAAATCTAAAAATGAAATTACAAGCAAATGAACATATCAACCACACAAAATGACCTGAAAAGCGAGCTAGGAAAAGTTAGATATCGGAGAAAACCCAACTAGAAGGTGAGGCTTGTTACTTTGTTCTCCTTTCTTCAATTGTGAAATACAAGTAGAAAAAGAGGGGCACCTACTATGGAGTTTCCTTTGACATTGTGGCCTAAATGGTTATTACAAAATCCTACCTCCTCTGTCATATTCTCAAATCCTATCCTAGATGCTTTACTCAAATATGGAACAAGTACAATACTAAAATAATAGAACCCCTTCTCTTCGTAGCAACCCAATATTTAACATAACCTCACCATTGTCTATTGTTAGGCATAGCGTTTTTTCATGCCTCAACCCTCAATTAATGTTTTGGACCCTCTATAATCTTCTTGAAAGTCCACATGTGACTAGCTTGATATATGAGAGTAATGGAGGTTGATGTGGCATCCACTTAGTACCATTGTGGTCATCAAGGTTACTCAACTTGTAAGAGGCATAACTTCTGCATGTGAACCTAATTGAGGTGATTTTCAAAACGTTGGAAAGCTCTTGGTGCGTTGAACAACATTGAGGGGTTGCCAACTATACTCACAAAGTTTTAACCCCAAAAAGTGTTGTTTGATGCCTCAAATTGACTCTAAAATATTTTGGACTCCGAATCTCCAAAAAAACCTCCATTAAAACTCCAACTATCTAGAACTTTTGACTGTAGTGAACATATGCTAATTTAGCCTCCACTTTCTTTAGAAAAGGTTTTGACTAAGTTTTTGATAATTTTGTTCAATTTTACAATAAGAGAAACCTTCATTAAAACCTTTATTTATTATTGTTGTCCTTAAAGTATTACAAACATTCTAAAAAATTATTTCTACCTAGTGCAAGCTCTCATTTTTCCTTGCATGTACAACATCATTAATAGATAAAAAATCATAAGAACAATGAAAAAAACATATAATTACACTTGTTTTATCTCTATTCAAACCCTTCCTTGTAACATTAACATAAATTAACACTTTATTTAGAATGATTTATCACAACTAGCACAACCCTATAAATTAAATCAATGGCTTTCCAATTCTACGTACTAAAAAAAAACTTAATTCATTTCATATGACACTTGTTCATATGACATTTTTTTAATCAATAAATTTAGTTAAAAAAAAGATATGACATTTTTTTAAAATTAATCAAGATAAAAAAGGGTGTAACTACTTTTGAGATGTGTCAAGTCAAACATGAGATTACTCTGAAGGTGTACATATGCTACCCCCCTGTGGACTTTGATTCTATAACTTTTTACAAAAGAACACATGTTCTTAACCATTAGGCCTACTCAAATCATATAAAAATTAAACTTACATACATTTGAAAAAAGATGTAACAAGATTCTTAACCATGGAAATTCATCCCTACTTAATCATGGAGATACTTACCTTGTAAATATGCTTTGTTACATTACTATGAATTATTAATACCACATACCCAAATACCATAACCCATGTTCATATTAATTTTTTCTTAATTACACTGATAGAAGTGTGTATTTTGGAATAAGACTTCCACAATTTTAATTTAATTATCAATACTTAATAGGTGAATGGTATGGATTTAACCCCCATAGAATATTTTATATATTGGGTGTGGAGCTTGATTATCTTCTTGATGGTTTAGAGGTTTTTGTTTCAGCTCCATTGGAACCCTGTTCCTAACGGGGCAACAACACCACCCGTTTAATCACCATCAGGGGGTTGGGGGGGGGGGAAGGGAGTTGGATGGCGATTTTGAAGAGCCCCCCTTGGTAGGGGTTTTGGGGGCAGCGCCCCTAAAGCTAAAAATAGATGAAATTTTACCTTGTAAAATATTGTAATTTCGTATTCAATCTGGGTCGTTCAATAGGCGGATGATCTGACAATAGAAGTTATGTTAATTTAGGGATTTTTCCCTATAAGGCAGCCCTCGGTTTATATGAGGGAATTGTATTACGTATGTGTATTATTATTTCGAGTGAGAAAGAGAGAGGAGACTGTGTGAGAGCAAAGAGGAAATTAAGGCAGATCTGTTGTAGGTTGTATCTCTTCATTTTGTTGGATAATATAAAAGGAAGGACTGATTGTTTCTCCGTGGATGTAACCCAAGTTGGGTGAACCATGTATATTTGTGTCTCTCTTGTTTTATGTGTTTTTGTATTTGTGTTTCCATAATATTTTGTGTATTTCATTGCCGAGTTAATTAATTTCTAACACAATAATATATTTTTGTTTTTAATTTTCAATTACTTTATCTTTTATCTTAAAAATTGTTATAAATTTATGTCACTTAATATGGGCATCTAAATATTTTATTTATAATTGAAATTGTAATATTTTATTATTATTAATTTTTCTTTCTAAATGGTACATGTCAACTCTATGTTACATACACAAATAATTACATCTCCTTCATAGTGGATTGTAATATCAACAAACGTAGACCCATCTTAACCCAAGCACCTGTAGGGATCAAGTCTATCGAGGTGTCAATGTCAAGTTTTTGTCTCAAGAGATTTGATCCTTCTAGAAGCAGATTTAAGATGATCTAAGCTAATCTACATCTCCTTCATTTTGACTAACAAACCAATAAAATAATTTAAATATATGAAATGTTTTTTTATTTTCAGTTACTTTATATAATATACATAGTTGACATTGAAATACTTTTTTTATAAATAACATTAAAATATTTTTTCCAATTTTTCCACTTTATTTTTTTAACGAGAAAGAATATTTATATTGTATAATTTTGTGTCTAGTTTACAACAAATACATTAGGCATTACACAGCTAATTCATAAAAAAAAAATCAATTTTTTTCTCCTTGCCAATAGGAATGCATGATTTTCTTGAGGAGAATATATTTGAGCAACAAAAAGAGGGGTTTTGTAGGTGAATACCTTACAAAACTACCCCAACAAAACACAAAATTTACATCACATAACACTACCAATTGATTATGAAATTTTTCCTCATGACAACTTGTTTGTATGCATGTGTTACCTCGGGTTTCCACGAAGCCATTTGGGTTCCCCAATTTTCCAATTTTGTATTTTCTTCAATCAACCAATATAACTTAAAAAAAAAAGAGACTTCGTCTACCATTAGAAAATTTTAGCATGTCTAATTTAGCTATTAATCTTTAATTCACCTATCTTCAATTTACACATCTCATTAGCATCTTGTCTCCTTCTCTATTGAAGTCTCTTAAGACATCGAAATATGCTTTGGATCGGATATATTCCTCAATTTTCATGATATTTTTCATAGATTTCTCCTCTCTGAAGTTGCCTTTGACCAAATAACACAGGATTATGAGAGAAGCTCCCTTAACAATTAATGTATCTGCCTATTTGGCTAACAAAAATCCATCATGGAGACCATATATCTTTGCTTGATTATTTTTCAAATGACCAAGACCCCATGAGTACCTGGCCATAGAGTACCCCTCCCCTCTTGCCACACCTGCCATTTTTCTCTCTATACATGAAGCTAGTATTAAAATATATTAATTAATATAGATATTCAAATATTTTATTTAAGGTATGCATTAAAATATTCTTAAAAAGTAAACCAATTAAAAGTAAAAGTAAGAAAGTGAAGACATAAGTTTATTTTACGTTCAATTGCTTTATCTCTTTATATAAAGTTGAATAAAATTATGTTACTTAATATGGAAATTGAAATATTTTATTTATGGTTGAGAGTGAAATATTTTTTTTGTCATATATATATGTGTGTGTGTGTGTTTTAATTAAAACCATTATCGATATTATACCCATTATGAAGGAGATGTGTAATTCTATGTTATGCACGGAAGGAATTACACATCTCCTTCATAATTGGTATGATACCAATAATGCTTTTAAATCAAACTTTGCTTATATATATATATATATATATATGTATATATATATATATATATATATATATATATATATATATATATATATATATATATATATATATATATATATATATGTATGTATATATATATATATATGTGTATATATGTATATATGTATATATAGATATATAGATATGTATATATAGATATATAGATATAGATATAGATATATATATATATATATATATATATATATATATATATATATATATATATAAGCAAAGTTTGATTTAAAAGCATTATTGGTATTATGCCCACTAGGTCCCAAGGGTCAGCTTAGTTGATCAAGTTCCCGTTGCAAAGTACCTCGTCAGTTGGGAGATCACGGGGTCAAATATCCTTGATGCCCTTGGGGTTAGGCCTTTCTTGTTTGGCCGAGGAGTAGATCCCTTCAGGTTAATCTACCTGTATTTTCCCGTGGATGTACTAGCCATCCAATGTCAGTAAACCACCTTTAAAAAAAAATCTCACACATTGTTTTTTTATTTAGCAAATATTTTATTTTTATGTTAAAAGAGACACTTGTTAATTCAACTACACATTTCCCTCAAACTGGACTATAGAGTGCAAATCTTTGTGCAACAACCAATTAAGATGTTAGGTCCCTATAATACTAGTGATTACCCCATTACTATTGTAGTTGTATCCCTTATTAATATTGTTGTGCCCATATTGTCCCCATATTATTATTACTGTGCCCCACAGAATCCCTCTATTGTTATTTTTGTGGCTTTATATTATTATTGTTAGGTCGACTGGGTTATATTGTGACTCCTTAGACTCCTATATATAGAAAGGAGGTTTTGTCATTTGAATCATCCAAGAATTGTTCATTTATGTAATGTAAAGGAGGTTTCCCTCTCAAAGAGGATGAATTTTAAGGTGTTGATCTATATTTTCTATCTTTTTGTGAGCTGGTTTCATAACATTTGGTATCACAGCTTTGGATTCTAGGGTTTCGCTGCTCCAAATAGGTCATCGTGGCATTTTCGCTATAATTTTTTTCTGCGACATTTCAGAAGCTAAAAAAAAGAACCATTTGAGACAAAATCGCATTGAACCTTGGGTCCAAATTTCAAAGCTTTTCGCACTAAATTTGCGGAGATATGATCTGAGGAAGTTGGTCTTTTTGCAGACTCATGAATTACATTCCAAACAAGTGCCCTGGGGAAAATCGTCATAACTTTCTCTCTGAGCATCGGATTGAAATTTCGTAAGAAGGTACAGAAATAGGACGGACTTTAGTTTCTTGTATATATTTTTCAAAGCCATAGGTCAAAAAAGTGACTCGTGGCATGTCGTACAAGTTCGCTCTATTGAACTAGTCTATAATCAGGTCACTGTGGGAGATTTGACATAACTCTTCCCTGGAGAATCCAATTTGGATCAGACTGGTGGCATTGGAAAGAGGACGCAGAGGGCTACTGTAGGTCGCAATTTCAGAACTGGATGATCCGAAATTACAGAGATACATCAAATTCAATATCAAGCTCCTACAAAGTGAAAAAAGGTGTGTAGTTTTTTTTAATTTTTGCATAAGCTTGGTTTGAAAAATTAGTTTGAAGGAATTCAAAGGGCATAGTAAAGCATTATTATCAGTAATTTATGCCCCGAGGAAAGAAAATGCAAACACCTAGTAAGCAACCTAAAAGCTCTAGCATGACTCATGAAGAAGAGGAAGAAATGCAACATGATATATCAAAATTACGAGACCAAGTGCAACAAGTGTCACTTGTACAAAAAGTAACAGAATCTAAGATGGATGGTTTAAAGAAAGATGTAGAAGCTAAGATGGATGGTTTAAAGAAAGGCGTAGAAGCTAAGATGGATTCTTTAAAGAAAGGCATAGAAACTAGGATGAATGACGTGGAAGCTAAGATGGAAGATTTGAAGATAGATTTGAAGACAGATTTGAAGATAGGCATGGAAGATTTGAAGACAGATTTGACAAAGTTTCTACAAGAAATGCTTACTAATGGTGAAAGGGTAGTAAAGGAAACTCATGATGAGAACAAAAGAAATGTTAATCATGATTTCATAGACTCTAATGTTGGACCGAAGACCCACCATATTCCAAAAATCGATATGAGGAAGTTTGATGGCAAGGATCCCGCAACATGGATATTATAGATGGAGCAATTTTTCGATCTCAATTATGTGCAAAACACACAAAAGGTAAGTATTGCAACTTTATATTTAGAACCAAATCAGTTTGTATGGTATCAATGGCTTTGCTCTCGTAAACAAATTATCACTTGGGCAATTTTTACGGAAGAATTGACGGCACATTATGAGGATACAAAAAGCAAAACTTTTTTTAGCCAATTGATAAGTCTCAAACAAAAGGGTTCAATAATGGAGCACATTGAGGAGTTCCAAAAATTAAACATAAGGGTAAAAAATATTCCAGAGGAGCATAGGATTGATGTGTTCATAGGTACTTTAAAGGATAATATCCAACATGATGTTAGCCTTTGGGAACCTGATTCATTAGAGCAGGCATTCAAGTTAGCAAGAAAAATGGAAACCAAAATTATGGCAACCAAGAAGCATACCACTCACAACTATAAAGATGGAATCGTTGTTGCCCCTAGTCTTCCACAACCTATAAGGTTGACACCACAACAATTGGAAGAAAAAAGAGAAAAAGGGCTTTGTTACAGTTGTGATAGCAAATACACTAAAGGTCATAAGTGTGCTGAGAAGAAATTATTCTACATATATTGTGAAGAGGAAGAAGAGAAGGAGCAAGAAAGGTCAAAAGAAGAGGATATACTCCAGGAACAAAGCCTAGATAAAGAAGAAATGAATCCGACCATATCTTGTAATGCATTGGCTAGAATTACCACTCCTCAAGCCATCAAGATAGAAGGACAAATCAAGGAGAAAAAGGTAATAGTGTTGATTGATTCAGGAAGTACCCACAATTTTGTTCATTGTAAGATAGCAAAAGAATTGAATTGCTTCCTATATCCAACACCAGAGTGTCAAGTGATGATTTCAAATGGAGGAATGATAAATTGCTCTGGAAAGTGCCATAATATCAAGCTATCCATGGGAGAATATGTATTGACTAGCCTAATGTTTTCCATTCCAATGGGAGGTGCTGATGTTGTACTAGGAGTCCAATGGCTACAATCCTTGGGTACAATAGCTTTTAATTTTCAAGAACTTTTCATGAAATTTTCTGCGGAAGGAAAGGAAGTTGAATTAAGGGGTATTGCAAGGAAACCAAGAAAGATAATCATCTCTAACGGTATGACAAAGCTTCTAAAAAAGGAACAAAGAAGTGTAATTGCACAATTATGTTCGTTAGATGTTTCCACATCGGAATCATCTATTTCTCCAGATCTCCAAAAAGTCTTGGACAATCATTCCAAGGTATTTGAGACTCCCAAAGGTCTCCCACCTATTCATGATCATGATCATGCTATTCATCTAATTCCAGGAAGTGATCCTCTAAACATCAGGCCATACAGATATCCCTATGCCCAAAAGAGTGAAATTGAACGTATGGTTGCAGAAATGCTAGAGGCTAGTATAATTCAACCTAGTCAAAGTTCTTTCTCTGCTCCAGTAGTATTGGTGCACAAAAAGGATGGATCATGGCACATGTGTTCGGATTATAGGGAGATCAACAAGCTCACTATTAAAGATAAATTTCCCATTCCGGTCATTGATGAATTACTGGATGAAAAGCATGGATCAATTTACTTCACCAAGTTGGATCTTCATTCAGGATATCATCAAATCAGAATGAATATTGAAGACATTCCGAAAACAACATTTAGAACTCATGAGGGTCATTATGAATTTTTTGGCATGCCTTTTGGCCTTACCAATGCACCTTCTACATTTCAAGGTTTGATGAATTCCATTTTCAAACCCTTCTTTAGAAAATGTGTGTTAGTATTTTTTGATGATATACTAATCTACAGCAAGTCTTGGAAGGATCATGTTGAACATGTTGACAGGGTGCTACAACTATTGGAGGAGAAACAATTATATGCAAAAAGATCCAAATGTTTCTTTGGAGTACAAGAGGTGGAATATCTAGGTCATATTGTATCTCATGAAGGAGTTAAGGTAGACCCTAGCAAAATTAAAGCCATTAAGGAATGGAAAATCCCCACATCCATAAAGCATCTGCGAGGATTTCTCGGGTTGACAAGGTATTATCGCAAGTTTGAAGGATTATGGGAGAATAGCAGCACCTCTAACAACATTATTGAAGAAAGATGCATTTTCATGGACTCCAGAAGCAACAAAGGCCTTCAAACATCTTAAAGAGGCAATGTGCCAAGCACCGATCTTAGCTATACCGGACTTCACAAAAACCTTTATTGTGGAATGTGATGCTTCAGGAAATGGAATTGGTGTTGTTTTAATGCAAGATGAAAGACCCATTGCATTTGAAAGTCATTTTTTACACAAAGCTATTTATGAGAAGGAAATGTTGGCAATACTACATGCACATAAGAAATGGCGACCCTACCTAATGGGAAGACACTTCAAGGTAAAAATGGATCATGATAGCCTTAAATACTTTTTAGAACAAAGATTATCCTCTTAAGAGCAACAAAAGTGGGTCACAAAGATGTTGGGTTATGACTTTGAAATCATCTACAAAAAAGGGAAGCAAAATGTGGTGGCAGATGCACTCTCAAGAAAGGATGAGGATGTGGAAGCATTGTTGTGTGCCATTTCTATTATCCAACCAAATTGGATAAACGAAGCAAGGGAGGAATGGAAGAATGATGAAGAAGTGTGAGCACTTATTTGAAAGTTACAACAAGATTCTAGTACATCTGATACATTTAGTTGGCAAAATGATTCTTTATGGTACAAAGATGACTTATACCTATGTAAGAATTCCCAACTCAAACAAAAGATTCTTATGGAATTGCACACTTCTCCCTTAGGAGGGCACTCAAGATTTTTAAAAACTTACCACAGGGTTAAGAAGAAATTTTTTTGGGATGGCCTTAAATCAGATATTCAAAAGTTTGTGGCGAAATGTTTGGTTTGCCAACAAAATAAAGTTGAAACAATTAAGACCCCGGGTCTATTACAACCTTTATCCATTCCAAGCCAACATTGGGAGGAGGTTTCAATGGATTTTATCACAGATTTACCCAAGTCTGAGGGAAAGAGTGTCATCATGGTGGTAGTTGACAGACTTACCAAGTATGCACACTTTTGTGCATTATCACATCCATTTAAAGCCAGTACAATTTCTACTACATTTATGGAAACAATTCAAAAGATACATGGAAACCAAAAGATTATTGTAAGTGATAGAGATCCCATTTTCACTAGAAATTTTGGACAGAATTATTTTCTTGTCTTGGTACTCAGTTAGCTCATAGCTCATCTTATCATCCTCAATCTGATGGGCAAACTGAGATAGTAAACAAATGTTTGGAAGGATATCTTCGTTGCTTTGTATTTGATAAACAGACACAATGGGTCAAATGGTTGCCTCTGGCTGAATGGTGGTATAACACTTCTTTCCATACAGCAACAAAAATGACCCCATTTATGGCACTTTATGGATATCAGCCACCATCCATCACATCATATTTAAGAGAAAAGTCTAAGGTTCAAGCAGTGGAACATCACATCGAACATGAAAAACAAGTCCTCCAACTCTTAAAGGATAACCTTGTGTTGGCACAGAATAGAATGAAACAACAGGCATATTAACATCGCAGTGAAAGAAGTTTTGATGTAGGTGATTGGGTATTCCTACAACTACAACCATATAAATAAATTTCCCTCAAGAAATCTAAGAAGGATAATAAACTATCACCAAAGTATTATGGTCCGTACAAGGTGTTGCAAAAGATTAGTACTATGGCATACAAATTGGAGCTTCCTGCAGCTTCTCGAGTGCACCCAGTTTTCCATGTTTCATGTTTAAAGAAGGTTATAGGCGACAAGCTCCCAGTTCAAACAATATTGCCAGAACTTGATGAGGAAGGAAAAATTATATTGGAACCTGAAGCAGTCATATAAATAAGAACTCGACAGCTATGAAATCGATCAATTTTGGAGTATCTCATCAAGTGGAAGAACTTATCCGCTGAAGATACCACATGGGAGGATGAGAATTTTATACAGAAGCATCCAGAACTACTCAAGCATTGAGGACAACACTTTTTTGAAGGAGAGGGGCATGTTAGGTCCCTATAATACTAGTGATTACCCCATTACTATTGTAGTTGTATCCCTTATTAATATTGTTGTGCCCCTATTGTCCCCATATTGTTATTATTGTGCCCCATAGAATCCCTCTATTGTTATTTTTGTGGCTTTATATTATTATTGTTAGGTTGGATGGGTTATATTGTGACTCCTTAGACTCCTATATATGGAAAGGAGGTTTTGTCATTTGAATCATCCAAGAATTCTTCATTTGTGTAATGTAAAGGAGGTTGCCCCCTCGAAAAGGTTGAATTCTAAGGCGTTGATCTATCTTTTCTATCTTTTTGTGAGCTGGTTTCATAACATGAGAAAGTATAGTGAGAGTGAGATTATTGATAGTTTATAATGATTATAAGTAGCAATTGACCACATGTTGCAAATGAAACGTCGTAAAGCGATAGCATAGGAAACAATAGCATAGAAGAAAGAAGTTAATATTTTATGCAATTTTGTTTCTTTACTGGTGTTTCTTTTTTTATCATATGTTATGTTTAAGGTAGATTCCAACTACACCAATATTCTAGAATATGTTCAAAATGAAGGTAATGCACAACACCTTAACTCAGGAGGATTTATGAAAATGCCCTTCATTAAGATTCAGGAATCATTTGGTTATAGTGTTGAAGAAGACAAATCAATGTCGTATGTTGCTCTAGTTTCAAAAAATGGCATCACACATCTACTAACCAGTGTGATGCTTCACATTTTTTCATTTCTTTTAAACTCACAAAGGACAAACATGTGACAACAGTCAATAAATCATTTCCACTATGTTATTCACATGAGTGTTGAGGCTCATTGTGTATCACATATCATTAAGCCTAAATCATTGGATTAGCTTTCGTAGTACAAAGGTATGGGTTCATTACATTCGAGACAACTTTCTCCATTATTTAATCTAGGCAGAGGTAGAGGCATATTTAAGGTTGTACATGTCTAGTCTACAGGATTTTTTAGGTCCTCAATATGAATGGATTTTTATTTATGTTGAGAACATTAATTTTTGTGTTTCTATTCAAATTTTAGAAGCTCTGTTTGGAAAATGGGGCTATTTAAAGGGATATCCAAATATCTGGAAGAAAGCATACAACAAGATGGGATAGTTAATATTTTTTTTAACTCAACCAACTACAAAGAATCCAACAGTAAAAGGAAACAGTTCTAGTGGAACCTCTAATGCCTTTACCGTGCTTGGTAAAATTAGTTATTTTCTAGACCTTTGTTAGAGTAGACTTGTGTTCATTATGCTGCTCAAAATAACACTCAGAATCTGCAACACATTTAACAAGATTCAGGGGTTTAACTGTTACGTAGAATCAAGGGAGAACCAAGTGACATTTCAAGAATTTCTTTATTATCATATGTTATGTTTCAGGGAGATTCCAACCAAGCTAATATTCCATAATATATTCAAAATAAAGGTAATGCACAACACCTTAACTCCAAAGGATTTATGAAAGTTCTTTAAGATTCAAGTACTGCACCCCATTCCAAATTTTGTTTTTATGATCAAGAGTATAGAATTTTTAGGGTGGTGTTATATGTGCACTAAAATACATGTCAGGTCCAACACTATGTATGAGGTTTCATTTTCAAGATCTGTTTTCTAGAGTAAAGAAGATTTCAAAGGTTTTCTACAGTATGCAGAAGACTAGGTTGTTGCATTTTCCATAGGCCATGTCTCTCTTGAAAAAAAACTAGAGAACAACAAGGTAGGTGGATTTCTTAGAGTAACCCAATATCAGCTAGAACCTGGGCTTATGATTTAGAATCCTAGAGATCAAAGATCATGAGAATAAATGTTTTTAAGTTTTAATAGTAGAAATCAAGAAGTAGATAACTCTAGTTACATCAAGAATCGAAAATGAAGTAATGAAATTTATGTTGCACAAGGAACGAAAAAGGGGGATATATTCTTTAAAAGAAAACATATACAAATAGTGGTTCTCCTATCATAAGGAAATTCACTTAACAATATAATTTTTTTTCTCTTATGCAAGCTTTGTTACTTGGAATTATGTCTATTATTCAATCTTTTAATCAAAATCAACTATAATGTCAATGGAACTTCATTTTACAAGTTATTCAACACCTCGTCTTTAATGAACTCTACCTAGAACCCATCAAGATTGAAGTCATATGTCTTATTCCTATAGATATCCAGACCAACATTTAGGGAAAAGTATTGCCCACTCATTTAGATAACTCTACCCAAAATCACACCCTTGTGTGAGCCACGTATATTTTTCGTCTCTCTACCACCACTTTTACTACTATAAACATCTTTAGATTCACACTACATGTCCACTTACTAATACATCTATTTTCACCGTCATATCTCGTTTTTATAGACCTATTCATCTTCCTCATTGTCTAGCATCAAATTGTCTTGATACAGTTTCTTCTCTATTAAGAATATATTATTGTGTTCTTTGTAATCTTCAGAAATTCTCTACTACTCTAAATTGAACTACTAATATGCATCTCCACCTTATCATATCCTTCACATTAGCAACATCCTTATCACATCCATTCTTTGATTTGTTCTACACTTCACTTCATCAAGCAAACTATCGTTTTCAATACCTATAAACACATCAATACTCAAACAATCATGGTAGTCATTTTCCATATATATATATATATATATATATATATTTGTATATTCCATGGTTACAATTGTGGTAACATCATCATTTTGCAATTCCACTACTACAACATTAGCATGGGTATAAGATGGACAATTTAAGAGAAATTAATTTTCATCTTCTGCCCTTTTTTTAATGACTGGCGGAATCAGTAATGCGTTGTCTCTATTAATCACATGACATGGGTTTGATCCCCAACGGCTACCACTATAACCTCTAGGTGAAACTACATGACCCCCAAGCACAATGCACACGTAAGACGAGGTTTGAATTTGTGACTTACACAATGACACAAATGCCTTAGTAGTTCGTTTGTTAACCAACAAGCCGCACCCATGGGGGGGCCATCTTCTACCCTCTTAGTATCACTAAAGCAAACAAATTTTTCCATCATGGTGTTTTGGGAACTTATCAACTCTCACTTTCACAATGAATTTCATGAGATTTAACTGTTCATTTTCTTCCTAACATTATCCAAGCCAAATATATATTTTTCATTTTTGAAGTTGGGGTTGATCACCTCCATATAATATATTATTTTAATTTTTCCCTCTAACTTTTTGTTGCCCCATTTGTTTCTTTATTTCCCTTGTTCACTACTCCTTCTAGCAAATTTCTTTCTTTGTTCTATGACCATTGGTGATTTTATGGCAGCATATTCGCTGCTTCTTCTGGAAAATTTCTTGTTCTTTTGTGTGTGAGGTAAGTCTTGTTTCTCTTTGCTTCTTTCTTTGATGAATGCTTAATTGAGCCCTAATTGTAACAGTGTGAATTTCGTTTTGCACTTGTAAGCATAATGAAGGTCTCGGATGCTCATGGCAATCTGAAGGTCTCTAATTTTGGACTGAGCAGTATTGTATTTGGATAATATATTCGAATGTGTGAATTTCGTTTTTCCCTTGTGGATATCCCTCTTGTGCCAAAAGTATTGGGATTTCCTTTCAATTTCTAGCTTAGACAATTGAATTTGCTAACTTCATTTTGACAATACTTCTAACAACTCTACACAAGAGTAAAATAGTACCATCACACATAAACTTGTTTGTGGGCATTTATTCCCAAATAATGTGTAATACAGATCGAAATGATAATCAAGTGTTTAGTATACTATGATTTAATATGATATGTTACCAACATATAAAACATAAGATGGAGTGGCATATAAAATGATTTCATTTAAGCAACTTGATACCATTAACGCAATCAGACTGGGTAAGAGGTTCTTTTTGAAGTACCATGCTTGGTTGGCAAAGAACACCATTTTCAACTTCTACACAGAATCAAATGGCCATAACCGTGTACAATCAAGCATCCAGTCTCGCGTACCACACCTTTCTAAGAACAACCAAAACAGTCATAGGTTTTTTCGTTAGAAAATAAATTCAAATGAGTAGGAAAAAATAACAATGGATTGAAGTTGTATGTGTGAGTCTTGCAATGTTGTGTCCCATTTCATTTGACAGTAAATTTATTTATTCTAACTCGACCATTGTTTAATAAAGGTAATAAAAAGTTCCAATTAAATGTGTTTATTATATGAATTAAAAGCATCCAAAACTCCAACTCGTCAAATTCTTAGTGAGAGATGTTTGTAAAAGAAAATAATTGTGATTTTTTGTTAGTACAAATACCTGGTGAATTTTTAGATTAAGGAAAGAGATTAAAATAGACACAACAATTATAACCTCCAATGTGCCAAACTATGTTACAGTCTGTCAAATTCCATCCATTTTGATACAAATACATTTTTGTATACAACTCACAGATAATTTTCAGGTACAAGTAAAACAGAAGTCTAACTACACAAAAACATGGTTTGGTATGATGTCATAAATGTTCCAACTATAAAAGCTCTGTGTGGCTTCATGAAATTATAGGCTATGCATAAAGGAACAGTTTCACCATCAATTTGCCTCTACTAATTCAGCCTACAGTCCTTCCATACAGCAACAAGAATGACCCCATTTGTGGCACTTTATGGATATCAGCCACCATCCATCACATCATATTTAAGAGAAAAGTCTAAGGTTCAAGCAGTGGAACATCACATCGAACATCAAAACCAAGTCCTCCAACTCTTAAAGGATAACCTTGTGTTGGCACAGAATAGAATGAAACAACAGGCATATTAACATCGCAGTGAAAGAAGTTTTGATGTAGGTGATTGGGTATTCCCACAGCTACAACCATATAAACAAATGTCCCTCCAGAAAGCTAATAAGGATAATAAATTATCACCAAAGTATTATGGTCCATACAAGGTGTTGCAAAATATTAGTACTATGGCATACAAATTGGAGCTTCCTGCAGCTTCTCGAGTGCACCCAATTTTCCATGTTTCATGTTTAAAGAAGGTTATAGGCGACAAGCTCCCATTTCAAACAATATTGCCAGAACTTGATGAGGAAGGAAAAATTATATTGGAACCGGAAGCAGCCATAGAAACAAGAACTCGACAGCTATGAAATCGATCAATTTTGGAGTATCTCATCAAGTGGAAGAACTTATTTGCTGAGGATTCCACATGGAAGGATGAGAATTTTATACAGAAGCATCCAAAACTACTCAAGCGTTGAGAACAACACTTTTTTGAAGGAGAGGGGCATGTTAGGTCCCTATAATACTAGTGATTACCCCATTACTATTGTATTTGTATCCCTTATTAATATTGTTGTGCCCCTATTGTCCCCATATTGTTATTATTGTGCCCCATAGAATCCCTCTATTGTTATTTTTGTGGCTTTATATTATTATTGTTAGTTCGGCTGGGTTATATTGTGACTCCTTAGACTCCTATATATGGAAAGGAGGTTTTGTCATTTGAATCATCCAAGAATTCTTCATTTATGTAATGTAAAGGAGGTTGCCCCCTCGAAGAGGCTAAATTCTAAGGCATTGATCTATCTTTTCTATCTTTTTGTGAGCTGGTTTCATAACATGAGAAAGTATAGTGAGTGAGATTATCGATAGTTTATAATGATTATAAGTAGCAATTGACCACATGTTGCAAATGAAACGTCGTAAAACAGAAGTATAACTACACAAAAACATTGTTTTGTATGATGTCATAAATGTTCCAACTATAAAAGCTCTGTCTGGCTTCATGAAATTGTAGGCTATGCATAAAGGAACAGTTGCACCATCAATTAGCCTCTGCTAATTCAGCCTACAAACTTCCAGTAATGGAGTAAAGCATAAACAAAACATGTGACAAAATATCTTGTTAAATAGAAGAGATTGAATCAGGTAATCAAAGTAACTACCCCACATAGATATTGTTCATTGTTACATATGCAAATAACATCTATTGTTGATTCAGAAATATTTTTCCATTCCTTCATGCTTTTCCACCTCAGGAATGCAATGTATGTCTGTAAAGAATAGTAGGATTCCTTTCAAAAGAAAAATATTGTTCTAAAAATCTAATGGCATATCCTCAGTCGAATGATTCCCAGTCCTGAGTGATCTTGGTAGATGCAGAGGGAGGAGGAGCATTCAAACTGCCTACACCAGAATCAAAGGTCTCCCACTTGGTGGTGACAGCTACAATGTTACTGCATAATGGATTTCCATTTCGAATCTTTAAAGCATCCATCGTCTCAACATAGTTTTGTACCCTTTGAACCTGAGTTTCATAAAACGATCAAATATCACTGGTAAATTAAGAAGCCAAGCAGAATTTGCAACCATCAATAAGCCAGCCAAATGGAAGAAAGGAACCTTTAGCTTCCATCCATTATTAGTTTAAAAAGGTTGTAATTGAAAAATTGGTATGATCATAAGCTACAAAGGAAAAATATTAAGATCGTCTTAACCAAGTGATAATTTTGGACAGTCATGGATTACCACAAGTGGAGATCCTTTAATTGCAAATAAGTAGCACACAATACTAATGGATATCATGATCAAGTTTATATATCACAAAAGCCTCAAAGTAATGACTTCCTTGAAATTTAAAAATATTTTTTCGTGGTAACCTAGAATTTTTAGAAAGTGTTGAGGGATAGAAACAACAATAAGACTTAATAAATCTTCCAGCAAGAATTGCAACTTCATTTAAGAGGTTTGCAAGATCAACACCACTAAGGCTAGGTGTTCTCATCCCCACCTCCTCATTCTGCAAAGTCCACTTACAAAACAAAATGCATCATATCTATTGGTGGTTGTTTGTTCAGTAGACACATTCAATGTTGAAATTCCAACACAATTTATTTGTCTTCGGCAATGCAACTAGAAGGATGGAGCAGTTGCTTTGTTCTTTGGAGTCCAACATTGGTAATCATTACTGTTTAATCTACAATGAGACTAGAAAATATAAACATGAAATATTTTTATCCATCTTGCTATTTGTGTCATAAAATATCTCCATGAATTAAGATAAAAAGAGCTCCATGAATTACTTTTCCAGTGCATAGTCATTACCAAGTACAGGGGAAAAATGGTACACCATCCACTAAAACATCACCATCACAAATAAACTTGTTTGATGGCATTTATTCCCAAATAATGTGTAATACATATCGAAATGATAATCAAGTGTTTAGTATACTATGATTTAATATGATATGTTACCAACATAAAACACAAGATGAGGTTGCATATAAAACAATTTTATTTAAGCAACTAGATACCATTAATGAAATTTGACTGAGCAAGAGTTATGTTTTGAATCACCATGCTTGGTTGACAAAGAACAACATTTCCAACTTCTACATAGAATCAGGTGTTCAAAACCATGTGCACTCAAGCATCCAGTTTCATGTACCACACCTTTCTAAGAAGAACCAAAATAGTGATAGGCTTTTTAGTCAGAAAATAAATTTAGATGAGCAAGAGAAAATAACAATGGATTAAAATCATCTGTCTAAGTCTTGAAATGTTGTTTCCCATTGATAGTGAATATATTTATTCGGAATTGGCCATTGTTTAATAAAGGTAATAAAAAGCTCCAATTAAATTTGTTTATTACTTGAATTAAAAGAATCTAAAACTCTGAGTCGTCAAATTCTTAGTGAGTGATGTCTGTAAAAGAAAATAAATATGATTTTTTGTTAGTACAAATACTAGATTAAGGAAATAAATTAAAATAAACATAACTACTATAACCTCTAATGTGGAAATCCATGTTACAGACTATCAAATTCCATCCATTTTGATACAAATAATTTTGTGTACAACTCACAAATAATTTTCAGGTACAAGTAAAACAAAAGTCCAACTGCAAAAAAGCATCGTTTTGTATGATGTCATAAATGTTCCAACTATAAAAGCTCTGTCTGGATTCATGACATTGTATGTTATGCATAAATTAACAGTTGCACCATTAATTAGCCTCTGCTAATTCAACCTAGAAACTTCCAGTAATGGAGTAAAGCATAAAAAAAAAACACGTGAAAAAATATCTTGTCAAATAGAAGAGATTGAATTAAGTAATCAAAGAAACTACCCCATATAGATAATGTTCATAACTACATATACAAATAACATCTATTATTGATTCAGAAATATTTGTCCATTCCTTCATGCTTTTCCACCTCAAGAATGAAATGTATTTCTGTAAAGAATAGTAGGCTTCCTTTCGAAAGCAAAATATTGTTCTAAAAATCTAATGGCATGTCCTTAGTTGAATGATTCCCAATCCCGAGTGATATTGATAAATGAAGAGGGAAGAGGAGCATTTAAACTGCCTACACCAGAATAAAAGGTCTCCCACTTTGTGGTGACAGCTACAATGCTACTACATAATGGATTGCATTTTGGATCTTTAAAGCATCCATTGTCTCAACATAGTTTTGTACCCTTCAAACCTAAGTTTAATGAAATGATCAAATATCACTTGTAAATTAAGAAGCCAAGTAAAATTTTCGGCAATAAATAAGCCATGCAATGGAAGAAAGGAACCTTTAGCTCCCATCTATTATAAGTTTAAAAAGGTTGAAATTGCAAAATTGGTATGATCATAAGCTACAAGGAAAAAGCGTAAGATCATCTTAACCAAGGGATTCTTTTGGACAATCATGGATAACCAAGAATGGAGATCATTTAATGGAAAAGTAGCACCCAATACTAATGGATATCATGATCGAACAATAGTAATACTTAATAAACCTTCCAGCAAGAATTGTAGTTTCATTTAAGAGGTTTGAAAGAACAACACCACTGAAGCCAGGTGTTCTCATTGCCACCTCCTCATTTTACAAAGTCCACCTCCAAGACAAAATGCATCCTATCTGTAGGTGGTTGTTTGTTAAGTAGACACATTCAATGCTAAAATTCCAATACAATTTATTTGTCTTGGGAAATGCAACTGGAAGGATGGAACAGTTGCTTTGTTCTTTAGAATCCAATATTGGTAATCATTACTCTTCAATCTACTATCAGACTAGAAAAGATAAAATGGAAATAGTTTTACCTGTCTTTTTATTTGTGTCACAAAAGAGCTCCATGAATTACTTGTCAAGTGCACAGTCATTACAAAATACGAGGGAAAAATGGTATACCATCCACTACATTTAGCCATATCCTAAACCAATTTTCTAGAGGTCGATGCCAAAAAGGGCATGCTTCCCTTGCTTATGTTGCGAGGGTACCTATGTACCTGCTCTCTTTGGCATCATGTATCGTTCTAGATATATTTCTATCATGTTTATTCATGAAGTCTACCTTATATCAACTCAGTTAGAAGCATCATATGAACAAATTCTATGTCATGACAGAAAATTCTACAAATACTCCTAAAAGTTACTAACATGTCAATGTTGGCATCATTAAGAATATAAATTATGAATTTTTCAGAATGGTTGAAGATAACTCTTCATATTCGTTTCTGCAGGCTTATCCTCACAAGATTCTTATTGGTAGAAGAGATAAGATTCCCACATTGAGACATACCAATGGTCTCTCAGGCTTGAAAAAACGTTTAGAGAGTGAATATGACTGCTTTGGTGTTGATCATAGCTCTACTAATTTATCTGTTATGCTCGGTCTAGATCTGGGCATCTTCAGATTTTTGAATGTGATGAATTTACCTACATGAATTGGTATAGGAAGGGACTTTAATTTTGAGTCCTGAGTATCTAACAATTTACAAGCATGGTTTTTGGTCATGACTTGAAAGGGAAAAATAATCATATTGGTGTCATTGGAGATGGAGTCATGACAACTAGGAAAGCCTTTGAAGCTGTGAACAATACAAGATATTTGGATTCCAACATGATAGTTATTCTAAATAACAACAAACAAGTCTCTCTTCCAACAACAAATCTTGATGGGCCTATACCGCTAGTGGGTGGCCTCAACAGTGCACTGAGTAAGCTGCAATCAAGTAAACCTTTGCATGAACTAATAGAGGTTGCCAAGGTAAATCACAAGCTCAAAAATGCTATTCTAATATGTTCATGGAAAAAAAGAAATATAAATAGATAATAAAACAAGTGTTTGGTATCAATGGTCCTCTTTAAAAACTAATGTTTTTGTAGACACGTGATTGGAAATTTCAGTTTTCTTTTGAAGTCAACCATCCATAGTCACATAGGAGAAAATGAATGAAAGGCTAGGCCTTTAGGCAAGATAGTAGATTTTGTGATTAAAAAGTGCAGCCATATGTTCTTCATTTGGTTCATTTGAATGGCATGCTGTGCTTTTCCTTGACAGTCGCAGTTTCATTGATTGATTGACCTCAATAATGCTATTGTTATTTTATCATCTATGATGTGTTTTATTGCAAGGTGTTACCAAACAACTCGGTGCCCCATGAATTAACTGGCAACAAAAGTGGACGACTATGCACAATGTATGATCAGTGGTTCTCGTTCCATGTCGTTTGAGGAGCTGAGACACTATTATATTGGTTCAATTGATGCCCCCACTATTGATGATCTACTCACTACTCTATGTGACGTCAAAGCTACACACACAACTAGGCCAATGTTAATCCGTGTGGTTACTGAGAAAGGGTCGGGTTACCCATATGTAGAGAGAGCAACTAACAATTACCATGGTAAAACATGCAAATATAATACAACTACTTATAAGTAAAAGCTACGAGGGAAATGACTTATGTGAAACTCCATTGTCTAGTGAGGCAAGAAATGATTGAATATATCTTTTTCTATTGAGAATGCCATGGCTATTTCGTGTCTAAGTCCTGGAACATAGTTTGGGGTTTTTCGTCTAAAAGGTGAACTCCAAGCTGAAACTCTACGTAAGAATGGTCGATTGTGATAAGAAAAAAATGCCAAAAATACGATGAAACCAAAATGGAAGTTGTAATTGGGGTTAGAGAAAAATATTCGTTGTTCAAAATAAACAAGGCCTTAAACTTATTTTAAGTACACCGGTGTTATAACTAATAACAATTAAGAAGACATTGTAACTGAACAATAATAACTTTAGCCATAAAAATTGGATATTCCAAAGAAAGAAGAACCGAGTATTTTAGTTATGTGTCCCTCTTTGGTATTTAATTTCCATGCTCGACAAAGAAAACAAGAAAAAATACACAAATGTAGATTTTGGCCAATCATTCACATTACAATCAAGAATTTAAGAGATAACAACTGAATGTAGAATTTCATAATTCCTTTACGAATTTTCTTACTGCCAAGACCCATCGATGAAAGAGAACATTGTAGTATGTGTTTATTTTAGAACACCTAGGTAACCTCCACCCTGTTGTCCACTAGTCTCTCAAAAAAAATTGACATAACTTTTCATACATAAACCCTCGAGTTCATGCAACAAAAATAAGAGCACACTAATAAGACCTTGAGTAATAAGCACATTATATTAAATACAACTACAAGTTGTATAAGTGATGGAAAAGAGTGGTCATCAAAAATCTATTTATGAACAAATTTGATAACATTTGTCTTAATAAAAACCCAAGGAAGGTCATGACTCCAAACTCTGGTAAAAACCCACCCAAAATTTAGGGTAGGGATTATAGCATGACAAATGATTTTTCACATAGTTGCAATACCTACGAGCTCTCAACCCTAAGGCGATTACGACAATGTAGAGTAAGGAACCTAGAAGTATAGAAAACCTCAGCAACGTAATTTCGAGCTGCACTATAAAAAAAGGGTGAGATCGTACCTGCGAAGACCAGGACCAGAAGAAGTTAGGGTAGGGTTTCTTGTGTGAAATATTAAAACTATGAAACTCATTGAAAATAGGGGAAACCTGAAAAAGGGATCATAATTGTTGATGCTTCCACATCATGAATGAAAACAATGATAAAAATTAACATTATAACCTTAACAAATTTGGAAATAACCCAGGTAAGGCAAAAATGACTATGTACACGATGTGAAAGACGATAAATTACTTACAGCCAAATGTAAATGAGAAACATTAGTCGTTGTAAGATGAGTTACCCACTGTTAAAAAAAAAGAAAAAGATAAAGATCAGCTAAAACAAGATAAAGATTAGCAAAAACCTCCCAAATAAACCAGAAAACCCTAAAGAAACTAGCGAAAGTCTCCAACAAATGAGCAAAGAGGTAACCATCAAATTTTACACAATGAAAACGATCTAGAAAACACTTAAAAAATTGGAAGAAGGCAAGTTTAGCACAGGGAAAAACCAATCACTGAACATAATTCACATCAGACAAAGTCAGTTGATAGTTAAGTAGGAGTTGGTGGAGGTATCAAACGCATCAGACGGAGTCAGTTAACAATTAAGTAGAGTCACTAGAGAGATTTTACAACCAAAAATCTCTCAATCGTCTAACATTCAATCGAACGGTTTAGAGTGACAACCTAGGGGAGTTCTTCCCAAAAGAACACCTTACAGTGTAATTAAAACTAACTAAATATGCATATTTAGTTAGCTATATATATATATATTATATATTCATTTTACTATATACCAATATTAATAATAATAAAGCTTTACTTTGATTATTAGTCAACAATGAAAATTAAAAAAATGGCTACTTAATTGGTTATAATCATAAATGATCTATCTTAAGTTCAGATCTACCAAGCCCCAAAATGAATCGAATCTTTTTAAATGCAAACCTCTTTTTAAATGCAAAATTTGAATAAAGATTTGCACCACTAATGATTTGATTCCCTTTGTATTTGGAGCGTGTGTCTATATATATATATATATATATATATATATATAATATATATATATATATATATATATATCTTCACATGTTTTTACCATTTATTTATTTAATTTTTTAATATATGTATATCTCTCACAAAATTTAGAAAAATAGTTTACTAATATTTAAATTTTTATATATTTATTAACTAAATTTAAACATATAATTCTTAAATATCATTATTATAAAGATATATTTTTAATATTTAAATTTCTTATATATAAGAATATAAAAAATAATAATAATCTTATGATTTTATTTTTTTTAAATTGAGAAGGCATTTTATTTTTTTCATTATGATTTTTTTTGACCTATTGCCTCATATATACACATATCTATGCGAACAAATAAACAAATATATATATATATATATATATATATATATATATATATATATATATATATATATATACATGACCACACTTGTAAAAAAGGACTAAGGATGGATCATGGCACATGTGTCCGGGTTATAGGGAGCTCAACAAGTTCACTATTAGAGATAAATTTCCCATTCCGGTCATTCATGAATTATTGGATGAAAAGCATGGATCAATTTACTTCACCAAGTTGGATCTTCATTCAGGATATCATCAAATCAGAATGAATACTGAAGACATTCCGAAAACAGCATTTAGAACTCATGAGGGTCATTATGAATTTTTGGTCATGCCTTTTGGCCTTACCAATGCACCTTCTACATTTCAAGGTTTGATGAATTCCATTTTCAAACCCTTCCTTAGAAAATTTGCGTTAGTATTTTTTGATGATATACTAATCTACAACAAGTCTTGGAAGGATCATGTTGAACATGTTGACAGGGTGCTACAACTATTGGAGGAGAAACAATTATATGCAAAGGGATCCAAATGTTTCTTTGGAGTACAAGAGGTGGAATATCTGGGTCATAGTGTACCTCATGAAGGAGTTAAGGTAGACCCTAGAAAAATTAAATCCATTAAGGAATGGAAAATCCCCACATCCATAAAGCATCTGCAAAGATTTCTCGAGTTGACAAGGTATTATTGCAAGTTTGTTAAGAATTATGGGAGAATAGCAGCACCTCTAACAACATTATTGAAGAAAGATGCATTTTCATGGACTCCGGAAGCAACAAAGGCCTTCAAACATCTTAAAGATGCAATGTGCCAAGCATCGGTCTTAGCTACACGGACTTCACAAAAACCTTTTTTGTGGAATGTGATGCTTCAGGAAATGGAATTGGTGTTGTTTTAATGCAAGATGAAAGACCCATTGCTTTTGAAATTCGTCCAATCAACGGAAAGTTTTTATACAAAGCTATTTATGAGAAGGAAATGTTGGCAATACTACATGCACTTAAGAAATGGCGACCCTAACTAATGGGAAGACATTTCAAGGTAAAAACGGATCATGATAGCCTTAAATACTTTTTAGAACAAAGATTATCCTTTGAAGAGCAACAAAAGTGGGTCACAAAGATGTTGGGTTATGACTTTGAAATCATCTACAAAAAGGGAAGCAAAATGTGGTGGCAGATGCACTCTCAAGAAAGGATGAGGATGTGGAAGCATTGTTGTGCGCCATTTCTATTATCCAACCAGATTGGATAAACGAAGCAAGGGAGGAATGGAAGAATGATGAAGAAGTGTGGGCACTTATTCGAAAGTTACAACAAGATTCCAATACAACTGATACATTTAGCTGGCAAAATGATTCGTTATGGTACAAAGATCGCTTATACCTATGTAAGAATTCCCAACTCAAACAAAAGATTCTTATGGAATTGCACACTTCTCCCTTAGGAGGGCACTCAAGATTTTAAAAAAATTACCACAGGGTTAAGAAGGAATTTTTTTGGGATGGCCTTAAATCGGATATTCAAAAGTTTGTGGCGGAATGTTTGGTTTTCCAACAAAATAAAGTTGAAACAATTAAGACCCCGGGTCTATTACAACCTTTATCCATTCCAAGCCAACTTTGGGAGGAGGTTTCAATGGATTTTATCACAGGTTTACCCAAGTCTGAGGGAAAGAGTGTCATCATGGTGGTAGTTGACAGACTTACCAAGTATGCACACTTTTGTGCATTATCACATCCATTTAAAGCCAGTACAGTTTCTACTGCATTTATGGAAACAATTCAAAAGCTACATGGAAACCAAAAGATTATTGTAAGTGACAGAGATCCCATTTTCACTGGAAATTTTTGGACAGAATTATTTTCTTGTCTTGGTACTTAGTTAACTCATAGCTCATCTTATCATCCTCAATCTGATGGGCAAATTGAGATAGTAAACAAATGTTTGGAAGGATATCTTCGTTGCTTTGTATCTGATAAGCAGACACAATGGGTCAAATGGTTGCCTCTGGCTGAATGGTGGTATAACACTTCCTTCCATACAGCAACAAAAATGACCCCATTTATGGCACTTTATGGATATCATCCACCATCATTGACATCATATTTAAGAGAAAAATCTAAGGTTCAAGCAGTAGAACATCACATCAAGCATCAAAAACAAGTTCTCCAACTCTTAAATGATAACCTTGTGTTGGCACAGAATAGAATGAAACAACAGGCAGATCAACATTGCAGTGAAAGAAATTTTGATGTAGGTGATTGGGTATTCCTACAACTACAACCATATAAACAAATGTCCCTCAAGAAAGCTAAGAAGGATAATAAATTATCACCAAAGTATTATGGTCCGTACAAGGTGTTGCAAAAGATTGGTACTATGGCATACAAATTGGAGCTTCCTGCAGCTTCTCGAGTGCACCCAATTTTCCACGTTTCATGTTTAAAGAAGGTTATAGGTGACAAGCTCTCAGTTCAAACAATATTGCCAGAACTTGACGAGGAAGGAAAATTATATTGGAATTGGAAGCGGTCACAGAAACAAGAACTCGACAGCTATGAAATCGATCAATTTCAAAGTATCTCATCAAGTGGAAGAACTTATCCGCTGAAGATTCCACATGGGAGGATGAGAATTTTATACAGAAGCATCCAGAATTACTCAAGCATTGAGGACAACACTTTTTTGAAGGAGAGGGGCATGTTAGGTCCCTATAATACTAGTGATTACCCCATTACTATTGTAGTTGTATCCCTTATTAATATTGTTGTGCCCCTATTGTCCCCATATTTTTATTACTGTGCCCAATAGAATCCCTCTATTGTTATTTTTGTGGAATTTTATTATTATTGTTAGGTCGGCTGGGTTATATTGTGACTCCTTAGACTCCTATATATGGAAAGGAGGTTTTGTCATTTGAATCATCCAAGAATTCTTCATTTATGTAATGTAAAGGAGGTTGCCCCCTCGAAGAGGCTGAATTCTAAGGCGTTGATCTATCTTTTCTATCTTTTTGTGAGCTGGATTCATAACATGAGAAAGTATAGTGAGAGTGAGATTATCGATAGTTTATAAGGATTATAAGTAGCAATTGCACCACATGTTGCAAATGAAACGTCGTAAAGCGATAGCATAGGAAACAATAGCATAGAAGAAAGAAGTTAATATTTTATGCAATTTTGTTTCTTTACTGGTGTTTCTTTTTTTATCATATGTTATGTTTAAGGTAGATTCCAACTAGACCAATATTCTAGAATATGTTAAAAATGAAGGTAATGCACAACACCTTAACTCGGGAGGATTTATGAAAATTCCCTTCATTAAGATTCAAGAATCATTTGGTTATAGTGTTGAAGAAGACAAATCAATGTCGTATGTTGCTCTAGTTTTAAAAAATGGCATCACACATGTACTAACCAATGTGATGCTTCACATTTTGTCATTTCTTTTAAACTCACAAAGGACAAACATGTGACAACAGTCAATAAATCATTACCACTATGTTATTCGCATAGGTGTTGAGGCTCATTGTGTATCACATATCATCAAGCCTAAATCATTGGATTAGATTTCGTAGTACAAAGGTGTGGGTTCATTACATTCGAGACAACTTTCTCCATTATTTAATCTAGGCAGAGGTAGAGGCATATTTTTGGTTGTACATGTCTAGTCTACAGGATTTTTTAGGTCCTCAATATGAATGGATTTTTATTTATGTTGAGAACATTAATTTTTGTGTTTCTATTACAAATTTTAGAAGCTCTGTTTGGAAAATGGGGCTATTTAAAGGGATATCCAAATATCTGGAAGAAAGCATACAACAAGATGGGATAGTTAATATTTTTTTAACTCAACCACCTACAAAGAATCCAACAGTAAAAGGAAACAGTTCTAGTGGAACCTCTGATTCCTTTACCATGCTTGATAAAATTAGTTATTTTCTAGACCTTTGTTAGAGTAGACTTGTGTTCATTATGCTGCTCAAAATAACACTCAGAATCTACAACACATTTAACAAGATTCAGGGGTTTAACCGTTAGGTAGAATCAAGGGAGAACCAAGTGACATTTCAAGCATTACTTTATTATCATATGTTATGTTTCAGGGACATTCCAACCAGGCTAATATTCCATAATATATTCAAAATAAAGGTAATGCACAACACCTTAACTCCAAAGGATTTATGAAAATTATCTTCTTTAAGATTCAAGTACTGCACCCCATTCCAAATTTTGTTTTTATGATTAAGAGTATAGAATTTTTAGGGTGGTGTTATATGTGCACTAAAATACATGTCAGGTCCAACACTATGTATGAGGTTTCATTTTCAAGATCTGTTTTTCCAGAGTAAAGAAGATTTCAAAGGTTTTCTATAGTATGCAGAAGACTAGGTTGTTGCATTTTCCATAGGCCATGTCTCTCTTGAAAAAAAACTAGAGAACAAGAAGGCAGGTGGATTTCTTTGAGTAACCCAATATCAGCTAGAACCTGAGCTTATGATTTAGAATCCTAGAGACCAAAGATCATGAGAATAAATGTTTTTAAGTTTTAATAGTAGAAATCAAGAAGTAGATAACTCTAGTTACATCAAGAATCGACAATGAAGTAATGAAATTTATGTTGCACGAGGAACGAAAAAGGGGGATATATCCTTTGAAATAAAACATATAAAAATAGTGGTTCTCCTATCATAAGGAAATTCACTTAACAATATAATTTTTTTTCTCTTATGCAAGCTTTGTTACTTGGAATTATGTCTATGATTTAATCTTTTAATCAAAATCAACTATAATGTCTATGGAACCTCATTTTACAAGTTATTCAACACCTCGTCTTTAATGAACTCTTCCTAGCACCCATCAAAATTTAAGTCGTCTGTCTTATTTTCTATAGATATACAGACCAACATTTAGGGAAAAGTATTGCTCACTCATTTAGATAACTCTACCCAAAATCACACCCTTGTGTGAGCCACGTACATTTTTCGTCTCTCTACCACCACTTTTACTACTATAAACATCTTTAGATTCACACTACATGTCCACTTACTAATACACCTATTTTCACCGTCATATCTCGTTTTTAATAGACCTATTCATCTTCTTCATTGTCTAGCATCAAATTGTCTTGATATGATTTCTTCTCTATTAAGAATATATTATTGTGTTCTTTGTAATCTTCAGAAATTCTCTACTACTCTAAATTGAACTACTAATATGCATCTCCACCTTATCATATCCTTCACATTGGCAACATCCTTATCACATCCATTCTTTGATTTGTTCTACACTTCACTTCATCAAGCAAACTATCGTTTTCAACACCTATAAACACATCAATACTCAAACAATCATGGTAGTCATTTTTCATATATATATATATATATATATATATATATATATATATATATATATATATATTACATGGTTACAATTGTGGTAACATCATAATTTTGCAATTCCACTACTACAACATTAGCATGGGTATAAGATGGACAATTTAAGAGAAATTAATTTTCATCTTCTGCCCTTTTTTTTAATGACTGGCGGAATCGGTAACGCGTTGTCTCTCGTAATCACATGACATGGGTTTGATCCCCGATGGCTACCACTATAACCTCTAGGTGAAACTACATGACCCCCAAGCACAATGCACACGTAAGACAAGGTTTGAATCTGTGACTTACACAATGACACAAACGCCTTAGTAGTGTGTTCGCTAACCAACAAGCCGCACCCATGGGGGCCATCTTCTACCCTCTTAGTATCACTAAAGCAAACAAATTTTTTCATCATGGTGTTTTGGGAACTTATCAACTCTCACTTTCACTATGAATTTCATGAGATTTAGTTCTTATCTTAGCACTATTCATTTTCTTCCTAACATTGGCCAAGCCAAATATATATTTTTCATTTTTGAAGTTGGGGTTGATCACCTCCATATAATATCTTATTTTAATTTTTCCCTCTAACTCTTTGTTGCCCCAATTGTTTCTTTATTTCCCTTGTTCACTATTTCTTCTAGCAAATTTCATTCTTTGTTCTATGACCATTGGTGATTTTATGGCAGCATATTCGCTGCTTCTTCTGGAAAATTTCTTGTTCTTTTGTGTGTGAGGTAATCTTGTTTCTCTTTGCTTCTTTCTTTGATGAATGCTTAATTGAGCCCTAGTTGTAACAGTGTGAATTTCGTTTTGCACTTGTAAGCATAATGAAGATCTCGGATGCTCATGGCAATCTAAAGGTCTCTGATTTTGGACTGAGCAGTATTGTATTTGGATAATATATTCGAATAGTGTGAATTTCTTTTTTCCCCTGTGGATATCCCTTTTGTGCCAGAAGTATTGGGATTTCCTTTCAATGTCTAGCTTAGACAATTGAATTTTCTAACTTCATTTTGACAATAGATCTAACAACTCTACACAAGAGTAAAATAGTACCATCACACATAAACTTGTTTGTGGGCATTTATTCCCAAGTAATGTGTAATATAGATCGAAATGATAAACAAGTGTTTAGTATACTATGATTTAATATGATATGTTACCAACATATAAAACATAAGATGGAGTGGCATATAAAATAATTTCATTTAAGCAACTTGATACCATTAACGCAATCACACTGGGTAAGAGGTTTTTTTTGAAGTACCATGCTTGGTTGGAAAAGAACACCATTTCCAACTACTATACAGAATCAAATGGCCATAACCGTGTAAAATCAAGCATCCAGTCTCACGTACCACACCTTTCTAAGAAGAACCAAAACAGTCATAGGTTTTTTAGTTAGAAAATAAATTCAAATGAGTAGGAAAAAATAACAATGGATTGAAGTTGTATGTGTGAGTCTTGCAATGTTGTGTCCCATTTCATTTGACAGTAAATTTATTTATTCTAACTCGACCATTGTTTAATAAAGGTAATAAAAAGTTTCAATTAAATGTGTTTATTATATGAATTAAAAGCATCCAAAACTTCGACTCGTCAAATTCTTAGTGAGAGATGTGTGTAAAAGAAAATAAATGTGATTTTTTGTTAGTACAAATACCTGGTGAATTTTTAGATTAAGGAAAGAGATTAAAATAGACACAACAACTATAACCTCCAATGTGGCAAACCATGTTACAGACTGTCAAATTCCATCCATTTTGATACAAATACATTTTTGTATACAACTCACAGATAATTTTCAGGTACAAGTAAAACAGAAGTCTAACTGCACAAAGACATTGTTTTGTATGATGTCATAAATGTTCCTTCATGAAATTATAGGCTATGCATAAAGGAACAGTTTCACCATCAATTCGCCTCTGCTAATTCAGCCTACAAACTTCCAGTAATGGAGTAAAGCATAAACAAAACATGTGACAAAATATCTTGTTAAATAGAAGAGATTGAATAAGGTAATCAAAGTAACTACCTCACATAGATATTGTTCATTGTTACATATGCAAATAACATCTATTGTTGATTCAAAAGATTTTTCCATTCCTTCATGCTTTTCCACCTCAGGAATGCAATGTATGTCTGTAAAGAATAGTAGGATTCCTTTCAAAAGTAAAATATTGTTCTAAAAATCTAATGGCATATCCTCAGTCGAATGATTCCCAGTCCTGAGTGATCTTGGTAGATGCAGAGGGAGGAGGAGCATTCAAACTGCCTACACCAGAATCAAAGGTCTCCCACTTGGTGGTGACAGCTACAATGTTACTGCATAATGGATTTTCATTTCGGATCTTTAAAGCATCCATCGTCTCAACATAGTTTTGTACCCTTCGAACTTGAGTTTCATAAAACGATCAAATATCACTGGTAAATTAAGAAGCCAAGCAGAATTTGCAACCATCAATAAGCCAGCCAAACGGACGAAAGGAACCTTTGGCTTCCATCCATTATTAGTTTAAAAAGGTTGTAATTGAAAATTTGGTATGATCATAAGCTACAAAAGAAAAATATTAAGATCATCTTAACCAAGTGATAATTTTGGACAATCATGGATTACCACAAGTGGAGATCCTTTAATTGCAAATAAGTAGCACACAATACTAATGGATATCATGATCAAGTTTATATATCACAAAAGCCTCAAAGTAATGGCTTCCTGGAAATTTAAAAATATTTTTTCGTGGTAACGTAGAATTTTTAGAAAGTGTTCAGGGATAGAAAAAACAATAAGACTTAATAAATCTTCCAGCAATAATTGCAACTTCATTTAAGAGGTTTGCAAGATCAACACCACTAAGGCCAGGTGTTCTCATCCCCACCTCCTCATTCTGCAAATTCCACTTACAAAACAAAATGCATCATATCTATTGGTGGTTGTTTTTTAAGTAGACACATTCAATGTTGAAATTCCAACACAATTTATTTGTCTTGGGCAATGCAACTAGAAGGATGGAGCAGTTGCTTTGTTCTTTGGAGTCCAACATTGGTAATCATTGTTGTTTAATCTACAATGAGACTAGAAAATATAAACATGAAATATTTTTACCCATCTTGCTATTTGTGTCATAAAATATCTGCATGAATTAAGATACAAAAGAGCTCCATGAATTACTTTTCCAGTGCATAGTCATTACAAAGTACAGGGGAAAAATGGTACACCATCCATTAAAACACCACCATCACAAATAAACTTGTTTGATGGCATTTATTCCCAAATAATGTGTAATACATATCGAAATGATAATCAAGTGTTTAGTATACTATGATTTAATATGATATGTTACCAACATAAAACACAAGATGAGGTTGCATATAAAACAATTTTATTTAAGCAACTAGATACCATTAATGAAATTCGACTGAGCAAGAGTTATGTTTTGAATCACCATGCTTGGTTGACAAAGAACAACATTTCCAACTTCTACATAGAATCAGGTGGTCAAAACCATGTGCACTCAAGCATCCAGTTTCATGTACCACACCTTTCTAAGAAGAACCAAAATAGTGATAGGTTTTTTAGTTAGAAAATAAATTTAGATGAGCAAGAGAAAATAAAAATGGATTAAAATCATCTATCTAAGTCTTGCAATGTTGTTTCCCATTGATAGTGAATGTATTTATTCGGAATTGGCCATTGTTTAATAAAGGTAATAAAAAGCTCCAATTAAATTTGTTTATTACATGAATTAAAAGAATCTAAAACTCTGAGTCATCAAATTCTTAGTGAGTGATGTCTGTAAAAGAAAATAAATATGATTTTTTGTTAGTACAAATACTAGATTAAGGAAATAAATTAAAATAAGCATAACTACTATAACCTCTAATGTGGAAATCCATGTTACAGACTATCAAATTCCATCCATTTTGATACAAATAATTTTGTGTACAACTCACAAATAATTTTCAAGTACAAGTAAAACAAAAGTCCAACTGCAAAAAAGCATCGTTTTGTATGATGTCATAAATGCTCCAACTATAAAAGCTATGTCTGGCTTCATTGTATGTTATGCATAAATTAACAGTTGCACCATCAATTAGCCTCTGCTAATTCAACCTAGAAACTTCCAGTAATGGAGTAAAGCATAAACAAAACATGTGACAAAATATCTTTTCAAATAGAAGAGATTGAATTAGGTAATCAAAGAAAATACCCCATATAGATAATGTTCATTACTACATATACAAATAACATCTATTATTGATTCATAAATATTTGTCCATTCCTTCATGCTTTTCCACCTCAAGAATGCAATGTATGTTTGTAAAGAATAGTAGGCTTCCTTTTGAAAGCAAAATATTGTTCTAAAAATCTAATGGCACGTCCTTAGTCAAATGATTCCCAATCCCGAGTGATATTGGTAAATGAAGAGGGAAGAGGAGCATTCAAACTACCTACACCAGAATAAAAGGTCTCCCACTTTGTGGTGACAGCTACAATGCTACTGCATAATGGATTTGCATTTCGGATCTTTAAAGCATCCATTGTCTCAACATAGTTTTGTACCCTTCAAACTTGAGTTTAATGAAATGATCAAATATCACTGGCAAATTAAGAAGCCAAGAAAAATTTTCAACAATCAATAAGCCATCCAAATTGAAGAAAGGAACCTTTAGCTTCCATCTATTATCGGTTTAAAAAGTTTGCAATTGCAAAATTGGTATGATCATAAGCTACAAGGAAAAAGCTTAAGATCATCTTAACCAAGGGATTCTTTTGGAAAATCATGGATAACCAAGAATGGAGATCATTTAATGGAAAAGAATTAGCACCCAATACTAATGGATATCATGATCGAACAATAGTAATACTTAATAAACCTTCCAGCAAGAATTGCAGCTTCATTTAAGAGGTTTGAAAGAACAACACCACTGAAGCCAGGTGTTCTCATTGCCACATCCTCCTTTTGCAAAGTCCACTTCCAAGACAAAATGCATCCTATCTATAGGTGGTTGTTTGTTAAGTAGACACATTCAATGCTGAAATTCCAATACAATTTATTTGTCTTGGAAATGCAACTGGAAGGATGGAACAGTTGCTTTGTTCTTTAGAATCCAATTTTGGTAATCATTACTCTTCAATCTACTATTAGACTAGAAAAGATAAAATGGAAATAGTTTTACCTGTCTTTTTATTTGTGTCACAAAAGAGCTCCATGAATTACTTGTCAAGTGCATAGTCATTACATAATACAAGGGAAAAATGGTATACCATCCACTACATTTAGCCATATCCTAAAACAATTTTCTAGAGGTCGATGCCAAAAAGGGCATGCTTCCCTTGCTTATGTTGCGAGGGTACCTATGTACCTGCTCTCTTTGGCATCATGTATCGTTCTAGATGTATTTCTGTCATGTTTATTCATGAAGTCTACCTTATATCAACTCAGTTAGAAGCATCATATGAACAAATTCTATGTCATGACAGAAAATTCTACAAATACTCCTAAAAGTTACTAACATGTCAATGTTGGCATCATTAAAAATATAAATTATGGATTTTTCAGAATGGTTGAAGCTAACTCTTCATATTCATTTCTGCAGGCTTATCCTCACAAGATTCTTATTGGTAGAAGAGATCAGATTCCCACATTGAGACATACCATGGTCTCTCATGCTTTAAAAAACGTTTAGAGAGTGAATATGACTGCTTTGGTGCTGATCATAGCTCTACTAGTTTATCTTCTATGCTCGGTCTGGATCTGGGCATCTTCAGATTTTTGAATGTGATGAATTTACCTACATGAATTGGTATAGGAAGGGACTTTAATTTTGAGTCCTGACTATCTGACAATTTACAGGCATGGTTGTTGGTCATGACTTGAAAGGGAAAAATAATCATATCATTGGTGTCATTGGAGATGGAGTCATGACAACTAGGAAAACCTTTGAAGTTGTGAACAATACAAGATATTTGGATTCCAACATGATAGTTATTCTAAATAACAATAAACAAGTCTCTCTTCCAACAACAAATCTTGATGGGCCTATACCGCCAGTGGGTGGCCTCAACAGTGCACTGAGTAAGCTGCAATCAAGTAAACCTTTGCATGAACTAATAGAGGTTGCCAAGGTAAATCACAAGCTCAAAAATGCTATTCTAATATGTTCTTGGAAAAAAAGAAATATAAATAGATAATAAAACAAGTGTTTGGTATCAATGGTCCTCTTTAAAAACTATTGTTTTTGTAGACACGTGATTGGAAATTTTCAGTTTTCTTTTGAAGTCAATCATCCATAGTCACATAGGATAAAATGAATGGAAGGCTAGGCCTTTAGGTAAGATAGTAGATTTTGTGATTAAAAAGTGCAGCCATATGTTATTCATTTGGTTCATTTGAATGGCATGCTCTGCTTTTCCTTGATAATCGCAGTTTCATTGATCGATTTACCTCAATAATGCTATTGTTATTTTATCATCTATGATGTGTTTTATTGCAGGGTGTTACCAAACACCTCGGTGCCCCCATGAATGAACTGGTAACAAAAGTGGACGATTATGCACAATATATGATCAATGGTTCTCGTTCCATGTTGTTTGAGGAGCTGAGATGCTATTATATTGGTTCAGTTGATGCCCCCACTATTGATGATCTACTCGCTACTCTATGTGACGTCAAAGATACACACACAACTAGGCCAATGTTGATCCGTGTGGTTACTGAGAAAGGGTCGGGTTACCCATATGTAGAGAGAGCAACTAACAATTACCATGGAAAACATGCAAATATAATACAACTACTTATAAGTAAAAGCTATGAGGGAAATGACTTATGTGAAACTCCATTGTCTAGTGAGGCAAGAAATGATTGAATATATCTTTTTCTATTGAGCATGCCATGGCTATTTCGTGTTTGAGTCCTGGAACATAGTTTGGGGTTTTTCGTCTGAAAGGTGAACTCCAAGCTGAAACTTTATGTAAGAATGGTCGGTTGTGATAAGAAAAAAAATGTCAAGAATACAATGAAACCAAAATGGAAGTTGTAATTGGGGTTAGAGAAAAATATTCGTTGTTCAAAATAAACAAGGCCTTAAACTTATTTTAAGTACATTGGTGTTATAACTAATAACAATTAAGAAGACATTGTAACTAAACAATAATAACTTTAGCCATAAAGATTGGATATGCCAAAGAAAGAAGAACCGGGTATTTTAGTTATGTGTCCCTCTTTGGTATTTAATTTCCATGCTCGACAAAGAAAACAAGAAAAAATACACAAATGTAGATTTTGGCCAATCATTCACATTACAATCAAGAATTTAAGAGATAACAACTGAATGTAAAATTTCATAATTCCTTTACGAATTTTCTTACTGCCAAGACCCATCGATGAAAGAGAACATTATAGTATGTGTTTATTTTAGAGCACCTAGGTGACCTCCACCCTGTTGTCCACTAGTCTCTCAAAAAAAAATGATATAACTTTTCATACATAAACCCTCGAGTTCATGCAACAAAAATAAGAGCACACTACTAAGACCCTGAGTAATAACCACATTATATTAAATACAACTACAAGTTGTATAAGTGATGGAAAAGAGTGGTCATCGAAAGTCTATTTATGAACAAATTTGATAACATTTGTCTTAATAAAAACCCAAGGAGGGTCATGACTCCAGACCCTGGTAAAAACCCACCCACAATTTAGGGTAGGGATTATAGCATGACAAATGATTTTTCACATAGTTGCAATATCTACGAACTCTCAACCCTAAGGCGATTATGACAATGTAGAGTAAGGAACCTAGAAGTATAGAAAACCTCAACAACGTAATTTCGAGCCGCACTATAACAAAAGGGTGAGATCGTACCTGCGAAGACCAGGACCAGAAGAAGTTAGGGTAGGGTTTCTTGTGCGAAATATTAAAACTATGAAACTCATCGAAATTAGGGGAAACCTGAAAAAGGGATCATAATTGTTGATGCTTCCACATCCTGAATGAAAACAATGATAAAAATTCACATTATAACCTTAACAAATTTGGAAATAACCCAGGTAAGGCAAAAAGGACTATGTACACTATCTGAAAGACGATAAATTACTTATAGCCAAATGTAAATGAGAAACATTAGTCATTGTAAGATGAATTACCAACTGTTAAAAAAAAGAAAAAGATAAAGATCAGCTAAAACAAGATAAAGATTAGTAAAAACCTCCCAAAGAAACCAGAAACCCCTAAAGAAACTAGCGAAAGTCTCCAACAAATGAGCAAAGTGGTAACCATCAAATTTTACACAATGAAAACGATCTAGCAAACACTTAAAACATTGGAAGAAGGCAAGTTTAGCACAGGGAAAAACCAATGACTGAATATAATTCACATCAGACAAAGTCAGTTGATAGTTAAGTAGGAGTCGGTGGAGGTATCAAACGCATCAGACGGAGTCAGTTAACAGTTAAGTAGAGTCAGTGGAGAGATTTTACGACCAAAAATCTCTCAATCGTCTAACATTCAATCGAACGATGCCTAACGGTTTAGAGTGACAACCTAGGGGAGTTCTTCCCAAAAGAACACCTTACAGTGTAATTAAAACTAACTAAATATGCATAAATATATATATATATATATATATATATATATATATATATATATATATATATATATATATATATATAATATAAATATAATAATAATAAAGCTTTACTTTGATTATTAGTCAACGATGAAAATTAAAAAAATGGCTACTTAATTGGTTATAATCATAATAGATCTATCTTAAGTTCAGATCTACCAAGTCCTAAAATTAATCAAATCTTTTTAAATGCAAACCTCTTTTTAAATGTAAAATTTGAATAAAGATTTGCACCACTAAGGATTTGATTCCCTTTGTATTTGGAGTGTGTGTGTATATATATATATATTTTTTTTTTCTTCACATGTTTTATCATTTATTTATTTAATTGTTTAATATATATGTATATCTCTCACAAAATTTAGAAAAATAGTTTACTAATATTTAAATTTTTATATATTTATTAACTAAATTTAAACATATAATTCTTAAATATCATTATTATAAATATATATTTTAATATTTAAATTTCTTATATATAAGAATATAAAAAAAATTAATAATCTTATGATTTTATTTTTTTTAAATTGAGAAGGCATTTTATTTTTTTCATTATGATTTTTTTGACCTATTGCCTCATATATACACATATCTATGCGAACAAAATAAACAATTAAACAAAAAAAATATTTACATGACCACACTTGTATTAAGCCGACGTGCAGGAACTATTGCATTGTAACGAAGTGGCTCAACTTGTTGGCTCGTAGTTAGTTTTATTTTTATTAAGATTAACCCTATTTAGATTTGATTGAGATTTGAGTTATTTTTATTTTATTTTTTAAAATGTTTTGATTATTAAATGTAAGTGTCAATATTTATGATTAAGGTTTTGTGATTTTTTTGTTATATTATTTTTCCACTTTGATTAGTATCATTTAACTTAATGAGCGTTAAGTAGATTATTTTAATTTAGGATACATATTTTTAGTTATCGAACCTTAATGATATAGAAAGAGTTTCCATTTGTAGATTATTTTAATTTAGGAGACATATTTTTAGTTATCGAACTTTAATGATATAGAAAGAGTTTCCATTTATTTGGAATTGTGATTAAATTTTTAATGATCTCGAACCTTAATGATATAGAAAGAGTTTCCATTTATTTGGAATTGTGATTAAATTTTTAATGATTTGAGTTGATTTAAAACTAGGCCAAGCTTCATGGAATATTGTTTTACCATGCATAAATTTTTTATAATGATAAAAATTTATTCGTGTTTAAAATTTCTTCCAAATGCTTATTAGATTTTTGGGTGGAAAAGTGGATCATTTATTATAATATTAACTTATTCTTTCAAGTCCTCGTATGGGGTGATTAGGGAATAGTTATGAGGAGTGGGAGGTAAGGTCGTCATCATCTAGCATAATGAATGAGGTTGATGTGCTTGTGGCCCCTCGTTTCCCTGACATTACGTGGATTGTCATCCTCATAGTTATGTTATTGTGTTTATTAAACCTACTCATTCATTTACCACGAGAGACTGTATCTCCTCTTGGATGTCCACTTGTTTCCAACATGTACTCAAATTTCTCCTGCTTGGTTTTATGATGGGGTTCTTCTTTCCTTAGCATTAGTCTTTGTTCTTAATTTAGTTAGCTCTCTACCTGGTCCGAACTTAAACATGAACACAACAACTTACATATATAATCATAAATACAGAGATGCAACAGAAAAACACTTCATTTCATTAATAGAAAAACATTGAACTATGCTTACAAACAAAATGGAAATAAGATAGCTCGGGCAATGGTAGCTTATCTCTAAGAAGAGATGTGGTGGCTACATGCCTCTGAACCATGTTACAATGAGGCTGAAAGGCCTATTTATTATTGAGAAACAATGGAAAGCCCTAAACATCCAAAAACCTAACCCTAGGAGATGAAGCGCCAAAATTGTGGGCCATGTTTCAGTAAATTGGTACATCAACTTCCCGGGGTCGTAACTTTCGCATACGATCTCCATTTGGGTATCATAATACCTCGTTTCGAAGATCTCAAAGAGGAGACCAAAAAAATTTGGCAAGTTGGCTCAGAATGTTTTCCATCTCTCTATTTTCCCTAAACATGTCGTTTAAGGCCTCAAAACAGCTCCGAAAATTCAAGACCCAAAAAACTGCTAAAAGTAGTAAATTGTGCTACAATTAAGGGAACCAAAAGACTGAAGAGACAGTGTTGGGGGTCTAAGTGGGATAGGTGGGTGGCCACTAATATCCACCTGGATCACTAACTTTCCTTGTGTATTTCTCTAAGTTCAATTTTAGTTATTTTCTCTTGTTATGTGAGTTGCAGTGTTGGATTTGCTATAGTTTTCTTGTGGGATTTTTAGGCTCTATATCCTTCCCTCATTGTTTGCTTCTTCGTTTTGTCTCTAGCCTTCTTGTTCTGAGGCCCTCTCAACCTTTCCTATGTTCCCTCTCTTCTTTTTTGGTTGTGGCAATGACTCATCATATAGCTCAGTGCAGGCATGGTGACAAAGGCAGGTGTTCTCTTGGAGACTTAAGGGCTCATTCTCATGACGAGTCTTCAACAAGACTATTCCATGAACAAACACCTTAAGTGATCCAACACAAGGTCCATGATGTAAAAGTTGAAATGGTAAGTAAGCGGGAATGTTACTCAGATTTCGAGGTATTTGAAGTAGTTGCAACCTGGGTGCCTAACATAAAGCATACTTGGGGCTACCAAAATTAATACTTATACACCACTGCCCTATACTGGCACATGAAATCTCTCATAGGAAAGTTTTTTCTTGAGAAAAACGATGCAAAGGATGGAATTCTCTAATGTTGGATGAAATTTAGTCACTGCCAAAGGACCTTGATGGAAATTTGACCTGTATTGAAGCAAGTATTCCGTCAAGCCTAGACCCAACACCCACAACCTAGCAATGCTAGTTTCTATTGATGTGGATTCTTCAATTTAATCTCGATACTCATTATGTTTAAGAATTCTCTACCATTTTGGTTTGATGTTCTCTACAAGCCTATAAGTGAAGTTATGATATGTTTAGTTAGCCTTTTTGATGGCCTTTATAGAGACTATAATACTTTGTTAAAGTTGGTTTAATTTTGAACTTGGAAACTCTATAAGCTGAAGGTATGATTTTTCTGCCCATCGTTTGGTTTTCCTAATGACAAACCAAAGGAAAAAAAAAACCTTAGACATATGTAATATTTTTGTTGATAATCAAAGAACTTAGCTTTAATATTTAAAATAAAATGAAATTACTCCTTCAAGTCTATGAGAAATTAATCATGATCATAGGATATATGTCATGCATGGATGAAATTATTTATAATGTTAATTCAAAATCCACATGGATGTTGAAATGAACTATTGTGATACTTGGCCTTCTAAGAAAACCCATTAAAAATGAAGACTGTGGAGAAAAAGGGTACTCAATGGATAGAAGAGATAAGGAGGAAATGAAGAAGGGCAGTGGCACAAATGAGAGCTTAAAGAAACCAATTTCTTGATGATTGGAGAAGAAAAAGACATTGTGATTCGTAAACTGTCATGGATATTCCACTGGACATTTCGTCACAGCATATCTAATAAGATTATACTTAAAAATCCAAAATCTACACTATTACATTTTTACATATCTTTAGATTTATAGATCTGTAGATTATTGTTAATAATGTATGCATGTCAATTAAAATTATGCATAAAATAGAGAATGGTGAAATAAAATCTCACAAACATATTTGGCACATGATATGAACTGGGAAACCCTTTCAGGAGAAAGACCCAACTGGAAGGTGAGTTGCTTCGCTCTCTTTCTCTGAATGGAAATATGGCTACAAGTACAAAGAAGTATGACTTGTGGCCTGTGGGCTAGTACAATGCATAAATCCTCTTCATGTTCTCTATCTCCTATCCCTATATGCTATGTTTTCTCAGTTATGGAACAAATTACCCAGTTATAGCACTGTCAGATAGCCTACTAGTGGTTATGTTTGACTACCTCAACTCTTAACTAAGGTTACAATATAGAATCTTCTAGAATATTATTCATCATAGTCATGTGGCTAGCCCCTTTTTCATGAATAATGGGGGCTGACGTGGTATCCTTTCGAATTATGGTGGTGAAAACAAAAATTTTAACTTCTAAGTGGCATAACTTTCACATACATACTCCAATTGACGCGATTTTTGTGTCGTTGGAAAGGTCTTTGTGTGTATAATAGGAAAAAAAGGTGTGGAGTTAAAGTGGCAAAGTTTTACCCCCAAAAAAGAGTTGTTTGATGCCTCAAAATTCTCCCAGAAGGTTTTAGACCTCGTTTTTCCAAACTGGGTCTCGTCAGTAAAGATGGTCCTATGAGATTCCTCCACTTTTTCCACTTTGAAAGTATTGAGATAGATGAAAAAAATATAACAATCCAATCCTGATCATATTGAGTATGTATCACAATGAGTGAATATTGTTTTTGAGCCATGGCCATCTACAATTTTTTTTCTACTGAATAACAATGCAATATTTTTTTGTATAGCTCACCCTTTTGAAATCAAATTCCTGCTTGATAAAATCTCTAATCAACTTGGTTTTCTTCGCAATTAGGTTTCCAAGAATAACTTGGTACAGATGTATGTTCTAATGTTATGTGGAGTGCTCTTGGTGAGATTATTGTTGTCATTTATAGTGTATTATTGTTAGTTGCACATATGGTTATGATGAACAACTGTATCTTGTAATTGTCTTAATTAACTTACAAGCCAATTTCCATTAATATTTAATGAAAACCAATAAATTTATTCTCCTTTCCTCTCCTTTGAGCAATGGTTATTTTCCATTGAGAAATTTTGTGGTAAATTAGGTGTTGCGTTTATACCTTGAAGAAGACCGCATATGCCTACTCCATTTCAACATTGAGAGCTCGTTGTAGAATGTTGTGTGAAATTGGGATCACTGGAAAACCGAGTAATGAACTAAATCTAAAATAGAATAGACAATCCTTTCATTGGTTGTCATTCAACCAAACCATATTTTATTTATTGGATTTTTGAACTAAGCATTTTAACTAGTTAAGAAACAATAGATGAAGAAGCATGATCTCAGTGTATGTTTAATTGCAAATACCTTAATCAATTTTATTTCACAGAGTATACATGTTGGTAAAATGGATAGACCATAGGCCTATCTTTCATGGATCATATGGTATTGGAGTACATTTATTGGACACATTAAAGCAACTTCCATGGGAAAAACCTTGAAGTGAGAGAAGTTGGAAGAGTTGAGAGACTTTCACACGCAGAACCAAGAGGAAAGTTATTATTAGAGGTAGAAAGTAGATGAGCTAGAAAAGGAACTTACCAAATGTTAGGACTCCTTCACCACGAGGGAAGGATTAGATAAGAGCAAATTGCAGCTCTTGCAATGGGAGGATAAATTCACTTAATTGAATAACTGGAAAGATGAGAGTTCCATTGAAGTGACTACTTAAATATACTAGGATTTGATGGTGAAGGAAAAGGCCTTGAGGAAACTACAGGTAATTATTCAAGAGACCAAAAAAGCTCCTTTCATTCCCATTGTAGAAGCTAGCACCATGCTTGAGACAAACTTGATAAACTCACCTTAGACTTCTTCTATAGACATTTGATGAGTTTAAAAAGCTCATTCAAGGCACATGTTCTAAGCTCATGAGGAAAATGGGATATGATAGTCAAGGGATGGGCAAGGAAGGCCAAGGGATTATGATCCACATTGGACCTCAACAAAGGCCCAAACATGAAAGCCTAGAATTCAATGGACAAGAAGTTAACACAAGTTCAACTCAAACTGCCTTAATCAAAGGCAAGAGAAAATGAAAAAGGGGTCATTACCATGGCGGAATAGGCAACTGATTAAATTTGTTCACAGAGGCTTAGGGGAGGGAAATAAAGAGATGATTCCATCATCGATATCCACTCCATATTTCAGGGGACCAAGCAACCAAGTTAGAAAACATAATCACAAACCAAAAAGGCATGACATGATATATTTGTTTTGTTTTAGTTGTAGGAAAAGGGGTCATAAGACTATAATTATTGGAACTCTAGAAGTCAGCATCTCATGTACAAATTATGCCTAGTATTTCAAATTGATTGGAAAATGGGAGATCATATGTTGGAGGTTTCACCTAGAACTCCATCCCAAGAACCACATAACCAATACAAAATCTTTGAGATTTAAGGTTAAGGGAAAAGC